>CM070782.1:47987083-49187083 GCA_036346955.1 Dipus sagitta
GGTATGTTTGCAGGACACTGAAACCTCTGAAGGGCAATGTGCTGTGGATATTACAGTCCATGCAAATTGAAGGACGCATAGCTCTCATCCAGTCATTTAATCCTGTCAAATGAGATACAAAAAAAAAAAAAAAAATCTGCCGTTGTGTGTCTCTTCTACATTAGAAGAAATTTTTTAAAATCTGCTGGGGTATTACTGGCATCTGCACCTCCACCATGTCTAGTATAACTACTTCATAAACAGGGTTCAAGGAATCCCATCAGCCAAGACTTCAGGTATTGGCATCTCTTTTGTGGACTAACTCACCAACCAACTCAGGTGGCCCCTATAAGAGAGTTTCCCCCTTCCCCATCTCAGCCCACGGAAACTCCGCACACAATGTTTTTACTTGGCACACCAGTCTTTGTTGTTTTTTTTTCCTAATAGGTCCCAACATAATTCTCCAACCCCGTCCCCCAAAAAGCCTCAACACACGGTGGAAAGGCCCAGTCCTTTCGGTTCTACCTCCAGTGCAAGGGTCACAGCACCAGTCCCCTGGAGGTCCCCTCTGCGGTCTCCCCACTCTTCCATCCTCAGGACCCTGCTCCCATTTCGCCTCAACAGGTTTTGAGTTTTTAGCAAAGAGTTCGGTTTCCTTCCCCAACTAACACCTTCTCCGAACAGAAGGCCACCGAGCACCGGGCTCTACGCCCCCCACCTGCCAGTCAGCCCGCCCCGCGGGGCTCGGGGCCGGCCACACGCGCAGCGCGGCGCCTGGGAAGCCGCAGCCCCGGGGAAGCCCGGAATCCAGCCGCTCCCGCGGACGACCCCGAGGCTGGGCGGGGCGAGCTCCGGCTCCGAGCCGCCGCCGACTTGCGACGCGAGACGCGCAGAAACCCGGAGCCCCTTAGTCCACCGCGGGGAGGCCGTGGGCGGACAGCCGCCGAGAGCCCGGGCGGATGGATGTCCAGCCGCGTCCCCGGCTGCCCACCCGGCGTCCGCCCGCGCGCCCTCCGCAGAGCTCCGGGTCGCGCGCAGCCCGCGCACACCCCGCCGGCGCCTCACCCTCCCGGGCCGGCCTGGAGTCCAGCGCTCCTCACCTCTCGTGTCCTGTCCACGAACCGGCCGGGTCCGGGCACTGAGCGGGTGTAGACCGCCGGAGGCTGGGCCAGCCTACACTTCGGAGCGCTGCACCTGCGACGAGCGGGTGAGCTGCAGCGGCGGGCCTGACGTCAGCCGCGCCCCGAGCGCCCGCGGCCCAGAGTCACCTGATCTCCCTGGCAACGCGCGCGGGGCGGGGCCGAGCGGGGCGGCGTCACAGTGCAGCCCCGCCCCCGCGCGCCCGGCCTCCCTCTCGGCCTGGAGCGTCCCCGACGCGGTCTGCGGCGTCCCTCACTGGCCTCGGGGCTGCGACCGACGCCTGGGACTCGCCAGGCGCACTCCCCTCCCCGGGTAGGATCGGTTTTCTGAGGCTCCAGTTGACACCCCTTCATCGCTAATGCAGGTGCCTGGGAGAAAGGGCCAGTACGCTACTGCCTCCGCTACTGCCTCTCCGAGTCTTCTCGTCGGGGACCCTGTTCAGGGGCCTTTGAACAGTACCCGAGAGGACTCGGACCGAGGCTGGTAACAAGATTGCACTCTGGCCGGGCGTGGTGGCGCACGTCTTTAATCCCATCACTCGGGAGGCAGAGGTAGGAGGATCGCTGTGAGGTTGAGGCCACCCTGAGACTACGTAGTGAATTCCAGGTCAGCCTGGGCTAGGGCGAGACCCTACCTTGAAAAAGAAAAAAAATTGCACTCTGGCAGCTACACACACACACACACACACACACACGCCCCCCCCCCCCCCCCGAAGGGCTGCTAAGAGCACTGAGGGGTTGCAACAAACCTTGCAGCAGTAATGTGGCCAGTGTTTGAGGGTGTAATCAGACTTAAACTACAGAAAGTGGAGAGGGCCTGCATCCAGGCCAGGGCCTCTTATGCTGAAGGTCTCCTATTCCCACAGGAACAGAAATCACCAAACCGCTCCCAAAACAAAGCCTAGAACACGCTTACAAAGCCCTACTTGCAAAAATAAAAATTTATTTCGGAAACTGATTTTCTGGGCTGGGGTGTATTGCAGGGGTGAAGTACTTGCCTAGCATGTCTGGATTCTATCTCCAGCCTTACAGAGGAAAGAGAAAGAAAAACTGTTCTGTCCAAATTCCTCCTGTTGCTTTGCCATGATATGCTCACATCTTTGTGACTCTCCAGTCTCCCCAAATACACTGTGAAAATGTAAACAAATGAAATGAAAAACATTCCCATGGAGATCTCAGTTGGAGCCACTACTTTGCCTTTCCCTTCTTGCTGACTTTTCAGTTTTATCTTCCTACTCTGTTCTCATGCATGCTGTGCTCTCATTTCAGACACTGGGATCTTAGACTAGGAAGTTATTAAAATCAACTTCTAGTGAGTACCGTTTAATACAAGGCTGATTGAGACATGGTACTTGAAGATCAAGAATATATGGTAGGACTAGAGAGATGGCTCAATGGTTAAGGTGCTTGCCTACAAAGCTTAACAACCTGTGTTCAATTCCCCAGTATCCACGTGAAGCCAGATGCACAAAGTGGCATATGCATCTGGAGTTTGTTTGCAGTAGCTAGAGGCCCTGGGTGTGCCCATTCTGTCTGTCTCTCTTCTATCTCTCTCTAGTTGCAAATAAATAAATAAAAATATTTTCTTTGTTTTTTTTTTTTTTTTTTTTTTTTTTGAGTAGGGTCTCACTCTAGCCCAGGCTCACCTGGAATTCACCATTGGTCTCAGGGTAGCCTCGAACTCATGGAGATTTTCCTACCTCTGCTCCAAGTGATGGGATTAAAGGAATGTGCCACCACACCCGGCAATATTATTTTTTACAAAAAAGAATATATGAGGCTGGAGAGAGGACTTAGCAGTTAAGGCTCGTGCCTGTGAAGCCTAAGGACCCAGGTTTAATT
Source organism: Dipus sagitta (assembly GCA_036346955.1). Taxonomy (NCBI): domain Eukaryota; kingdom Metazoa; phylum Chordata; class Mammalia; order Rodentia; family Dipodidae; genus Dipus; species Dipus sagitta. The sequence continues at coordinate 47,990,044 of CM070782.1, forward strand.
TCCCTGTACCCATGTAAGTCAGATACACAAGGGTTCGCCTGTGTCTGGAGTTTGCATACAGTAGCTAGAGGCCCTGGTGTGTCCATTCTCTCTCTCTCTCTCTCTCTCTTTGCCTCTCTGTCTCTCAAATAATAAAATAAATAAAAAGAATATATGATAGTCCATCCATGTCATACTTGTAATAATAGCAGGATCTAAGTTTTAGGCCAACCTGGGTTATATAACAAAAACCCTGTCTCAGGAGGCATGGTGGTGCACACCTTTAATCCCAGCGCTCAGGAGGCTGAGGGAAGAAGATTGCTGTGAGTTTGAAGCCATCTTGAGACCACATAATGAATTTCAGGTTAGCCTGGGCTAGAGCAAGACCCTATCTCCAAAAAACCCTGTCTCAAAATAAATATTATGGGTTGTGCCTCATATATATAAATTTGTGCTATTTATTGTTTACTTGTTTTTTGGGGGGGTCTTTCGAGATAGGGTCTCACTCTAGCCAAGGCTGACCTGGAATTTACTATGTAGTCTCAGGGTGGCCTTGAACTCACGGTGATCCTCCTACCTCTGCCTCCCAAGTGCTAGGATTAAAGGCATACACCACCACGCCTGGCTTTGTTTACTTGTTTTATTTTAGTGGTATTTTAAATTTTATACAACTTTTTATTTTTAGTTCTTTTTAGTTTTTCGAAGTAGCCCAAGCTGACCTGGAATTCACTATGTAGTCTCAGGCTGGCCTTGAACTCACAGCAATCTTCCTCCCTCTGCCTCCTGAGTGCTGGGATTAAAGGTATACGCCACTACACCTAATTTATACTTAAAAAAAAAAAAGGAAATAGCACATAAGTCAAAAAGAAGACAGTTGTGAACCGTAGAGAAGAATCATGGCTCTAGTCAGAAAGTGTTAAAGGAGGGAACAGATTGAAAATGTGAGCCCATGGCAGGTGTGGTGGTCCCAGCCCTTGAGCAGCTGAAGTAGGAGGATAACTGTGCGTTCAAGCCCAACCTGGGTTATAAAGTAAGACTCTGGTGCTTTGAATGTAAGTGTATGTCCCCCAGTAGACTCAGGTGTATTAAGTTTATAACTTGGGTCTCTAGCCTCCTGGTTGGAGGAGGTGTCACTAGGGGCAGATCCTGGGATCCAGCCCAAAGGTGTGTTTGGGGCAGATCTGATTCCAGCCCAAAGATGTGGAGAGCAATGTGAGCTAGAGCGGTGGTCCTGCTCCTTGACGGTCCCTGCTTGCTGCTTTTTGGTGTTTGCTGGCTGGTGGTGGGTTCTCTCTCTGCTTGGATTTATGAATGGAAGCCAGCTTCTTCCGAGATTGATGGAACTTCCCTTGGATCTGTAAGCTTGAAATAATCCCTTCCTCCCATAAACTGTGTTTGGTTGGATGCTCATCCCAGCATTGTGGAACTGGCTATGACTTGACTGTGTCAAAAACAAAATGAAGCCCGGCGTGGTGGTGCACACTTTTAATCCCAGCACTCGGGAGGCAGAGGTAGGAAGATCGCCGTGAATTCAAGGCCACTCTGAGACTACATAGTGAATTTCAGGTCAGCCTGGACTAGAGTGAGACCCTATCTTGAAAAACCAAAACCAAAAAAAAAGAGAGAGAGAGAGAACCTAAATCCAGGTCCCAAGGAACAGAAAAGAGTGGGCAGGAAGATGGTGGGCAAAGGGCAGAGGCAGGCAGGCCTTGGGGTGTTTGGCAGATCTGAGGAGAACTCCAACTATGAGCAAGTCAGACATGGGATCAGGGAGGGACTTGGGCCAAAATAAGGTTTGAGTAATCCTCCAGAGGAGAGAGGGTAGAGAAGAAGTGGGCAGTGGTTTCAGGAACCAGGTTCCTGAAAGGGAGGGCAAGGTAAAGAGATGGAAGAAGGAATGCTAAGAGTATTAAGGGGGGACTTGGGGGCAGTAACAATGAGGACTGAAAGGAAAGAGGGAGAGAAGAATCTGACGCAGTGGGCATGTCTTCAAGACCTAATAAGACTGACAGAAGAGTGGCATTACTGTTTTAGCCCCTAAGACTAAAGGTCATCCAAGAATCCCTCAAAACTATCTAGGACTATCAGATGGCACTAGTTATCCATTGCAGAACACTGGCACAGCAGAAGAAGAAATGGGTACATCTATAACTACATTCTGTACATTCTCAGGATGGCCTCGAACTCATGGCGATTCTCCTACCTCTGCCTCCCAAGTGCTGGGATTAAAGGCGTGCACCACCACACCCGGCTCTATAACTACATTCTGATAGTATTGTAGTCAGGTTCTCATTGCTGGCAGAAAACATCTAAGAGCAGCTTGTGGAGGAAAAAAAGGTTTATTCTGGCTTACAGACTCAAGCAGAAGCTCCTTGATGGTAGGGAAAACGATGGCATGAGCAGAGGGTGGACATCACCTCCTGGCCAACATCAGATGGACAACAGCAACAAGAGAGTGTGCCAAACACTGGCAAAAAGAAGCTGGCTATAACACCCATAAACACGCCCCCAACAATACACTTCCTCCATGAGGCTTTAATTCTCAAATGCCATCAGCTGGGTATCTAGCATTCAGAACACCTAAGTTTATAGGGGGCACCTGAATCAAACCACCACAGACAGTATCCAAGACCCTAAGGTGAACTGGAATTGGTGATGCATACCTGTAATTCCAGCCCTTTGAAGGATCTCAAGTTCAAGGCTTTACAGCAACACTGTGTCCCAAAAAGATAAGAGAAGAAGAAAGGGAGGAAAAGGGAGAGGGGGAGAACAGGGTGGAGATGGAGGTAGAAGGGAAGAGACAAGGTGGAAGGATGGCGGAAGGGAGAGGTAATTGCCTTGGAAGCGTAGGAAGAGTCTCCTGGCAGCTACATAAGGCAGCTGAGACATATGAGGGCTCTGCTGGGGAGAAACAACACTAAGACATTTTTATTAAGGCCTCTGGATATTGCCCTTTTTCTGAGTTGGTAGGGTGAAGATGCAACTATCAAAGGAAAAACAAAACATTTCCCATTCTTATCTCTATCAATAAGGAAGGAGGGCTATTATGTAAAACTCAAGGAATGTTGCTGACAGCATTCAAGAACTAGAGACGTGACCAGGGAGCACATCCCACATCTCCTCTAAGATTTGACAGCAAGTCCCAGAGCTAAACTTCAGGCCAGATGTAGAAGTTACTGGAGTTTCATCAGATTTTCTTCACAACAGCAGTGGGTTTCTGTTCCTGGAAATAAAGAAAATGTCTGGCAAAGCATATTTTCTGTGAAAGTCTATTAATCACAGAAGTTGCAATGGGTTTGCAACATGTGTTCATTTCAGAGAATCATCCCAAGATTGTGAAGGCAGCATGTTGCAGTGGGCGAAAACCTATGCTGTGAGATTTATGAACTTGGACAAGTCTCAATTTCATCTGCAAAATGAGAACAACAGTGTCCATTCACAAGACTATCATAAATGTTAGCTGACTTCCAGGGTAAAGAGAGAGAACCCAGATTCATTGTTTTTGTTTATTTATTTATTTGGTTTTTCGAGGCAGGGTCTCACTCTAGCCCAGGCTGACCTGGAATTCACTCAGTAGTCTCAGGGTGGCTTCAAACTCATGGCGATCCTCCTACATCTGCCTCCTGAGAGCTGGGATTATTGTTTTTATTTTTACAATGATGGAGATCAAGTACAGGTCCTCAGACAGACTAGGCTTGTGCTCTACTACTGGGTTACACTTCTGGCAGCTTCATCTAAAAACAAAAACAAAAAAACACATTTTAATTTGTTTTTCATGTGTGGTATGTGTGTGCCTGTATATGAGCACCAGGGTCTCTTGCCTCTGCAAACAAATACCAGATACATTTACCACTTTTTACATCTGGCTTTATATGGGTGCTGAGCAATTGAACCAAGGCTGGCAGGCTTTACAAGTAAGTGCCTTTAACTGCTAAGCCTTTTCCCCAGCCCACCTTCATTTTAAAAAAAATTTATTTATTTATATATAGAGAAAGGGAGGAGGGAGGGAATGATGTGTCAGGGCCTCTTGTCACTGCAAACAAACTCCAGAAGCATGTGCCACTTTGTGCATCTGGCTTAAAGTGGGTTCTGGGGAATTGAACTGAGCCAGCAGGCTTTGCAAATGAGTACCTTTAGCTGCTGAGCCAACTCTCCAGCCCCCATCTTCATTTTTAGAAATATGTTACTTATTTATTTTAGATTATTTATTTTAGATAATTTTATTTAGATAATGGGCTTGTCAGGGCCTCTAGCCACTGCAAACGAACTCCAGATGCATGCAGTACCTTGTGCATCTGGCTTTTGTGGGTCCTGGGGAATCAAACCTGGGTCCTTTGTCTTTGCAGGCAAGAGCCTTAGCCACTAAGCCATCTGTCCAGCCCTTTATAAAAAAAAATTATTTAAGCCGGGCATGGTGGCGCACACCTTTAATCCCAGCACTCAGGAGGCAGAGGTAGGGGGATCACCGTGAGTTCAAGGCCACCCTGAGACTACATAGTGAGTTCCATGTCAGCCTGAGCTACAGTGAAACTCTACCTCAAAAAAACAAAAAATATAAAATATAAATAAATAAATATATAAATAAAAATATTTATTTGAGAACAACAGAGAGAGAGAGAGAGAAAGGGAGAGCATGGGCACACCAGGGCCTCCAGCTACTGCAAATGAACTCCAGATGCTTGCACCACCTTGTGCATCTGGCTTACATGGGTACTGGAGAATTGAGCCTTGAACCAGGTTCCTTAGGCTTTACAGGCAAGTGCTTAACCACTAAGCCATCTCTCCAGCCCTCTCCAGCCCTTTGAAAGGCTTTTTAAAAAACAATTTTCAGGTCTGGTGATGCAGTTTAGTTAGCTTTCCTAATGTGTAAGGCCCTGGGTTCAATCCCCAAAACCACATAAACTGGGCTGGTGGCACATGCCTATAATTCCCACTCTTGGGGGACAGAGATGGAGGCCAAAGAATCAGAAGATCATCCTTGGCTACATAGAGAGTTCAAAGCCAGCCTGGGATACCTGTTTTCAAAAACTGTGTTTCTTGAGGCTTAGAGGCATAGCTCAGGGATTCAATCTCCAGCACTCGCACATGTACATGTATGTGTGTGTGTGTGTGTGTGTGTGTGTGTGTATGTTTCTTGGCTGCCTAATGTGTGTGCATTCAACATTGGTGGATATGAAAGGAAGAGCATTATCCTAGCTGGATCTTCCAGGAATCTGACTCCAGGTCAGAGACTACCTGTAGTTTCAGGTTGGCCTTGAACTCACAGCGATTATCTTACCTCTGTTTCCCAAGTGTTGGGATTAAAGGTATGCACCACCACCCCTGGCAGAATTCACTTCTATTCCTTAGCCCACTGTTCTAATGGAATTTGAAGTGAATGTGAAGGACAAAGTCAACAGGCTGCTTCTGGTCATGGCTCAAGGTCTTGGTTTTTACCTGAGTGATGGGTCTCACAGTTTTGCACCTCTTCTTCCAGTTTATATTTTCTTTTTCTTTTTTTTTTTTTAAACAAGTTTCCCAGATTTAAAATTTTTTGTTTATTTTTATTTATTTGAAAGCGACGGACAGAGAGAAAGAGGCAGAGAGAGAGAGAATGGGTGTGCCAGGGCCTCTGGCCACTGCAAACAAACTCCAGACGCGTGCGCCCCCTTGTGCATCTGGCTAACGTGGGTCCTGGAACATCGAGCCTCAAACCGGGGTCCTTAGGCTTCACAGGCAACTGCTTAACCGCTAAGCCATCTCTCCAGGGCCCCAGTTTATATTTTCAATTTGCTAGTCACAACTATCTCCACTGAAAGTGTGGAAGCACCATTCAAATTAGTTTAATAGGAAGAGATAATGTATGAGTTCATAAAACCAAAAATTTAGAAGTTAATCTCCAGGCATGCTTGGATCTGAGTACACCATCAACAGGAATCTCCTGTCTGGCTCTCCCAGTTGTCTTTTTGTTGCATGACTTCATTCTCAGGTTGACCCTCAGAGAGTTTCAGGGGTTTCTTAGTAAGAAGTCACAGCAAACTAAAGTCTTTTTATTTCCTAATGAGGCAGATGAGGCGTGACAGAATTCCAATGTGAATAGCTTTCTCCTTGATGAAATGTGAGAATTGTCTTTGGGCCTATAGAAAAAAAAAAAATCTAGTTTAGAAATCTCAAAAGGTCTGGCCTTTCCTTATCTCTGCCCCCTTAGGGAGTCCTTCCACTCCCTTCTCAGAAGGCCCTTCCTAGAAAATTAAGATTTGTGGGAAGATTGTCCTTTTCCAGAAACCCTGACCCCAAACACCTGAAGTCAGAACTAGACTGGCTAAACCAACTACCTATCCATGGGAGTCATAAAAAACTCCCAACCTGGGGGGGAAAAAAAAAACTCCAACCTGAAGCCAAGGTGGTGGCACACGCCTTTAATCCCAGCACTAACAAGGCTGAGCTAGGAGGATCCAGCCTGGGCTAGAGTGAGACCCTACCTTAAAAACAAACAAAAAAAAAAACCCCAACCTGAGTCTCAGGATGGGCTTCTCGAACACCTTCTTGCCTTTCTGGGAAAGAGCTATGCCTTGCTTCCTCCTCTTAAATACAGGGCTTCTCAAGACCCCATCTTGCCTCCTTGGGTAAGAGCTATGTCTTCCTTTCTTCCCTTAAGCTCCCCTTCTTTTAAAGCTCTCCCTCCTTAACATTCTAAACTATAATAAAATCTTTCTGAATCTTATTCTCTGGTCTGTGGATTTCATTCTTCAAATTCATAAGACAAGAATCTAGAGACAACCAAAAATTGTTGGTGTATCATATTGATGCATTGGCAAGGAATCCCAAAATTCCTGTGTCACTAATAATACTTGAGAAAACTCCAGAACGGAGTGTCAGGGTTTGGAATGGCTTGAGGAACTTGTTTTTGTCTGAAAGTGTGGTTATGATTGTCTGGTTTCATGTTCTCCTCTAAAGCTGGAGTGAACTTAGTCCCCTCAAATTCCACACACCAAAGTATGGAAGAAATGGATTTTCAAGAAAAATTAGTTTTATAAACCAAAAGTAAGCAAAATGCTAAACAAGCAAAAACCAGAGCTGACCCCTACAGGCCAACACTAAAAGCCTATCAAAAGTTCCTGCAGGCTCATATCATAGAGTATTCCAATAGAATTGAAATCACTTGGGCATCAACTTACCTTCCTTGGTGCTCCAGGAAAATGGCATCCAGTGGGGAGGAAACTCCTACATCAGAGGTTTAGGCACCTAGAGCATGGTGTGGGACCTGCCTGGACCTTTACTAAGTGCACTCTTCTCTGAAAGCTTCACTTTGACGAAGATGCTCCAAAGAGCTCTTAATGTTCTAAATGTGTTTGTGCAGCACCTGGGGCTCTCAAGGGACAACATGCAGATGCACGCATTTCTAATAGTTACTTTTTGAAGCACCAATTTCTTTTCTTTTGGTTTTTCAAGGTAGGGTCTCGCTGTAGTCCAGGCTGACCTGGAATTCACTATGTAGTCTCATCCTGGCTTCAAAGTTAGAGGCAGAGGTAGGAAGATGCAGAGGTGCTAGGAGTAAAAGCATGTGCCCCCATGCCCAGCTTGAAGCACCAATTTCTTATGGGCCTGTTGTTCTGATAGTGATCTTAGGAAACCAGCCCTGAAAGAGACATTTTTTTAGTTCTTCTCCATCTTCTCTTTTCCCTCCTCTCCTCCTTTTTATTTTTTAAGTCCATACTTTTTCTAATTTTTTTTTTTTAAGGTAGGGTCTTGCTCTAGCCTAGGAGAACCTGGAATTCACTATAGAGTCTCAGGACGGCCTCGAACTCACAGTGAGCCTCCTACCTCTATCTCCCAAGTGCTGGGATTAAAGGCATGTGTCACCATGCCCAGCTTTCATATTTATCTTTTCTATTTTCTTTCTTATATTTAAAAATATTTTATTTAAGGCTAGGTGTGGTGGGGCATGCCTTTAATCCCAGCATTCAGGAGGCACAGGTAGGAGGATCACTGTGCGTTTGAGGCCATCCTGAGACTACACAGTGAATTCCAGATCAGCCTGGACTATTGTGAAGCCCTACCTTGAAAAACCCAAAAATAAAAATAAAAAATAAAATAAAATAAATAATTATTTTTTTACTTATAAGTTATTTATTTATTTATTTATTTGCAAGCAGAGAGAGATAGTAAAGAGACAGAGAGAATGGGTGCATCAGGACCTCTAGCCACTGCAGACAAATTCCAGATGCATGCACCATCCTGTACATCTGGCTTTATGCAGGTACTGGGGAATCAGACCCAGGTCATTAGGTGTAGCAGGCAAGCACCTTAACTGCTGAGCCATCTCTCCAGTCCTATTTCTTCTTTTTTTAATTTTTTAAAAATATATTTTATCTATTAATTTATTTGAGAGAAAGGGGCAGAGAGAGAGAGAGAGAGAGAGAGAATGGGCATGCCAGGGCCTCCAGCCACTTCAAACAAACTCCAGATGCATGTGCCCCCTTGTGCATCTGACTTATGTGGGTCCTGGAGAATCAAACCAGCATCCTTTAGCTTTGCAGGCAAAGGCCTTAACTGCGAAGCCATCTTTCCAGCCCTTAATTTTATTATTATTAAGTAGAAAACTTTGTATGGACACATCATGTGTTGGTACCATCATTTCCCTCCTTCACTGAGGGTTTTCCTCAGTGGGATTGCTGGCATTCACCATGGGGTTGAGGGTTATGAGTTGTGAGGGCAGCAGTCAGTCATTGTAGGGGGTGGTGGCAATGTCTCTAGATATTCCCTCCTACTCTGTGGTTCTTGCAGTTTTTCTGCCCCCTTGTCACAAAGTTCCCTGAGCTGTGGTGGATATATATTAAGTCTACTTTAGTGTTGAGCTCTCAGCAGCTTCTGGATTTCCGCTTTGGTATGTTTTGAGTGTTTTCAGTGTCTGTCTCCATCACCCCAGTACTGGTTGTCAGGCTCACCATGGAAGCAGCACTCTTGCTCATCTTGCCAGTTTCTCTGTGGTTTCACCTGGGGCCCTGGCTGATGCGTGAGGGGTGGTTCATCTTCTTGGTTCTCACAGCCTTCTGAAAAAGAAAAACATATTCTCCAACAGAGAGTGAGATCAGGATAGGTTAAAGGGGATAAGCATTGTTAATTTGGAGAGATTTTGACTGATGTAGTCTTTCTTTTGGCCAAAGACTAGTGGTTGCTTTTGGTTGGAGTTCATGACCTTGGTCTCCATAGGATTCTGACTTCAGTCCCAGTTCCAGCTATGGGTTCCTTTCCACTGAACGGGTCTCTTAGCCAATCAGAGAGCCATTAGTTACCCACCTAGGCTGGGTGTCACTATTGCACAGGCACATTCATCTTGTCAAGCTGGTTGCTTTTGTTATAGCAGTGTCCCCTGCTAGTATACAACATTGTTGGTTATTCCCCCCCCCCCCCCGCCCCACAGCTCAAGTAGTGCTTTCTAGTACTACATGGGCTAACCATCTGGGAACTGGCTTCCTTCCAGATTCAGCCAGCTCTCTCAATGTTCTGTGTTGGCAGCATATGGTATCTTCAGCAATTGGGTCTTATCTTTTACCTCAGGTGGGTCACCAAGTGCTTTGACAGAAGCCTGCCTTGTTTTGGAGACCTCATAGGTCTGTCCAATCAACAACTCAATGTGGTTTGTAGCTGATTTCTGGTACTGGGAGTTATAAGTCAGAACCAAATGTTTTAGGGTTAGGCTTCATCCCACCCTCTCCAGGGCCCTTCTTATGAGATGATCCCCACATACTGCTATTGAGAGTTCTATCTTTTAGTCTACTATCCAGGAGGAAGGTTTCTATGGTACTAATTCCTTTTAGATTTAGTTTTGTGTGTATCTCCTCCCCAGCCCCCACCCCGACCCTTCAATTCCCCACACACTTCCAGCCCTATTATTCAGGTATTATGCAGGTAAGCCTGCAATTCAAGATATTCCAGATTAGGAACCACAAATGAGGGAGAAAATGTGGCGTTTGTCTCTGTACTTGTGTGAGTTCACTTAGTATGATCTGTTCCAAATCCACCCATTTTCCTACAAATTTCATTATATCATTTTTTCCTTACTATTGAGTAGAATTCCATTGTGTATATGTACCACATCCTCATTATCCAATTGTCAAATAATGGGCATCTGGGCTGATTCCAGTTCTTAGCTATTGTGAATGGAGCAGTTATAAACATGGTTGGGCCAATATCTCTGTAGTGAAGAGTGGAGCCTTTAGGGTAGTCTTTAGTGGAGTCTTTATTTATTTATTTATTTAGTTAGTTTTTGAGGCAGGGTCTCACTCTAGCTCAGGGCTGACCTTGAACTCATGCTGATCCTCCTACCTCATCCTCCTGATTGCTGAGATCAAGTGTTCACCACCACACCAGACTGAGACCACATTTTTCTTCCAAGCTGTGATTCAGCCAACTATGACAATGAAAGCTCTCTCAACCATGAAGCATCTTCTTGCTTTTTAATTATTTAAAGAATCAGATAATGTTGTGCCCAGAAGCCATAGGTTGTTATTAGAAAAATTTCAGTGTTAGAGGTGTGGTACCTTCCAGAGTTGTTGGCCAGGAAGGTCTCTGGTGCCCCCAAAACACTATAGCCTATTGCCAAGGCACTTGGATGCCCACCAGAACTAGATGGTAAGACCCTACTGCTGAAAACCCCACATGCTTGGGCTGCAGGTCACTGAGAAACAAGCTGGAGCTGAGCTGGAAGCCTCCTCCCTGCTGACTAGCTGTCGGGATGTTGGAAAGAGCTGTGCAGCTTATTAGGGGATAAAAGTCATTCATAGTCTTTTAAAAAATTTTTTTTGTTTATTCTTATTTATTTGAGAGCAACAGAGAGAGAAAGAGGCAGAGAGAGAGAGAGAGAGAGAGAGAGAGAGGGAGAGAGAATAGACGCGCCAGGACTTCCAGCCACTGCAAACGAACTCCAGACACATGCGCCCCCTTGTGCATCTGGCTAACGTGGGTCTTGGGGAATTGGGCCTCGAACCGGGGTCCTTAGGCTTCACAGGCAAGTGCTTAACCACTAAGCCATCTCTCCAGCCCCATCATTCATAGTCTTAACCAGCAGCACTGTACCCTGCAAGCTTTATAGTTGGTCAGCCAGGACAAACGCACCAATTGGTGCAACGATGGCATGTCTGTTTGGTGGGAAACCAATTGCTCTCTAATTGGACTTGAGGCCTGCTCCACAGGAGGGAATTCCTGCCTGGTATTGAAAACCTAGCCAATCAAACAAAAACAACAACAACAACAAAAAAAAAAAAAGCAAAAAAAAAAACAAACAAACAAACAAAAAAAAAATAGCCGGGTGTGGTGGCGCACGCCTTTAATCCTAGCACTTGGGAGGCAGAGGTAGGAGGATTGCCGTGAGTTCGAGGCCACCCTGAGACTCCATAGTGAATTCCAGGTCAGCCTGGGCTAGAGTGAGACCCTACCTCGAAAAACCAAAAAAAAAAAAAAAAAAGAAAACCTAGCCAAAAGCTTAGGGCTGAGGAGGTCATACGTCCTAGGGCAAAAACTACTACTGTTGTATAGCTAAATGCATATATTATACACACCAAATTGCCCTCTAAACACTTACCTTTACGCCCATATATTAATGCTACTCTCACATTTGATTAGAGACGCTTCTCTTTTCAGATGCAGTGATCGCTGGAGTGACTCAAAATTCATCATAGTGCTGAGAAGAAGTGACAGTGCAGTGTTCAACACTAAGTGAGACATCTCTATCACACCCTGCAAGGCTCAGTGAACATTGCGGGAGAGGTGGTAGAAAGAATATAGGAGCCAGAGAAAAGGGACGACTGCTTACACTGCTGTCTTCCAGACACAAAATGGCCTGATACTTATGACCTCACAGTTACTGACAGTACCCACACACGACTTGCATAATAGGAAAAAAAAACAAAACAAAACGATGACATCAACATAGACTACTTGAAAAGTAGAAGGGAATCATTGGAGGGAGGATTTGGGAAATGAAGGGTGGTTGGAGGAGATTATGACCATGATTTATTGTTTATGGAAGTTTTCAACAAAAAAGTTTTTTTTAAAACAATAATCATAACATGCCGGGCGTGGTAGCACACGCCTTTAATCCCAGAACTCAGGAGGCAGAGGTAGGAGGATCACTGTGAGTTCAAGGCCACCCTGAGACTACATAGTGAATTCCAGGTCAGCCTGGACTAGAGTGAAACCTTACCTTGAAAAACCAAGTAATAATAATAATAATAACAAGAGTGGGCTGAAGAGATGACTCAGTGATTAAAAGTGCTTGCTTACAAAACCTGGCAGCCTGGGTTTAGTTCCCCAGTACCCACATAAAGCCAGATGCACAAAGTGGTGCATGCATCTGGAATTCGTTTGCAACGGCAAGAGGCCCTGGTGCACCCATATTCTCTCTTTGTATCTGCCTCTCTCTCTCTGTGTCAAATAAATAAATAAAAATATTTTTAAAAGGAATCAGCCATAAAAAGCTTCAATAAATCACTTCCTCCATAAAATATAAAGTAAAATAAATAAAAAGGAATCAGCTGGGCATGGTGGCACACACCTTGAATCTCAGCACTCGGGAGGCAGAGGTAGGAGGATCATGGTGAGTTCAAGGCCACCCTGAGACTACATAATGAATTATAGGTCAGCCTGGGCTAGAATGAAACCCTACCTTGAAAAAAACAAAACAAAAAAAAATTCAGAACAGAAAATTGACACATGCGGGCTGGAGAGATGGCTTAGCACTTAAGGCGCTTGCCTGCAAAGCCAAAGGACCTCAGTTTGATTCCCTAGGACCCATGTAAGCCAGATGCACAAGGTGGTACATGCATCTGGAGTTAATTTCCAGTGACTGGAGGCCCTGGTACACCCACTCTCTCTCTCTCTCTCTCTCTCTCTCTCTCTCTCTCAGCCTCTTTCCCACTCTCAAGTAAATAAATAAAAATAAAATATATAAAAAAAGAAAAAGAAAATTGGTACATGTGATTTAGAAATAATCAGCCTATAAATCCATTTGCATTCAATTTTATAAAATGGGCCAATGATAATTTATCATATGATGTAAGAAAAATAAGTCAAGGAGACATTAAATGTACATATTGAATACATTTTCTAAGTACTATATGCTGGGGATTGTACTAGGCTCTGGAGATGTAGCAATAAGGAAAACATATTGGCTAGGCATGGTGGCACACACCTGTAACCCCAGCACTTGGGAAATGGAGGCAGGAGGAGTAAGAGCTCAAGGTTTTACTCAGCTACATAGCAAGTTCAAGGCCAACCTGGCCTACAATAGACACTGTCAAAAAAAAAAAAAAAAAAAAAAAAAAAAAAGGAAAAGGAAAAAGAAAAAGAAAAAGAAAAGAAGAGAAAAAGAAAAAGAGCCCAGTGTGGTAGTACATGCCTTTAATCCCAGTGCTCAGGAGCACTGTGAGTTTGAGACCATGCTGGAACTACAGAGTGAGTTTCTGGTCAGCCTAGACTAGAGTGAAACTCTGCCAAAAAAAAAGTATTTTAAAAATTCTTGCTTTGGGGACTGGAAAGATGGCTCCGTGGTTAAAGGCTCTTGCTTGCAAAGTCTGATGGCCTGGGTTCAATTCCCCAGTACTCGCATAAAACCAGATGCACAAAGTGGCGCATGTGTCTGGAGTTCTTTTGCAGAGGCCAGAGGCCCTGGCATGCCCCATTCTCTCTCTCTCTGTCCAATAAATATTTTTTTTAAATAGTTGATTTATTTATTTATTTACTTATTTATTTGAGAGAGAGAGAGAATGGGTGCACCAGGGCCTCTGTCCACTGCAAACAAACTCCAGACACATGCGCCACCTTGTGCATCTGGCTTATGTGGGTCTTGGGGAACTGAACCTGAGTCCTTTGGCTTTGCAGGCAAGTGTCTTAACCACTAAGTCATCTCTCTAGACCTCAAAAAAAAAAAATATATATATATATATATATATATTTTTGGTTTCTTGAAGTAGGGTCTTGCTCTAGCCCAGGCTGACATGGAATTCACTCTGTAGTTTCAGGGTGGCCTTGAACTCATAGCAGTCCTCCTACCTCTGCTGGGATTAAAGGCATGTGCCACCACGCCTGGCTCAAATAAATATTTTTTAAAATTCTTAGAGATGGGGCTGGAGAGATGGCTTAGCTGTTAAGCGCTTGCCTGTAAAGCCTAAGCCCCTAGCTTGAGGCTTGATTCTCCAGGACCCATGTTAGCCAGATGCACAAGGGGGTGCATGCATCTGGAGTTTATTTGTAGTGGCTGGAGGCCCTGGCGTGCCCATTCTCTATCTGCTTTTTTCTCTCTGTCTCTCGCTCTCAAATAAATAATAAATAAATAAAAAATTCTTAGAGGTAGGAGGATCGCTGTGAGTTTGAGGCACCCCTGAGACTACAGAGTGAATTCCAGGTCGGCCTGGGCTAGAGAGAGACCCTACCTCAAAAAAAAAAAAAAAAAAAAAAAAAAAAGAAGAAGAAGAAGAAGAAAAATATCTTGCTTCTGAGAAAGTTAAATTCCAGTAGGCAAGTCTGTGTGTACATATGCATTTATCTATTTCCAGTTTCCTTTGTGTCTTTGAAGAGAAAGAGTTAAGACAGAAAACATGAACTATAGCTGGGAGTGGTGGTGCATGCCTTTAACTCCAACATGCAGGAGGAGGAAGTAAGAGGATTGCCTTGAGTTCGAGGCCAGTCTGAAGCTGCAGAGTGAGTTCTAGGTTAGCCTGGGCTGGAGTCAGACCTGCCTCAAAAAAAGTAAAAAAAAACCATGAGGACAAATCCTCATTGAGTGCTTCCTGTAGGACAGGCTCTGCCAGCACTTGGCATCCGCCATCTCATTATTTATTTTCTTCTTCCTAAGCATTAAAAATGGGCTTAACAGAGCCAGGTATGGTGGCACATGCCTTTAATCCCAGCACTCAGGAGGCAGAAGTAGGAGGATCACCGTGAGTTCAAGGCCACCTTGAAACTACATAGTGAATTCCAGGTCAGCTTGGGCTAGAGCGAGACCCTACCTCAAAAAAAAAAAAAAAAAAAAAAAAAGGCTTAACAGTGGTTGAAGACTGAGGAAAATCATGAGTTCAGGTCCACCCTGAGCTACACAGTGAGACTGTCTCAAAAATAAAAACATGGGTCCAGGAAGATGCTCAATATGCAAAGTGCTTGTGGTGCAAGCATGAGGACCCAAGTTCAGATCCCAAGCACCTGTGTAAAATTCAGGTGCAGTGGCACATGTCTGTAATCCCAGCACTGGAGAGAGGTGGAGAGAGAAGGATCCCCAGGGGCTTGCTGGCCAGCTAGTCTAGTAGAATCAATTTCAGTGAGAGACTGGAGAGAAACTGAGGGAAGCACTGACATCGACCTCAGGCCTCCACACATGCACATGCACTTATACACACGTGTACCCACATGCATATGAACATGCATGCACACACATCAATACTACATACAAACACATGCAGTAAAGTAAAAGAGGGCTGGAGAGATGGTTCAATAGGTAAGGTGCATGTCTATGAAGCCTAAAAACTCAGGTATAATTCCCTAGAACCCACATAAGCCAGATGCACAAGGTGGCGCATGCATCTGGAGTTCATTTGCAGTGGCTAGAGGCTCTGGCGTGCTCATTCTTGCTCCTTCTCTAATAAATAAATAAATAAAGTACAAGAAATAAAAAGCAAATATGTTCTAGGGAGATGAAAACCTCTGTTCACAGGACCATGGGAAGTGAGTAACAGAGCTGACATTGGAATCCGTAGACCCATATCTGTTGTTTAGCATTACTTTGTCTTAGGGTGTGGATGGGAGATGATCAGGAGTGGTAGGGACTATGGTGAACTAGAGGACACACTTTTGTGCAAAGGAAACCATGATTATTCAAGCAGCAGACATTTGTCATGAGGAACATGGGAACTAGGCTTTCTGATGTATATATGTGTGCATGCTTGAATAATAAGAATCATTTTTTTTTTCATTTTTAAGGTAGGGACTCACTCTAGCCCAAGCTGATCTGGAATTCACTATGTAGTCTTAGGCTGGCCTTGAACTCAAGTGATTCTCCTACCTCAGCCTCCTGAGTGCTGGGATTAAAGGTGTGCGCCACCACACCCAGTGCATGTCTTATGATTATTATTTTGTTGTTTTTGTTTTTTTGAGGTAGGGTCTCACTCTAGCCCAGGCAGACCTGGAATTCACTATGTAGTAGTCTCAGAGTGGCCTCAAACTCATGGTAATCCTCCTACCTCTGCCTCCCAAATGCTGGGATTAAAGGTGTGTACCACCACACCCAGCCATACATTATTATTTATTTATTTATTTATTTTGGTTTTTCAAGGTAAGGTCTCACTCTATCCTAGGCTGACCTGGAATTCACTATGGAGTCTCAGGGTGGCCTCAAACTCATGGCGATCCTCCTAACTCTCCCTCCCAAGTGCTGGGATTAAAGGCGCGTGCTACTATGCCCGACACATATTATTTTTTAAGGCCAGGTCTTGCTGTATACCCCTGGCTAACCTGAACTGGATATGTAGACCAGGCTGGCCTCAACCTTACAGTGACCCTCAGCCTCTGCCTCCCTATTGCTGGGGTTTCATGTATGTGCCATGATGGGCAACTCAGGCTTTCTGAGTTTTCAAGAAAAGCCAGCATACAGGACTTTGGTGTGAAAACAAGTTTCAAAATCCTATAAAAGTCAAATAAAATTTCGGTGTAAGTCAGGATACAGTCCCTTTGTTAGGGGTCACGCTGTGTCTAGGAGGTTCTCTGGGGAGGTAGGATTCCAGACTGCAACTATGAAACTCAATGTAAGTAGAAAACTGAAAATATATCTGTAGTGCCTACAGTATCTCAGGTTTCTTTTAAAAGACCTTATAAGGGCTGGAGAGATGGCTTAGCAGTTAAGCGCTTGCCTGTGAAGCCTGAGGACCCCAGTTCAAGGCTCGATTCCCCAGGACCCACGTTAGCCAGATGCACAAGGGGGCGCATGCGTCTGGAGTTCGTTTGCAGTGGCTAGAGGCCCTGGCGTGCCCATTCTCTCTCTCTCTCTCCGTCTTTCTCTCTCTGTCACTCTCAAATAAATAAATAAATAAAAATAAAACAAAAGACCTTATAAGAGTGGTATGTGGTGGCGCATGCCTTTAATTCCAGCACTTGGGAGGCAGAGGTAGGAGACTTGCCATGAGTTCAAGGCCAGCTTGGAGCTATAGAGTGAGTTCCAGGTCAACTTGGGCTGGAGTGAGATCCTACCTTGAAAAACAAAACAAACAAACAGAATATTGTCTTTCAGGCTGGAGAGATGGCTCAGTAGTTAACGTGCTTGCTTTGCAAAGCCTGATGGCCTGAGTTTGATTCTCCAGTACCCACATAAAGCCAGATGCACAAAGTGGCACAAGCATCCAGAACCCTACCATACCCATTCTCTCACTCTCCTTGCAAATAAATAAAATAAAATAAAATATTTTTAAAAAGACTAAGAGCCAGGCTTGGCGGCGCATGCCTTTAATCCCAGCATTTGGGAGGCAGAGGTAGAAGGATCGCTGTGAGTTCAAAGCCATCCTGAGACTAAAGAGTGAATTCCAGGTCAGCCTGGGCTAGAGTGAGACCCTACCTTGAAAACAAACAAATAAGAAAAAAAGGAAAAAGAAAAAGGAAAACTAATCCAAGAAGCAAAGGCCTTCAGGAAAGGTAACAGGGACAGAGCTGCTGGAGCATTCCAACCCCCTGTCATGGAGGAGGTTGGCATAGAACCATCTTGCTGGGCTGACAGGCCACGCTTATCTGAAAGGGAAAATTTAACTTCAGGGCGGACTTTGTGCTGTATTTGAGGCCTTAATACTGATCATTATGCTGTCAGCACATAAGACTTGGTTCAAAATAATTCTCCTCCCTTAAGTCACATTCCACCAGCTTCCTGGTCCTTTCTTGCCACCTTCTGCCCACAGCCTCCCCCACTCAGCAAGCCTTCCTTTCTTGCCAGCCCCTTTACCAAAGGGTGGCAGTGACAGGACATATGGAGGTCTCGTCACCAGGGTAGTCTGTAAGTGGAATGGCTTTGGTCTGCTGGGGGAGGCAGCTCTGTTTCCTGTCCTGGCCTTTGGAGGGAGAAAGGATTAATAGCTTCCACCTTAAAAAGAAAAATGCTGGGCATGGTAACCCACACCTTTAATCCCAGCACTCAGGAGGACAAGGTAGGAAGATCACTGAGAGTATGAGGCAAGCTTGAGACAACATAGTGAATTCCAGGTTAGTCTGGGCTAGAGTGAGACCCTACTTCGAAAAACCAAAAAAAAAAAAAAAAAAAAGTATCAAGTGAGGCATGATGGCTCATTGTAATACTAGCATTCAGGAGGCTGAGGCAGGAGAATTCAAAGCCAGCCTGGGCTACAGAGTGAGACCCTGTCTCAAAACAAAAACCCCATAATAAAATAATTTTCCACCATCAACCAATTGAAACTCTGTAAGACAGTATTCATACTTAAAAAGTGTAAAGGAATTCCCATCCTTGGATCTTAACAAGATCACAAAACCTCTGTTTACTACAAGAATTGTTTCAGAAAGGAAAAATGAAATGTGGCACAGGAAAAAAAAAATCCCATTTCTATCAGCTCTCAAGATAGTAACTTTGCAGCCATCTGCCATGTGTGTTGCAGCAGAGCAGAAACAGCTCTATAGAGCACGAGGGGGGCAGATTTGCTGTTGCTGCTGCTGCTGCCGCCTCCTCACCTCCTTCTGTTGCTTGGATAAAGCTCAGGCATGTGGCACTATTGTGAGATTCTTAGAAGATCCAGGCAAGTGCTTGCTGGCTGGAACCCTGCGAGTCCTTTTTCCCCACTTCTCTGAGTCCTGGGAAATTTCTCTTTGGAAGACAAACACAAGAAGGACTTAAAATACCTTCGGAGAGAATGAGACACAGCTTATACCCACCCTTCCTTTGAGATTATTCATGATTATGCAATGACTTCTCTCACTCAGGAGGAGGCATGGGCACTGCTGTGGAGGACTAGGAGTGTCCAGGGGACTGTGGTCTCCTACATTCTCATTTTGGGACCTCACGTGTATATGTGTGTGTGTTTATGTTTGTATACATGTGGATGCACATGTGTATGTAGGTACATATGCATGTGTGTGTGGAGGCCAGAGGTCAACATCGGGTGTCTTTATCAGTTACTCTTCACCTTATTTTTTGTTGTTGGGGTCTTTGCTTGTTTGTTGCTTTGCTAGGTAGGGTCTCACTCTAGCCCAGGCTGACCTGAAACTCACTCTGAAAGCAAGGGCTTTCAACTGTTGAACCATTTCCCCAGCAACTTGGAACTTTCTCTGTAGCTCCAGGCTGGCCTGGGATTTTTGGCAATCCTCTTAACTCAGCCTCCTGAGTATTGGTATTAAAGGAGTGTGCCACCACACCCAGCCACCTACCTTATTTTTTGAGGCAGGGTCTCACACTAAATGTAGAGCTCACCAATTTGGCTAGAGCAGCTAGTTAGCAAGTCGAGGGATCTACCTGTCTCTGCCTCCTCATTGCTTGGATTATAGGCAGGTACTATCATTTTACGTAGGTACTGAGGAGCAAAACCCAGGTCTTCATGCTTGGCATTTTAAAATATATTTTATTTATTTATTTGGGAGAGAGAAAGGAGCAAATAGAAAGAGAGAGTGGGCATGCCAGGGCCTCTAGCTGCTGCAAAGGCACTCCAGATGAATGTGCCACCTTGTGAATCTGGCTTTTGTGGGTACTTAGGTTTTATAAGCAAGCACCTTAACTGCTAAGCCATCCCTCCAGCCCATGCTAAGCATTTAAAAAAAATTTCATTTATTTATTTAAGAGAGTGAGAGAGGCAGATAGAGAGAGAGAAAAAGAATGGGTGTGCCAGAGAATCTAGCCACTACAAACCAACTCCAGACACATGCACCACCTTGTGCATCTGGCTTATGTGGGTACTAGGGAATCGAACCTGAGTAGTTTGGCTTTACTGGCAAGCACCTAACCCCTGAGCCATCTCTCCAGGCTTATGCTTGGCATTAAAAAAAAGTTTTTAAGCTGGGCATGGTGGCGCACACCTTTAATCCCAGCACTCAGAAGGCAGAGGTAGGAGGATTGCCATGAGTTCGAGGCCACCCTGAGACTACATAGTTAATTCCAGGTCAGCCTGAGCTAGAGTGAAACCTTACCTCAAAAAACCAAAAAAGAAAAATAAATAAATAAATAAATTTATTTTCAAGGAAAGAGAGAGCGAGAGCAAGAGAACCAGGGCTTCCTGCTACTGCAAACAAATTCCAGATACATGTGCCACTCTGTGCATCTGGCTTTACATGGGCACTGGGGAGTTGATCCCAGGCCGTTAGGATTTGCAAACAGTAGCCTAAACCACTGAGCCAACACTCTAGCTCATGCATTGCATTTTACATGGGTGCTGGGGAATCCAAAGTCAGGTTGTCACGCTTGTGTGGCAAACACTTTACCCACCAAGCAATCTTCACAATCCCTAATGAATCTTTTTGAGCCTCAGTTTTCTCACCTATTTATATATAAGATCAACCTCCTAAGGTGGTTGTGAGGGCCCAGTGGGGGAAGCATGTGGTTCAAGTGGCTCTGTTGCAGTCAGGTTTGCATTGTTGGCAGAAAACAACCAACCAAGAGCAGCTTGTGGGAAAAGAGGTTTTTTTTTTGGCTTACAGACTCTAGGGGAAGCTCCATGATGGCAGGGGAAAACAATGGCATGAGCAGAGAGTGGACATCACCTCTTGGCCAACATCAGCAACAGAACAGTGTACCAAACACTGGCAAGGGGACACTGGCTATAATGCCCATAAGCCTGCCCCCAACAATACACTGACACCAGGAGGCATTAATTCCCAAATTGCCATCAGCTGGGAACCTAAGCATTCAGAACACCTAAGTTTATGGGGGACTCCCTTCACACACAACTTGTTCTCTAGTTCACTGAAATCCCCAGGAATACTTTGCTGCCCCTCCCCCCTGATCCACACTAAGAATTAAAAGGCCCACCACATTGTTGAGTGGCTCTTGGGAAAGACGATCAAAAGTCATTGTGATATGGACTGGAGGGATGGCTTAGTGGTTAAGGCATTTGCCCGCAAAGCCAAAGGACCCTGGTTCAATTCTCCAGGACCCACGTTAGCCAGCTGCACAAGGGGATACATGCATCTGGAGTTCGTTTGCAGTGGCCCTGGCACACCCATTCTCTCTCTCCCTCTTTCTCTGTCAAATAAATGAATGAATGAATGAATGAATAAATAAATAAATAAATAAATAAAGTCACTGTGATGTGAGATGGCCAGGTCCAATCTACTGTGCAATTCTTCAGATACAAGTTGCTATTGTCCTCATCACGTCCAGAGACTTTTATGAGATGCTGACTTTGCTAGGCTCTCTACACTACGTTAGCCACTTGAAAATATGCCTATTGAGTCTCTCAGTCCAGGCCTCTAGAAAGGCTGAGTCAATCATCACAAGTATGGAGTCCACCTTATTAGAACAGGCATGAGCCACCCACCTGGGTGTCTTTCCTCAGGAATGCAGCCCAACTTTTTGTTTTGTTTTGTTTTGAGGTAGGGTCTCACTATATCCCAGGCTGATCTGGAATTCACTATGTAGTGTCAGGGAGGCCTCAAACTCACGGCAATCCTCCTACCTCTGCCTCCTAAGTGCTGAGATTAAAGGTGTGCACCACCATGCCAGGTTAAAAATGAGTTTTTGAGCCAGGAGTGGTAGCTCACGCCTTTAAGCCCAGCACTCTCAGGAAGTCAAGGTAGGAGGTGAGTTCAAGGCCAGCCTGAAACTACATTCCAGGTCAGCTTAGGATACAGTGAGACCCTACCTTGAAAAAAAAATAATTTTTTTTTTATAATCCCCCATATCCACCCCACCACTCAAACGTGGAAACATTTTATGTTTGCAGATTCCTGGGCTCTTCTGTAGGCCTACAGCTCCTGAATCCAGAGCCCAAGGTCTGTGGATCTTCAGGTGGGATAAGCCCTCCTTGGGAGCAGATGCATGAAAAAGTTAGCAGTTACTGTCCTCTGGGACCTCACAGTCTAGCTCTCCCTTCACCCGGATGGACATTTTCTTAGCAGAGTTTGGCACTTTTCCCTACCCCACTCCCACTTCTGTTCAGGCCTTTCCAGTAGTTTCACATCACAATCAGGAGCCTCATATGCTGTCTGCCCAGGCTGGAGGTCATGCTTGGAAGTGCAACCCCTGACACTTCCTGACTTCTCTTCAAGGCTTCTTGTCCCCTGCACAACTCAGGCTGACAAGGGATTCAAAGCCTCCCTTGGTGTCCCAGCTCCTGCTTCCCTCCTGCAAGGAGCACTCCAAAACTACTTATACAAGAAAGCCTTGCAGCCTCCTCTCCTGGAACTACCTCACCCTCTCTTCCAGTCCCAGCTGAAATGTCACCTCCTCTGGGAAACCTCCCCAGGTATCTCCAGATAGCGCTCTCCTCTATCCCTGCACACTCCCTGAAGCTATCACCCATGTCTCTGAATTCCCTGTATTTGCACGTGTGATTCTGCTCACTGGCTGAAGGATTCACATTTTATTCATTTCGACTTCCAAACCTGTATCAGGGCTGATTAGGCCTTGCATGATCTGGCTCCCATTCCCTCTTTACTGTTTATTTAACACTCTCTGCCCCACCCACTTGGCTAATCACCGTGGCCTTCAGAATGTTCCCAAGCTCACCAACTCCTTCCTGATCCCAGGCCTTTGTTCCTTAGTGCCCTTTGCCTGGAATGCCCTCCGCTCTGTCTTTGGATGGCTAGCTCCCTCGTGATACCCACTGCTCAAATGTCACCTCTTCAAGAGTCCTTCCTAGCCAGCCAATCGAAAATATCCTTTCCCCATTATTGTCTCTTATAACACTACATCTTATTCCTTTTGTAGCATTTATCATAAACGATAGCTAATTCACTTTTTGGGGGACAGGATTTCATGCAGCCCAGGCTAGCCTTTAACTCCTGATACTTATGCTTCCACCAAGTGCTAGGATTACAGGCGCAAGCCATCATATCCAGCTAGGTCACCTTAAAAAAAAAATATTTTAGGGCTGGAGGGATGGCTTAGCTGTTAAGGCATTTACCTGCAAAGCCAAAGGATCCAGGTTCAATTCCCCAGGACCCACGTTAGCCAGATGCACAAGGGGGCACACACGTCTGGAGTTCATTTGTAGTGGCTGGAGGCCCTGGCGCACCCATTCTCTCTCTCTCTCCCCCCACCTCTTTTTTTTCTGTCAAATAAATAAATAAATACAAATGAAATATTAAAAAATATTTTATTTAGGGCTGGAAAGGTGGCTTTATGGTTAAGACACTTGTCTGGGAAACCTAAGGATCTAGGTTCAAGTCCCCAGAATCTACATAAACCAGATGCACATGGTGGCACATGCATCTGGAATTTGTTTGCAGTGGCTAGAGGTCCTGGTGTGCCCATTCTCTCCCTCTCTTTATCTGCCTTTCCCCCTCTCTCTAATAAATAAAACAACAACAACAACAACAAAAAAAAAATCCGGGTGTGGTGGCGCACCCTGGTCCCAGCACTCAGGTGGCAGAGGTAGGAGAATTGCTGTGAGTTTGAGGCCACCCTGAGACTCCATAGTGAATCCCAGGTCATCTTGGGCTAGTGAAACCCTACCTCAGGAAAAAAAGAATATTTATTTGCAAAGAGAGAGGTGGGGAGAGAGAAACAGGCATGCTAGGGCATCTTGCTGCTGCAAACAAACTCCAGATTCATGTACCACTTTGTACATCTGGTTTTACATGGATACTGGGGAATCGAACCCAGGTAGGCAGGCTTTGCAAGCAGTGCCTTTAACCATTGACCCATCTCCCCAGCCCCACTAGCTAGTTCACTTTTTAAGTCAGCCTTATTATGAGATATAACTTGTATACAAGAAGTATACACTTAAATGGGTCCAGATAACCCCCCCATATCATCACACCACTCAGATACAGAATATTTCCATAACCTGTCAAATTTTCTTAATTATTTCCAGTTACTATTCCCCCATCTCCATAACCAGCCCAGTGAATCACTGCTCTGTTTTTTGTCCCTCACTTTAGTTTTGCTTGCTTTAGACCTTTGAATAAAATGTAATCATAGGGCTTGGGAGATGACTCAGTGGTTAAAGGCACTTGCTTGAAATGCCTGCCAGGCTAGGTTTGATTCCCCAGTACCCACATAGGGCTAGATGCACACAGTGGCACATGCATCTGGAGTTTGCAGTGGCGGGAGGCCCCTGCATGCCTGTTCTGTCCCAAATAAATAAATGAATAAAATTAAAATTTTTTTTTGTTCATTTTAATTTATTTATTTATTTGACAGCGACAGACAGAGAAAGAGGCAGAGAGAGAGAGAGAGAGAGAGAGATTGAGAATGGGCACGCCAGGGTCTCCAGCCACTGCAAACGAATTCCAAATGCATGCGCCCCCTTGTGCATCTGGCTAAAGTGGATCCTGGGGAATCAAGCCTCGAACTGGGGTCCTTAAGCTTCATAGGCAAGTGCTTAACCGCTAAGCCATCTCTCCAGCCCAAATTTTAAAAATTAAATGCAATCATATATTCTTCTGTTTGGCTTCTTTCAGCCACCAGCCATCATAACGTGTTTTTTTTTTTTTTTTCTTTTTTTGGTTTTCCGAGGTAGGGTCTCACTCTAGCCCAGGCTGACCTGGAATTCACTCTGTATTCTCAGGGTGGCCTTCAACTCACGGCGATCCTCCTACCTCTTCCTCCTGAGTGCTGGGATTAAAGGCGTACACCACCATGCCTGACTATCATAATGTTTTTTTAAAAAATTATTTTATTTGTTTATTTATTTGAGAGGGACAGACAGAGAAAGAGGCAGAGAGAGAGAGAGAGAGAGAATGGGCGTGCCAGGGCCTCCAGCCACTGCAAATGAACTCCAGGCACATGCGCCCCCTTGTGCATCTGGCTAACGTCAGCCCTGAGGAATCAAGCCTCAAACCGGGGTCCCTAGGCTTCACAGGCAAGCGCTTAACCGCTAAGCTGTCTCTCCAGCCTGTTTTTTTTTTTTTAATTATTTTTATTTATTTATTTATTTATTTATTTATTTATTTGAGAGGGACAGAGAGAGAAAGTACCATAATGTTTTTGAGGTTCACTCATGTAGCATGTCTCATTTTTTGTTTCCTTTGGTTACTAAATGATATGTCACCATTGGAATATACTACAATTTATCTATTCAGCTACTGATGGACACCTGGTACCTTTCTAGTTTTTGGCTATTATAGACAAAACTGCTCTGACAATTCATGTACAGATCTTTGTGTGTTTTCATGTTTCTATTTCTCTTCCTTCCTTCCTTTCTTCCTTTCTTTCTTTTTTGCAAGGTAGTGTCTCACTCTAGCCCAAGCTGACCTGGTATTCACTATGTAGTCCCAGGCTGGTGTGGAACCCACAGCAATCCTCCAAAGTTGTGAGCCACCACCACACCTGGCTAGTTCAAATTCTTTTCTTTAATTGTTATTGGTCTTTCCTGCTATTCTGCAAATTTCATATATTTGTTCTAGTTTTATCTGGGCTTCTCTTCATTCCTGCTTCATTCTTGCAAATAGAGAAAGTAAAGAAAGGGTTTGCTTGAAAGTTAATTTCAAATATCCTTGCAGGAACAGGAGCAAGGGGCAGCCAAGAGTGTAAGGATCTCCACTAGCACCGTTGGGGAGCCCTGAGGAGGAGTATGGGGTTCACCTCAGTGTGTCCACTGAACATCAGGGAATGAAGGGTGTTTCTGCCAGCTTCTGGTACTGCAGGTCAGATTGTAGGCTGTGGCCTGGAGTCCAGAGGGGGATGGTAAAGAGGTAAGAGCTGAGAGGGACAACCAGCCAAGGAGCTCCACCTTGGTGCAAGCTGGTTGCCACGTGATGGTTGAGTAAAAAGAGCCACAGAAGTGAGAGGAGGGTTGTCCCACAGATACTTACTAATGCCTTGTGAGTCCCAAGTACAGTGCTATGCACCGGAGATCCCCATTATTAACAAGCCAAGCCCTGTTCTTATGGGAAGACAGGAAACAGGTCAATAATTGATTATCATCAAGCTGGGTGTGGTGGTAAATGCCCGTCATCTCAGCATTCAGTGGGCTGAGTTAGTCAGGATAATCCTGAGTTTGAGGCCAGCATGGGCTACATAGTGAGTTCCAGGTCAGCCTGAACCATGTAACAAGACAAAGGTAATGTCTAGGGATGGCAATAAAAAGGCATGAACTGGGACTGGGGATGCAGCTTAGTTGGTAGAATGTTTGCCTAGCACATAAGAGGCCCTGGTTTTGGTCCCCAGCATGGCATAAATCACACATGGTGGCCCTCGCCTGTAATCCCAATGCTCAAGAGGTGGAAGTAGGACGATCAGAAGTTTGAGGCCGTGCTTGACTATGTTATCATTATTATTTTAAGCAGGATGACTTGGAATTCACTATGTAGGCTCAGGTTGGCCTCAAACTCACAGCAATCTTCCTACCTCTGCTTCCTGACCACTGGGATTAAAGATGTGAGCCACCATGCCCGGCTTGACTACATTTGAGTTCAAAACTAGCCTGGGATACATGAGACCTTGTCCCAATCAATCAATAAATAATTAAAAAATATTTATTTTGAGAGATAAATAGGAGAGGAAAAGAGAGAGAAAAAATGGAGAGAGAGAGAGAGAATGAGTGTGCCAGGGCCTTTAGCCTTTGCAAATGAACTCCAGACACATGTACTACCTTGTGCATCTGGTTTACGTGAGTACTAAGGAATCAAACCTGGGTCCTTAGGCTTTGTAGGCATTATTTTGCCTTTTTTTTTTTTTTTTGGTTGTTGTTTTGTTTTTTTGAGGTAGGGTCTCAGTTTATCCCAGGCTGACCTGGAATTCACTATGTAGTCTCAGGGTGGCTTCAAACTCAATGGAGATCCTTCTACCTCTGCCTCCTGAGTGCTGGGATTAAAGGCATGCACCACCATGCCCCGCTTTTTTTTTTTTTTTCTTCTTCTTCTCTCTCTCTCTTTTCGAGGTAGAGTCTCACTGTAGCCCAGGCTGACCTGGAATTTACTATGTGGTCTCAGGGTGGCTTCGAACTCATGACAATCCTCCTATGTCTGCTTCCCAGGTGCTGGGATTAAAGGTGTGTGCTACCTGTACATCTGGTTTATCTAGATCCTGAGGAATTGAATAAGTCCTTTGGCTTTCCAGGCAAGCACCTTAAGAGCTAAGCCTTAAGAGCCAAGCTGTTGTTTTGCTTTTTTGAGACAGGGTTTCTCAATGGTCTGGAACTCATCAAGTAGACTAGGCTGGCTGGCCAGCGAGCTCCGGGGACCTGCTTGTTTTCACTTCCTCAGCTTTGGGATTACAAGGGTGCACCACCATACTCAGCTTTTCTACATGGGTTCTGGGGTTGAACTCAGCTCCACACGCTTGCAAGGCAAGTACTTTACTGACAGTCACTTCCTTAGCCCCTGGAGAGTTCTTTTGTGGTGATGTAACAGCTATCTATCTCAGTGTAGTGGAGTTACACTGACTGAATGTGGGATAAAAGTGTATAGAGCTGTACACACACCTACACAGAAATGAATATAGGGGAAAGCTAAATTAGGCTTGTGTTCAACTAAGAAGCAATGTACTGATGTCAATTTTCTGGTTTTGATCTTGTACTACAGCAATATGTGTGTGTGTATGATGTCACTATTGGAGGAAGGTGGGGAAAGGGGACAAGAGACTATTATTTTGTAGTTTCCTGTGAGTCTATAATTATTTCAAAATTAAAAGTTTAGAAATTAAACTCTAGCAGGTGAGTAAAAAACTATGAAAGACTTTAGCATTGTGGAAAGGTGCAGATAGATGAGTGTTAGAAGGCAGTTGAAAGAATTGCTGTCAACTTTCTTGAGTGTGGCAGTGCATGCTTCTCACACATTAACTTTGGAGGAGGTAGGAGATCTCTGAGACAGAGTCTTACTCTAGCACAGGCTGGCCTTGAACTCTCAGTGATCCTCCTGCTTCAGCCCTTCAAATGTTACAGGAGTGAACCACTAGCCTGGCTCACAACCATATTCTTAGTGATGAAGGTTGAAGTGTTTTTTTTTTTTTTTTTGTGTGTGTGTGTGTGGTGTTCATGCTTATGTGCTTGCATGTTCATATGTGTGGGCACATGTGTTTGCCAGTGCATGTGTTTGCTCACCTGTGTGTATGAGAGTGCAAGGAGGCCACAGGTTGGTGGTCGTTGTCCTCCTTAGTCACTCTCCACCTTGTTTCTTGAGACAGGATCTCAACGAGCCTGGAGCTCACCAATTTGGCGAGCTAGCCAGTAGGTCCTAAGGATCCGCTGGTCTCCACCTCCCCAGTGCTGGAATTACAGGAACACACCACCATGTTTAGTATTCTAATGTGGCTGTTGGGGATCCAAACTCAATTCCTGATGCTTGCACAGTAAGCACTTTACCGACTGAGCCATCTCCCTAGCCCCATACATTCAAGTTTTAAAGGTGAGATTTAAGGTACTTATAACTTATTCTCAAATGGTTCGGTAAATGTATGTCCATGTAAAAATACTATTTAAAAATATGGCCAAGGGCTGGGAAGATGGCTCAGCAGTTAAAGGTGCTACCTTGAAAAGCCTGCTGGCCTGGGTTCAATTGCCCAGTGCCCACATAAAGTCAGACGCACAAAGTGGCGTATGCATCTGGAGTCCATTTTCAGTGTCAAGAGGCCCTAGTGTGCCCATTCATATCCTCTCTCTTCTTGCAAATTTTTAAGTTAGTAAATAAATAAATAAAAATATGGCCAAATATAAACAATTATTGTGCTCAGGTGGTGGGCTTAACTATATATATGAAAATGTTCATAATAAAAAGTTGAGGGCTGGAGAGACGGCTCAATGGTTAAGGCATTTGCCTGCAAAGACTAACAACCCTGGTTCCCCCAGTATGCACATAAAGCCAGATGCACAAAGTGGCCCATGTGTCTGGAGTTTGTTTACAGTGCCTGGAGGGCATAGTGTGCCCATTATCTCTCTCTCTCTACCTCTCTCTGCTTGCAAATAAATAAATAAAAATATTTAGGACTGGAGAGGTGGCTCCGTTGTTAAGGCACTTCCCTGGAAAGCCCAGTGACCCAGGTTCAATTCCCTAGTACCCATGTAAAGCCAAATGCACAAAGTGGTGCATATATCTGCAGTTCATTTACAGCAGCAGAGGCACTGGTGCACCCATTCTCTCTCTCTTTCTATCTGCCTCTCTCTCTTAAGTAAATATATAAAATATTTTGTAAAAAAGAAAATGTATTATATTTTGGTTATATAACAGCATGTGTTTGTCATATTTTATTTTTTTAGTCCCCTCCCCCTCTCAATTAGTCTCTCTTTTATTTTGATGTCATCATCTTTGCCTCCTATTATAATGTCATGTGTAGGTAGTGTCAGGCACTGTGAGGTCATGGATATCTAGGCCATTTTGTGTCTCGAAGAGTGCCTTGTAAGGAGTCCTGCCTTTAAAAAATTTTAAACTATTTGTAGCAGACAGCCTCAGGTCACTGGAATGAACTTCCAGACTAGGCACAGTTATGGAGGAAGAGATTTATCGGACCTTATACATAGAGGGGACGTTCCATAATGGCAGAAGAAGTTGGCCCACTTTCACAGGCCCAGGCAGAGAGAGAAAAGCCAAAAACCACCAGCACAAGCAAGCACATTTCAGGAACTCCAAGACTAGCCTATTTTAAAGAGAAGAAAGATGTTAGTAATTTCCTTTGCAAGCATGAAGTATGAGATAAACATGATACATTTGATTTTTTTTTTCAAGATAAAGTTTCACTCTAGCCCAGGCTGACCTGAAATTCACTATGTAGTCTCAGAGTGGTCTCGAACTCACGATGATCCTCCTACTTCTGCCTTCCAAGTGCTGGGATTAAGGGCGTGTGTCACCATGCCCATCTGCATTTGATTTTACAATGCACCAAACCCTACCATTTATTAGGGACTATCTCAGTGCCAGGATCCTCTTCAGTCATCCTGTTATTGTCACATATCCTTGAATGTGGTAGCTATTGCCAGTAGCCCATTGTACAGGTGAGGAAGCTGAGTATGGGAGAGGTGAAGTTACTTGCCTTTGGCCACATCCTCGGGAGTCTGACAGCAAGCCCACTCCCCACTTACCTGCTCCACAGAGTCCTGGCCTCCTTTTCAGCTCTATGCCTCTGTAGGTCTACTCCTACCTCAGTGGCAGCTTTTTATGTAGAGTTTCCATGGGTCTCACAGAAGCATGCAAACCACAAAGAGCTCTGCACAAAATAGAAGGGTTCTTTCTGCAGTGGATGCATGTGGCATCTAGGTCAAATAAGGGAGGGAAAGGGAGAACATGCTGGAAACAGCAGATGCTCTTTCTTGCTTAAAAAAAAAAAAAACACAGGCATTAGGGAACACAGATTTTTATCACAGTCTGTTTCATTAGAAGGGAGAGGAGGAAGGGAGGAGCAGACTGTGGAGGGAGGAAAGGGCAACTAACTGAGATCTCAGAACTGGGTCTGGGTGATGAGGACAAGAATCACAGACCCTGTGTACCAGGTACTGTGCCAGGCTCACCACACAAACACACAAACTGTCTCAGGTAACCTCTACAATTTATTCTTTTCATTCTCATCTTTAGATTTAGGAAGCTGAGGCTCAGAGAGTAAGTGCACAAAAATCACATTTTTCTGGTGTTTGTGGTGCTGGGGATTGAACCAGGGCATTCTTTTTTCTTTTTTTTGTAGTACCAGACATTGAACCCAGTGCCTCATGTATGATAGGCAAGGCCTCTGTTACTCAGCTATATTCCTAGGTCTCTTTGTTTTTAATTTTGAGACAGTTTCACTAAATTCCCTACGTTGGCCTTGAATTCACTCTGTAGCTTTGGCCGGCTGGAACATTCCTTCCTTCCTCCTGCCTCAGCTTTCGGAGTAGCTGGGATTACAGGCCTGTGCCACTGGCTTCTGCCCCAAATCATGTATTTTCATATGCAGAAGCTGGTATATAAATACAGTGAATGAGGTCAGGAAGTGCACATATTAAAGGAACAATAGTAGTTATCTGAGGAGTGCTGACTATAATTAAAGGTGGGAGCTTCAGCTTTTGTTACACTTTCAAATATAACGGAAATGTATAACCATGTGTGTGTAATTTAAAAAAAAAAAGGTGGTTCTAACGCCTGTATAAAAGGATCCTGAGCTAATTTGAAGCTTGATTGTACAGACTTCAGATCGTAGGTATTAATCACTGTGCTTTCCAGCCTTTTGGGAGCCGCAGTGCCTGCCTCCTGCTGGTGGAGACGAACCCGGAGCTTCTCAACCCTGCGGGTTTCCAGGGGAACCGAGCTAGAACGCCGTCTTGGCCTTCGGGGAGTCCAAGGCCAAGTGTCCAACCCCGCGGCCCGCCCACTGTCGCCGGGCCGACTCCTGGCCAATCAGACCCTGGTGATGCCACTCCTGGGATGAGAATGGCAGGAAATCAAGGTCAAGGCCCCGGACACAATGAAGCCATTGTCGGTCTCCAGTCAGTTGACTTTCAAGCAGCAGTTCCCCATCCACCACCCTCGCTCCTTCTCCCCACCGCTGTCCCCTGCCAGGAAGTCACCCAAACCTCCGGCCGCGTTGTTAGTCTTTGCGCGAAGACCGGCCACATTCTGGCTTCCAGGCCGGCGGCGGGCCCGGCCACCCTGCGCAGTGCCTGCACTGTCCACCAGGTGGCGACGGAGCACCGCATTCTGAGACCGGGAGCGAGGCAAGAGGCCAGCGGCTCCATCCGCTCGCTGAGGCGTGGGGACCCTACCCTTCCTGTGTTATCCCAGAGTGACACGAAACCAAGCCATTTGCCTTCCTTCGCCCTTTACTCTGGGGCCACTGGGATCTCTGGTCTCGGGAGCTCTAATCTCAGCAAACGGCAAAATGGCCGTGGACTTGCGGCCCTTTCCCCGGATGGAGAGCGGACGGAGGGAAAGCCCCCGCCGTGCTCCGCACGCCCCAGCAGGCGGAGCCCTGACCGCCTTTCTGGTCCCCGAGCACTGGCCGGGTCAAGTTAGTGAAGAAATACCATCTTTGCACACACACACCCCCCCTTCCAGGCTAAATGATGTCCTCTCTAACTCTCTCAAGCCCGCTCTAGTTTGTACTTGCACTTGCATGTATGGCAACTTACAATGTAACACACATTTGCCTATTTCTTACTAGAATATGCTCTGGGAGAACAGGGACTAACTAGGTCGGCTTGGGTTTACCAAGTGCCTAATGTGTATCATAGAGCGGTTCGGTAAATTGCTGTCAACATAATCAGTGAATGGTGGCCTATGGAGCAATGGCGGTGGAGGTGACCCGTGGCTTTCAGAGAACTGTTCATGAGTGCCTACATATAGTCTAGCAGGCTTCACCTGGCCCAGACCACTCAGTTAGAGAGGCAGGTCCCAGAGGCACAAAGCTTTGGGATCAAGATATCTGGTCTGGGCCCTGGCCACATGGCTCCACAATGTCACCTCCACCCATCAGTGTCCCCTGGGCAACTTTGCAGATGAGGACTTTTTGAGCTTCAGCCTCAACAAAGGAATAAAAATGTCATCTATCTCTGAATACCTTTGTGAGGGTGCTGAACGCAAGGACTTGAGACATTGAGCACTCAGTAATTGTTAGTCGTTGTCATTTTTTAAATAATATGTTTTTATTTATTTATTTGCAAGCAAATAGTGACAGAGAGAGGGGAGAGGGAGGGAGAATATGAGTGTGCCAGGTCCTCCAGCCACTGCAGTTGAACTCCAGATGCATGTGCCACTTTGTGCATCTGACTTTATGTGGGTACTGGGGAAGTGAACTGAGGTCATTAGGCTTTGCAGGCAAGTGCCTTAACTGCTGATCCATCTCTCCAGCCCAGTCATTGTCATTTTTAGAAATATTTATTTATGAGAGAGAGAAAGAGTTGCAGAGGGGGTTGGGAAGAATGGGCATGCCAGGGCCTCCACTGCTGCAAACACAAACTGCAGATGCATGGTGCCACTTTGTGCATCTGGATTTATGTGGGTTCTGAGGAATCAAATCCAGGCTCTCAGGCTTTGCAAGCAAGCATCATTAACCACTGAGCTATCTCTCCAGCCCCAAGTCGTTATTATTGCTGCTGCTGCTGCTGTCAGGGAAGGGACTGGCACCAAGGTCACAGCCCCTGGGTGCTCAAGGCAGGGTTAGCTAAGGTGAGGGGTCTGGACCAAGTGGGCAATCCTAGTTTGGTTTCTGCTGTGAGCTGGTCCAGGAAGCTGAGGTTGGTGGCAGGTCTTCACCCTGTGCTCAAGATCTCCTCATCTTCCCTGGAACATGGGGTCTAGGCAGCCTCAGTTTCCTTTCTACTTCTTTCACTTATTCAATACATGTCATGCCCTCTGCAAGATCCTAGGAGGCAATGGTAGAACCATTTAGAACCTGTTCACAAGCAGCATATATATGGGGGTGGGGAAGATGTTGACCAAAGCCACACAAAGGAACATTGGATTTAATTATGACAGACAGGCCCTGGTCTGGGACATTCCCTGAGGAAGTGACCAGAAGGCTAAGAGCTGAAATAGCTATCCATGGATAATCCTTCCTTAAAGCAGATACTCCTGGGGTGCACTGTGAAGACCCAGTGGTGCTTGGCTCTTCCTGGAATTGATGAGTGGTCATATTGAAGGAGACAAAAGTCAATACACCCGAGTACATAGGTTGCATATGGCCACAGGTTGTTAGGCCTGGGCCCTGGGAAAGGAAGCAGAGACTTTCAGAAAGGTGGCCAGGAGAAGCCACAGTTTATCAGGCAAGAGGTGAGGGACTGAGGTCAACATTTCCAGTTGTTACTGCCAGGTAGGATAGGGAGCCACCCAGTTGTGAATGTCCATCCACACTAGTGAGGAGCACATTGGGGAAGCTGACAGCATGGGGGACCATGGAGTCAGGGTGCAGGGAAAGCATCATCTCAGCTTGCAACACTTCGAACCTGGGCCCCAGTTTCTTTGCCCATAAAAATGGAGCAGTTAGCGGGGCATGGTGGCACATGCCTTTAAATCCCAGCACTCTGGAGGCAGAGGTAGGAGGATTGCCATGAGTTCAAGGCCACCCTGAGACTACATAGTGAATTTCAGGTCAGCCTGAGCTAGAGGGAGACCCTACCTCGGGGGAAAAAACAATGGAGCAGTTACCCGCGCCAACCTCACAGAGTGGCTTGGAGGATTTAGTGAGATAATACGTAAAATTGTTCTGGTTTACAGTGGTCACTTGATAAGCAACATTATTATTACATTTTTGTGACACTTTTGACACAAGTTTCTGCCTGTTTAGAGATTAGGAACCTGAAACCCAGAGAGGCTAAATAATTTGCTTAGAGTACAGCTAAAAAACAGAGAGAAGTAGGGATTTGAACCCAAGTTTCATTGGCTTTAAAACCTAGGGTCTTTCTGGAGGTGAAGTTGGGACAGGTTAGTGGCTGCTTGGGAAGAAAC
This sequence comes from Dipus sagitta, assembly GCA_036346955.1. Lineage (NCBI taxonomy): Eukaryota > Metazoa > Chordata > Mammalia > Rodentia > Dipodidae > Dipus > Dipus sagitta. The sequence goes on from CM070782.1 coordinate 48,024,475, forward strand.
TGGGTCCTGTTACACTTTTGTTGATATCACTGATGAATGTAGAGTTTTCTAATGTAAAGATGGGGCGCCCCTTCTCATTCTTTTCTTTTTTTCAAGGTAGGGTCTCATTTTAGCCAAGGATGACCTGGAACTCACTCTGTAGTCCCAGGCTGACCTTAAACTCACAGCACTCTTCCTACCTCTGCTTTCCAAGTGCTGGGATTAAAGGCGTGTGCCAAGGCACCCTGCCCCTTCCCTTTTTCTCAAGTGTAGGGGTCAAGCAAGGCTTCCCACGACCCCGCAAGTCCCATGCATGACGGGGCCAGAGCAGCAGTAGGGCGGGGTTGAGAAGCACTCAGGCAGGTGGGCAGAGTCTCAGGGGCGGGGCCACCCACAACCCTGAGCACGCTTTCTTTGCCAGCCTAAGCTGAAAATCTGTGCTTGGGCATCCCTAGGAGTTGGTGGTGATCCGGTGCCCACTTAGTCTGGAACCTCTCCTGCCCTCCTCCCTGCTCCTGAATGCAGTCATCCCAACTAACAAAAGCAACCATGGCTACTCCGACACACCCACGTGCCCTGCGATGCTGGCCAGGCCATGCTGTCAGTGAGCCAAGCTGAGCTCAGCCCCTTCCCATGTGCCAGAACACACTGGACTACTGCCTGTCCCCTCCTTGTGAAAACCTAAGTGGCACTCATTTTTGAGACACTACAATAAAACAGTCCTGGGGGGAGGGCGGTGAGGATGTGAGAGCAGTACAACTTTCCTAAGACCACCCTGGTCCCTCTCCAGCTCCAAGTGGGTGGCCAGAGGGAAGCTGGGCAGGTCTGGATTGGTGAAGGAACAGGGCAGGTGCCCTGTATGTTGCCAAGATGCTGTCCAGCAGGCTTTGGATTTGGGGAAGAGAGCTGGTGTTGGGGGAGGGGCGGTAGCATCTAGCTTTGTCATTTTCTGTAGGCCCTGGAGTCAGGCACACCAGGTTTGAATCTTGCCTGTCACTTATTAATGGTGTGACCATGGGAAGTCACTTTACTTCCCTGGGTCTGTTACCTCATCTGTTAAATAGAAGTAAACTCTCATGAGGTTCGTGGGGATTAAAAGACAGTGAATGAAAAATTGAAAAGCAAAGAGAAGACACAGCGAACATCCAATAGAAGATGTCCTTTGTGCCGGGCGTGGTGGCGCACGCCTTTAATCCCAGCACTCGGGAGGCAGAGGTAAGAGGATCACCGTGAGTTCGTCAGCCTGGGCTAGAGTGAGACCCTACCTCGAAAAACCAAAAAAAAGAAAAAAGAAAAAAGAAGATGTCCTTTGTTGGGGCTGCTGCTGGTGACCACTCTGAGTCATGCTGCCAGTCAGCTGGGGAAGCAGAGGGTCGGACAGACAGATACGTCTTTTCTCTTGGCCTATCCTACAGGTCTCTTCCTGATTCAGGAAGCTCTGAGGTCTTGGAGGGGAGAGGTCATCGTGTGCTCGCCTTATTCCAGGCCTCCTGCTGTCTTCCAGAAAGCCAGGGGTCCGGTTGGACTGCGAGGTGGCGTGGGAACACTGTTGCCTGAGGCATCTCTGCTTTAACTTTTACCTGGCCAGTGGACGGCCCCAGCGGTGCGGGTATCAGCGGAGAGAAGGACGAGGGGTGGGGCGAGGAGACAGGAGGTCTTTCCACACAAAGGGGGGCCACTGTCTCTGCGGTCTAAATCTGGCCACCAAACCCCGCCTTTTAGGCACCCGCTCTTGCTGCGGCCTCCAGGTCGGTTCCTCCTCCTGCAGAGAGCAGGCACAGCGCAAAGCGGAGGAGGGCGCGGTGCAGGCCTGGGCCCCGCTAGGGCCGAGCTCCGACCTTTCAGCCCTTTGCGGAAAGAGCAGCCTGCGCAGGGGCCCCCAGAGACGAGATCGCTCCAGAGTCCTGTTCTTGTTCCGCCCCGAGGTGGGGCCTCGGGCTACATTTGCACTCCCTCCCCCCCATCCCTACCCGCTTTCCCCAGAACCTGGGTTAGGGAAACCACGTGCATCTGGAGTTTTGGGGGGAGCTCGAAGCCCGGACTCCCGCCGCCTGGAGCAGCCCCGCGAGTTTGCCGCGGGCGGGCGTAGCTCCTGAGGCTCTGCCCCTGCAGCTGCCGATCGGAGCTGTGATTAGGCTGGAATGTTCCGGGGCTGGTTCGCAGAGACGTCGAGAAGGAGCCTGAGGACAGACTGTGGGAGGGTCTGGCTGGCCCAGGTTCCTCAGGCTTGGAAACCCACGGGCCCTGCCCTTGGGCCTGCGATTTCTTGCCTGCTTCCCCCCCTACACCCCTCCTTTTGCCTTTGTCACCCTCACCCATCCTTTCTCAAGCAGCCCGCTCCCACCAAAGGCTCACTCTTTTTTTTCTTTTTTTTTGGTTTTCCGAGGTAGGGTCTCACTGTAGTCCAGGCTGACCTGGAATTCACTATGTAGTCTCAGGGTGGCCTCCAACTCACAGCGATCCTCCTACCTCTGCCTTCCGAGTGCTGGGATTAAAGGCCACCACGCTCGGCTTTCACCCTGGTCCTTTCACCTTTCATCCTTCTCTTCCGCCTGCCTCCTTTCTGCGGACTCCTTACTTACTTCGTGTTGTTCTCACCACACCGTTTCCCCGAGTACTCGCCTTGCCTAGTGTCTGTCCACTGGGAATGCCTAACGACGGGACAGGGTCTGCCATTTCTGGTTCTGGTGCATAATACCTGCACGTGGTAGGTGCCCAACGGGAACTATCCAATGAGTGGTTGTCATACTTGGCACCTTTAAGAGCCCTTAGTTAGTCTGTGGGTGGGTGCCAGGGAGAGACACTGCAGACTGGCCCTTTTCTCTCTAGGCCCTGAATGCTCGTCTCCATTGCCTCCATTCAGCCTATCCTCCTTGTCACAAGCTGGTAAGGGCTCAGAGGAGGAAGAAAAGGACAGTCAGGGGGCTGGAGATAAGATGGCTTAGTGGTTCAATTCCCCAGGACCCACGTAAGCCAGATGCACAAGGTGGCACATGCATCTGGAGTTTGTTTACAGTGGCTAGAGGCCCTGGTGTGCCCATTCTCTCTCTCTCTTCTAAACAAACAAACAAACAAACAAACAAATATATAAGGACAGTCTGTGTGGGACTACTATCAGCTAAGGGGTTTGGCCTAAATTTCTTTTTGGGGGAGTAGGAACAAAACAGACGATTACAGCACTCTTGTAGGGTGCCTATAAAGACTGAACATAGTCACTCCCATAGGAGTCCTTTCCCTCCCAGTTCACACAGAACAAGGGTGAGATCTCACTGTGTGTGGTCCCTGGTGAGGGGAGGATGGCCCTGGGGTCTGCCTTGGCATTCTGTGCTGTCCATCTCCACCTCACACACTCCCTGCAATGCTTTGGGGGTGCTCTCCAAGGGTGCTCTGGGACACACTATAGGGAAAGCACCTGGGACAAATTGTAGGGAAAGCTCCTGGGACAAATGCGTGGCTTCAATGGCAGGTTCTGTGCCTGGTGCCAGGGTGTGGGGAGTCACTAATAGGCCCAAGGTGGGAGTGGAGGCAGGTAGCACAGGTGTCTGGGGAACTCAGCCAATAAAAACTTGGAATCTTGCTGGGCATGGTGGTGCACGCCTTTAATCCTAGCACTTAAGAGGCAGAGGTAGGAGGATCACCATGAATTCATGGCCACCCTGAGACTACATAGTGAATTCCAGGTCAGCCTGGGCTAGAGAAAGACCCTACCTCAAAACAACCAAAAAGCAAACAAAACAAGCCCCCAAACCAATGGGATCTGAGAGCCTCCCTGGCTAATAATCTGGAGACCTCACTGCCAACCTTCAGGTCACCCTCCCCAAGACCAAAGCAGACAATCTGTGTGGAGGCAGAAGTTAACTTGGGAGAATATAGAGGACAGCATGGCATTCATCCTTTCTCTCTAATACGTCTCTCATGTCTAGTGCAGGAGCCTTGGGGTGGGACAGTGGAGGGATGGAAGACATGAACCCTGTAGACTAGCTGTGTGATTGTAGCAAGTGTCTTCATTTCTCTGAACTTCGTTTCCTAAGCTATGAAATAAGAGCAATAATAGCACAGGCCTCTTTTTTTTTTTTTTTCAAGGTAGGGTCTCACTGTAGCCCAGGCTGACCTGGAATTCACTATGGAGTCTCAGGGTGGCCTCAAACTCACAGCAATCCTCCTACCTCTGCCTCCCAAGTGCTGGGATTAAAGGCATGTGCCACCATGCCCAGCTTAGCACAAGGCCTCTTGTTCATCTGCTGAGGCACTCTGATACTCCCAGGCAGCCACCCTGGAGGTCTCTCTTAGGGAGACCGAGAGGCTATGCCCAAAGGCTCAGACTACTTGGTGGCTCTGGCCATAGTGCTGCTCTTCAAGGCTGAGGCGTAGGTTAAGTTCCTAGCATCTTCCTAGCTATGGGTGGTGTTGACACTGTGGTGAAGAGCTAGCCCTGCTGAGGACTCTTAGATCCCTGTCTGGAGGAGCAGAGGGCTCCTTGGCCTTTGTTGAGCCAGTCTCTGGAGGAGTGGAACATGGAGGGGCTAGCTCTCTCTTGCATCTGGGTACTGCCATTTCTCAGGGCACTTTTCTGGCTGCCTAGACAGTGCTGTCCTTACCCAGAAGCAGGGCAGTTCATGCCATCCAGATCCAGGCCAGAATATGGAGTGCAAGAGAAGCCACAGCCAGGCAGAACCAGGCGTTTGGGATGGCTGTGTTGTTGGATGGATCCCAGCCCTGGGGCTCTGCTGCCCAGGCCCTGCCACTCTGCTGAGGGATTGGGGGTTGGGAATGTATCCTAGCCAGACCTTGAAAATAAGAAGGCCAGAGAACTCAGGGAGTGGAAGCCAATGGAGGAGGGCAGTGTAGGAACATCAATGTGTCAAACCACATTGTTCCTGTCTTAGGAGTTATTAAGCACTCCAAAACTCAGCTTCTCATGACAGAGCACAGAAGGATGGGATATTATAGCCTGATTGCCTAAAACTCCCCCTCTCCGCTGGCCAGAAAATTTCAGTCAGTGACCAGGTAGGGCGCTGCAGCCTCCTATTTTCAGAGAGGGAGGGGATCATGCAAAGGGATCGAGTGACTTCCAGGGTATAGGAAGTGAGGACAGGGGACAGGGAACAACCTTCCCCTGGGTCTGTTTCAGAAGTAAGCTAGGTTCTGCCAAGGATGTGTCCTGGTCTTGTGCCCTCCCACCCGGACTGGCCTTCCCCTTCTTCCAACCCTCTTCACATGTGCTCAAAACATTCTGGACATCTTTTGCATAGCTTGTAATTATCTGCTGATATCTGTGTCTCCCACACTGCTATTAGGATAGCAGGGGTTATGCTTGTCTTTATTACTGTCTCCCCAGCGCTTGGTATGCCCTAGGGCCAGGCACACAGTAGGTGCTCAATACATACTTGGCGGATGAAGGAAATGAAGAGTAAATTTCTCCAACAGATGCTTTGAGATCTGAGGAAATAAGTGTTGCTTCTTATTCTTGTAACCCCAAACACCGAGCCAGTGTCTGGCAAAGCGGGTACCCACTAAATTGTGTGGACTGGAAGACAGATTAAAGGTGAGCTAGGAGAAACCTTTGCAGATGTATTAATAAGACTCATGTCTATCCCTTCCCACCCCAGCAGCAGTTTGGATGTGACCTTTTCTAGGTGGCCCTCCTAAGAACAAATGGGTCCCCACAGGAGCTGAAAAGGCAGAAACAAGTGCTGACTGGAAGAGGGTAGGAGGTAAGATCTCTGGTAGGCTGAACCAGAGGCACTTCTCCTGGCAGGTTGCTGCGTTGGGTGAATAGGAAAGCTTTGGGGACCCACACGTGGTAAGCACTTGCCTCCAAAAATAAGGCAGCAGAGTAGGAGTCTAACTTCCTTAGGGTGGAGCGTGGACCCAGGGATCTCACAAGTGGCACTTTTTGGACCCAAGAGTCTTGAGGTCACAGGACTGTGAACTTCAGGCCACTTTCATATGGCCAAGAAGTCTTAGACACTTCTGGGGAACTGAAGACCAGAGGGAGTGGGGGATAAGGTCTGGGGATTGGCTTGGGATAGGTCCCCTGCACTGTCAGAAAAGTCATAATGCTACATCCCAAGCGTTAGTCTTCTCTCAGGGGTGGAGTTCTCCAGGACCTCTAACAATGGGACCGACTACTGGACCACCATGTTCGGATGAACTGAGGAGACAGAAGCAGTATCCTGGGGGCATAGTTCTGGTCATTCTAACCAGATATGAGGTCTGGAGTTTCTAACCCAGCCTCACTTCTCAGAGCCTTAAAACCACATGAGAAGTAAAGTGGACATCCTGGTGGGCAGTACAGTGCTCTCATTTATAATCCCCCCCTCAAGGACTTGAGTGCCTATCTGACCAGCTGCGAGTCAGAATAGATTGACCCAGTCAGCACTCAGCACTGGCACTCCTGGGTGGAAACCTGCACTAGGTGTTAGGATTTGAAGCCAAAGCTTATATGTAGCTCGAGAGTTAATTTAAACTTTAATTTGGGGGTTATAAAAATCCTCAAATCTAACTCAACCAAAGCAAAATGTGTATGACTGATCAGCAGGTAGAGATGCTATTTCAAGGACTCCCTCTGAAACGAAATATAGACTTGACTTTCTTTGCGTGAGGAAGTATTTCTTAATGATAGAAACACCTAGAATGGATGAAGGTTAGTGTGTGCACAGAGGCTTTGCCCTCCCTACTCCCCCAATTCTGGTTGATTTGGGATTCCAGGAACAGGATTTCTCTATGGAAATGGCCTCTTATCAAGTTGAAAGAGCTCCCGAAGTGTCTTGAATGGTCAAAAACAAAAACAAAAACAAAAACAAAAACAAACAAAAAAGTGTTAGACTGCTGCCCACTAGGAAACCAGGTGGCTCAGGGAGGAGCCCCCAAATATTAATTGTGAGTCCCCTCCCCGTTTTGTTTTCCTCTACAACCTAGAGCCGGATGTGGCCCTGTCAGTGGGTGACTGACACCCAGGGGGTCCGGCCGGCAGAGGCGCGCGTGGGCAGGCGCGGGCGAGGGCGCGTCCCCCAGGACCACGCGCGCAGGGCCTCCCCCGGCGCCCGGCGGCCTCTTCGGAGGGGCGAGAGGAGCCGGCGGCCGCGGGCACAGCTACGTCTTCCTTCGCCCCTCCCGCCATTCCAGCGTCCTCCGTTCGCTGCGCCCCGGGTGCGGCCTACTTACTCACCCACGGACTCGGAAATCCGGGCGGCGGGAGGCGAGCGGCCCCGAGGGCCGGCGGCGTGGAGAAGGGGGCGCACTGGGCCCCGCGCGCTGCGTCGGCGCCCCAGGCCGGGCGCTCCCCACCCGCCGCCCGCCGCCCGCCGCCCGCCGCAGGGCGGGGCTGGAAGCCGCGGCCCGGGCTGTGGAGGTGAAGGGAGCGTCTTCCCGGGCCCGGCCGGCCTCTGCGGGGCTCGGGGTGCGCAGGGCGTCGGAGGAGCCGGCGGGCACCCCATTCGCCCCCTGGCGGCGCCAGGACACGCCGGGCGCTGCCGCCGCCGCGGCGGAGTGAGCTGTCCACAGCAGCACTGGGCGCCGCCCGAGGTCACGCAGCAGTCTGGCGCGGGGCTGGGAACCAGGGAGGCAAGCGGCCTTCTGGAGGAATGGGGGAGGAGGTGATGGAACACAGCAATTGGGGTTTCAAAGCCCTGGAACCTCAGGCTCCAAATGGCGAGCGAGCTTCTCCACTAGGGTGATGCTGGACACCCAGGGATCTGTATCTTACTATAGTGGCTCACCCCCTCTCACCCAGTCTCCGGGGAAATCAAAGCTTCCCCTTCTGCAGTGACCTGACAATAGCAGCCTTGGCCTGCTAGACGCACCCCTGGCCTGCCACATGCGGGAGAACTCTGACGCAGTGCCAGGTGGTTTCCTTAGAAGCGGGACAACATTCAAAACGGTCCCCCGACTGTCCACGGTGAGACTGGCACTGCCCTGGCATTATGGAAGGCAAAAATATGTTGGCCTCTGATTGCTTCCATTTTCAGAGGATGAACACATTCAGGAGACAAGAGGCACAGCAGGTGGTCTGGGACCCAGCGGAGGGATAGGGTGGATGGGCTGGGCTGTGAAAACTGAAGCTATCAGAACTCGAGAAGTGGACAGGCTGTGAAAGGAGAAAATGAGAGTATTCTTGGTTGGTCTGAAGTTCAGTGGAAGGGGTGGCCAAGCCCAGCCGTCCTGTAAAGGTATGCTTCTGCAGTGAGGTATGGCAGGGGGAGGAGAAAGAGATGCTGGCTGGAAGCCTCATGGGAGGCAGGCAGTAGGCTACCTTGAGTATTAGGGAGGCGTGGAAGGCTGAGCAACAGGTGGGGAAATAGGGGTTCTGGGCTTCTTCAAGAGGCTGGCCATATTCAGGTTTATTTTTTTTAGGTGGGTCTAGCCCAGGCCAACCTAAAATTGAAGTCTCAGGCTGGCCTTGAATTCACAGCAATCCTCCTACGTTTGCCTCCAGAGTGCTGGGATTAAAGGTGTACGCCACCACACCAGGCCATATTCAGTTTTTTTTTTTTTTTTTTTTCAGGACACAGGAAGCTTAGATCGCTTACCACTTAGGTAAGTGGGCAGTGCAGCAGCTCAGGCAAAAAGGTTAAAACCAGGGAAGTAGTTGTTCTAGGATATCGAGGCTACTAGAAAGGACCAGGAAGCCTCCTGGAGAGGAAGCCAAAGGCGGGAGCCTGACCGAGCAACCAGCAGGGGACGCAAGGGATTCAGAACCTCAGGCTCACCAGGGCTGGCTGAGTTTCTGCCCTTTTACCTATTGCATTTCCCCATCAAAGTCATTTCAAATAATGGGGAGTTCCCAAGCCACCAAGCCTTTTGTGCGGATGCAACAAACCCAGCATGAAACCTACATCTGTGCTTTCTTATCCAAACTTGCCCAGGAAAGGTTTTAGGCTGCTGAGACCATGCCCTTGTCTCTCTCTCTCTGTCTTTTTCGAGGTAGTGTCTTCCTCTAGCCCAGGCTGAGCTGGAATTCACTATGTAGTCTCAGAGTGGTCCAAACTCATGGTAATCCTCCTATCTCTGCCTCCCAAGTGCTGGGATTAAAGGCGTGCGTCACCACCAAGGCTGCCCTTGTCTCTTGACTCAGAAGAGCCATCTTTCTGGCAGCTGTAGACAAACCACTGAGTTTTGCCTTAGTTGCATGTCTCCTCACTTGATCTTGGCTTCCAAAAAGGCCTATGCCTGCAACCTGAATTGGGGCAGGCCCTGATGGGTAAAGCCTGGCAAGCAAACTAAAGAGCCCCTACATTGGCTGGCTATCTTGTCACTTCTATGAAGAGACAGGGAGTTTCCAGAGGAGTGAAGGACTGGCATTCAGAGCCAGCAACCTCAAAGACTGCTTTGAGCAATGGGACTCCCATGGTACCCAGCAGTAAAGACAGGACAAGTGTAAGGTATTCCTGGGAATGTCCACCCTGGAGGATGCAGAGAGTGAAGGGCAAGCACTGTCACCAGATCTTGCCAGAGTGATGGCTTTGTTGGAGCACTACACAGGAGAGGGCCAGATCTGGCCGGGGGCCCAAGGAAGCACCATCTAGGAAAGAGGCAGGGTAAAAAAGCTTCTGGTGAAGAGTGGGGTGGGGTTTGGGTGAGCACAGGAACAGTGTGAGGGAAGGAGGGCAAGGGCCTTATTTAGCAGGAGACCACACAAGCCCATGTTCATTTGCCCAAGCTGGGTTTTCTTAAATTATTTATTTATTTATTTATTTATTTATTTATTTATTTATTTATTTGGGGGGTGTGTAGATAGAGAGATAGAATGGGTGCACCAGGGCCTCCAGCCATTGCAAATGAACTCCAGACACATGTACCGCCTTGTGCATTTGGCTTACATGGGTCCTGGAGAATCAAACCTGGGTACTTTGGTCTTTCAGGTAAGTGCCTTAACCACTAAGCCATCTTTCCAGCCCTCCCAAGCTGGCTTTTCTTTCCTTTGCAATAAAACTACAGCTAATGAGGCTCCATTTACTTATGTATTGCTTGAATCCCTCCTTTGGAAGGGGCCAGGTTAAAAGAGGAAGCATGTATAATGCTAAGGCAAATGCAACTAAGGGTTTGTGTCCCCTGTAGCATTTGCTTCCACTGTACCGCTCTCCCCTAGAACAGGCCCCAGAGAGACATTGTCTTCCTCTGGCACTCCTGTGTGTGTGTGCTCGTGTTCATGAAGTGTGCATGTGGGTGGATGCACATACACATGTCTGCCAGAGGACAACCTTGGGTGTCATTCCTCAGGTGCCATCCACCATTTTTTTCTATGCATATTATTTTATTTTTGTCATGTCTGCATAATTAATTATATATTTCCTTACCATGTACTTTGCAAAATCTTCATTTTTTACCTTTATATTGACCATCTCCATACATACAAACAATATACTATGATCATAATCCCCTCCCACCACACTCCTTTTTTCCCTTCCCAAATCTCCTCTCCACTGAATCCCTTGTTTTTTTTTTTTTGTTGTTGTTGTTGATGTTTTTTGTTTTTTGGTCTCTCTCTCTCTCTCTCTGTGTGTGTGTGTGTGTTTTGAGGTAGGGTTTCGCTGTAGCCCAGGCTGACCTGGAATTCACTATATAGTCTTAGGGTGGCCTCGAACTCACAGTGATCCTCCTACTTCTGCTTCCCAAGTGGAGTGCTGGGATTAAAGGTGTGCACCATCACACCCAGTGAATTCCTTACTTTTTGAGACAGGGTCTCTCACTGGCTTAGAACTTGCCAAGTAGGCTAGAGTAGTTGACTAGCAAGCTGCAGGGATCCACTTTTCTTCCACTCCCCAAGGCTGGAATTTCAGCCACGTGCCACCATGCTCAACATTCTGGTGATTAAACTCAGGTCCTCATACCTGCAAGGCAGGCATGTGAGTAACTGAGCTATTTTCCCAAACACTACCACTGTTTTTAAAATTTTATAAATTTATAAAGCATGTGTCTATAGTGTGTCAGACAGTGTGGATAGCAAGACCACTGTGATCAGGTATGCTTGGTACATGACCTTATTCACTTCTCACAGTGGCTCAGAGGCCCATTAGCCCAACTCCTTGGCTGTCTCTAGTTTCCAACTCCAGCCAGGCACAAAGATTGAAGTCTATTTCTTTTAGCAGATTCAGAGAATGCACATCAGCCTTGGTGTCACCCACCATGTGGTAGCTCCATAAACATTAATTGGTTGAGGACTAGCTGCACTTTTGACTTACCTCTGACTAATGAAATAAACCTGTCATGTATATCAGCAGAGAGGACAGAGAGATATTAGGCTGTGCTGAAAAGAAACTGGTCTGAGGGTCCATCAGACCCATGGCTTCCAAGTAGAAAATTAGCTTTGTCTGCTCTAGCCTTCTTCAAGTTTTTTGAAGCTAAGGTCAGAGTGATGTCAATGATGAATAACACTACTTCTCATAGAAAGCCTCATTTCCGTAGCTCTGAAGAACTCGGAGGAGGGAGACAGGATTCAGATGTCTCTTAGGTACCACATAGCCAAGACAATGTAAAGGTTGTCAAGGGACTAAGACAATACTTCCAGGCTTGTCCCCTCCTCTGTGTCCCTATCATTGAAGCATCATATCTCAGTGGTCCTGAGGAGCCCTGAGACCCCTGGGAAAGACATGGTATGAACATTTCTTCTAACTGTGCCTCAAAGTTTTGGACTTCTGGGGCTACCAGGTGCCTGTTTGGGGCTGTGCTTCTTTTCTGTTGGTTGAGGAAGAGAAAGGAACTGTGGCAGTATTCCAGGCTCTCTGAAGTCAGGTCCCCCTTATGAGCAATGGGGAGACCTGAAACAGGCCACTTAATGGCAGCCCTAGTTTCTTCACTGTTCAGACGGGAAATATTACCCTCACAAGGGGACTGAGATTCACAAAGGTTACATGCTACTACTGTCTTATATAAAAGACTCAGTAAGTGGTTATTATTTGATGATGATGATGGTGGTGGTGAAAAAAATGGTATGCAGTTTACAACTGTATCCACAGACAATTCTAGGTGTCTTAAGACAAGGCTACCAGTTTTTGTGGCTGCTGTTTTTGTTTTTGCTTATTTTTATTTTTATTTAATTATTTGAGAGGGGGGAAAGAGGGAGGGAGAAAGACAATGGGTATGCCAGGGCATCAGCTGCTGCAAACAAACTCCAGACACATGTGCCACCTTATGCATCTGGCTTACATGGGTCCTTTGGCTTTGCAGGCAAGCACCTTAATTGCTAAGCCATCCTTCCAGCCCTGTTTTTGTTTTTCTAAGGTTTTTCTAGCCCACGCAGACCTTTAACTCACTCTGTAGTCCCAGGCTGGTCTCAAATTCACAGTGTTCTACCTTCCTCTGTCTTCTAAGTTCTGGGTTTAAGGGCTTAGTTTGTTTTGTTTTATTTTTTGAGGTAGGGTTTCACTCTATCCCAGGCAGAACTGGAATTCACTATGTAGTCTCAGGGTGGCCTCAAACTCTCAGCGATCCTCCTAACCTCTGCCTCCCAAGTGCTGAGATTAAAGGTATGCACCACAATGCCCGCCTTAAGGGCTTTTAAAAAATATTTATTTATTTGCAAGCAGAGAGAGATGGGGTGGGTGAGGGGAAGAGAGATAGAGAATGGGTGCACCAGGGCTTCTAGCCACCACAAATGAACTCCAGAGGCATGCACCATCTTGTGCATTTGGCTTATGTGGGTACTGGGGAATCAAACCCGGGTCTTTAGGCTTGGCAGGCAAGTGCCTTAAGCACTAAGTCATCTCTCTAGTCCTAAATTATATATTATTTTTTTAATGCTTATAAAGGAAAAAATGTAGCCAGGTGTGGTGGCACATGCCTTGAGTCCCAGCACTCAGGAGGCAGAGGTAGGAGGACTGCCGTGAGTTCGAGGACACCCTGAGACTACATAGTGAATTCCAGGTCAGCCTGAGGTAGAGTGAAACCCTACCTTGAGAAACAAACAAACAAAAAAGTAGAAATAAAAGAGATAAAGCAAGGGCCAAGGAAAGAGTGTGTGAACTGTTGGGAAAGGACATAAAGGTGGGATAGAATATTTGTGCTCTTTTCCTCCCATCTAAGTCCTTTCCTACAGCCTCCTGGGACCTGGTTCCTTCTTTCCTTCTCTGGGTAGTGTTCAGAGTATGGCTCAGGGTAAAGACTAATTCTGGGGTCTGTGGCTTATGGCAGGCCTTTATTCTGTCTTCTTCCAGGGAAAGATATACCTGCCACCACAGTGGGCCAGCAGGAACCCTACAAAGTCCCCCAGAGCTGCCTAGCAGGCACCAGACAAACATTTGTATTCAATACTTTGGAAGGACCAAATGTGGTTCTCAAAAAGCTCAGACTTGCAAGCTTTGGAGAAGGCCCAGGTTTGGCTCCCTTTAACTCCCAAACAAATTCTTGTGGGATGTTGCAATTACTTGTGACAATCCCCCTACCTGCAAGAGCTTTGATTTCAGATTTAGACATGTAAAACCGGCTGGCTGGCTGGGCCTTGAACAATTTGGAGGCTGGGTGTGGACAGTCTTCTTTGGAAGGAGGATTTCAAGGAATCAGGTGCTGAGCTCTGTGTTTTTGTTATCAGAGCTTTTCAGTCACTGTGGCAGACTTCCTGTCCCTGAAATTGGTTTGCTGTGCCATGTCTTGCTATGTAGCCCAGTGGCCTGTGTGTTTGTGATCTTGCCTCAGCCTCCCAAGTGCTGGGATTACTGATGCTATGTTTAAGCCTCATTATTTCTCTCTGGAAACACAAATGTCTAGGAATCACTTCTGTAACAGGCTTATGTTAGAGCAATGTACCAATTACTATCATAAATTCTACAGTATTCATCCTGAAATCATATCTCCTGGATAATCAGCAAGTGAAAATTCATTAAGACTAGGTGGGGTATTTTATTTCTTAATACATATTTTATTTATTTACTTATTTGAGGCAGAGAGGGAGGGAAAGAGAGAGGGGGGGAGGAAGAGGCAGCTAGCAAGAGAATGGGTCTCCAGCCACTACAAATGAACTCTAGACGCATGCGCCACCTTGTACATCTGGCTTATGTGGGTACTGGGGAATCAAATCTGGGTCCTTAGGTTTTGTAGGCAAGTGCCTTAACTGCTAAGCCATCTCTCCAGCCCATATGTTTTATTTATTTTTGTTTTGTTTGGCTTCTTTTCAAGGTAGGGTCTCCCTCTACCCCAGGTGGCCTGAAATTCACTCTGTAGTATCAGGCTGGCCTCAAACTCATAGCACTCCTCCTACCTCAGCCTCCTGAGGGCTGAAACTACAGGTGTGCATCATCATGCTGAGCAAGGTGGGATATTTTAGTATTACCTTATGCTGACTTGGCCCCAGAGGAGCTTGGAAACAGGAGGAGGGGGTATGTAGGGAGAACCAAGCAGATTGCAAAAGCAGGAGAGGAACGTGGCTTGGCCAGGGGTATATGGATTTTGAGGACTCTGGACTATCTAGGTATGGAGGGGTGTTTGGGCATGTGTGTATGTGCCTTTGGCAAACTGCTTTTGTTTTTGCATTGCCACTGTACCTAGTTTTAAAACATATTCAGCTTTTTTGGAACACCTCAGTACTGTGTCAGGCTCCCGTTTCCTGCTACCTAGTGACCACACCTGGAATGAGAGCACAATACAACTTTAGTTCTGGCCCTTTGGGCTTTCATATTGGCCATAAAACATGGACACTACTATCCCTGGGAGGGATATTTTAATTTTTTAAAAAATTTCCAAACAGAGAGAGAAAGAGAAGAGAGAGAGAATAACTATGAATGGGCATGCCTGGGCTTCTTGCCACTGCAAATGAACTCCAGATGCATGTGCCCCTTTGTGCTGGCTTTACATGGGTACTGCGGAATTGAACCTGGGCTGACAAGGTTTCTAAGCAAGTACCTTTAACCACTGAGCCATCTCCCCAGCCCCTAGGAGGGATTTAAGTATAGGATCCAGGGCCTTATTGCTTTACCCCTAGGCTTTCGGTGGTCAGCCAGATATAACAGTCTGCCACAGAGGCTGGTATGTATGACAGAATTAGAGATCAAAAATAGCTAGGAAGAGCCGGGTGTGGTGGCACACGCCCTTAATCCCAGCACTCGGGAGGCAAAGGTAGGAGGATTGCTGTGAGTTCAAGGCCACCCTGAGACTACACAGTGAAATCCAGGTCAGCCTGAGCTACAGTGAGACCTTACCTCAAAACAACAACAACAACAACAAAAGGGCTAGGAATTCCTAGAGACTCTGTAGAGTTGAGACTGGATATCAGTCTCATGCTGGTACCTATTGTCAAATCTGGGGTCATATGCTCTTGCCTTTATAGTGGGCAGTTGGCACAGAATCACCAACAGTTGGTATTTCCCTCAAACACCTTGTGAATTCTCTTCTTCCAAGATATCCTCTCATCTGGACAAAGCCCAGAATTGACAGAACAATGCGAAGAGAGAGAAGGTCAGCTGAGGGGTAGTGTTTTAGGTCAACCAAATTCTCAGGGAAGTCTAAACTGAAAAAGACACTAAACTGATCTACTCCAGATTAAAAATACTGGACTTCCTGAAGACAGATGTCCAGAATGAGATGTAAAAGCAGGGGAGAAAAAAGACGGAACAATCTCTCTGGAGTTTGTTGAGGTTAGAAAGATAAAGTTCACAATTTCTCAGCACAAGCAAATGTTCAACTATGTAACCCACCTGTGTGTGGGATGAGGGAATGAATTAACTGAGAAAATAGAATGAATTAACTGAGAAATAGCACTACAAGGGTCTGGCAGCTCAGGGTCCCAGCTGGGGGAAGATGCAGGGCTCCAGGAAGCAAGATAGGAGACAGTGTCTCTCCTGAAGGTCTCCGAGAACACAGCTGAGACGGGAAGACTCAGTATTGAAACTCTCCACTAACTCAATCCATATAATCCATAAAATTCTAACCAACATTCCAAAAGGACCTGTTCAATGAAATTTGATAAGTTAGTAAGTATGACTGCAGGCAGGTGGCTCCTCTGTTACTGCCATGACTGTTCTTCTCTTTGCAGTGTAGTAAATAAAGTTGTTTTCTAAAACCTCAAAAACAAACAAAACAGAAAGTATGTCTTGAATGAAAAAAAAAACATGTAAATCTGATTAGTAAGTACATCTGGAATGAAAAATATCAAAATAAGTATGTGTGTGAGAAAGAGACAGACAGACACACATACACATATATACACACATACACACACACACACACACACACAGAGAGAGAGAGAGAGAGAGAGAGAGAGAGAGAGATAAATATAACATATCAAACTGAGGGGTGGCTCATCCTGCCAGGGAGCAGCCTGTGAGAAGAGATGGACTTGGAGGACTGTTGCTCTTTCAGTTCATTCAGGAGGATACAAATATCTGTCAGAGTGTCTATTCCCCATTATTCACCATTCCTAGTGCCCTATACTCAGGTTATAGTTATCAAGAGCTGTTTAACACAAATAAGCTAAGAGGAGTAGGGTGAAGGGTAGGATCAAGTAGGAAAGGTAGGAAGAGCAGAAGCAATTTTTCTGGGCTTAGGTAGGAAGCTAGAGGAAGGGCTGCCTTTGTAGCCAGTTCTAGAGTCCATCTTTCACAGAATAGGTGGGGCAAAGGCAGAAACACCCAAGCTCCCATTTCCCTTTCAGAGAGAGTCTTCTGAGATATCATGTGAAGAAAATGTCTCCTGGTGTGTGCTTTGTCTCCATGATACTCCTCCGCTCTGTTTAATTCTGGGATGAGGGCCCCTGTCTGGATCCTGAGTGACAGTAGTGATGATATGCTTGGATTCTTGGTCAGGCTCGGAGCTTGGCATGGTCCAACAGCTTCAAGTCAGAAGCCTATGTCTTGGAGACTTCACTGTTTCATGTCTAGAGATTTTCTGACACAAGAAACCACCCCCTCCCCCCCAAAAAAGCAAAGAGGAGCTTGTCCTGTGGAACTTTCACCAGCCAACTCATCCTGTGAGGGTTATGCTCTGCTCTTGGAGTCAGGAATCACTTTGCTCAGCTACTCTTAGCTTGTATTTCCCACTTGTGCACTTACTGAGCTCAGAGAATGTCTGTCTGATTCAGCTAAGATGACAGCCACATTCAATTCTTAGAGATATTGAGGTATTATTCAATGCCATTGAGTAAATGGTTGAATACATATACCTGGGGTTATAGAGAAGAAAAATTCTCAGCAAGGGATATATTCCATTTTCTAATATGAACAGGGGCTGCAGAAAAGAAGAAAGTGTATTGAGAAGAGCAGGAGACTGTATCAGGATTGGCCAGAATTAGAACATAGCTTTTATGAAGGAATCATATTCCAAGAAGCAAAGGACAAACCTGCAGGGCTCAATTTAGCTTTCAAAGACAAGTTTTAGGTTTTGTTTTTTTTTTAAATGTTTTTATTTATTTGCAAGGAGAGAGAGACAGAGAGAAGAGAGACAGTGAGAGAGATAATGGGCTGCACCAGGATCTCCAGCCACTGCAAACAAACTCCAGAAGCATATGCAGCTGGCTTTACATGGGTACTAGGGAATTGAACCCAGGTCATTAGACTTTGTAGGCAAGCCCCTTAACCACTGAGCCATCTCAAAACATAAGAAGTAAATAAGTGTAGCTGGGGAAAAAACCAAGGTACTTGACCCCTCATGAAAGAATGTCACAGAGGCAAGCTAAAAAGCCACCGGCCCTTGGAAAATTAAAAATACTGATTGAGGCGCTTATATTCAATGTCTCCAAAAGAAAAGGAAATCATTATTTTATATCAATACACAACAATGGCTGAGTGCTAAGCATTCAAGTAAAGGCAACATGAAGGTTGCTGAACTATATATCATGCCTATCCAATTCTACCTCCCACTCTGAAATGATATCAGACAAGTCTACTCTTTGGCATAAGCATAAGGTGCTTTCTAATATTGTAACCCAGTTTCAAGGGATACAGGGAACAGTGTGCTTACAACTCCCTATTTCCCACAGGGATATGAGAGGCTCCAGCCAACACACGTCCAGCAGAGGAGCTCTTCTACCTTCCTGTCCCATCAACCCTGCTTCAGACTGACTAATAGTTCTGGCAGTCAACCAAGCTAAAGGATCCAGCCTTTCAGAGACCTCTTAGTGGGGGATTCCATATCTCTATTCTACTCTCAGACTGGGACTAGCAATTCTGAAGTTATGTGGGTTGTGCCCTCCCTTTAGAGGGTTCCCCCCCCCCCCCCGGGTCAGGGTCTTACTCTAACCCAGGCTAGCTTTGAACTCACAGTGATCCTTTACCTCAGCCTCTTGAGTTCTGGAATTAAAGGTATGAACCACCTCACCCAGCTTTTTCCCTTTGGAGTTTTTGTTTTTGTTTTTCGAGGTAGAGTCTCACTCTAGCCCAGGCTGACCTGGAATTCACTATGTAGGCTCAGGTTGGTCTCAAACTCACAGTGATCCTCCTACCTCTGCCTCCTGAGTGCTGAGATTAAAGTCGTGCGCCACCATGCCTGGCTGGAGTTTTTTTCTTTTTAATTTATTTGCAAGCAGAGAGATACTGCGGTGGTGGGAGGACAGAAAGAGAGAATGTACACACCAGGGCCTTTAGCCACTGCAAATGAGCTCTAGATGCATGTGCCACCTTGTGCATCTGGCTTTATGAGGGTACTGGGGAATCAAACCCAGGTTGTTAGGCTTTGCAGGCAAGTGCCTTAACTGCTGAGCCATCTCTCCAGGCCCTTCCTCCACCTCTTTAGAGTTTTGATGAAAACTTTAGATCCTTTATTCAGAAAAAAGTATAGTGCACATGTAAGTATAATTTAGTATAAATTTTCATGAGCTTTTCAGAACCCAATGTTGTTGCCAATGGCAGGCCACTTCTCTGATTAACTGCTATCTTAGATGCCCAACAGGTGAATTAATATTCACCACTGACCGCTAGTCATCCCACACCCCTGGCAGATGGCAAAGCTGTTGCCTTCTAGAAGGAAGCAGAGCCCCGAAACAAAGGCCATATATTTTTGTACTCTCAGTTCCCAACAGATAACCTCAGCTATCCTAGGCCTAGAACACAGATCCAAAGTGACCAGTCCAAAATAAATATCCAGTATATAGCCATGTGTGTATTACAGAACCATAGAGTGGGTCTAAGGCTTGCCCTTGGGCTGGCAGGAGAAAAGCAGAGAATAGGACCAAAGCTACAATGAGGAGTCAGAATGGGTCACTCTCCTTCAGCTAGACAAAGGCTAACTGCTCATTCTAGAAACATTTGCTGATCTTTGCCACTACTCTGCCTAGAATGTAGAGGCTGCTGTAGGCTGTACCCTTATCAACTACTCCACTTCCTCATTTGTCTTCATGTTTTTTTATCAATAATAACAAAAAATCATGGGCACAATGACAGCAGCACTTATTAACCATCATTTTGTGCCAAGCATTATGCTATAAGCTCTTAATATAAATTACTTGACTTAATCTTCCCAATAACTAAATGAGGTAGGTATTCTTTTAAAAATTATTTTATTTATTTGAGAGAGTGAGGGAAAGAGACAGAGAGAGAGAGGGAGAGAATGGGCATACCAGGGCCTGTAGCCACTGCAAATGAATTCCAGATGCATGTGCCACCTTGTGCATCTGGCTTTATGTAGGTATTGGGGAATCAAACCCAGGTCCTTAGGCTTTGTAGGCAAGCACCTTAACAACTGGGCTATTTCTCCAGCCATGAGGTAGGCATTCTTGTTATCCATTTCTAGGTCAGGAAATTGAGACCAGCAGATTATAGAGTTGTATAAGACCACAGGGCTGATTGGTTGTTGTGGTCTGAATGTAAGATGTCCCCTATAGCCTCACGGATTTTGAAAACTTGGTCCCTAGCTGATGGCAATTTGGGAGAGTTTTGGAGCATTTGGGAGGTGGAGGCTTGCTAGAGGAAGTATGTCACCATGGGCGGGTCTTAAAGTCCATTAGTCCAGACCCATTGGGTGTTCAGCTAGCTCACTTGGACTACTTTCTTCCCCAGCTGCTGTAACAAAATGTGATTCTGCCATGCTTTTCCCATGATGATGAAACTTCTGGAAACTGGAAACTGAAATAAGCTCTTTTCTACCATAACCAACTTTTTTTTTTTTTTTTTTTTTTTTTTTTTGCGGTAGGGTCTCTAGCCCAGGCTGACCTGGAACTCACTATGTAGTCTCAGGGTGGCCTTAAACTCATGGTGATCCTCCTACTTCTGTCACCCAAGTGCTGGGATTAAAGGCATGAATCACCACACCTGGCTCATAACCTGCTTTTGGTTGGGTGTTTTGTCCCAGCAATGAGAAAAGTAACTGTAACAGTGGTGAAGTCTGAATTTGTGCTTAGGCCTTATTTCTTTTCTTTCCTTTTCCTTTTCCCTTTTCCTTCCTCTTTCTTTCTTTCTCTCTTTCCTTTTTCTTTCTATTTTTTCAAGGTAGGGTTTTACTCTAGCCCAGGTTGACCTGGAATTCACTATGTAATCTCAGGGTGGCCTCGAACTCATGGCAATCCTCCTACCTCTGCCTTCCAAGTGCAGGGATTAAAGGCTTGTACCACCATGCCCGGCAAAGCCTGATTTCAAACACAATACTTTAAACTCCATTCTCACTCTCCTTCCCAAAAGACCAGGTCTTAGGCAAAGGTTTGGAAAGCCCCTTGGATGGTGATCCAGTCCTTGTTCATGTCCCCTCACCTCTGTCCCTGTCCACCAAGTAGCAACTAGGTTCTCAGAAGATACTCCCTTTTTGGAGAGCTAGTTGGAAAACCTTAAGTTCTATCTCCTGTCACCATATGACTTTGTTTTTGGAATCTGTACTTCATAAGGTGAAATTTATCTACGACCCTAAGTTTATATCATCATTCTCATTTTAGTTCTTTGATCAAAGGAAGGGGAGGGTGCTTTGTAATACTGCTTTCCAGACACATAGGGGCTGTGGTATTTATGACCTCACAGTGGCAGACACTACCTAGTCAAGACCTTCAAAATGGAAGGAAAAAATACTGCTGACATCAAAATACAAGAGATTAGTTGGACGTGGGCATGGTGGTACACCTTTAATCCCAGCATGTGGGAGACAGAGGTAGGAGGATCACCATGAGTTCAGGGCTACCCTGAGACTACATATTGAATGCCAGGTCCTTTCTGGGCTCAAGTGAGAGTCTACCTCAAAAACTAAATTTTTAAAAAAACAGATGAGTTGGAAAGAAGAAGGGATCCAGTGGAGAGGGGATTCCAAAGGGTGGTAGGAGGAGATTATGATCATGGTATA
The DNA here is from genome assembly GCA_036346955.1 of Dipus sagitta. Classification (NCBI taxonomy): domain Eukaryota; kingdom Metazoa; phylum Chordata; class Mammalia; order Rodentia; family Dipodidae; genus Dipus; species Dipus sagitta. The sequence goes on from CM070782.1 coordinate 48,045,637, forward strand.
TTGTGTGCATTATGGAAATTGTCAATAAAAAGTTTAAAAAAGAGGGCTGGGGCTGGAGAGATGGCATAGCAGTTAAGGCATTTGCCTTCGAAGCCAAAGGACCCAAGTTCAATTCCCCAGGATCCATGTAGCCAGATGCACAAGGTGGCACATGTGTCTAGAGTTCATTTGCAGTGGCTAGAGGCCCTGGTCCTATTCTCCCCCCCCCCCCATCTACTTGCCACTTTCTATCTCTCTCACAAAATTAAATGACAAAAAAAGAAAACAAAAATAGGCCAGGTGTGGTGGCACATGCCTTTAATCCCAGCACTTGGGAGGCAGAGGTAGGATTATGTTCAAGAGTTTGAGGCCACCATGAGACTACATAGTGAATTCAAGGGAAGTCTGAGCTAGAGTGAGACCCTACCTCGAAAAATCAAGAAAAAAAAAAAAAAGGAAAGAAAAAGAGGGCTGGAGAGATGGCTTAGCCATTAAGGAGCTTGCCTATGAATGCATCTGGAGTATTTGCAGTGACTACAGGCCCTGGTGCACCGATTTTCTCTACCTCTTTCTCTAATAAATATATATATTTTTAAGTTTAAAAAAGTAACAAATAGGGCTGGGTCCTTTGGCTTTGCAGGCAAATGCCTTAACTGCTATGCCATCTCTCTAGCCCCGGCCCTCTTTTTTAAACTTTTAATTGACAATCTCCATAATACACACAATATACCATGATCATAAAAAGGTTTTGTAAAAAACTGGATAGTAGGGGCTGGACAGATGGCTTAGCGGTTAAGGCATTTGCCTGAAAAGCCAAAGGATCCCTGTTTGATTCTCCAGGACCCAGATGTAAGCCAGATGCACAAGGGGACATATATGTCTGGAATTCGTTTGCAGTGGCTGAAGGCCCTGGTGTGCCCATTCTCTCTCTTTCTCTCAAATAAATAAATAAAATATATTTTAAAAACTGGATGATCAAAAAATTAAAAAGTAAAAAAATAAGGGCTGGAGAAATGGTTTAGTGACTAAGGTGCTTGCCTATGAAGCCTAAGGACCCATGTTTGATCTCTCTCCAAATCCACATAAGCCAGAGTCACAAAGGTGATGCAAGCTCGAGGTTGCACATGTGCGCTAGGTGGTGCAAGCATCTGAAGTTCAATTGAAGTGGCTGAGGCCCTGGTGCACCAATTCTCTCTCCCTCTTTCTAAAATAAATAAAAATAAATAAAAATTTAAATGTTAGCTCAAGGCACAGAAGACTCCCAGAAATGAATCAGACTTGATTCAGTCATTTAGTCACCGGATGTTTACTGAGTGTCTATTGAGGGCAGATTTGACAGGCACTGGAGATGCCACACTGAATTGTACCCTTAGCATTAAACCACCAAAAGAAAAACATATAAACAAGACAATTAGGACAGTAATAAGTACTGGACAGACCTGAGAGGGAGATTGGAAGGGGCCCCCTTAGTTTGGGAGGCCACAGGAAGCCTCTTTAAAGAGGGAACATGGGAGCTGAGGCCTGATTGTGAAAAAGGACCAGCCATTTGAGTTTCTGGGGGGAAGTGCATTTCAGGAAAAAGAAGGCCCTTAGATGGCAATGGACTCCATGTCTTTAGGAAACAGAAAGGCAACCAACATGGTTTGAGAGACATGCAGAGGTAGAAGGATCGCTCTGAGTTCGAGGCACCCTGAGAATAAGAGTGGATTCCAGGTCAGCCTGGACTGGAGTGAAACCCTACCTCAAAAAACCAAAACCAATAACAAAATAAATAAATAAATAAAGGACTGAGTGGAAGGAGAGAAAACCATGTGTTAGAGCCAGATTGAGGTGGCCTAATGGTCATAATGGTGACTGATCCTAAGTGGATGGGAAGAGGGGGGTGTGGTGATTTGATTCAGGTGTTCCCCATAAACTTAGGTGTTCTGAATGCTAGGTTCTCAGCTGATGGATATTTGGGAATTAACGCCTCCTGGAGGCAGTGTATTGTTGGGGGTGTGCTTATGGGTATTATAGCCAGTTTCCCCTTGCCAGTGTTTGGCACACTCTCCTGTTGCTATTGTCCACCTTATGTTGGCCAAGGGTGATGTTCACCTGCTGTTTATGCCACCATTTTTCCCCTGCCATCGTGGAGCTTCCCCTCGAGCCTGTAAGCCAAAATAAACTTCTTTTTCCCACAAGCTGCTCTTGGTTGGGTGATTTCTACCAGCAATGCGGGCCTGGACTGCAACAGGGGTAAGGGGGCAGAGTGGGGACACCAAGGAATTCGTTTGTGTGTGTATTGTACAGACATGCATGTGTGTATAAACGTGCACATATATGTACATGTGGAGGCCAGAGGATGACATTGGGTAAATCTTCCTCAGTTTTTCTCTCTGTGTGTGGGTATGTAATTTTTTTCTTTTTTGTTTTTAAAAATATTTTTAAATATCTTATTTATTTGAGTGAGTGAGTGAGAGAGAGAGCGGCAGATAAGGAGAGAGAGAATGGACATGCCAGGACCTCCAGCCACTGCAAACAAACTCCAGATACATGTGCCACCTTGTACATCTTGCTTACGTGGGTACTGGGGAATTGAACCTGGGTCCTTAGGGTTTGCAGGCAAGCACCTTAACCGCTAAGCCATATCTCCAGCCCATGTTTTTTTTGAGGCAAGGTCTCACTCTAGGCCAGGCTGACCTGGAACTCACTATGTAATCTCAGGGTGGCCTTGAACTACCTCTGCCTCCCAAGTGCTGGGATTAAAGGCATGCACCACCACTCCTGGCTAACTCATGTGGTTTGAATGCTTGGTTTCCAGCTGATGGGAATTTGGGAGATGGAGCCTTGCTGGAGGAGGTGTATTGTTAGGGGTGTTACAGCCAGCTCCCCTTTGCTAGAGCTCAGCTTGCTCTGTTGCTTATGTTTCCACCTGCTGTGGCAGGGGTGACATCCAGCCTCTGCTCATGCTAAGTTTCCCCCTGCCATCATGGACTTTCTTTGAGACTGTAAGTCAAAATAAACAATTAGTCAATCATCAGCTTCTTTGGTCAGGTGCTCTGTGCCAGCAATGAGAAGGTAACTACAACAGACTAGCTACTGAGCAAGTCCAGGGTATCCTCCTGTCTCTGTTTCCCAGTGCTGGGAATTAGAGGGAACATGTTGCCATGCCCTGCATCTATATAGGTGCTGGGGATCCAAACTCATATCCTCATGCCTGTTGTTGCAGTCAGGTTCGCATTGCTGGTAGAAATCACCCAACCAAGAGCAGCTTGTGGGAAAAAGAGGTTTATTTTGGCTTACAAGCTCAAGGGGGAAGAGCCATGATGGCAGGGAAAATGATGGCATGAGCAGAGGGTGGACATCACCCCCTGGCTAACATAAGGTGGACAATAGCAACAGGAGAGTGTGACAAACACTGGGAAGGGGAAACTGGCTATAATACCCATTAAGCCTGCCCCCAATAGTACACTGGCTCCAGGAGGCTTTAATTTCTAATTGCCATCAGCTGGGGAGACTAGCATCCGGAACACCCAAGTTTATGGGGGACAGACACCTGACTCAAACCACCACATTCCACCCCTGGCCCCCATAAACTGATATCCATACATGATATAAAATACAATGCATTCAGTCCAACTTTAAAAGTCCCCATAGGTTTTATCAATCCCAATGATGTTCAAACATCTCCATAGTCCAAGATCTTTTAACTGAGCCATAATACCAAAAAATAACCTCAAAAAACCCATAATGGGGCTGGAGAGATGGCTTAGTGGTTAAGCGCTTACCTGTGAAGCCTAAGGACCCCGGTTCGAGGCTTGATTCCCCAGGACCCACATTAGCCAGATGCACAAGGGGGCGCACGCATCTGGAGTTCATTTGCAGTAGCTGGAAGCCCTGGCGTGCCCATTCTCCCCCCCCCCCTCTCTCTCTCTCTCTCTGCCTCCTTCTCTCTCTCTGTCACTCTCAAATAAATAAATAAAAATAAACAAAAAAATTTTAAAAACCCATAATGGCACAGAATAAACAAACATTCACACAGCAAAAGATGGAATTGGGCATAACAAAGAAATATTCAACCGATACAAGATTTGAAACAACCAGGGCAAACATCAAACTCTGTGGCTTCAAGTCCAACAACTCTAGTTAGTGACAAATCTCTAATTCCAATAATTCTAACCAGCAACAAGTCTCTGGAGTTCCCAATTCCGCCCCTCCAGCTAGGCTACTCGTAGGCCTGGAAAACTTCATCAGGCCAGCAGCTTTCCTAAGCAGCCATCTCATGGTCCCAGCATCTCCACTGCAATCCAGGGTCCATCCTCATGGCTCCATTGGGTCTCCATGCAGGCATCCAGCAAACTTGCTTCACACTGCCCATGGCCATTTCCAAAACATAAGACTGTGTTGCAAATTCAATGATCCTCTCTTTCCTGCATTTCTTAGACTCCACAATACCAGGTAGGGTGCCAACTTGTTAATCCAGGGGGAAATAAAGCAGACTTTGAAGAACAGGACACTCCTTGAGCACTCAGGCCCTTCAAAAGAGTCTACATTCTTCCTGTTGCCCCAGTGCAGGTCAGCTGGCCTAATCTCAAAGGCTGTAATCTCTTAATTTCAGCTGAATAGACAGCAGTTCACCCAAAGATTTCATTTTTTTTCTGTGCCATATCCCTCTGCTCACACCAGTTCATTTCTACGCAAAGCAACCCTGCACAACTTCTCAGGACCCAGGCATAACAGCAAGCCTCACACAAACTGTTTGTAGCCCAGTCCAGACAAAGCTCTTTTTCACCCTCATAAGCCAAACTTCACAGTCCATAGTTCTTACTGCATTCAGATCTTCCAACTCTGACCAGAATAGCCCATCAAGCTGTACTTATAGCGCTGCAAGGCATCTCTTGGGCCAAGGTTTCAAATCCTTCCACATTCCTCTTGAAAATTCATCTCAAAAAGGCCAAAGCCACACAGTCAGGTGTCTAGCAGCAACCCCACTCCTGGTACCACTTTACTATTGCAGTCAGGTTCGCATTGCTGGTAGAAATCACCCAACCAAGAGCAGCTTGTGGGAAAAAGAGGTTTATTTTGGCTTACAGGCTCAAGGGGGAAGATCCATGATGGCAGGGAAAATGATGGCATGAGCAGAGGGTGGACATCAGCCCCTGGCCAACATAAGGTAGACAATACCAACAGGAGAGTATGCCAAACACTGACATGGGGAAACTGGCTATAACACCCAGAAGCCCCAAACAACACACTGGCTCCAGGAGGCTTTAATTTCTAGTTGCCATAAGCTGGGAAACCTAGCATCTGGAACACCCAAGTTTATGGGGGACACCTGACTCAAACCACCACACCTGTATAGAAAGCACTTTATTGACTGAGCCATCTCCCAAGCCACATAATTAGTATTTTTAAAACATTCGCTCAGGCTGCTATGTGGAGACTGGACTTCAGGAGGCAAGAATTTACAATAGGGAAGCTGGGCATGGAGGTGCATGCCTTTAATCCTGGCACTCTCAGGAGGCAGAGGTAGAAGGATCACTGTGAGTTCAAGGCAACCCTAAGACGACATACTGAATTCCAGGTCAGCCTGAGCTAGAGTGAAACCCTACATTGAGAAACAAAGAACAACAAAGAATTGCAATAGGGAGACCAGTAAGGAATGTTTAGGTAAGAAAATGAGTGAAAACATAATTTGTCATTCAAACTGAGATACTTGTACAAGTAAACAGGAGTCCTACTAATAACTAAGCAGACAAAAGGCATGAATAACCAGGCTGGACTCAGGTAAAGTGGAACACACAGTCAGTCACTCTCTGGTTATGATAGGCTATAGCAGTGGTTCTCAAAATGTGTTCCAGGTCCAACAGCATTACCATCACCAGGGAACTTTTAAGAAATGCAAATTCTCAGTTTACTGAATCAGAAACTACAGGCCCAGCAGTAGGGGTACGCATGTGTGGTGCTAGTCATCATATCCAGAGCCTCATGTGTGGTGGGCAAGTTCTCTATCACCGACCTAAACCTCTAGCCAGTGTAGCAGAATTTGTTTAAACAAATCCTCTAGGAGTCTGAGACAGGGTGAACTTTAAGAACCATTGGGATAGAAAGAAATTGACTGGCATAGGTGAGGAGATGTGGTCAGATACAAGTTATATTTTAGACTAAGAAGGTGAAGGAAAGTAGAGTCTGAAATAAGTTCTTTATTTTTGGTTTAAGTAATTTGCCTATAGTGGTATTCTGTACAGAAACAGAGAGAACTAAGGCAGAAAGAGAAATGAGTTTGTGAGGGAATTAAGCCTCTGCCTCAGATGTGTGAAATTAGTGGCTTATGAAATAGGTCTTTCTTCTCTGGGCTACCTCTCAGAATGAGGAAACATTCTACCAGCCACAAGGAAAGATTCATGGGGTAGCCCAAGCTCTGCAGCTCCAGGGAACTCTTTTCAGTCAACTTTATTTTTAGGAGGTCCCAATTTTGGAGAAAAGGCTTACCTCAATGAGACTGTTCTGAGTACCAGACCCATTTGAGTCAGAGTCCAAGAATGCCTCAAAGAGCAGAACACAATTCCCAAACCAAGTTATTGCTTGTTCAGGTGAGAAGACCTTTTGTTTATTTGTTTTGTTTTTGGTTTTTTCAAGGTAGGGTCTCACTCTAGCATAGGCTGACCTGGAATTCACTATGTAGTCTCAGGCTGGCTTTGAACTCATGGCAATCCTCCTACCTTGGCCTCCTCCCAAGGTGCTGGGATTAAAGGCATGTGCCATCACACCCGGCGAGAAGAGCTTTTTTTTAAATTAAATTTATTTATTTGAGAGGGGAGAGCAAAAGAGTCAGAGAGAGAGACAGACAGAGAGACAGGGTGCTCCAGAGCTTTCATCCACTGCAAACAAACTCCAGACACACATTCTACCTTGTGCATCTGGCTATGTGGGTCCTGGATTATTGAACCTGGATCCTTTGGCTTTGCAGACAAGTGCTTTAACCACTAAGCCATCTCTTCAGGTTGAGAAGAGCTTCTGAAGGAGCAAGACGAGATGGTTTTTGGCTACAGAATCAATGCCTGAATCTTACTTTGTCTTGGAAGTTTCTCTCTTGAGAAACCAAGACTTGCCATTGACAAAACCCCAGCTGTAATCACCTTGCCTGTTCTAGGACAAGCCAGATGCAATGATTTTAGCAGTTCTGTTCTCCAGAAGTCACTTTTCTGGCCTGAGACTCCAGAGTCTCCTTGACTGGTAGCTCATCTCTGAACGCTTTACTTAGACAAGGTCTCCATTGCCTTGTAGCCCATGCTAACTTCTAGGTGTAGTCCTCCTGCCTCAGCCTCCTGAGTGCTAGAATTACAGGCATGTACCACCACACTTGGCTATTTTTTTTTTTTTTTTTTTTTTTTTTAGAGAAAATGTGTGCGAGAGAGAGAGAGAGAGAGAGAGAGAGAGAGAGAGAGAGACAGAACTGGCACGCAAGGGCCTCAGCCATAGCAATCAAACTCTAGATGCTTGCATCACCTAGAGGACATGTACGACCTTGTGCTTGCCTCACCTTTGTGAATGTAGCTTAAGTGAGATCTGGAGAGTAGAACATAGGTCCTTAGGGTTTGCTGACAAGTGCCTTAACTGTTAAGCCATCTCTCCAGGCCTTTTTTTTTTTTTTTTTGAGGTAGGGTCTCGCTCTAGCCCAAGCTGACCTGGAATTCACTAAGTAGTCTTAGGCTGGCCTTGAACTCTTAGTGATCCTCCTGCCTCTCCCTCCTGAGTGCTGAGATTAAAGGCATGTGCCACCATGCCCAGCTTCTTTTTTTTAAACTATTGTTGTTCAGGAATGTCCATGGCTATGGTTACAGCATGTATAGGAAGCACAAGTCCTTAGTCCTATGCTATCTAGTATAAAGGATGCACTCTTTAATGATATCCAACAGTACAGATTAAAGAACAAACAGGGAGCATGTGGTCATCTCATCTTATAGTGGTGTTGAGAGCAGGTGGAAACCAGAGAGGGATGGATAAGCTCTTAAGTTCCAGAGCAAGTATTCTTTTTTTTAAAATTCTTTTTATTTTATGAGAGAGAGAGAGAGAGAGAGAGAGAGAGAAAGACACACACACACACACACAGAGAGAGAGAGAGAGAGAGAGAGAGAGAGAGAGAGAGAGAGAGAGAGAGAGAGAAAATGAGAATTGGCATACCATGGCCTCTAGCCACTGCAGTCGAACATGTGCACCGCCTTATGTGCGACCTTGCACTTGTGTCACCTTGTGTGTCTGGCTTACGTGGAATCTGGAGAGTTGAACATGGGTCCTTAGGCTTTGTAGGCAAGTACCTTAACCACTAAGCAATCTCTCCAGCCCAAGTATTCTTTTTTAAAAAAAAATTTTTATTTATTTTTAAGCACAGAGAGAGGGAGAGAGAGAAAGAGAGAGAATGAATGGGTGTGCCAGGGGCTCTAGCTATTGCAAATGAACAGATGCATGTGCCACTTAGTGGATCTTCCTTTACATGGGTACTAGGGAATTGAACTTGAGTGATTAGGCAGGCAAACGTCTTAACCACTGAGCCATCTCTCCAGCCCAATATTCCTTTTTTCCTAAAATATTTTATTTATTCATTTATTTGAGAGGAAAAAGGCAGATACAGAGAGAGAAAGAGAGAGAGAGAGAGAGGGAGAGAGAGAGAGAGAGGGAGAGAGAGAGAGAGAATGGGCACGCCAGGGCCTTCAGCTGTTGGCAGTGAACTCCAGACGCATGCACCACCTGTGCATCTGGCTTACATGGGTTCTTGGGAATGGAACCTGAGTCCTTTAGGCTTTTCAGGCAAACACCTTAACCGCTAAGCCATCTCTCTAGCCCCAGTATTAAAAAAAAAAAAACTTTTTTTTAAACATTCATACCTATAGGCAAAATGCCATGATCATAATCTCCTCCCAAACTCCCCCTCCATTGAATCCCTTCTTTCCAAATAGTCTCTCTCCTATTTTGATGTCATTTTTTTCTTCTTGTTCAGATACTTTTTGTTGTTGTTGTTGGTTTGTTTATTTGTTTTGTTTTTCTGAGTTAGGGTCTCACCCTAGGCCAAGATGACCTGGAAAGCACTATGTAGTCTCAGGGTGGCTTCGAACTTACGGTGATCCTCCTGCCTCTCCCTCCCAAGTGCTGGGATTAAAGATGTGAGCTACCACACCTTTTTTTTTTTTCTAAATGCAAAAGTGAGAAAGAGTGAATATTGTTATGGCAGGGCCTCCAGCCACTGCAATTGAACTCCAGATGTGTATGGCCCCTGTGTGCATGTGTGACCTTGTGTACTACATCACTGTGTGTCTTGTGGGACCTAGTGAGTAAAAAATGAGTCCTTAAGCTTTGCAGGCAAGCATCCTTAAGCGCTAAGCCATCTCTCCAGCCCAATACTCCCAGCTCTTTTAATATTTTTTTTTATTTTGGAGATGAAAGTATTCTTTTGTGTGTGTGTGTGTGTGTGTGTGTGTGTGTTTGAGGTAGGGTTTCACTCTAGTCCAGGCTGACCTGGAATTCACTATGTAGTCTCAGGGTAGCTTTGAACTCACAATGATCCTCCTACCTCCACCTCCAGAGTGCTAGGATTAAAGGCGTGGGCCACCATGCCCAGTGGCTAGATTATTCTTTTCTTTTCTTTTTTTTTTTTAAGGTAGGGTCTCACTCTAGCCCACGCTGATTTGGAATTCACTATGTAGTTTCAGGGTGGCCTCAAATTCACGGCAATCCTCCTATCTCTGCTTCCCGAATGCTGGGATTAAAGGTGTGTGCCACCATGCCCGGCTAGATAAAGGCTTTTTTTTTTTTTTTTTTTTTTTGGTTTTTCGAGGTAGAGTCTCACTCTGGTCCAGGCTGATTTGGCACTATGTAGTCTCAGGGTGGCCTCGAATTCATGGTGATCCTCCTACCTCTGCCTCCCAAATGCTGGGATTAAAGGCATGAGCCACCACACCCGGCTCAAGATAAAATATTCTTAATGTGGACCTTAGGGGAGGTGAATCTATGAAGCAGCGGAGAGCCTCAAGCTTTCATCAGATTTTTTTTAAACCTAGGACTCCCAGAGAGATCAAGAACCTTTGCTCTTGAAAGCAGTGGTTTTCACACTTTAGTGTGTGTCAGAATGACCTGGAGGGCCCGGGGGTTCTCATTTGGTAGGTCTGGAGTGGGACCCAAGAATGTGTATTGCCAATAATTTCCAAGGAGATGCTCAAGTTCTTGATCTAGGGTACACAATTTGACAGCACTGAAATAGCGGGTACAAAAATCATAAAGGGCTTAAGTTTAAATTATGATCTTCCTTTTTCCAGCCAAGAGTTCTAATAGATGCCACAGCCCTCTAAACCACCCTGAAATCCCAAGGAATTTGAGATTTTATTTTTGGAGGAAGCCCCTGGAGCGATACAAACTGTGGACCTCACTTTGGAAGTCAGGAAACATCTGGGAAATAGCATTTTAGAAGATGCAGGAAAATGCCTCCTGAAACTTACAAGCCCAAGCAAAATTCCTGAGCTGGAAAGTATAAGGTTGGTTGATTCAGATGCTAGTGAACTGTGGGGTCCTGGGAATCTGGGTAGACCCAGATTTTCTCCTAGAGACTGCTTATCCTTGTTGAAGTTACAAGGGCTCAGACAAGAGGTCTTCCCTAAGGATAAAAGGATGCTTGCTGGGGAGCATAATCTTGGGAAACAGAAGGAACAGACAATTCAAGACAGAGTTCAAGAGCCTCATTCACAGAACACTGGTTGAGGTTATTGTGGTCAGGGTGGAAGAGGCAGGAATAGCACTCAGGGCTTTGCTTACTTTAAGCAAGAGCAGTAGAAAGAGGCCTGGAAGGGCCACTTGCCAGATTCCTTCAGACTTGCACTAAGTCATTCCCTCATGAAAAGGGAGGGAGAAGTGAAAATGTGGATTCATTCATGAAAAAAGCTCCTTCCAGAACAGAAAGTGTGGCTTGTGAACTACGCAGAGAAATCTCTTTTGTACAGGAAACACTGGCTTTGCCATCCAGCTAAAGAAGCGGTGAGGTGAAACACTCTTAGGGAAATACTGTATATTAGGAGATACAGAGGTAGAGCCTCCCTAGAAAAGGCATGTAGTAGGGGGCTAAGAGCACAGATGTGTTCTGATATTAGCCTATGTGGTCTTTGAATTCTGACTGTGGAACCCTTCTATGCCTTAATATTGTTATCTATAAAGTAGAGGTAATAATAGTGCCTATAATTCAAAGGCTTGTATTAAAAATGAAATAAAGCCAGGTGTGGTAGTGCACACCTTTAATCCCAGCACTCAAGAAACAAAGGTAGGAGGATTACCGAGAATTCGAGGCTACCCTGAGATGACATAGTGAATTCCAGGTCAGTCTGAGCTAGAGCAAAATAACCCTACCTTGAAAATAAAAAAATAAAAAAAAGAAAAGAAAGAAAGAAAGAAATGAATTGGCTACAGAGATAGCTCAGCAGTTAAAGGTCTGTGGGGATCTGAAGTATGAGTTGAACAGGACAGAAGAGTCAGGCTGCCTAAGATGTTGGGGTTAACTGGAAAACCCTGCTAGATGAAAGATAGGGATATACTACCTTTGAAACATAGCAACAGTCAGTCAGTTTCATGACATTTTCTCATTGCCAATCTAAAGTACAAATGGCCCGATGTGAACAAATCAAAATGAGTGAAAATCAATGCTGGTAGGAAAATTGGATTGATGTTCTTGAGAACACTCTAATATTTGCAGTATTAAGGTGGAATCCTGTTTTTCAGGGCAAGAACATGTAGCTCCTCCTACTTAAGTTCTTAAGTATGGGGGCAGGTACCAAAATGATAGCACTGGAGTTGTCTGCTGGCCCTAAGGAGAGAGAGCTCTTTTCTTTGATCCTCAAAAAACAGAACAAAACCTGGTACTCTAGATTAAAAAATCCTATCTGGGGCTGGAGAGGTGGTTTAGCGGTTAAGGTGTATGCCTGCGAAGCCTAAGGACCTAGGTTCAATTCTCCAGGTCCCACGTAAGCCAGATGCATGTGGTGGCACATGTGTCTGGAGTTTGTTTGCGGTGGCTGGAGGCCCTGGTGTGCCCATTCTTTATCTCAAATAAATAAATAAAATAGATAAATAAAATGTTTAAAACTATATCTTTAAAAAAACCCTATCTGCTAAACCCCAGTAGCCCTCCCCCCTACAAAAATAAGAGGCCCTAAACTGGGTGTGGTGGTGCACGCCTTTAATCCCAGCACTTGGAAAGCAGATGCAGGAGGATCACTATGAGTTTGAGGCCACCCAGAGGCTACATATTCTAGGTCAGAAAAAAACAAAAACAAAAATTAAAAAGAAAAGAGGTCCTATCTGTTTAGAAATTGTTACTGGAACCAGGAACAAAAGAACTTCTAAAAATCATTCAAAAGTGCCAAAGTAAGTTATGTACTACATGCTTAAATAAAAATTTACATCCGCTGGGCATGGTGGCACACACCTTTAATCCCAGCACTCAGGAGGCAGAGGTAGGAGGATCACTGGGAGTTTGAAGCCAGCCTGGGACTACAAAGTGAATTCCAGGTCAGCCTGGGCTAGAGGGAAATCCTACCTCAGAAAAACCAGTATTTATATCCATTGGAGGGGGTGGGTAGGAAGAGATGGTCAGTCATATCACATTATTCTGGGTGGTTCTTTTCTTGAGGAGTCCCCAATCCCTTTGTGCCTTGCCTTATAGTTCATACCTATCCTAAGTCTAGGAGGTTGCCCTGACAGGGCTGTAGTAGAACTTCACCTCAGGACTCTTGCTCTATAAATTCCACTGGGCATATTTATCATGGTCCCATTGGAGTCTTTAAAATGCCACAGGACAGGAGGAAGGAGCCTCGCTCCTTGATTTCATTCTCTTCTACTTACTGGGAACCAATCCTGACTAGAGTTTCTACCACAAGCTCCTGTTTAAAGCCTTCCTCTTGGTCATACACCCAAGGATTTTTATCTGATCACCCTTTGAGGACATCTCTACTCTTTAGGAAGTGCCTATCTACTACTACCTTCTCTGTGACCACTAAAATCAGAGGCACTGCAGAACCACTTTGTTGACTGGACTGTGGCAGGAAGATCCCAAGTTCAAGGACTGTTTGGGCTAAAGAGTGAGCTAGCTGGGCAACTTACTGAGCCTCTGTCTTAAAAAAACAAAATTAGGACTAGGGATATAGCTCAGTGGTAGAATGCTTTCCTAGAATGTGCAAAGCCCTACATTTGATCCCACACAACTTGTTTCTCAGGTACCACTTATCTCTTTAAAACAGTGTAACCTTCAGTATTTTTGAGTTGGTAGTTGTCATATGTGGAACCTACTCCAATTCTGTTGTTCTCTAAAAATGAGGGTCTTTATAATAAAACAGTAAACTCTCTTGAGATTCACCCAGGGAAACCTTGAACTGTAATATTGTTAACTTGAGATAGTCCATGGCCATGCATGGTTTTAGAATGTAACCACTTCATATATATTTAAATAAAATTGAGTTTCCATAGTGTGATTTTTGCCAGTAACTACTTGGAGAACTCTTCCTCATATCCTGCTTTAAGGTATGTGAAAGCATCAAAAATTATAAAGTGAGTTGGGCACGGTGGCACATGCCTTTAATCCCTACACTCGGGAGACAGAGTTAGGGGGATTGCTGTGAATTTGAGGACACCCTGAGACTACAGAGTGAATTCCAGGTCAGCCTGGGCTACCTTGAAGAAAGAAAAATTATAAAATTATAAAATGATAAAACCACAATATAAATTGTGGTTTTGCTTCTTAAAGTTGAGGAAATACACACCTGAGGCTTTTGAAATTTTGAGTTAAAAGGTTAAAACTAAAGCCGGGCGTGGTGGCGCACACCTTTAATCCCAGCACTCGGGAGGCAGAGGTAGGAGGATCGCCGTGAGTTCGAGGCCACCCTGAGACTCCATAGTGAATTCCAGGTCAGCCTGGGCTAGAGTGAGACCCTACCTCGAAAAACCAAAAAAAAAGGTTAAAACTAAAGTGGTACTCTTTGATCAGATAATCTACTCTGTTAGGAAAAGGTCCCAATGAAATTGCTCTGAAGCATCAGTCCTATGTCACATTTTTATATGTTAGTTCACCACCTACCATTTTACTCACTAGAAAAGTAGTCTTGAAAGGGAACTTATTTTTTTTTAATTTTTTTTTGTTTATTTTTATTTATTTGAGAGTGACAGAGAGAGAGAGAAAGAGGCAGATAGAGAGAGAGAATGGGCGCGCTAGGGCCTCCAGCCACTGCAAACAAACTCCAGATGCGTGCACCCCCTTGTGCATCTGGTTAACGTGGGTCCTGGAGCATCGAGCCTCAAACCGGGGTCCTCAGGCTTCACAGGCAAGCACTCAACCGCTAAGCCATCTCTCCAGCCCGGGAACTTATTTTAAAGTACAACTAATTTCTATTTTCCTCAGAGGACACCCTTTATCTTTTGTCCCCGACTCTTATAACCTACTACCCCAAACCAATTTCAAATACAAAACAACAACAACAACAACAAAAACAAAAATCAAAACAAAACTTCCACAGGAAAAGAACATGATCTATGAAAATAGTTCTTCCTTCTCTTCCATGTAATAGCTTCATTAACTGCCATGCCATTAGTGAATTTGTAAAAACTGACCCCAGAAGCCAGAGAGGGAGACCATTTATATAAAAATCTTAGAGATAAACCTGGGCATGGTGGTGCATACCTTTAATCCCAGCACTCAGGAGGCAGAGATAGGAGGATCGAGGAGCTGGAGGCCACCCTGAGACTATATAGTGAATTCCATGTCAGCCTGGGCTAGAGTGAGACCCTACCTCAAAAAACCGAAGGGAGAAAAAAAATGATGGGAAAAAAGTTGCATTTATGAAAAGATAAATAAAGAGCGACCCAGGTCCCTTCCCCACAAAAGCAGTGAAACAAAAGACCGGTCTGTTATATAGTCACATGAAAATAAACATCTTTATTTTTTGCCTACTTTATTTCATTTTTTTCAAATAAAATTTAAATCTGTACAAAGTATACTGTTACAGTATATATTTTTTAAGAATCAATGCCTAAAAGAATCACAATACTTCAATAAGCAGTACAGCAGACCTCGCTAGTTTCAGCTTTGATATTGAACAAACTCAAGCCGGCTGATGCACAACACGTTTGCTTGGTTTCCACATGGTGAGTTCCCAGCACTGAGATGGGAGAACATGACAGCAAATATGGTTATATTACAGCCCAACACACTGCGCTTCTTCATATGATAATAACTGCACATATTTAATACAGAATGCTCAAATTTACTTTTTAAATTGCATTTGCTTACTTTTTAATTGGCAAAATTCAGCATTCTTAAATGGGGTCCCCAAACAGTGCAAATAATGATATTCTACCGTATATTGGCACATCTCCAATAAGGATTAACTTGTAAACTCAAAGAATATCAACAACTTATGCCTAAATTTTAACTAATATACATCTGGTCCATTTAACCAAAGTCATTTTGGAAAGATATTAAAGAACAATTCTATTTCTGAAAGGATATTGTTTTGACCATTCTGTAGAGAAGATAAATTTTTAAATTGTCATTAAAATGTTTTACTATAAAAATTTTACAAACTTGATTAGAAATTTCAAGATGATTCACAGCAGACAAATACAAACTGTTTATATTCCAACAATACCTATGCTTAGACTTTCAAATAGAGCACAACCATGTCAGCTGTGTTAACTAAAATTCAGAACAGTGTACTAAATTTATAAGTGGTGCTGGGTCTAGCAAGTGTAAATACACAGTATATTTCAATGAAAAGAATTGTCTTCTTTATACTTTTATTTGTTTTCCCATAAGGAAACATTAATGTTTACATTCTTTAATAAAGTTAATCTTACATCAGAATATAACTTAATACTGTCAGCAACAGGGACCACACACAGTAAATAAGAAGCACATTTAAAATAAGTCTGAATTCACATAGATTAACATTTGTTGGTTAATAAAATATCGACAGTATTACAATCTTACAATATTTACAGTAAGAAAAATCTAGAGTAATATATACCTTTCACAGCAGGATTCCTTTTTTTAAAATTTCTTCCAGTTTGGGATTGTGTTTATACACTCACAAAAAAGCTCAAAATAAAGCAACTCTGCAATATAATCTTAAAATAATGGCTACTAGGGGGAAAATTCTATCACAACCATTGAAAATAATGGTGACTTCTCACGGAGTCTGTGGCATCTGAGAACCCAGTTAAATTTACCAAAGTCTTGCTCAAACCAGCCTTAGTTACCCAGATTAAAGCTGCAGAACTCCGGCCTTCCCTGACTGCTGAAAAACCCACCAGATTTTCTCATCATGCTATAAGAAAAGAGGGAAAATTGGTTTCAGCTCACACCTCATGGCTGGAAGCCTCCGGCCACTGCACATTCCCTAACTTATTCTAAAAGGGGGTCAGTTTCATCCCCAAACATCACAAGAGTCCACCCTCTAAGAACAGGGCATCTGGATACCAAACTCACTCATTCTTAACTCTTGTGCATTAGGATAAGGAATGAACATGGCCAGTATCTTATATACACCAGTATCTTGGGACCAGGACAAAGAAACTGACTAGTGTAGTTTGCACTGACAGCAACAGGAAAAATGGGAAGTGATGCACAGTTCCAATTAGAATGACAAGAAGACCCACATCCCTAAAACTGGAATTTGGCCAGGGCATCAGAGTTAGCACCCCCTCTCTGAGTACCACAAGCATTTAGGATGTGTGCTCTGGGCCTCCTCTAAGAGATAGCATCTACAGTAAGTAACACAGTGTGGGACATTAGTTCAGTGATGACTCCCAAGAAAGCAGATACAGTTTTTCAATCTGGGGCTGTCCACAGCATCTAAGGTCAATCATCTGAGCTGTGACCTGTCCCAATTCTGCTTACTTTACAATATCTGATGGGCACAGAGCACTCAGGGATATGGCTGCTGGCTACTTTGGACTCTAGATCTTACAGGTAATCAACAGGTATCTGGGATTGAATTAGCAAACTGTACCATGGCTCCTTAAACAGACACTGTCAGGTTTGAAATCATGTCAAGCATGAATCTTCACTGTCAGGTCAGAAATCAAAGTGGGAGTCTTCCCACATAAGCCAAGGTTATTCTGTCAAAACCTCAGAGGAGTTGGACAGTTTTTCATGTTGCAAGTGATTAGTTTACTTATTTCAGTCAAGCTGGATTGGAAAACCCGATGATCTATTTAGTTTAGTTGTTTTGTTATTCATATGTGCTGACCCAAAGCTGATGCATTTGGGCTAAATACACTGACAGAGAAAATTCAAACAAAAGTTTCAGCAAACTTCTGTGGCATTTTCTTTTTGGATGTCAATGCAAGATCTAAAGGTATTTCTACCCAACAAAGTCTGTTTAAGTGTTTAATGTTACTTCTTTTTGGTCCTATACAGAATGCTACAACTTCTATATAGGTCTGAATGCTGCTCCATGTAGATTCTTTCTGTATATCTAAAAATATATACTTTTCAGTAGTTCAATACATGGTTAATCTTCCAACAGAGGAAGATTTTTGTAATCATATGTTGCAAAGTAGAAAAACATCTCCTTTCTAGGAAAGGAAATATACTTTTCTATTGTACACTTTTGAATAAGCCCAAAGGCATGCACCAAAAATCATTATTAAACTAATACATGCATTAAAATGGTGTAGAGTTAGACTTAAAGTGCTGCTTCTCAATTTGTAAATTTGAAGACATTTTTGTCAGTTGTTGAGTCAAAGATCCCTCCCCCACCCCATGGTATCAAGAGAGAAAAGTAAAAAGTATGCATAAATCTTTAAACTATTCTTTACATTGGGGAAAGACAGATACATCAACTATCCTATTTCTAAACTGGATTCCCAGTTTTAAATAAAATCAGTATTTACTGGTAAAAATTGTCAAAGCTAATACACCCAAACAAATGTTACTAGTAAATAATGTTCTACATAGAGAATAATTTACTTTGGTTTTATGCACCTTCTCAAAAATAATACTAGTGTCCCATTCATCACCAAACTGATGTGTTCCAGCAAAGTTATAAGGCAAATCTTTTTCCCTAGTGACATCTTGTTTCCCAATAGATAAAACTAAAATCTTTTGGTGAGGAAGGGGTTAAGATAATGGCTAACCCCTTGGCATCCTGAGCATTGTGATTTATCAAACTCTACCCTGCCTAAAGTCATCAGGCACCTTGACTCCTGCCTTGAACCAGGAATGGCTCCCATGTCTGGAGATGCCGTGACTTCTTATAAATAGCTGACAGAACTCTACTTCTTTTTTCCTTCTATCTGGATGTTATAATGTCTAACAAAGTTGGCTGCAATGTCACATTTTGTTAGTAGGGGGTCACCATATGATGATTCCAATCTGAAATGTTTTAAGCCAAATAGCTCCTAATTTTATCCATTATTTTTCATTACAATGTTTATATAGAATTTACTTAGAGTAGAAATTCTTAACTTGGGTTTCAGAAGATGTCTGATGCCCCTGAGGTTGTATGCAAAATTATATGTATATGTGCATTTTTTGGGGGGAAAGTCTATCACTTTCATCAGATTATTAAAGGTATCTATGACCTCCCCTTCTCTCCCCCCCCCCGACAAAAAAGGGGGCTTACAAGGATTTAAAGGGATACCCGTAATTTATTTCATACCAGGATTGGGAAATGGAGGCTGAAAACAAAAATGGCCTCAGAGGCCAGGCGTGGGGAAGAATGCTGATCTTTCCCTTTATTCATATTTGGGAAATAAGTGCTTTGAACTAGGAAAAAAATAATTAAGCTGGTTAAACTCCATTAAAAAAATAAAGCCACTTGCTACAATTTTTTACATTTTCCGTATGTGGTAAGTTTAGCCTCTAAGAAAGGATATGGAGACTGAATTTTCTCTTTTCCTAAGGAAATTCATAGTATAATGCTGACTGTCATCCACACTTAAAGATCAGAAAACATAAAATATAAGTAATTAATGACGTGAGCCTTTAACTTGTGGTTCTGAGTACAAGATTACCTGGAGTCAAATTCACAATCATTAATCTTGATTTCAAAAATTGGTCCATATTTAGATATCTACCTGGCACAATTCCACTACATAAAACTAAAATCTGGACAATGGAAGTTAAACTTTCTACTCAAATGAAAAACAAAGCCATACATTCCATAACAGAATACAGCCACACTATTTATACTATGTTGTAGAAGACATTCTGATTTCAAATACATCACTGAATTTTCAACAGAATTTGCAAACATAAGACCCACAAAGGCTAACAAAACATGCTGAGAAGAGCACGTCAAGAATTAGCATCCCCCCCCCCAATCCAGAAACACACTCAGACATTTCCAAAAATAAACCAGATCTGCAAAAGAAACCTCTCACTTGTTGGTTTTTCAGTATGAGGTGTGTAAAAAGCTATGGGGAAAGGAATATAAAATGAAATAATTAAGTAACTAACTTACAACAATTTTAGCCAAAAACAAATCTCTCTGTTCTAAAGACAAAACACAACTGTTTTCTTTTTTGCAATTCTGAACACTGTACTGCATGCACTGCACTGCATAATCACACTAAGGCAAAAAAAAAAAAAAAAAAACAAACATGTTCACAGGTACACTTTTTCTTCTCTCTGTGGAGACATCAGGACATTTAAGATTGCCTCTAGTTAAAATAGTCTCTTATCCCTTGCTCTCCTCTTCCCTCAAAAAAAAAAAAAAAAAGTCAATCCTAAATTCAAAACGGAATAGTCATTTAATATAATTATTTTAATATCAGTTATGTCACACAGACCATGAAGAAACTATATGAACATTATGGAAAGCTACATGAAAGACATCACTGCCACTTGCCACACATTTAACTTCCAGCTTTTTAACAATGTACCCAGTAAGAAACAGATCTCACTAAGTGAAAACAGACCAACACTGCAAAACCAGGCCATTTCAATCTGGAAGTTGGATCTCAAAAGACATTTCATATATCCTATCCTAAGGTTTTACTTATTGAAATAGTTTAATAAAGCTCACGTTTACAAAGAATTTTATTGACAAAGAAAGGTCTATATTAAAAATTTTATCAAAACAAATTTTACTACTACATACCTAACATTGAGAAATATTTTGTTGGCCTTATAAAGCATATTTATTTGCATATGAGTTTTGCTTTGGGTGGGATATTGAAAATAATTCTGTAAGAAATTAGAAAAGACTAGAAACAAAAGTGAAAGTGACTAGTCTTAATTTTCAAAAAATCAAGTGCAAAGATAAATAGTGCAATAATGAAAACTAGAAATTTCATAGGCCACTTTATATAGTCTTTTCTGCTTTTGCACTTTTATACATTGGTATTAAACTCTAACAACTGTATGCAGCATGAAAATGGGCTATCAATTATCTCTACTAACTAGACTCAAGAAAGCCTTTCAACGACTTGTCTCAGTCATTTAAATCACTGGTTCTTCCTTAACAATTCCTAAGGGAGGTCTATATAAGCCTCTGCACCTACTTAAACTATAGTATGTAACTATATTATAGTTTAAAATCTAATAAAAAATAAAATGTGAAAATTATACTAAGTGCCAACTCTGCAAAGTAAGTAATGAAAAATAATCCTGCTATTATTAGTGAACTTGTTATTTGAAAAAATTACTTTCCAAATATAAAATCAAAACTACTTTTTTTGGCTATTTAAAAACAAATTTTTATCACTAATATATAGAGATTTGATTGAAAAGAAACTAGAAAGTTAATTTATCAAAATCACTGGGAATAAACCTGTGGTAAATTTGCCAGAGTTAATTAAAATACCTCTGAATTATGTGATTTTAAAAAAAGTATTATTTATCTTAAATAATTTAAAATACTCCTGGAATTATGGGAACAGATAAGTAAACTGTCAGCTCACTGTAAAAAGAACATAAGGACCTGCAAGATATATTTAAATTACACAATTAACATCTGCCTCCACTAAACTTTCAGAACTTCTACAATTTCAAAGAAAGTGGGAAAGCAAACAGAAACGTGAGTTTAGGGGCCATGTTGTCTAGTTTTAGGACTGTATTAATGAGGGCCTCTTAAGTTCAAAATGTTGAATGATTGCTAGGACTGTACACGTAAAAGAAATAGAAAAAATATTTAAAATTGCAATTTAGTGATTTTGCACGGTTGACTGTCTTTTAAAGAGTTTCTGTAAAGGATATATCCTTGGATTTGGATCTTTGTGGGCAGCAAAATCACACTTTGATCCAAGGATCATTTTGAAAACTAAATTAACAAGAGCCCAAGAAAATATAGTGCTTAAGGATGTACGTTACTGATCATTTAAGATTGGTAACTATAAGCTGGGCGTGGTGGTGCACGCTTTTAATCTCAGCACTTGGGAGGCAGAGATAGGAGGATCACTGTGAGTTTGAGGCCACCTTGAGACCACAGGTCAGCCTGAGCTAGAGTGAGACCCTACCTTGAAAAATCAAAATCAAAATAAACAAACAATTTTAAAAGATGGTAACTATGAAAAAGCCTGAAATGTTCTTTTTTCTACAACAGTAAGTCCCTAGCACCAATTTGCTTTGACCAGAAAAGTTGTCATTCCACAATTGTGCTATAGCAAACATCCTACAAATTACCAGACACATGGAAACAGATTTGTATAATGCATTATCATCACCACCACTAGCTACAGACCAAGTTTTCTTTCTCTTAGCCAAGGAGGGACCCATTTTCTGTTACAGAAACATAGCAAAATAAATGTTAGCAAAGATCAACCTCATTGTTCTTAGGAAACAGCTCTCACCCAGACTTCATCCTAGTACTTTTCCCACCACTTTACTTCCAACCATTCCCTATGTGCCTCTCACAATCCTATTCACAAACATCTTTCCCTTCCTGCTCTCAAATTTCCAAACCAGTAAGTCTCAATTCCCAGTAACTTACCGAACTACATACTTACTACGCTCTTCAATTCACAAACTTCCTAACAAGCATTAATTTGGAAGTAGATAATTTTCAAATTTATGGGAAAACAGCAGTTAAAAAAAAAAAACTGCCAAATTACCTCAAAATACAGAAATCTTTCTGGATCATCAGTTAGCTATGTTCTAAGGAAGGAGCCAGCAATTTCTTTACTTCTTTCTGAAGCAGGTTAGGTGGAGTGCCATTGGCAGGCCTACTGTAAGAGGAATAAAGGAGAGAGAAACAAGGAAAAAAGGATAGGAGAAACAAGATGTGAGATGTACATGGTAAGGAGGTAGGTAGGTCAAAAGTTACCAACTCGCTGCGCTGGAAATTGCCAATCCACTCTACCTGCATGGGAGTTTGACTCAATCTCAGTGAACGTAATAAATCATTACCGATGGTTATCATTGTCTGAGCTAGTCAAGGTGAATAGGTGTCACTGGTCCTGAAACTTTAACTGCTACTTCTCAACAAGGACATCTTAGATCCTCCTAGAAGCCTCCTGTGTTAATATATATTAGACCAAAACACATACTATCAAGAATAGTTTCCCGATTTTCACAATTCCAGAATACAAGGGCTTGGTCATTAAACTTAGAGGTCTTCTGAATTATTAAAGTGGACCCTCAATCAAGAAAATTTGTTTGCTTAATTTTTTCTCATGAAATGCTACAATTTAATATGCAAATTAACAATAATCAAAATATATTTTCATGGAAACACAATAATTTCATGATTCCAAGACCAGTAAAGTATTTCTGGTCTATAAAAAGCAACTTTATTTTACAGAGGATCACCACCATGCTTCTCCCTATCAACAAGACCATTTTCCACAAAAGCAAAGGACATAGAAAGGAAGGAAGGGAAAGAAGGGAGGAAGCACATAGCAAACATAATAAAGGAAGGATCAAACATACTGTGGAGACAAAATAAATATGGATATGAAATTCTTTTAAGAAAAACATTTTTTAAAAAGTGGCTTTTGCCATACTCAACTTTCCTAAAAACATAAGTCGACTAGACCATTTAGCATAAAAATTTAGTAGTCAGTGTGATCAATGATCAAATTGTTGGTTTAGAATCAATCTGGTTGATAACTGCATTTTGAAATTCTATTAATTCTATTAACTTTAGATTATGCTAATACTAAAATTCTTGCCTCCAAAGAGCCAATCAAATGGCGTATGCCTTAAACTTGGTTTTAGTTTTAGGATCAAACAGCTCCATACATATTAAAATTATCTTTCCTTAACACTTCACCGCTGGTGGTGAAAACACTAATTTCAATAGTAGTGATCACTTTAGTTTTATGTGCACTTCAATTATGAATGGCCTAAATTTGATTTTAATGCAATGAAAAAAATTAGAAATATTATAATATTTGAATTAAAATTTGTTAAAATCTAAGACAACTTTGGAGAACTGGTAATTTGCTTAAGCAATTCTAAGACATTATTTCCCCTATTTATTCCACTCTCAGGAATATAGCTGTAACTCTAAATTATAGATACTCAAGTTAGAAATAATGAACTATAAATGTTATACTCAGTTATGACCAAGTGTTTCAAATCTAACATGCTCAAGATGCCCTTGTTTTAGCAATTTCTCGCATAATAAACAAAATCTTATTCTGATATCAAAAAGATTTTGAAAAAGAAAGTTATTATATTGGTATCCTATTTTTCATGGGAAAGAAAAAAAAAAGTACGTTCACATGTTTAAAAAACTATGGAGCTATGAAACTTACCAGAGCAACAATTTCAGAAAGCTCCATTCTAAAAATCACCTGGAAACATGTATGTGTAAAAACCTGGTAGAAATATTATAGAACAGAGGGTGAGCCATGTGTGGGAAGTAAAAATAAAATCATTCCCACTGTGGGGTCATCATGGCTGGCAGATTAACCCAAAATGTCATGAAAGAAAAATGTGTTAGTTTAAAAAGCTTCAACATTGCCAAAACACAAAATGTTAAAGCACAGAAACAAAAATGAATGAGATAACCTGTCTAAACATCAAGTTCCATAAGAAACCAGAAGAAAAAAGGTGGCAGTGCATCTTTAAATACACTAAATGTTAACTGACTTAAAGATGACAAAGTGTTTGGACTACCGTACCCACACAGATTTTCAGAATCAACATATTTATCTTTTCCCCTCCCTTCCACCCAAACTTAGTTCCGTTTTCTTGTAGAAAAAGTACAACATTCCTATGTTAGTAAGAACAAGAAATGAAAACAGTGAGTACAACTGATATAGATCCATTGACTTTTATTACAAATGTACTTGATCACTTGGCTTCAAAAAGTTTAAAATCAATACCCTATTGTCTGTATGCAGGTACAAAGCAAACTGTTTTACAAATTAAATACCTAAAAATTTGACAAAAATATTAAAATTTGATGAAAAACAATTATAAAAATCCTTAATCTCTCTTTTCAAAAAAGGAGGCAGTCTTCCCAGACCTATTATACAATATTAATAATATTCACCATTTTTAGAACATGTAGCTAAATTATATTTCATGTTAGCATAAAAACTGTTAAACTAATATTTTATTTGTATATATTCCAGTTAAGTCTGTGAATGCCATCTGACTGCAATATAATCAACTATCTTTAATTGAATTGTAATTTACACTTATTTTAATAATTTGCATAGTTTGAAAGGGATAAAGGTTATTCTACAACTAATTATCATAGACTATTACAGTGCTACTTCTCAAGGCAATAAGTATTTGCTCCCAAATGAAATTATCTTCTTGCAGCAGGGGTTAAAATTACTAGCAGCTTTCTCCATTTCCTGAAAAATCAAACTGGAATAGTTTGTTATCCATCTCTAGACATAAAGGCCTAAAAATACTGATATACTTTCCATTTTGAGTCAAATTTTAACCCCTGTATGGGACAACTAGAAAGTAAGACTTTGAAGGTTTAAAAAATTTCCTGTTAGTTTTGGTTTCTACTTTCCATGGCTTTTGAGAAGCTGGAAAGAGTTTGTCTTTCCTGACTAGTATTTTTTTTTTTCTCGTTTGGCAAATATTCATCTACCTCCAATCTGTATCTAGTACAGGAAAAGCCAATATGGCTTTCCTCTGAACTTCCTTTGTTGTCAAAGGCATGTATGATGATTTCTACAGTTCTGGTTAGTTAACTTTAGCTCCCTCTGTGGCTGGATGACTGCTGCTAGAACATCAGCATGATAAATAGGAGGCACAAATAAAAGGTAGCTTAAAAAAAGGATTTGGTAATTTAAAAGGGGAAGGGGAGGGGAGCCACAAACAACATCACACACACACACACACACACACACACACACACACACAAGCGCGCGCGCACGCACACACACACACACGAACATTTCAAATCTGGTGGCTGATCTCTGGATTAAATTACTTGACAGTGTCTCTCATTTTAAACATCATCAATATTTCAATGCATTTCAAGTTTTCTTTTTTTACTTAGGCAAATAACAATAGTTCAACCAAGCTCTTGGACCTTAATTGTAAGACAAAGCAGGTCAATAAAAGTAAGGCATACTTGTCATGAAGTTTTGTTTGCTTGATTTTGGCACATTTGATCATACCGTCTTCTACGAATAACACATATGGTCAAATATACCAATCATTTTTTTTTTCAGCACAAACAGGGCTTACCAACTAATAAAATAAAAACGAGAGACTTAACATTAAACACTGAGATATAGAACCTTGGTAAAGTACCGAGCACCAGGGAGGGAAAATGTAGGGAAGGATGAAAAGGGAGGGGGGAAGGGAAGGCTAGGAAGGTGACTGGGAAGGTAAAGTGAGATGCTTAAAAAAAAAAAGAGCATCTTTACAGTCACTCAGTCTTTTCTATGATCACTTAAGTCTTGAAAGATCTGCATGTGGATTTCTTTTTTAACCCACTGACCATAAATCAGACAATGGTTTCAAAATCCTAGTAAGATTGTGTTCAACTGTTATAGTGTAAAGACAACTGCACAATATATGTGCTTCTTGATCCGGTAGGATTCCAAGCAGAATCTGAAGTCTATAGGTAATAAAGGCTTCACTTTAGGTTAACTGTGATCCTAAAGAAAACCTTATGAAAGAACTCGCATCTCAAAGAAAGGGCACTTTGCCTAAGTTTGCTGTGTTTTTGTTGACTTGTACTACTTATTGCTGGCTACTACTATGAAACACTGATCTAGGAGTACTCCAACAACCTGTAGTACAAGGTTTAACTTTAAGAAGCTATAGTAAATAAGAGACAAAATCAAAGCAATTCTCTTTCCTAATTAGTTACAGCACGGAGAATGCAATCTTTTCCATATCACAGTTAAAGTACAGTGAACAAAACAGCTCAACAAACCTTAAGACAAAAAAGTGCAGGTTATTAATGTCTACATGCAGTTGATAAGCATTCCAAATGTCACATTATGCACTGTAAAAGCTCAACTTTACTATATGGAAATGAGAATAATGCACCTGGGGGGAAGGGGAAAGCAATTTAATAATTTCCAGTGATTTTGTAAGTAAAGAAACTCCTAACTATTGTAGTACGGTCACCTCATATTTAACATTGTATGAATATTAAAAGCAAACAGTGGGAAAATGCACAGTACAATGAAAATAGCTTGTTATTCAACACATACAGTAGATCTCAAAAACAAAGACAACACACTCATCAACCAGGGAGCTTAAAAATATCAAATCAAAACCCAAAGGAGAAAAAAAATCCTTCAAAAAGACAACTGTTTTGCCTTCCTAGGCCAATGCTTTACAATGTGAGAAGCACTGATACCTTCCCACTCCTACAGGTGGTTTCTTCTACATACAGCAGTTAGATCTATATGGCTGGATTTGCCAAGAAACAATTCTACCCCAGAACTCTCTCTGTCAGACAAGATCCAAGATCCTTTTTTTTTTTTTTTTTTTTACCAAAATACTTTCTACAGAATTCCAAACCAAAATGTACTGTTTAAGGCATCTTTTTTATAACATTTTCTCTTCACTCAAAGATGATAGTCATGCAGCAGTTTAATGATAAAAATATATTAATATTTTACTATACAGCAGCAAGAAGTTAGTTATCAATTAAAAAGCACACAAACATCTTTAAATGAAAACCTCTAAAAGACTATCGTTACAAACAATTTCAGTGGAGGACACTGGCTTGGTAAAGTGCTCTCCTAAGCTTGCATTTTCATACCCTACACTTTGAATATGAGTTATAATAGACATACTTTTGATAGAAGGCTTGTACACTTGGGGAACACAAATACACTTAGCATATAATGTAGCCAGTAATAACTAGCACCACAGCTACATAGAAATCCTTTACACACACCAACTTGGCTTCCACTTTTAAAATGAAACTCAGAATCCATGGCTCAGTAGGATAACTATAATTGTGTTGCTTTGCTTTTTAACAGGTCTACATAAGTTAATAGCACTGGCAAAAATCAAAGGATAGCTTCAGACCTCTTACAGGTTTAGGAGACAGTGCTAGTGACCACAAATAGACTCACTACCTGATATCCAAGTACAGGTTCACTGGAAATTGCTGCACGTTAGTTACGTTTTTAAATTCTACACATAATAAAAAAAATATATTATGAACGATACACGTACATCTCATATACACAATAACAAAACGCCTACTCAGTCAAAGCAAACAAATGCAGAAAAATATTACGGGAGATTTCCTTTTTCTCTTTTTCCTTTTGCTATTTGAATAACTTTGGTTCCAACCATAAAAATCACAACTTAGCAAATTTCATTTAAATGCCTTTTTTAATAATTTCTTCATGTTCACAGAAGTTTCACTGACCATTTTTATGTTTAAGGTCCAGATGCAATGCATATTGTATAAAAGAGAGCACTTATTGTTACCTTGCATGAATTAAACCTACGTACCTTTAACTCTACAAACTTCTGCATAACATTTAGACAAAGCTCAGACACACAGCATGCCTAGCCCTCATATATATATACACATCTCTAATCACAGGTATATAGGGTGTCAAATATACTATAATAACCTCCATGTAAGGTTTGAAATTTGGTAACAAAATGAGAAAAACTAAAAATATTATTTTACGTGTTCTAAAATATCTCTTTTTTTGTGCTAAAGTCAAATGTTAGCTCAACATGAAAAGGACTTTTTATATAATTCAGCAATATTATAATCTTGACCATTTTGCAAACACTTTTAATAATAATAGCTTAAACGTGTACAAAAGTTCTTGGTTAATTAGGGAAATAAACACTCAGTTCTTTATATTTTTAATCAAGTAGGAAACACAGTTCATATAATGTTATTACTTTTTGTATTTTTTTGTATTTTTTGTTTTTAGCAGCTGCTTACTGTTTTATATGGTGGATAAAGTGGACAACATCCAGCGATGGGTGGCAAGTCAAGAAGAGAAACTGTCAGTTGGTGGAGGTTCTGTGGGTGGTGCTCCCTTGGAGTTAACAGTTACTTTTTTTTTTTTTTTTACTTTTTAACTTTTTATTTTCTCTCTTTCTTTACAGTATATTTCTTGTGTGTGTGGTTGTGTGTGTGTATGCATATGTGTGTGTGTGTTGTGTATTTCATTCAGTTTGATCAATCTTCTTCGCCTTCTTCCTCTCCCTGCAGTAGCAGGGTGGCAGCGGCCGTCTCCTCCTGCTGCTGCTGCTGCTGCTGGTGGAGCTGCTCACAGGCAGCCCGCTTCTCCCTCTGCTTCTCTTGAATCTTCTTCATCTCCTCCGAGTACTTGCAGAAGGTGTGTCCGAACTTGGCCCACACCTTGTAGGGCACGGTGATGGAGTTGCGGTAGGTGGGCTTCACCTCACTCACGCGCATAAACACGCCGTACTTGTTGGAACCCACATCGAAGAAGAAGCGCTTGTTGTCCACAGTCAAGGAGGTGCCCTCGGGCAGCTCGGCCGGCTCCTCCTCCACTCCATAGTCGTCGATGAGCTTGGCCAGAGCGTCACGGAACTCGATGAGCCCCTGCGCGGGCAGCGCAATGGTCTGGCCCTGCGTGGAGCCCAGGCCGGGCCCCCGGTTGACCGTCTGGCGGATGCGCAGGAAGCGGCCGCGCTGGTTCTCCTTGAGATCCATGTAGTACTTGCGGTTTTCGCGCACCAGGAACTCGCTCTTGAGTGCCCGGCGTGGCTCGTCCTGTGCCTGGGCCAGGTCGGGCGGCTGGCTGGGGCCCAGCTGCGCGTAGTGCTCGATGAAGTCGCCCAGGTAGTCGCGGAACTCCACGGCCACTGACATGGAGAGAGTGAGGCGGCTCTTGTTGCCGCCCGCGCCCACTTCAGCGATCTTCAGGAAGCGGCCCTTGGCGTTCTGCTTCACGTCCAGGTAGAAGCGCTTGTTCTGGATGTCCACCCGCTTGGAGGCCAGCTCCTGCGTCTCGTGCTGCAGCCCCCCCGGGGCCCCGCCGCCGCCGCCGCCACTGCCGCCGCCGCCCCCGCCGCCACCACCGCCCCCGCCGGAGCCTGAGCCCGAGCCCGGGTGCCCCAGGGAGCCGCCCGAGCCCAGCGCCGCACCACCCTGCTCGCTGCCGCTGTCTCGGTCCGCCATGATGCTGCGCTCCGCCGCCGCCGCCGCCGCCCCTGCCGCTCCGCCCGCCGCCTCAGTCGCCTCAGCCGCCGCTGCTTTCCCTCCCCGGCTCCGCCTGCTGCCGCCGCAACCCCCACAGCCAGTCAGCCACTCTCGCGAGATCTGCGGGAGAGACGAGACAGACGAGACCCGGTAACAGGGCACTGACTCCCCAGTACAGTAGCAGGGCGCCCTACTGTACGCGCCCACCCGCCTGCTGGCACGTGACCCATGCCCCTTCCCCACACCGGCCCCTGCGCGCTTGCCCACCAGGCGGCGCCCCCAGCCGGCCCTCGCCCTACACCCCTCGCTGAGGGGGGGGGAACAGGACGCCGCGTCGCAGCTCTGCTGCCACCGCAGCCACTGCTGTGGCCGCCACTGTTGGCCAGATCCTAAGCAGCAGTCTTGGCTAGAGGAGTTGGGGCACTAGGGTGAGAAGGGGTCTGCCATGTTAAGCACCTACAGTGGGCCTGAGCTCTGCTTTCCAGTGACCCCAAAGAGAGGATGTAGGGGGGAGGGGCCTGCGCAGCACAGCAGAGTCCGCAGCAGAGGGGACACCAAGTCACAGCCACCCCCTCCCATGTGGGCCTTAGCCAGACCCAGACCCAGACAGGCCGCCCCGCCACCGAGCAGAGTTGTCTCCTACCGCAGACCCCGGCAAACAGGCAGGCAGGAAAAAGAGGTGGTGCGGTAGTCACCCTTAGCGCAGAGGGGCTGCTGGGATGAGGACCGGGCACAGGCAGCAGTGGCGCGGAGGAGCAGACACCTAGCCTGGCCCTCCCCTCTCCCTCCCCTCGCTCTCGCCGCCGCTCCCCCTCCCCGTGCACGGCATCGGCTCTGGCCTCAGATGATCCCGCTCCCCCTCCCCCCAACCGCAGCCCCGCACAGTCGGGCGGGCGCACTCACCGGAGGGGGGGTGGGGGGAGCCAAGCAGAGGATTGTAGCCGCACCAGGGTCCGGGTGCCCGCAGTGCCTATTGCCGTAGACTATACCCTTACTCCAAAACAACAATCAAAAAGAAACCCCACACTCACCCAAAATCCTGCAACCAGACCCCTTGGGACTACGACTGCCTGTCTGCCTCCCCCCTCCTCCTTCCGAGATTTGGGGAAGGGGGGCACCCTGCTCAGGGCTCAGCTCAGCCCGGGTTGACAGCCAGCTCTGCGGATGAACCAGGCCCTACCCAGCATTTAGACCCTAGCCCACTCTTCTTTGGAAGGACCCAGAATGGAGGAGAAAACCAAGTAGGCTTTCGGAAATTCATGAGCTAAAAATGTCAGGAATTTCCTGGGAAACGCAGTTCCTTACGGGATTCATTAAAGCAGGTTCGCTATCCCCTTTTACTCTTCCTCCCAGAAACTCACTAATACACCAAGCAGGGACCCCCGGCCCCCCAAAGTAAAACATTAATGATCGTTGCATTTTGTGCAGATGCGAGGTTACCGTCCATCAATTAACCAACCAGTCTTTGGACGATCACAGCTAAAAGATATCTTCTGTGGTCACAGCAAGGGCCTCAGTAGTAAAGAGGGGCTCAGAAATTATTTTCCTTCTTCCTAAAACTGCTACATATTCTAGGGCCTAATGTTCCAACATCCAGACAGGTAGTGAATGCTTACTCTCTTTTACTGCAGGGTGCAGCCCTGGCAGCTGTGGCAAAGCTAAGGCCTATTTCCAGGGGACCCTTGCCAATGCCCCTAATCTTTCCTTCACCTTCTGCAGAGGACTGAGGATACAGACCATGCAGCCTTACCCCTGGCTTTTTGAACACAGATTGCTGCCTGTATCTTACGAGTGTGCCTGTTCTGTTTGTGGGTTCCACTACCATTGAACTCCTTTCCCCTAAAAGTAAGGAGACTTGCCTCCCCTACGTAGGTGCAGAAACAAATAGTACATGCTTGCCCCCAAAGGGAAGAGATCAGGAAACCAAAAACAGCCGGGTATGTACATCATCAATGTCTGAGCCCTTTAATAATTCTTTCGCTTTTTGAGCGTACCTATCTGCTGGGTCTTCATGCCCCCAACCCCAATAACATCCCCATTCTACTCAGTATTAGCTACTTCCATTACGTCTCGCAAAAGAAGAAAAGGGCAAAAACCCTTGGCCACTAAAGAGCAAACAAGTTCTGTGAACCAACCTCAAAACCATGCACCTGCCTCCAGTGGTCTCTGAAATGGCTCCCTGAAGAGGAGGGCTCATGAGCTCTGACAAGCAGAAGCCCACACTTTGGGGCCCACAAAGAATTTTTCCTTAATTCGAGGTAACCCCTATTACCGCATAGGACTTCTTTAGTGCTGAGTTTTCTGCACTCCTCCCCTATGCCCGAGTCTGTAAGAAAAGGGACACCGGAACTTTTGGAGTATTTCCTACCACACAAAAACGTGTGAAGAAGCAGTGGTTTCTCCAGGCTGGCACAGTAGCAATCAGGACCCTGGATAGACCCTGTCACTCCAGGAACCTAAACTGAGTCGACAGGGTATCTACATAAAATATTGTGCTGCAATAGGTTTAGGATCGGGTGAAGCCCCGATCTAGGAAGGCTGCTCTCCCTGAAGGGTTTACATTACAATAAACCAAAGCCCGACCCCCTAAGGAGAACTCCCAGTGGCAGCAACAAGGCCAATGAGATTTTGATGAGGAAGCCACCTGCCAGTCCCTGCCATTCTTCAGTGCATGGACCACCTAGGGCTCAAGTGCTTTCCAGACAACTTCGTAGTCTAAATTTCTTGCTGTCTGTCCCAAACATTTATTTCCCAAGGTTCTGAAGCAGTTTGAGTTTGGGAGTGCCCTCATTTTCTGGAGGGGAAAAAACGTGACTAAAACCAGGAATTAGCTTCTTAGCTCCCCAGTACAGAAGCAATTGATGAAGTTTCTAGACAGAACACAAGTGAAATATTATTTACACACGTAAACTTGGTAATTTTAAGGGAAAACTAACATATGACTGAGATCTGGATCCCTCTAAGTATGTATGTTCTGATTTTATACTATTCATTATCCTGACATTTCTGTTCCCATATTCTTTTTCTCCTTCTTGATATATGTATCTAAAAGTAAATAAGACTAATGTCTTTTCCAAGACAATTCAGTAATAAATTAGACAGCATATTTTTACTACTGCAACAAGAGTTAATTTCAGGATAAGGTGCTAAGTATGGGCTTTTTCTCAGACTACGAGGTGAAAGGTGGTTTTCCTTAGGGCTACAGTGTTAGAGTCTTCTTAAAAGGCAGTCTGAGAAGAATTAATATTAACTTGTAGAAAATTTTTAAAGCAAAACGTTTTGGACTTTAAGTAGAATTTCAAAGTTATATCTATAACCCAACGATAAAGATCCATAATAATGTGGACTTACAAATGTTTCTAGTCATTTGTTAATTGTCTAAATATACTAACTTGATGAATGAAAAACCTAACCTAGTGTTTAGCTGTTTCAATGTGTTACTTTAAAACAAATACTTGTGAAACTAACTTTACAGTTTCATTACAATGTAGAAAAAGACAAAAAGGAAACGA
Source organism: Dipus sagitta (assembly GCA_036346955.1). Lineage (NCBI taxonomy): Eukaryota > Metazoa > Chordata > Mammalia > Rodentia > Dipodidae > Dipus > Dipus sagitta. The sequence continues at coordinate 48,078,668 of CM070782.1, forward strand.
AATATACTATGCAGCAAAATATCCAGGTTAATGAAAAATCATCCAAAAAAATCCCCCTTTCCCTCAAAATTTGCTTACATTTTAAAAATCTGATATATTTGTAGTTTCTTTGAATCTCCCTTTATTATTACTATACACATATCTTGAAGAGAACCTGACTGCTTTATTTTTAACCCCACTACGTATTTAACAAACTGTTACCACAAAAAAAATTGTACAAAGAAAAGTTAGGCAGAACAAGGGGGAAAAATCCTTAGTTCTCCTCTGCCTGAATTATAGATGATTCTGAAATAATCTAATTCATCTTCGGTTTAAAAAACCATATGGGTATAAAATAAACTCAAGGAAAGGCTATTTACCTCTGGGTAGTAAACCCTGTTGTAGAGTTCCCCACAGAAAGACTATGTTGATCAATACTTAACATAGCACAAATTTCCAAAATAAAAGAGAACACTGGAATTTGATTTCAAGTGCTATTCGGATTAAACCAGGCAATTATTCCAATACTCAAATCATTAAAACTAACCAGAATGTCACTCTGCAAATGTTCAGAATGAGAAATTACCCATTTCTTTTAATGATTATCTACCATGGAAATAGGAAATAGGGAAACTTTCAAGTAAATCTTAACATTAAGCATCATCATTTATAGTACTGGCATTTCATGGGTTATTTGAAAAATGCTTTTTATAGCTCACCTATTCTTAAAATTAAGAATTAAGATATGAATTAAACATTCAAATTCTTAAGATAACAATTTAGTGATATAATCTTTATATTTTCCAAATGTTTTCATTTTAAACATTTACAGAAAAATTAATGTTAAAACACATTCTAAATTCCGTAAAAGATTTAGAGAAACCGACATTTTATGTACTGTACACAACGGTCCAGGGAGAACTGATTCAAATGTCAAAAGATCTCTCTTCTGTCTGATACCTAATGGCTTTACTAGTACTGCGCTCAAAGGACTGAAACCAGCAACTTTTTTCATATTCTAGTCAACACGCCACTTTTCAAAGCCATGATTCCCTTAAGTTGTTTGGGCAAAGGAGGATGGTGAGAGGTCTTGAAATAATGCAAAAATTTGCAGTCACCAAAAGATGTCAAACCAAATCCAACCAATTGTCCACTGGACCCTCCCTTCCAAGGACACAGGACTGACACACCGCTGCGAAAAAGATGCCCAAAGCTCCAGACCAGACAGAAACGCAAGGGGCCCAGATCAGAACGAAGCAGAACCCTCCAGAAAATCTCAGACAACGGAAATGAAGGTGGTCGAGAGGTGTCGAGAGCTAGGAAACCAGAGTAGGCTACCATGCGGGTCTCTGGGGGTCTGCCTCTCCCAAAGTTCAGGTTTAGGGGAAATGTATTTTTTGGGCCTCCGGGCCCCACGGTCGCTCACAGGGAACACCCTCTAGCCTCACATCCGTTCCTTTTTGCCGCCCCCCCCCAAAAAAAAGCCGAGATGGCTGTTAACTGACCTAGTGTTGAGGGCAGTAAAAATGCCTTGTTCGGGCTACCCATCCTTGCGCCTGGCTTCACCTGCGATGTTAGCACCTATTTTTTTGTTTTGTTTTGCCTTACTTTTTTTTTTAACAACGCATCCCGGGTGGGGGTGGGGGTGCTGAAGAGAAGAGAGGGCGAGTTAGTAGTGGAGTCTAAATTACAGAACCCCTCTTCCTCCCCTCCTTCCAGGCTTGCCTGTGAAGGGGGTGTCGGCCACGTCTAGCGCACTGTCCCAGGCCCCGGGGCAGCGGTGGTCTGGAGAAATGGGGCTCAGGGATTGCTAAGGAAACCGTATCATAGATGGTCTCCAGCGCCTGCGGAGGGAGGATTCTCTTTAATGGGGTGGGTGTCATTTTGTTATTTCTCAGCGGTGGTGGGGGGGGTTTCATTCTTTCATCTCTGTCAGGCGCGCGCGGTGGAGGGGGGGGCGTTGCTGCACTGCCTGGGTCCCCGAAAAGGGAGGGTGCGGGGATGTCTGCAATGGTATACAATAATTATTCCTGGACTGAGAGGTCAGTGAAAGCGGACAGGGTGGGCGGCACCTCGAGCTGTAGCAATGGCAGCAAGAAAGGTCGCGAGGGGCTTACCCGGACGGGCGGGCGCTGTCCTGCCGCAGGTGAGGGAGGGCGCAGGCTGGAGGGAGGGAGGGCGGGCGGGCGGGCGCGCGCGAGCCCGGCGCGCGAGGAGGAGGAGGCAGGGAGGGGAGGGCGCGCGCGCGCACACCTGTCCTGGACAGCGGCGCGAGCCGAGCTGCGCCTCACTCTGCTCAGCCAGCTGAGCGGGAGGGAGAGCGGGCGGGCTGGCAGGCGGGGGCGGGACGCCGCGGGCAGGAGGAGGAGGCGGCGGCGGCTCGGAAGGCTGGCTCGACTCTCGCTCGCTCTCCCTCCCTCCCTCCCGCGGCCAGGCCGGCTCACGCCCGGCTTCTCCCGCGCACTCACAGCCCCCTCGGCTCTCCCTCCTCCTCCTCCTCCTCCTTCCCCAGCGGGATCCGCTCGCCGCCGCCGCCGCCGCCGACGGCAAGTCGTGGCAGCCAGACGTCGGCGCGTAACCCGGCGCTCCGTGCGTGACTCCCGGCGACGTCAGCGCGCGCTCCGCGTCCCCCACCCCCTCCGCGGCCCGCGCGCTCGGCTCTAGCGTTCCAGCGTCTCAGTGGCGGCGGCGGCCGAGCGCGCTCCCGCCCTCCCGCCCTCCCTGTCTCGCGCGCGCGTGAGCGCGCCCTGTCTACCGTTGGCGCGTCAACATCGCGGGCCCAGGCCTTGGGGCGCGTCCGAGCAGAGGGCTAGCTGGCCCGCACTGCCTCCCCCCGGACCCCCAGCGACCCCAGGAGGGGTAACCCCTCGTCGGCACTCGGAAGGCCAGGCCACCTTCAGGCGACAGACCCGCCAAGGGCCTGCGCCAGCTCCAAGTTCGGGCCTTCAGCGTCGCTGCGGCGACTGCGGCCGCCACTTCGTCACACGCCCCCTCTCTCCGCCCCGTCTCCCGAGGCAGGGAGTCTTTCATCTCCCCGGAGGGTCTCACCTTGGCCTGGAGACGCCCGCCGAGAGGGGCTGGACGGGCCGAATTGGCTTAGAGAGGAAAGACCGGCCAGCGCTGGGCTCCAGCGCCCCGAGTCGTTGACAGGAAGTGCGGGGTTTGTGCCCAGCCTCCCACGCAGTGTAGGTGAAGCTGGGCCCCTTTGAGGGAACGTGACTAAGGACAAAACCCCGATAAATAGTATTTGTGCGTCCTTAGCGGAGAGCGAGAGAATACAAGGGAGGAGTTAATTTTCATAAATCATTATGCAAAGACGACACGCGGAGCTATAACATGTCTTTTAAGACAGTTTTCTTGAAATCTTACCAACTTTGACAGGATTTTGGTGCACAGTAACTTTGTCTTTGTATGCTGTAATATCGTAATCTTGCATCACTAAGTACATACATAGCTAGATAGTCCAGCTAATAGTGACCTGTGAAATAAAGTTTTTAAAAAACTGGCTTTATTATTGTTTGTAATTATTTAAATAGCTCTCAAAGAAGTCAACCTGCTACTTAGGAAAACTGAAACACTGACTTAACCGAAATAGCTGTTGTGCTTTAATTTTGCAAATACACGACAAATACCCCTTTCCTATGCAATAGTACACTTAAACTCACATCAGTCTTTCAAGAAACTTAGTAAAGCCTGTGCAGAAAGTAGGAATGATGTGTAATTTAACCCATTTTTCTTCGTTTTTTTTTTTTTTTTTTTTTCCATGTAGGATCTCTAGCCAAGGATGACCTGACCTGGAACTCGCTCTGTCATTCCAGGCTGGTCTAGAACTCACAGCAGTCCTCTTACCTGTGCCTCTCAAGTGCTGGGATTAAAGGTATTCGCCACCACACCTGGCAGATGTATCCCATTTTATAGATGAAAATAACGGAGTTATCAAGTAAGTCAGCCTAGAGTTTCGAAGACTTTTACCTACAGAACAGAAAGACTAGGCCTATTTATAACTTTATTTATTTACTAAGCTAAAAGTCACTCCACTAAAGGTATATTCCTAGAACGGTTTGAGTTTGAATTTTGTGTCATAGAAAATGACATCTCAGTAATAAGTTGTGAAGCAGTTCAACTTCTATACTTTAAAACAACAAACTGTTTGTTAATCCCCAGTTAGAAGTAAGAAAATGTTTGAGAGGGCTGAAGAGAAATGGTCATTGCCTTTGAATTGGTTTTTTATTCACCTCATCTTTAGGTGGCAGCACAACTATATAAATATCTCTAAAACTACAGTCTTCTGCAACCTGATAGCCTAAAGAGTATTTTGTCCTAGCCTCATACTATATTGTGAAAATCGGAAATTGGTAAAAATATGAAATTGGAGCTAAGAAATAGAGCACTCAGAAGGTTCTAGAGGAAGAAATCTAGAAAAAGAAATACATGGAGTTATTGAAGGGAAAGACTAGAAAGTTAAAAAAAAATATTTTTAACTGAATAAGGAGTAAGCAGCACTTTTAAATATGGGCCATTATTGAAACAGTACGATAACCTTCAGAAGCAAATACTTTCCCAATACTTCATATTAAGGACAAGCTTTAAGTTGCTATTTGTATAGTTATTGGGTCTCTAACTCTAGTTTTTAAATTCAAGCATAGTTTTTCCTCAGTTATTATCAATATTATGAAGAACTCCAAATAGGACTTTATTGTGGACCTTTGTTGAGAACTCTTCTTGGCATCTTTCTTAGCTTTTCTGTATTGTTCGTATACAAAGTACACTACAGCTCAATCAGATGTAAAATTGTAGCAATTTACAGGTAATTTATCTAGTTTTCCCAAATGTATTTTTTAATTTTTTGTTTTGTTTTTCGAGGTAGGGTCTCACTGTAGCCCAGGCTGACCTGGAATTCACTATGGAGTCTCAGGGTGGCCTCGAACTCATGGTGATCCTCCTACCTCTGCCTCCCAAGTGCTGGGATTAAAGGCGTGTGCCACCTCGCCCAGCTTTTCCGGCTTAATATTTTATTGTTATTTATTTATTTGAGAGAAAGAGGGAGAGAGAGACAGGAGCGAGAGAATGGGCACGTGAGGGCCTCCAGCCACAGCAAATGACCTCCAGTTACATATGCCACCTTGTGCATCTGGTTATATGAGTTCTGGGGAATTGAACCTGGGTTCTTTGGCTTTGCAGGCAAGTGCCTTAACTGTTAAGCCATCTCTCCAGCCCAATCTCCCACATTTTTGAGGATAATAAATTGTGGTGCATGGAGGTGGTTTGGATCAAGTGCTTCCTAAATAAAGCTTTGTTACAATTTATTTATTTACAGTTCTCTTTGTGCCCCTTGTCCAAGTAACCCAATACAATTGAATTTACATGTATTTCTGGAAGACTGCATTAGATTTACTCTGTCAACACAACAATCAAGGAATATAGAGGTATGACAATCAGGAATAGGATATAAAGAGTTAATAAAGTCCTTCTTTTAAAAATACTGTTACGGGCTGGAGAGATGGCTTAGTGGTTAAGCACTTACCTGTGAAGCTTGAGGTGATTCCCCAGGACCCACATTAGCCAGATGCACAAGGGGGCGCACTTGTCTGGAGTTCGTTTGTAGTGGCTGGAGGCCCTGGTGCACCTATTCTCTCTCTCTGTTGCTCTCAAATAAATAAAAATAAAAAAATTTAAAAAAATACTGTTATTTACATGCTTGCACATGTGTTTTTTGAGGGGGGTCATGCAAGGACCTCTTGCCACTGGCTTAGGTGGATGGCTTGGGAATTGAACCCTGGATGGCAGGCTTTACATGCAAATGCCTTTAACTGATGAAACATCTTCCCAGCTCCCAATAAAGTCCTTCTTGATGACATCTTCCATCTTTCTCAAGTCAAACTTGGAGGACATCGCCAGTGAATCGGTATTTTCAAACTCAGCAGTATTAAGATTTTTAAGCTGTCTGGTGCCAGGAAATCATGCAGCCTGGGGGCCTTTGCTCCAAACTTCTGCCAACACCATTTTGGCAGTAAAATGTTCTGTTGAACAAAGTTTGCACGTGTTCAGGGTGTGAAGTGGTTCCTCAGGCATTTATCTAGTTTTATTTCAGTTTAGGGACTTGAAGACAAGAGTCAGAAGCATGAGACTTAAGAATTCATATGTGCTCTGAAACAAACTAAGCAAGCAGCCCTGAATTTCCACTTACATGAGAAACAGCTTTTTCTTTGTTGGTGTGGGAGTTATTGAAGGGCACTTTTTAGTTTATTTCTTAAATGCTAACATGATATTGAACCACTTCTCATAAGCAGTAAACAAGGCCCTCCTTGTGGAGAGTGTAGAGCTAGGGAAAATTACTCTTCATCCTCCTACCTATAACACCACTAGAATGGGTTTATTCAGATGAAACTCAGTAGTTAATCATATACAACCAGAGAGCAAAGGGATCAGTAGTTACTTAAGTTTGCTCACATCTGCCAAATTTTATCTGTGAGCCTCTGATCTTTTGTTCACAGGTTTCATATTTTCGCCTCCCATCCTCCCACCCTAGAGTCATTTGTTAGTGCCACCTGGCACAGATGTATGTACTCATTTGTCTTATTTTAAGAGTTCTTGGAAACATACAACCTCGGTTTCTTTCTTTCTTTTTTCTGAGGTAGGGTCTCACTCTAGCCCAGGATGACCTGGATCTCATTCTGTAGCCCCAGGCTGGCCTCGAACACACAGAGATACTCCTGAGTTCTGGGATCAAAGGTGTGCACCATTATGCTGGGTTAGTTTCCTTTTAAAAAATTTTTTTTTGTTTATTTTTATTTATTTGAGAGTGACAGACAGAGAAAGAGGCAGAGAGAGAGGGAGAGAGAGAGGCAGAAGGGAGAGAATGGGCGCGCCAGGGCCTCCAGCCACTGCAAACAAACTCCAGACGCGTGCACCCCCTTGTGCATCTGGCTAACATGTGTCCTGGGGAATCAAGCCTCAAACCGGGGTCCTTAGGCTTCACAGGCAAGCGCGTAACCACTAAGCCATCTCTCCAGACCCCCCTTTTTTAAGTAAATGTAAAATTTAAAAAAATCCTTCCAGAATCTGGTATAGTAGTTTTAGCTTTCAAAGTGCTGTTGGAATATTCTTTTTTGTTTTTTCTTTTTCTTCCAGGTAAGAGTAACAAAAAGAAAAACTACAAATGCAAGGTAATAGAGTGCTGGAAAGATGGCTTAGCAGTTAAGGTAATTGCCTGCGAAGACTAAGGACCCAGGTTTGATTCCCCAGATCCCATGTAAGCCAGATGCACATGGTGGTGCATGCATCCAGAGTTCCTTTCCTGTGGCTGGAAGCCCTGGTGCTCCCATTCTCCCTCCTTCCCTCTCTCCCTCTTTCCCTCCCTCCCTCTGTCTCTCTCTCTCTCTCATAAATAAGTAAATAAACATAATAAAATATTAAAAATAGAGAAAGGTAATAGAGGTTGCAATGACATTATTGTTTTCATATTCACCATGATCAATGGAATGCCAATTTATAGTCAATTGGAAAGTATTGGTATTCTTGATTACTTTTGCCAAGAGGGTGTAACTTCTTGTTTGCACCTTTCCCTTTTCTTTCCTCATCTTTAAGAGAAATTCAGGAAAAAAAAAAATAAGAAAACAAAAACAAATTCAAAAATTAAAGGTAACACAGAACTCACAATGGTTGACACAACCTACACAAGACCTGCATAATTGGAGGGAAAAAAAAAGATGACCAAAATAGAAGAGAGGCTAGTTAGAAAGAAGATAGGATTCAGGGGAGGGGATATTGAGAAGGGCGGGGGGGGGGGGGAAGGGAGGTAGCTGGAGGGGTTATGATCATGGAATATTGTCTACATTTATGGAAATTGTCAATACAAAATTAAAATAAGCTGGATGTGGTGGTGTATGCCTTCAATCCCAGCACTCAGAGACAGAGGTAGGAGGATCTCTGTGAATTCAAGGCCACCCTGAGACTACATAGTGAATTCCAGGTCGGCCTGGGCTAGAGGGAGACCTACCTTGAAAAACAAAACAACATCAACATAAAGGTAATAAATAAATAAATAAAAATTTTGACCAGACAAAACAAATAAATATTTGGATGAAGTATTTTGGTTCACAGTAGCTTTGTGTTGTGCTATGACATCTTAATTCTGCTTGGCCTTTCCAAAAAATGGTTCTATGTGAACTATCAAGCACTATTAAAAACTGATGAACATTTTATGGTGAATACAAAACTCCTTTGCTTGTTTCTTTTAGAACAACAATGTATTACCATTTTACTACCTGGATCAAGACTAACTACATACATTCATTCAGCCATATGCCACTGTTCTCTGAGACTAACCCAGGTTATTTTTATAACCTAATACAACAGTACTTTGCAACTGGAGGAGGATCAGTAGAATTTCTATGGTTATGTGTTAGAGAAAAAGCAAGTTAACAATGCAAATAAAAAATACAAAGTAAGTTGTGATGTTAATATTTTTTGTGTTGTAGTAATTGTTTTTATCTTTCTTTTTTCCTCTTAGGTTCTAGGAACTGGTTTTGCTATACTTTGCTGTGCTTGCTGCCTCAAGTATCCGGGAAATTCTCCTATCTCCCATCTCACTGTCAGCTTGCTGGAATTACAGAAGTCCACCATGGCTTCCAGCTTTTTATGTGGGGTTTGAGGATCAAACTCAGGTCTTTCTGCTTGAACAGCAAGCACTCTTACCCACTGAGCCATCTCCCCTGCCAGTTTTTATCTTTTTTTACAAAAATTTTTATTTGAGAAGGGGTAGGGGGAAATGGGTGTGCCAGGGTCTCTAGCCACTGCAAAGAAACTCCAGATGCATGTACCATCTGGCTTACGTGGGTACTGGGGAATCAAACCTGGATCCTTAGGCTTCATAGGCAAGCAACTTAATGGTTTGAAGACAAGAGTCAGTTTGTTTTGAGGTAGGGATCTTGCTGTAGCCCAGGCTGACTTGGATTTCACTATGTAGTCTCAGGCTGGCTTCGAACTCACAGCTATCCTCCTACCTCTGCCTCCTGAGTGTTGGGATTAAAGGCGTAGGTCACCATGCCTGGTGCTTGTTTTTATCATTTTATACATTTATTTTTTAAAAAATATTTTACTTACTTTATTTATTTGAGAAAAAGAAAGAGAGAAAGAGGCAGATGGAGAGTGAGAATGGGCACACCAGGTCCTCTACCCACTGCAAATGAACTCCAGACTCATGCACTATCTTGTGCATGTGGCTTTATGTGAGTGCTGGGGAATTAAACCTGGGTCATTAGGCTCTGCAGGCAAATTCCTTAACAATTGAGCCATCTCTCCAGCCTCCTATTTTAGCTTTTGAGTATATGTTTTGTTGTCTTAAATACACAAAGAAGACTATTAAATATAAATATAATGATTAATTTTTACATACACACACACATACACACACACACATACATATTTGGTTTTTCATTTGTTTTTTCTGAGGCAGGGTCTCACTCTAGCTCAGGCTGACCTGGTACTCAGTCTGTATCCCAATACTAACTTCAAACTCCTACCTCAGACTTAGTGCTGGAACTAAAGGTGTGCATCACTGTACCAAGTGGGAGATATTTTTAATTACTATTTTGCAATCCCAATAATACAATAATAAACATATTATATAAATCTAGTATAGTATATGCATCCTGAACTTCTTTCTGGAAAGCAGAAATGTAATGCAATATCAGGACTACTTTTTTCATATACTTTTAAAAATTTATTTTATTTGAGAGAGGCAGATAGAGACAGAGAAGAGAGAGTGGGCATGCCAGGGCCTTCAGCCACTGCAAACGAACTCCAGAAGCATGCAACACATTGTGCATCTGACTCACATGGGTCCTGGGGAATTGAACATGGGTCCTTAAGCTTTGCAGGCAAGCGCCTTTAACACTAAGTAATCCCTCCAGCCTGACTACTTCTTTTTTTATAAAGATATTTTTATGGGCTGGAGAGATGGCTTAGCAGTTAAGGCACTTGCTTGCAAAGCTTAAGGACTGAGGTTCAATTCCCCAGGACCCATGTAAGCTAGTTGCACAAGGTGGTGCATGCTTTTGGAGTTTGTCTGCAGTGGCTGGAGGCCCTGGCATGCCCATTTTCTCTCTATCTGCCTCTTTCTCTCTATCTCTCTCTCTCAAATACATAAATAATATTAAAAAATAAAAAAATATATTTATTTATTTATTTATGTATTTGAGAGAGAGAAAGAGGCAGATGGGGGGGGGGTTCACTATTGCCACCTGCCACTGAAAATGAAGTCCAGACACAAATGCAACTTTGTGCAACTGGCTTTATGTGGATACTGGAGAATGGAATCGAGGCCACCAGGCTTTGCAAGCAAGCTGAGCCATCTCTCCAGCCCACAACTACTTCTTGAAACCCATTGCCATTGTTTATCAGTTTGATTTTTTCTAAGTCATTTACTGAAAAAAATTAATATTCTTGTTTATTTGCAAGCAGAGAGGCAGAGGGAGGAAGTAGATAGGCAGACAGTAAGAGAAAGAGAAGCTAGGCGTGGTGGCAGCACGTGGGAGGCAGAGGTTGGAGGATCATTGTTGAGTTCAAGGCCAACTTGAGACTACAAAGTGAATTCCAGGTCAGCCTGGGCTAGAGAAAGATCCTACCTCAAAAAAACAAATAAGAGAGAGAGAGAGAGAGGGAGGGGGAGGGAGGGAGGGAGGGAGAGAGAAGGAAAAAGTATGGACATACCAGGGCCTTCCACCACTGCAAATAAACTTCAGATACATATGCGACGTTGTATATCTGGTTTTAGGTGGGTATTGGGAAATTGAACCCAGGCCATCAGGCTTTGCAAGAAAGTGCCTTAACCACTGAACCATCTCTCCAGCTCCAAAAGAAATGAATTATTTTTGGTGCTAATAGGGATTGAACCTAAGGCCTCATGCACATTAGACAAGTTCTCTACCACTGAGCTATATCCCCAGCACAAAAATATAATTATTAAATGCCTATTTATCAGACATTATTCTAGACATTCCAACAAAATGAAGTCCCACTTTCATGGCATTTTCGTCTATATAAGATGGATAATAAACATATAATGCTAGGCAATGATGAGTGCTAAGAAGAAGAAAAATAGAGGAAAAAGAGTTCTGTATGGTTGTATGTGAATGTGAGGGTACACCTCCATCTGATATTTTATTTTTTAATATTTATTTGTGTGTGTGTGTGTGTGTGAGAGAGAGAGAGAGAGAGAGAGAGAGAGAGAGACAAAGAAGAAAGAAAGAAAGAAAGAAAGAAGAAAGAAAGAAAGAAAGAAGAGAAAATAAGTGTGCATGCCAGAGCTCTTGCCACTGCAAAGGAACTCCAGAGCATGCAACACTTTGTGCATCTGGCTCTGTGTGTATACTGGAGAATCAAACCTGGGCCATTACCTCTACCACATTTACCAGGGTCCAGGAGAAACTGCAGAGGAAGCAGCAACATAGTATTGCTCCCAATGCTAGCCTGACAATCACCTCCAGGGAAATAGCAACAAACACGGAAATGAACTGATACATGTATCTAACAGAAATACAGAGCTACAGTGAACCCAACATTAAAAATAATCTTCTGGGGCTGGAGGGATGGCTTAGCAGTTAGGGCATTTACCTAAGAAGCCTAAGGACCTGGTTCCATTTCCCAGTACCTGTATAAGCCAGATGCACCCAAGGCTCAGGAACTGTTGAAGAGGAGGTGGTAAGATTGTAAGACACAGGTGGGTAGAAATATCCTGAAGTAAAGTCCCCCCCCCCCAACCTCCAGAAACTAACAGAGATCTTAATTACCTCACAGTGAACACTAAGGACCCTACTGAGGACCCTCAGAGTAATGGAGACCAGGGATGAGGGGATACAGAATTATAACCTGGGCTGGAGAGATGGCTTAGCTGTTAAGACACTTGTCTGTGAAGCCTAAGGACCCAGGTTCGATTACCCAGAACCCACTTCAGCTAGATACACATGTTGGTGCATGCGTCTGGAGTTTGTTTGCAATAGCTAGAGCCCCTGGCATGCCCCATTCTTTCACTCTCTCTCTTTCAAAGAAAAATAAAATATTCATGGCTGGGGGGATGGCTTAGCAGTTAAGGCATTTGCCTACAAAGCTTAAGGACCCAGGTTCAATTCCCCAGGACCCACGTAAGCCAGATGCAGAAGGGGGTGCATGTGTCTGGAGTTCATTTGCAGTGGCTAGAGGCCCTGGCACACCCATTTTTTTCTCTCTCTCACTCTGTAAAATAAATAAATAAATAAATAAATAAATAAATAAATAAAATATTTTAAAAACTGTAACCTATGTGAAAAATTATATATATAAAATCCTGGGCCATAAGGCTTTGCAAGCAAGCACCTTTAACCTCTGAGTCATCTCTCCAGCCCCTCATCTGGTATTTTGAATGGATTGTTTAAGAAAGCCTCTCCACAGAGGCAGCATTTGAACAGAGATTTGAAGTAATTATTTTTTAATTATTTATTTTTATTTATTTATTTGAGAGTGACAGTGAGAGAGAAAGGCAGTTAGAGAGAGAGAGAGAGAGAGAGAGAGAGAGAGAGAGAGAGAGAGAATGGGTGCATCAGGGCTTCCAGCCACTGCAAATGAAATCCAGACACATGTGCCACCTTGTACATCTGGCTAACGTGGGTCCTGGGGAATCGAGCCTCGAACCGGGGTCCTTAGGCTTCACAGGCAAGTGCTTAGCTACTAAGCCATCTCTCTAGCCCTGAAGTAATTATTGAAAAATATAAGGAAATGTTCTAGGCTTTGTGAACTATTTATGCCACGTAAGAGCACCCAGGAATAAGCCAGATAATATCCCATATTATAATCATATATACACTTTTTTTTTCTTAAGAAAAAAAGGTCATTAGGGTTTATGAGTACTCATTATATTTTCAGAGAAGTAATTTGTTTAATGTTACAATTGCTCTATATTTCTCATGATGACTCTATTATTTAATACAATAAGACTTAAGACTCTTTATAGCTTCACAGCCCCTTATCTATAGTTCCAAAATCCAAGAAAATTTTTTCTTAATTCATTTGGTGGCAAAATCAGATTGGAACTGATATAGTCTTTTTAATTCATCATTTCTTCTATTTGGTGTGCCTATTGATATATTTCATTGTAGAAATATTAATGTATGTGGTTTAAGGTTGCAGCGCAGGAAACCACATGTTAAATAAAATATAGATAATGCATTACATTCCTAAAATATGAGAAAAATGAAAATTGAGAAATATATCTAGCTCTGAGGATGTTTGGATAAAAGATTATGGACCTGTACCAGATTTCTTGAATTCTGGCTAGATATAATCATTGATGTTACTCTCTCTATATATCTATATTTATCTATAGAGTGTCTTGCTATGTGCCCCAGGCTGGCCTGGAGAACACTATGTAGTTTAGGTTAGCCTCAAACTCTCAGTCCCCCTGTGTCAGCATCCTGAGAGCTGAGCTTATAAGGACATGCCACCATGTCAAGCTTTAAGTATCCCTTATTTACAAAGGTAGTGACATTTGTATATATTACCATCTCGTTGCTGTAATTACTTACAAAGGCAGCCTGGAGAGATGGCTCAGTGGTTAAAGGGGCTTGCTTGCAGAGCCTGATGGCCTGGGTTTTATTCCTCATGTAAAGCCAGATGCTTAAAGTGGCACATGCATCTGGAGTTTGTTTGCAGTGGCTAAAGGCCCTGTTGGCCAGTTACATTTTTTGTCTGCAGCTTTTTTGGGCAGACATCCTATGTCCTGGCATCTCTAACAACCTGGGTTTCCATTGCTACTGAGGCTGGATCTTCACAATTTCACACAATGGTTTCTCAGGGCCTCCTTGTGAGGAATGTGAGCCTGCTACACCCTTCTTAACCTCAATAGCTTCCTGGAGCCTTGGTACAAGCTTCTATGACTCCATATGCTTCTATTTTGCATGGCTGCAAGCTCAGCACCATGTGGATAATGCTGCCAAGTTCTGCCGTTTGAGATGTGGTTGGGCCTCCTTCTACCACAGCTGTAGTGGCCTCTATGTGCCTTGATTGCTGAACATGGGAAAATGCTTCCTAAGTGGTTGTTTCCCAGTAGGGAACCTATTCAACACTAGTCTCAGTTCAGTTCAGTCTTTATCCTTTCAAATGAACTTGAACTTTTACAAATTGGAACCTTCAATGGATGGAGTCTTGCTCTCAAGGCACTTTCCTTATTGACCCAATGCAAAGTGTAAGATTTCTTCTTATTTTAATTAACTTAATTACTTGCACATATGTGTATGCATGTGTGTGTATGGGCATGCATGTGTGTGTGTATATATGTGTGTGTGTGTATATGTATACATATTTTGAGGTAGGGTCTCACGCTAGCCCAGGCTGATCTGGAATTTATTCTGTAAGTACCAGGCTGGCCCCAAACTCACAGCAATCCTCCTACTTCTGTCTCCTGAGATTAAAGGCATGCATCACCATGCCTAGCAAGAGCCACCTTTTTAAAAAAATTTTTATTGACAACTTCAATACATGTAGACAATATACCATGATCATAGTCCCCTCCCACTACCCTCCCTTTGCTCCTTCCCAACCCCTCCTCCACTGAATCCCTTCATCTTTCCATTTTTTTCTTCCTATTATGCAAGTCTTTTTTTTGTTTGTTTGTTTGTTGAGGTAGGGTCTCACACTAGTCCAGGCTGATCTGGAATTCACTATGGAGTCTCAGGGTGGCCTTGAACTCACGGCAATCCTCCTACCTCTGCCTCCCGAGTGCTGGGATTAAAGGCGTGCGCCACCATGCCTGGCTATGCAAGTCCTGTGTAGGTAGCATCAGCTTCTGTGAGGCCATGAATACTGTAGCCACTTTGCATCTGGAAGACAGCATTGTGAGCAGTCCTCCCCTCCCTCTGGCTCTTACATTCTTTTTACCACCTCTGCTGCAGTGGTCTCTGAGCCTTGGAGGGTGTGATACAGAACTCTCACTCAAGTGCTGAACATTCTACTGTCTCTTCTTCTAACACTTTGGTGAGTTTTGAGTCACCCCAAGTGGTCACTGCCATCTGAAAAGAGGAGCTTCTCTAACCAAAAGTGAGAGTAGGGCTGGAGAGGTGGCTTAGCAGTTAAGGTACTTGCCTGCTAAGCCTAAGGACCTATGGTTGACTCTTCAGATCCCATGTAAGACAGATGCACAAAGTGATGCAAGTGCGTTAGGTCACACATGCACACAAGGTGGCACATGCATGTGGAGTTTGGTTACTCTCTCATTTTTTTTTAAAAGGCCAGTCTATTGGGCTTACCTCAAAAAAATTTTTAAATGTTAAAAAGTGAGAGTAGCATTAATATATGGGCATAAACGTAAGTACTTAGAGAGCAGTTTGGTGGGTATAATATATCCATAGAGCCAGACAACATTAGTAGTTTCCCCCTCTACAGTTTATGACCTCCCCAGCCATAGACTTTAGATTAGGTTTTCAGTACCAGGCATGAATTCCCTCCTATGGAGTGGGCCTTAAGTCCAATCAGAGAGCTGTTAGTTTCCCCTATAACAGAAATGCCACCATTGTACCAGTTGGTACATTTGCCTTAGCTGGCCAGCTGTAAAGCTTATAGGATCCACTACTGGTTAAGACCTTTGATGGCTTTTCTTCCCCAACAGGTTACATAGCTCTTTCTAGCATCATGACAGCTAGTCAACAGGAAGGAGGCTTCCAGCTCAGCTCTAGCTTGAGTTCTCAGTGACCTGCAACCCAAACATGTGGAGTCTTCAGCAATAGGGTCTTACCATCTAGACCTTATGGGCAACCAAAAGCCTTGGCCTTAGCCTGTAGTATTTAGAGGGTATTAGGAACCTCACTGACAACTTGCTAGAAGGTATCCAATCCATGGCACTGAAATTTTTTTGTAATATAGCTTCTGGGTACAGCATTATCTACCTTCACAGAGTACTTATGCCTAGACTTATTTTATTTTTAAAAATATTTGTTTATTTGAAGCCGGGCATAGTGGTGCATGCCTTTAATCCCAGCACTTGGGAGGCAGAGGTAGGAGGATCGCTGTGAGTTCGAGGCCACCTTGAGACTACATAGTGAATTCCAGGTCAGTCTGAGCTAGAGTGAGACCCTACCTTGAAAAACCAATATACATATATATATATAATTTGAGAGAGAGAGAGACACACAGAGAGAAAATGGGTGTGCCAGGGCCTCTAGCCACTGCAAACAAACTCCAGATGTGTGCACTACCTTGTGCATCTGGCTTATGTTGGGTACTGGGGGATCAAACCTGGGTCCTTAGGTTTTGTAGGTAAGCACCTTAACCACTAAGTCATCTCTCCAGCTCTGTTTATTTTATTTATTAGGGAGAGAGAATGGGTATGCCAGGGCCTCTAGCCACTACACATGAACTCCAGATGCATGTGCCATCATGTGCATCTGGTTTATGTGGGTTCTAGGAAATCAAACCTAGGTCCTTTGGCTTGACAGGAAAGTGCCTTAACTGCTAAGCTATCTCTCCATCCCCCTCTTTTACACACACACACACACACATGCACACACACACAGCTAGCAAAAAAGTAGGTTTCAATATGGTGTATTCATAACATCTTTAATTTTGATTAACACTCCTCCCACACCCTTCTCTCCTCTATCCCCATCCCTGACCCCACTTAGACCTTTTCACCCCACTATTCTACCCCTCTAGTTACATAGCTAGTATACCTTTCCCTTAAGTCTGCCCCTCTCCTCCCTCCCTCCCTTCCTCATAGCCCCTCTCTAGCTTCCCAACCTCAACTACTGACTTTTACTCATATACAAATCTAAACATTTAAGGTTATGGCCCACATATGAAAGAGAACATGCAGCATTTGACTTTCTGAGCCTGGGTTATCTCAATTAATATAATCTTCAGATCCATCTATTTGCCTTCACATTTAAAAATATTTTATTTATTTGAGAGAGAGAGAATGAGAGAATGGGTGATTAGGGTCTCTAGCCATTCCAAACAAACCCCAGATACATGCACTACCTTGTGCATCTGTCTTATGTGGGTACTGGTGGATTGAGCCTGTGTCCTTAGGCTTTGCAGGCAAGTGCCTTAATCACTAAGCCATTTCTTCAGCCCCACATTTATTTTTTAAATATTTTAAAAACATATTTATTTATTAGAGACAGAGAGAGGGGTGGAGGAGAGACAGTGAGTGAGAATGGGCATGCCAGGGCCTTTAGCCACTGCAAACAAACTCTAGACACGTGTGCCACCATGTGCATCTGGCTTATGTGGGACCTGGAGAATCCAACGGAGGTCCTTAAGCTTCACAGGCATGTGCCTTAACCACTAAGCCATCTCTCCAGCCCCCCATTTTAAAAATGTTTTTGTTATTTATTTGCAAGCAGAGAGAGGAAGAGAGAGAGAGAGAGGTGGGCACTCCAGGGCCTCCTGCCACTGCAACCAAATTCCAGATGCATGTGCCCCTCTGTGCATCTGGCTTTACATGGGCACTGGAGAATTGAACCTGAACTGTCAGGCCTTGCAAGCAAGTGTCATTAATCACTGAGTCATATCTCCAGCCCTACAATTTTCATAATTTCATTTTTCTTTATAGCTGGATAAAACTCCATTGTGTAAATATACATTTTCATTATCCATCCATCCATTGATGGGCATCTAGACTGGTTCCATTTCCTAATTATTGTGAATAAAGCAGCAACAAACATGGATAAGTAGCTCTATAGTTATGAATATTATGAATCCTTAGGGTATATGACAAGGAGTATAGCTGGGTCATATGGTAAATCTATTTTCAGCTGTCTCAAGAACCTCCACACTATTTTCTCAATGGCGGCACTGGTTTATATTCCCATCAACAAAAGAAAAGGGTTCCTCTTTCCACACACCCTTGCTAGCATTTTTTGTCATTTGATTTATTGATGATAGTCATTCTGACAGGAGTGAGATGGAAGCTCAAAGTAATTTTAATTTGCATTTCTCTGATGAACTTCCACCTTTATTTGAGACAGGATTTCTTCCTTTTTTTATGTGATTGAGCAAGTGTGACACACACACACACACACACAGAGAGAGAGAGAGAGAGAGAGAGAGAGAGAGAATTGGCACACCAGGGCCTCCAGACACTGTAATCAAACTCCAGATCCGTGTGCCTTGTGTGTATGTGTGACCTTATGCACTTGCGTCACCTTGTGAATATGGCTTATGTGGAATCTGAAGAGTCCAACATGGGTCCTTAGGCTTCACAGGCAAATGCCTTAACTGCTAAGCCATCTCTTCAGCCCTGAGACAGGATTTCTTGTTGTTGGCCTGCAAGCTTCAGATTCTCCTGGCTCTGCCTCCCATTGTCTAGACAGGTTAGGATTACAGACTCATGAGCCACTTTGTGTCTGGCTTTAAGAAGAGTCTGGAGAAAATCAAACTGGAGTTGGCAGACTTTGCAAGCATACATCTTTAATTATTGAGCTATTTCCCTAACCCCAGGTTTCTTCTTAATTACGCTAATATCTTTAAGAGCTATAGTTGCTTTCTCTGTATCTTTCTCTTTTTAATTAATTAATTTGCAAGCAGATAAAGACAGAGAGAAGAGATACAGACAGAGAGAATGGACAGGCCAGGACCTCCAGCCACTGCTTCAAATGAACTCCAGATGCATGAGACCTTAAGCTTTGCAGGCAAGTGCCTTAACCACTGAGCAATCTCTCCAGCCCCTCTGTATCTTTTTTTAATCAACAACTAAGTTCAATCATGTGCCTTTCCTTATCAAGCCTCACAGTTTTCCCAACTTGCTGCTCTGCTTGCTACCGTCTCACTATAAACCCAGATAAGAGTAGTGAGAAGTCATAATGACATAGCCTGAATTCTATGCTGTCTTAAAGTTATTCTGCCAAACAAATTCATCCACTGCTTTTGAATGTGGTTTTATTCAAGTTCCCAGGGCACAGGCAGAAAGTAGCCAGATTCTTCACCAGAATGTGATATGAATTGCGTTTGGTCCAATTCCCAATAGAGTCCTTGCTCCTCTCTGAAACCTCACACTCATGCTGCCACAGCTACAGCCACTCTTGCTGCCATGTCTTCCCTGCCATGATGGAATACACCCTCAGTGGAGCCAGGCCTCCATTGTTTGCATTTCTTTTTTTTTATTTTTTTGTTTACTTTTATTTATTTATTTGAGAGCGACAGACAGAGAGAGAAAGATACAGATAGAGAGAGAGAGAATGGGTGCGCCAGGGCCTCCAGCCACTGCAAATGAAATCCAGACGCATGCGCCCCTTTGTGCATCTGGCTAACATGGGTCCTGGGGAATTGAGCCTCGAACCGGGGTCCTTAGGCTTCACAGGCAAGCGCTTAACTGCTAAGCCGTCTCTCCAGTCCGATTGTTTGCATTTCTATAAGCATTCTGGTCTTTTCTTTTGAAGTGGTCCAGTAAGCTCTGTGAACAGCATTCTAGAGCTTCTCTAGCCTGTAGCTCCAAATTCTTCCACATTTCCTCTACAAACCAACTCTAAAATCCTGAGAACCATGTAATCAAGTTTATCACCACTCTTGGCTATCAATTTTTTTTTATTAGTTGCTGTCACACTGTGACAAAATATCTGACAAAAGCAACTTAAAGAAGGGAGGGTTTCTTTTTGGCTCCCAGTTTGAGGTTATAGCCCATCATCGCAGGGAAGAAATGGCAGCAAGAGTGGCTGTAGCTATGGCAGCATGAATGTGAAGTACTTGGTGACATTGCAACTGCAATCAGAAAACAGAGGGAGATGAATACTGGTGCTCTACTTGTTTCTTCCTTTTATTCAGTCTGGGATTCCCCAGCCCTGCCAGCCCATGGAATAGTGCTGTGGACATTTAAGGATTGCCCTTCGCACCTCAGTTAAACCTGTCTGGAAATGCCCTCATGGTGGTTTGTTTCTTAGGTGATTTGGAATCCCATCAAGTTGACAATAACAACCACTACAATGTTCACATAGTGTTTTTATTATTTTATTATTATATACCTGACACTGTATAAGCACTCCTCTACATAGTAAGTAATAAAGTACTTGCAACAACCTTGTGAGTATCTTCTATTATCTGCATTTTAAAATGAGAACACTGGGGGCTAGGGAGATGGCTCAGTAGGCTCCCTAGCTTGCTTACAAAGCCTGTTGGCCTAGGTTCAATTCCCTATTATTCACGTAATGTTGATGGGTGCTCATTTGCAGTAGTAAGGGACCCTGGTACGGGTGTGTGCACATGTGCGTGCACACACATACACACACACACACACACACACACACACTCAAAATCAAAAAATAAAACAAAACATTTTGGGGTTGGGGGAATTGCTCAGTGGTTAAAGAAGTTTGGTTGGAAAGCCTCTTGGTACATTTTATTCCCCAGTACCCACATAAAGCCAGATACACAAAGTGGTACATGCATCTGGAGTTTGTTGGCAATGGCAAGAGGCTCTGGTGTGCCCATACTATCTCTCTCTCTGCTCGTCAATAAATAAAGTTTTTTAAAAAATTTAAAGATAAATAAATAAAAATACAATGAGAACACTTAAGCTACTGGGTAGCAGAGCTAGGATTTGAACATAGTCATTCTTCATAGCTTGTAATCTTTCCTTCTTTCTTTGCCTCTCCTGCTCTTTATTCCCTCTCTCTCCACCCTCATCAAGTAACATTTGTATTTATTCAATCTACTTTGTAGAACTTTCAAATATCAGCCCTTTTCTAAGAGCATGATTTTTCCTTGTACTCTGAGACATCTTTCTTTACAAATAACTATCTCTCCATTTGTTTCATCTTATTCAGTCTTGCTTTGATTCCAGTCCCTGCCTATTGCCCCCCCCCCCCCAAGGTCTCACTGTAGCTCAGGCCGGCCTCCTGAGCGCTGGAATTAAGGAGTGAGCCACTACACTTGGCTATTTATTTAATAATTTTATTTTGTTTATTTGAGAAAAAGAGAGAGAGAGAGAGAAGAGAGAAGAGAGAAAGAGGCAGACAGAGAGAGAGAGGGAAAAAAAGGGCACTCCAGGGGCTCTAGTCATTGTAAATGAACTCCAGACACATGCGCCACCTTGTACATCTGGCTTTATGTAGGTATTGAGGGGTCCTTTGGCTTTGTTGACAAGCTCCTTAACTGCTAAGCCATCTTTCCAGCCCTATTTCAGCCATTTTTGTTTTCAGTTGAAATTAGAGATTTATTTAAATTTATTCTCCTTAGCCCGTGACGAATTTTCATGTTAACATCTTCCACCATCCTTTTCTTTTGCTCTGCATATCTTTGGATAATCAGAAGACACCTTTCTTACTATTGTTGCCTTGTCAGATGTCAGGAAACATCACAGATTTCAATCTAGTTTGCTGAGCAACAGCATCTGTTAAATAAAGCTTTGTTGCTGCCTTGTAAGTTTCTCTCACTTGATGAATCGCATAATTTGCTTCAAATCACTTTATTCTACACGTGAAATTTGCATTTTGAGTTTGAATTAGTCTTCATTAGTTTTTTTCCTAAGTTAAAAGTTTTTCCATTAGCAATCAAAAATGAATATAGTCATTTTATTTATGGTGGTATAAAAGCAAGATGAGTTGATTAGAGTCTGGGTCATGAAGTTGGACAAAAACTATCGTGACTATATAACATAGGGTCAGTTTGAATGAACTTTCTGAAGTATCTATTCTTGTCTCAGATCTATTGTGAGACATTAAGCAAATCACCATAGCTTTTCTCTGTGAAAATTATGTATTCTTCTCAAATACAAAGATGAAGATTCTAACATAGACTTTGTGAAACATTATCTTTTGTGAAACTTATTTTGAACCAAATACAATTTCTCTTGTGTTGTTCCATAGCATATATTTGCTAAATTTAGGGGAATAGTTCATGGCTACCAGAGATACAAAGGAATTGAACCCATCTGTTTTACCTCCTTAGCATGCTAAACCAAATGAGTTACCAAATCTGTTATTAAATTGCTGAGAAAGAAAAAAATTTGAATAAATATGTACCTGTATTGAGACTGACTATAAAGTGTATCCGTTTATTATGTGACAAATTGAGG
Source organism: Dipus sagitta (assembly GCA_036346955.1). NCBI lineage: Eukaryota > Metazoa > Chordata > Mammalia > Rodentia > Dipodidae > Dipus > Dipus sagitta. Next base: position 48,100,683 of record CM070782.1, read on the forward strand.
ACTTTGACAAGGCCTATCTTGAGAAATTTTCTGCTTCTATTGCATGAGGGATCAAGAAAGAAAGAGAGGACTGGAGAGATGGCTTAGCAGTTAAGGCATTTGCCTACAAAGCCTAATGACCAAGGTACAAATACCCAGTGCCCATGTAAAAGCTAGATGCACTAAGTGGCTCAAGCATCTGGAGTTTGTTTGCAGTGGCTAGAGGCCCTGATATGTCCATTATCTCTCTCTCCTTGCAAATAAACAAACAAACATTTAAAAATTTTTAAAAGAGAGAGGATGGAAAAGAAAAGAAATAAAGAAGGAAGGAGAGAAAGAAGGAAGGAAGGAAGGAAGGAAGGAAGGAAGGAAGGAAGGAAGGAAGGAACGAAGGAAGGAAATATTGCCCAGGACAATATTTGCTATTGTGTAGTAAAGTCTTAGGAGTCAGAAATCTGTTTACAATTTAATTTTACAATAGCATACTTGTATTAGTTATTTTGCTGATTCAAGAAGCTACAGTCCATCATGACAGGGAGGGCATGGCAGTAGGAGCACAAAGCAGCAGGTCACATTCAATTTGCTGTTAGGAAGCAGAGGGAGATGCTTGTGTTCAGCAGGCTTTCTCCTTTTTAGTCAGTCTGGAGCCCCAGCCTATGTGATGGTGCTACCCAGAGTGAGGGTGAATTTTTCACCTCCATTAATCCAAACTAGAAACTTTTTTTCTCAGACTTCCCAGAGATTTTCTTCCTAGGTGATATTAGATCCAATTACTCTGTCAATAGAGATTAACTATTATAACATTTTAATGACTTCATGTGATTTTGTTGGGAGGAGGGGATGTTGGGGATTGAACCCAGGGCTTCAAGCATGCTAATCATGTACTGACCTACACCTTCAGCTTTGATGAGCTATTTCTCCAAACTTGTCTTTAGGAAACACCTCTTCCATTCAGTGTAATGGTCAGTGGTGTAGGTCTGTGTAATCTAATCACCTATTTTCAAATTTATGCTTTAAAATTTCCAACTTTATAACTTTAAAAAAATATTTGATTTATTTATTTGAGAGAGAGAGAGAGAGAGAGAGAGAGAGGCAGATAGAGAGAAAGGAGGAGAGATAATGGGCACACCAGGGCCTCTAGCCACTGCAAATGAACTCCAGATGCATGTGCCACCTTGTGCATCTGGTCTTTATGTGGATACTGGGGAATCAAACCCCAGTCCTTAGGCTTTGCAGGCAAGTGCCTTAACTGCTGATCCATTCTAGCAGCACTCCCCAACTTTATAACTTTGAGCAAATGACTTATTAAACCTGGTAGGCCTCAGTATCCTCATTTATCAACTGAAGATGATAACTACCACATTGGTATATCATGAGAGTTAAATTAATTAATCCATAGGAACTCTTTAGAAGATTGTGCAGCACCTAGTAACTATTCAATAAATGTGACTCTCAGTCCCTGTGATACTTATTTCTTCCTTTTTCTTCACATTGAAGGTAGCTCTGTGTCTGTTTTTCACATCACAGGACCTCAGGGGAAGACACTATGACTTTAGTACCTAGGCTCCCATTTATTATTATCTTTTGGTTTAGTATTAAAGCTGTCATCTTCCATATTACAAAGATGATCAGCTGCATTGTTATTGAAAACCTCTAATTCCTTTCTTAGTTTTGGGTCTTATTTGTCTGTATGGACACCTTTTCCGAGGGGGGTGTTCTATGTAGTAATTTTTCTGTTTACCCACCAAAGGTTTTCCTTTGGGTACCGTAGTATGAATGGGACTATCTTAATTATCTCTTCCCTTCTCCTCACTGTACAGTTTATGGTAGAGAGAAAGGTTTGTTGAATAACTGAATTAATTCATTTTTGTTTTTGCTCATTTTCTCCAGGGTATTCTATCATGACTCCAGTTTTCCTGAAAATTCTCTTCATCTTTTATCTCTGAAAATTTCATCAGGTGATGCTGAGATCCCAGTCTGCACCTGGCAAATAAGAGGTTCTGCACACTGCATTAGCATGTTGGGGGAAGAGTCCCCTCTGTAATTCACCCGGATTTAGTTTTATGTATATTTGCTTGGCTCCTGCTTGACTGATTATCATTAAAATCTGTCAGTAGCTCTGAGAAGGATTTTATTTTGTTGAACTGTTTGTTTCATTCCTTATTTGAGGAAGGAACCATGTTTCCTCAGTTTCTTTACATGCAGAGTAGGAATCACTATTCTTATTTCTCAGTTGAAAGAAGTGAGGAGTTCAGTCAATGTTTAAAATTTACTTGTGTGAGCTAGGTGTGGTGGCGCACACCTTTAATCCCAGCACTCGGGAGGCAGAGATAGGAGGATCGCTGTGAGTTTGAGGCCACCCTGAAATTACATAGTGAATTCTAGGTCAGCCTGAGCTAGAGTGAGACCCTACCTTGAAAAACAAACAAACAAAAAACTTACTTGTGTGTATGTATGCACGAGTGCTTGTACATGTATGAGAGTGTGGGCATGCATGTGCCATGGTACACATGTGGAGGCTAGAGGACATCTTTGGGTTTTAGCTCACCTTCTCTCTTTTCTTTAAAATTTTTATTTACTTATTAGAGATGAGAGAGAGAGAGAGAGAGAGAGAGAGAGAGAGAGGGAGGGAGGGAGGGAGGGAGGGAGGGAGGGAGAGAAAATGGGTGCACAGGGCCTCCAGCCACTGCAAATGAACTCCAGATGCATGCACCACCATGTGCATCTGGCTTATGTGGGACCTGGAGAATCGAACCTGGGTCTTTAGACTTTGTGGGCATGTGCCTTAACTGCTAAACCATCTCTCCAGCCCCCTTATCTTGTGTCTTTTATGAGGAAGGCTCTCTCATTGTTTGCTGCGACATTCACCAGGCTAGATGGCCTTCAAGCATTCAGGAGATTCTCCTGTTTTCATCTCACATCTTACCGTAGGCAAGCTGGGGTTATAGATGACCACTGCAGTATCCAGCTCACATGGATTCTGGGAATCCAAACTCAGATCCTCATGCTTGCACAGTGGCACTTGACCCACTGAGCCATCTCTCATCCTGAAAATTTGCCTTTTTAAAGTTTATTTTTTAATATTTTATTTATTTATTTAAGGGGGTAGGGGAGGCAGATAAAGTGAGAGAGAGAGAGAGAGAGAGAGAGAGAGAGAGAGAGAGAATGAATAGGCACACCAGGGACTCTAACCACTGCAAATGAACTCCAGACACATGCACCACCTTGTGTATTTGGCTTATGTGGGTACTGAAGGATTGAACCTGGGTCCTTAGGCTTCTAAGGCAAGTGCCTTAACTGCTCAGCCATCTCTCCAGCCCTAAAATTTGCTTTTCAATACATACAAAATATATACATGACATATGTTAAATATAAGGGAGGGAAAAAAAAACAGAGAGATGGGATAGATACAGAAAAAGAATCTAAATTCTTAGAAGATAAGAATATCCCCAATAATGGGCTGGAGAGATGGCTTAGTGGTTAAGCACTTGCCTGTGAAGCCTAAGGACCCAGGGTCAAGGCTCAATTCCCCAGGACCCACGTAAGCCAAATGCACAAGGTGGCACGTGCATCTGGAGTTCGTTTGCAGTGGCTGGAGGCCCTGGTGCACCCATTCTCTCTCTCTGCCTCTTTCTCTCTCTGTCTGTTGCTCTCAACTAAATAAATAAAAAATAAAACAAAAGATTTTAAAAAATATATAAAGCTTAATATTTTAATAGATACCCATGAACCTTTACCCAGCCAAGAACTAGAATATTTTCTAGTCACTTGCATCTTCTCCCTTTGTGTTTCTCTGCTGTCTCTTCCTCCTGCCCTTAGGAGTAACTAGTGTCTTAATTTATTTTTTGTTTGTTTGTTTTTAGAGGTAGGGTCTCACTGTAGTCCAGGCTGACCTGGAATTCACTATGTAGTCTCAGGGTGGCCTCAAACTCACGGTGATCCTCCTACCTCTGCCTCCTGAGTGCTGGGATTAAAGGCATGCGCCACCACGCCTGGCTTTAAATTTTTAATTTTCTAAAAATTTTTATTTATTTATTTGAGAGTGACAGACAGACCCAGAGAGAAAGAGGCAGAGAGAGAGAGAGAGAGAGAGAGAGAGAGAGAGAGAGAGAGAGAGGGAGAGAATGGCCACACCAGGGCCTCCAGCCACTGCAAATGAACCCCAGATGCATATGACATCTTGTGCATCTGGCTTACATGGGTCTTGGGGAATGGAGCCTCAAACTGGGGTCCTTAGGCTTCACAGGAAAGCACTTAACTGCTAAGCCATCTCTCCAGCCCGGCTTTAAATTTTTAACTTATCATTCCATAACAGTTTTTCTTTTCTTTTTTGTAAGTCACGGTCTCACTTATGTAACCAAGTCTACCTTGCACTCTCAGTTTTCCTGTCTTCATCTCCTTGGTCTTGGAGCTCCAAATGTGTATCACCATACCTGAGCCTTAGTTTTATTTTTAAAATTTAATTTGATCATGAATGTATATATGGCAAGAGAATATGTTGTTTAATTTGCATGTTATTGAGTTCATAAAATGATATCATTCAATATACATGTTTTAGAATTTACCTTTTTCATTCAATATATGTCTCTCATCCAAGTACTAACAAGGTCTGACCTTGCCTAGCTTCCAAGATCAGATGAGATTAGGCATATTCAGGGTGGTATGACTATAGACAATAATTCTAAGAGTCATCTATATTGTATTTATATAATAACTTATTTCTTTTTATTACTATATAACATTTATTGTGTGAATATTTCAAAATTTATTCTTTTGTTGATGCATAATAGGGTTGTTTACAGCCTTTTTATTTAACTGACAGCAATATAAGTATTGCTATCATAAATGTTTTTGTGTGTACGTTATGAACACACAGTCATGTGTTTCCACCTATGATAGGGGCTGCTGGGTTGTAGAGTATGCAAATATTCAATTCTGTGAGATAAAGCCCAGTAGTTTCTCACTTTCCCATAGTCAATAAGAATTCCATGTATTCTTATGTTCAGTATTGTTAACTTTATATTTTTTGTTAATAGGAAAAAAATGGCATGTAACTTTTTTTTTTATAAAATGGAAGAATCAGCTTTGCCTAGAGCTTTCTAAAATATATTTTCATTTATATATTAAGAACTTGTAACCTATTTTGACATTGCTGTGTCTGAGAGTTCATTTGGGAGAAAGTCATTTATTTGTATGATAATTTCTGTAAGGATATAAAAATTTAGATGGGGTAGAGGTTGCTAACCTGATTGTTTGAATGTTGCTTCTGTTTATCTTGCAACCCCCCCCCAACTATGTATACTCTAAAATTTCTTGTTAACATACTATATGTAAAATTACATTCTTTACCACTCTTTACTATCACAAATTAACCTGATCTGGAGCTTATACCAATCTGAAAACCATTCTAAGAAAAAGCTCCTTCAGTCTGTTGATCTGGAACTGTTCCACTGAACCAAGTTTAGTAAAGATATATTTGTACATTCCTCTGTATTTTAATTGTACCAAATAGATTCTACTTGTCCTTTTTTGACATGGTTATATGATGCAAGACAAATTAATCTCTCAATGAAATTTCAAAGCTCCAAATGCTTATCGCTATATGCTGCATTGACCCATACATGTTAACCATAAGCATAATTTTAATCAGATGGTCCCTTTATGCTGTGCTCTAAAATGGATTTTTATAACGAAAAAAGCCATCTTTTATATAAATAGTTTTCATTAATAACTAAAGACACATGGACATGGAAAAAGAGAACTAAAAATTAAACATAGATTATATGTACGTGTGTGTGTATATAATTTGTCATACTTGGGATAAAACCTAGGACCTTGCTCATGTTAGACAATTGCTCTATACCAGTGAGCTACATTCCCAACCATATATGAAGATATTTATATATACACATAGATGTATATTTAGATATTTGTATATTATTTAGTCATTCATTTGATATGGGGTTTCTATGTAGCTCAGGCTGGGGCTGACCTACTCAAGATTCTCTTGTCTCATCTTTTAAGTGCTGGGATTATAGGCATGTACCACCATGATGCCTGGTTTATGCACACAAACATACACATGTGTGCATGTACACACAGTTTTTTCCTTTTCCTTTTTTATTTTTAAAATTATTTATTTATTTATTTATTTATTTGAGACAGAGGGAGGGAGGAAGGGAGGGAGGGAGGGAGGAGAGAGAGAGAGAGAGAGAGAGGAGAATGGGCACACCAGGGTCTCTCCAGACCCTACAAACTCCAGACACATGTGCCACAATGTGCATCTGGTTAACGTGGGGCCTGGAGAATCGAACCTGGGTTCTTAGGCTTCACAGGCAAGTGCCTTTAACGCTAAGTCATCTCTCCAGCCCCCCCCCTTTTTTTTTGTTTTTTCGAGGTAGGGTCTCACTCTAGCCCAGGCTGACCTGGAATTCATTATGGAGTCTCAGGGTGTCCTCGAACTCACGGCAATCCTCCTACCTCTGCCTCCCGAGTGCTGGGATTAAAGGTGTGCACCACCACGCCCGGCCTAGCCCCCCCTTTTTTGAGATAGGTCCTCATGTATCCCAGGTGTCTTGAACTCATATATAGCTGAAGATGATCTTGGCCTTCTAATTCTTCTGTCTCCACCTCTGGAGAGCTGGGATTACAGGTAAGTGCCATCACCCCGGGTTTATGTAGTGTTGGAGATTGAACTCAGGAATTTGTGCATGCATGTGCTTCTCAGCCAAATCAAGTTGACAATGAAGATGAAGCCTCATTGTATTACACAGTTAATTCTTAGAAGTAGTTTTTCTCCAGATGAATATATTTATGTATGCCATTAGTTTCTTTCAATGTTCTTTTTTTTTTTACTTAAAAAATTTAGTCAATGCTCTTTTTTAAAAAATATTTTATTTTTTAAAATATTTTATTTTTATTTTTATTTATTTATTTGAGAGCAACAGAGAGAGAAAGAAGGAGAGAGAGAGATAGATAGATAGAGAGAGAGAGAATGGGCGTGCCAGGGCCTCCAGCCACTGCAAATGAACTCCAGATGCATGTGCCCCCTTGTGCATCTGGCTAACATGGGTCCTGGGGAGGCAAGCCTCAAACCGGGGTCCTTAGGCTTCACAAGCAAGCGCTTAACCACTAAGCCATCTCTCCAGCCCCAATGCTCTTTTTTTTTTTAAAAAAAAAATTTGTATTTATTTACTAGAGAGAGAGAGAGAGAGAGAGATGGGGGGGCAGAGAGATAATGGGCGCTCCAGGGCCTCCAGCCACTGCAAATGAACTCCAGATGCATGTGCCCCCTTGTGCATCTGGCTAACATGGGTCCTGGGGAGGCAAGCCTCAAACCGGGGTCCTTAGGCTTCACAAGCAAGCGCTTAACCACTAAGCCATCTCTCCAGCCCCAATGCTCTTTTTTTAAAAAAAAAAAAATTTGTATTTATTTACTAGAGAGAGAGAGAGAGAGAGATTGGGGGGGGGGGCAGAGAGATAATGGGCGCTCCAGGGCCTCCAGCCACTGCAAATGAACTCCAGATGCATGTGCCACCTTGTGCATCTGGCTTACATGGGTCCTGGGGAATTGAACCGGGGTCATTTGGCTTTGCAGGCAAGTGCCTTAACTGCTAAGCCATCTCTCCAGCCCCCAATGTTCTCTTTTTCAAAGATAATTGTTGAGCCTTATTTCTTTATTCTTATTATACCAGATATTCATTTCTATACTGATCAAAGGACTTCAAATACAGCTGAAATAAGACTGACTCCCACTGGAGTGTCAAATGTTGTTTTTCATTTTATACCATGAGATTTAAGTGAGCTGTTTATATGTTATTTTGTGGATAGTGATTTAAAAGATGGAGCAAAGCTAGAGGTTTAGCTTTTGCAGGAATTATGCCATTACACATGCCCAGTATAAGAGTGTTCAAGATGTCCTGCAGTGATTGTATCGGTGATATTTACCTCCTTGTATAGTTCTGTCCAACCTCATATGGGGCTTCATCTGTAAGAATGAACAGAATATGAAAAGTAGTAAGGGCTGGGGAAATGTAGTTTAAGAGTGCTTGCCACTCAAACATGAGGGCCTTTTGACTGCCAAGTTCAGCTCCCCAGAACCCCTGTAAAAACCTGAGCATGACCATCCACATTTGTAACCCCAGGCTGTGTATATGGAGCGGGGAGACAGGAGAATTTCTTTGGCTTACTGATGGACAGCAGCTCTGGGTTGAGGGAGAGAGACTATTGCAAGGAAATGCACAGATGAGTGACAAGAAAAGGACACCTGAGGTCCTCTGGCTACTGCTTGCTTGCATACGTCACACACCACACACCACACCACACACGTAATCAATGCACATGCCAAAAAGAAAAGAAAAATAGTAGTAGATTATTTGCAAAGTTAGGTTATAAATGGCTGCAAGGACCTAGGACAAATTAGAAGCTCAGCTTGTTCCCAAGGGAAATTGTATCTGAAGCTAGGTGTATCATTTTGGAACCTGAGCTGAGGAGATTCCAGACTTTGTAGGACTGAAAAATGAGAGAAAGAAAAATTTGTCATGGTAGAGCATACCTGAAATTCTAGCACTAGGGAGGCAGGCACAGGAGGTTTGGGAGTTCAAGGCCATCCTCCACTACATAACAAGTTTGAGGCCAGCATGTACTATATGAGACCTTGTCTGAAAAGAAAAAAAAACAAAAAACAAAACAACAACAACAAAAAAAAAACCAGAAAGACAGACAGACCTGGATATGTAAGTAAAAATAAGGAATTTTATTAAAAGTAAAAAAAATGAGAGTGGCTAATAAAAGGAAAGGAAGTACTGATACATACTGTGACATGATTAAGCTTTAAAAACATACTGAGTGGGGCTGGAGAGATGGGTTTCTGCTTGTAAAGCCTAAGGACCCAGGTTTGATTCCCCAGTACCCACATAAGCCAGATGCACAAGGTGGTGCATGCGTCTGGAGTTCGTTTGCAGTTTGTTGCAGGCTGGAGGTCCTGGCACGCCCATTCTTTCTATATATATGCTTCTCTTTCTCTCTCTCTTATATAATAGATAAATAAAAATAAAATTAAAAACAACTTACTAGCCAGACGTGGTGGCATACACCTTTAATTCCAGCACTTGGAGGCAGAGGTAGGAGGATCACCATGAGTTTGAGGCCACCCTGAGACTACATAGTGAATTCCAGGTCAGCTTGAGCTAGAGTGAGACCCTACCTTGAAAAACCCAAACAAATAAACAACAACAACAAAAACTTCCTGAATGAAGGAAGCCAGTCACAAAGTCCATTTATGTGTAACGTCCAGAATAGGCTAATAGATAGCAATAATAGATTTTAATAATAGAGGGAGAATCAGGGTGATGCCTTATGCAGCATTTCTGTTAAAAGCAGTAAAAATCTTATAACATGATTGTGGCAATGGATGCAAACACTAGATATGTACTAATATCACTAAATTATAAACCTCAAATGGGCAAATTTTATGGCATTAAATTATGTCCCAATAAAGCTGTTTTTCAATGACTGTAACTTTGGTCATGTACTCCATTCCATCATTTGTTCTGGGGGAAGTTAGTCATGGAGTCTTGAGAACTTTCCGGCACTATAGGAAAAAGCTAAGTGGCAAGGAACTGATGTTTCCAGCCAACAGCCAGTGGGGAACTGCAGTTGCCAATAACCTCATTAATGTTCTTTGCTGACCTGGTAGGTGGAAAGTAGTGTCTTATGAAGTTTTAATTTGTTGTTTCCTATTAGCAGTGACATTAGGTATAATTAACATTTAAAGACATTTTTGGAAGGTGGACAAAAGATAAAAACACAAACTCCATACTCAACAATATTAGAAAACCTCTTTAATTCCAAAGCATAGCATATGTATATATATGAAGGCTAAAAATGGATAGAGCAGTGACAAATGACTTAGAAAACCAGAGGAAGGTCAAAACAAGGTACCACAGAGAACACCAACAATCAACATGAGAATTTATCCCACAGAACTTCTGAAAACTCCAGGAACTGGAGAGAGTGACATATATTGAAAGGTGGAAGAGAGAGTTAAGGCTGGATTACTTAAAGTCTATGTAAAGATGAGACAGAGCCCTCCCCCGTCCTCATCCCCACTCCTCCTCATCTGCCCTTCTCCTCATCCCCACTCCCACCCAAAGCGGTCAGGTGCTTGTCTGTCCATTACTGCACAGAAGATGTCATCTTGGAGAAATTGAACTGGGAAGGATCTGGACATGAGTGTATCATGTTTTGAGGAATGAGTAGGGAAGCAAGGATAAGCTATGAGAACTGACATGGATCCTGGGAGCAAGCAACAAGATTTCCCTCTGGGTCTTGAAAGTTATTTGACAACTAATTGAGATTTCAAGCTAAAGGCAGTGATGAAGAGCCTGAGGATCATGTGTGAAGCAGCTCCCTGCTAATCTCTGTGCAGATGGCTTCCAGTTCAGAGATCTATGTGTGAGGGCCATGTAGTTCCTGTACTTACATTATAGAACCCAGAACTGAGCCACCCAGTAGCCTATCAGAAGGCCAAAAGGACCCAGATTGTTGGGCATTAGAAAAGGTGAAGGGTAAAATCACCTGCTAGTGCCTGCCATAGAGTCAAGTCTTGGTGTTGATTTTTTTTTAATCCACTCTGAAAATGTGGACCTTGTTCTGATGGGTGATTGATGGTTACCCATCATCTGGTTGATGGACTGCTTATGATCTTGGTTTAAAATGAATTACCATCTTTTGTGATTCAGCCAACAGGTACTATTTCTTGTGGAATTTCAGATTCTATGGGTAAGGGTCTTGTACCAAGACCAAGAATCTGATGGTCAACTAGAAAAGAAACAGAATGTAGGTTACATCAAACTATCTCCATGGTAGTACTGACCTCTTTGTTAGCACTGACATTAAATTCATTTTTTTTTCAAGATAGGGTCTTGCTCTAGCCAAGGCTGATCTGGAATTCACTATGTAGTCTCAAGGTGGCCTCGAACTCATGGCAATCCTCTTACTTCTGCTCCCCAAATCCTGGGATTAAAGGCATGTGCCACCATGCCTGGCTTCTTTTTTTTTTTTTTTTCAGAGAGAGAGAGAATGGGTGCACCAGGGCCTGTGAATGAACTCCAGATGCATGCACCACCTTGTGCATCTGGCTTACATAGGTAATGGGGAATCAAACCTATGTCCTTAGATTTTGCAGGCAAGTACCTTAACCACTATCTCTCCAGCCCCCTCTTTTTTCAGTCCCCTCTTAAAAATTTTTTTTGTTGTTTTGTTTTTTCGAGGTAGGGTTTCACTCTAGCTCAGACTGATCTGGAATTCACTATGTAGTCTCAGGCTGGCCTTGAACTCACAGGGATCCTCCTACCTCGGCCTCCCGAGTGCTGGAATTAAAGTTGTGCGCCACCATGCCCGGCTAAATTTTTTATATTTATTTACTTATTTGACAGAGAAAGGGGGAGGGAGGGAGGGAGGGAGAGAGAGAGAGAGAATGGGCATGCCAGGGCCTCCAGCCACTGCAGACAAACTCCAGACGCATGTGCCCCCTTGTGCATCTGTCAGCCCCCTCTTTTCTTGGGACTATGTGACAAAATGTAAACTGTCTCAATAATTTTTCATATTGGTTACAGGTAAAAGTGCTAATATTTTGAATATATGGTTATATATTATTCCATTATTTTATTTCTATATTTGAATTTTTTATTTATTTGCAAACAGAGATAGAGAGGAGAGACAGAGAGAGAGAGAGAGAGAGAGAAGACAGACAGAGAGAATGGGCACACCAGGGCCTCCAGGCACTGCATACAAATTCCAGATACATGTGTCATTTTGTGTATTTGTCTTTATGTGGGTACTGGGGAATTGAACCTGGGTCATTAGGCTTTGCAGGCAAATGCTTTAATCATGGTTCTTTTGCTCCAGTCCTATTCCATTATTAAAAATATATATATTTGTGTGTGTGTTTGTGTGTGTGAGTGCAAGTGATGGTGTGTGCACAGAGGGCAAAGGACAGCCCCAAAGGTCAGTCCTCACCTTGCACCTTGTTTGAGACAGGTTCTCTTTGCTGTTCACTATGAGCTTCTTGATTCTCCTGTCTTTACCGATAGTCTTGCTGTTAGGAGGGCTGGGCTTACAGACATTTGCTACTGCATCTGGCCCTACACTGTTTCTGGGAATCCAAACTGGAGTCAACATGCTTGCACAGTGCTGTGGCTTGAGTGTAGAATGTCCTAAATAGACTCATGTGTTTAAACACTTGATCCCCAACTGGTGGAGCTGTTTGGGAAGATTGTGGAACCTTACCAGGTAAAGCCTTGCGGGAGGAAGTGGGTGACTTGGGCTGAGCCTGGAGGTTTTACAGTCTGGCATACTTCCTGTTTGTCCCTATAGTTCCTACCTGCTGATGTGCAGAGTTGGCTTCTTGCATCTGCCACCATGCCCTACCCAGGGGAAATCCTCCCCGCAAGACTGCAAGCAAAAATAAACCCTCCCCTTACTTCCGTTCTGGCCCAGGTATTCGTTCACTGCAATGAGAAATAAACAAAGACACGCAACAAGTGCTTTACCCAGTAAGCCATCTTCCTAGCCCTCATCCCTAGGATAATTTTTTTATGAGTTTACAAAGAATTAGGTTGTGGGCTGGAGAGATGGCTTAACAGTTAAGGTGCTTGCCTACAAAGCCTAAGGACTCATGTCTGACTCTCCAGGTCCCACATCAGCCAGATGCACAGTGACACAAGCATGCAAGGCTGCACATGTGCATAAGGGGGCACATACATTTGGAGTTCAGTTGCAGTGGCTGGAGGCCCTGGCACATCAATTCTCTCTCTCTCTCTCTCTCTTAGTCTCTTAGTCTCACTCTCACTCTCTTGCATTAAAAAAAAAAAAAAAAAAAAAGAGCCAGTCTGTTGGGCTTGCCTCAAAAAAAAGTAGGTTTCATTATGGTGTTTTCATACATTTTTTGGTTTTCTCTCCTTCCCCCAACTTAGCCTTGTTTCTGCTTCCATATTACTCCCTCCATTTTTTTTTTTTTTTTTTTTGAGGTAGGGTCTCAGTATAGCCTAGGCTGGCCTGGAATTCAGGTTCGCCTTGAACTCGAGGTGATCCTCCTACCTCTGCCTCTCAAGTGCTGGGATTAAAAGCATGTGCCACCATGCCTGGCTACCCCCCCGTTTTTTTTAGTAGATTTTTTTTAATTCAGAAAAAAAAAAAATGTTTCCCAAACACACACAGGAAGGGTATGGGTACGGGGAGGTATCTGTCCATCCAGCCCAGGCCCCCAATCCATGTGGTTTTGGCAGCAATAAGGGATATGCGTAATGGCCCAAAATTAAAAATGGCATGTGTGTGTATGGGAACTAGGGGGTACAAAAGCTGTGGGGAATAGTGGGGGTAAAAGGACAGATAAGCAGGGTGTGGTGGCGCACGCCTTTAATCCCAGCACTCAGGAGGCAGAGGTAGGAGGATAGCCGAGAGTTTGAGGCCACCCTGAGCCTACATAGTGAATTCCAGGTCAGCCTGAGCCAGAGTGAGACCCTACCTAGAAAAACAAAAACAAAAACAAAAACAACAAAAAAGGACAGAGAGGTCAGTACTGGGACCGTCGCAGGTGGGAGGCCATTTCATAACATTTCTTGTCAATCAAACCACCATGGACACCTTCTTTGCCCATCAGCAGGACTAGCGTCTTGGCAGTCATGGGGACAGTGACACTGAGGGCGGGAGCTGCTCCAGTGCTCTTGGTACGTAGGTCCATGGTTAATTCCCCATCCTGCAGCAGTGAGTTCTGGGTCGCAGAACGTTTCTGGCCCCAAGTGTCAGCTCATTCACAAAATACTTGACTGCTCTTTGCCAACCAGAGCTGACTTGGGCTGGCGTAATGCTAACGAAGGTTTTCCCGGGGACAGTGGCCCAGATGGAGGGCGAGTCCTCGTAGCCTGCCATGGCCGCGTCCTGGCAGGTCCCGCGGCCGCGATGTTGTCGATGGAGGCGCTCCTCCAGGCCAAGGCCTTGCTGCTGGGCCTGCTCTCCGGCGGCTGCTGCTGGGACGGCAGGCTGGGCTCAGGCTGGCGGGAGCCGGGAGGCCGGGAGGCCGGGAGGCCGAGAGCACATTCCTTTTGAAAATCAGCTCCAAAAGGCCAGACCCACACAGTCAGGTGTCTAGCAGCAACCCCACTCCTCGGTACCAACATTACTGTTGCAGTCAGGTTCACATTGCTGATAGAAATCACCCAAGCAAGAGCAGCTTGTGGGAAAAGAGAGGTTTATTTTGGCTTACAGTCTCGAGGGGAAGCTGCATGATGGCAGGGAAAACGATGGCATGAGCAGAGGGTGGACATCACCCCTGGCTAACATCAGGTGGACAACAGGAACAGAGGGTGTGCCAAACACTGGCAAGGGGACACTGGCTATAATACCTACAAGCCCGCCCCCAACAATACACTGCCTCCAGGAGGTGTTAATTCCCAAATCGTAAGCTGGGAACCTAGCATTCAGAACCCCTAAGTTTATGGGGGACACCTGAGTCAATCACCACAGACCTATAAGCTTTATATCGTCTGTTGCACTGCCCTCTGTCTTTTGAATCTTGTGTTCTTCTTGTCTCCATTTTGTTTAGCCACATGCATGACACTGAAAATACTAAGCACTTTTCCACCTGTGTGTCATTACACTGGTTGTTCTTTCTCCCTTGAAGTTTTTTTTTGGGGGGGGGTTAATTTTTTTTTGTTTATTTTTATTTATTTATTTGAGAGCGACACAGAGAGAAAGAGGCAGAGAGAGAGAGAGGTAGAGAGAGAGAGAGAGAGAGAGAGAGAATGGGCACGCCAGGGCCTCCAGCCACTGCAAACGAACTCCAGATGCGTGCGCCCCCTTGTGCATCTGGCTAACGTGGGTCCTGGGGAATCGAGCCTCCAACCAGGGTCCTCAGGCTTCACAGGCAAGCGCTTAACCGCTAAGCCATCTCTCCAGCCCTTTTTTGGTTTTTTGAAGTAGGGTCTCACTCTAGCCCAGGCGAACCTGGAATTCACTCTGTAGTCTCAGAGTGGCCTTGAACTCACAGTGATCCTCCTACCTCTGCCTCTCAAGTGCTAGGATTAAAGGCATGCGACACCATGCCGGCTATCCCTGGAAGTCTTTTTCTGCAGATATTCCCTTGGCTAGCTCCCCTCACTTCATTTAGGTCTTACTCAATTTTAATTTTAGCAGGCTTTTCCTAGTCACATATATTAGGTAGCATTTTTCTATTATTCTCTTGTTTTCATAGCCTGCTTTAATTTTCCATAGCATGTATTGCTACTAGATATTAATATATGTTAGATATATGTACTTAATATTGATTTAAATTTTGCTCATTATCAAATCTTATTCCCAGAACTTAATATAGCACCTAGCAACTAGTAGGTGCTGAATAAATATTTGTTGGCCAAATAAATTAATGAGACTTTCAAAAGAGATAATAAGATATTTTTTCTCTTTTGGTAATATGGTTAATCATTGCAATAAATTTCCCAATATGGAACTATCCTTGCGTTCCTGATACAATCCCGTTTGATTTAATTATTTTAAGAATTTGCTGGGTGTGGTGGCATATGCCTTTAATCCCAGTACTTGGGATGCAGAGGTAGGAGGATTGCCGTGAGTTCAAGGCCACCCTGAGACTACATAGTGAGACCCTACCTCAGGGGAAAAAAAAAAGGATTTGATGAATTTTATGTGCTTGTAACATATTTACTATCTTTCAACATTATTCTTTTTAAATTATTTATTTACTTATATTGAGATACATAGGGAGAGAGGCAGAGAGAGAGAGGCAGAGAGAGAGAAAATGGGCATACCAGAGCCTCTAGCCACTGCAAAGGAACTCCAGATGCATGTGCCATCTTGTGCATCTGGCTTACATGGGTATCGGGAATCAAACCTGGGTCCTCAGACTTTGCAGACAAGTTTGTTAACTGCTAAGCCATTTCTCCACCCCTCAATGTTATTCTTTCTCTGTCTCTCCCACACTCTCTCTCTCATGTGTGTGTGTGTGTGTGTGTGTGTGTGTGAGAGAGAGAGAGAGAGAGAGAGAGAAAGAGACAATTGGCATGCCAGACCTCTAGCCACTGCAATTGAACTCCAGATATATGTGCTAGCTTGTGTGCATGTGTGACCTTGTGTATCTGGCTTATGTGGGTTCTGTGGACTCAAACCTGGGTCCTTAGGTCTTGTGGAGAAACACCTTAACCACTAAGCCATCTCTCCAGCCCCTCAACATTATTCCTTTTTTGTTGTTGTTTTCGAGGTAAGGTCTTGCTCTAGCCCTGGCTGACCTGGAATTCACTATGTAGTACCAGGGTGGCCTCAAACTACAGCAATCCTCCTACTTATGCCTTCCAAGTGCTGAGATTAAAGGCATGCGCCACCATGCCCAGCTTCAACATTCTTTTTTTTTGTTGTTGTTTGTTTGTTTTTTGTTTTTCAAGGTAGGGTCTCACTCTGGCCCAGGCTGACCTGGAATTCACTATGTAGTCTCAGGGTGGCCTCGAACTCACGGCGATCCTCCCACCTCTGCCTCCCAAGTGCTGGGATTCAAGGCGTGCGCCACCATGCCCAGCTCAACATTATTCTTAACTGTGTTTCATGAAACCCAGTCTCAACCCCCCACTCCTAACCAAATTATTTCATTTTTATTTATTTATTTGGTTTTTCAAGATCGGGTCTCACTGTAGCTCAGGCTGACCTGGAATTCACTCTGTAGTCTCAGGGTGGCCTTGAACTCATGACAATCCTCCTACCTCTGCCTCCTGAGTGCTGGGATTAAAGGCGTGCACCACCACGCCCAGCTTACCAAAATTATTTTAGAGTTTATTTTTGTCCAATATTTGAGGTTGTCTTGGTGCAAATACCCTTAAATGATTTTGTCCATCAGTGATAGTAAGAAAAAAAAATCTGTGAAGTTCTGAAATCACTACTTTATTCGTTAGAAAAATGCCTTTTTTCCCTCTTTGAGATAGGGTAGCCCAAGCTGGCCTTAAACTCATGATCATCTTGTTTCAGCATTCTAAAGTGCTTGGATGATAGTGTGTACCATTATGCCCATCTTAGAAATAGTCTTTTTATTCAAAGAGAAATGTATAACCAAAGATGAAAGGGTTTCTCAAATATTATATGGATGGCTTATTAAGTCTACCAAAAAATAAAAAGGGACACAACAACAAAAGCTTTCCAAAGGGGGAAACAAATAAGGCCTTAAGTTGGCTCCCTCTAATAATTATAATCCTATAATAAGGGAAGCTGATCATAAATGTCAAAATGGTTATTGTCAACTCTAAAATATATATATGGATAATTTTGACCAAGGGTTGCTTAGTTCAAAAGACTTCCTTATACTGGGAGCAATGGTGAGTCCCTTTTAACTTGTGCCAGGACATTATACTTCAATCATAAAGATGGTTTGCTACTAAATAACTACTGAGGCCAAAAGTACACTAATGACCCATTGGCTACAACCTTTGGCCCTGGCTAACCCCAGGACAGATTAAAAAGAGGGAGGGGGCTGAATGGATGGCTTAGCAGTTAAAGTGCTTGCCTTCAAAGCCAAAGAACCTCAGTTCGATTTCCCAGGATCCATGTAAGCCATATGCACAAGGGGGCGCATGCATCTGGAGTTTGTTTGCAGTGGCTGGAAGCCCTGGCGTGCCTTCTCTCTCTCTCTCTCTCACACACACACTGTGCCTTTTTCCCTCTTTCAAATAATTAAATAAATAATATTTTTTAAAAAAGGTACACTCTGGAAGACTATTATACAAAATATGGCATAGTCCCATTATCAAGGTTAAATGCTGATAACTCTGCTAAAATCTGTTTTAGAAGTCAGAGGAACATATTCAGACCATGTCAGACTCTACTGTGCCATTTGGTAAACAGTTTTGGGAGGAAATCTCAGCCAGCTCATGCTCAGCTGGTCCTGAGACAGTCCTACTCCATCTACCTGGGTTCCCTTGAATGTTCCCTATGGCCTAGAAGTCCACAAGAATGGGAACCCTAAAGGCGAACAGTTTGCTATGCCCACTTCCCATTAACACCTTGCTTTTATTCTTTCTCCCCAACATTTTCTTCTAAGACTATCTTCCTGCAATCCATCAATATACTTTTGGGGTCCTTAAGAATAGTTTCCCTCTCAGGGAGAGACTCTCTAACTGCCATATTTCTACACTCCTATTCAGCCAGAAGCAGTTCAAGACTGACCCATCGTTGTGCTCTTTCCTATAACAGCAGTTAGAGTGTCTTCTCAGGAGAGGGGGGAATGAGAGGAAGTCGGGTAGCTCTTTTAGGCAGTTAGGGTGACTGGGCCCCTGAAAGTGTCCTTGTAGTCTGTACTTGCTACAGGTCAAAGGATGATCTGACTCCTTATCTCTTCCCTAGACCTGTTTTTTCACAGACAACCAGAATCCCTCCTAGGAGGGAGGTCTTTCCTAGGATTTAGATCTATCCTAACATTATGGTTGGTTATGTTCAGCCCCCCTGAACTTGGTGTCAGGGCTAGCCTCTTCCTGAACCCCTAACCCTAACCAACCAGCTGTCCCTCTGGCTCACCTGAGCCAGAAGGTAAGGCCTACCACTATAAGGTTATAAGTATACTTGCAAGGGGAGGGCATGGTCTCTGAGCTGCCTGACCACTTGGGAACCTCAAACTGCTGGTAAGTTTCCCCTTGGCTTAGCTCAGGCCCAGCTGGGGAACCAAGGGGAGAACCCCCTAGCCCTTACTCTCTACATGGGCTCTTTACCCCCTCCAGAGCTCTTTGAACTTTCTTTTCTCACTTTTCTTTCCATGGTTTTCCCAGGCCTTCTATGTGGGCTCTCAAGCCATGTGGGTATCTTTCCTTGGTTCTGTGCTTCCCTAAATAAATATAATAATTTAATAATAATAATAATAATAATAAGAGATAGTCTTTCCAGGTACTGGGTAGATGCTCAGTAGTTAAAGGTGCAAAGTATTCCTCTCCTTTCTTTTACATTCTTTCTAGAACCTCTTCCTCAGTGGTCCCTGAGCCTTGGAAGGTGTGATAGAGATGTCTCACTTAGTGCTGAATATTCTACTGTCTTTTTTTTTTTTTTTTTTTTTTTTTTTGAGGCAGGATCTCCCTCTAGCTCAGGCTGACCTGGAATTCACTATGTAGTCTCAGAATGGCCTTGAACTCTTGGCAATCCTCCCATCTTTGCCTTCCAAGTGCTGGGATTAAAGGTGTGCACCACCATACCCGGCTCTACTGTCATTTTTTCTCAGCACTTTGGTGAGGTTTGAGTCTCCCCAGTAGTCACTGCCATCTGAAAAAAGAAGCTTTTTATGGCTAGAGATGGCTCATCAGTTACGGTGCTTGCCTACAGGGCTTAATGAGCTACATTCTATTCCCCAGTACTCATGTAAAGCCAGACACACAAAGTGCATCTGAAGTTCATTTATAGTGGCAAGAGGTCCTGATGCACCCATTTTCTCTCTCTCTCTTCTCTTTGTCTGTCTGTCTCTGTTTGCAAGTAAAATAAAATAATGAAATATTAAAAAATAAAAGAAGTGGGCTGGAAAGATGGGTTAGCAGTTAAGGTGCTTTCCTGCAAAGCCAAAGGACCCAGGTTTGATTCTCTAGTACCTACATAAAGCCAGATGCACAAGGTGGTGCAAGCATCTGGAGTTTGTTTGCAGTGGCCAAAGGCCCTGGAATGCCCATTCTCTTTTTATCTGCCTCTCTCTCACTCTCTCAAATAAATAAATAAAAATAAAAATATTAAAAGAGAAGCTTCTCCAACCAAAAGTGCATTAATTATATGTGCATAAATGAAAATATTTAGAGGGCAGTTGGTAGGCATAATGTATCCATTTAGCCAGACAACAGCAGTAGTTTCCCACCTAGGGTTTATGATCTCTCCAGTCATAGGCTTTTGATTGAATTTTCAGTACCAGGCATGAATTCCTTGCTATGGATCAGGCCACAAGTCCAAAGGTTGCAGTTGATTTTTCACATAACAGACATGCCACCATTTCACTAGTTGGTACATTTGGCCTAGCTGGCCAGCTGTAAAGGATGCAGGGACCACTGCTGGTTAAGCCTGTTGATGACTTTTCTCCCTCAACAGGCTGCGAAGGTCTTTTCAGCTCCTGACAGCTAGTCAACAGAGAAGAGGCTTCCAGCTCAGCTCCAGCTTGAAGAAATCAGCATTTTAATTTGTCCCTTATCATCCTTTCTGGGTTTGAAAAACATTGACATACTTGTTAAAATTGTGCCTGAAAGCCAAAATGATTAATGTTCGAGGTGATGAAAATGACGTTTGCGGTGATGGAAATGCCAGTTACTCTGATCTGACCCATTATACACTGGATGCAAGTATTGAAGTGTCATATATCATAACCCATAAATATGTACAATCCATATGTGTCAATTAGAAATAAAAAAGGAAGTAGGGGGCTGGGGAGGTAGTTCAATGGATAAAGAGCTTTGTGGTGCAAGTGTGAGGCCTACAGTTGACATCCCAAGCACCCACATAGATGCTGAGTGGGTATGGTGGCCCGCCCGTGATCTCAGCACTTGAGAGGCAGGGATGGGATCCCTAGGCCAAGCTGGCTATACCCCAGTAAATAATGTGAAGGGTGATCAAGGAGGACACCCAGAGTCTACCCCTGGCTTCCCACATGTGCACACGCACCTGCACTCGTGAACCCACACACAGGTGAACATATATACACATGTATGCACACCACTCACATACATGCAAAAATAACAAACAGAGGCCTAGGGAGATGGCTCAGCACTCAAGGAGACATTTCTATTATGGCCTCCAAGGTTCAGAACATTGCAGAAGAGGAGGGTGGAAAGAATGTAAGAGCCAGAGGACAGGGAGGAGTATTTGGAAACTCTTCTGGACACAAAGTGGCCATTGCATTTATTACCTGGCAGTGGTTATTGTTACCTGCACAAGATCTATACAATAGTGGGTCTGATTTCTAGTCCTGTTATCACTCATAGTTTTGATTATTTATTTCCTTGATAATGAAAAGTAATATTCACTAAGTAACTTTCATTTGGATTGCTCAGGATTTATTTACTATTGTCTATATAGTCAAGATTTTTTTGTTGTTGCATGTGATAGAAAAATCTAACAAAATGAGTTAAATGGACATGAAATTTATTGTCTACCATAACTGAAGTTTAGGTGTAGTTGCAGTCATGCCTTGATCCATGGGCTTGAGAGTGTTTCTGGCACTTACTGCTCCTTGACCACCCCCTTTCACCTCTCAGTTCTGTCTTCTGTGTATCAGAATCGTTTCCTGGCACAAGAGTTTACCTCTCGGCTTTGCCAAGCTTATGGCATTCTTCCTACTAACAATTCCAGAATAAAAGCCCATGTGCCTCTCAGTAAAAATTTCATTGTATCCTTTTGCCTATTCCAGAGGCATCCTGGCATTCAGGGGACTATGACAATGACTCATCAGGTCTGAGTCACATGTTCACTCTTGGACTGTGCTACAGTCAACTCTACACAAAATTTATTCAGTCAGGGAAAAAGAGCAAAGGTACAGTTGCAGTCAGGTTCGCATTGCTGGCAGAAAACACCTGACCACGAGCAGCTTGTGGGAAAAAGGTTTATTTTGGCTTACAGACTTGAGGGGAAGCTCCATGATGGCAGGGAAGATGATGGCATAAGCAGAGGGTGGATATTACCTCCTGGCCAACCTCAGGTGGACAACAGCAACAGGAGAGTGTGCTCAACACTGGTAAGAGGAAGCTGGGTATAACACCCATAATCCCACCCCCAACAACATACCACCTCCAGGAGGCTTTTAATTCCCAATTTGCCATCAGCTGGGGACCTAGCATGCAGAACACCTAATTTTATGGGGGACACCTGAATCAAACCACCACAGGTGGTTTGCAAGAAGAGACTAGGGTCATTACTAGACAAATGTTGAAAGATGTAGAACAGACATAGCAACTGTCTATTAATAAGACTTCCCATATCATTTGCTGATATTATGCTTTATAAATCTCTGCTCAACCAGACCTGTCTCTTTTTCCAACACATTATGCACATTCCCTCTTTTGTACATAGGGTATGACTTCATTTCCACATTCCTCTGAATACTGCCCATTCTTTGAATTTTTAACAGTCTTTCTTGTATACACTGACCTTTCCCTCTCAAGAACTCATCAGCTAAAACACCCAAGAAAGCTTACCAGCAAATAAATGAAAATGATAAGAGTAAACTTCATTGGAAGCTCCTGCCTAGCTGGCTAGCTGTCATAGTGCTGGAAGGCGTTATGCAGGCTGCTGGGGGAGGAAAGTCATGAACATTCTTTTTTTTTTTTTTTAAGACATTTTTGTTTCTTTTTATTTATTTATTTGAGAGCGACAGAGAGAGAGAAGGACGTAAAGGGAGAGAGAGAGAGAGAATGGGCGCGCCAGGGCCTCCAGCCACTGCAAACGAACTCCAGACGCGTGCGCCCCCTTATGCATCTGGCTCACGTGGGTCCTGGGGAATCGAGCCTCGAACCAGGGTCCTTAGGCTTCACAGGCAAGCGCTTAACCGCTAAGCTGTCTCTCCAGCCCGTCATGAACATTCTTAATCAGCAGTGGACTCTGTGAGCTTTACAATTGGCCATCCATGCATGATGTGCCCACTGGTACAATAGTGATATGACTATTATGGAGGGCAGTAACCAACTGCTCTCTGATTGGATTCGAGGCTCCCTCCACAAAAGGAAATCCATGCCTGGTACTAAAAACCTAGTTAAAAATCCATTGTCTGGGAAGGTCATAGGTCTTAGGGGAGAAGCCAATACTGCCATTTTGCTAAATGGGTATGTTGTGACCATCAAATTGCCCTCTTAATATTTATGTTTATGTACATAGGTCAGTGCTATTCTCACTTTTGGTTGGAAAAACTTCTTTTTGCAGATAGCATTGACTATTAAGACTCAAAAGCTGTCCAACTGCTTAATAATAAGTGACTGTTAAGAGCTCAGCACTAAATGAGACATTTCTTTTTTTTATTTATATTTAACCAAATTAATTTATTTACGAGAGAGAGAGAGAGAGAGAGAGAGAGAGAGAATGGGTGCTTCCAGGCCTCCTAGCCACTGCAAACAAACTCCAGATGCATGTACCACTTTGTGCATCTGGCCTTATGTGGGTACTGATGAATATAGGTAAAGCACAGTAACCACTAAGCAACCTCTCTATCCCCAACACTGTCTTCTTGACATGGAGAATCCAATTTAGAATTTAGGACTGGGTACTGAACTATTTACTTATTTTTAGTATCTTTTGGGGGACAGTTTGGTTTTTCAAGGTAGAGTCTCGCTGTAGCCCAGGCTGACCTGGAATTTATTATGTACTCTCAGGGTAGCATCAAACTTATGGCAATCCTCCTACCTCTGCCTCCCTAGTGCTGGGACTAAAGGTGTGCGCCATGGTGCCAGGCGTATTCTTAGCATTTTGGCTAGTTATGGGTCTCTGAAGTACCTTTTGCCTACTGCAAAAAGAATCTTCTCTGAGAAAAAGCTGAGAGCAGCATTAATCATCTATGGGCAGAAACATATACTTAGAAAACAGTTTGACAGGGGCTGGAGAAAATTGCTTAGTGGTTAAGGCATTTTCCTGCAAAGCCAAAGGACCCTGGTTTGATTCCCCAAGACCCATGTAAGCCAGATGCACAAAGTGGCACATGCATCTGGAGTTCGTTTGCAGTGGCTGGAGGCCTTGGCGCATCCATTCTCTCTCTCTCTCTCGCTCTCTCTCTCTTCCTCTTTCTCTCTCTCAAATAAATAAAAACAAAGAAAAATATTTAAAAAAATAAAGAAAACAGTTTGACAGGTACATGTCCATTTAGCAAAATACCACTAGTAGCTTCCCCACTAGGGCCTAATGTCTCTCCAAGCATGGGCTTTTTGACCATGATTTACAGTACCAGGCATAAATTCCCTCCTGTAAAGCACGCCTCAAATTCAATCTGAAAGTAATTAGTTAACCCCATAACAGTCATGCCACTATCACACCAATGGAGACAACTTGCCTGGCAGGTTGGTAGTGTAGCACACAGGGTCCACAGCTGAGTAAGACTGTGGATGACAATTATCCCCCAGCTGCCTGTATAACACTTTCTAGCACTGTGTAAGCAAGCCACCAGGGAGGAATCTCTCAGCTCAGTTACAGCTTGATTTCTATATGTACTAAAACCCAAACATGTGGTATCTTCAGTAGTATATAGATAAACTTAAACACATCACCAAACTGGAGAATTTTACTTAAAAATTCACAGCCATATTACTTCTTAGTCCACTTATACATCATAACTCAATTCCAACTAGATTAGAAATTCCTTTATGCTTTCTTTGTTTGCATTAAATAGGCAATTATGTGTTTTTATAAATAAATGAATGAAAAGATTAAACTGGTGACAGGAAATGGGATAGTTCTAGATGATCATAGTGGCAATTTAGCAGTTTTATTAAGTAAAAAAGGAATCTCTCCCTATGATGAGACTTGCTCCACTTTGGTATTCCCATAGTGTTTTATTCACACTTTTACTATTCTACTTAAAATGCTACGGTATCACTTAGCTTTTTAACAATGGTCTTTTAAACTATAACTATAGTGCACTGTCTGAGCCTTACTTCTTTTCATTGTTCTCATATGTAGTAGGTATTCAGATAATGTTTGTGGGAAGAATAAATGACAGTTAATTTTGAGGTCAAAATACTATTTTATGTAGTTTTTTTTTTTTTGAGATGGGGCCTCACTGTAGCCCAGGTTGACTAAGAACTCACTTTGTAGCCCAGGCTGGCCTTGAAGTCATGGTGATCTTCTTATTGCAGCCTCTTGAGTGCTGGGACTAAAGTTATATGCCACCACACCAGGCCAAAATACTATTTTTGTCCCTGCTAAAAAGAATCTATGGCCTTACACCTCTACCTTTGGTCCAGCTTTTCTTCTAATTCACCTATTGTAGAAGCAGTGAGAAAAGTTGGCTGGTTATTTTAGGCTTAGAGGCCCAGAGTATTGTATTCTGTTAGAGTGGCTACACTCTCAGGTGTAATCACCAATTAGAAGTTAAGGCAGTAACTGCCTGTGCCTGACATTGAACAAGGAAATAACTTGGTCCATGATAGGTAAGACAGTAAGAGGCTGTTAAATTAGGTTGAATATGAGGGAATAAGAGCCTACTAATGGCAATAGTAATAGCAATGAACCAAGAGAGCATAAGCAAGCTGTGGTGGTACGTACTTTAATCTAGCACTTGGGAGGTTATATAACAAGATTCTCTTTGGTGTGTGTGGGGTGGGGGGCAAGGATGTTACACAGTGATAAAGTGTTTGTTTAGCATGTGTAAGGCCCCCGGTTTAATCCCCAGCACTGGAAATAATCCTTTATTCATCAAAGGCTGTTACCAAGAGAATGAAAAGGCAGTTTACAGAATGAATGGGAGAAAATATTTGCAAATAATATATCTGATAAGGATCTTGTATTCAAATAGATAAACAATGCTTACAACTCAGCAATAAAAAGACAAACAGCCAGTTGTGGTTGTACATACTCATAATCCCAGCACTTGGGAGTAAAAGCAGAAAGATTGTGAGTTCAAGGCCAGTCTGGGATACATAACAAATGCCAAGACAGTCTGGGCTGGGTAGTATGACTCTTACTCAAAAAATAAAACATTGGGGCTAGAGAGATGGCTCAATGGTTAAGACACTTACGTGAAAAGTCCAACAACCCGGGTTTGATTCCTCAATACCCATGTAAAGGCAGATGAATAAAGTGGCATATGTATCTGGAGTTCATTTTCAGTGGCTAGAGACCCTGGCGTGCCCACATTCATTCTCTCTCTCTCTGCTTGCAAATAAATAATTTGAAAGTAGAATAAAGAAAAAAAAAAAGCAAGTAAATAACACAACCCAATTTAAAACAGGAAAGACCTTGCATATACATTTCTACCAAAGAATAAGCTAACATACACATAGAAAGATAGCCAATGTCATTAATCAGTAAGGGAACACAAATAAAATCCAATATGAGATTACTATAATACCATAGGATGTCCTTTTAAGACAGAACCAGAAATAACAAGTGCAGGTGATGGGGGGGGGGCAGAAACTCACATTGTAGAAACTGGTGAGAATGTAAAATGGTTCAGCCCATCTTGGAAAAATGCTTTGGTATTTCCACAATAAATCAAATATGATTGAGAATATGACCCAGTAATCCCACTTCTGGAATATACCCAAAAGAATTGAGAAGAATCTGTTGTAAAAGGACTGGAAGGATATGACAGGAAAACCACAAGGCCAGGGGTGGTAGCATACTCTTATAATCCCAGCTGCCTGGAAGCTGAGGCAAGAGGATGTTAGCTCTAGATCAGCCTGGACTGCCTACTAAAACCCTGATTCAAAACACCAAATACCCTCCCCACAATCCACAAAGACATATACCAAAAGGTCATCTCTAGATAGTGAGGTTATAAGTGAATTTTGATATTATCCTTTTATTCTGACATATATTTATGAGTTGTCCATTTTGAAGATAAGTGTTTTTGTAACTTGAAAAAATAATGAATAATAGTTTACAAGAAAAAAATCTTCCTAGATGCATCATAAAACATCTAAAAAAAATTAAAGGGTGTCATGGCTCACACCTTTAATCCCAGCACTTGGGAGGCTGAGGTAGGATGATCACTGTGAGTTCAAGGCCAGTCTGAGTGAGTTTCAGGTCAGCCTGGGTTAGAGTTAGACCCTGCCTCAAAAAACAAATACCAAAAACAGAAAAAAAATATTAAAGGGACAATAAAAATTATTTTAATGAGCAATACTGCTGTTAGCATACTTTCTTTCACATGCCTTAGTGCCTGCCCTTGCACTTATTGTGTGTGCATGTATAATAGTATAATATTTACATGTTCAGACACATGAATTAATAAATCCACATGAATTTAGAGTGTATTAATTACTTCAATCACAATACATAAATCACTGCAAATCAATATTTATTATAAAAGTACTACATGATCATTAAGAAAATTTTAAAGTTTATATCTCTGGCTGGAGAGATAGCTCAGAATTTAAGGCACTTGCCTACAAAGTCTAAAGACTCAAGTTCCATTCCCCAGTACCCATGTAAAGCCAGATGCACAAAGTAGCACATGTGTCTGGGGTTCATTTGCAGTGGCTAGAGGCTCTGGCATGCCTATTCTCTCTCTCTCTCTCTCTCTACCTGCCTCTCTCTCTAAAATAAATAAATAAGTAAAATATTTTTTAAAAGTTTGCAGGGGAGGGACCTATTAGAACAATGCTATAGCACACCCCCAGCTCACATATTTCAGCGTACTCATCTCCATATTCTCTAGACACATATGGTACTATGAAGGATGAAATGATAAGGTGTGCTGACAGGTTGGTCAGTAGCTTGGTATTGTCATGGCAACCAAGAGTTGAATTGAGTATTAATCTCTGATAACCAAATTATAAAATTCTCATTTATAAACCAGGATGTCACTTGACTGTAGTAGCAGATATCACCTGTTTACTTGGAAATGGAAATCCATGATTTGGGGCACCCCTTCTTAATGATCAATTTTCTGATAAATGAAGGTAATCCAATAACTGAATCTTAAAATTTTTTTTTTATTTATTCACTTGAAAGAGGGAGGGAGAGAGAGAAAGAGACAGTGAGAGGAAATGAGTGTGGGTGTACCAGGGCCTCCAGCTTCTGGAAACAAACTCCAGATGCATGCACCACCTTGTGCATCTGGCGTAGGACCTGGATATTGAACCTGGGTCCTTTGGCTTTGCAGGCAAATGCCTTTATAGCTAAGCCATCTCTCGAATCTTTTAGGATAAGGAGGCTGTGCACTAAAGGGCTGTTTTCAACCATGCTGAAGGACTGAGTCATCTTTCTTCCCTGAACCGTCTACCTGTCACCCAGACTGCAAGACTCACACCTTCCATTTGGGTAGTTTCTCTTGGACAGTGCTGGAGGCATGTTGACAAATTCTTACCTCAGTTCTGCTTTTTAAATCAACCTCCTACTGTCCTTGATCTTGTTGTTCATCATACCAGCGTTCATCATTTTGGGTTCCATCTCATTTTGGGACTGATAATGTGACCTGTGCACTGGGCACCCTCTTTGGATGAACTCCAGGGCCCTGTTGACCCCAGGCTACACTTTCCCTCTCCGAGTTTCCCCAGCTCCTAAAAGGGCAGAGAGAGACAAGGAGCAATATTTCCCTTTCTCCTTTTAACTGTTTCTTCAGCCACTTTGTCTCAAACAGAGAAAGCCATCTGGACCATCAGGGCTTTCCAGGCTGTGAGGGTGACCTGCACGATGAAAAGAGGAGAGTTTAGTTTCTAGGGGCTCTTGGCTCCAATTGCTACAGACTGCGAGACAAAGGGAGTGGCTCTTTTAGTCATGAGCAACTGTGTTCTCCAAGGTTAAACCTATAAACATTAAATGTCAACTTTATGGTGGTAAATGCCACCAAGTTGGGTTGCTTTTAAAACTACACATAACCCTGGCAAATATCATTCCAGCTCTTTTCTCACACTGTGGTATCCTTTTACTTACTCTATACTTTGACAGAGGAAGAATGGAACAAGCTTCATTTTGATTCATGAATGTTGTTTTTATTCTAAATGCCCCATGTGAGAGGAATGCAAATGGACGCAAGATATATGCAAATTCACTTGAATACTCAGAGAAGGCAAATGAGGCTTAGCTCTTAGTTAGATTCCTTGATCAGGCTCCCTGGGCGAGAAGGCTAAGGAAAGAGGTGTCTGTAACTGAATTACAGAGAACGTCATGTTTGAGAAGGGAGAGGAAAGATGTTGGCTGCCATACAGCTCCCAGCATTCCAGAACCCGCATATAAAAGTGAGCACAGCTGCCAAGCCAGTGGAGGCGCTCAATGAAAGACCAGCCTTCACTGGCACGAGGGTGCCCCGGGCACAGTATGCACACAGAGGGATAAAACAAAATCTCCAATTTTTTTTTTTCTGCTGGAGGTCTTGACCTCAATCCCCAATCTTTAAATCACTGATTACATCTGCATTCCTCTGTCCCTTCTATGGTCCATGCCATTATTAAGTGAAGTGACTAAGGAACAGAATTTGAGGCAAGTCGAAAAACAACTTCAGTAACCGAGATGAAAAAATGTTAGAATGCAGTCAGTATTTAAAAAAAAAAATGACAATTAGTGCAAAAATTCCATGAAGAGCAGAATATTAGCATTTGAAATAAAGAGGAGTTTGTCTGGTATTTTTGTAACCCTGCCTCAGTAGCCTCAGCCTAAAGCTGACCCTGGTGGCAATTTTCAGAGCAGGTGTTTAGGAGTACTTTGCCAACTGGCTTGTTAAACTGTTGCATTCAAATATCACTACCTTGGTTACTGTGTTTTTGGTGCTTCCTTCAGTATGATGCCTGGCTTACCTTAATCTAGTCCTGGATTTATTTCAGCTTTTCTTTTTAACTGGTGTAGTGGCATATACTTTTAATCCAAGCACTTGGGAGGCTGAGGCAGGAGGATTGTCAGGAAGTCAATGCCAGCCTGGGGCTACAGAGTGAGTTCCAGGTAAGCCCAGGCTAGAGTGAGACCCTGCCTCAGAAAAAAAAAAAGTTAAAATAAAATAAAAAACTTTTTTTTTGAGGCAGACCCAACAGACTGGCCTTTCTTTCTTTATGACAGAGAGCAAGAAAGAGAGAAAGAGAGAGAGAGAGAGAAAGAAAGAGAGAGAGAGAGAGAATTGGTACACCAGGGCCTCCAGACACACGCACCACCTTGTGCACATGTGCGACCTTGCACATGCGTCACCTTGTGCTTACATGGGATCTGGGGAGTTGAACCTGGGTCCTTAGGCTTCACAGGCAAGCACCTTAACCACTTAGCCATCTTTCCAACCCTTTACAATTTTTTTTTTAAACTTATGAAGACTCTGCTTGTGAATGACCCTTTGAACTTAATATAGTGTGGGGACTTATTAGATTTTGCAGTTTTTCTCTTCTTTTCTTCTTATATTTTATATTGTGTGTGTGTGTGTGTGTGTGTGTGTGATGCATGCATATGTGTATGGGGGTATGTGGCAGGAGGGGGTATGCGGCATATGTGTATGTGGAGGCCAGAGGTCAATGTTGAGTGCCTCCCTCTATTGTTCTCCACCTTATTTATTGAGACAGTTTCCCATTTATCCCAGAGTTCACCAATTTGGGTAGTTAAACTGGCCAGTGAGCACTAGAGATTTCCTGTACCCATCTCCCAAGAGCTGGGAGGCAGGCATACACTGGGTATTTACATGGGTTCTAGGGATCTGAGCTCAGGTCTTACATTTGTGTGGCAAGTGCTCTACCAACTGGGCCAGATCCCCAGCCTGCCCCTTCTCCTTCCTTTCTCCCTATCTTTTAATTTTTTAAAACCTTATTTACTTGCATGTGCATGTGTGTACATGTGCGCACATGCCAGGGTTTCTTGGCACTACAAATGAAAGCCCATTGGGCTTAAAGTGTTTGACTGGGAAATTGAACCCGAGGCTGGCAGGCTTTGGGCAAGTGTGTCCAACAGCTGAGTCATCTCCCCAGCTCCTTAATTTTTTTGAGACAGGGTTTTGCTCAGGCCAATCTCAAATTTGTGATCCTCCTGCCTCAGCCTTTCAAGTGCTTCCAGGGATTGTAAGTGTAAGCTACACTGACTGGTGAAGAACCTTTTAAATTGCTCGTTTCTATCTTATTCTTGCTTCCCTTCTCTTGTCTGAGCAGTATCTATAAATTTTGTTGTCCCAGCCGAGTTCTGAACACTTTAGAACTTGTCATCTTCCTTGGCCATCTCAAAAAGGACCTCTGTTTCTGCAGTGATTTTAAACAAGTAGGAGGAAAGATGTGCTCTACTTCTAACAGAGGCTCTAATGCTTAAATGCTGACCATGCACAGGGCAGGCTAAGATGGCTGGCTTAGAAATGGACGCTGTGGACTTGCCAAGGCAGAATATCCCTGACATTGAGGTCTATTTTCCTGGGCTACATTTGATTTCATTTAATAACCCTATGAGCTCAGTATTATGAGCCCCATTTTACAGGTGAGAAAAGCTGAGGCCCAGTAAGTCATCTTTCTAAGGTCACTCAGCTGATGAGATGTAGAGCTAGGATTGGAGCCAGGTAGTCTATCGACCTCCAGAGGCCACAGTCTGAACCGTTGCTTTCCACAAGTCCTGAGGAGAAACATTCTTTACTTTGACTACTGGGGGTTAATGTTCTTTACTTTGGGGTGTTTAGTAGCATTTATGTTCTATTCTAGATGAGCATTCCAGTAGAGTAACACCATAAGAATTTCAAAATTATGTATACCCAGCAAGGACAAGAGAGAAGGAGAGAGAATTTAAATTTTAGAGGTGAATCCAAGCCATTTTCTAAATTGGGATATATCCCAGAGCAATCAAGGAAGAAGGGGATGTGCATTTCCTTGGAAGCCGGTATCCATAGAATTGTACTTTATTGGATACTGAAAGAAATTTTAGGGTTGCTTGTCTACATTTAGCTTTTTTCTTATATATTGATTTGTGAACTCCTCCCCCCTCCTTTAGATGCTACTTCATTGTATAGTACTATGAGATTGTTGCCATGTTTTGTTGTTGTTTGAGAAGGATGTCAGCTGATCTTGAATTTGCTATGTAGCTGAATATGAGTTTGAACTTCCATCTTCTTGCCTCCACCTCTTGACTGCTAGGATTACAGGTGTGTACTGCTATAACTAGTTTTATGCCATGGAATTTTATGGGTGTTTTTCAAACTTGCATTCAAATTCTCTTCACCCAACTAAAGTGAGCTCCTATGAGGGGTAATGTTAGGTTATCACTATCACACAATATTATTGACGCACTCCTTTAATCCCAGCACTCGGAAGGCAGAGGTAGGAGGATCACCATGAGTTCAAGGCCACCCTGAGACTACTTAGTGAATTCCAGGTCAGTCTGGACTAGAGTGAAACCCTACCTCAAAAAAATAAAACAAACAAACAAACAAACAAAAAAAACAATATTATGCTTAAACTGTTCTCCTTAGGACTTATGTAGGGACAGTAGTTACGATGGTGGGCTCTAAAGGTAGATGGACTGCCTGCATTCCAATTCTAGCTCTATCCTGCATTAGCTAGTGACCTTAGATACATGATATTATTGAACTGTAAAATGGAATGATAATACTGAGCTCATGGGGATATTGGGAGGATTGAATGAAATAATGCATGTAACTCACTTAGCCTGGTGCCTGGAATTTAGTAGGCACTCAATAGATGTTAACTATTAGCTTCAGGGCTAGGAAGATAGCTTAGTGGTTAAAGGCACTTGCTTGTAAAGTCTGCTGACCTGGGTTCAGTTCCTTAGTATCCACATAAGGTCAGATGCACGAAGTGGTACACACATCTGGAGTTTATTTGCAGGCCAAGAGGCCATGACATGATCATATTCTCTCTCTCTTTCTCTTTTTTCCCTCTCTATCTCTGCTCAAAAAACAAATAAATTTAAATAAATATATCTAAAACTATTAGCTTTGACATGGTCTAGATGTGGCATGGTAAATCTGCATTTGAGGGAATTATTACAAAAAATAGTGACCACAGACTATAACAGTAAGATCCAAGTAAGCTTCTTTTTAACTCCACATGCTTGGGCAGCAGGTCACAGAGAAATCAAGCTGACCTGGAATTCTCCTCCCTGTTGACTAGCTGTCAGAATGCTGGAAAGAGCTATGTTGCAAGCAGCCTTTGGGAGAGAAAAGTCATCAACAGTATTAAACAGCAGTGAACCCTGCAAGCCTTAGTATGGCTGGCCAACCAGGCCAAATGTGCCAATTGGAGCAATAGTGGCATGTCTGCTTTCTGATCGAACTGGAGCTCCACTCCACAGGAGGGAATACATGCCTGGTATTGAAAACCGGCTTAAAAGCCTATGGCTGGAGAGTTCATAAGCCCTAGGGGAGTAAGGACTACTGTTGTCTGGCTAACTGAACATATTATGCCCACCAAACTGCCCTCTAAGCACTTATGTTTATGCTAATCTATTAATGCTATTTTCATTTTTGGTTAGAGAAGCTTGTCTTTTCAGATGGTGGTGACCACTGTGGTGACACAAAAGTCACCATAGCGCTGAGAAGTGACAGTGGAGTGTTCAGCACTGAGATATCTCTATCACACTCTCCCAGGCTAAGGGACCAATGAGGAGGAGGTTGCAGAAGAATGTAAAAGCCACAGGAAAGGGAAGACTGTTTACAATACCGTCTTCCAGACACAAAGTGGCTGTGGTATTCATAACCTCGCAGCGGCTGATGTTGTCTACACAAGACTTGCATAATAGGAGGGGAAAAAACGATGGCATCAAAATAGAAGACAGACTAGCAGGAAAGAAGAAGGGGTTCAGTGGAGCAGAGTAGGGAGTGGCAGGAAAGGAGGGTAGTGAGAGGGGATTATGATCACAATATATTGTCTACATTGATTGAAGTTGTCAATAAAGTTAACCCCCAAAGAAACAAATAAGCTTCTTTTTTTAACTGATATTTGGTCAGCATGTGGTTCCAGTTAGTTATAAATTCTATTCCATAATAATATATTTAGTTCATAATAATATATTTAGTATACTTACAGACCTGAACAACAACTAACTTCTAAGGACAGGAAGGAGTGACATACTTATAACATAATGGTGAATAGATTTAAGTGAAGTTTGGATCCCTGTGATGGTAAGTTTCTGGTTGTTAACTTGACAGAATTAGAAATCACCATAGAAACACATCCTTGGGATTAAATTAGTTGAGGTGGGAGCCACACCCTAACTATGGGTAATATCAACCCATGAGCTGGGTTTCTGGACTATGTAAGAAGGAGGAAGCTAGCTGAGCATGCAGCAGTCCTCCCTGCTGATGTGACAGTGTGATGCTGTTTCTCTGCTCCTGCCCTGCTTTTCTGGCCTTGATAGACTTCCCTTAGAAATTTTAAGGCAAAATGACCCTTTTCTTTTTTTGTAAACTGCTTGTGGTCATGTATTTTGTCTCAGTAACAAAAATGTAACTGATACAATCCCTTTTATAAATATTTATTTATTTATTTGAGAGAGAGGAAGAGGCAAATAGGATACAGAATGGCCATGACAGGGCCTCTAGCCACTGCAAACAAATTCCAGATGTGTGTGCCACCTTGTACATCTGGCTTTATTGTGGGTTCTGGAGAATCAAACTTGGGTCCTTAGGCTTTACAGGTAAATTTCTACTAACAGTCATCAACTACTTTTAAGTTCTTGGTTCTGTTTTCAGATATTAATAGGAAATCACCTTCCTTCCCTGCTAAACTTGCTTTTCTTGTTTCAAATACCAGCTTTAGCACTGGAGCTAAAATCTTGTAGAATGGAGGGGGGGGGGGGAAAGACTAATCAAGTAGTTTCTTTTTATTTTGTTTTCCCAGTCTCTTTCTGGTTAGTACCCAGGCTTTGCTCCATCAAATTTCTTAGGGGGAAAGTCCCAATATCCTTTTAAACATTTTATTTTTCTTTTCATCTTGGCAAAAGTTCGAGGGAAAACCAACCAACCAACCAACCAAGCAAACAAACAAAAAGAACTGTGGCCATACTTGTGCACATAGCCTGTTCTAGTCAGGGATTTCCTTGGGAGTTGGCTTTGCAGCTAGACACTGAGAAATCCCCTAGCTTCTACCACTCCTTTCTGATCATTGCTTAAGCAATTAATTAATTAATCAGAAAGGAGTGGTAGAAGCTAGGGGATTTCTCAGTGTCTAGCTGCAAAGAGACCCCCATGATCCAGAAGCCTAGAATATTTACCCTCTGCTCTTTAAGAAAAAGTGTATGTTCTAGACCAGAGCATCTGTAGTTCTCAGCTTTGTATTAGCTATCTATTGCTGAATAGCAAATTATCCTGAAACTGAGCAGCTTACAATAAATAATGTATTATCTCATAGTATTTATGGCCAAGTATTCATGAGTGTTTTTCTGGGTAGTTGTTGAACATAAGATTACAGTCAAGATGTTGGCCAAGACACCAATCATTGGAAGACTTGACTGGGGCTAAAGGATCTCCCACCTCCAAGAAGGTTCAGTCTGTGGTCCTTAGTGGTGGACTTAGTGCTTCACTGGAATTAAGAGATGTCTTGGCTCCTTGCCATAGGAAGCTCTCCATGGGGTACTTGAGTGTTCTTATAATATGGTGCAAGGTATTTAAGGGAAGGCAAGAAGACTGTGCTACCTTTTATGAGCTAATTGCAAAAGTTACACACCTCATTTATACCAAATTCTATTTGTTAGAAGAAAGTTACCAAGTCTAGCACATTACCAAAGAGAAAAATTAAGGTTTACTTATTAAACAAATAGAATTTATGAGCATGTTTATTTATTACTATTGTTATTTTTACTAGTTGTGAGGGCTTATTTTTTTGAATCTAGTTGATGTACTTTTCTTTTTTTTTTTTTTCCTTTTTCTTTTTTGAGGCAAGCCCAACATACTGGCCTTTTTTTATGGGACAGAGTGAGAGCAAGAGAGAGAGAGAATTGGCATGTTAGGGCCTTCAGCCACTCCAATCAAATTCAAGATGTGTGTGCCCCCTTGTGTACATGTGGCCTTGTATGTTTGTATCACTTTGTGTGTCTGGCTTACATGGGACCTGGAGAGTCAAACATGGGTCCTTAAGCTTCGCAGGCAAGCACCTTAATCACTATGCCATCTCTCCAACCTCAGTTGATGAAGTTTTCTAAGCCTCAATGTATCTCCATGTAATTTGTGGATATGAATGTGTTCCTTGTAGGTGTTTTTATTTTTGAAACTAGGGCCTTGTTAATGCTAAGCACATGATCTACAATTCAGCTACATCCCTAAAGAATTTAATATACGCATATATAAAATATGTTTATCTTGGGATAAGTGTTGAATAATTATAGTAATATTATTAGCATTACAATAATATTACCTATTATTGTTCTTTATTATATAGCTTTCATAGTATAGAGTCCTATGACATGCTTGAGTGGGCCTCATTGCTATTAATTTCTAGCCTCAGTATGTCTTTTACAATATACTATACACCCTTTTCACCTCTGCTTTTCCAGTATGTATGTATGATAGCACCTGGCTCACATCAGGTTCTCAATTAAGTTTTCTAAAGAGCAAATTAGGGCTGGGAAAATGCTCAGTTAGTAGACTGCTTGCCTTGAATGTACGAGGACCTGAGTTCAGTTCCCCAGTACTCATGTAAAATGCCAGGTGTCATGGAATGCACCTGTAATCTCAGTCCTGGGGAGGCAGAAACAGGAGGCTCTGGGACTTGCTGGGCAGCTAGTCTAGCCTAATTGGTTAGCTCCAGGCCAATGAGAGACCCTATCTCAAAGGAGATAGATGGTGTCCCTAAAGATAATTCCCAAGGCTGTCCCTGACCTCCACATGTGTGTACACATATACATGCACACACTGCCCAGCAAATTCACCAAGTGCACAAGTTAACAGTCCTATAATCTTACCCTTTAGAAGGTGAGAGAAGGAGGATCAGGAGTTCAAAGCCAGTCTTTATTATATAACAACTTTGAGGTCAACCTGGGCTACCTGAGACTCTGTCTTAAAAAACCAAAGCCACCAGGCAGGGTGGTGCACACCTTTAATCCTAGCACTCGGGAAGTAGAGATAGGAGTATTGCAATGAGTTCATGGCCACCCTGAGACTACATAGTGAATTCCAGGATTCCAGGTCAGCCTGAGCTAGAAATACCCTACCTCAAAAAACTAAAAACAAAACAACAACAACAAAACCAGGGGCTGGAGAGATGGCCTAGAGCTTAAGACACTTGCCTGAGAAGCCTAAGGACCCAGGTTCATTTCTCCAGTACCCACATAGGCCAGATGCACAAGGTGGCACATGAATCTGGAGTTCATTTGCTCTGGCTGTTGGCCCTGGTATATCCATTCTCTCTATCTGCCTCTTTCTCTCTTTCTCTCAAATAAATAAATAAATAAAGTTTTTTTAAAAAAGAAAGAGTAAATTAACCTTTAATTGGAAATACTTCAAACTCAGCATATAACCACTAACTTTTCCTAAAGTATATAACAGTAGTAAAAAATAACAAATTAATGCAAATTTAGAATTATCATCTCGGGGTGTGGTAGTGCACACCTTTAATCCCAGCACTCAAGAGGCTGAGGTAGGAAGATGGCTGTGAATTCAAGGCCAGTTTCAGACTACATAGTGAATTCCAGGTCAGCCTGGGCTAGAGCGAGACCCTATCTTGAAAAACAAAACAAAAACATAAACAAAAATCTGTCATCCTTAATTCTTAGTCACACTTTTTTTTTGTTTGTTTTGTCAAAGTAGGGTCTTACTCTGGCCCAGGCTGACCTGGAATTCACTATGTAGTCTCAATGTGGCCTCGAACTCACAGTGATTCTTTTACCTCAGGCTCTCAAGTGCTGGGATTAAAGATGTGTACCACCACATCCGGCTCATTTTTTCTTGTTTTCAAAAAAATATTAAAAATAAAAAAGTTGGGTGTGGTAGTGCACGTCTTTAATCCCAGTACTCGGGAGGCAGAGGTAGGAGGATTACTATGAGTTCCAGGACACCCTGGGCTAGAGTGAAACCCTACCTCAAAAAAACAAACAAAATAATAAGTTAATGCTCCATTCAGTCTACACATGTATAATATTTTAAGGTAGAAATATTGATGTGTTTTGAAATTTATTTATGGACTGTACTTCCTGGGTAACTTTATAGGGTCTAGCAGGCTCTTTCTACAAAAAGTAGAACAGTTGAATACTTTTGACCTACATCTATTGTCATGGTGGGGCTTGGAGGTCACAGAACAGGCAAAAATGAGATATGTCTGCCTTTATTATGCTCCAGAAACTGCTTAAGATTCGCATTAGGACTTTAGGTTTTCTAGTACACAACACAGAAATCACCACTAGCCCTGTCTTCACTGCATCAAAAATTCTTATCCTGGAAGTTTTTGTTCAACCATAAGTATGGGGCAGCAGCAATGGCTCAGTAGATAGTGTTTGTCATGCAAGCAAGAGTACCTGAGTTCAGATCCCCAGAACTCATGTAAAAGCAATATGTGGGTGGAGAGATGGCTTAGCTGTTAAGGCACTTGCCTATGAAACCTAAGGACCCAGATTCAATTCTCCAGGACCCACATAAACCAGATGCACAAAGTAGCACATGTGTCTGGAGTTTGTTTGCAGTGGCTGGAGGCCCTGGCATGCCCATTCTCACTATATATTTGCTTCTTCCTCTCTCTCTCCTTCCCTCAAATAAATAAATAAATAATATATATCAGAAGCAAGATGCTATGCCAGTGCAATTGTTTGTAATCCCAGCACACCTATACCTACAGTAGGAAGGGAGGCAGAGACAGGAGAATCTCCCAGAACTTGCAGGCCAGCTAGCCTGGAAAACATTGCAGTGATCAACCACAAGAGAACCCACCTCAAACAAGGTAGAATGGGAGGGCCAGCACCCAAAGCACATGTATGTATGTGCACATGCTTGTGGAGGCCAGAGGTTGACAGCAAGTATCTTCCTCAGTTGCTCTCCACCCACTTCTATGAGATAGGATCTGTTGCTCAACCTAGAGCTCAGCTAGTCTAGCTATCCAGCAAGCCCTAGGTATTCTCCTGTCTCTGTGTTCCCAGAGTTGGGATTTTAGACACCCAGCATTTACGTGGGTACAGGGGATCCAAATTCAGCTCCTCATGCTTTTAAAAAAAATTTTATTTTTATTTTATTTGAGAGACAGAGAGAGGTAGGGAGGGACAGAGAGAGCAAGAGTGCGTACGTGCGAGAGAGAGGCAGATATATATACATA
The DNA here is from genome assembly GCA_036346955.1 of Dipus sagitta. Classification (NCBI taxonomy): domain Eukaryota; kingdom Metazoa; phylum Chordata; class Mammalia; order Rodentia; family Dipodidae; genus Dipus; species Dipus sagitta. The sequence goes on from CM070782.1 coordinate 48,139,505, forward strand.
TACATACATACATACATACACACACACACACACACACATATATATACATATATATATATATAGAGAGAGAGAGAGAGAGAGAGAATTGGCATGCCTGGGCCTTCAGCCACTGCAAACAAACTCAAGACACATGTGCCACCATGTGCATATGGCTTACGTGTGTCCTGGGGAATCAAACCTGGGTTCTTTGGCTTTGCAAGCCAGCACCTTAACCATTAAGCCATATCTCCAGCCCTCCTCATGCTTTTAGAGCAAGCGCTTTATTCAATGAGCCATCTCCACAGCCCCTATTTTGTTTTTCTTTATTTTATTGATTTGAGAGAGAGAAAAGAGAGAGAGAGAGAAAAAAGAGAGAGAGAGAGAGAAAAAAGAGAGAGAGAGAGAATGGGCATGCCAGGGCCTCCAGCCACTGCAAACAAACTCCAGATGCATGTGCCACCTTGTGCATCTGGCTTATGTAGGTCCTGGTATGTCTAACCTGGGTCCGTAGGCTTCACAGGCAAGCGATTTAACCACTAAGCCATCTCTCCAGCTCTTTTATTTTTTTTTGAGATAAGGTCTCATGTAGTCCAGGCTGGCCTCAAACTTGCTGTGATCCTCTTGCCTTCATCTCTCAAGTGCTGGGATTATAGGCATGGACTACCACTCCTAGCTCTAATAAATACTAGAAATGAACTTTGTAGTGGGGCATGGTGGCATGCACCTGTAAATGTAGCAACTGGGAAGCTGAAGCAGGTGGATCATAAATCTGAGGTCAACTTGACCTCCAGAGCAAGATTCTGCCTCAACACAACAAAACAAAAGGGCTGGGGAGATGGCGTAATGGTTAAGGGTACTTGCTTATAAAGCCTGCTAGTCCAGGTCTGATTCCCCAGCACCTACATAAAGCCTGAGGCAAAGTGGTGCATGCATCTGTGATCCCAAAGTGCCTAGGACAGTGGGGGGTTGGGCAGGAGAACCCTAAACTTGATGGCTGGCTGGTTCGTGTTTCTGTTTACAGTCTGGCACTTCTTCTGTAGCAGCAAGAGACCCTGTCTCACATGAAGATGGAGCACAGGCATTCTGAAGTTGCCCTTTGACCTTCCCATGCACACCATGGTACATGTACCCATATACCCACACAAATAAATAAATTTTAAAAAGGAAGAAAAGAAACAAGCTTTCTTATTCTATTAGCTGCTTCCCTCTTTGTCCTCGGAAACTACTCCTAGAATATATTTCTTCCTATTAAATAAATGCACGTGGGCTGGAAAGATGACTCCAGTGCTTGCTTACAAAGCAGATTGCCTTGGTTCAATTCCCCAGTACCAATGCAAAGCCAGATGTACAAAATGATGCATGCATCTGGAGTTCATTTGCAGTGGCAAGACACCCTGCTATGTTTATTTCTTCTCATTCCCTTTGCTTGGAAATAAGTAATATTTTTTTAAAAACATATGTAAGTTGTCCTCTGACCTTTCCATGCACCCATACACTCACACAAATAAACAAAAATTAAAAGAGGAAGGAAAGAAATGTTTTGTGATTCTAATAAGTACCTTTTTCCCTATCCTAGGAAACTTTTCCTGGACAATATTTCTTCCTATTATATAAAACATATCAATATTATAATATCATTATAAAAACTAGAGTAAAATTTCATTCATTTGGATTCTAGAAATGCATAAAATTTATAATAAAAACCAGTCACATTGTGCTGAAATTTCTGTCACTGGATATATTGGTTTTAAGAGGTAGTGGTATCAGGGGCTGGAGAGATGGCTTAGTGGTTAAGGCGCTTGTCTGTGAAGCCTAAGGACCCATGTTCAACTCTCTGGGTCCTGCACAGACCAGATGCACAAAGTGATGTAAGTGTGCAAGGTCACACATGCACAGAAGGTGGCGCGCCCATCTGTATTTCCATTGCAGAGGTTGGAGGCCCTGGCATGCCAATTCTCTCCCCTCCCCCTCTCTATTGCTCTAGCTCCATTGTCGCTCTCTCACATAAAAAACAAACAGAAAATATAGTGACACTGGGCTGGAGAAGTTATTTAGTGGTTAAGGCACTTGCCTGCAAAGCCAAAGGACCCAGGTTCAGTTCTCCAGTACTCACATAAGGCCAGATGCACAAAGTAGCATATGCATCTGGAGTTCATTTGCAGTGGCTAGAGGCCCTGGTGTGATCATTCTGTCTCTCCATCTCTCTGTGCTTACAAATAAATAAGATTAAAAAAATTAAAAAAGATAGTGATACCACTGAACAAACACATGGTGCCGTGCAAGTCACTTAAGTTAACTATAAGCAGTCAGACACTTTATCATATTTATCCATATATGCAGCCTGGATTTAGCACAACAAACCCGAATTTATTCAGCAACGAGGTTCTTGTTTACATGACATTAAATAACAGTTGAATTTATTCCTAAGGAAATAATATCCAGCCTTAGATCAGCTTTTTAGAAATGTTCAAAGTGAGCAATTAAAAATGATTTTCAGAAGAAAAGGTACATCAGCTACTTTAAATACTAAAAGGAAGTAGAAGAGGATTACAGTCTAGAAAACATCACTAGAACTGATATGTGAGAGGTTTTCTTGGTGACACAGAGGTTAATTTTGGTAGGGTGGTAGGGCTGGAAGCAACATTTCAGGGGTGCATGGCAAGACTAAGGTAGCAAGGAAAAGGGGCCTCCTAGAATATGTTCATCCCAATACTTGGGCGGGGAATGAAAAATAAAAAGGACAATAATGACAGGGGAAGGACAATAAGTACAAGTGAAGCATTTCTGAAAAGCGTGAAGATTCGGCTTGACTAAAGGCAGAGACTATACCAGAAAGGAATAGGAAGAAATGGTATTAAAAGGCTGAATAGTGGGCTTGAGAGATGGCTAAGTGGTTAAGGCACTTGCCTGCCAAGCCTAACCACCAGGGTTCAATTGTCCAGGACCCACATAAAGCCAGATGCACAAAGTGGCGCATGCATCTGGAGATTGTTTGCCATGGCTAGAGGTTCTGGTGCACCCATTCTCTCTTTCTCCATCTCTCTTCTTTCGGTCTTTCTCTCCTTGCAAATCAATAAATGAAATATTTACCAAAATAAAAAGGCTGCATAGGGGCTGAGTGAGTAAGAACACTTGGTGTGCAAGCATAAGACAGAAATAGGAGGCTTGTTGAGACTCTCTGGTCAGCCAGTCTGACTGAAAAATGGAGAGAGCTTCAGGTTCAGCGAGAGACTGTCTCAGAGAAATAGGGCAGAAGAGAGACAGAGGGCACCTGACGCCCTCCTCTGCTCTCTGAGCAAGTGTACACACAGCACAGATTGTGACACACATGCATGCAATGCTCAGTAGAAAAATATTTTTAACTGGTCTTTTACAAATATAAGCCTTTAGCTTTTTAAAAAACATTTTAAAGGGGGGGGCAGGAAAGATGGCTCAGCAATTAAGGTACTTGCCTGCAAAACCTAATGACCAGGGTTCAATTTTCCATTACCCACGTAAAGCTGGATGCACAAAGGGGCAAATGAATCTGGAGTTTGTTTGCAGCAGCTAGAAGCCCTGGCATTCCCATTCTCTCTGTCTGTCTTCTCTCTATCTCTTTCTGCTTGCAGATAAAAATACTTTAAAAATTCAAAATTATTAATTTAAGAGGCAGATTGAGAGAGGAAGAGAATGGGTGCTCCAGGGCCAAACGAACTCCAGACATATGCAACATCTTGTGTGTCTGGCTTTATGTGGGTACTGGGGAATTGAACCTGCATCCTCAGGCTTTGCAGGCAAGTGCCTTAACTGCTGAGCCATCTCTCCAGCCTCTAATATATATAATTTTTTATTTATTTTCAAAGAGAAAGAGACAGGGAGAGAGAGAATGTGCATGGGCATTCTAGGTTCTCTAGCCACTGCAAACGGATTCCAGATGCATGCACCACTTTGTGCGTCTGGCTTATGTGGGTACTAGAGAGTAGAAATGGGGTTGTTAGGCTTTGCAAGTAAGCACCTTAACCACTGAGCCGTCTCTACAGCCCACTCATTTGCTTTCTGAAAGACACTCCAAGAAAATGAAAAGACCACATGGGAAAGAAACATTCTCAAGTCACAACCTAGTAAGGTATTTAATCTGAACAAGTAAAGGCAGCAATACAAGAACAGCCCAGTCATGAAAAAATGGCCAAAAGATTCAAACAGATAATTCACAAAAGAAGATAAAAATAATAAAAAGGATATGATAAGACATTAAACATCATTATTCATTAGGACAATGCAAATAAAACAATGAAGAAATGCTGCCACATACCTATTAGAATAGCCCAAATTAAATAAAGAGACAATACACATTGTTGATGGGGATATAGAACACCTGGTGGGAATGCAAAGTGGCACAGCCACTTTGGTGAACAGATCAGCATTTCTTTTTTTTTCGGTTTTCCGAGGTAGGGTCTCACTCTAGCCCAGACTGACCTGGAATTCACTATGGAGTCTCAGGGTGGCCTCGAACTCACGGTGATCCTCTTACCTCTGCTTCCCGAGTGCTGGGATTAAAGGTGTGAGCCACCACACCCGGCAGCATTTTTAAAATAAAGTTAAACATAATTTTACCCTATGACCTAAAAATTCTAATCAAGAAATGATAATCTATGCCCACAACAAAAACTTCCAAGAGCTATTTGTAACAGCTTTGTATAATAGTCCCCCAAATGGAAACATGCCAAATATACATCAACCAGGAAAACAAACTGTGGTATGTCTATGCAATGAAATACTATTCAGCAATAAAAAGGAAGAAACTGCTGGTATATGCAACATTAATGACTCAAAAGCATTGTGCTGCCAGGCACGGCGGTGCTCACTGTGCTGCAGGGAGAGGCAGAAGAATTGCTATCACTAGTACGTGGTCATCTTGGGTTACATAACAAGACTTTGTCACAAAGAAAAAAAGTACTATGCTCTGTGAGAATAAAAAGCAGATGAGGGCTAGAGGAATGGCTTCGCGGTTAAGGTGTTTGCCTGCAAACCAAAAGATCCTGGTTTGATTCCCCAGGACCCATGTTAGCCAGAAGCACAAGGGGCGCACGTGTCTGGAGTTTGTTTGCAGTGGCTGGAGGCCCTGGCGCGCCCATTCTCTCTCTCTGTCTCTCTTCCCTCCTCTTTCTCTATCAAATAAATAAGTAAATAGATAAAAATAAAATATTTTTTTTAAAAGCAGATGAAAAGACTCCATTTATCTGACATTCAAGATAAAGAATAGCTACCAAGACAGAAATCAACCTATATTTGTCAGGAGCTGAAGGTGGAAATGAATGAATACAAAGAGGTAAAAGGCAACTTTATAGGATAATAGAAATCATGCATATCTCTTTTCATTTGAGGCAGGGTGTCACTCTAGCCCAGGCTGACCTGAAATTTACTATGTAGCCCAGGCTGGCCTTGAAGTCCTGGTGATTTTCCTACCTCAGCTTCCCGAGTGCTGGAATTAAAAGCATACACCATCACACCTAGCAAAATCATGTATATCTTGATTAAGTTTCTAAAAGGTCAAAGAACCTCACATCTTACAACAGTGAATTTGTAAATTTTACTATATGTAAACTATACCTCAACCAACAAGAAAAGTAATTAACTACATAACAATATTATTTTGGCATAAGTAGGAATACCAGACCAAGCATTTTTTCTTGCCTTAAAGTTTTTGCATACATGCCCACTCTACCGGAAGTGTCACCCTCTTTTTTGGTTGTTGTTTTGTTTTGTTTTGTTTTTTCAAGGCAGGGTCTCTGGTCCACGCTGACCTGGAATTCACTATGTAGTCTCAGGGTGGCCTTGAACTCACCGCTTGATCCTCCTACCTCTGCTCCCCGAGTGCTGGGATTAAAGGCGTGCGCCACCATGCCCAGCTCAGAAGTGTCTCCTTTCTCCTGAATCATTCTTCCCTCTCCTGTGAGTGTCAGTCAAATGTCACTTCCCCTTAAGTAATTTTCCTGACTCTACAGGCTGCTTAAGCCCCACAGGGGCAGCCATGACACCTATCTTAGTTAACTATTGCACCCCCTGAATTTATCACAGAATGAGGACTAATATTCTTTTTTTTAAATTTTTTGTTCATTTTTATTTATTTGAGAGCGACAGAGTGAAAAAGAGGGGGGAGAGACAGAGAGAGAGAATGGGCCTCCAGCTACTGCAAACGGACTCCATACGTGTGCGGCCCTTGTGCATCTGGCTTTCATAGGTCCTGGGGAATCGAGCCTCGAACGGGGGTCCTTAGGCTTCACAGGCAAGCGCTTAACTGCTAAGCCATCTCTCCGGCCTGAGGACTAATCTTCTTAAACACATGGGGAGAAAGCACAAGGTTTGGAATGGCTCAATGGGAAGTTGACTATAGAGCTGATAAAAATATTCCCCAAACTACATCTTCAGTCTTGACTATGAGCTTGGGTTCTACCACCATAATTCTGATTATATGTGTAATATCTTCACATTAATGTGCCACTGTTGCTTTTGCCTTAATATTTCTAAACAGAAATAAGTTTTCCTCTTCAATTTCATTCAAGTTAATTTCTTTCCTTAATCATTCTATTTCTGTTAGGGAGTATCTTACTATACTGTAAGTGTTCTTACAGTTTTCCAAAGGAGAAATCTTGGTATTACATTAAGTTTTTCCTTGTATTTGCTCTTCTCATCTCATTTGACATTAAACTTTATAGTTCTCTTCTCTTTTTCTCTTTTTTTTCTTTTTGAAACAAGGTTTCAATGTAATCCAGGCTGGCCTTAGACTCACTATGTAGCTGAGGATGACCTTGAACTCCTGATCCTCTCCCTTCTCCTGAGTGCTGGGTTTATAGGCATGTGCCCCCACAGCCAGTTTATGTGTGGCTGGGGATCGAACCCAGGCTCTCATGCATGCTGTGCAAGCATACTAACTGAGCTACGTCTCCAGCCCAGGTCCTTCTTTTCAAATGTGCCATTCACATACGCTTTTCCGTTCCCACTATTGTTCTCACCAGGCAAATCTGGCCAGAGAGGCGGGCACTAAACAAGGAAAGATACATTCAGATATGAGGTTAAAAAAGAAAAACAAAAACACTTCTTAGGGAAGATTGCTTTTAATCTGAGAAGAAAAAGAACAAGCCAGCAATGAGGCAGAGAGAAGCCACACTGAGTTGAAGGGAAAACTTGCCTAGGCGTCTAGGATAGCCTGCTCGAGGACCTGAAGGGAAGCTGCTGCTGCTGGGGGGCAGTGGGCCATGGCCATGGGGCAACATGATTAGAGATTAGAACACCAGAGGGGCCACTTGTGCTATTCACTATGACCTGTGGCTAGGGATTGATATCATTCTTTCCAATGTGAAGCCACTAACGGATGTAAAGAAGGGCATTGAAAAATGTTACGGAGTAATGACACTGAAGCTGCCAACCACGTGAGCATGTCTGTGGAAGCACTGACAATAACAACATTAGCAATGCTATTAGTGCCCAAATTGAGAGGGTGTTAAGACTAAAATACTAGACAACAATAATGAGCTAGAGGCCTTAGCAGTTAAGGACCCAGGTTCGATTCCCCAGGACCCACGTAAGCCAGATGTACAAGGTGGCGCATGCGTCTGGAGTTTGTTTACAGGACTGGAGGCCCTGGAGTACCCATTCTTTATCTGCTTCTTTCTCTCTCTCTCCTCTCTCAAATAAGTAAAATAAAATAAACATTAAAAAAATAATGCACTAGAGAGAGGGAGGGCAAGATAGAATCTCACTATGTAGGCCAGGCTGGCCTTAAACTTGAGATCCTTCTGTTTCAGCCTCCCTGGTGCTGGGATCATAGGCAAATGCCACCATCCAGCTGGTAATTATATGTGTAAAATGTAAGAGAAGGGCTGGGGAGATAGTTTAGCAGTTAAAGGTACTTGCTTGCAAAGCCTTCTGGCTTGGATTCCATTCTCCAGTATCCATACAAAGCCAGTTGCACAAAGTGGTGCATGTATCTGGAGTTCATCTGCAGTGGCTAGAGGTCCTGGTGCTCCCATTCATGCACACACTCTCTCTCCCCCTCTCAAAACAAAAAAACAAAAAAGTTTAAGAGTAGTTTGAGCCACTGTAAGGCTGAGGCAGGAGGATAACTTGAGTCCAGGAGTCTAAGACAGTCTGAACACCAGAGTGAGATCCCATGGCAAAAAATAAACAAACAAAAAAGGATAAGAAAGCTAAAACGATAAAAACAGGCTTTAAACCTTTATAAATACCTCAGTAAAGGTTTGGTTATAGTGGCCATGATTTTAAGGCTAACTTGGACTACATGGTGCCAGGCTAGTCAGGATTACATAGAAAGACCCTGTCTCAAAAAAGAAAAAATAGGGTGGGGTGTGGTGGTGCACACCTTTGATCCCAGCACTCAGGAGGCAGAAGTAAGTGGATTGCCATGAGTTCAAGTCCACCCTGAGACTACATAGTGAATTCCAGGTCAGCCTGAGCTAGAGTAACTAATTCAGCTATATACTAGTATTCATAGACATCACTAAAATGTAAAGGTACAGAAAATTAGAAAGTAAATGAATGGAAAAATACATGTTGAACAAATATCATCCAATAGGATGCTGGGGTAGCATGATTTCTTATTGTAAAAAGTGAATGATAGGGCTGGAGGGATAGCTTAGCGGTTAAAGCATTTGCCTGCGAAGCCTAAGGACCCGGTTCAATTCCCCAGGACCCACGTTAGACAGATGCACAAAGGGGTGCATGCGTCTGGAGTTCGTTTGCAATGGCTGGAGGCCCATTCTCTGCCTTGAAAAACCAAAAATAAATAAATAAATAGATAATCAAGATCACAATCAAACAAAAAACTCAAACTCTTGCCTTAGTTTATTTTCTGGTACTGTTATAGAATACTTTAGATCAAGTAACTTATAGTAAACACTATTTACTGGGCTGGGATCTGGCAAAGGCCTTCATGCTGTGTGGTGGAAGAATAAGAGAGAAATGGGAGAAACTAAGTGGTTTTTATAATAACCGGCTGTCGCGGTCATGAACCCACACTCATAACAGCACGGGCCCTGTGACTGAATCCCCCGCCAACACTATTACCTTGGGGACTACATTTTCAACACACGAACTTTGGGGGACACATTCAAACCACAGCAGCTCCAAACCTTCATAAGTATCCCAATAAAGATAAAGAAAGAGGAATAGCTGGCCTGGTGGAGCATGCCTTTAATCTCAGCACTCAGGAGGCAGAGGTAGGAGGATCGCTGTGAGCTCACGGCCAATGTGAGACTACATAGTGAATTCCAGGTCAGCCTGGGCTACAGCGAGACCTACCTTGAAAAACCAAAATAAAAAAATAAATAAACTAACTCAAATAAAAGTAGTGGGGCATATAACATTGTAAATAAAAAGGTAAGACAATTGTTGAAATAAGTCCAAATATGTTAGTAATTTCAATATCTAAGTAGATTGAACTTGTGAGTTTAATTCATAACTTCTCAGATTAGAAACTAATTCAGCTATATACTAGTATTCATAGACATCACTAAAATGTAAAGGTACAGAAAATTAGAAAGTAAATGAATGGAAAAATACATGTTGAACAAATATCATCCAATAGAATGCTGGGGTAGCATGATTTCTTATTGTAAAAAGTGAATGATAGGGCTGGAGGGATAGCTTAGCGGTTAAAGCATTTGCCTGCGAAGCCTAAGGACCCGGTTCAATTCCCCAGGACCCACGTTAGACAGATGCACAAAGGGGTGCATGCGTCTGGAGTTCGTTTGCAATGGCTGGAGGCCCATTCTCTGGCATGCCCATTCTCTCTCTATCTGCCTCTTCCCTTCTCTCTCTCTCAAATAAATAAATAAAAACATTTTTTAAAAAGTGAATAATAAAGGAATGTTTTGTCAAAGAGATATAGCCATTCTGAATATGTAACTTGCAATACTCCTTTACTGTATGTAAAGCAAAAATGTCATTGATAGACTTGCAGAAAATTTACAAGTCCACAACTATAGTGGGGATATTTATATTTATTTCTGATATCTTTCTTTACCATGTTTCCTACAGGGACATAAAAAGCAAGCTATGAAGGACATAGAAGATATGAAAAATGGCTAACAAACTTGATTATAGTCAGAATCCTTCACCTAACAGTACATGCTCTTTATTTATTTATTTTTGGTAAACTTTATTTTTAAATATTTATTTGAGAGAAAGAAAGAGGCAGAGAGAGGGAGAGAGAGAATGGGCATGCCAGGGCCTCCAGCCACTGCAAACAAACTCCAGACTCATGTGTCCTCTTATGCATCTGGCTTATGTAGGTCCTGGGGAATCGAACCAAGGTCCTTTGGCTTTGAAGGCAAGTGCCTTAACCGCTAAGCCATCTCTCCAGCCCCTCTTTTTAAATTTTTTCCCCAGTGCTTTCGCTTAAAACTAGGACCTCATACTAGGCAAGCATTCTACCACTGAGCTAGCTATTCCCAGCTGCACATGTTTTTTTTAAGTACACATGGAAAACTGGTAAAATTCAGCTACAAAGCCATTCTTTTAAAAAAAATAATAAATGAAAATTTATTTGAGAGAGAGAGGGAGAGAGTGGCCTCTAGCCACTGCAAATGAACTCCATACGTATGTGCCACCTTGTAAAGCTGGCTTTATGTGGGTACTGGGGAATCAAACCCTGGTCCTTCAGCTTTGCAGGCAAGTGCCTTAACTGCTGAGCCATCTCTCCAGCCCACCCCAAAGCCATTTTTAAGAACTACCAACAGTTGATATCATATAGAGCACAGCCTTCTTTTTTGAAACCATAATGTAACAAAACAATAAACCAACAACACAAAGTCCTACAAGACTCCACAATAAGACTCCATAATAAAATTGAGTGGATGGTATTAGTGTGGCTCACTGAGACGGTAAATGTTGCAGTCAGGTTCGCATTCTTTGCAGAAATCACCCAACCATGAGCAGTGGGGAAATAAAGGTTTATTTTGGCTTACAGGCTCGGGAGGGAAGTTCCATGATGGCAGGGGAAATGATGGCATGAGCAGAGGGTGGACATCACTCCCTGGCCAACATCAGGCGGACGACAACAGGAGAGTGTGCCAAACGCTGGCAAGGGGAAGCTGGCTGTAACACTCATAAGCTGGCCCCCAACAATACACTGTCTCCAGGAGGCATAAATTCCCAAATCTCCATCAGCTGGGAACCTAGCATTCAGAACACTGTTATGGGGGACACCTGGATCAAACCACCACAGTAAGGAATGAAAAAGGAAAAGATCTTCTAAGCTGAGTAGAAAATGGGGTCAGAAGATACATCAGACCAGAGAAAAGTCTGGTCACCCAGCACCAAGTGAAGTGTTGGGATAGAAATACCTCAACCAAGTCACTAAGCATACAGTTAGTATGTCTGCGGTGACCACACTTCTCTGTAAGTGGTTTTCTGTAGATTTTTGGATTTTGTAAAAATGAGTTTGAAAATCACGATTTAAATTACCGATTAATTGGTCATGTCGCCACCTAGTGGTACATTTTAGAATAGCCACCGTTGTATAAAATGAATTCCCGACCATGATTGTTTAAATTAAAGAAAGCAAAGGTGGCTGTCCTGGTGACGCAGGCTTGTAATTCCAGCGCTCGGGAGGCTTGACGAGTGAGAGGTCAACATGGGCTACATAATAAGGTCTTGTGTCAAAAAATTCAAGAAAGGGCAGGCATGGTGGTGCATGCCTTTAATCCTGCCACTCAGGAGGCTGAGGTAGGAGGATTGTTATGAGTTCGAGGCCAGCCTGAGACTACATAGTGAATTCCAGGGCTAGATTGAAACCCTACCACGAAAACTTTTTTTGTCTGTTTTCTTTTTAAAAATATTTATTCATTTATTTATATTTATTTATTTATTTATTTAATGAGAGAACACGACACACCAAAAGAGAGAGGAAGAGTATGGGCATACCAGGGTGTCCTGCCACTGCCAATGAACTCAAGATGCAAACGCCACTTTGTGCATCTGGTTTTACGTGGGAACTGGGGACTTGAACCCTAGCCATCAGGCCTTGTAAAGTGTTTTTAACTGCTGAGCCATCGCTGCCACCCCTGCAAGTGACTTCCCAGCTCTAGGCCACTGTCTACTGTCCCTCTCAGGGCTACATTGTGGCTTTCATGGGCCACAGGCACATTTGCCTTCATGGGCAAAAAAGGTTTTAGCATTATGTTTTATGACCATGTTAGTATGAATACAAATATAACCCCAGGATATATTTATTGTTATTATACTTATTTTTTCTCACATTTCATTTTTTTTTTTTAAGCTAGGGTCTTGCTCTAGCCTAGGCTGACCTGGAATTCACTATGGGGTGTGCCAGAGAGAGATTGGGCCCCTCAGCTACTGGCCCAAACGGACTCAATTACGGTGTGCGGCCCTTGTGATCTGGCTTTCATAGGTCTGGGGAATCGAGGCCTCGTACGGGGGGGTCCTTAGGCTTCACAGGCAAGCGCTAACTGCTAAGCCATCTCCTCCGGCCTGAGGACTAATCTTCTATACAACCATGGGGTGAAAGCACAAGGTTTGGAAGTATGGCTCAATGGGAAGTTGGACTATTGAGCTGATAAAAATATCCCCAAAACTACATCTTTAGGTCTTGACTATGAGCTTGGGTTCTACCACCATAATTCTGATTTTTGTGTAATATTTCTCATTTAATGTGCCACTGTTGCTTTGCCTTATGATTCTCTAAACGAAATTAAGTTTTCCTTTCAATTTCATCAAGTTAATTTCTTTCCTTAATCATTCTATTTCTGTTAGGGAGTATCTTACTATACTGTAAGTGTTCTTACAGTTTTCCAAAGGAGAAATCTTGGTATTACATTAAGTTTTTCCTTGTATTTGCTCTTCTCATCTCATTTGACATTAAACTTTATAGTTCTCTTCTCTTTTTCTCTTTTTTTTCTTTTTGAAACAAGGTTTCAATGTAATCCAGGCTGGCCTTAGACTCACTATGTAGCTGAGGATGACCTTGAACTCCTGATCCTCTCCCTTCTCCTGAGTGCTGGGTTTATAGGCATGTGCCCCCCACAGCCAGTTTATGTGTGGCTGGGGATCGAACCCAGGCTCTCATGCATGCTGTGCAAGCATACTAACTGAGCTACGTCTCCAGCCCAGGTCCTTCTTTTCAAATGTGCCATTCACATATGCTTTTCCGTTCCCACTATTGTTCTCACCAGGCAAATCTGGCCAGAGAGGCGGGCACTAAACAAGGAAAGATACATTCAGATATGAGGTTAAAAAAGAAAAACAAAAACACTTCTTAGGGAAGATTGCTTTTAATCTGAGAAGAAAAAGAACAAGCCAGCAATGAGGCAGAGAGAAGCCACACTGAGTTGAAGGGAAAACTTGCCTAGGCGTCTAGGATAGCCTGCTCGAGGACCTGAAGGGAAGCTGCTGCTGCTGGGGGGCAGTGGGCCATGGCCATGGGGCAACATGATTAGAGATTAGAACACCAGAGGGGCCACTTGTGCTATTCACTATGACCTGTGGCTAGGGATTGATATCATTCTTTCCAATGTGAAGCCACTAACGGATGTAAAGAAGGGCATTGAAAAATGTTACGGAGTAATGACACTGAAGCTGCCAACCACGTGAGCATGTCTGTGGAAGCACTGACAATAACAACATTAGCAATGCTATTAGTGCCCAAATTGAGAGGGTGTTAAGACTAAAATACTAGACAACAATAGTGAGCTAGAGGCCTTAGCAGTTAAGGACCCAGGTTCGATTCCCCAGGACCCACGTAAGCCAGATGTACAAGGTGGCGCATGCGTCTGGAGTTTGTTTACAGGACTGGAGGCCCTGGAGTACCCATTCTTTATCTGCTTCTTTCTCTCTCTCTCCTCTCTCAAATAAGTAAAATAAAATAAACATTAAAAAATAATGCACTAGAGAGAGGGAGGGCAAGATAGAATCTCACTATGTAGGCCAGGCTGGCCTTAAACTTGAGATCCTTCTGTTTCAGCCTCCCCTGGTGCTGGGATCATAGGCAAATGCCACCATCCAGCTGGTAATTATATGTGTAAAATGTAAGAGAAGGGCTGGGGAGATAGTTTAGCAGTTAAAGGTACTTGCTTGCAAAGCCTTCTGGCTTGGATTCCATTCTCCAGTATCCATACAAAGCCAGTTGCACAAAGTGGTGCATGTATCTGGAGTTCATCTGCAGTGGCTAGAGGTCCTGGTGCTCCCATTCATGCACACACTCTCTCTCCCCCTCTCAAAACAAAAAAACAAAAAGTTTAAGAGTAGTTTGAGCCACTGTAAGGCTGAGGCAGGAGGATAACTTGAGTCCAGGAGTCTAAGACAGTCTGAACACCAGAGTGAGATCCCATGGCAAAAAATAAACAAACAAAAAAGGATAAGAAAGCTAAAACGATAAAAACAGGCTTTAAACCTTTATAAATACCTCAGTAAAGGTTTGGTTATAGTGGCCATGATTTTAAGGCTAACTTGGACTACATGGTGCCAGGCTAGTCAGGATTACATAGAAAGACCCTGTCTCAAAAAAGAAAAAATAGGGTGGGGTGTGGTGGTGCACACCTTTGATCCCAGCACTCAGGAGGCAGAAGTAAGTGGATTGCCATGAGTTCAAGTCCACCCTGAGACTACATAGTGAATTCCAGGTCAGCCTGAGCTAGAGTAACTAATTCAGCTATATACTAGTATTCATAGACATCACTAAAATGTAAAGGTACAGAAAATTAGAAAGTAAATGAATGGAAAAATACATGTTGAACAAATATCATCCAATAGGATGCTGGGGTAGCATGATTTCTTATTGTAAAAAGTGAATGATAGGGCTGGAGGGATAGCTTAGCGGTTAAAGCATTTGCCTGCGAAGCCTAAGGACCCGGTTCAATTCCCCAGGACCCACATTAGCTAGATGCACAAAGGGGTGCATGCATCTGGAGTTCGTTTGCAATGGCTGGAGGCCCATTCTCTGCCTTGAAAAACCAAAAATAAATAAATAAATAGATAATCAAGATCACAATCAAACAAAAAACTCAAACTCTTGCCTTAGTTTATTTTCTGGTACTGTTATAGAATACTTTAGATCAAGTAACATATAGTAAACACTATTTACTGGGCTGGGATCTGGCAAAGGCCTTCATGCTGTGTGGTGGAAGAATAAGAGAGAAATGGGAGAAACTAAGTGGTTTTTATAATAACCGGCTGTCGCGGTCATGAACCCACACTCATAACAGCACGGGCCCTGTGACCGAATCCCCCGCCAACACTATTACCTTGGGGACTACATTTTCAACACACGAACTTTGGGGGACACATTCAAACCACAGCAGCTCCAAACCTTCATAAGTATCCCAATAAAGATAAAGAAAGAGGAATAGCTGGCCTGGTGGAGCATGCCTTTAATCTCAGCACTCAGGAGGCAGAGGTAGGAGGATCGCTGTGAGCTCACGGCCAATGTGAGACTACATAGTGAATTCCAGGTCAGCCTGGGCTACAGCGAGACCTACCTTGAAAAACCAAAATAAATAAATAAATAAACTAACTCAAATAAAAGTAGTGGGGCATATAACATTGTAAATAAAAAGGTAAGACAATTGTTGAAATAAGTCCAAATATGTTAGTAATTTCAATATCTAAGTAGATTGAACTTGTGAGTTTAATTCATAACTTCTCAGATTAGAAACTAATTCAGCTATATACTAGTATTCATAGACATCACTAAAATGTAAAGGTACAGAAAATTAGAAAGTAAATGAATGGAAAAATACATGTTGAACAAATATCATCCAATAGAATGCTGGGGTAGCATGATTTCTTATTGTAAAAAGTGAATGATAGGGCTGGAGGGATAGCTTAGCGGTTAAAGCATTTGCCTGCGAAGCCTAAGGACCCGGTTCAATTCCCCAGGACCCACGTTAGACAGATGCACAAAGGGGTGCATGCGTCTGGAGTTCGTTTGCAATGGCTGGAGGCCCATTCTCTGGCATGCCCATTCTCTCTCTATCTGCCTCTTCCCTTCTCTCTCTTTCTCTCAAATAAATAAATAAAAACATTTTTTAAAAAGTGAATAATAAAGGAATGTTTTGTCAAAGAGATATAGCCATTCTGAATATGTAACTTGCAATACTCCTTTACTGTATGTAAAGCAAAAATGTCATTGATAGACTTGCAGAAAATTTACAAGTCCACAACTATAGTGGGGATATTTATATTTATTTCTGATATCTTTCTTTACCATGTTTCCTACAGGGACATAAAAAGCAAGCTATGAAGGACATAGAAGATATGAAAAATGGCTAACAAACTTGATTATAGTCAGAATCCTTCACCTAACAGTACATGCTCTTTATTTATTTATTTTTGGTAAACTTTATTTTTAAATATTTATTTGAGAGAAAGAAAGAGGCAGAGAGAGGGAGAGAGAGAATGGGCATGCCAGGGCCTCCAGCCACTGCAAACAAACTCCAGACTCATGTGTCCTCTTATGCATCTGGCTTATGTAGGTCCTGGGGAATCGAACCAAGGTCCTTTGGCTTTGAAGGCAAGTGCCTTAACCGCTAAGCCATCTCTCCAGCCCCTCTTTTTAAATTTTTTCCCCAGTGCTTTCGCTTAAAACTAGGACCTCATACTAGGCAAGCATTCTACCACTGAGCTAGCTATTCCCAGCTGCACATGTTTTTTTTAAGTACACATGGAAAACTGGTAAAATTCAGCTACAAAGCCATTCTTTTAAAAAAAATAATAAATGAAAATTTATTTGAGAGAGAGAGGGAGAGAGTGGCCTCTAGCCACTGCAAATGAACTCCATACGTATGTGCCACCTTGTAAAGCTGGCTTTATGTGGGTACTGGGGAATCAAACCCTGGTCCTTCAGCTTTGCAGGCAAGTGCCTTAACTGCTGAGCCATCTCTCCAGCCCACCCCAAAGCCATTTTTAAGAACTACCAACAGTTGATATCATATAGAGCACAGCCTTCTTTTTTGAAACCATAATGTAACAAAACAATAAACCAACAACACAAAGTCCTACAAGACTCCACAATAAGACTCCATAATAAATTGAGTGGATGGTATTAGTGTGGCTCACTGAGACGGTAAATGTTGCAGTCAGGTTCGCATTCTTTGCAGAAATCACCCAACCATGAGCAGTGGGGAAATAAAGGTTTATTTTGGCTTACAGGCTCGGGAGGGAAGTTCCATGATGGCAGGGGAAATGATGGCATGAGCAGAGGGTGGACATCACTCCCTGGCCAACATCAGGCGGACGACAACAGGAGAGTGTGCCAAACGCTGGCAAGGGGAAGCTGGCTGTAACCCTCATAAGCTGGCCCCCAACAATACACTGTCTCCAGGAGGCATAAATTCCCAAATCTCCATCAGCTGGGAACCTAGCATTCAGAACACTGTTATGGGGGACACCTGGATCAAACCACCACAGTAAGGAATGAAAAAGGAAAAGATCTTCTAAGCTGAGTAGAAAATGGGGTCAGAAGATACATCAGACCAGAGAAAAGTCTGGTCACCCAGCACCAAGTGAAGTGTTGGGATAGAAATACCTCAACCAAGTCACTAAGCATACAGTTAGTATGTCTGCGGTGACCACACTTCTCTGTAAGTGGTTTTCTGTAGATTTTTGGATTTTGTAAAAATGAGTTTGAAAATCACGATTTAAATTACCGATTAATTGGTCATGTCGCCACCTAGTGGTACATTTTAGAATAGCCACCGTTGTATAAAATGAATTCCCGACCATGATTGTTTAAATTAAAGAAAGCAAAGGTGGCTGTCCTGGTGACGCAGGCTTGTAATTCCAGCGCTCGGGAGGCTTGACGAGTGAGAGGTCAACATGGGCTACATAATAAGGTCTTGTGTCAAAAAATTCAAGAAAGGGCAGGCATGGTGGTGCATGCCTTTAATCCTGCCACTCAGGAGGCTGAGGTAGGAGGATTGTTATGAGTTCGAGGCCAGCCTGAGACTACATAGTGAATTCCAGGGCTAGATTGAAACCCTACCACGAAAACTTTTTTTGTCTGTTTTCTTTTTAAAAATATTTATTCATTTATTTATATTTATTTATTTATTTATTTAATGAGAGAACACGACACACCAAAAGAGAGAGGAAGAGTATGGGCATACCAGGGTGTCCTGCCACTGCCAATGAACTCAAGATGCAAACGCCACTTTGTGCATCTGGTTTTACGTGGGAACTGGGGACTTGAACCCTAGCCATCAGGCCTTGTAAAGTGTTTTTAACTGCTGAGCCATCGCTGCCACCCCTGCAAGTGACTTCCCAGCTCTAGGCCACTGTCTACTGTCCCTCTCAGGGCTACATTGTGGCTTTCATGGGCCACAGGCACATTTGCCTTCATGGGCAAAAAAGGTTTTAGCATTATGTTTTATGACCATGTTAGTATGAATACAAATATAACCCCAGGATATATTTATTGTTATTATACTTATTTTTTCTCACATTTCATTTTTTTTTAAGCTAGGGTCTTGCTCTAGCCTAGGCTGACCTGGAATTCACTATGGGGTGTGCCACCATGCCTGGTTCATTTCTTTAAAAAAAATTTTTTTTAAAAAAAATTTGCATGGAGAGAGAGAGAGAGAGAGAGAGAGAATGTGCATGCCAGGACCTCTTGCCACTGAAAACGGATTCTAGATACATGCTCCACTTTGTGTATCTGGCTTTACGTGGGTACCAGAGAATTAAACTAGGGCCTTCAGGCTTTGCAAGCAAGTGCCTTTAACTACTGAGCCATCTCTCTAGCCCTCTCATTTCTTTAAAAAAAATCATAATACAAACATTTTCATAGACCCCTTAAAAGTATCAGATACTGCTGGGAATGGTGGCACATACCTGTAATCCCAGAACTTAGTTGGTAGCGGCAGGAGATCATAAGTTTAAGGTAATTCTTGACTACATAGTGAGCTTGAGACCTACCTGGAATAGGAGGCCTTGTGTCAAAAAAAAAAAAAAAAAAGCAAACAAAAACTGTATCATATATTGCTGCTTTAGACTGGACATCCAAGCAGAGATCTCTATTATCTGTCTGTCATCTGTCCACATGTGAATCTCTGTATCATCCACCATATTCTCTGTCATTGATATGGTCTCATGAATTGCTACTTTTTCAATTGTTTATACTTCATTACTATATTTACTTAGTTTAGTGTTCAAATGACCCATATTTGGCTTAAAGCATATAATTAAAGCTTGCCTCCATGTCCTTGCAATGTGTTTCCATATTTTCCTTAGTCCTTCCTTTGTTTTTGGCACAACCAAGGTGTCCTGTGCTTTTGTGTACCTATTCTGCCCAGCCCTGGGATTGGCCATTTCTTTCTTAAAAAAAATAACATAATTTATTATTTTAGAGTAGTTTTTAAGTACTTAGATTAAATTAATTTAATTCAAATTAATTAAATTAAATTTAAATATTAGGAGTAATATTTAATTTAAATATGTAAAAAGGAATACATATTTATTTTATTTGAGAAAGAGAGAGAGAGAGAACGGGTATGCCAGGACCTTCTGCAACTGCAAACAAATGCCAGATGTATGCACCACTTTGTGCCTCTGGCTTTAGGCTTTGCAAGCAAGCACCTTTAACTGCTGAGCCATCTCTCCAGCCCAACTGGCCATTTCTTGAGAGAGACAGGGTTCTTTTAGTAGGGAATATTAGAAACTAGGCACACACAATGCTATTGGACTATATGTGTTTTTTGGGCCATTGAAAAGACAGAAATAGGAAATTCAGGCATGTATACAATACATATATATATATATATATATATATATATATATATATATATATATATATATATATATATGCATGTATGAACATGTACATACACATACATATTCACATGTTGGAAATCACAAATGCACATCAATTTCAGTTCTTCGCCACAAGATTCTCTTTTGTCTTCCTTCTTCCGGGGAGAGAACCTTGGATCCTAACGCTGCCTTCCAGGGAAAGAACCAGCACCGAGTCTCCTTACTTGCTCAATCTTATATTACATCTAAAACAGTCTGAGATTGCTATGAACATACCACTCAACTCTTACTAAGAAGAGTTCAGGATTTGTTTGTACTTGTTTCTTCCCAGCCTCTCCAAAACTGAGGGCATGCCATGGTCATAAATTCCTTGGATTAGTTCTTTTTAGAAAACTGTTCTTTTACCGAGTGTAATCATGACATTCATTTGAAATGAATTGTGCTCACTTGTCTGCATTGGGCTTTTGGTTTTAGATGTCTAAGATTCATTCTCTTCCTTTTCATTCTTACTGGTTTAATTTCTTTGTTTTTTAGAAGTTTATTTATTTAGTTATGAGGGAGAAAGAGGCAGATTGAGAGAGAGAATGGGCACACCAGGGCCTCTGGCCTCTGCAAACAAATTTCAGACATATGTGCCACCTACTGTGCCTGGCTTTACATGGGTACTGGGGTACGGAACCTGGGCCCTTAGGCTTTGCAGGCAAGTGTCTTAATGGCTAAACCATTTCTCCAGCCCTTAACTTAGTTTTAGACTTGTAACATGCTGTCAAAAGTTAAGACCATTCAAGCCGGGCATGGTGGCACACTCCCTTAGTCCCAGCACTCAGGAGGCAGAGGAAGGAAGATCGCCGTGAGTTCAAGGCCACTCTGAGACTACATAGTGAATTCCAGGTCAGCCTGGGCCAGAGTGAGACTTTACCGCAAACAAAACAAAACGAAACAAACAAAAGTTAAGACCATTCAAAAGCTAGGACTAAGGGCATAGGTCAACAGTAGAACACTGACCATATGAGTGCATGGTTCAATCCCCCAGCATTAAAAAGAAAGCTACGCAAAAGTTACACTCAGAAAAGTCACTTCCTAGCACCTCCTTGACCCTTACATAGAAATTTTATTGTTCTGTGGATTAGCCTGTTTCTTTTTGCAATGATAACGTATATTTTCTTATTTTTTTCTCTTCCTCCCTCCCTCCCTCGCGTCCTTCCTTCCTTCTCCCTCCCGTCCTCTCCTCCCTCGCGTCCTCTCTCCCTCGCGTCCTTCCTTCCTTCCTCCCTCCCGTCCTCCCTCCCTCGCGTCCTTCCTTCCTCGCGTCCTCCCTCCCTCCCTCGCGTCCTCTCTCCCTCGCGTCCTTCCTTCCTTCCTTCCTCCCGTCCTCCCTCCCTCCCTCGCGTCCTCTCCTCCCTCGCGTCATCCTTCTTCCTTCCCTCCCGCCCCCCCCCCTGGCCCTTCCCTTCCCTTTCCTTTCCTCCCCCTTCCCTCCCCCCCTCCTTTTCCCTTCCTCTTTCCTTCCCTTCCTCCCCCCGTCCTCCCTCCCTCCGTCCTTCCTTCCTCCCCCCCGCCCTCCTCCTCGCTCCTCCTTCCTCTGTCCCCCTTTCCCTTTCCCTTTCCCTCCCTCCCGTCCCCCCTCCCCCCCCTTTCCCCCCCTTTCCCCCTCCCTCCCCCGTCCTTCCTTTCCCCTCTGCCCTTCCTTCTTCCCCCCCGTCTTCCCTTCCCTTTTCCCCCCTGCCCCTTTTTTCCTTTCCTCCCCCTTCCCCCCCCCCCTCCGTCCTTCCCCCCCTCCCCCTTCTTCCCTTTCCCTCCCTCCCCCCCTTTTTTCCCCCCCTTTCTTCCCCCCCTCCCTCCCCCTCCGTCCTTCCCCCCCCTCCCCCCCCTCCGTTTCCTTTTCCTCCCTCCCGTCCTTCTTCCTTTCCTTCCTTCTCCCTCCTTCCGTCTCCTCCCTCCCGTCCTTCTTTCCTTCCTTCCTTCCTCCCTCCCGTCCGTCCTTCCTCCCCTCCCGTCCTCCCGTCCTTCCTTCCTCCCTCCTGTCCGTCCGTCCATCCTCCCTCCCTCCCTCCCGTCCGTCCGTCCGTCCTTCCTCCCTCCCTCCCGTTCGTCCTTCCTCCCTCCCTCCCGTACGTCCGTCGGTCCTCTCTCCCTCCCGTCCTTCCTCCCTCTCTCCCGTACGTCCGTCGGTCCTCTCTCCCTCCCGTCCGTCCGTCGGTCCTCTCTCCCTCCCGTCCTTCCTCCCTCCCTCCCGTACGTCCGTCGGTCCTCTCTCCCTCCCGTCCGTCCGTCCTTCCCTCCTTCCTTTTTTTTTTTTTTTTTTTTCTTTTTTTTTCTTTTTTTTTTTTTTTTTTTTTTTTTGAGGTAGGGTCTCACTGTAGCCTAGGCTGACCTGGAATTCATTATGTAGTCTCAGGGAGGCATCGAACTCCTGGCGATCCTCCTACCTCTGCCTCCCGAGTGCTGGGATTAAAGGTGTCTTTTTTCTTTCTTCCAGGCAGGGTCTCACTAGCCCAGGCTGACCCAGAACTCACTTTGTAGCCTCAGACTGGCCTTGAATTCTTGGTGATCCTCCTAACTTGGCTTTCCAAGTACTGATATCAAAGGTGTGTGCCACCATGCCTGCCTCTCCTATTTTTATTTTATTTTATTTGGAGACAGTGTCTTACTGCACAGCCCTGGCTGGCCTGGAACTAGCTATGTAAACTAGGCTGCCTTTGAACTTGTGGCAAGTTAATCTTTCTG
Organism: Dipus sagitta; assembly: GCA_036346955.1. Lineage (NCBI taxonomy): Eukaryota > Metazoa > Chordata > Mammalia > Rodentia > Dipodidae > Dipus > Dipus sagitta. The sequence continues at coordinate 48,161,972 of CM070782.1, forward strand.
CCTGTGCTTCCTGAGTGCTGAGATTGCAGGTGTGTGCCACCATGCCTGGCACACGTTTTTTTTTTTTTTTTTTAAATTACTCTCTCGTGAAAATCATTCTACATTAGTTCATAGGCATCTTCTTCATTGTTCTTTACAGCTGGTTAGTACTCCATGGTGTGAATGTATTGTGATTTATGCAGCCAACTTTCAGTTGGATATTGAAATAGTTACCAATATTAATAGATTAAAATAATGCTGCATGTGTATTTTTGCGTTATTGGAGGTGTAATTGCAGGATAACTTTATACAAGTGGATTGTTATGTTGAAAGGAAAATTTATACATCGTGTCTTATATCTTTGGAGAATACATTCGATAGCTTTCAGTGGGTATGTGAGACTGAAGATAACACCAAATCCTACATAGGCTATCTATGATACAGTTTAATTTATAAATTAAATACAGTGAGGGATTAACACCAATAACTAATAACAAAATAGTGTAAGTATAATGGCATACTGTAACAAAAGTTAAGTATATGTGGTCTCTCCCAAAATATTTTATTATGCTATTTTTATAACTTAATTACCTCCCAAAGACCTCACCTCCTATACTTAGGGGTTAGAATTTCAGCCTATAGTTTGGAGTAGGAGAATATTAGCATTCAGTTTATTCTATCAAGGTTTTGACCTTTTCGCCAATCTGATGAGTGAGAAATCATATCTCAGTATAGTCCTAATAATTTACATTTTTATTATGAATGAAGTTGAACATCTCCTTATATGTTTAAAAATGTATTGGGCTGGAGAGATGTCTCAGTGGTTAAGGCACTTGCCTGCAAAGCCTAAGAACCCAGGTTTGATTCCCTAGTACCTAAATAAAGCCAGATGACTAGTTGGTGCATATGTCTGGACTTCACTTGCAGTGGCCAGACATATGCAGTGGCCTGATCTCTCTGCCTCTCTCTCTCAAATAAATATATTTTTTTAAATCTTCATACTGAACTGGAGAAATGGCTCAGCAGTTAAAAGTGCTTGCTTGCAAAGCCTGATGGCCTGGGTTTAGTTCCCCAGTACCTATGTAAAGCCAGATGCACAAAGTGGCATATATGTCTACAGTTCATTTGCAGTGGCAAGGGGCCCTGGTGTGGCCCCCCCCCCTCCTTGCAAATAAATAAATTTAAATGCTTTTTATTCAATTATCTCTATTTAAAAAATGTCTTCAAATATATTTCTGTGGATTATCTATGCAGGCATTCATGTTTTTTGATTGCTCTTTTTTTATTCATTTCTACTTATCTTTCTTTCTTTCTTTTCTTGCTTCCTTCTTTGTTTTTCCTCCCTACCCCTCTCTTCCTTTCTTCTTCCTTTCTTTCCTTCCTTCTTCATCTTCTCCCTCCTCTCTCTCTTTTACTTACTTTCTTTTTTGGGAATTTCTTTTTTTTATTTATAGGATATGTTATGATAACTTAATAATGTATACAATATGTAATGATGAAAGAGAATGATTAGCATTTCTGTCTTTTTAAATACTTACCATGTCTGTCTGCAGAGAACCTTTGGGCTCTTCTAGTCATTTCTATTTTCTGTTCAATTTTGACAGTTTTATCTATATGTGAAAGAACTCTTAAGAAGCAATACATATTGTAGCTATTATACCCCAGTTTGTAGTTTGACTTTGTCATGTAAAAACATTTTTAAATTTTTATATCAAATTTATCAATCTTTCCTATTTCTTCCTTTTGCAATTCAAATTATAGTGGGAAAACCTTTCCTTACATAGAGAGTAAAGAGGAACTCACTCAAGTTTTCTGCCAGAACTTGCATATATATATATTTTTTCATTAAAAATTTTGCTGGGTGTGGTCGTGCATGCCTTTAATCCCAACACTTGGGAGGCAGATGTAGGAAGATCGCTGTGAGTTCAAGGCCAATCTGAGACTACATAGTGAATTCCAGGTCAGCCTGAGCTAGAGTGAAACCATACTTTGAAAAAAAAAAGTTTTTTTTTTATTCATTTAGAGTATCTTCTTATGCATGGAATGAATATTAGGCATAACAATATTTTTCCAAATGACTTTCTCTGACTTTTTTTTTCCTGTCTTTTTTTTTTTTTTTTTTTGAGATGGGATCTCACTCTAGCCCAGGCTGACCTGGAATTCACTATATCTCAGGCCGGCCTTGAATTGTAGTGATCCTCCTACCTCTGCCTCATGAGTGCTGGAATTCAAGGTGTAAGCTACCATGCCCAGTGGCTCTCATATTTTTTAAAAGCCTAGAAGATAATTCTTGGATATAAGTGACTTAATTTTTCTATTTTTATTCCCTATATTCCAAGATTTCCTTAGTGAACTTTTTTTATGTAAAGAAAAGGTTTTGAAGGGAAATGGCAGGGCTAGAGAAATGGCCCAGTGGTTAAGTGCACTTCCTGAACAAGTATGAGGGTCTGAGACCACGCGGGTTTGAATCTTCAGAACCTATGTAAACAGTAGGACATGGCCACTATTCTGTAACCCTAGTCCTGTGGGGGAATGGAGACAGAGAATCACTGGGGCTCGAATTACTAAGAGACTCCATAGACCAGTGAGTGATAAAGGGACACACCATGTTCTCCTCTGGCCACCATAGACTCTGTGGGTGAGCCTACAAGGTGCTAAACCAGCACATAATGCATATGCCACACACACGGGGGAGGAATAGATGTGACAAGGACATGTTATCAGCTTCATTAACATTGTTTGCCTCCTCAGAGCTGATGGAGCATCCACAGTGTTACTGTGCAGCAATCACACTACCTAGTGCTATCTGCTTCATATGTGTAAATGTTCTCCTCACACTGTCAACTCTTGACGTCAAAGCTATGGATTAAACTAAGTGACCAGAAGTGCACATATGTTTATTTCATAAATGATCATAGATGTATCACTTGATACATATTGAATATTTTTAGTGTGTGTATGTGAGTGGTGCATGTGTACGTGTGCATGCATGTTTGTGGGCTCATGTGTGTGAGGGTATACATGCATGTGTGTGCATATGGAGGCCAGAGGTTTGTCAGATGTCTTCCTCTATCACTCCCCACCTTATTTTAATTTAATTTTTTATTTATTTAATATTTTTAAATTTTTATTTAAGAGAGGGAGAAAGAAGCAGAGTGTGTGTGTGTGTGTGTGTAAGAGAGTGTGTGAGAGAGAGAGAGAGAGAGAGAGTGTGTGTGTAAGAGAGAGAGAGAGAGTGAGAGAGAGAGAGAGAGAATGTGTGTGTGTGTGTGTGTGTGTGTGTGTGCGCGCGCCAGGCCCTCCAGCCACTGCAAAAGAACTCCAGACATGTGCACCACCTTGTGCATCTGGCTTATGTGGGTCCTGCAGGATTGAACATAGGTCCTTTGGCTTCACAGGCAAACACTTTAACTGTTAAGTCATCTCTCCAGCCTTATTTTCATGTTTTGGAAAAAAGGTCTCTTCCTGAATCTGGCACTGACCAATTCAGTTAGACAAGCTATCCAGCAAGCTCCACAGATCCTCCTGTCTCTAACTTTCCACATAAAATGCCAGCCATGGTGGTGCATGCCTGTAATCCCAGGGAAGTTATGATACTTAGGTAGTAGAAGAAATCATTTTAATGTTTTTCATAACTTGAGTTCCAGGGCTGAGGAAGTGGCTCATGAATGCGGCACTGCCCATGCAACTCTGAGTACTGGAGTTCTGATCACTAGACCCCAGGTAAAAGACGTTAGCTGTAGCAGGCTTCTGTAATCCCAGTGTGCCATGGTGGAAAGAGAGACAGAGGCAGGAGAATTTCACAGAAGTTCTCAAACAGAATGGTGAACAATGAGAGACCCAACAATGAGGTGGAAGGGGAGGTCTGACTGAAAAGTTGTCCTCTGATCCACACATGCACCATGGCATATGTTTCTGCTTTCTTTCTCTCTCTGACACACACACACACAAAATAAATAAAACAAATTTTTAAATTTGAACTCTACATGGATACAAAAGAAACTTATTACATTTTGCTAAAGTGCCTTCTAGAAAGTTTATGTGGGCATTTTTTTAGCTAAATGTACAATACTTTCAATGCTAGCTGTGGTGGGTTGAATCAGATGTCCCTCATAAACTTACATTTTCTGAACACTTGGTCCACAGCTGGTGGCAATTTGGGAGGTGGAGCCTTGCTGGAGGAGGTGTGTTATTCGAGGTGGGTTTATGGGTGTCATAAGCAGCTCCCCCTTGCCAGAACTCAGCTCACTCTCCTGCTGCTGTTGCCCATTTGCTGTGGCATAGGTGATGTCCAGCCCCTGCTCTTGCTGTGCTGTCCCCTGCCATCATGGAGCTTCACCTTGAGACTGTTAGCCAAAATCAATACTTTCCTCCCATCAGCAGCTTTTGTTCAGGTGCTTTGTCCCAGCAACAAGAAGGTAACTACAACACTGGCTACTTGGTGACTAAAAAAGGCATGTACAGATTTATGTATAAAACCTCAAACTCCATTCCCTCTCTCCCTCTTTCTCTCTCTCAAATAAATAAATAAAATATATTTTTTTAATAAGTGGGAGGCTGGAGAGATGGCTTAGTGGTTAAGGCGTTTGCCTGCAAAGCCAAAGGATATGGGTTTGACTTTCCAGGACCCATGTAAGCCAGATGCACAAGGGGGCGCATGCATCTACAGTTTGTCTGCAGTGGCTGGAGACTCTGGTGCACCCATTCTCTCTTTCACTCCCCCTCATAAATAAATAAATAAATAAATAAATAAAATATATATTTAAAAAATCTCAGACTCATAACAGTCTCTCATTACTGCTAGCAACTCTGCAAATCTAAACACCTTAACCACTTCACTGCTGTGATAATTACCTGAGAGAAACAATTCAAAGAAGGAAAGATTTAATGTAGCTATGGTTTCAGAGGTGTCAGTTCATGGTACTTGTGCTGAGGGCTCAACATGGAGGCAGGATGGTGTAGTGAAGCAATCTGCTTAGCTCATGATGATCCAGAAGCAAAAAGGAGGCAGTCAGGAAGAGATCAGGGCAAGATATACCCTTGAAAAACATGCTCCCAGTCCTACTTCTTGTTACCAGCCTCCTCCTGTCCCCCACGACACACATTGTCTATTCAGTATGATGAGGTTAGTGCCTTCATGATCTAGTCATCTCAGAATGTTTGGCTCCACCATGTGGAGACCGAAAATTCAACACATGGAGCTTCAGGCAGTGTTGGGAGGTAGAGGGCTATTTCATAACATGCAACTTAAAGTTCATGAATTTTTTTTTCTGGCTGTTGGAGGTAGGGTCACCCTCTAGCTCAGGCTGACCTGGAATTCACTATGTAGTCTCAGGGTGGCCTCGAACTCATGGTGATCCTCCTACCTCTGCCTCCGGAGCACTTGGATTAAAGGCATGTGCCACCATGCCTGGCTTCTCAAGTTTTTTTTATACCTTTTCTTCAAGTTTTTTTTTTTTTTTTTTTTTTTTAATTTTAACGAGAGAGAGGGAATTGGCCACCAAGGCCTCAGCCACTAAAATAAAACTCTGGATGCTTGCGCCACCTAGCGGGCCTGTGCAACTTTGCGCTTGTCTCACCTTTGTGAGTCTGGCTTATTTGGGATCTGGAGAGTCAAACATGGGTCCTTAGGCTTTGCAGGCAAGTGTCTTAACTGCTAAGCCTTCTCTCCAGTCCTTCTTCAAGTTTTTTGCTATTTCTTCAAAGGTGATTATTACCCATGAAATATTTTAGGAAGGTGGACACACCTATGTGATTTGTTAAGGGACCTACACCACTTTTGGAAGCAAGTGCCTTTAACCTCTGAGCCATTTCTCTAGACCCTACACCACTTTTGGAATATCACCTTGTGATTAGCTTCGCTTGCTATGCATTCCTCCTCCTAGTGAGTTTCAATCTATCATTTAGGGATATCATTCAGGGACTGGGGAAGAAGGCATGTGTTCCAAGTAACTGAGTTCAGATCCCCAGACCCCATGGAAAAGCTGGAAGTGGTGGCAGGCTTCTGTAATTCCAGCATACCAATGACAAAAAGGGAGGCAGAAACAGGAAAAGACAGGAGCTTCTCCCAGAAGCTCCGCAAGCTAGCCTGGCAAAGAAATGCAGAGGTGAACAATAAGGTGGAAGGCAAAGTTCAACCCTGGAAAGCTGTCTCTGACCTCTACATGCATGTCATGGCAGACATACACTCACACACATCATATGCCACATACACACGCCTTAAATAATTTTTAAAATTTTTTTGTTTGTTTATTTATTTGAGAGCAACAGAGAGAAGGAGGCAGAGAGACAGAGAGAGAGAGAGAGAGAGAGAGAGAGAGAGAATAGGCGCGCCAGAGCTTCCAGCCTCTGTAAACGAACTCCAGATGCGTGCGCCCCCTTGTGCATCTGGCTAACATGGGTCCTGGAGAATTGAGCCTTGAACTGGGGTCCTTAGGCTTCACAGGCAAGCGCTTAACTGCTAAGCCATCTCTCCAGCCCCAGAAATAAATTTTTTAAAGTTTATTTATTTGAGAGAGAGAGAGAAAGAGAGAGAGAGACAGAGAGAGAGAGAGAGAGAGAGGGAGGATGGGCCCACCAGGGCCTCCAGCTACTGCAAATGAATTCTAGATGCATGTGCCCTTTGGTGCATTTGGCTTACATGGGTCCTGGGGAATCAAATCTGGTCCTTTGGCTTTCCAGGCAAGCAACTTAACCATTAAGCCATCACTCCAGTCCCCAGAAATAAATTTTAAAAATATCTGTCCATCATCATCTGAGTGAGTTAGTCCTCACTGGTGCAGCTATGCCTCCTCAGTTGTATTGCTATATGTATTAAACTGCATTGTGTTTACCTATTTAGAGGACTTGCTTCCTCTACCAACCTGTGAGCTTGGTGCTTATAAAGCCATGCGCACAAATACTTACTTCATTGACCTGGAAGTGGTAGGGAAATTCCAGGGGTCCAGGGAGTATTGACCTGGTAAGAAATGTTGAGAGTTCATGGGGCATTAAATTATTAGGCTCTTTGGGGAAAGGGATTTCTTCAGTCTTCTTCCTATCTTATAAAAGTTTTAATGAGCAATAGTATGGACATTTCTGGAACCTTGAATTCAGTACACAAAACTAAAACAATTAGGGGAACTTCAATGAGAAGGTATTATTACCCACAATGTCACTGTCAAAAATCATCAACTTACCAAATGTGGTAGCACACATTTATAATCCCAGAAACTTGGGAGGTTGATTAAGAGTTGGAGGTCAGGGCTAGAGATATGGCTCCGAAGTTAAAGCACTTGCTTGCAAAACCTAACGACTGGGCTCGATTCCCCATGACCCACATAAAGCCAGATGCACAAAGTGGTGCATGCATCTGGAGTTTGTTTGCAGTGGCTAGAGGCCCTGGTGTCATTCTCTCCTCTCTCTTTCTTGCTCTCTCTCTCTTTCTCCTTGAAAATAAATAAATGAATAAATAAATAAATAAATAAAACATTAGAGTTGGAGGCCAGCCTGGGTTATGTAGTGAGGCCTTATTTCAGAAAAAGAATGTTGCACTCAGGTTCGCATTGCTGGCAGAAATCACCCAACCAAGAGCAGCTTGTGGGAAAAAAAAAAAAAAAAAAAAACCAAAAAGGTTTATTTTGGCTTAGAGGCTCGAGGGGAAGCTCCACGATGGCAGGGAAAATGACGGCATGAGCAGAGGGTGGACATCACCCCCTGGCCCACATAAGGCGGACAACAGAAACAGGAGAGTGTGCTAAACACTGGCATGGGGACACTGGCTATAACACCCATAAGCCCGCCCCCCACAGTACACTGCCTCCAGGAGGCATTAATTCCCAAATCTTCATCAGCTGGGAACCTAGCTTTCAAAACACTTAAGTTTATGGGGGACACCTGAATCAAACCACCACATTCCACCCCTGGCCCCCATAAACTGATAACTATCCATGATGTAAAATGTAATGCATTCAGTTCAACTTTCAAAGTCTCCACATTTTTTTAATCAATGCTAATGATGTTCAAACATCCCCATAATTAAAAGCCTTTTAACTGAGCCATAATACCAAAAAAAAAAAATCCCCCTAAAACCCATAATGGCACAGAATAAACATTCACACTGCAAAAGATGGCATTAGGCATAGCAAATAAATTCTCAAGCAATATATGATTTAAACAGGGCAAACACCAATCTCTGTAGCTCGAAGTCCAACAACTCTAGCCAATGACAAGTCTCCAAGTCCGATAATTCTAACCAGCAACAAGTCTCTGGAGTTCCAATTCTGCCCCTCCAGCTAGGCTACTCACAGTTCTGGAAAATTTCATCCAGGACTGGCAGCCTTCCTTAGCAGCCATCTCATGGTCCCAGCATCTCCACTGGGTCTCCTGCAATCCATGATTCATCCTCATTGCCCCAATGGGGTCTCCATGCAGGCATCCAGAAAACCTGCTTCACACTGCCCATGGCCATTTCCAAAACACAAGACCGTGTTGCAAACTCAATGACCCTCTCTTTCCAGCATTTCTTATACTCCACAATACCAGGTAGGGTATAATTTGTCAATCCAGGGGGGAATAAATCAGACTTTGAAGAAAGAACAGGATGCTCCTTGAACACTCAGGCCCCTCCAAAAGAGTCTACATTCTTTCTGTTGCCCCAGTGCAGGTCAGCTGGCCTAATCTCAATGACTGTAATCTCTCCAATAATTTGCAGGTGAACAGGCATCAGTTTAGGCCCAAAGATTTCATTTTTTTCTGTGCCATGTCCCTCTGCTCACACCAGTCCATTTCTACACAAAGCAACCCTGCACAACTTCTCAGGACACAGGCATAAATAACAAGCCTCTCAGACTACTTCTAGCCCAGTCCAAGCAAAGCTCTTTCTCACCCTCATCAGCCAACCCTCACAGTTCACAGTTCTTACTGCATTCAGGTCTTTCAACTCTGACCAGAATAGTCCATCAAGCTGTACTTACCACACTGCAAGGCATCTCTTGGGCCAAGGTTTCAAATCCTTCCACATTCCTCTTGAAAATCAGCTCCAAAAGGCCAAAGCTACACAATCAGGTGTCTAGTAGCAATCCCACTCCTTGGTACTTTACTGTTGAGTCAGGTTCACATTGCTGGCAGAAATCACCCAACCAAGAGCAGCTTGTGGGAAAAAGAGTTTTATTTTGGCTTACAGGCTCGAGGGGAGGTGAAAATGATGGCATGAGCAGAGGGTGGGCATCACCCTCTGGCCAACATAAGGTGGACAACAGGAACAGGAGAGTGTGCCAAGTATTAGCAAGGGGGAGCTGGCTGTAACACCCATAAGCCCGCCCCCAACAATACACTGCCTCCTGGAGGTGTTAATTCCCAAATCCCCGTCAGCTGGGAACCTAGCATTTAGAACACCTAAGTTTATGGGGGACACCTGAATCAAACCACTCAAAGAATAGATTATTAACTCTGTTCCTGAAGATATTATCCTTAAGGATTGGGTTATTTTATACATAAACTACTTTATCAATTCTTGTCTTTTAAAAAATATATATATATATTTATTTGACAATGAGAGAAAGGCAGGCAGAGAGTATGAGTGTGCCAGGGCCTCCTGCCACTGCAACGAACTCCAGACACATGCACTACTTTGTACATCTGGATCATTGTGCCTATTGGAGAATTAAACTCAGACCAGCAGGCTTTGCAAGCAAGCACCTTTAACCACTGAGCAATCTCTCTAGCTCATTTCCTATCTTTTAATTTTATACAACTACCTTTCCTAATTTTAGGTTTTAACTCCTTTGTAGAAGGATTACTCTTATTTTATACTTTTAAAAATATTTTATTTATTTGCAAACAGAGAGATACAGACACACACACACACACACACACACACAGAGAGAGAGAGAGAGAGAGAGAGAGAGAGAGAGAGAAAACAGACACACCAGGGTCTCTAGGCACTACAAAAGAATTCCAGATGCATGCGCCACTTTGTGCATCTGGCTTTATGTGAGTAACGGGGAATCAAACCCTGGTCATTAGGCTTTCCAAGCAAGCACCTTAGCTGCTAAGCCATTTCTCCAGCCCCTTATTGTATACTTTCTTTCTCTTTTTTTGGTTTTTGTTTTTGTTTTTTCGAAGTAGGGTTTCAGTCTAGTCTAGGCTGACCTGAAATTCACTATGTAGTCTCAGGGTGGCCTTGAACTCATGGCAATCCTCCTACCTCTGCCTCCTGTATGCTGGGATTAAAGGCGTGCACCACCACACCTGGCTCCTTATTATGTACATTTTTAGAACAACTCTACTACTTAAGCTTAAAGTAAATATTAAGAAACTTAATTGATTCCAGCCTTGTGGTGCAGGCCTATAATCCTAGCTGCTGTGGAGGTAAAGGCAAGAAAACTGCAAATTCAAATCCTGCCTAGATTACATCATGAGTCCAAGGCCAGTTTAAGCAATTTAATGAGATCCTGTCTTAAAATTAAAATAAAAATAGAAGATTGGGGATGTACTGCAATGGGAGAGCACATGCCTCACATGCCCAAGTCCCTGAATTTTATCCCCTGTACTGAAAAATAAAGATACTTAATTGTTATTATTCAGACCACCAAAGTAATTCAAGAGCCTATTGTAGCTCAGATACCATATAGGATTTCAACATACAAAATTCTGTAAAATAACCTGCTTTTAAGAAGCAGAGGCATAGCTAAAGTACTGTATATTATACAGAGATTATTCATAGAGAATGATGTAAATTGCCTAAGAAATATTTATATCACTATCCACATAAAGGTATTTTAATATTTTTTGTTTATTTATTTGAGATAGAGAAAAAGAGACAGATAGAGCGAGAAAGAGTACAGGTGAACCAGGGCCTCTTGCCACAGTAGATGAACTACAGGTGAATTGTCATCTGGCTTTACATGAGTACTGGGGAATCAAACCCAGAATACCAGGATTTGCAAACAAGAGCCTTTAACTGCTGATCCATCTTTCCAACCCCTCTTTGTAAAATGGATGTAGGATCTCTCTATGTCACTCAGGATGACTTTCAATTATGGTCCTCCTACTTCTACCTCCTGAGTGTTAGGATCACAGGTGTGCAGCACCATGCCCAGCTATATAAAGTTCTTGAACAGATCTAAGATTAAGGAATGACATTATTATTATTAGTTATTATTTTGGTGTCGAGATTGAACCCAGGGCATTGCCCAAGCCCAAGCTAGGCAAGTGCTCTACCATTTAGCTGTACTTCCAGCCCCAAGGAATGACATTCTCATAATTACTATTCTTATTTAGCATTATTTTTGAGTACCTGCAATGCAGGTACCAGGCAGTCTTCCAGCCTCTGAGTCTTGAACAAACCAGCAAGGTCTTTTTTTTTTTTCTTTTAACATGGAGCTTACATTCTAGTGGGGGAAAGCAGATAATAAACAAGAAAATGTATAATGGGATGGAGAGATGACAACAGTTAAAAGTGCTTATTTCCAAAGCCTACTAGCCTGGGTTAAATTCCCCAGTACACACAGAAAGCCAGATGCACAAACTCTCTTTCTCTCAAATAAATAAACAAATATTTTAAAAATAAAATATTTTAAAAGGGCTGGAGAGATAGCTCAGCAGTTAAGGCACTTGTCTACAAAGCCTAAGGAGCCTGGGTTTAAGTCCCCAGTACCCCATAAAGCCAGATGCACAAGGTGGCACATGAATCTGGAGTTCATTTGTAGTGGCTACAGGCCCTGACATGCCCATTCTCTTTCTATCTGCCTTTCTCTCAAATAAATAAACCCAATATTTTTAAAATGAAATGAATAAATAAGCAAACAACAATGAATGAGAATTGCTATAATAAAGGTGATGTGCTAGAGATTGGAGGTGACTCTTCAGGTGGGCAATCATGTAAGATCTGAGGAAAAGGTATTCAAATTAACAGCTGAATAATAAGAAGCCAGTCATCCAAAAGATCTAGGGAGAAAGTACGGTAGGGCCCAGCAAATGCATAGGCTCTGAGGTTGGTACAAACTTGACGTGTTTAAGGAACTTCAAGGAGGCATGTGTGGCTGGAATTGGACTCAGCTAATAAGAAAGTGGCAGAAGATAGGGATGGAAAAGTAAGCAGAGGCCAGGTAAGAGCTCATAGGTCAGGTAGAGAATTTTTATCTTGTTCTAAATATAGTAACAAAGCTTAGAGACCTTTGAGCATGGAAAGGACATCTGGTGTGCATTTTTAAAGCTCTTTTTAGAAATTGGTGTAGAGAGTACGATGATTAAGAAGAGGTTATGGTAGTCCAGGGCAGAAAAGATAGTAATTTATCGAAAGTGATGATAACAATGGGGGTAGGAAGAAGTGGAAGGATTTAGCATGTATTTTGGAGGTAGAGTTGACAAGACTGGGGTTAGGAACAGAGTCACTCAATGTGTTGCAGATTTGAGGGCTTCAGCAACTAGGAAAGGGGCAATGTAATTTAGAGAAATGGGAACAAATAGGGGTGGAGATGAGATTGGATATCCAGGTTGTATTCGAAGAATGTTGAATTTGAGATGCCTGTTACTTCCAGGGGAGACATTATTTGGATATGTAATTTTGGTGTTCATGGAAGAGTCAGATGTACTTAGGTTAGTGTGGAACCACCAGCTCTATGTACTTAAAGCACTAGTGTGGATGAGATTGCTCAGAGTGAAGGGGAACAGAGGAAAGAATGACCTCGGTACTGATGCCTGGGGAGTGCCAACAATTTGAGATTGACTAGAAAAGGAACAGCAGGAGGAGAGACTTTAAGAGTGTCCAGTGAGATATGACAAACATCAGAAGTATAAGATGTAACATACATCAAAAAATAAAATAAAATGGGGTGTGGTGGCACACACCTTTAATCGCAGCACTCAGGAAGCAGTGGTAGGAAGATCACTGTGAGTTCAAGGCCACCCTGAGACTACATAGTGAATTCCAGTTCAGCCTGGGCTAGAGTGAGACACTACCTTGAAAAGCCAGAAAATATTTCAAGATCAAGAAAGGAGTGGTGAGCTGTGTCAAATACTGCTAAGAGATACAGAAATATGGCATCATGATTACTGAGTTTGGCAACAAGAAAGTCATTGGTGATCTTGACTAGAGCAGTTAAGTGAAATGGTACAGACAAAATCCCAGTGAGCAAGGGTTGAGAGGACAGTCAGTAGGTGAGAGAGTGAAACAAAGGCCATAGACAACGGCCTCAGGAAGCTTTGCTATGAAAGAAAGCACAAAAACGGGACAAGGCAGCTCACATCTGTAATTGTTCCACTCAGGAGACAAGTTCAATGCCAGCATGGGCTAAGTGAGAACTATCTCAAAAACCAAGACCAGGGGCTGGAGAGATAGTGTTGCAGTCAGGTTTGCATTGCTGGTAGAAATCACCCAACCAAGAGCAGCTTCTGGAAAAAAGAGGTTTATTTTGGCTTACAGGCTCAAGGGGGAAGCTCCATGATGGCAGGGGAAAACGATGGCATGAGCAGAGGGTAGAGATCACCCCCTGGCCATAGCAACAGGAGAGTGTGCCAAACACTGGCAAGGGGAAACTGGCAATAACACCCATAAGCCTGCCCCCAACAATACACTGCCTCCAAGAGGCGTTAATTCCCAAATCGCCATCAGCTGGGAACATAGCATTCAGAACGCCTAAGTTTACAGGGACACTTGAATCAAACCACCACAGATGGCTAACGGTTAAGGCGTTTGCCTGCAAAGCCAAAGGATTCCGGTTCGATTCTCCAGCACCCACGTGAGCCAGATGCACAAGGTAGCACATGCATCTGGAGTTCGTTTGCAGTAGCTGGAGGCCCTGGCATGCCCATTCTCTTTCTTTCCCTCTCAAATAAATAAATAAATAAAATATATTTTAAAAAAGAACAAACCGAAACCAAAAAGAAAAAAAAAAGACGGAAAAGAAAGAAGAAAGAAATAGGACAACAGATAGAAGGCGTATAAACCAAAGGAGTATAATTTTTTGTGTATGTATATTGTGCAGGGTGTGTATATGTATGTTCATATGTGTGTGCATGCATGTGGAGGCTAGAAGACAACTTTGGGTGTCATCTCCAGCTATTTCACCTACCTCTTTTTGTGACAGGGTCTCTCATTGGCCTGGGGCTCACCAACTAGGCTAGACTGGCTGGACGGTGAGCTCCAGGGACCCACATCTTTCTGTCTCCTCAGTGCTCAATAACAACTACACACTATCATACCCAGCATTTATGTGGTTGCTGAGGATCAAACTCAGGCCCTCATGCTTGTGAGCCATTGCCCTATGCCGCAAGAGTTTGTTTTGTTTTTTTTTGGAGGGGGGAGGTGTATGTGTGCCTGTTCGTGTGTGCAAATGTGAGCATGTATAAGCCATGGTGTGCAGGTTGAGGTTGGAGAACAACTAGAGGTGCTGGTCCTCTACCTAGTTTGAGGCAGGGTCTCTTGTTTCGTTGTTCACCACTACATCTGCCGGCATAGCTGTGAGCTTCCTGGCGAGTCTCTTATCTTTTGCCTTTTTGCCCTCGAAATGTGGGATTAGAGATACCAGCACTACAGCATCTGGCTTTATTTATCTACTTATTAAGATTTTGATGTGTTGGCTTTTGATTTCTTTCTTTTTTAAGTATTTTACATTTACTTACTTATTTGAGAGAGAGAGAGAGAGGGAGGGAGAGGGAGAGGGAGAGGGAGAGGGAGAGGGAAAGAATGGGCACGCCAGGGCATCCAGCCACTAGAAAGGAACTCCAAATGCATGCGCCCCCTTGTGCATCTGGCTTATGTGGTTCCTGGGGAATCAAACCCAGGTCCGTCGGCTTTGCAGACAAGCACCTTAACTGCTTAACTGCTAGGGAATCTCTGCAGCCTATTTATTTATTTATTTATTTATTTATTTATTTATTTATTTGTTGCAGTGGCTCATGCAACAGGGTCATTTATTGAGATATCAATGTGTAGGATGCCAGGTTTCCAAAATCCTTTCTCCTCCAGTTCCACACAAGCATCTAGTTCTTTTATTAAAATTTTTTTTTATTTTTATTTATTGGAGAGAGAGAAATAGGGAGAGAGAGAGTGAGAGAGAGAGAGAGAATGGGGGCGCCAGGGCCTTTCACTGCTGTAATGAACTCCAGATGCATGCATCCCCTGGACATCCAGCTTATGTGGGTCCTGGAGAATCAAACCTGGGTCCTTTGGCTTTGCAGGCAAGCACCTTAACTGCTAAGCCATCTCTCCAGCCTTAAAAAATTTTTTTTTGTATTGTTTTGGTTTTTCAAGGTAGGATCTCACTTTAGCTCAGACTAACCTGGAATTCACTATGTAGTCTCAGGGTAGCCTCAAATTCATGGTGATCCTCCTACCTCTGCCTCCCGAGTGCTGGGATTAAAAGCGTGTGCCACCACACCCAGCTCTTTTAAAAAAATTTTATTGACAACTTCTATACTTGTAGAAAATAAACCACGATAATTCCTTCTCCTCCCCCATTTTCCCCTTCACAACTCTACTCTCCATCATATCCCCTCCCTCTCTCTATTAGTCTCTCTTTATTTTGATGTCATCATCTTTTTCTCCTATTATGAGGATCTTGTGAAGGTATTGCTAGGCACTGCGAGGTCATGGATATTGAGACCAATTTCTGTCTGGACAGTTGCATTGTAAGGAGTGGTACCCTTCCTTTGGCTCTTACATTCTTTCTGCCACTTCTTCCGCAATGGACCCTGAGCCTTGGAGGGTGTGAGATGTTTCAGTGCTGGACACTCTTCTGTACCTTCTTCTCAGCACTATGTTGCCTTTTGGGTCACCCCAGTGGTCATCGCCATCTGAAAAGAGAAGAGTCTCTAACCAAAAGTGAGAGTAGCATTAATATATGAATATGAACATTAAGTGTAGTGATTTCAGGGCAGTTTGGTGAGAATAATATATGCATTTAGCCAGACAAGAGTAGGCTTTATACCCCTAAGGCTCATGACCCCCCTTCCCCCGCCATAGGCTTTTGTTCAAGTTTTCATTACCGGGCATGTATTCCCTCCCATAGAGTGGGCCTTCTGTCCACTTAGAGAGCAGTTGGTTTCCCCCAGAGTAGACATGCCACTATTGCACCCATTCAGTCATTTGGCCTGCGTGGCCAAACTTGAGGCTTCCAGTGTCCAGTTTTCACCACTGATGACTTCTGTCTCCCATAGGGCTGCATGCAGTGAAACTTTTTCCAGGTTTCAGTTGGCTGGTTGACAATCAGCACCAGCTTGATTTCTCAGTGGCCTTTTTGTCCAGGCATGTGAAGTCTTCAGCACTAGGGTCTTACCATCTGTTTCTCATGGGTAGCCAAGGGCCTTGGCAATAGTCTGTAATGTTTTGGAGGCATCAGGGACCTCCCTGGCCAACAACTCACTGGAAGGCATCCCATCCCTGGCACTGAAAATTTTCTAGTAACAAACTATGGCTTCTGGATGTGCCATTATCCAAAAAAGTAGGCTTTCATATGTCTTATTCAGAATATCTTGAATTTTGATTGACCCTCCCCCACCCTTCTCTTACTCAATCTCTTTCCCTGGCCTCACTTAGGCCATTCCACTCCCTGTAATCTGTTCTTATCCTTACATATATACAGTACCATCCCCTGTGCCCTTCCCTCTCCTCCCTCCCTTATAGCCTTCTTATAGCTTACTGGCCTCTGTTACTGATATTTGGTTCCAGCTCACACCCAAGTTTGGCTTTCTGGGCCTGAGTTACCTCACTTAGTATAATCCTTTCCAGATCCATCCATTTCCCTGCAAACTTCATAATTTCATTTTCCTTTACCGTTGAATAGAACTCCAATGCGTAGATGTACCACATCTTTATTATCCATTCATCTGTGGATGGACATCTAGACTGGTTCAATTTCCTAGCTATTGTGAATAGAGCAGCAATAAACATGGTTGTGCAAGTATCTCTAAGGTAGTGAGAAGAGTCATTAGTACATATGCCTAGGAGTGCTATAGCTGGGCCATATGGTAAATCTATTTTTAGCTGTCACAAAAGCCTCCACACTGATTTCCACAATCGTTGTACCAGATTGTATTCCCACCAACAGTGTAGAAGGGTTCTTCTCTTTCCGCATCCTCGCTAACATTTATTGTCATTTGTTTTCTTTCTTTCTTTCTTTCTTTCTTTCTTTCTTTTCTTTTCTTTTTTTTTTCTTTTTTTTCTTTTTTTTTTTCTTTTTTGAGCTACAATACAGAGTAACTTTTATTTTTAAAGGTATGTTACCCGGTTCCTCCACATTCAAACAGTGTATGAAACTCAAGATGTGTATGGACCGAGAAAAGATTTGAATGTCCCAATCATCCAGGCGGATAAACGTCTGTCCTGGCATTGCTGTGTCGCTCTGCGACAGGCCGCTGGTAGATGTAAGGTCCCCTTGCTCAGCCCTCTAACTCCTCCATGGCTTCCATGACACTTGTCCGTGGGCCCGTCGGAATCAGATTGCTCACGGTCCGGTAGTCAACACGCAGCACGCTGAGCCCGTTGACAGAGACGACAGACTGACAGGCCTCCATCCCCGCTGCAGCCGCAGGGCCGCTGGGATCCGCGGCCTCGGTGTGGCATGGCTTCCTTCTCGCACCTCAAGGCCGCAGCCCCCGGCGCCGCCATCAGTCGTGACCGTCTTCCTTGCGTGCTCCTCGGAAGTGACGTCTCCAGCACGGACGCGGGGCTGCAGGGCGCCGCGGAGCTGCTGCTGAGCGCCGGGCTGCGGCCCCGGTAGCCGCTGCTGCCCCCGCTGCTTCCCCGCGGGCCGACGCCGTCTTGACCTCCGCGCTGGGGCCGGCTGACTGGAAGCCGGTGGACTTCCGGTGGTCATGGCTCCGCTTCCGCAAGCAGAGGGGCTGTCATGGGTCTCCTGGGAGGACGGAGACTTCTCACTGAGCAGCTGCATCAGTCTTCGTCTCCGACGGAAGTTCATTCTAAACTGGTAGAGGAGGTTGCTGTCCACAAACGGATGCTTGTTGGACACAGAGCCTGGGCGTTCAGAGCAATGAACGGGCAGCCAAGAGCATCATTTGTTTTCTTGATGGTAGCCATTCTGATAGGAGTGAGATGGAATCTCAAAGTAGTTTTAGTTTGCATGTCCCTGATGGCTAAAGACGTAGAACCCGTTTTTAGGTGTTTATATGCCATCTGTATTTCTTCTTCCTTTGAGAACTCTCTATTTAGTTCTTTAGCCCATTTTTAAATTGGATTGTTTGATTTATTACTGTTTTATTTTTTGAGTTCTTTGTATATTCTGGATATTAATCCTCTGTCAGATGTGTAACTGGCAAAGATTTTCTTCCATTCTGTAGGCTGTCTCTTTACTCTATTCATGGTGTCCTTTGCTGCACAAAAGCTTTGTAATTTCATGATATCCCAGTGGGTGATTAGTGGTTTTATTTCCTGAGCAACTAGAGTTACATACAGAAAGTTAATGCCTATGCCAATATGTTGAAGGGTTTCCCCTACCTTTTCCTCTAGCAATTTCAGAGTTTCAGGTCTGATATTAAGGTCCCTGGTCCGTTTGGACTTGATTCTTGTGCACAGAAAAAAGACAAGGATCTATTTTCATTATTCTGCATATAGATATCCAGTTTTCCCAGCACCATTTGTTGAAGAGGCTGTCTGTTCTTCAATACATATTTTTGGCATTTTTGTTGAAAATTAGATGGCTGTAGCTGCCTGTATTAACACCTGGGACCTGTATTCTGTTCCATTGGTCTACATGTCTGTCTTTTTGCCAGTACCATGCTGTTTTTGTTGGTATGGCTCTGTAACATAGGTTAAAATTCGGTATGGTGAAACACCAGCCTTATTTTTGTTGCTCAAAATTGTTTTGGCTATTCGAGGTTTTTTGTGCTTCCAAATGAAATTTAGGATATTTTTTCTATTCCTGTGAAGAATGTCATTGGAATTTTAATGGGGATTGCATTAAATGTGTAGATTATTTTGCTAAGATTGCCATTTTCACAATATTGATTCTTCCAATCCAACAACATGGGATGCATTTCCATTTCCTTATGTCTTCTGCAATTTCTCACTTGAGTATTATTGCAGTCAGGTTTGCATTGCTGGTAGAAATCATCCAACCACACTTCCGGGTAAGATAGCAGCTTAGGAGCCACACCAAACCAGCCTAGGGATGGATTTAAGCAAAACCCCAACAAAATACACCCTTCTTCTGAAAAGTGAAGGAATATAGGTTATTCGTGGACACAGCGGAGAAGCCAGACAGATCAAGACCCATCAGAAGGGAGGAAAATGGCCAAAGTCCCACTGCGGTGATGGCAGCCCATGATCTGCCCGCCCACCCAGTGCAGTCCCACCAGACATGCCAGGCGGTGGCAGCAGCAGCTGAGACCAAGCAACAGATTTTTCAACTCCATCAGCCTTCTTGCAAAGTTAAAAAATCTGAAGAAAACACAGCTGAGATCAACTGAAGAGCTACTGAAAGTGCCAGCAACTCCGGAAGTCTGAACTCTCCCATCACCCACCATCAGAACCACGAACCTCCAGCATTCAGCCCCCAGTGGCCGCGCAGCCAGCAGAGTGGATCAGAGGTACAGGCTGCGCAGCACAACACGGAGGGATCCAGGAGGGCACTCAGCATTGGTGAGATTGGAAGCCACCCCAAAAGGTAACGGGGCTGACTGACAAAAACAAAACAAAACAAACAAACAAAAAACAGGTACACAGGCCTGCACTACAAAAGCTAATCTCTCTTTCCTTGTCAGGGCAGGTTATGGGGTATATATTCTTGGTTGGCTTTACTATTTTAAAATAACCTGTATTTGGAGGTTGAATTTTGTTGCCTTTGGTGCTTTCATATATATATATATAGGGCCTTTGTTTTTGCTTCTGTCATTATTGCGGGCAGGGTCTGATCCAGATCCAAGTTGACCTGGAACCCAATTCAAAACAGAAATCTCTACCTCCCAGCTGACAAGATTAAGGGTGTAGAGCAATACACACCCTTAGGGATTTTGGTTTTATATGACTATCTGTTTGTTTAAATCCGCACTTTTGCATACTTTGCGCTTTTTTTTGATTGTGTATGTATGATTGTGTATGAAGTTTAGAATTTTCCAGTAAATTATTCCATCCAGTCCACTAGAATACTTGATTAGCAAGCAAACTCAACACCTAGGATTACTTCTGTGGCTTGATTGGGGTACAAGAGCTACACCTGCACCTTGAACTCATATCCTGAGGGTATGTAGAGATGGATTGCCACTTCTGGGAACACTGCAGATAGGTAGAAAACCCAAGCATCAAATCAATTCAGGATGCAAAGTCGCTACAATATAATACAAGAAACTTGAAGAATTAAGACAATACAGTCCCACCAAAAACTATAAATCCATCAGAAATGATCACCAATGAGACTGTTTTAGATGAAATGCCTGACAAAGATTTCAAGAAAATGATGGTATCTATGCTCAAAGAAATCAGAGAAGAAATGAAGGGAATCAAAGAAGAAAACAAAGGAATTAAAGAAGAAAACAAACTTCTGAAAGAGAACACAGGAAACCAGCTTAATGAAATAAAGAGATCATTACAAGACATGAGTAAGGAAATAGAAATACTGAAGAAAAACCAGGCTGAAATCCTGGTTCTGAAGAATACAGTCAATGAAAAAAATAAAAAATAAAAAACAACTCTGTGGAAAGTCTCTCTGGTAGAATGGATGAAGGAGAGAACAGAATATCTAAACTAGAAGACCAGGTGGCAGATCTAATACAGTCCAACAAAGAGAAAGACAAGCTAATAGCAAGGTATGAATGGGAATTTCAAGATATCTGGGACACCATAAAAAGATCAAACATAAGAATTCAGGGTATAACAGAAGGTTTAGTATGTGTTTTCAACAAAATCATAGAAGAAAATATTCCCCAAATTGGGAAAGAAATGCCAATGCAGATACAAAAAGCTTTTAGAACTCCAAACAGACAAAATCTGGAAAGAACCTCTCCTCACCATGTTATAATTAAACTACTAAACACGCAAACCCAAGAAAATATATTGAAAGCAGTTAGAGAGAAGAAGCAAGTCACCTACAAAGGCAAGCCCATCAGAATAACTGCGGATTACTTAACACAAACTTTAAAAGCCAGAAGGGCTTGGAATAATGTATTCCAAGTTCTGAAAGATAACAACTGTCAACCAAGATTACTTTATCCTGCAAAGCTATCTATCCAAACTGATGGAGAAATAAGGACATTCCACAACGAAAACAGGCTAAAGGAATTTATGACAACTAAACCAGCTCTACAGAAAATACTTGAAGGAATTCTTAATGCTGCAGAGAAAGAAAACACACACAGGAGGAAATAGGAAAAAATCAACCACACTCAAATAACAGTTAAAACAAACGAGTAAAGGGAAAACAGGAAACACTAAAAAATAAGAAGAATGATAAGAATAAATGCATACCTTTCAATAATAACTCTCATATCAGTGGCCTCAATGCACCATCCAAAAGACACAGGCTTGCAGACTGGATTAAAAGGCAGGATCCTGGCATTTGTTGCCTCCAGAAAACTCATCTCTCAATAAAAGAGAAACACTGCCTTAGAGTGAAAGGATGGAAAATGGTATTTCAAGCAAATGGGCCTAGGAAACAAGAAGGGATTGCTATCCTAATATCTGACAGGATAGACTTCAAACCAACATTATTGAGGAAAGATAAAGAAGGTCATTTAATACTGATTAAAAGAATACTCCAGCAAGAGGACATTACAATCCTAAACATATATGCACCTAACATGGGGGCTCCCAGTTTCATCAAACACTATTAGACTTAAGGTCACAGATAGCATCAAATGCAATTATAGTGGGAGACTTCAACACCCCACTCTCATCAACTGACAGGTCATCCCGGCAAAAAATAAACAGAGAGACATCTGAATTAAATGATGTCATGGAACAAATGGACCTAACAGATATCTACAGAAAATTCCATCCAAATGCTGCAGAATATACATTTTTCTCAGCAGCACATGGAACATTCTCTAAAATAGACCATATATTAGGACACAAAGCAAATCTCCACAAATATGGGAAAATTGAAATAATCCCTTGTATCTGACCACAATGATATTAAACTGCAAATCAGCATCAAGAAAAGCTACAGAGCATACAGAAATTCATGGAGACTAAACAGCACACTATTGAATGATCAGTGGGTCACTGAAGAAATCAAAAAGGAAATCAATAAATTCATAGACTCAAATGATGTTGATCATACAACATACCAAAACCTTTGGGACATAATGAAGGTAGTCCTAAGAGGGAAATTTATGGCTCTAAGTGCCTACAGTAAGAAATTAGAGAGTTTGCAAATAAACAATTTCATGCTCCACCTTAAGGCCTTGGAAAAAGAAGAACAAGGCAAACAAAAAGCAGTAGGCAAGAAGAAATCATAAAGATTAGGGCAAAAATTAATGAAATAGAAGCAAAAAAAAAAAAAAAAATCCAAGACTCACAAAACAAAGAGTTGGTTCTTTGAAAGAATAAACAAGATTGATAAACTCTTAGCAAATTTAACCAGAAGAAAGAGAGAAGAGACACAAATTAATAAAATTAGAGATGAAAAGGCACCATTACAACGGATACCAAAGAAATTCAGATAATTATAAGGACATACTTTAAGAATATATATGCCTCTAAGTTTGAAAATCTGAAAGAAGTGGATGATTTCCTTGATTCATATGACCTACCAAAATTAAATCAAGATTAAATAAACCATTTAAATAGACCTATAACAAGTATAGAGATCCAAGCAGTTATAAAATGTCTCCCAACTAAAAAAAGTCCAGGCCCAGATGGATTCACTGGAAAATTTTACCAGACCTTCATGGAAGAACTAAAACAACTGATTTTCAAACTTTTCCATAAGATAGAAAAAGGAAGGAATTCTACCAAATTCCTTCTATGAAGCCAGCATCACCCTCATACCAAAACCAGGCAAAGAAAGAACAAAAAAGAAAATGACAGACCAGTCTCCCTCATGAACATAGATGCAAAAATTCTGAATAAAATATTGGCAAACAGAAGCAAGAATATGTCAAAAAGATTATCCACCCCGACCAAGTTGGTTTTATCCCAGGGTTGCAAGGATGGTTCAACATACGCAAATTGATAAATGCAATGCATCATATAAACGGTCTGATGGACAAAAATCACATGATCATCTCAATAGAGGCAGAAAAGGCATCTGACAAAATCCAACATCCTTTCATGGTAAAAGTATTACAGAAACTGGGAATAGAAGGAACATATCTCAACATAATAAAAGCTATTTATGACAAACCTACAGCCAAGATAATACTAAATGGTGAAAAACTTGAAGTTTTTCCACTAAATTCTAGAATAAGACATGGGTGTCCACTGGCCCCACTTTTATTTAATATAGTACTGGAAGTCTTAGCTATAGCAATAAGGCAAGAGACACTCATAAAAGGGATACAAATTGGAAAGAGAGATCAAATTATCACTATTTGCAGATGATATGATTCTATACATAAAAGACCCTAAAAACTCTACCAGCAAACTGTTAGAGCTTATAAACACTTTTTAGCAACATAGCAGGATACAAAATAAATACACAGAAATCAGTAGCTTTCCTATATACTAACAAGAAACATGCTGAGGATGAAATCAGGGAATCTCTCCCATTCACAATTGCCTCAAAAAAAAAAAAAAAAAAGTACCTTGGAATAAACTTATCTAAGGAAGTGAAGAAGCTCTACAATGAGAACTTTAAAACACTCAAATGAGAAATTGCAGAAGACATAAGGAAATGGAAAGACATCCCATGTTCTTGGATTGGAAGAAACAATATTGTGAAAATGGCAATCTTACCAAAAGCAATCTACACATTTAATGCAATCCCCATTAAAACTCCAATGATATTCCTCACAGGAATAGAAAAAAAATCCTAAATCTCATTTGGAAGCACAAAAATTCTTGAATAGCCAAAACGATCTTGAGTAACAAAAATAAGGCTGGTGGTATCACCATACATGATCTTAAGCTATATTACAAAGCCATAGTAACAAAAACAGTATGGTATTGGCACAAAGACAGACATGTAGATCAATGGAACAGAATAGAGGACCCAGATTTTAATTCAGGCAGCTACAGCCATCTGATTTTTGACAAAAATGCCAAAAATATTCATTAGAGAAAAGACAGCCTCTTCAACAATTGGTGCTGGGAAAACTGGATATCTATATGTAGAAAGATGAAAATAGATCCTTGTCTTTCTCCATGCACAAAAATCAAATCCAAGTGGATCAGGGACCTTAATATCAGACCTGAAACTTTGAAATTGCTAGAGGAAAAAGTAGGCAGGACCCTTCAACATATTGGCATAGGTAATTACTTTCTGAATATAACCCCAGTTGCTCAGAAAATAAAACCACTAATTGACTACTGGAATCTCATGAAATTACAAAGCTTTTGTACAGCAAAGGACACTGTGAATAGAGAAAAGAGACAACCTACAGAATGGGAGAAAATCTTTGCCAGTTACACATCGACAGAGGATTAATATCCAGAATATACAAAGAACTCAAAAAACAGAACAATAAGAAAACAAACAACCCAACCAACAAATGGGCTAAGGAACTAAATAGAGAGTTCTCACTGGAAGAAATACAGATGGCATATAAACATCTAAAAAAGTGTTCTACATCCTTAGCCATCAGGAAAATTCAAATTAAAACTA
Source organism: Dipus sagitta (assembly GCA_036346955.1). Classification (NCBI taxonomy): domain Eukaryota; kingdom Metazoa; phylum Chordata; class Mammalia; order Rodentia; family Dipodidae; genus Dipus; species Dipus sagitta. Next base: position 48,186,649 of record CM070782.1, read on the forward strand.
CCTTGAGATTCCATCTCTCTCCCATCAGAATGGCTACCATCAAGAAAACAAATGATAATAAATGTTGGCGAGGATGTGGTAAAAGGGGAACTCTTCTGCACTGTTGTGGGAATCTAATTTGGTGCAGCCATTGTGGAAATCAGTGTGGAGGTTCTTGAGACAGCTAAAATTAGATTTGCCATATGATCCAGCTATAGCACTCTTATGCATATATCCTGATGACTCTTCTCACTGCCTTAGAGAAACTTGCACAACCATGTTTATTGCTGCTGTATTCACAATAGCTAGGAAATGGAACCAGCCCAGATGTCCATCCACAGATGAATGGGTAATAAAGATGTGGTATATCTACACAATGGAGTTCTATTCAGCAGTAAAGAAAAATGAAGTTATGAAGTTTGCATGGAAATGGATGGATCTGGAAAGGGTTATACTAAGTGAGGTAACCCAGGCCCAGAAAGCCAAACATTGCATGTTCTCTCTTATATGTGGATCCTAGCTACAAATGTATAGACTGTGTGTGATCTGGAACCAAAAATCAGTATCAAAGGCCCATAATCTAGAAAAAAGGCATAAGGGAGGGAGGAGAGGGAAGGTCTTAAGAGGATGGTATTGTATATATGTAAGTAGAAGAACAGATTTCAGGGAGGGGATAGGCCTAAGCAAGGTCAGGGGAAGAGATTGTATAAAAGAAGGGCGGGGGGGGGGAGGGTCAATGAAAATTCAAGATATTCTGAATAAGATATATGAAAATCTATTTTTTAAAATAATGGCACATCTAGAAGCCATAGATTGTTACTAGAAAATTTTCAGTGCCTGGGATGGATACTGTCCAGTGAGTTGTTGGCCAGGGAGTTCCCTGTTGCCTCAAAACATTACAGGCTATTGCCAAGGCCCTTGGTTCCCTGTGAGAAAGAGATGGTAAGACCCTATTGCTGAAGACTTCACATGCCTGAGCAGCAAAGTCACTGAGAAATCAAGTTGGTGCTGAACAGAAAACCTTCTCCCTGTAGCCCAGTCAATGAAATCTGGGAAAAGTTACACTGTGTGCAGTCTTATGGGAGACAGAAGTCATCAGCGGTGAAAACAGTGGACATTGGAAAACCCAAGTTTGGCCACATAGGCCAAATGACTGAACAAGTGCAATAGTGGCATGTCTGCTCTGGGGGAAACCAACTGCTCTCTAATTGGACTGAAGGCCCACTCTATGGGAGGGAATACGTGTCTGATACTGAAAACCTAATCATAAGCCTATGGTAGGGGAAGTCATGAGCCTTAGGGGTATAAAGCCTGCTCTTGTCTGGATAAATGCATATATAACTCTCACCAAATTGCCCTGAAAGCACTATACTTAATGTTCATACTCATATTAATGCTACTCTCACTTCTGGTTAGAGAAGCTTCACTTTTCAGATGGCAATGACCACTGGGATGACCCAAAAGTGCTGAGAAGAAGGGATGAAGGAGTGTCCAGCAATAAAACATCTCACACCCTCCTAGGCTCAGGGTCCATTGTGTAAGAGGTGGTGGAAAGAATGTAAGAGCTAAAGGAAGGGTACCATTCCTTATATACAACTGTCTGGACAGAATTTGGCCTCAATATCCAAGACCTCGCAGTGCCTAGCAATACCCACACAAGATCCTCATAATATGAGAAAAAGATGATGACATCAAACTAAAAGAGAGGCTAATGGAGAGAGGGAGGGGATATGACAAATAGCAGAGTTATGAAGGAGAAAGTGGGGAAGGGGAGGGGAGGGAAATACCATGGTTTGTTGTCTGTAAGTATAGAAGTTGTCAATAAAAAATATATATATATTATTTATAGATATTTATTATCTATATATTATATATAATATATAATATTTTGTTTATTTTTATTTATTTGAGAAAGAAAGAGGCAAAGAAAGAGAGAGAGAGAGAGTGAGAAAGAGAGAGAGAATGGGTGTGCCAGGGCCTCCAGCCACTGCAAATGAACTCCAGATGCATGCGCCACCTTGTGCATCTGGCTTACGTAGGTCCTGGGGAATTGATCCTCGAACTGGGGTCCTTAGGCTTCATAGGCAAGTGCTTAACCTCTAAGCCATCTCTCCAGCTCTCTGGACAGATTTGCTAAGGCATTACCAATCTTGTTTATCCTTTCAAAGAACCAACTTTTTGCTTCATTGATTCTTTGGATTGTTTTTGGTTTCTATTTCATTAATTTCTGCCCTAATCTTTATTATTTCTTTCTGTCTACTGATTTTTGGTTTGTCTTGTTCTTCTTTTTCCAAGGCCTTAAGGGGAAACATTAAATTGTTTACTTGTGGCCCTTCTAATTTCTTAATATAGGCACTTACAGCTATAAATTTCCCTCTTAGGACTGCCTTCATTGTGTCCCAAAGGTTTTGGTATGTTGTATTATCATCATTTGAGTCTACGGATTTATTAATTTCCTTTTTGATTTTTCAATGACCCATTCATCATTCAATAGTGTACTGTTTAGTCTCCATGAATTTCTGTATGCTCTGTAGCTTTTCTTGTTGCTGATTTGCAGTTTAATGCCATTGTGGTCAGATAGAATACAAGGGATTATTGCAATTTTCCTATATTTGTGGAGATTTGCTTTGTGTCCTAATATATGGTCTATTTTAGAGAATGTTCCATGTGCTGATGAGAAAAATGTATATTCTGCAGCATTTGGATGGAATTTTCTGAAGATATCTGTTAGGTCCATTTGTTCCATGACATCATTTAATTTAGATGTCTCTCTGTTTTGTTTTGTTTTGCTTTTGCCGGGATAACCTGTCAATTGATGAGAGTGGGGTGTTCAAGTTTAATCAGTGTAATGTGACCTTCTTTATCTTTCCTCACCAATGTTGGTTTGAAGTTTATCCTGTCAGATATTAGGACTGCAACTCCTCCTTGTTTCCTAGGCCCATTTACTTGAAATACTGTTTTCCATCCTTTCACCCTAAGACACTTTCTATCTTTTATTGAAAGATGAGTTTCCTGGAGGCAACTAAACAGTAGGATCCTGCCTTTTTTTTTTTTTTTTCAAGGTAGGGTCTCACTCTAGTCCAGGCTGACCTAGAACTCACTATGTAGTCTCAGGGTGGCCTGGAACTCATGGTGAACTACCTACCTCTGCCTCCCAAGTGCTGGGGTTAAAGGCATGTGCTACCATGCCCGGCTCAGGATCCTGTCTTTTTTCTTTAATTTTTTTTTTTTTTTTTTTGCTCATTTTCATTTATTTATTTGAGAGAGAGAGAGAGAGAGAATGGGTGCACCAGGGCTTCCAGCCCTGCAAATGAACTCCAGATGCTCCCCCCACTCCAAACCTTGTGCATCTGGCTAATGTGAGTCCTGGGAAATTGAGCCTCAAACCAGGTTCCTTAGGCTTCACAGGCCTAAGCCATCTCTCCAGCCCAGGATCCTGCCTTTTAATCCAGTCTACAAGTCTGTGTCTTTGGTTGGGGCATTGAGGCCATTGATATTGAGTTATTATTGAAAGTTATGTGTTTATTCTCACCATCCTTCTTGTTTTGTAGTGCTTCCAGAGTATGGTTTATTTTTTTTTTCCTATTTCCTCCTTTCCTGTGTGCTTTGCTTTCTGTTCAGTGTGAAGGATTTTTTTCAAGTACTTTCTGTAGAGCTGGCTTAGTTGCCATAAATTCCTTTAGCCTGTTTTTGTTGTGGAATGTCCTTATTTCTCCTTCAATTTGGATAGATAGCTTTGCAGGATAAAGTAATCTTGGTTGACAGTTATCTTTAGAACTTGGAATACATCAGTCCAAGCCCTCTGGCTTTTAAAGTTTGTGTTGAGAAGTCTGCTGTGATCCTGATGGGCTTACCTTTATAGGTGGCTTGCTTTTTCTCTCTAACTGCTTTCAATATATTTTCTTTGGTTTGCATGTTTAGTAGTTTAATTATAACATGGCAAGGAGAGGTTCTTTCCAGGTTTTGTCTGTTTGGTGTTCTAAAAAGCTTCCTGTATCTGCCTTGGCATTTCTTTCCCAATTTGAAGAAAAATTTTCTTCTGTGATTTTGCTGAAAACACCTACTACGCCTCTGGATTGAAATTCTCCTTCTACTATACCCTGAATTCTTATGTTTGATCTTTTTATAGTGTCCCAGATATTTTGAAATTCCCATTCATACCTTTCTATTAGCTTGCCTTTCTCTTTGTTGGACTGTATTAAATCTGCCACCTGGTCTTCTAGTTTAGATATTCTGTTCTCTCCTTCATCCATTCTACTGGAGAGACTTTCCACAGAGTTTTTTTGTTTTTTTTTTTTTTTTTTTTTTTTTTTTTGACTGACTATGTTTTTCAGTGCTAGTATTTCTGCCTGGTTTTTCTTCAGTATTTTTATTTCCTTACTTATGTCTTATAATGACCTCCTTATTTCATTAAGCTGGTTTCCTGTGTTGTCTTGGAATTCCTTCAGGTTTTATTTTTCTTCTTTAATTCCTTTGTTTTCTTCTTTGATTCATTTGATTTCTTGGAGTATAGATAAAATTATTTTTTTTGAAATGTTTGTCAGGCATTTCATCTAAAATAGTCTCATTGGGGGCCATTTCTGGTGGATTTATAATTTTTGGTGAGATTGTATTGTCTTGATTCTTTGTGTTTCTTGTATTATAATTTAAGGATTTTTGTATCCTGAGTTGATTTTATGCTTGGGTTTTCTAATTATCTGCGGTGCTTTTAGACTTGGAAATCCAACCTTGTTTACCTTCAGAGTAGGAGTTTAAGGTGCCAAGTGTAGCTCTTGTACTCCAACTGCAGAAGTAATCCTAGGTGATGAGTTTGCCTGCTATTCAAGTATTCTACAGGGCTGGGTGGAGCAATTTACTGGCAAGTTCTAAAATTCAACTGAGCAATATACACATTTAAGAAAAACCAGCACATAGCATGCAAGTGTGAGGATTGAAACAAACAGATAACCTTAGAAAGCCAAAATCCCTAAAGGTATGTGTTGCTCTACACCCTGAATTCTGTCAGCTGGGAGGTTGAGATTTCTGTTCTGAAATAGTTTCCAGGTCAGCCTGGGTCAGAATCAGACCCTGCCCCCAATAAGGACAGAAGAAAATGACAAAGGCCTTTTGAATCTTAAAGCATCAAAGGCAACAATAATCAACCCCCAAATTCAGCTAAATTGAAAATGGTAAACCATGAATATGTAACCCATACCTGCCCTGACATGCAAAGAGAGATTAGCACTTCCAGTGCAGGGCTATGTACCTGCTTTTTGGTCAGTTGGCCTTTTGGGGTGGCTTCAAATCTTATCAATGCTGAGTGCCCACCTTGTTCCCTCTGTGTTGTGCTGTGGAGCTGGTGTTCTGATCAGCTGTGCTGGATGCCCTGCCTTCCAGGTGCTGAATGTGTTCTCTGGAGGGTCTAGGTGATGTCGGTTAGGGCATGGGAGAGTGCAGGAAGCCTGGAGTTGTACTGAAACTGCTCAGATGGTCCCACCTGTATCCCCTTCATCAGTTCCCCAGATAATCTCTGCTGTCTCCCCTTCAGATTTTTTGACTTTGCAAAGAGGCTGATGAGGTTGGAAAATCCCCTTGTTTGGTCTCTGCTCCTGTAGCTGGGCACTAGGCGGACACACCAGATATCTAGTTCTTAATATTTCCTCACCCTAGGGATTTTAAATTTTATTTTATTTATTTGAGAGAGAGAGAGAGAGAGAGAGAGAGAGAGAGAGAGAGAGAGGAGAGAGAGGAGAGAATGGATGCATCAGGACCTTCAGCCACTGTAAATGAACTTCAGACACTTGCACCACCTTGTGCATCTGGCTTATGTTGGTCCTAGGGAATCAAACCTAGGTCCTTTGGCTTCACAAGCAAATGCCTTAACTGCTAAGCCATCTCTCCAGCCCCTTTTAAATGTTTTTTTTTTAATTTAAATTTTATTTATTTGAGAACTAGGGATTTTTGTAGAGAGAAAAAAATAGATGCTTACAGTTGAAAGCACTTCTTGATTGTTTAAAATTTTTGAAACTGACAATAAGCCCTGTACACATTGATTTCTTTTATTGATTAGTTAAAGCAGTTTTGGTGGTCATTTTAAATTTAATTTCATATATATTATAACAGATGATACTCTTTAATGCCCTTACCTCAGTCCACATTATCCTGGGGGCTCTCCTCAGTGAGGTTGTGGTATTCACTGTGGGGTCATGAAGGCCTCAGTCAGTTCCAGTTGGGTGGGAGCGGTGAGAACTGTGCCTCAGGGTATTCCTACCAACTCTGTGACTCTTACAGTCTTCTTGTCCCCTCTTCCATAATATTTCCTAAGCCATGGCAGGCTTGTTGGCAGTCTAATTTAGTGCTGAGTTCTCTGTAGCCCTCTGGATTTCTGCTTTGATAGGTTTTGATTGATCACTGTATCTGTCACCATCATCCTGGAACTGGTGGTCAGGCTAGCAGTAAGAGCAGTATTCATGTCTCCACTTCTCCTGCAAGTTCTCCTGGGCCCTGGCAGATGTGGTAGGGGTGTCATATTTCATGGTGGGCTGACATCTATCCTCTTGTCTTATTGATGGATCTTGGTTCTCTTCCATTTTCTCTGTCATCTATGAAATAAAGCAGATTCTCCAACCTAGAGTGAGAGCTGCTTGGGTTAAAGGAGGTATGGTAGTTTGAATAAATGTCCCCCAATAGATTCAGGAGTTTTATTAAACTTCTTGTATTTTCAGCTGCCTGGTTGGAGGAGGTATCACTGGGCAGATCCTAGGGTCCAGCCCTAAGGTGTGGGGATGGATTTAGAATTCCAGTTTAAAGATATGTAAAGTGCTGTATTCTTCCTTGAGTTCTGGAAGCTCACTTGCTTGCTTCTGGCTTGTGGCTTTTCTCTTTCTCTCTTTGGTACTGTGAAAGGGGGCTAACTCCTGTCATTATGGAATGCCCCCCTGGATCTATAAGCTTCAAATATTTTTTTTCCTCCCATAAACTGTGTCTGGTCTGGAGGTTCATCCCAGCAATGTGAGGCTGACTATTACAGAGGGTATGCAAGTTTGAGAGATGTTTTGGTGTGCAAGCTCGCTCTTCTACAGAGAGCAGTGAAGTCTCTGAAGTCTGAGAATCCTAACCATGGAATTCTGATACCAGATATGAGTTCTCTCCCACTGAGCAGGTCTCATGTGCAATCAGAAGGAGAAGGGGTGGGGACTGGGCATTCCCAGGCCTCTTCCACTGCAAAAACCTCCAGATGCATACACCACTTTGTGGATCTGGCTTTATGTGGATACTGGGGAATTAAACCTGGGCCACGAGGCTTTGTAGGCAAGTGCCTTTAACTGCTAAGCCACATCTCCACTTCAAAAAGCTGGGTGATTTGAGGCAGATTTAATACTAGGTTAGTTTCAGCTTTGAGGACAACATTTCAAAACACATCTACCCATCCCATATATAACTAAGAAGCTGTGTCTATATCTTCCCTTGCTAATGAAAACTGTCTAGTAAGAATTTTGAACAACAAGGCACCTGTGTTTTTTTTCTCATTTTTAAATTGAGGAGTTTAATATATGAACATATTGCAAATAAGTCATATTCCTATCGAGTTATATACTCTTATGTTCCCAATCCTAGCCCCTGTTCTGCTAGGGGCCCGTCTCAGTGGAGTGAGTATTCACTGTGGGGTCATGAATATACTAGACAATCTCTGGGTGGAGGAGGGGGAACAATGCCTCAGAATATAACTTCCCACCCTTGTGGCACCCTTACAATCTTTCTGCTCCCTTTTTTGCAATGGTCCCTGAGCCCTGGTCCATATTTTATAAGTCTCCTTTAGTGTTTATGTGCTTTGATGAGTTTTGATTCTCCTCAGTGTCTACTTCCATCTCCCTGGAGGCAATTCTCAGGCTAGCATTGAGAGCGGTGCTCATATTTAATCTACCACGTCCTCTGCAATGTTTCCTGGGCCCTGGCAGATGTGATAGAGATGACTTGTTTTGTGCTAGGCATTTTGCATCCTTTTCTTATTGTATTTATGGGTCTACTCAGTATTCATTGCCATCTGTAAAAAGCAGATTTTTCTAACCAAGAGTGAGAGCAGTATAGATCAAAAGAGATGCACTTAGACATTTACAAGACTTTTGATGGGCTTAACCTCTTCTTTTAGCCAGAGAACAGTGGAAGCTTCCCTCTGGGGTCTATGACCTTCTAAGCCATATGCTTCTGACATGGTTCTCAGTGCAGTTCCCTCCCATTGAGCAGCCTCATATCCAATCAGACAGCAGCTGATTACCTCCATACCCTATGTCACTATTGCCCTGGTGAGTATAGTTTGCTTGGCTGGTTGATTTTGTAACTTGAAGGATCCCCTGCTTGTTCATGCTGTGGTGACCATTATCCCCCCACAGCTCACATAGCACTTTCCAGCACTATGAGGGCTAGCTAGCAGGCTCCATCTCAATTCCAGCATGCTATCTCAATGTCCCGAAACAGAAGCCTGTGGCAATAGGGTCTTACCATTTAGATCTGGTGGGGATCCAAGTGCTTTGGCAATGATGTGCATTGTTTTAAGGGTCTCATGACCTGACCAACAGCTCACTGTTGTGGATAATCCAGTTCTGGTACTGGGATTTACCAGAAATAGCCTATGGTTTTAGGGTAAAGCTTTCTTTGCCCCTGCAGGGGGGCTCCTTCTCAAACCATTCCCATCTTCTCATTAAGAGAGTTGTATCTTTTTATATAAATATTTTAAAAAACATATTTCTTGCCAGGCGTGGTGGCACTCACCTTTAATTCTAGCATTCGGGAGGCAAAGGTAGGAGGGTCACTGTGAGGTTGAGGCCACCCTGAGACTATATAGTGAATTCCATGTTATCCTGGGCTAGAGTGAGACCCTACCTCAAAAGGACCAAAAAATACATTTCTTTTTTAGTTATTTGCAAGGAGAGAGAAAGGGGGGGCCAGAGGGAGAGAAAGAGAGAGAAAAGAGACAGATCAGGGTCATTAGAGTCTGTATGTAAGCACCTTAACTGCTGAGCCATCTCTCTAGCCCAAGAGTTTTATCTTTTAATTAGCGACCCAAGAGGAAGGTTTCTATGGTACTGATTCGTGGCAACCTTAGTTTGTGTATATCCCCTCTCCCCCCTCCCTTAAGCCAGTCACCCCAGGGCCCTTCCACCCCAGTATTCTGTCCCTCCAGCTGTGATTTTTCATAGACCAAGAAAATAAATAAAGTTTCATTTCCTCTTTCATAACCTGATTTTTTTTTTCCAGGTGGAAAACTGCTACCTGTCACCAAGACTCCTTATTTTGCACACACATGGCAGACTTATCCTGGATGAAAAATTTAGAAGTCCCATTTTCTTCCTATACTAGTGATGGCATTTTCCTGATGTACTGTCAAATACCATTAAAAAAAAAAAAGGAGCATGCATGAATTAGTGCACACAGGAAATGGAGAGCTCTTGCTCCCAACACCTAGGAATAGACACAAATATGAAGTTACACTCAAAGTTTGTGTTGTTGCAAGCATGGCAACAAAGAAACCTGGAAATGTAGCATGTTCATGAGAAAAATGGAGGCGTCAGAAATGGAAAGAAAGATAGCTGATCACCCCCAAAATCAGCCTGTATAGATTTCAAAAAGTTGGAATATGAGCATTATAATTTAAAGTCAATTCTGTTTTCCTTTGGAATTACATCACAAATGGCACATGACAAAAACGCCTGCAAGTGAACATGAAGTTCCACGGGGGAGACGCATTTTTGGCGAGGAAGTGGTTGGTAGGAGAAACACTACATATGATATTAAAAGCATCCTCTCACCCTGGTATCCTTATGTCCACTAAAAAGTCATGATTCCTAGCTAAAGACCTCTTTTCTGGCATGGTGGTTTTCCTCTGTAATCCTAGTACTAAGAAGGCAAGAGGATTGCAAGTTCAATGCCAGCCTGGGCTATATAGGGAGACCTGCCTCAAAATAAACAAACAAACAAGCAAGCAAACAAACAAACATTTATCTTCACTCTCCTTTCTATTTTTAGAGTACTTTCCTTCCTTCCCACCACAATTTCCCCTTTCTAGACTGTAGAAATTTCTTTGACAACTGAAATTTCCCTGCAGGACTACCCAGTAAAGCTTTCTATAATGATCAAAGTCTTTTCTTTTCACTCTTCACAGGAGCACTAGTCATAGAAGATGGCAGAGTACTTGAAATATACCACATGGAAACGGGGAACAGAATTTTTTAAATTACTTAAAATTAGCCTGTGCGCTTACTGGGAGAGGTACAGGTGTGTTTGGGGCCTAAGGCTCATACCAAAAGACAACAAGAACCGAGGACAACCAAAATCTATCAAGAAGACAAGGAAAGATAGCTGACTCCCTGGCAAGAGATGAACCACCCATGGCATATCAGCTAGGGCCAGGTAGAAACCACAGAGGAATTGGTGAGATGAGCAAGAGTGCTGCTTCCATGGTGAGCCTGACAACCAGAGCCAAGGTGATGGAGACAGACACTGAGAACACTCAAAACATACCAAAGCAGAAATCCAGAAGCTGCTGAGAGCTCAACACTAAAGTAGACTTTAAACACATCCATTTATGCCAGGTGTGGTGGTGCACACCTTTAATCCCAGCATTTGGGAGGCACAGGTAGGAAGATTGCTTTGAGTTTGAGGGCACCCTGAGACTACATAGTAAATTAAGGTCAGCCTGGCTAGAGGGAGACCCGACCTTCAAAAATAAACAAACAACAAAAAAAAAAAAACCCCACACCCACCATGGATCAGGGAATTTTGTGGAAGCCAGGGTGGAAAGATTATAAAAGCCACAGGGTGGGAGGGAATATCCAGAGGCATTGCACACCCATGACTGACTGCTGTTCTCACAACTTATAACTCACAACTCCATGGTGAATACCAGCAATCCCACTGAGGAGGGCCCTCAGTGGAATGGGGACATGGAGGAGGGAAATGATGGTACCAACACATGATGTGTCCATACAAAGTTTTTACTTAATAAAATACACACACACACACTCTACTGTAAAATGGAAACAGCAACATGTGGTTATTGGCTACCTTATTGGACAGCACAGCCTGCAGTCTTGCTCACATCTTATAGAATTCTGCTGGCCTGCTTTTCTCTAGAAGTTGAAAAAAATCTGAACTTCAATATCATAAGACAACAGTAGGCATGTCTTATCATGATTTTAAAATTGTTTTTAGCCTATAAAATAATGGGTTTCACTGTGGCATGTCTATATGTGTATATCACTGTGCTTTGCTCATACTTGCACCCCCATATTGCTTTGTTTTGAGACACAGTCTCACTATGTAGTCTAGTCTGGTCTTGAACTCACAATCCATCTTCTGAGTGCTGGAATTACAAGCATGTGCCATGTGCCTCGATTTCATATTGTTTTTTATATATTTTTAAATATATTTTTAAAATACATTTTATTTTTATTTATGAGAGAGAGAGAGAGAGAGAGAGAGAGAGAGAGAGAGAGAATGGGCACACCAGGGCCTCTAGCCACTGCAAACAAACTCCAGACGCATATGCTACCATGTGCATCTGGCTTATGTGGGATCTGGGGAATCAAACCTGGGTCCTTAGGCTTCAAAGGCAAGTGCCTTAACTACTAAACCATCTCTCCAGCCCTCATATTGTTTTTATTTGTAATAATTTGATCAATGTGTGTTTATTTGGTCACAGATTCTTTAAGGATAAGAGCTTTGTCTCCCCTAACTTCTCACTTTATCATGTCTACCACCCAGACTAATATTTGGAAAAAGTAAGTGCTTAATAGAGACATGAGTCAATGAATGAGTTCAGCAGATGTTGATGACAACTATCTATAGTGTGTGTATGTGTGTGTGTATGTGTGTGTGTGTATGTGAGAGAGAGAGAGAGAGAGAGAGAGAGAGAGAGAATCTAATTTTATGGGGAAGATACCAAGACCAGGTTTAGAGAAGGAGTTGGTTATATAATACTTCAGAATCAGAAAATTAGCTTTATTAATAATAAGGCTTTTCTTAAGTATTTTCTATATACTAGACAGTGTCCTTAGAATGAAGTTGCTTATGTAATCCTTAGAAGATGGCCCTGTGGAGTACTATTATTTATTGCCCTTTACCAGTAACATGGAAGATAACAGGAGTGACTTACCCGAGGTTATACAGTTAATAAGTAGAAAGAAAGCATATTTAAACCCCAACAAGCTGACCTCATTGCTTTCCTTCTTAACCACAGCACTGTATTGCTTTTCCTGTTTGACTGTGTCCATATGGTGACGGAAACTTAGCGACCTTAAATGTCTGTCTCAAGCTTTTGTCTAAATTTGAGTTTCCATAAGTCAGTGTATCCTGGAGGGTCAGACCTATTTCCAGTGGCACAGCTTAAGGAAGGTGGGCGTAGAATAACCGAGGAGAGGAGAGCACAGACTTCTTTTTCTCAAAAAGTCAAACGGATAATTCTACAAGCAGGCTTATTTGCCTTCTGATAATAAAGGGAAACTGTAAGCCCCCTCCCCCCGCACGCGTTCACTTACTCGCTCTTTTATTCTCGCTGTTTAACACAGGTCAGCCGCAAACCGGAGCCCCTCCCACCTCAGCCTCCAGCCTGGAGTCGGAGGCAAGCGCCACTGTGGCTGGCTTAAAAGCTTTTCTTTAATAAAAGAAAGCCCCAAACAATCAATGTCCTCCTTCCCCAAACCTCTTGTTCTGTAAGATGAAGAGGCCGAGTTACTGTAGTCTGATTGGGAATTAGCTTTCCTCTGTCTCCCATCTCTATCAAGCATTTAGCGCTCCCTAGATAGGCCATAGTTGATACTCTGTCTTTATCGGTGTCTTCTCGAATTGTTCCGTGTAAAGCTATCTTATCCCCCACGCTTGTTATTCTCTACCCGCCCCATTCCATGCCCCCCCCCCCCCAGTACTCTCTCTGCGCACGAGCGCTGACTTCTGCGGAGTACACAACCAGCTCCCTCATCCTCTGCCGCGGGTGCGCTCAGCAGAAGCGTGGCGTGAGCGTCGGAGGAAGAAGGCGAGGTTGGGGGTACCTCCGCCCCGACTCTTGCTTCCAATTTCGGTGTTCTGCTCTTTAGCAGCTGTCCAGCACTGTCCTCCACGGCTCCAGCACTCACTCCCATGACATTCTCTTCACCTTGCCCCTACATACCCAGGGAAGGTTTCATCACTCTTGCTAATCCCCAGGGGCTAATCTACATACCTCTTGTTTCCCTTAACTCTGTTCACAAGTTTGTAACTACTTTCTTTAAGAAATTATTTCTAGATCTGAGCTGAAAATCTCCTCCGTGTAGACCAGCTGACAGAAAGCTGGAAGAAGCCATTCTGCGTGCAGTTCAATGGGAGAAAGAGAAATCACCAGTGAAGATACCGAACAGTGGACACTGCAAGCCTTATATTTGGCCAGCCAGGCTAATTGAGCCAACCGGTGCAATAGTGTCATGTCTGTTATGGGGGAAACCAACTGCCCTCTAACTGGACTGAAGGCCCACTCCATGGGAGGGAATACATCCCTGATACTGAAAACTTAAAACAGGGGTAGTCATGAGCCCTAGAGGTGTAATGTCTGCTGTTGTCTGGCTAAATGTATATACTATGCTTATCAAACTGCCCAGTAAGCACTTCTCTTAATGTTCATACCCTTATATTAATGCTACTCTCACTTTTGGTAGAGAATCTTCTCTTTTCAGATGGCAGTGACCTTGGGACAACTCAGAAGGTATCAAGGTGATGGAAAGAAATGACCACAGTGCTCAGTACTGCAATATCTATCACACCTTCCAAGGCTCAGGGTCTAATGCGGAAGAGGTGGCAGAAAGAATGTAAGAAGGGCAGGACTCCATACAACGTGCTCCCTCCAGACACAAAATGGCCTGGATATCCATGACCTCACAGTGCCTGACACTACCTGCATAAGACCATCATAAGAGGAGGAAAAGATCATGACATCAAAAGTAAAAGAGAGACTGATTGAGATGGGGAGGGGGTATGATGGAGAATGGAGTTTCAAAGGGGTAAGTGTGGGGAGGGAGGGTATTACCATGGGGTATTTTTTATAATAATGGAAGTTGTTAATAAAAAAAGAAATTATTTCTAATAAGCTGGACATAGTCGTGCATGCCTTTAATCCCAGCACTTGGAGGCAGAGGTAGGAGGATTGCTATAAACTGGAGGCCAGCCTGGGACTACAGAATTGTTCCAGGTCAACCTAGGCTACAGTGAGATCTCAGCTCAAAAAAAAAAAAAAGTGAATAAAAAAGAAAAAGGAAATGATTTAATGATTTCTAATAAACTTTTGAGTAGAATATAATTTTCTGCTTAGAACTCTGTTCCTCCAGGGGTCTCGGTTTTTTAAAAAGCATAGAAAAGGTCTAGATTTCTAAATATGTATAAGATTACATAGGCCTCAAGTAGATTGTTCATAACTTGCATTATGAGATTATATTACTTTGTTTCCAACATGCTTAAAGGAAACAAGACTCTTGAGTATGACAGACAGAGTCCTATTATACTCATCAGAGACAGTTCATCAGACTTCACTGTGGCTTGAGTGAAATTCATTCCCTTTGCTTTGAGAATCTGATTATCAGGCAACCTTGTGAGTATTAAATTGGTTCCCTAGATAACTTATTCCAGAGAAAAGGGTACCATGGAGAGTGGGTACATTTAAGACACTGAAAAAGTCTACTCATTAACGAAGTGGGATTTTAAAAGAATAGGAAAAGAAGTGTCTCATCTCCCCCCTTACACACACACACACACACACACACACACACAATGCCTTTTCCTTTCTAGCTTGTATGCCTCCATTATACATCATATATATGCATTTATACATCACACACATATACACTCATGCTTCTACCCTGTGCTAAAATGAAGATGACTGCTACCATCCGTGCTCTACCTCCCTTCCTGTGAGCAGGGCATCCAGTTTTTCCTGCCATGGATCAGCTCCTCTCTTTGTGCTCTCATGCCCATCCTTCTTGTTCTTGGATAGGCTTCCGTTCATCAGTTGTCCCTTTTCTCCAGTGACAATTGCGTCCTTCCTACAGGGATATTCTCATTATCATACAAACCTGCTCTAGCACCTCTTATTTTATAAAAGCCCTCCCTTGACACCCCCCCCCCACCACATAATGCTTTGTTTCTCTATTCCTCTATACAGAAAAAAACGTTCTGAAAGAGTGGTTTGTACTGGCTGCCTCCACTTCTTTTTGTTGACTTTGTTCTGGCTCCCTTTTAGGAGGCCACCATTTCACTGAAACAGTCAAGGTCATCAGTGACCCCCCATGTTGCTGAACTCACTTGCTACTTCGCATCTCACTCAGCCTCTTATGAACATTGGACACACTTGACCAGTCCCTTTTAAAAAGTACATTCTTCTCTTGATCTCCATGGCACCATTCTCTCAGTCTGCTTTTCTACTTCCTTCCCCAGTCCAGCTTTTTGATTGGTTAAATTTGAGATGCCCACCATCATCTGTGGCTATTGAACACTTGAAATGTGGCTAGTGTGGAATGACATGTACTATAAATAGAAAGTACACCCCGGATTTCAAAGGAAAGAAAGAACGTAAAATGTCTCAATTTTTATCTGAGGGCCTATTCACACAGTCTTTCTAAAATATTGAATTCTTAATATAACTTTATCTTTTTTAAAACTAGGAAATTTAAAATTACACATGTAAACTTGCGTGTGCCTCATACATACTGCCACTAAACAGTACTATTCTAGACCCTCCTCTCTATTAGCCTTCTCTTTCCATCATCTTACCTAATTCCATAGCCATTTGTGTGTTTGCCCCCAAATTTAGACCTATAAATCTGATATCTTGTTTCAAGTCTAGTCTTACCCACCCAGCTGAAATTTGAATTTCCATTTGTACATCAAAGAGATTTGTTCACCATTAATGCATCATAAAAGGAAATTTTTATTTCCTCCAGTCCTATTATGTTATTTGCTGAGTCTTCCACCTCTGTCCATTTGCTCAAGACAAAAATTTGAGTCATCTTTGATTATTCTATTTTCCTCAGCCGCTTCAGCTGGTCTTCCAGCAAGCCCTGTTGGCTTCACCTTCAAATTATATCCTGAATTTTGTCATTTTTTTCTTCACCTGCACTTCCAGTGCCCAAGTCTAGGCCAAAGCCACCTCTCCTCCAGACTACTCAGCAGCTTCCTAACTGGTCTCCGTGATTCTGCAGTTGCGCCATTGCAAGCTCTGCTCCATAGCTCAAAGCCATCTTAAGTAGACACATTGTGTCATTCCTCTATGTAGACCTGCCACAGCTCCTAAGAAAGAGCATGAGTTGGCCACTACTTATTTCTTTAACCTTATCCCATGCCTCTTCCTCATGTCATAGCTGTCTTGAATCTTACTGCCTTTCTTTCCCATGCTTCAGTCTTTTATTTATTTATTTTTTAAAAGATATTTTATTTATTTATTTGAGACAGAGAAAGGGAGAGAGAGAGAAAGTGAGAATGGGCGCACCAGGGCCTCCAGCCACTACAAATGAACTCCAGATGCATGCTCCACCTTGTACTTCTGGCTTACATGGGACCTGGAGAATCGAACCTGGGTCCTTAGGCTTCACAGGTATATGCCTTAACCACTAAGCAATATCTCCAGCCCTATTTTAATTTATTTATTTGAGAGAGAAAGAGGCAGATATATATATATATATATACATATATATATATATATATATATATATATATATATAGAGAGAGAGAGAGAGAGAGAGAGAGAGAGAGAGAGAATGGGTGTACCAGGGCCTTCAGCCACTGCAAATGAACTCCAGATACATGCACCACCATGTGTGTCTGGCTTACGTGGGTCCTGGGGAATAGAACTTGGGTCCTTTGGCTTTGCAGGCAAACACCTTAACCACCAAGCCATCTCTCCATCCCCAATGCTTCAATCTTGTCAGGCTCATTATTACTTCATTCAGGTCCTTGGAATGGTATTCTTCCCTCTGCCTCAAATGCTCTGCTCCCAGAATTATGTGTGTTGAACTCCTCTTCATTCTTGAAGTCTTAGCTCAAACACTGTATCCTTAGAGAAGCCAACCTTGCAAGTAGAAACCTATCCTAGTCATTTTCACCTCAGTTATACTCTTTGCTGGAAATGTTATATTTGTTTATTTATTTCCTTTTATTGTGTCTGTCCCCTTTAAGAATGTAAACTCTCCAAGAGCAAGGGCCTTATGTGTCTTATTTGCCACTGCAGTCTCAGCAGCTGGCATAAAGTTTGATCCAAAATAGCACAGAACAGATTTTGGGTGATAAGTTACAAAATAAATGTTAGTCAATTTATTTATGCATGTATTTGTTTATTTAGTGGTGCCAGAGATCCAACTCAGGGCCTTGAATATTCTAGACAAGTTCTTACCCACTGAACTATATCCTTAACCCCCAAATAGAGAGAGAGAGAGAGAGACACAGAGAGAGACACAGAGAGAGAATACAGTTTTTTTGAGGCAGGGTCTTGCTGCAGCCCAGATGACCTGGAATTCACTATGTAGTCTTAGGGTGGCCTTGAACTCTCAGTGATCCTCCTGCCTCTGCCTCCCAAGTGTTGGGATTAAAGGTGTGCACCACCATTCCCGACTTTAAAATATTTTTAAAAATATTTTATTTTATTTATTTATTAGAGGGATAGAAAAAGAGGCAAATAGAGAGAGAGAGAGAGAGAGAGAGAGAGAGAGAGAGAGAGATTGAGAGAGAGAAAGAGAGCGTGCACACCAGGGCCTCCAGCCTCTGCAAAGGAACTCCAGACACATGCGCCATCTTGTGCATCTGGCTTATGTGAATACTGGGTAATTGAAGCTGGGTCCTTAGGCTTTGCAGACAAGTGCCTTAACCACTAAGCAATCTCTCCAAGCCTCCAAATAGAGTTTTAAAAATAACTAATTAGTGTGTGTGTGTGTGTGTGTGTGTGTGTGTGTGTGCGTGTGTGTGTGTGTGTACTATGCCAAGGCTTTTTACCACTGCAAACTGAATACTGACACTTGTGTTACTTTTAGCATCTGGCTTACATGGGTAGCTTTAGAATTGAATCTCGGCCTGCAGACTTTGTAAGCAAGTGCCTTTAACCACTGAACAATCTTTCTAACCCTATAGAGTTTTAAAATATTTAATTTTATTTATTTATTTGACAGAGAGAGAGAGAGAGAGAGAGAATGGGCACACCAGGGCCTCCAGCCACTGCAAACGAACTCCAGACACATGCAACCCCTTGTGCATCTGGCTAACATGGGTCCTGGGGAATCGAACCTGGGTCCTTTGGCTTTGCAGGCAAATGCCTTAACCCATATGCCATCCCTCCAGGCCCCCTATAGAGTTTTTAAGAATGAATAAAAATGTTTTTGGAATGAATGCATGGATTTTAGCATGAATAACAAGTGATGCCCTAGAAACTTGGTCATAGCTTATACATTAGGGCCTAACAAATATATTAATATCTTCACATGATTCTGTCCTATTAGCACATACTGATGACCAAGTGCTTAAAAAGCATACTGTGTTTGACCTTAAACCTGGGAGAGTAGCCTCTAAGAGGCAAAAAAAAAAAAAAAAAAAAAAGATGCCATTAAATGAGAACGGTATGCATGCATGTGTGTGCCTATGTGCATGCATGCATTGTGTGTGTTGGGAGAACTGCAAAGGAGGCACTAACTCAAGAGACAAGAGCTCACCTTAGTAATTTTGCCTAGAGTTTGGTACTAGCAGAAGCCGTGGCTGTTCCTTTAGCATCCAAGTCAATGCTGAGCAAACTGGGTTTTTCAATCAACAGTTTTTGTAGAGCAAATACATTTATGTAGATTTAAAGAAAACTTAGGAAAGGTAATGTCCTAAAATTACTCATCTCTGACGATATTGGAAGTGTCTAGGAATCAAATGAAAAAAAGTCACACAAACTGAAAATGACAAGGTAGAAATATGTTTGAATTGGATATTCAAAGGTACACTAGACTGAGGATTTGGGAATAAGAGAATAATTTCTTTCTTGTCCTGTTTCACGCCCACAGAGTTGAAGCAATCTCAGAGTTCCTGTTGACCTCAGGGGAGGAATCCAAATACCCAAATGAGGAAAACAACATGTGTGTGTGTGTGTGTGTGCTTGTGTGTGCATGTGTGTGTGTAACAGCAAAAACATCAATCCTGAAGACATCTCAATTTCTTCCAATCCAAATTAGATATACTACAACCTATCAATATATTAAAGACGACCAATGAAACCAATGATGGTGTCATGCATGAATGCCTTACCCAGTAACAAGGGCAGATCCGTCCGTGTTCACAGTGTACTTCTGCTGTGATCTACTTTAGGGAGAACTTCTGGATTCAAATCTAAAAGCAGGTATCTGGAAAAGAGATAATAATTTGTGCTCACATAGCACTTTCATCCGTAGGCCTCAAAGTAATGTACAAAGAAATAAGTATGACTATCCCAGCTGGAGCCAGACAGGGGGCTGCTGCCCTTGCCAGCAGCTTGGAGAGTGGAAACCCCTGGGCTCAAACACAGCCCTATGCCATAAATTATTGAGTCTTGTTCTTTCTTGATTAGGAGCTGGACTACCAATGATGAGATTTTTTTATAATAAATTAGAATATCAGGCTCTAATCTTAAGAATTTTAGTATGAGCCCAAACATATGAAAACGAGTACTTTTAAAACTGCTGATTTGGGGGCTAGGTGTAGCTATGGTAGACTAAGAGCAGCTGATGTGCTGAGTGTTATTCTATGTGAGTGACACATACTATGTATTTAAGATCCACAGCAAATTGAACGAGGCAGGAGCTATTACCATTTTGCCCATTTTGCAGTTGAGGAAACAGAGAAAAGCGAAGCAAGGGTGGAAGCTGGAATTCAGATGGAGGCAGTCTGCCTGTCTGCACTCTTGGCCAGTTACTCTGTGCCAGGTACCAGGTGACACATTCTGTATGAACTGTCTCACTTAATCTCTACCAGACTCCTAAGAGGTTGATATATTATTATCCTAATTCTATTGGGGGAAGAAAACTAAGGTTTACAAGGGCAAAGTGACTTGGCCAAGCTGATATGTCAGTATATATGTGGAAGAGGAGGAGGTGAAGCCAGGATTTTTGAAAAGAATCACTGAGCAAGGAGTCAAATTTTTAGGGCTGTTCCTGCCACTGACAGACTACGTGACCTTGAGTCAATCAATGAATTTTTACAGTTTTCATGTCTTCCCTGTAAAAGGAGGGCATTTGGATGCATTGGTGCAGGAATTCTGCCCACTGCTAAAATTCTGATGCTCACTGTCTGTTTTCTATTTAGTCCCTTGTTTAAAATCCTTGGAGGAAAAGAAATTAACCACACAGAACCTGAAAGTGACTCTGGAAGCCAAATTTAGAAAACAGATCTCAAAAGAAAAAAAAAAAGAGATTTACAAAATGTCTTTATTTAGAAAGCGAGACTGTCCTGCAAAAGAATTGGCTTGATTTGTGACTTGGTGACAAGATGCAAGCCACCTATCTTTCCCTGCCTAGCCAGGTCTCCTGGCTACAGGATGTCACATAACCTGGTCAATGGTGCTTTCTGCCTGCTGAACTGGTCAAAGCTGAAAGAAGCCCGTCTGTGTGGGAGGGATCTGGGAGAAGCAGCCAGGCTTTTCATGTGGGTGTTCTATCTTGAATTCAGAATGTCTATATCATTCTGTCTACCTCTGTTTTTGCTCTTAGTGATTATGATATAGTGTCACAGCCTACTGCTACCATGAACCAGTCCCCACCACCATCACCACATAGCCTATGGCAAGCCATGGGGTAGAGAACATAATTGGTTTCCATGTCTCGGTGTCATTCTGTTCAAAATTGGTAGCTTGAGTTTGTGGTGAATTTTGGCAAAGAAGCTTTGTAGCTTTGTGATCTTGGGAAAATCACCCTCTCTCAGTGTCTCTATTTTCCTCAGCTTTTGTAAAATGATGCTTACACTACTTGCTCTCCAGTGTTACAAATTTCAAACAGTGTGACGTTTGTGGAAGTTTAGAGAAATTACAGACCTCTGAGATGAAAATTAAAGAGGCTGAGAAAATGCCTCTTGCCCGGAGAAGCTTGGTGTGCATGAAGCAAGTTCTTCTGCGATTGGCAGGTCTGAATTAGAGTCCCAACTCTGCCTGTCATTTGGACAAGGTATCAAACTGCCTAAGTCTTTTCAATGTACAACATGCAAAATTGTTGAGGCATGGAAATAATAAACATGAGGCTCCTGACACAAAATAGGCCATTAACAAATAGAAACTACTATTTTAATTATCAATTATTGAACAATGATGTCAGAGTTAGGAGGTCTGGAATATCAGACATACAGCTAATTCACTTTGAACTCCAAGAAAAGTTCAAAATGGAATTGGGATGTCCTCAGACACCACATAGCCTGCTCTTCTACACTAAAGGGCAGAGGTTAATTCTGAAAGCCTATCCTCATATACACATTTTTTGAGGAAAAATGGGAAGAACCATTGGACACGTCTGCCTGTCTGCATCCTAGGTGGCTGCAGGAATTCAGTAAACTATTAAGATATCAGAATTTACCTTTGCATGTTAAGGCTCTCTGCAAAGGATATAATTATAGAGGAATAACTCCAAATACTTTTTAGCAGGAGAATCTCATCTTACAGCTATTAAAATTTAAGAAATCTCATATACTAAGGTTCTACTTTAAGAAGCCTTTGATTGAGAAAATACCTGACAAAAATTCAACAGTTAAAAAAAAATTCAAGGATCCCCCTCTTAAAAACTTAAAGAAAAATGAATAGTGCACAAACCTGATGCAAAATGTACGAGATACAAAAGGGAATATCATGAAAGCATGCTTTCAACTCATCTCTTAGTTGTACACAGCCCTTCCCTAGAGCCAACAATTGTCTCAATTTCTGCTGTGTTTTTTCAGAGACAACCAATGTATCATGAACATTTACATGTTCATCTTTTTAACAAGACAAAACAGCCATCTCTTATCATTCTTCACTTTTTATTTAACAATGTCTTATTAGACTTTGAAGTGATGTGCTTCTTCCTTTTTTTTTTTTTTTTTTGGCTTTTTGAGGTAGGGTCTCAGTCTAGTCCAAGCTGACCTGAAATTCACTATGTAGTCTCGGGGTGGCCTCAAACTCGTGGTGATCTTCCTACTTCTGCCTCCAAAGTGCTGGGATTAAAGGTGTTCACCTCCATGCCTGGGTGTTTTTTTTTTTTTTTTTTTTTTGTTTTTTGTTTTTTGTTTTAAGAGAGAGGGTGTTTTGTTGTTGTTTCTTTGTTCGCAGTCTTGAAAATCAAACCCAGGACTTTGCACATGCCAGGTAAGTGCTCTTCCACTGAGCATAGTGACTTTGACAATTGGGAATTTGTGCCTGTATACTTTTTTTTTTTTTTTTTAGGTGATTGGTAATGGGAAACCTAGAGGATTTGTCCATAGCATATCTGACTGTTTTATTTTTCATTTAATTTTTTTGGTTTTTCAAGGTAGGGTCTCACTCTAGCTCAGGCTGACCTGGAATTCACCATGTAGTCTCAGGGTGGCCTCAAATTCTTATGATGATCCTCCTACCTCTGCCTCCTGAGTCTTACTTTACATTTGGATTTTTTTTTTTCTTTTGGTTTTTGGAGGTAGAGTCTTGCTGTAGTCCAGGCTGACCTGGAATTCACTATGTAGTCTCAAGGTGGCCTGGAACTTATGGTGATCCTCCTACCTCTGCCTCCCAAATGCTGGGATTAAAGGCATGCACCACCATGCCCAGCTTACTTTATTTTTTAAGAAATACTTTATTTATTATGGGCTGGAGAGATGGCTTAGCGGTTAAGCACTTGCCTGTGAAGCCTAAGGACCCTGGTTCAAGGCTCGATTCCCCACGACCCATGTTAGCCAGATGCACAAGGGGGCGCACGCATCTGGAGTTCGTTTGCAGTGGCTGGAGACCCTGGCACACCCATTCTCTCTCTTTCCATCTGCCTCTTTCTCTGTCTGTAACTTTCAAATAAATAAATAAAAATAAAAACAAAAAATTTTCAAAAAAGAAATATTTTATTTATTTTGCAAGAGAGACAGAGAGAGAGAGAGAGAATCAGCCACTTGGGCCTCTTGCCACTGCACACTAACTCCAGACACATGTGCCGCTTTGTGCATCTGGCTTTATATGGGTACTGGGGAATCAAACCTCTAACAGTAGGCTTTGCAAGCACCTTTAACTGCTGACCCTCTCCAGCCCCTGTTTACTTTTTTTTTTATTGTTGAGACAGAGTCTCATGTAGATCAAGTCACCTTCAAACTTGAATTTCTGATGCTGTTGCCTGCATCTCCTCAGTGGGTACCACATAGTTTATGTAGTGCTGGGGATTGAACCCAGAGCATTGCTAGGCAAGCAGTCTGTCAACTGAGCTGAGCTACATTTAGAAATTATATCTATCTATCTATCTATCTATCTATCTATCTATCTTTGGATGTGTATGTGTGCTGCTGGGGATAAAAGCCAAGGTCTTGTGCTTGCTAGGCAAGTATTTTGTCTACACTCCTAAACCTGCATTTAAGAATTTTTTTAACTTTATTTATTTATTTATTTGAGAGAGTGAGAAAGAGGCAGACACACACACACACACACACACACAGAAGAGAGAGAGAGAGAGAGAGAATGGGCATGCCAGGGACTCCAGCCACTGCAAACGAACTCCAGACACATGTGCCATCTTGTGCATATGGCTTACGTGGGTCCTGGGGAATCAAACTGAGGTCCTTTGGCTTTGCAGGCAAATGCCTTAACCACTAAGCCATTTCTCCAACCCTGTGCATTTTTTAATATCTAGAAAAGGCTAGTGTGGAATAACTATGTCCCGCTTAGAGATTCTGATCTCTTGGCTAGGAGCCACTATTCTAAGTCAATTATCAATATTATTCAACATTACTTTTGCTAGGCATTGTTCTGAGTATCCTACACATATCATCTCATATCAGTCACATCCTTCTTATCCTTCTAGTCTCAGTTTAAATGTTATCTCATTAAAGAAGCCTTCTTTTATCCAAGTTGATCTTACCTTCCCCTTTCCATTATCCTCTATCATTTCATCCTGTTTATGTCTTTCAGAATACTCACCACTATAAGCAATTAGTTACCTATTTGTCTATTTCTTTTAACCATTGTCTCCCCAGACAGAGTCTGACCTTTAAGAGCAAGGACAATGTCAGCTTGTCTTTCTGCAATACATCCAGTAACAAGTATAGTGCCTTGGTGATAGGTTCAGAGGTGTCATGAATTAAATAAATATTTATTGAATGAGTACATAAAAACAGCTATGTGAGGTAGATTCTATGGCTTTCTCCATTATTCGTATAAGGAAACAGGGGGCTAGAGCATGAAATAAACTCACCCCAAAGTTAGTAATTTATAAAAGTGGTTGAAAACCCAGCTTCCCTTGACTCCAGAATACAAACTTTTCACTTCTCTGGTCTCAGCCACAGAAGACTGAGTACAATGTTGACTGTGTGTGAACTTAAGCCCCTTCTTCTTCCTGGAACTTTCTTTTTTAAAAAAGGAAATGAATTTTTAAAATATTTTATTTATTTATTTATTTATTTGTTTGTTTGTTTATTTATTTATTTGAGAGAGAAAGAGGTAGATAGAGAAAATGGGCACACCAGAGCCTCTAGCCACTGCAAACGAACTCCAGATGTGCCACCTTGTGCATCTGGCTTACATGTGTACTGGGCCTTTAGGCTTTGCAGGCAAGGTACATGTGTACTGGGTCTTTAGGCTTTGCAGGAAAGTGCCTTAACCGCTAAGCCATTTCTCCAGGCCCCTGGAACTTTCCTTTACATTGAAAAGTGCGAGGTGAAGTTAACCATCCTCCTTCTAGCAGTAGAAGGGACCATGAAGGTTGTCTTGAGACCTTTAAGAATGATAATCTTCAGTTCTTTTCCTCCTTCACTGAAGATTTACTAATCTTGTTCTATGTGTTGGATGTGATAGGGATCCAAAGACCCATAGGCCATAGTCCTTGACATGAAGGTCCCTGGTTTGATGGGCAATGCTGATCCATGCACATTTGCTCTTGAAACACTATAAGGTCAATACCATAATAGTTCCCATGCATGAGGCACATGGGAACACAGAGGAGGAATGGAATTTTGTTGGATATGTGCATGATGATGGAATGACGGTAGATATGTGCCTGGGAGAGCGTGAATTATCACACTGATCTGGAAAAGAATAGTTTTCTAGGTGGACAAGGTGACGTGCAGAAACATCTAAAAAACAGTGCATTTGGC
Organism: Dipus sagitta; assembly: GCA_036346955.1. Lineage (NCBI taxonomy): Eukaryota > Metazoa > Chordata > Mammalia > Rodentia > Dipodidae > Dipus > Dipus sagitta. The sequence goes on from CM070782.1 coordinate 48,211,897, forward strand.
TGAGCATTGCTAGGGTAAGGCGTTGACTGTCAGGCTATGAGGCTGCCTGAGGAGAAGGAACCCATAAGGAGCCTTATTAAGGAATTTGGACTTTACTCCTGGGCATGGCCACATCATTTCCCTTTGCTTTTGGAAAGACCCATCTGGCAGTGAAGTAAGCGAGGAGGCAAAATGAATGGATACCATGAAGAAACTTTGCAGCTGTCCAGGAGGCCGGCGATGAGGACTTGAACCTGAGATATTTGCAGCAGAGTTGGAGAGGAAGGAGATAGGCCAGAGATTTTTATTTTGTTTTTTGTTTTGTTTTTTGGTTTTCCGAGGTAGGGTCTCACTCTAGCCCAGGCTGACCTGGAATTCACTATGAAGTCTCAGGGTGGCCTCGAACTCACGGCAATCCTCCTACCTCTGCCTCCCGAGTGCTGGGATTAAAGGCGTGCGCCACCACGCCCGGCTTCAGGTCAGAGATTTTTAAAGGCAGAGCCAAAGTACTTGGAGATTGATTGAATGAGGGAGGATGAAAGATGAGACTCGGGACTTATTGGAATGGTTTGGGTGGCCAAGTATAAAGTGGTACCATTAATAATTATGGAGAATTTAGAGTCAGGTGGGAGAAATATTGCTGTTGGCTTGGAATATATAGTTTGAGATGCCTCTTAGACAGCCAGAAGAATCCCTCCAGCTCCCACCTTCCTTTCCCAAACAGCAGTCCCAGCCCGAGTCAGACATCCTGGGGCCAGTTTCCTGTGGGGCTGAGCCAGGAATCAAACTCTCAGAGAGCTCGCTAGCATTCCTGAGCTTGACACCTGTCAAGACCAGAAGCTGATGGAGCACTTCCTGGGCTCTCGTTAGAGAAGCATAGACTGTGGAGATGCCTGTGTGTATCAGACCCTGGCTCCAGTGGAGCAAACTCTTCCACCTCTGGCAAGCACCGGATTCCAAAGGGACCATTTCCCCGGAGCAGCCTCTGGCCTTGACAGGCTCTGGTTCTAAACTGGATCCCACGACCCCGCCCCCACGTGCCCCCTCACGTAGGGATCTGATTTTTCAAAGGAAAGGGGGATGCGCAGAGTTCCCTCTTGACTGCTAGATAAAACCTGGAGTTTGGGCGATTGGACCTGCTCCCTATCGCCACCACTTGCCACAAGACTCCCTGTAGCCCCAACCCTTCACAAAATACCGGGCTAGGGTCCTGCCTGACCTCAACTCGAACATCCAGCGCTCTCCACTCCGTGCCAGGGCGGAACACGTGGGCTCATTGTGTGTGTGTTGGGGGGAGCAGGCTATAGGGAGCTGCCTTTCTTTCAGGGTCCTCTTAGGGACGAGGACAGCACGAGAAGCTGGCGCGCCATCTGGGCCCTGACAACCTTCCTGGTACCTACGCGGCCCGCAGGCTCGCTGAAGGCAAGGGGCACGCCCTGAGTCCGTCTCCCAGGTTCCGGGGATGCTATCAGCAGCCGCTATCTCTTCCCCACCCTCTCTTCAGGCCACTACCGCCGCCCCCTCACCCCCCGCACTGTCGTGTCCATAAATCCCAAGAGCAAAGGGTGGCACGATTCCTCCCGCGCCCTGCGGGCTGAAGGCGGGCACTAAAGCAGTGCAGTCCCAAGCTTCCCCTGCAGAAGCCACGCTCCCCACTCGGTCCGAGAGAAGAGGGGGCGCGAGAGAGCAAGTGGGCGGGCGTCCCATCCTCCGCATCCTCCTCCAAGTCCCGGCGCGCAGGGAGGGAGCGCTGCGCGCTGCGCCGGGGCTGCGCACCGCGGCCCACTTGCCCCGGCCCCCTGCCCTTAGCCGGGCCACCTCCCCGGGCTGCCGGCGGAGGGCTACCGGGCGCTAACGTTACGCTGTTTCCGGTTTACCAGAGGGCTCTGTTTCCCCTCCCAAGGCGGCGGCGGCTGAGCGGCGGAGCCCCCCAAATGGCCTGGCCAGATGCGGCAGGTTTGCTGCTCAGCGCTGCCACCGCCACTGGAGAAGGCTCGGTGCAACAGCGACAGCGACAGCAGCAGCAGCAGCGGCAGCAGCAGCAGCGGCAGCAGCAGCAGCGGCAGCAGCAGCAGCAGCAGCAGCAGCGACGAGAGCAGCAGCAGCAGCATCTCCCGTCCCGCTGCGCCCCCAGAGCCGCGGCCGCAGCCACAGCCGCAGCCCCGCAGCCCCGCAGCCCCGAGAGCCGCCGCCCGCTCGCGAGCCGCAGCCGCCGGCGGCATGAGGCGCGACCCGGCCCCCGGCTTCTCCATGCTGCTCTTCGGTGTGTCGCTCGCCTGCTACTCGCCCAGCCTCAAGTCGGTGCAGGACCAGGCGTACAAGGCGCCGGTGGTGGTGGAGGGCAAGGTCCAGGGACTGGCCCCAGCCGGCGGCTCCGGCTCCAACAGCACCCGCGAGCCGCCCGCCGCGGGCCGGGTGGCGCTGGTGAAGGTGCTGGACAAGTGGCCGCTCCGGAGCGGGGGGCTGCAGCGCGAGCAGGTGATCAGCGTGGGCTCCTGTGTGCCGCTCGAAAGGAACCAGCGCTACATCTTTTTCCTGGAGCCCACGGAGCAGCCCTTGCTCTTTAAGACGGCCTTTGCCCCGGTCGACCCTAACGGCAAAAACATCAAGAAAGAGGTGGGCAAGATCCTGTGCACTGACTGCGGTGAGTCGCCCCCTCCTTCTGCTGGGGAGAGGGGGAGGGGCGAGGTGGTGGAGGATGGGGGTGGGGCGGAGAGGTGCTGCAGGTGCCCAGGCCTGGCAGCGTCCGTCCGGCTAGCGCGGGGGGTGGGGCCGTCCCCGGGCCAGCAGCCTGTCGCGGGTGGGTTGAGGGGTTTAGGGCGGGGGGGGGCGGAGGAGAATCGGGTTCAAAGCGTGCCAAGGGGTGAGGGCCGGGGGCGAGGGGGTGGGGGCGAAGGGGGGAGGCACCGGCCTGTGCCAGCAGGGATCTGCGGCTGATGTATGGCATGTGGGGCTGGAAAGCTGCCACCATAGCCCAGTAGCTGAAGGAAAAACGGAGAGGTCCGGGAGGCGCTGGCCCGAGGCTCCGTGAGTCTAGACTGACCCTCGGAGGCCTTGCCTGCTCTGCTCCCCAGGGCTGGCTTGGCCCAGGCTGGCAGGGTCTGCAGGCGCAGCTGGGCAGACTCCAGGCTTCATGTGAAGGCCTCCGCTTACAAGTTCTCCTAGGGAATGACCGCCCCCGCCCCCTCCTTCCTCTGCCCGGGCTCGCTGCTCGGCTCATCCACACCGCTGGCGCAGGCAGAGTTGGACTTTTTCTGCTACTGTTTTCCGTCCTCCATGTGGCTTCGGGTTTTTTCCTCCATCGTGATTGCTGAGCAGGTAGCTCAGCCTTCTCTTAAACCTCCACGACGAGAGCGAACCGACGCCTCTGTAAACGGTTTTTGAAGGATCTTCCTAGGTCTTTCGATGAGGGTAATAGTCATGAAATAGAGAAACTTACTTCTGAATGCTGTTAGTTCAGCTCTGGCATCTTCCCGGCGGGATGTACGGACCGCATCTGTCTTCATGATGTTGGGTGCTGCACAGGAATGCAGGTGATGAGAAACAAAACACTGGTCTGTGGCTCCGCCAGGAATGGAGGTGTCTCCTGTCAGAAGTCAAAGAAATGACTTCAACAGAAATGACTTTTCTCTTGTCCCTCGAGTCCGTACTTATTACTGAGTACGATTTTTTTTTAAATCAATTGTCCTCTCACGGGACTATTATATATTAGTTTGTCTTGTGCCCATTCATATTGGATTTGTGGCGTTTGGTGTGACTCTGGACTTTGTGAAACCAGGGAGCTGTGGTAAATGTCCTGAGTTCCCCTAGAAGAAGGCAGATTCATCACTTTCTCAGCTGAGTCTGGGCAATGCAGACAGGCTGGAGGAGCAGAATAAGAGCTCCTTGGAAGTTTTGCCGCCCTCATCTTTCTAGATGAATGCCTCTGGCTTTTGAGAGCTTCCCGCCCCTGCTCCTCTAAGAGGCAAATTTTAGGCATTCAGTTGTGGGAGTGAATCTAGGCACTATGTTAAATAGTGATCACTTTAATGAGAAGAATCTATGACTTAATCAGGAGGGGGGGAACCCTTGGGGATAACAGCCATTTATGGGTCTGACATTATTCTAAATAGCATCCTCAACTGCTTTTTAATGTTAGTTTTATGTTCTGAAATATTTTATGATGACAAGTTGAGGCTAGTTAAGAATTTCTAATTTTTTATTCTATTAAGTATTTTATCTGAGATCCCTTGGGGAGCTGTGGAACTGTACTGTGCAGTGGGAAATAGATAGTAAAAACATGTATTGAACCTTGTCCAAGGACAGCTTCTGTTTTGGTTGTTGGTGAATTGCTCCTGAATATGCACGTTACACATCCCCACATGATCTCTAGTCAGGGCCCTTGAGGACTGACAGCCATTGTCAGATAAATCGCTGGGTAGCAGGCTTCTCCCTGGTTGCCCTCCTACTTCCTCTTCCCCGACATAGTATACCTCGGTGAGCATTTAACAGTTTTAGCAGGTGAATGCAGAGGTCATGAAAGATTAGAGGGTCAGAAATGTAGTCTGCTTTTAGATTATGCACATCTCGTATTATTTATGTGTAGTAAGAGTTCTCGAAAAGATAAATTTAGAACTGCAATCACTTGTAAAGGCCCTCACACATCATAAATTATCGAGGAGCAGAATGTGTGTGTATGGCAGCAAATATCTCAGAATGCAAGAATAAAAAATGCTTTGAGTTGATAGTGTATAGAGATAGGTATCAGTTTGAGGAGCTTTACATAAGAGGATTAGGAACTAAAGGGCATTTTTGTGAGAGGAGACGTGGAATTGGAGATAATATGACAGGAGACTATAAACTGTATTTTCTCATTTTCTACTATGTGGTTAAAGAAAACATGTCCTGTAATGGTGTATTAAATAAGGAAACAAAAGCATCCTAACTAGCCACAACACCTTCCTTGTGCTCAGCAGGAAATAGCTAACAAATTCATTTTCTGTTTTCTATTCTAAAGAAAGCCCTCTGGGCCACAGGGTCACTGGGAACATTTTCTCCTTGGAGCAGATTTGCCCATTGCAAAATAGGGAAACTGGCACTTGGAAGCTGTCATCCTGGCCGTTATATTGAGCAACTGAGGTTGAATTGTCACTTTGTTTAGCCAGTTTCAGCTCTGAGCACGTCTGGGCTCTGAGAGGTGTGGTTCCTAAGTGAGGTCATGTAGAAAGCTGTGTTTTGGGGAGCAGGACTTTGGGATGATATACCATATGGAGAGATATATTGTGCTTCAAAGCACATGCCTCAGTAACATTCTTTTTAAAGCAAACATCTTTAACCACTGAGCCATCTTCCAGCCACCCATGTGTGCTTCTAGACAGGCCACAGAGCCTGGACCCCTTCTGAAAGGTCCTCATAATGTCTAGTTTCAACTGTGGAATATTGGGTAGAGGTCCATGACCTAAAACAGGGAATGGTAGCTAGGGTTCTTTCTGGGATAGCAATACCTGGACAAAGGGACATTTTTTACAGATCTAATGTGTAACATTTAACCAAAATTACTACCTCTAGTGGTAAAGGGTTGAGTGAATCTTTGCATGTCTAAGAAAATTGCATACATGGAGATCTTTTCTGTGCCTTCTTTGGAAACCAGGAAAAAAATAAAGGCCTTACTGGATCTAGCCACTCTGTGCTATTGCTATGGAAGCATCTGGTTCCACAAATAGTCATTCATTGTAAAAGATAGTCACACATATTTTGGTATAATTGCATCCTAGCTTGTCCTTACATGCATGTCTTTAAGCCATTTCCTTATTGAAATAGGTGCAGTGGATAGATAGCATTATTATTATTATTTTAAAAGACCCTTTTTTGGTGACTTGCTGGTTTGCAGTTTTCCAGCGGGTAGTGTGCTTCCTTGGGGGGCTTTTCATTGTTTAGGATAGTTTTAAATTAATTTGGCAACCAGATTCACATATCAGAGGAAGGTGGTTCACAAAATTCAGTATAGCAAAAGCAACTGCATATTTTTAAAACACTGTTTATTTAAAGAATCTTTTCTTTCCTAGCCAGCTGGAAACCCAGCTGTGCTGCAGCTTGAAGATGGGAAAGTGAAACTAGATTAGAAACTGACCGGTCCTAGGGGCCAGGACAAGGCTTGGTTATACATTTAGGGGTTCAATTGCCATCTTAATGTGGTTACTTCTTCTGGTGGCTAGTTTCCTCTGTAGCTTGAATTTTGAGGGCAGGAACCATAGCTTATCTTTGAGATCTTCTTTGTCCTGGCTCCCCTGCCTACCTCCTCCCACTCAGTGCTGGGTATTGTGTGCCTGGTTTATAGAAGGACTCTTTCTAAGTGTCTTTTGAATGGATGAAGTCAAGTGAAGTTCAAAAAGAAAGCCTCCAGGTTCATTATGAAGCAGTCTTAACTCTCATTGGTGACACCAAGTCCTGTGCTGAAAAGCTGAGTCTGATGATAGCCTTTACTTGTCACTATGGGAATCTTTCCCTTCCCCCACCCACAGAGTCCTTATCAACTAGAGAACTTAACCACAATATGTTTGACCATTGTGCAGATTAATGGTAATGGGATCTGAGTAGTAGGGAATAAAAGTCATGCTGGAAAAAATCCCCTTTGGGGGTGAGAAGAGGTAGGTTACCACTCCCCCACTCCCAAATTTAAACAAAAATAAAACAACTATTAGTTTGAGTTAACAAATGGTTTGGGATCTTGGGCAAGTGATTAACAGTCTAGGTGACTAACTTCCTCTTGGCTCCCAATCAAAGCAAGTGTGGCTCCTCTTACCATCCTTAATTATCTAGGACATTTTAATTTTATTTCCTAATAAGAGCTCATTTTAAAAATAAAATTGTACTTATATTATCAATGGCTCAAAATTTGGAAATTGCATAAGACTATATGATGAAAAGTTTCTTTCACACCCTTGTCCTCAGCTACCCAGCTCAAAGCCAATTGTAAATTAATTTAGTCTTGAAATGTACATTTGTATAAAAATAAAATGTTTTTCAAAGCTGTCTTTTATTTTTCTTTTAACAGATGGAGAGTGTTAAGTTTACCATTAAGCTAATTTTATGGTAAATTCTTCTCAATTAATAGTCCAAGATTTTAACTATCTGGTTTCTATTATAGCTGAGTCCTTTTGTGTCTCCAATTATCTAGTCAACGGATGCTCTTTTCCACCTAACCCATAACCTACCTCTCAAGCAGAATCTTAGGATCAGAAATAAAAATTTCAACGTGTTTTTCAGATCCTTTGGCATGAAGAAGACATTTTTCATGACAATGAGTTTTGTGAACTTTTTTTGAGGGGGTGGTTTCCAAGGTAGGGTTTCACTCTCAGGCTGACCTTGAATTCACTATATAGTCTCAGGGTGGCCTCGAACTCATGGTGATCTTCCTACTCTGCCTCCTGAGTGCATGTGCCACCACGCAGGGCTGAGTTTTGTGAATCTTAATTGAGACTCTCAAGGGAGAGATCCAGGTTTGTCTCTGAGAGTAAGGGCTGCGACTCTGCTCAAACAGCGGTTCCTACTGCCCACTGGGTTGAGAATCTCACAGTAGCATCCATGTGGAAAATCCTAAGGTTCCATGGCTGAAGAGATAAAACCTCACTGTGCATGACTGCTTCAATTTTTATTTAGAAACTGAAGACCCCGGTTGCCCATGAAAAGTTTAGTTTTGACTGTATTTGTACACTTCTGGTCTGATTCCAGGGGGATCTGGTCATCTGAGAACTGTTATGAAGTCCATTAAGGTAACTGATTAGAATGTAGTGTTTAAATTTCAGAGGATCAGGAAACTACCATTTGGATAAGTGGGGGAAAAGTAAATATGCAAATATCTAAACAGCAGGAAATCTTAACCCTCTAAATCCTGCTGGCTTAGTGGCATTTGGTGATTCTGAATATTGACTTGAGAAAGGAATTGATGTCAGTACCAGTGAAGCTTTCCCTATGCAGCCGTGAACAACTTGTTCTTGGGTCTTTCTTTTCAAAGGCTGGAGTATTGTTAGTAGAATTGTACTAAATGTACCCTCACCACCACCACTAATTTTGAGTTTAGAGGAATGGATATGAAATAAGAATTATTTTCTTTTGTGTTTCTTTTTAATATTGTATTTATTTGCAAGAACAGAGAGAAACAGGGAGAGAGAAAGGGAGAATGGCATGCCAGGGCCTCTTGCCATCGCAAACAAACTCCAGGTGCATGCACCACTTTGTGCATCTGACTTTACATGGGTACTGGAGAATCAAACCCTGACCAACAGGCTTTGCAAGCAAGTGTCTTTAACTGCTGAGCCATCTCTTCAGACCTTCTTTTGTGCTTCTAGCTAATTAAGCCTCTTCCTACTTGCTTTTTGGAATCTATACATAGAAATAGATTGAGTTTATTAAAGGGATGACAGAAGAAAATCTTTAGAAAACTGGGAGAAGTGGATGATTGGTTATTGAACAGCAAATTCATGACAAGGTTGAAAGTGACTGTCTTATAGGAAGTTAGACTATTTATTTATTTATTTTTGGTCTTGCATATTTGTTTAGTTTCTTTAATAACTAATGAAATGATAATTTCCATAACTGTTGCACTTCATTGACATGTTCTGAAGCTATGGACCCCTTCTGTTTTTTCTCTCTCAATTTTTATTAACATTTTCCATGATTATAAAAAATATCGCATGGTAATACCCTCCCTTTCCCCACTTTCCCCTTTGAAATTCCATTCTCCATCATATCCCCTCCCCATCTCAATCAGTCTCTTTTATTTTGATGTCATGATCTTTTCCTCCTCTTATGATGGTCTTGTGTAGGTAATGTCAGGCACTATGAGGTCATGGATATCCAGGCCATTTTATGTCTGGAGGGAGCACGTTGTAAGGAGTCCTACCCTTCCTTTGGCTCTTACATTCTTTCTGCCACCTCTTCCGCATTAGACCCTGAGCCTTAGAAGGTGTGATCAAGATGTTACTCAGTACTCCAGTCACTTCTTTCCAGCACTATGATACCTTCTGAGTCGTCCCAAGGTCACTGCCATCTGAAAAGAGAAGATTCTCTACCCAAAGTGAGAGTAGCATTAATATAAGGGTATGAATATTAAGAGAAGTGCTTACTGGGCAGTTTGATAAGCATAGTATATACATTTAGCCAGACATCAGCAGACGTTACACCCCTAGGGCTTATGACTACCCCTGTTTTAAGTTTTCAGTATCAGGGATGAATTCCCTCCCATGGAGCGGGCCTCCAGTCCAATTAGAGGGCAGTTGGTTTCCACCATGATCGACGTGCCACTATTGCACCCGTTGGCTCATTTGGCCTGGCTGGCCAATTATAGGGCTTGCAGTGTCCACTGTTGAGTATCTTCACTGGTGGTATCTCTTTCAGAGCTGGGAAGCTTTTTCCAATCAGAGGTCAAAAGACAAATTCACAGATTGAGATCAGCTGCTGCTAACCAGCTATAATGTTTTCAATAATTATGAAACAAAGTTGTGTTCAGGAGCCTTTCTCTAGCTAGTTGCTGTGGCACGTGAGCTCCATCTAGTCACATTTCCTTCATTCTTTGGACATGCAGTGTGAGCCAACCTCCCCTGGGACAAAGGCCCAGCATCTCCAGAGTCCGTAGCTCTTCTGTCTACCTCTGCCCAGGACCTGCTTGTGCTGCTAGCTTCGGTGTGTGGGAAGTAGTTAAAATTTCATTTCCCCTTGCAGATGGGCAAAGGGGCAGAGGCACAGGTATCCCCAGGATTTCAGTATCTGTTAGCACAACAGACCCCTCCCAAAATGTGGAGGTCAGGTTATTTTCTGTACTCTCTTTTGAATATATTTTTTTAAATTTTTATTTATTTATTTGAGAGCGACAGAGAGAAAAAGGGAGAGAGAGAGAATGGGCATGCCAGGGCCTCCAGCCACTGCAAACGAACTCCAGATGCGTGCACCCCCTTGTACATCTGGCTAATGTGGGTCTTGGGGAATCGAGCCTCGAACCAGGGTCCTTAGGCTTCACAGGGAAGCGCTTAACCGCTAAGCCATCTCTCCAGCCCTATACTCTCTTTTGATGCAGAATCCCTTATGGTTTTCTTTGTCATTCACAGATTCCCTGCCTTGTTCTGAGGACATGCTACCCCTTCCTCCTTGATCTGCTTTGTAAAGACTGAGGATCTGTCTGTCCCTTAGGTTGGATGTATTACTTGATTTTGATCTTGGCCTACCTAACAAAAACCAAGATGAACTAACATTCCTTAGAATTCAATGAAAGGAAGGTCACCACATGGCTAAACATCTGGTCAGGCTCAGACTACTTCTGTTGTGGTTGTGGTGGTGATTGAATTTGGAATGCAAACTTGCTGTTATTTAAAACAATTTCTTTTCTTTTTTTTTTTTCTTTTGGTTTTTCGAGGTAGGGTCTCACTCTAGCCCAGGCTGACCTGGAATTCACTATGGAGTCTCAGGCTGCCCTCAAACTCACGGTGATCCTCCTACCTCTGCCTCCTGAGTGCTGGGATTAAAGGCGTGCGCCACCACGCCTGGCTCTAAAACAATTTCTTTTAATTCAGTCTTTTAGGTGCTTACCTCAACAAATATTTGAACATGTGCTTTGTGTAAAGTAGGTACTTCATGGGAGTTGCATCAGACCTAGTCCCCGTTATTAATGAGTTTACAATTCAAAAGTACAAAGCTATAATAGTAATTCAACATATGCTTATAATGGATATTATAATTTTTGCCAACAGTGCTTTTGTGGTGGAGGAAGGAGAGTCATAAAGGAAAGAGAAATAATACCTGTTTAGAGATAGTTTTGTGGAGTAGTTTGAGAGTGATTCCAATAGTGAGAGATAATTGAAGTGAGAGTGGTTTGGGAATAAGACAGGTGAATCAGTTGGTTAAATCAATTCAATGCAGAGTGAGTAGCATTCTCAGAAGTTGAGGAGAATTTTTTGTGATTGACAAAATAACAAGGAAGAAAGAAATGGGTAGGGAACATAGAGGGGCATACTAGGGTGATATTTTCACTTGCCTTGAATGATGACTGATAAATTCATTCTTAATTATGTAAGCAGTGTTTGAAGTCTTAAGTTAAAAACAACTTGGTAATGTTTGCTATTTATCTATGAATGTTGCTTGCCCATTTTGTCAAGTGACATGTGTTTCATGTTTTTGGATGTTATTATAAATGGCATTATTAATTTAATTTCATTTTGCAGTTATTCATTGCTAGCACAGTTGGCCCTCAAGATCCAGGGAGGATTGGTTCCATAACTCAACCTGGACACCAAAATCTGTGGGTGTTCAGATCCCTCATACCGAATGGTATAGTATTTGCATATAACCTATGCATACTCTCCTAAAAACTTTAAATCATTTTGAGAGTCCTTCTAATACCTAAAATGAATATGAATGACTATGTAAACAGTTGTTACATTCTATTTAGGGGATATTAACAAGACAAAAGCCTATACATGTTTAGTACAGATACAGCTATTAAAGGCCTAATTACATGGTCCACAATCTGGATGTGTATTTATACAATATATAAGAAAACAATGGGTGGTGATGGAGATAAAAACCAGGGTTTCATGAATGCTAGGCTAGTCAACCACTGAGTTAATACCCCGGGCCTTCCACCCACCACCACTAACGTTGACTTCATATCTTATGACCCTAATAAATTAACTACTTAGTTCTAATGACTCTTTTTTTCCTCTTTTAGACTCTTCTGAACTTTCTGTGTACATGATTATATTGTTAATGAAGAGGTTTACTTTTTCCTTTTAGTTTGCCACTTATTTCTTATTCTTGTTTTATCGCACTGGCTAGGACTGCCAACTACTATGGTGACTAGGAATGCTGTGAGCAGACCTTGTTCTGTTCATGGAGGAAAGCATTCAGACTTTCACTACTGTGATACTAGCTGGAAGTTTTCAAAAAGATACGCTTCCTGTTTAAAAAAAAAAAACAGTCTACTAAATAAAGTGTAACAGAGCTTGGGCTGTATAGGTAGATTGGCACAGATTTACAAATAATTTTTTTTTTGCATTTTCCAGATAGGTGATACTGGATAAGTTACTTTCTGTGTCTTAGTTTCCCATAGAATAGAGATGCTGATAATATTTAATAGGATTGCTAGGAATATTAAATGAGATAATGCATATAAAATGATTAACATCACTTGCTCAATAAGTGTTTTTTGTTGACAAAATCTTATTAATCTAGATTTGGGCGTGGACAAGAACACTGAGGGGAGGGAGCATCACGAAGGACTATATTCTTCACACAGGTGTTCCTGCTGATCACCACTTGAGAAGTACTAGGCTGGGATGGTGGTAGAACAGTGAAAGGAAAATGGGTTATGTGTGGGGCCTCATTTTGGGATAGCCCATGTGCATCCCTGGCCATAAATACTGGTCCTGTGGGCTACAAATCTTGATATGTCCATGAGTATGTGCTGGTCAATTTTTTTGAGAAGTCTGAAGTAAATATTGTTTTTTCTGTTTTACAAATGAGAAAAGTAAGATCCATACTTGTCAGTGTTTCGCTCAACAACTCATCATGCTTGTGGGTAAACCAGTTCTTGCAATCCTGCCAGGTCTGGGTTTGGACCTCGGCAGGTTGTGGTTGACATCTCACAGCTGTCAAGAGGAGTTGCTGAAAGCCCCTGGAACATGTCTGAAGGTTTCTTTCTCTCTTCGTTTTTCTTTTAAATTTGTTTTTACTTGTGTATTTGTGTATACGTTGTATGGGTGTTCTAGGGCGTTTTTCTGTTGTAAATGAACATCAGATGCTTGTACCACTTTGGGGGGCCAGATTACATGGATAGCTTGCAAACTGAACCTGGGCTTGAAGGCTTTGCAAGCAAGTGCCTTTGACCATGAAACCATCTCCCCAGCTCCCTAAAAGTTTGTTTTCACAGAAAGTAGGACCCTTGGCTCACCCTGATTTGATTTGGGGGTTTCAGATTAGGGGTGGGTTTCTTCACAGTTCTCCCTGTTCTTGTGTATGTACTGAGTTGGGATAGATATGGTCAGAGAGATAGAGGTGGGGACATGTAACAGGTGGCATTTTTGGAGTTTGTGGATTTTATTTTATTCTAATTAATTTGATAGTTGATGTGAGAATCCAGATAGAAGTGTGAAGTTTTGCTCTTTAAATGCTTACAGGTCGAGTCTTAGCATATATCACCAGTGGCACTTATGAACACATTTCAATGTTGTGCCTTGCTAATTATCCTTTGTGACTCCATATTTCATCTCTTTTCACTGATTGTCAAATCTTTAAGAACAATAACTTAAAATATAGGTAAGTAAATATTTGATTGCTGGCTATTACCAAGTAAAAAGGCAGCAATTAGCCCATTTGCTTTTTCTGTGCTAGACAGGTTTCAAAATCACTCAAATGACAGCCCGGGCTAACAGACTAGAACAACTATGGAAGCTATCTTCAGATATTTTAATAAGGGCAGCACTTTGCTATTCAGTCATACTTCAGCTCTATGTGTTTTGTTGTTGTTGTTGTTGTTTGTTTGTTTTGAGGTAGGACTCACTCTAGTTCAGGCTGATCTGGAACTCATTATGTTGTCTCAGGGTGGCCTGGGACTCACAGTGATCCTCCTACCTTGCCTTCCCAAGTGCTGAAATTAAAGGTGTGTACCTTTGTGCCTGGCCTATGATTTTCTTGATAACCAATAGGTCCTCTTCTTCCTCTTCCTCCACCTCCTCCTTCTTCCTTTTTTTTTTTTTTTTTAAGACAAAGTCTCATATAGCCCAGTCTGGCCTTGAACTCCTTATCCTCCTGCCTCCACCTCCCAAGTGCTAAGATTATAGGTGTGCACTACCATGCCTGACTTTTTACCCCTGAGTCAGAGTTTCTCTGTAGATCAGGTTGGCCTGGAACTTGCAATGATGCTCCTGCCTCTTCCTCCTGAGCGCTGAGATTACAGGCATGTACCATCACATCTAACTGGTTTCTTCATATTCTTGCAAATGATTGTCCTCTTTCCTTGAAGTTTTGAATTATCTCTTGGTAGCTTTCATCCCAGATGTCAAGATTTTGGCTGGTGTTTCCATTCTGTCTTTTGTTCTTATTTCTGTCTTTAGTTGGCATTCTTAAAAACTGAGCAAGAGCTTTTTGGATATCCCCACTATGGTCCCTCACTGGAGTGTCTGGTTGTGCTTTTATCTTACCTGTTCATGCTTCAGGGTGAGTACCTTGAGAGGTAAGAGGTGTGACCAGACACAATTTCTGCAGTAAACTGAGATCACAAGTTCAAAGTGGCTGTATTTTTTTTTCCTAGTAAGCAGCTTTGGGGTTTCTGGAAGCAGTACAGTTTCTTAAACTATCATTTGATTTCAAAGAAGGGATGATAAAACCCAGTGTTCTTTTTCCTAATGTTTCTCTTTTGGCACATTCATTCTTTCACTATTTCCTTGAATTGAGGCATCCTTGTTCTCCATGTCTGCTTGGCTGGGGAGGTAGGTTTTACACCTTCTCTAGAGGGAGCTCTCTTCCAGCCCAGCACAGTACAGAGTCCTGAGGACCACTGGTTAGGACCTTGTAGGAAGCTCTGGCGTTGAGCCTCCTTGAGCCAGGATCCCTTTCACTGGTGCCTGGGTCCATGGATATGCTTGCTTACACAAATACCAACTTTGAAAGCACTGCCTAATTGATGGCTTTGTCCTGGATGGCTTTGTGTGGTTTTAGAGAGGAAAAGAGGGCTTACTGACTGCCCGGATGGAACCAGTGGATTAAGTAAGTGATAGTCCTGTCTGAATCCGTCTCTGGGAAAGAAAACAGCAAGGCTGCATCCAAAGTAACTTGCCCACCATTGCTGGTTGATTGGATTTCAGGGCAAAGATCAAATTATTCTCAAACCATTATTTGATTTCAAAGAGAGGATGATAAAAACCCAGTGTTATTTTTCCTAATGTTTCTCTTTTGGCACATTCATTCTTTCACTACTTTCTTTTCTTTTGTTTTTTTTTTTTTCTTACTTAAAAAATTATTTATTTACTTGAGAGAGACAGGGAGAGGGAGAGATTGGGCATGTCAGGGTTTGTAGCCACTGCAAACAAACTCCAGATGCATGTGCCACCATGTGCATCTGGCTTACATGGGTCCTAGGGAATTGAACCCGGATCCTTTGGCTTTGCAGACAAGGGCCTTAACCTCTAAGCCATCTATTCAGCTCCTATTTTCTTACTTTTTAAAAACAAAAAATAATTTTTTTTTATAAGAAGGAGTCTCTGTGGCATGATCCGTTTGTCACAGTATGAAACCAAGGCCTATAAGTGAACAGTTTCTTTAAAGGACACAGGGGCTTCCCCAAGGCAGCCTGTGTGACTGTTACTTAGTCTCTTTTTCTCTTTCATTTGTTTCTTTGCTTATTTATTAATGTTTGTTTTTTGTTTGCTTTGTTTTTTTGTTTTTTGAGACAGGGTCTTACTGTAGCTTCAGCAGGCCTAGAACTCGAAATCCTACTGCCCCAGTTTCTTAAATGCTGGGATTACAGGCAGGTGCTGGCTTGTTGATTTCTTTTGCATTGTCTCTTTGCATGGGCTTCACTTACCTTCATACCCAGTGCTCTGCCTCCCCTCCTCATGCCACCTTCCTAATCAGGCCTGCTGACTTAACTCTTATGCAACATGCATTCCACATCCCCCATTGCCAAGAATGAAAAAAAAAAAAAATCCTAAAACCGGGTGTGGTGGTGCATGCCTTTAGTTCCAGCACTTGGGAGGCAGCGGTAGGAGGACCTCTGTGAGTTCAAGGCCAGCCTGAGAATACATAGTGTATTCCAAGTCAGCCTGGGATAAAGTGAGACCCTACCTCGAAAAACCAAAAAAAAAAAAAAAAAAAAAAAAAAAAGAGCCTCAGAAATTTTTGGTACACATTTCCCAACTCTTTCTTGGACTCTAGATCTGACAGATGCTATTGGAATATAGGATTAAGACCTGAGAGAGGAGGAGGATAGAACCACATCCAACACATCTGGGTACATTTCTTTTAGGCTGGGCTCTTTTGGAAAACACATCCATGATGGTCTCTCTCAAACTTCCAGGTGTGATCTCAAGGGGACCTACTTCTTGAAAAGGGCTAGTGACATCCACTGGCCTCTTCATAGCATGTTCACTGAACTGTCTTGGCCATGTACTGACAGTGTTCCCTTTCAGATGGCACTTCCAAGGCTTAGCCCAGGTGGTTCAGGCCAAAAGAGAGAAGACCCTAAGGGGTGGAGCTGGGTATAGTTACTCTCTGAACATAGTAAAAAAAAAAAAAAAAAAAAAAAAAATCACCACCTTCAACAGAAACTCCTTGTTGCTGGTAAAGAATCAAATCTGTAGGCTGGAGGAGTCACATGGGTGGCCCTAAATGGGGAGGGCACTACTATGTTCAAGCTCATAATTACAAATATCTTGCTTGGTTTTTTCAAGGTAGGGTTTCACTGTAGCCTATGCTGGCCTCAAACTCACAGTGATCCTCCTACCTCAGCCTCTTGAGTGACAGGATTAAAGGTGTGCACCGCCATGCCTGGCCTTCTGAATAGCTCTTCACCATGCATGGCGTGTACTCCGCTGAGAGGGCTAGTAGGAGCTGGAGTAGAGACAGGCAATACTCTTATCACCTCTGCCAGCCTCACCCTGCTTCTACTCGTTCCCTCTATGTTTCTTCTGGGCGCTGGCACAGGCCTGGAATCTCTGGTGAATGGTCTTCCTTAAGGCCCAGAGCTCACTGAACTGAAACAAAAGTTAAAAGGCATTGTTTTTAGATTAGCTCTGTGAAAGAGTCATGTAAAACTTTAGTACATGCTGACAAACTATTTCTAAAAGAGAACACCAAGTTGAAGAGTTCTACTGGCTTCAGTGCTCTTCATTGAGCCAAGGTCATGAGCCATGTGTTTGTGAATGTGTGCATATGTGTGTAAGGAGTGCTTGTGTATGGCATGTGTGCAAGTATGTGTGGATGCAGATGGAGGCCAGAGAACAATGTCAGGTGTCATTTCTCAGGAGCACTGTTCACTTTTGTGACAGATTAGTCTGGAACTTGCCAACTAGGCTAATCTGGCTGGCCAGTGAGCCCCAAAGATCTGACTGCCTCCACCTCCCCAGCTCTGGGATTACAAGTGTGTACCACCACATGTGGCTTTGTTGTTGTTGTTGTTTTGTTTTTGTTTTTCGAGGTAGGGTTTCACTCTAGCTCAGCCTGACCTGGAATTCACTATGTAGTCTCAAGGTGGCCTTGAACTCATGGCGATCCTCCTACCTCTGCCTCCCAAGTGCTGGGATTAAAGGTGTGCGCCACCATGCCTGGCTCCAGCTACTTTTTTTTAATTTTTAAATTTTTTTTTGAGAGAGAGAGAATGTTCCAGGGCCTCCAGCCACTGCAAATGAACTCCAGATGCATGCACCCCCTTGTGCATCTGGCTTACATGGGTCCTGGGGAATCAAACCTGGGTCCTTTGGCTTTGTAGGCAAGCACCTTAACCACTAAGCCATCTCTCCAGCCCCATGTGGCTTTTTATTACATGGTTCTGGGGATCAAATTCAGGTCCTTGAGCTGGGCATGTTGGTGCATACCTTTAATCCCAGCACTCAGGAGGCAGAAGTAGGAAAACAGCTGTGAGTTTGAGACCAGCCTGGGACTACAGAGTGATTTCCAGTTCAGTCTGAGCCACAGTGAAACCCAACCTTGCAGTGGGGTGGGTGGGGGATGCAGGAGGTGAACCTCAGGTCCTCATGCTAGCAGGGCAAGTGCTTTACCAACTGAGCTAGCTCCCTAGCCTCATGAACCATAGTTTAAGAAGAAAGATTTTCCTTTTCTCATCTCTGAAGTTAAATAACAGCCTGATCACTGCAGAGTAGAGGTGAGTGTGGTGGTTGTAAGCAGAAGAGCGAATAGTGTTGCTCTGGTCTCAGGCAATCCAATGGGTCTGCCTTTTCATCGTATGGTTCAGAGATAACTTTATTGGGGAAAGGGCCTCACAATTGACCTTGTCACCTTTAAATATTTTTGTTTATTTATTTGAGAGACAAACAAAAAGAGGGAGGAAGGGAGGGAGAGAGAGAGAATGGATGCACCAGGGCCTCCTGCCACTGCAGACAAATTCAAGATGCATGTGCCACTTTGTGCATCTGGTTTTACATGGGTACTGGGGAATAGAACCCAGGCCATTAGGCTTTGCAACTAAGTGCCTTTAGTCACTGAACCATTTCTTCAGCCCTTGGCCACCTTTAAAGTTTTGGATCCTGCCATGAGCTCCTCCAGTAACAATGTAGATGTGGTGTTTGGTTTTACTGATGTGCTTCTTAAATACTTCTCTCCCCTCGCCTGCCTTTCCAGATCATTCCATCACGTGCTCTTATTTGTTTGTCCCCCTGGTAAAGGGCACAGTTCCTAAGTAGTGTGTTTTGAAGATTTCTGCTGTACCTGACAGAGTGGGTGAGGCTGTATGCCCAAGAGCTAACTTTCTAGTCAAGCACGTGCATCTTACTGACCTTCGGCAAATTACTGTAACCTACTTGTGTCTCAGATTCTCCAGCTGTCAAGTAGAGCCAACCTAGTCTCTACCTTGTAGTATAGTGATGAGGCTGTGGTGAGTTACCCATGGCAAGTGCTTTAGATAACATCTGCTTGTTGAAAGCATTCAGTGCGAACTCAGTGCCATCACTGGGACTGGCATGCTGCTCACTGGTGGGAAGAGAATGGCTTGTGATTCAGATGGATGGTCATCCCAACCCTGGCTGCTCCTTGCTGACTATGTGAACTTGGAAAAAGTTCCTCCCTCAATGTTGTTGAGTTCCAGTTTTCAACTACCCATGATACATTGTTCCAATTATCTATTGCTGTGCAATAAAACATCTCCAAACGCAATGGCTTATACCAATACCAGTTATTATTATAATGTCTCGCAGTTCTGGGGCTTCAGGGACTCAGCTAGTCTCTCTTTTTATTGTTTTTGTTTTGTTTTGTTTTTCAAGGTAGGGTCTCACTCTAGCTCAGACTGACCTGGAATTCACTACGTAGTCTCAGGGGGATCCTCCTACTTCTGCCTGCAGAATGCTGGGATTAAAGGCGTGTGTCAGCACACCCAGCTTCAGCTAGTCTCTTTCAGGTAGATTTGGTCAGATGGTGGTTGGTCATCAGTAGCTGAGACTGGGTCATTTCAGAGTTCCTTCTCTGACAGGTCTTACAGAGGCTGCTGGTTGGCTTTTACTGCACTGTTTAATGGAGCTTGATCAAGGACGTTGTTTGGAGTTTTCACTGTGAGAATGAATATCCCAAGAGCTGTGTTGTCATATATGATCTAACTTCCAAAGTCACATGGCGTCACACCCACAATATTCAGTTTCTTAGAAGAAAGTCACTAAGTTTTGCCCAGATGCAAGGGAAGGGCATGTACACTCTATCTCTAGGTGGCAGAAGTGTCAAAGACTTTGTGGACATCACAGTCTACTTCCTGGTACAGAATATTGATATTCTCATGCATGAAAAATGTACTCATTCCCACCCAAGATCCATCCCTCCCAAGATCCACCCCCCCAAAATATAATTTCTTTAATTCTTAAGGGCTGGCTCTTTTTATGCATATCAGGTCCAGGTACAGACGAGATTCTTTTAATGCAGTTATTATGTGCCTTCAGCAATTTCAGTACTGGTCCTCATGATCTCAAGACTGGGAACTAGGGCTGGAGAGATTGCTCAGCAGTTAAAAGAACTGGCTTGCAAAGCTTAATTGGCCCAGGCTTGATTCCCCAGTATCCATGTAAAGCCAGATGCACAAAGTGGCATATGTATCTGAAGTCTCTTTGCAATGGCAAGAGTGCCTGGAATGCCCATTCTCCCCACACCCTGCTCTCTCTCTCACACACAAATAAATAAAAAAAAATTTAAAAAATACTGGGAACTAAGAAGATAAATTATCTGTCCTCTACCCAAATATATTGCTGGAATAAGTACAAGATAACTGCTATACATGGCTCCTTTTAAATTTTAATATAAACTTTTTATTTTTATTTACTTATTTGAGAGAGTGGGAGAGAGAGAGAGAGGGAGGGAGGGAGAGAGAATGGGCACATCAGGGCCTCTGGCCACTGCAAACGAACTCTAGATGCATGTCCCACCTTGTGCGTCTGGCTTATGTGGGTCCTGGGGAATCAAACCTGGGTACTTTGGTTTCACAGGCAAGTGCCTTAACCACTAAGCCATTTCTTCAGCCCATGGCTCTTTTTAAAGTAGTACCTATATTTTAAAATGCCTTTTTATTTTTAAAAAATATTTTTTATTTATTTGAGAGAGACAGAAAGAGAGAGAGTGGGTGTGTGTATGGACACAGCAGAGCCTTCAAACATATGTGCTACTTTGTGCATCTGTCTTTACGTGGCTACTGGGAAACTGAACTTGGGCCTCCCTGCTTTGCAAGCAAGTGCCTTTAAAGTTGAGCCATCTCCCCAGCCCATGAAATGCTTTTTCTTTTCTCTTCTTTTCTTTTCTTTTCTTTTCTTTTCTTTTCTTTTCTTTTCTTTTTTCTTTTCCTTTCCTTTCCTTTCCTTTCTCTTCTTTTCTTTCTTTCTTTTTCTTTTTTTCTGAGACAGGGGACTTAATATACAGCCCAGGCTGGCCTTCAACTCACTATCCTTCTATCTCAGCTTTTTGAGTGCTGAGATTGTGGCTGTGCACTATCATGCTCAGCTCTAAAAGGTCCTATTTTTGTTTTTTTACTAAATTTAAAAATAATTTGACTTACAAGAAAGTTGCAAAAATAGTAGAGCAGCCCCCAATGCCCTTCTACTTTCCCCAAATTACACAATGCATAAAAGTATCAAAACCAGGAAGTTAATAGTATTGATGCAATATTAACTCATCTATAGACTTCATCCAGATTTTGCCAGTTGTCTTGCTAATAGACTTTTCCTAGTCCAGGTTCTCACCTAGAACCCCATATCACCTATCACGGTCATGTCTCTTTAGTCTTCTTTCAGAGTAGATGTTTCCATTTAGAAAAGGGAGAAGCATCCATGGCCAGTCCCGGAGACGTTCTGAAATCCAGCCTGGCATGTGAATGGCACTCAGTGCTTTTCCTCACAGTGATTCTCCCACCTCATTTGTACCCTGTGACCTCCTGGTTCTGTCCTCTGAAATGTAGCTGGTGCTCGAAGCAAAATCATCTCTGCAGCTTCTCCCCTTCAGTCTGGGCAGGTAGTATTTCTGCCAGTCCAGTTCTTTTCTGAGATAGGTGGCTTTCCATTAAGTTTTGTTGAGGTTTGCTACCTGAGAAACCCACAAGCACCAGTCTTATCAAAATAAACCATTTCCTGCATTGGACACTTTGTAAGGCTGTTAGTAAAATTCCTCTTCTACCGTGAGGCACTGCCTGAAAATCCAGGCAGTCTTTTGTCTGTCTCAAGATTCTTTGAGGCATTGCCTTTGATCTTTCTGAGGTCTTAGCAAAGGGTACAAATCAAAATGTCTTCAGTTGAGCCCATTGTCTTCTCATTATACCCTTTTCTTTTTAGGACACTCCCAATTTTGATAACAATGTCTACCTAGTCCCCCAAATGATTAGAAATGTGAGCTCCCTTTTCTCTTTGCCCGTATCCCTAAATACAGTCCTTTGAAAAGTCATGACAGTTTTTACTACTACAAAGCCTCTTCAATCCAGCTCTTCTCATTCATGATACTCTACTTTGGTACTAGGCTTCGCCTAGACTGCCACTAGAGCTGGAAACAGAATTCCTTTAAAATCTCTGTTCTCTTCTATTACTTTAAAAAATTTTTTGTTTATTTTTATTTATTTATTTGAGAGTGACAGAGAGAGAAGAGGCAGAGAGAGGGAGGGAGAGAGAGAGAGAAAGAGAGAGAGAGAGAGAGAGAATGGAGACTGTTCAGTAGTTGCTTCCCATTATCTGTGGAGTAAAGTGAAATTTTTTCACAGACCTTATGCAATTTGGCTCTTACCTGCCTATAACCCTTTAGCCCATTCTTTCAGTCTCGCCTGCTATAGATTCAGAACAGAAGATATCGTGGATTTTTTTTAATTGAATGCTTTTGCTTACCCTATTTCCTTGACTTTCGTGCATCATCTCCTTTCCTATTCCAGTCTCAGCTTCCACATCCTTCTGAGATCAGCTCAGACCTCTCTGCTCCTCACAGTGTTTTCAAGCCATGGCCTCCTTTGTCTCCATAGCAGTGCGTGGTTCCTGTGTAGCCATAGGGAGGAAAGTAGTGTAAGTTATCCCCACTGTGATATTCTTCAGCGCAGGATGGAGCTGCAGCAGACCATGCGCCTGCCTAAGTTAGATGTCGAACCACTGCCTGGTGACTTGCAGAGAGTCTCCTTAGGACTTTGCCTTACAATTACAACTGGCCATTGGGCAAAAGACTCAGGAGATAGGGCAAAAGATACGTGATATGTTAGTAGGCATATGAACACAGTTTGTTGAGTAAGTTGAGGTCCACTGTTTTTTTAATTTTTAAAAAAATTATGAGAGAGAGGGAGGGACGGAGGAAAGGAGAGAGAGTGGGCATGCCAGGGCCTCTTGCTGCTGCAAACAAATTCCAGACCCATGCATCACTTTGTGCATCTGGCTTTACATGCATATTGAGGAATCAAACCCTAGCTGGCAGGCTTTACAAGCAAGTGCCTTTAACCACTGAGCCATCTCCCCAACCCTGAAATAGCCACTTTAGATGAATGGGAGGTAGTTAAACAACACTACATTGGAATTTTACCAACATTGTGCTACTCTTCATGATATTAATACACACACTATGTGATATGTGCACTGGGATGTCTGTTTTCTTAGAGCCTATGGGCAGTGTCTGGAAAGGTGAACCTTTATTCAGAGGTGCAGTAACTTGGTGGTTTTGTATACCACTGTATCATCTTCACCTTCACGGTCGTGATGTACTGTAGGAGCTCAGTAAATTAGAGTTGAGGGAAAAAATGAGGGCAGAACTGGCTGTGTCTTTTGCGTGCCTGTATAGGATACTGACATATACCCCACCCAAGGAAGACAGATAGCCAGGGAGCTGGATCAGATCAGCCCAGCCAGGCAGTGGCTGGCACTTGTAGTCCCAGAAACTCAGGAAGCTAAGCAGGGAGACTGCTTGAGGCCAGGACGAGCAACACAGTTGAGATCCTGAGGTTTGTGTGTGTGTGTGTGTCTGTCTGTGTGTGTGTGCATGCGTGCGAGAGAGAGAGAGAGAGAGAGAGAGACTAAGAGAGAGAGAGAGAGAGAGAAGTCCCAGTTGAGAGAAGGCTTATTCAGCACATGTGATTTATCCAGGGTCTTCTTGAATCTCAGCCCTTTCTGCTTTGCTAAGGAGCTGGGGGAGGTGTAGCTAGGTGACTGGTGCCAAGAAGGTGGCAGATTTGCAGTCTGGAAGTGTCAGCACCTTCTTTTAGGTGGCTGGGAAGAGAGTTAGGCTGTGACCCCTTAGGTGAGGGGCTAGAGTCTCCTAGGCTTTGCCAGTTACTCTTTGGTTCTGTTTTTAAGTGATAGGAGTCCTTCCTGGAAACTTCCGCCCACCTCCTGGACTCATTTCAGCCACCAGCCTTCAGTGTGACTTGTGCAGGTTGTACTCACACTCCAGCCTTCAGTATGACTTGTGCAGTTTGTACTCACACTCCAGCCTTCAGTGTGACTTGGACAGTTTGTACTCACACTCCAGCCTTCAGTGTGACTTGTGCAGGTTGTACTCACACTCCAGGCTTCTGTGTGACTTGTGCAGGTTGTACTCACACTCCAGGCTTCTGTGTGACCTTGTGCACGTTGTACTCACACTCGAGGCTTCCGTGTGACCTTGTGCAGGTTGTACTCACACTCCAGGCTTCCGTGTGACCTGTGCAGGTTGTACTCACACTCCAGGCTTCTGTGTGACCTTGTGCAGGTTGTACTCACACTCGAGGCTTCCGTGTGACCTTGTGCAGGTTGTACTCACACTCCAGGCTTCCGTGTGACCTGTGCAGGTTGTACTCACACTCCAGGCTTCCGTGTGACCTTGTGCAGCTTGTACTCACACTCCAGGCTTCCGTGTGATTTGTGCAGGATGTACTCACACTCCAGGCTTCTGTGTGACCTTCTGCAGTTTGTACTCACACTCCAGGCTTCTGTGTGACCTTGTGTAGGTTGTACTCACACTCCAGGCTTCCGTGTGACCTTGTGCAGGTTGTACTCACACTCCAGGCTTCTGTGTGATCTTGTGCAACTTGTACTCACACTCCAGGCTTCTGTGTGACCTTGTGCAGGTAGTACTCACACTCCAGGCTTCCGTGTGACTTGTGCAGGTTGTACTCACACTCCAGGCTTCCGTGTGACCTTGTGTAGGTTGTACTCACACTCCAGCCTCTGTGTGACCTTGTGCAGGTTGTACTCACACTCCTGGCTTCTGTGTGACTTGTGCAGGTTGTACTCACACTCCAGGCTTCTGTGTGACCTTGTGCAGCTTGTACTCACACTCCAGGCTTCCGTGTGACCTTGTGCAGGTTGTATTCACACTCCAGGCTTCCATGTGACCATGTGTAGGTTGTACTCACACTCCAGCCTCCGTGTGACCTTGTGTAGGTTGTACTCACACTCCAGGCTTCTGTGTGATTTGTGCAGGTTGTACTCACACTCCTGGCTTCTGTGTGACTTGTGCAGGTTGTACTCACACTCCAGGCTTCTATGTGACCTTGTGCAGCTTGTACTCACACTCCAGGCTTCTGTGTGACCTTGTGCATGTTGTACTCACACTGCAGGCTTCTGTGTGACCTTGTGCAGGTTGTACTCACACTCCAGGCTTCCGTGTGACCTTGTGCAGGTTGTACTCACACTCCAGGCTTCTATGTGACCTTGTGCAGGTTGTACTCACACTCCAGGCTTCCGTGTGACCTTGTGCATGTTATACTCACACTCCAGGCTTCCGTGTGACCTTGTGCAGCTTGTTCTCACACTCCAGGCTTCAGTATGACTTGTGCAGTTTGTACTCACACTCCAGGCTTCTGTGTGACCTTGAGCAGCTTGTACTCATACTCCAGGCTTCTGTGTGTCTTGTGCAGGTTGTGCTCACACTCCAGCCTCCGTGTGACCTTGTGTAGGTTGTACTCACACTCCAGGCTTCCGTGTGACCTTGTGTAGGTTGTACTCACACTCCAGGTTTCCGTGTGACCTTGTGCATGTTATACTCACACTCCAGGCTTCCGTGTGACCTTGTGCAGGTTCTACTCACACTCCAGCCTCCATGTGACCTTGTGTAGGTTGTACTCACATTCCAGGCTTCCGTGTGACCTTGTGCACGTTGTACTCACACTCCAGGCTTCTGTGTGACCTTGTGTAGGTTGTACTCACACTCCAGGCTTCCGTGTGACATTGTGCAGGATGTACTCACACTCCAGGCTTCCGTGTGACCTTGAGCAGCTTGTACTCACACTCCAGGCTTCTGTGTGACTTGTGCAGGTTGTCCTGACACTCCAGGCTTCCGTGTGACCTTGTGCAGCTTGTACTCACACTCCTGGCTTCCGTGTGACCTTGTGCATGTTATACTCACACTCCAGCCTCCGTGTGACCTTGTGTAGGTTGTACTCACACTCCAGGCTTCCATGTGACCTTGTGCAGCTTGTTCTCACACTCCAGGCTTCTGTATAACTTGTGCAGGTTGTACTCACAGTCCAGGCTTCTGTGTGACTTGTGCAGCTTTTACTCACACTCCAGGCTTCTGTGTGACTTGTGCAGCTTGTACTCACACTGCAGACTTCTGTGTGACCTTGTGCAGGTTGTACTCACACTCCAGGCTTCTGTGTGACTTGTGCAGGTTGTACTCACACTCCAGGCTTCTGTGTGACCTTGTGCAGGTTGTACTCACACTCCAGGCTTCCGTGTGACCTTGTGCAGGTTGTACTCACACTCCAGGCTTCCGTGTGACCTTGTGAAGCTTGTACTCACACTCCAGGCTTCCGTGTGACCTTGTGCAGGTTATACTCACACTCCAGGCTTCCGTGTGACCTTGAGCAGCTTGTACTCACACTCCAGGCTTCCGTGTGACCTTGTGCATGTTGTACTCACACTCCAGCCTCTGTGTGACCTTGTGCAGGTTGTATTCACACTCCAGGCTTCCATGTGACCTTGTGTAGCTTGTACTCACACTCCAGGCTTCCGTGTGACCTTGTGCATGTTGTACTCACACTCCAGACTTCTGTGTGACCTTGTGCAGGTTGTACTCACATTCCAGGCTTCTGTGTGACCTTGTGCAGGTTATACTCACACTCCAGGCTTCCGTGTGATTTGTGCAGGTTGTACTCACACTCCAGGCTTCTGTATGACCTTGTGCAGTTTGTACTCACACTCCAGGCTTCTGTGTGACCTTGTGTAGGTTGTACTCACACTCCAGGCTTCTGTGTGACTTGTGCAGGTTGTACTCACACTCCAGGCTTCCGTGTGACCTTGTGCAGTTTGTAATCACACTCCAGGCTTCTGTGTGACCTTGTGTAGGTTGTACTCACACTCCAGGCTTCCGTGTGACTTGTGCACCTTGTAGTCACACTTAAGGCTTCTTTGTGATCTTTTGCAGGTTGTACTCACACTCCAGGCCTCCATGTGACCTTGTGCAACTTGTACTCACACTCCAGGCTTCTGTGTGACTTGTGCAGGTTGTCCTGACACTCCAGGCTTCTGTGTGACCTTGTGTAGGTTGTACTCACACTCCATGTTTCTGTGTCACCTTGTGCAAGTTGTACTCACAGTCCAGGCTTCTGTGTGACTTGTGCAGCTTGTACTCACAGTCCAGGCTTCTGTGTGACCTTGTGCAGGTTGTACTCACACTCCAGGCTTCTGTGTGACCTTGTGCACGTTGTACTCACACTCCAGGCCTCTGTGTGACCTTGTGCAGGTTGTACTCACACTCCAGGCTTCCGTTTGACCTTGTGCAGGTTGTACTCACGCTCCAGGCTTCTGTGTGACCTTGTGCAGGTTGTACTCACACTCCAGGCTTCTGTGTGACCTTGTGCAGCTTGTACTCACACTCCTGGCTTCCGTGTGACCTGTGCAGCTTGTTCTCACAATCCATGCATTTGTGTGAACTTGTGTAGGTTGTACTCACACTGTAGGCTTGTTTTCAGCAGACAACTTGTGGTTCCTTCTTCAGCTGTGAGAACTGGTGGAGAGAGTGTTTTAGCCAATTAGGTAAGTGACATCATACGAAAATAGAGTCTGCATGGGCTTATTGTTTTCCTTTGGAAAATTTAGCAAAATCCCAGCCCAAGAGATCCTCTGGATGTCTGGAATGCTGAATTTATTCCTAAAGCTAGATTTCCTCTTATTCCATTCTGAGTATCAAACTCAAGCAGCCTCCATGAGTCTGTGATTGTGATAATTAGATGGGAGGGGTTGGGGCAATTTAGGATGATGATGATGGGGACCTGACCTCCTCCTGACTTCAAAATTCACAAAGGAGGGAGAATCGTAGTTGATCCAAAAGTGGGGAGAATCCTTCCTAAATTAGGACAGCTGGCCCAATGGTAAAAATTGCTTAACTCTGTTACCAGCTCTCAGGACTAGACACTATAAAAACAGAAATTAAGCCCTGACTTTGGGCAGCTCTGTACAGACAGTATGAGCATATACTGCTCTCTGCCCTTGCCAGCTGTGGAGAAAGTGGCAGGAGCATTGAGGGAGCGGGCTTGTTGGCTCCATGTCACTGGATTCTGTGGAAGGAATAGATCCTATTGTCTCCGTGGATATTGGTTTTGCATCTGGCTAGCTTTGACTTGTCCTTGGAGGCTCTGTGCTTCCTGCTTTTGCTAGAGCCAGCTCAAGGTGATCTTCCAGCACTCCATAGTCAGGAGAGTTGGCCTGCATGATCTTTCTGATATTCCTGAGAAAGTGATTTTGTTGCAGGGCTGAGCAAGCCATATGGCAGCCAGATTACAGAGATGGTTGGCGCTTGTCACAGAAAGAGCAGGCTTTTTGGCTATAGCAAGCCTTCCACCCCTCCCACCAGGTAGGGCTGCCGTACCATCTGTGATCACAGCATATAGGATCATCTAGGTGGGTATGTAGTTCTGTTCTCATCCACTTTTGGACTCTAAAAGGCATAAAAAGCCAGTTCAAAATCAAATATTAATTTTTTTCCTTTTTGATTGTTATTTCTCTGAAAGATATTAGGGAGGTTTAATATTTGTGTTTCTTTTGTTGTTTGTCTTTGTTTTGATGTAGGGTCTTGCTTTAGCCCAGGCCAACCTGGAATTCAGTCTATAGTCTCAGGCTGGCCTTGAACTCATGGTGATCCTCCTACCTCAGCCTCCTGAGTGTTGAGTTAAAGGCCTGTACCACCACACCTGGCTAATTCTTTTTTTTTTTTTTTAATTTTTAAGCTTTATTTTTATTTGCAAGCAAAGAGAGAAGAGAGAGAGACACACACAGAGAGAACCACACAGAGAGAACGGGCACACTAGGGCCTCTAGCCACTGCAAATGAACTCCACTGTGTATCTGGATTTATGTGGGCACTGGGGGATTGAACCACGGTGGTTAGGCATTGCAGGCAAACACCTTAACTGCTGAGCCATCTCTCCAGCCCAGCAATTTAACCTTCTAGGTAATATCCATTGATGTCTGAATATACCACTAGTCATGGAAGTGTACAGATAATAGAGTCAATCTATGTTGTTTTTCTTTAATTTTACATAATGTCACACATAATTTTACAAAATGTCAATCTTTTTTTAAAAAAATTATTTATTTATCTAAGAGAGAGAAAATGGGCATTCCAGGGTCTCTAGCTGCTGCAAACACTCCAGATGCTTGCGCCACCTTGTGCATCTGGCTTACATGGGTCCTGGGGAATCGAACCATGGTCCTTTGGCTTTGAAGGCAAGTGCCTTAACTGCTAAGCCATTTCTCCAGCCCCACAAAATATCAATCTTTTTAAGGTACTGATGTGCCTCAGTGTCAGGAAACAAAAGGTAGGTAATGCCCTAAACACCTGCTTCTAGATTTGAGAGCGTCTTCTAATGCTAAAAGAACATCCTAGTTCTAAGCAGCCCTTCCCAGTGGTGTGGCGCAGTTAACCCACTTTGCTGTGCTCTGCCCTGCTCTACTCTGCCAAACAGAAACCCACCCACTTGCAGACCAAAGTGAGAAACTCCCCTCCCCCTCAGTTTAGCTTATACCTCTCAGAGGTGAAGAAGGGGTCACACCTAACCAGGCATATGAAGGTGAATGCCTTCCTGACCCCAGAAACAGAATGAGCATGGATGCAACCAACAGCTTCTGCCCCATTCTCTGACAAGACATAGCCCCTGTTTCTTGATCTTTTGAGGTTTACTTGGGGATATCAGACCAACAAGGAAGATCAAGTCAGAGGTACATCTACTTGCACGGAGTTAGATTATAGAATTCAGAGAAGGGAGGCTCAACTAGGGTGGGAAGCTTCCAGGATGGAGTTAGGACTAGAGGAGATTATTGTGCAGAGTGAACAGATTTGGGGGATTTAGGAGGATTGGAGAAAGCCTGCTGGGCCAAAAGAACAATATGAGCAGAGGAAGAGACAAGCACGACTTCTTTGCAGATGGGTGAGGAGGTTAATCTAGTTGGGGTGGAGATATAGGGAGATAAGATTAGGAAATCAGGGCAGGGCCAGATTAAAGAGGGTTTCTGGAGGCAGACAAAAGAATTTAGACCTGTCTCAGAAAGTGATAGGGCCCCATTGTAGGTACTGGGGCAGAGATATGAAACACAAAGAAGACTGTCTGCAGGTGTTTTATGCTTACAATTCAGAGTGGACTGGATCCATGTATGTCCTGGTGACTAAAGTGACAGTTCTAAAGTTTCAGAAGCCATAGAACCTGCAGGGGGGAAGAGGGGGAGCGCAGGTAAACTGGATCTTTTCTTTTCAGAATCTTGGAGAGTTGAGGATGAGCTGGGCAGCAGCAGGAGAAAAGAGGGTCAAGGTTTTGATTTTATAAAACCGAGAAGAATAATAGTTTACAAAAATTGAATAGTTATAAGGCAAAGTAATTCTATGGGGGAAAATGATGAGTTTGGCAATGACTTTATTTACCTAACAAATAGATCTGTGATATTTGCTATATTCTTGGCACTGTTCTAATCACCTTATAAATGTTAACTCATTTAGTCCCCATAATAACCATGCAAAATAGGTACCGTTGTTATTCTCTTCATTTTAAAGGTGGAAACTCAAGTACAGAGAAGCCAGTAACTTTCTCAAGATCATTATCAATGGCAGAGCCAGGATTCTGAACCCAAGCCATTTATACTAGGCTCCCTGTTGTGGATGGGACACTCAGGTGGAAGGACAGCACATAGGAGAAGGTCAAATACTTGCAAGCTGGATGCTTCCTTTGTGCAGAGCCCTTTGCAGGAAATGTACAGGATGACATTCGTCAAGTCCTTATTAAGTGTGCTCAGTGGTGTGCTATGAAAGAGGATAGTGCCTAAAGAGAGAGGTGACAAATATATATCCAGCTAGGGCTATTAGAGAAGACTGAAAGAAGAATGGGGTGAAATGTTCCAAGCATATTTTAAAAAGTACTTTATTTATCTGTGAGCAGAAAAAGGCGGGGGCGGGGCGGGGGTGGGAGAGAAAGTATGGTCGCACCCATGCCTCTTGCCATTGCAAACGATCTCCAGATACATGCACCACTTTGTGCGTCTGGCTTTACGTGGATACTGGGGAATTGAGCCCAGGCTGACAGGCTTTAGCAAGCAAGTGCCTTCTCTCCAGTCCGCCACACATATTTTTGGGTTAGCACACTATACAGTACCTAGCTCAGCCAGGATGAACTAAGATGGGGCTTGGTTTAGGAAGGCTGAAATAGGAAGTATGAGTTGGAGAAGCAGGAAGAGAGAAGGCTGGGTCTCTCCTGATGGAGAGCAGGAGCTTGGATGAGAAGGGTTGACTGGAGATGAAGAATTAGAAGAAATGAGGAGGGTTTGGTTGATGCTGTAAGGGCCGGAGACTCCTGGAGGTATGTCTGGAGGAAGGAGAGCCAAGGGCGAAGCAGGGAGGGCCCTTCTTGCTTTTACATTCAGATATCTAGCTTATTCTTTCTGCATGATAAACCTAAACATTTCCTAAAATAAGGCTGGTGGGCATCTGGGCTGTAGTTTGGTCATCTCCTAGACTGGGAGACCACTTCCAGTGCTCTGCCTTTGCTCTTCAAGAGTGTTCAGCCTCCTGGGATGCAGAAAGATCTCATTGACCTTGTTGTCTATATATTCAGGAACCCCAGTGCCCTTCTGCTTAGACTCAAGAAGGAAATGACAAAATACTAGGCTATGTTTATGCTGTCGGCACAGAGGTGATATTTCAGGGGATCATAATTCCTTGTGTGGGATGAAAGGGTTGGAAATGGTAATTTGCTTTTCGCTTGGCCATGAGCAGTGGCTTCTAGGGGATGGTAAAACATGGTCCATTCCAGCATTCCACACTCTCCCCTCTACTGCAGCCTATCCCTTAAAGGATCAATGTCAGGAACACAGTAGTAAGTGGACCTAAACACAGGCTGGACATTACTTGTGGAATGTCTTCACTGGACATGCTGGGACAGTGCAAACCTCAGACTTTGTCTCATGAAACAGAGAGCATAACCTTAAGAGAGAGATGTCAGTTTAAACTCCAACTTGCCTCTTCCTGTCTCTGACCTTAGGATGGCTGACCTCACTGAGCCTGTTTTGTTCACTGTAGAATAGGGCTAACTATTTGCTTCACTTACCTAACAGGGAGTTTGGGGAGGATCAGAGGAGATACTGTGAGTTTGTGATTAGTACATGCTGTGATTGGTACAGCTACTAACCGTTCTCCTCCCTGTTAAAGATTAGTGATCTGAGAGTGCCTTTTGCATAACCTGTCACAGTCCGCCTGCCAGACTTAAAGGGCAAGGCCACAGAGCAATAGTTTAGGCATGGGTAGGATGTTTCCTCAGGCAGGTATATCCTATTTCTTTGGCTGTAAGATGTACACACACACACACACACACACCCCACTGACATCGCTGAAGCCTAGCCGTGCCTTACAGTTGGTGGCAGAGTGTATGAGATGAGTGTATAAGCTGCTTTTGTTCTTAGAGGCAGGTGGGCCACATATGAAAATTTTCTTTTTTCTATCACCAAAAACTATTTTATCTTAAATTGTGCTAGCAGAAATCTTGCTGATATGCATCGGGGCCTCTTGCTGCCTTGGTAAATGTAACAGTCTGTCTTTGGGTGTCGTGAAAGATGTCATGGTTATCCTTTCTCACTGCCTAGGTCTCTGGAAATAGAAGGTATGTCCTGATCTTGGGACATATTCTTTATATTAGTTTTAAAAATTTCAGACTGGAGTGACGGCTTAGTGGTTAAGGCACTTGTGTGGGATGCCTAAGGAGCCAGGTTCGACTCCCCAGTAACCATGTAAGTCAGATGCACAAAGTGGAACATGCATCTGGAGTTCGTTCATTTGCAGTGGGGGGAGGCCCTGGCATGCCCATCCTCTATCTGCCTCTTTCTCTCTCTCGAATAAATCAATGAAAAGTATTTAAAAATCTCTAATGATAATTGTGTCATTTTCTATTCCTTTTTTATTCTTCCTAAAATTGAGAGGCAAGATGCGCTTTGGGGAACAGGAAGTTGCGTTACTCTGGGTTTGACTATTTGGGACTCTGCATGTTATCAAGGAGCTTGGTCCCCTGCCCTGTGAACACCTGACATGAACTCCCTAAGTGACAGGACAACCCACCAGCCTCCCATGGGGCTTCCTGTTTTCGTTTTACCATCTGGAAGCTTTTCAGATTCCACTACAAATCCATAACTTCCTACTGGGGACCAGTTCTTGCCTTTCAGCCTCCTATTGGTACCTGGTGTAGACTTTCATTTCAGTTGACTGGCAAGAGCCTTCTGAGCCACTCGCTCCCTGGCTTGTCTTCTTGCTGCTATACTGGGAACATGGTCTTTCTAATTACAGATGTAAACCCGCGCTGAGCGTGGTGTGGTGGCACACGCCTGTCCTCTCAGCACTTGGGGAGGCAGAGGCGGCAGCAGGAGGATCCCTACAGGTCTGAGAGTTCCAGGCTAGAAAAATAGGGTGACCCCTGAGGTAGGTGAGGTGTGAGAGACGTGCTAACATTCACTGGATATCCACTTTTACAGATGTTACTTCATTTGATTCTTGCAACAAGCTAGGGGGCAGGCTTGTCCTTCCTAGTTGTACATTTAGGAACTCAGGGGCCCCGTACAGTTGAGTTCCTAGCTGGTCATGCTAGTTATCGATGATGGAGCTATTTTGAACCCCTACTTTTCAGGAAGTGCAAGTGTAAAAGCAAAGAGAAGTGATAAAGGAGGGATCATTGGCTCCTTCGGTTCACGGGCTCATTTCTGACTGTAGTATGGATGGCTAGGCTTCATTTTCTAATTTTTTGTTTCCCCTGCCCAGCTCTGGAGGTAAGGTGGTACCTAAGCCCCCCCCCCCCCCCCCACTGGAGCTATGCTGTGGTTTTCAGACTCTGATTGGGCCTCCTCTGGCCCCTGCTTCCAGTGGCTCCTGATTCAGGTCAGATACTTCGTGCTGCCCTAGAAATAACCGGGTTTCTAGCCCAGCATGACTCCCTTGAGCCCCTGGGCTTGCTAGGGCAGCAACACAGCACCTCTCCCCAGAGCTGTGTTTATTTCTATTATGTCATTTGCTTATTATAGGCAGCAGCCTGTTAAGTGTTACTTATCGCCTCCCTGTGGTTCCCTGCCTTGATTTTTCTCTTGTCTTTCCCCATGCTTTGGGGACTTTGGATGACAAGGACCTGGGAGGCAGCATTCTAAATGGGCTCCTCCCTCTTTTCTTCACTCAGCTTTTCTGCCTGATTGTCCCTGGAGGATGAGCTTTTATTAGAAACACTGGTGCTCTGAGTGAGGGAGCGGCCCCTCTGTGGCCTGAGGAAGGGGTGTCTTTCCTTGGGATTGAAAGAGAGAGAAAGCAGGAGGAGCAGAGCCTGAGCCGGAGGGGAGTAACTGCTCTGGAACTGCAGGGCTCCGATGCAAGGATCTGGCAGCCTCTGTGTTTTGATGTTCCGCTTCCTGTCACCTTGGCACGCACTTGTCCTCTTAAATCTTTATACGTGAGGACTGGTTTTTGCAGGTCAGACTGAGAGGTACTGATGAAATCTGGTCCTAGAGTCACTGTCCATGACACAGTGAGTGAGACAAATGGCCTCAGATTCCAGGCTTTGGGAGCTATGAGGTGGGGAGATGACAGGGCAATGACACGCAGACATTTCTCTATGGGCTAGCACAAAAATAGGAACTCAATCTGTTAAGCAGCTCTGCTGTGTCCCCCTCTATTCCCCTAATGTTACCATGTGAAGGACTGGAGCTGGGTTTTTTTTTTTTTTTCCCCCATTAACACGACCAATCCTGCTGCATGCTGGTACTCTGTGACTCCCAATTCAATGGCATTGTAACCACTCCTTCACATTTGACCTGGTTACACCTAAGCCATCTCCTGGAGATCCTGTCGTATCTCCCAAGGAAAGCTCAGCTTGAAACAGCTCCTGTTTTACCTTGGCGTGACTTAGGAGCTGTGCAGAGAAGGCAGTGTCATTTTGGAACCTGATGCTCAGGCCAGAGCAGCTGTCTGCTTCTACATCGCTCAACAAGAATGCTGAGGCCTGTGGATTTTGAGGCTTGCCCTGGAAAACACTGGAAGACTTAACTTGATAGTTTTTCGCTGGAAAGAGGACTATAAACTGACCTTCATGCTCAGCATCCTTCTTCTTCCCCCCATCTCTCACGTCATAGATGTCCTCTGCTGTCTGAGGACAGTCCTTCTCTGTCCTGTAGTCCCTCCCTTCCCCCCTTCTCAGGTTCCTGTCACCATCACTATCCCTTTCCTTTTTCTTTGTTGTTGAATTCAGTTGCACTCAGGTTCGCATTGCTAGCAGAAATCACTTGACCAAGAGAAGCTTTTGGGAAAAAACAACAACAACAAAAGGTTTATTTTGGCTTACAGACTCAAGGGGAAGCTCCATGATGGCAGGGAAACTGATGGCATGAGCAGAGGGTGCACATCACACCCTGGCCAACATAAGGTGGACAACAGGAACAGGAGAGTGTGCCAAACACTGGCATGGGGAAACTGGCTATGACACCCATAAGCCCACCCCCAACAATGCACTCCCTCCAGGAGGCATTAATTCCAAAATCTCTATCAGCTGGAAACCTAGCATTCAGAACACCTAAGTTTATGGGGGACACCTGAATCAAACCACTACAAATTCATTTCTTTCTTTCTTTCTTTTCTTTCTTTCTTTCTTTCTTTCTTTCTTTCTTTCTTTCTTTCTTTCTTTCTTTCTTCGAGGCAGGGTCTCACTTTAGCCCAGGCTGACCAGGAACTCACTCTGTAGTCCCAGGCTGGCCTTGAACTCATACCTATCCTCCTATCTCAGCCTCCCAAGTGCTGGGATTAAAAGTGTGCACCACCACACCTGGCTTTGCTATCCATTTTTAATGTACCCACATCTCTCCCATCTTGAATTGTCATTTATTTTATTTTATTTATTTGAGAGAAAGAGAGAGAGAGCGTGTGAGAGAGAAAGAGGCAGATAGAGAAAGAATGGGCACACCAGAGCCTCTGGCCACTGCAAAGGAACAGACGCATGTGCAACTTTGTGCATCTGGCTCGTGTGGGTCCTGGGGAATCAAACTTGGGTCCTTTGGATTTGCAGGCAAGTGCCTTAACCACTAAGCCCTCTCTCCAGCCCATCACTTCTCTTTTCTTTCTTTCAGTCAAACTTGAAAGAAGAGCACATGTCTCTTGTACTGTACGTTTCCTCTTACACGTACTTGTCTTAGTTCTAACTTCCACTCCATCAAAACTGCTCTAAGCGAAGGCCCAGGCCCACACCCTGCTGGACATGCGTCACCTCCCTGTGCTCTGATGCTGCTGACCAATCCTGACATTTTGAAGTGCATTATTATTTGGCTTCCATTTTGTTCCCCGCTTCATTTGCCTCTTATAAGTTCAATATCTTTTATCCAATGCTTGGGACGAAATTGTTTCAGATTTCATCTTTATTTTGGAGATTAGGGTAACTCACTTTCTGTATAATGAAGTATCTGAGGCTGGGACCAAGTCTAGGCACAAATTCATTTACCCTTCATGTACATCTCATCCTTCAGCCTGATGGTAATTTTACACTCTATACTTATTTTGGTGCTAGGACTTGAACCCAATTTTTATGTTTTTAATTTTATTTATGTATTTATTTATTTTTATTTTTTGAAGTAGGGTTTCACTCTAGCCCAGGCTGACCTGGAATTAACTATATAGTCTCAGGGTGGCCTTGAACTCATGGTGCTCCTCCTACCTCTGCCTCCTGAGTGCTGGGAGTAAAGGCGTGCACCACCACACCCGGCCTGAACCCAATTTTCAGAAATATATTTTTATTTATTTATTAGAGAGAGAGAATGGGTGAGCCAGGGCCTCTAGCCACTGCAAACAAGCTCCAGATGCATGTGCTACCATGTGTCTCTGGCTTATGTGGGTTCTGGAGAATCGAACCTGAGTCCTTAGGCTTCACAGGCAAGTGCCTTAACCTCTGAGCCATCTCTCCAGCACTGGACCCGATTTTTATACATTTTTAAGTTTTTATACATTTTACATGTTTTTAATGCACCTATGTTTTGACTAACTGATCATATGAGGTCAGATGTGGAATTTTCCTCTTATTCAGCTCTTTCATTGGAGACTTTTAGATGCTAAATTTGTACACTAACCTTTTTGCTTATCTTCCCTACTTGCTAGCTCCCAGTGTCTCAAGCTGGACATGTCCTAAATGAAGCTGGTATTGCCCTGTCTCCAAGCCTTGTCCTCCAACAGTGTTCTCTAATTCAGCAGCTTGGGTTGTACTTTGGCACGGTCTTCTTGCTTACCACTCCCTTGTGTCCTACGACTTTTACCTCCTTCATCACTCTTGAACCTATCTGCCGGTCTACTGATATCCAAGGAACATGCTGATCATCATTCATCTGTTCACATAAAATTGGCCTGTGCCTCTGAGAGTTCATTCTCCATTATAGGGAGCTGTTAAAAACACAAGCCCATCACATTACACTCTGCCATTCCTGCTCTGATCCAGTCTTTCTCTCTCCTCCTCTCTCTCTCTGTCCGTGTGTGTAGTATGTGTGACATGATGTGCATATATTGTGTGTGTGTTGTATGCACATGTGTGTGTGGATGCAGGCACCCTATATGCACGTGTGCAGAGGCCAGAGGAGAACGTTGGCTGTCTCCCCTTCCGTCACTCATCTGTGTGTTTCCTTGAGACAGAGTCTCTCACTGATTCCAGAGCTTGCTGTTTGCTCAAGCCCCAGTGATTCTCGGGTCTCTGCTTGCCACAGGACTGGGGTTACAGTGTGTTGCCTCTCCTAGCCCTTTATGTGGATACTAGAGACTGAACTCAATCTCAAGCTTTCTCAGGCCCTCAAGTGCTCTTACCCATTAAGACCAAGCCCCCCACATAGCTCCCAAGGCACCGTGTGGCATCTTCTTAAATACCAGCATCTTCTCTGTCGGTCTGTTCCTTCCTCTGCATTCAGCCACGCTAGTCTTGACAAGATCTGATGCTCACCTCAGAGCATTTGTACGCCTTCCTTTCCTTTCTCTAAAATGCCCTTCCTTCCTCTCACCTAGAGAATTCTGTCTGACTTGAGCTCAGTTCAGATTTTACTTCCTTAAGGAATTTGGAATCCCTCATTAGACCATAGCGATGCTAAGTGTGTTCGTACCGCTCCACAGCCCCTTCCATGTCTCTCTAGCGCTCATTCACAGTAGTAACTGGAAACCTGTCTGCTTCACTTCCTGGTAGGGCCACATGCTCCTAAGGATAGAGGCTGTGCCTGTTGCCTTCGCTGCTGCTTACCCAGCCGTAGCACAATGCTTGGCACACATAGGCACTAGGATAGATTTAATTTTATGAATGACGACTGAGCTGGGGAGGAGGAGTCAATTTACATGGAGCTGTTTGCAGACAGTGCTGTTCTTAAAGACGTCAATAATAGTTCAGTTTTCTAAGAAACATAATAGTTCAGTTTTCTGAGTTTCAATAATAGTTCAGTTTTCTAAGAAACTTAGTATTATAAGAAACATACAGTTAGATTATCTGGTCCAGAATTTTATTTATTTATTTATTATTTAGTGACATGGTCTCTCTATGTAGCACAGGATGGCCTTTAGTCTCCCAACTGCTGT
Source organism: Dipus sagitta (assembly GCA_036346955.1). Classification (NCBI taxonomy): domain Eukaryota; kingdom Metazoa; phylum Chordata; class Mammalia; order Rodentia; family Dipodidae; genus Dipus; species Dipus sagitta. Next base: position 48,250,068 of record CM070782.1, read on the forward strand.
GATTTCAGGCACGCACCACCATGCCCAGCACCAGAATTTTAATTTTATTATTTATTTATTTTGAGGTAGGGTTTTACTCTAGTCCTGGCTGACCGGGAATTCACTATGTAGTCTCACGGTGGCCTTGAACTCACGGGGATCCACCTACCTCTGCCTCCTGAGTGCTGGGATTAAAGACGTGCGCCACCATGCGCGGCCAGAATTTTAATTTTAAATATGAGAAAGTAAGAGTTAGTGAAATCACTTGCCCAAGGTCATAGAATGCCATAGTAGCAGGTTGTAACTCTTTCGTGACACTTTCCAGTTCTACTTTGTCTCGCCTATATGTGGCAGCGCCGTGTTCCCCAGTTGAAAGCAAGGCTCTGGACCCGAAGTTTGATTGCTTCAACCCCCAACTTGAGGTGTGGCAAGTCAAAGCCAGCTTGTTTCAAGGTCAGGCCAGGAAGGGGAGGGGGCAGCAAGAGGAACCATTTCAGTCTTCCTCCCTAGGATGGGCATGAATGATGGGCATTAAAGGCACCTGAGCCAGTGCCAGCCTTACCTATTGAGATGTGGCTCTCTCAAAAGAGAAACACAAGGGATATGTTTATTGAAGCAACTTGATTTTCCAGTTTCTAGATTATCAAAATTTGGGGCCTGGAAATCTGATATAGTAGCTAAAGCTTATGGAAGGAACTTGGTTTGCATCTCTGGCTTATGAAATCGCCGCATGCCCGCCTGGAAAGCCTCCCTACGCAGTCTGATGATGAAGCCTTGGTTAAGGCCTGCAGGGAAGCCCTTCTTCAGGAAGCTGTCTCTTCCTGCACTGCGCTCACTGGACCTCTTCATTCTGGTACCTGCGACCTACACCCCTGAAGAGTCAGAAATGGAAAGCCCCATGCTGAGAGTGACTGTGGAGGAAACTACTAGCAGTGAGAACCCTGCAATGCTGAGAGCTTACATTTCTAGTCTTATTTCATTAATTTTCAATTTCTTTCATTTAACCAACATTTATTAAATCCTGATTAATATCCTTGGTATTGGGGGCATGAAAATGAAATGAATAAATTACATCCCTGCCTATGAGAAGCTTAAAGTTTTAAGTTTAAAGCTTAAAGATGGACCATTTACTTTTTCAAAAGAAATTGTTTATTTTTATTTATTTATTTGAGAGACAGAGAGGAAGAATGGGTGCACCAGGACCTCCAGCCACTGCAAATGAACTCCAGATGCATATGCTACTGTTTGCATCTGGCTTATGTGGGTCCTGGGGAATCGAGCCTCGAACTGGGGTCCTTAGGCTTCACAGGCAAGCGTTTAACTACTAAGTCATCTCTCCAGCCCGGGCCATTCACTTTTAATTCACTCATTCATAAAACATTTAGTAGACGTCAATTATCTGCTAGGCATTACCACTGGAATTGTTCATCCATTCAGCCACATTTGATTTTCTCCTCAAATGTTTCCCAGGTACTGGCATGTCAAACAGACAATATTCTGCCCTCATGGAATTTACTTTCTGACTGTAATGTAGAGACCAAAAATATAAAACAACCGGAGTAAGTAGGTAACTTAAATGGTGTTTAGGAAGCTCTAAGTATCGTGGGGGGGGGACAAGGAATGAAATGGGGCTGTGGGAAGTGCAGGGAGGTGGGTTGCCATGTTATATGAGTAGTCTTGGTGCACCTGTTGATAAAGTGACGTTAGGGTAGACACTTGAAGGAGGTGAAGAAGTGTAGATATGTTGGTGAAAGGAATTTCAGGAAGAGGGAATTCTACTCAAAGTGGTGGCATGCGTGGAATGATGGGGTTTACATCACCCCTATGGCTGGAATGGAATACCGTGAGATTAGAGAAGCAGTGCATGACAGGTCACATAGAAGCTCGTCATCTCTGAGAATATTTAGCCCTTTCTTTTAGCATGAAGAAGGCTCCCCTAGAGGGTTTTGAGTAGGGGAGTAATATGCCTCACCTCACTTGACAGGGACCATAAAGTATGATGCTGAGAGCAGAATTCCATGAACAAGAGTGGGATCAGGGCATCCGGTTGGGAAGCATTGCAGAAACTAAGCAAGAGATGATGGTGCCTCATTGTCCTGTGGATGCACATGATAAAATGAGAAAAAGTTGGATTCTGAGCATTTAAAAGAGATGGAGCCCAAGAGATTTCTTGGTAGATAAAATGTGGAGTGAGAGGGGAAAGGCGGAATAACAAATAAATGCAGGTCTTGTGACCTGAGCAATTCGGAAAGATGGATTAAACTTTTTCAGCATTTTAAATTGAGGAGTTTAACACATGAGCATATTAGAATCTAATAATTTTCTCTTTTGTCTCCTTCCCCTACCTCTATTCCACTGAGAACCACCCTTTACCCAGAAGTATGGATCAGAGTTTTGGGTGGGTTGGGTCTGTTAAGTGAAGTATAAGACATATGGGAGCCATCAGAACACAGGTAATATTGAAAGCTACCTTCATTACTTTTTTAGCCATGAGTGTAGTAAGTAGAGAAGAAAAGAATATTAGAATATTAAGAGAATGGGGCAAGGAGGAGTTGACAAAGAAGAATGCGACATCCGTCACTGTCACTCATCTCCAGAACTGTTTCATCTCCCCAACCCGATACTCCATTATTACTCTTCTCCATATGGCTAAAGGAGCAGCATGTTTGTATGCTGGTGGGAATGACTCAGTGGAGAGGGGGGGAATTAGAGATATCAGAGAGGAAATGCTTTCCTGGAGTCATGGGCTTCTGCTCTGGGATCATGTACCATTCATCTCAGCAAAGGAGGGAAGGCAGTTTTGTGGGTGGATGCTGACAGGTGCATGAATGAGAGTAGAGAAGGGGCATGAAGTGGTCGTCTTGGAGAGTAGAGAAGGGGCATGAAGTGGTCATCTTGGAGAACAGAGAAGGGGCATGAAGTGGTCGTCTTGGAGAGTAGAGAAGGGGCATGAAGTGGTCGTCTTGGAGAGTAGAGAAGGGGCATGAAGTGGTCGTCTTGGAGAACAGAGAAGGGGCGTGAAGTGGTCGTCTTGGAGAGTAGAGAAGGGGCATGAAGTGGTCGTCTTGGAGAGTAGAGAAGGGGCATGAAGTGGTCGTCTTGGAGAACAGAGAAGGGGCGTGAAGTGGTCGTCTTGGAGAACAGAGAAGGGGCATGAAGTGGTCATCTTGGAGAACAGAGAAGGGGCATGAAGTGGTCGTCTTGGAGAGTAGAGAAGGGGCATGAAGTGGTCGTCTTGGAGAGTAGAGAAGGGGCATGAAGTGGTCGTCTTGGAGAACAGAGAAGGGGCATGAAGTGGTCGTCTTGGAGAACAGAGAAGGGGCATGAAGTGGTCATCTTGGAGAACAGAGAAGGGGCATGAAGTGGTCGTCTTGGAGAGTAGAGAAGGGGCGTGAAGTGGTCGTCTTGGAGAGTAGAGAAGGGGCATGAAGTGGTCGTCTTGGAGAACAGAGAAGGGGCATGAAGTGGTCGTCTTGGAGAACAGAGAAGGGGCATGAAGTGGTCGTCTTGGAGAGTAGAGAAGGGGCATGAAGTGGTCGTCTTGGAGAGTAGAGAAGGGGCATGAAGTGGTCGTCTTGGAGAACAGAGAAGGGGCGTGAAGTGGTCGTCTTGGAGAACAGAGAAGGGGCATGAAGTGGTCGTCTTGGAGAACAGAGAAGGGGCATGAAGTGGTCGTCTTGGAGAGTAGAGAAGGGGCATGAAGTGGTCGTCTTGGAGAGTAGAGAAGGGGCATGAAGTGGTCGTCTTGGAGAGTAGAGAAGGGGCGTGAAGTGGTCGTCTTGGAGAGTAGAGAAGGGGCATGAAGTGGTCGTCTTGGAGAGTAGAGAAGGGGCATGAAGTGGTCGTCTTGGAGAACAGAGAAGGGGCATGAAGTGGTCGTCTTGGAGAGTAGAGAAGGGGCATGAAGTGGTCGTCTTGGAGAGTAGAGAAGGGCATGAAGTGGTCGTCTTGGAGAACAGAGAAGGGGCGTGAAGTGGTCGTCTTGGAGAACAGAGAAGGGCATGAAGTGGTCGTCTTGGAGAACAGAGAAGGGGCATGAAGTGGTCGTCTTGGAGAACAGAGAAGGGGCATGAAGTGGTCGTCTTGGAGAACAGAGAAGGGGCATGAAGTGGTCGTCTTGGAGAGTAGAGAAGGGGCGAGTGTCTAAGCTTAAGAGGACATACGTTGAAAGAAATTGTTTATTATTATTAGTAGAGGGAGAAGTTGAAAAGAAGGGCAGAACTGGTCGCCATTGGAATGAACAGATGCATATGGTCGTTTGAGCAGTGAAGGGGCATGATGGGAATCGAGCTGAATAGGGGCAGAGCTTCACGTCTGAGTTAACAGAAGGCGTATGCTCGTCTCGGAGCCATTCAAATCACTGAATTCATAACTTGAGTAAGAGATTAGGCTAATGGCTCTCTGGATGTAACAGACATTCAGGCACATTGGTCTTTGGAACAAAAGGCATAAGTGTCTGGCATGTCAAGCAGACAATATTCGCCTCTGGAATTACGGAAGGTATGAAGGACAATTATGAAAGAACCGAGAAGGGTAACTAAAGGTGTTTGAGAACAGCCTAAGAGGGGGGGAAGGAATGAATGGGCAGTGAGGGAGTGCAGTGGTGGGTTGCATGTTAAGAGGGTAGTCTGTGCCCCGTTGATAACAGAGAAGGGGACATTGAAGGTAGGAGGTGAAGAAGGTGATAAGTGGTGATTTCAGGAAGAGGGAATGGGCTAAGTGGCATCTGGGAATGAGTTAAGGCACCCCAGTGGCTGTCATTGGAAACCAGGAATGAAGGCATGATGCTGGAGTAAGAAGCGCACTGAGGATTACTTGTTTAAGAAGCATGAAGAGGTCCCGGTTTGAGTAGAGGGAGAATGCGCTCATCAGTAGACAGGGACCATAGAAGTATGATGTCTTGGAGAACGAATAGGAAAAGTGGGGTTTGGAGAACATCCGGTAAGGGAAGACATGGACCTAGAAGAGAGGTGCATTGCAGGGGTGGCCATGACTAAAATGAAAAATGGATTGGGATGAATGTAATGGAGAGTAAGAAGGTGTCATTGAGTTGTAGATGTAGAGAGAAGGGGATACGAATACTCTGGGGTGCTTGAGGGCTAGCAATTCGGAGCTTGGAAAACTTAGTAAGGTGTGAAATGGGTTTGGAGAGTAAGAAGGGCATTGAAATGATCATTTCTTGGATACTCCAAAGCTCTATTCACTGAGAACGAGAAGGGCATGAAGGCTTCGAGAAAGAAGGGTTGAGTGGTGTCTTGGTGAAGGAAGAAGGGGCATAATGGCGCTCGGAAGAGAGTAATTGACGTGATATGTCGTCTTGGAACAGAAGGGGCATGAAGTAGAGAAGAGATATAGAAGTTAGAGAAGGGGCATGGAGGAGTTGACAGAAGGGCATGAAGGGTCATGACTGAAACCCAGAGAGGGGCTGATGGTCATCTGCAACCCAGATACGGCATTAACTCTTCTCTATGGAAAGAAGGGCATGTTTGTCTCTGGAATGACTCAGGAAGGGGGATAGATAAGGGGATAGATCCGAGAGTCAAGGGCTTGCGTCTGGAATGTACAATCATGTCGTTTGGAGACAAGGAAGGGAGAAGTTTGTGTTGGAAACAGAGAGGGGCAAGTGCATCATGGAGAGTAAGAAGGGGAGAAGTGGTCGCTGGAGACAAGAAGGGCATGGGTCGTCTTGGAGAAAGAAGGGGCAGAAGGGCATTGAAGTAGGTGTTGGGAAATGAAGGGTGCTTGAGAGTGACTGGAGAACAGAGAAGGGGCATGAAGTGGTCATCTTGGAGAACAGAGAAGGAGCATGAAGTGGTCGTCTTGGAGAGCAGAGAAGGAGCATGAAGTGGTCATCTTGGAGAGTAGGTGCATGAATAAAACATGGAGAATAGTATGATTATCAGGCACATTAGTGGCTCATCTTTGGTTCTGGGTCATGAATTTAAAGTGAGACCAGTCTACATGGTTGTGTGCTTCCTCCCCCCCCCCCAACTACATTCAACTGCATGAGTACATGTACTAAGTTGGCTTTAGGATTGTAGTTGTGTTGAGTGAAAAAAGGGAATTTTTGAAAGCATATTTTTGACTCAGACTCTTGTTAAGTTCCTTCCACCTCAGCCTTCCTAGTACCTGGGTTTACAGGCATTATTCACTGTGCCTAACAAAGAGAATTATTACAAAGATTGATCATGACTGTCTGCTGAAAGAACAGGGAAGAGAGGGCATCATATTCATTGTGAGAACTAGTAAAAAGATGGCAGCAGCTAAGGATTGGCAATTCTGTTAGGATATGAGCCTTGCTGAAGTCCAAATATGGGGGGTAAGCTAGAAAGTAGGAGGCAATAGTAGACAGTATCACAGATGGGTTGTAGGTGCTGATGCCAAAGTCTATAGTTCAAGCATGGGGGTCACTAGGAGAGCAGGGAGAAGTACACTATCTTTAGAAAGGACAAGTTCAAGCACCTGAGAAGACAATTTATTGGAATAACTACTTAGCAGCACAATGGAATTTCTATAAGTAAAGACAGGATTTGTTTGTGTACATAAAATAATGACAGACATATATTATCTGGCCATCAAAGAGCTTATAGAATAGATCAGGAGTTAAAGAGTATATGGCATGATGTGAAAAGTGCTATAATTGTAACACTTCAAGGTGAAGGGGCACAAATGAAGGGGCCCTAAGTCCAATCTCAGGAACTGAGGAAAGAGATTTGAGTTGGGATTTTGAAGAATACATCAAAGTTAGTGTCATTAAAAAAAGTGAAAAAAAATAAATAAAAAGTTGTCTTTTCCAAATAAAACATTTATTTTATTTTTAGAAAATAATTCTTCCCTCATATGTTTATTTTCATGAGGAAAAATACTATTGTGCCTTCATTTTCATTATCAATTTCAGTTTGGCCCTTGCTAATATTAAATCTTTGGTTTATACCGTGAAAAAAAAAAGTGGGGCTGGAGGGATGGCTTAGCAGTTAAGGCATTTGCCTGCAAAGCCAAAGGACCCAGTTCAATTCCCTAGGACCCACGTTAGCCAGATGCACGAGGGGGCGCATCTCTCTGGAGTTCATTTGCAGTAGCTGGAGGCCCTGGTACACTCATTCTCTCTCTCCTCTTTTTCTCTCTGTCAAATAAATAAATAAATAATAAATCTTAAAAAAGGAAAGGTGAAGGAAGATGCACTCCAGACTGTGGAAGTAGAACATGCAAAGGGATGAAGGGGGCCCTGGGCAACCATAGTAGGTGAAGAGCAGCAGACACCCCATTTCCCATGTCAGTGGTGGGAGATGAGCTGGGGAAAGAGATGACCCAGTAGAATCTGATCATCACATGGGCCTTCTGTCTGTGTGAAGGATTCCACATTTATCCCGTGAGCATTAGCATAGGTATAGATGGGCTGGGAGAGAGAAGAGAGTATTGGGGGACACTTGATAGATGAGTGCCATTTGAACAGGGTCTTCATATCAGTTATTTCTGCCTGTAAAGGGAATGACCATAGAACTCCAGTGGCTTTAAGCAACAAACATTTATTTTCTCACAGGTTTTGTGAGTCCAGAGTCTATATTTGACCATATCTTGACTAAGACTTCTAGCTTATAGTCTTTATAAGGCTACAATATAATGTCAGCCAGTGTTGCTGTCCTTTCAGCTAAAAAGGGGGGCTGTTTTTTATTTGTTTGTTTGTTTTGAGTTAAGGTCTCGCTCTAGCCCAGGCTGACCTGGAATTAACTGTGTAGTCTCAGCTGTCTTTGAACTCACGGTGATCCTCCTACCTCAGCCTCCTGAGTGCTGGGATTAAAGGTGTGCGCCACCTGCTGACAGGCTGCAAGTCCTCCATGGCAGTCGGCCAGAGGCATCAGGTATCTGCTACATGGAGCTCACCGTAAGGTAGTTGATGATTTATATTGCAGCTGACTTCCCTCAAAGCTGGGGTGACAGGATACTGTCCACTGTCTTCTTTTTTTTATTGAATCTAATTTATTTATCTGAGAGAGAGAGGCAGCTAGAAAGAGAGAGGGGTGAGGGGAGGGAGAGAATGGGTGTGCTAGGGTCTCTAGCTACTGCAAATGAACTCCAGACACTTGTGCCATCTTGTGTATCTGGCTTATGTGGGTACTGAGGAATCGAACCTGGGTCCTTAGGCTTTGCTGACAAGCACCTTAACTGCTAAGCCTATCTCTCCAGCCCTATCTTTTTTTTTTTTTTTGCGTATGTGTGTTTGTGGTGTACATTTGTGTATGCATATGGGTGAATGTGTATGTGCATGTGTGCAGTATGCATGACTGGGAGGCCAGAATTTGACATTGGGTCTTCTTCAATAATTTTCCACCTTATTCTTTGAAACAGGGTGTCTTGTTAAACCTAGACTCACCAATTTGGCCAGACTAGTTATCCAGTGAGCTCCAGAGAGCCCTTGTCTCTGCCTTCCAGTACTGGGGTTATATGCATGTGTTGTCCATTTTATAGCTGGGTGCAGTGGCTCAAAAGTAAGGTCCTCATGCTTGCACAACAAGCACTTTACCCGTTGATCCATCACCCAGCTCCTCCACTGTCTCTTGAAACCCAACCACAGACATGACATCCCATCACTTTTGCCATACTCCATTTACTGTAAGTGCATCATTAGATCCAGCCCCACGTCAAGGAAAGCATTGCAGGACAGCCGGGAGGTAGGATCATTTGGGACCACCCCAGAGGCTGCCTGCCGTAGACTGAAGGAGAGCTTAGTAACTTATCAGAGAGAGTCAAGGAAAAACTAGGAGAAAATGGTGCTGAAGATGTTTAAAAACATGTTGGAACAACATGGGCAGCAATGATACGATATGAAGGCATGCAATGTGTTGCGCTTTTTAAATGATAGATGATGCTAGTCCTACATGAGGCTGCAACTGGATTGATTGTTAAAGATCTTTCATGCTATGCTGAGAAGTTTGGTACCAAGAGATCATTTGAAGGCCTGAATGTGAGAGAGGTTAATTTTTGGTCTCTGATGACTGTGTGTGGGAGAGTTAAGGACTGGCAACAGAAAGAGCCCTCTAGAGGCAAGCTCTAGAAAAGTTAATGAGAGATGAAGAAGTTGGTCCAAGACAATGACAGTGTGAATGAAGGAGGCCGAATCCAAAGGATGCTGAGTCCGTAATGAACGACTACAGTCTCCTGGAAGAGCGTGGAGGTGTCACACTCCTGAAGACCTTCATTTGGATCACCGAGGGCTTAGGCTAGAGCTGGATGGGAAGGGAGTCAGTCCGGCATGCACGGACTTCACCTGTGAATTCAGGCACACATTCCTAGTTCTAGTTGCTGACAGTAAAGAAGTTCAAAGCATTTTTTTCTGTCCTAGTTTTTTAATTGTATGTGTGTGTAGCTACATGTATGTATTTGTGAGATCTGAGAGCAGCCTCGAGGTGTTTGTTTTTTCCTTCTGCCCTGCAAGAATCTCCCTTGCTGTTATTTTGTTGTTGCCACTTTGTTTCATGTGTGTCAGTCTAGCTGGCCCCCTGAGCTTCCAGATTCTCCTGACTCCACCTCTCATTGCCAGAGACACATTGGAATCACAGATGTACGTGCCACTTTGTGCCTAGCTTTAATGTGGGTGCTGGGAGTCAAACTTGGGTCTGCAGGCTTGTGAGCCTTTTACTGCTTAGCCATTTCCCCAGCCCCTCTGTACTGGTTTTTTTTAATTTAATTTTTTTGTTTTATTTTTATTTACTTATTTGAGAGCAACAGACAGAGAGAGAAAAAGGGGGAGGGAGAGAGAGAGAAAGAATGGGAGCACCAAGGCCTCCAGCCACTGCAAATGAATGTGGGTCCTGAGGAATCGAGCCTCAAATCGGGGTCCTTAGGCTTCACAGGCAAGTGCTTACCTGCTAAGCCATCTCTCCAGCCCCCTCTGTACTGGTTTTTGAGGCAAGTCTATCAACTGAGCTATCTCCCCAGCCCATTGTACTGGTTTAAAAAATATTATTCTGGGCTGGAGAAATGGCTTAGCAATTAAGGCACTTGGCATGTAAAGCCAAAGGATCCAGGTTTGATTCCCCAGGACCCATGTAAGCCATATGCACAAGGTGGCGCATGTGTCTGGAATTCATTTGCAGTGGCTGGAGGCCCTGGTGTACCATTTTCTCTCTATCTATTTGCTTATTTCTCTCTCTCTCTCTCTCAAATAAATAAATAAAAATTAAACAAATTTAAAAAAATTTAAGCATAGTTTTTATTATTACTGGATATTGTATTTATTATTACTGTTTTTTTTTTTTAAACAGGGTCTTACTATATAGTTCAGGCTGGCCTCAGACTCAGAATTAGCCTCCTGAGTGCTGTGATTACAGGTATGGGCCAACTGCACCTGACAAGATTTTATTTTTAAGAGCAATTATACATTTACAACAGACCTCACAGGAGATACGAAGATATCCCATATACTCCTGTTCTCATACATGTACAGTTTCCCAATTAACATTTCCCACCAGAGTGGTACATTTGTTACAGTCGATAAAGCTACATAAAGACATCATTTTTACTCCAAACTAGTATTTTACATTAGAGTTTGCTCTTATGTTGTATGGATTTGGACAAGTGTATAAGGCCAGCATTCATTAATATCAAATCCCCTGTTCCACCCATTCATCCTTCCCTCTCTGTAGCCTCTGACAATTACTGATACTTTTACTGTCTTCCTAGTTTTGCATTTTCCGTGTCATATAGTTAGAATCACATGTATATAACCTTTCCAGATTGGCATCTTTCTCTTAATAATATTCATTCACGTTTTCTCCATATCAGTATTAGTCAGTTTTACATTACGATAATGAAATACCTGAGGCAGGATACTTTATTGCAAAAAGTTTGTGGCTCCTGGTTCTGTAGTTGCAAAGGGTATGGGCCACATTTGGTGATGGCCTTCTTGTTGGTAGAATCTCATGTCATACAGAATATCTCATGGCAAGAAACAGGGAGCACCTGCATGCATGCGTATATATCTTTCTGGCCTTTCTCCTTTTTTCTTTTTTTCCCTTCTTTTTATAAAGCCACCAAGATTCAATCATGGGGACCACACACTAGTGACCTTATCTAATCTTAATCACTTCCCTAAATCTCTACTTCCAAACTCTATAGTCATACTAAGTTTCCACCCTCTTAATACCTCAAACTAGGCATTAAACTTCAACACAGTGTCCTCAAATATATCTTTGAGGACATTTAAGCCGTATCCAAATCATAGCACTGTTTTCTTAGCTTGAGCCCCATTTTTTAAGTGTTGGATAATATTCCATTATTGAGATATACCACAGTTTATTTACCCACTCACTAGCTGAAGGTCATATTGGTTGCTTCCAGTTTTGGCAGCTGTGAATAAACACTGACAGCACCAAATGCTGGCAAGGGTGTGGAGCCATGGGAACTCTCAGTCATAGCCAGGGGGAGTGCAAGATGGTAGAGCTGCTTTGGAAGACAAGATGGCCTGTTGGTTTCTTACAAAGCTAACTTATTCTGACCATTCAGTCCAACAATTGTGCTCTTTGGTACTTACCCAAAGGAATTGAAAGCTTATGTACACACAAAAACCTGCACTGGAGTATTTATAGCAAGCAGATCTGTTTAAAGTATCTCCTATGTGTAGATGGTATTCAGTGTTTTGGAGAACACAGAAAACAAGGCTCCATCTTGAAGAGCTTTCAGCTTAGTTCCAAGTCAGAAGAGATGTGCTTCTTAGACCTCTAAGGGCACTTTCATTTGGAGGCAAGACGAAAGAGATTCCACGTGGCCCAGCTCTGTTGCCGTAGCAATCTCAGGGATGGACTGTTTCTTTATTCGGCTTTGAAGAGTAGTGAATACTCACAGAATGCTGAGATTCTGCTTCGATTGGTCAGATGAAGGCTTTGCTTCCCCCTTACACATTTCAGGGAGCCTCTCAGAATTTCTGGGCCAGTTACAGTTACTTCAAAGATTTGGGTCCCAAGTTGCCATTTGGGTAGGACAGGGTTTTCTGTGCACTAGAGGATACAGAGACCCAGTGGTGTTAACCCAGAGTGCAGTGAACTGTGCAGCAAAGAGAAGTCTGTGGTATCATTTGTCTGGGAAAGGACGAAATGAGGTTGGAGCACAAGTGCTAAGGGCCAGGAATGATGGGTACTGCATGTATAGCAGTGCTGGGAATTGGTTTGCACATCCTATCTCACTCAGTCCTTAAAACAGTCATGGGAGGTTGGTGCTATTGCTCTTATCAGATTCCACATGGGAAACAGAGTCAAGTGAAGCAACACGCTCCAGGCCACACAGTTAAGAGGCAGAGGCAGGCCTGCTTGACTTTGATGCCCACGTTCTTTTTGTTTTTTGAGGCAAGCCCAACAGACTAGCCTTTTATTTATTTACTTGTTTGTTTGTTTGTTTCTTTGTTTGTTATTCTTTTTAGAGTGAGTGAGTGAGTGAGTGAGAGCAAGAGACAGAGAGAAATTGAGAGAGAGAGAGAGCGCACTGGAGTGAGCAAATTGGCATGCCATGACCTCAGGCACTACAGTTGAACTCCAGATGCTTGCGCCACCTAGTGGGCATGTGCGACCTTACGCTTGCCTCACCTTAGTGCATCTGGCTTCAGTGGGATTGGAGAGAGATGGATCCAACTTGGGTCCTTAGGCTTCACAGGCAAGCGCCTTAACTGCTAAGCCATCTCTCCAGCCCAACTGGCCTTTTTTGTTTCTGAGAGAGAGCAGGGGGGAGACAGAATTGGCATGCCAGGGCCTCCAGCCACTGGAATTGAACTCCAGATGTGTGCGCCACTTTGCACATATGTGTGACCTTGTACATGCATCACCTTGTGTGTCTGGCTTATGTGGGATCTGGGACGTTGAACGTGGGTCCTTAGGCTTCGCAGGCAAGTGCCTTAACCACTAAGCCATCTCTCCAGCCCCCACATTCTTTTAAACTTTATTTTATTTTACTTATTTAATTTATTTGAGAGAGAGAAAGAGGCAGATAGAGAGAGAATGGGCATGCCAGGGCTTTCAGCCACTGCAAACAAACTCTAGATGTATGTGCCACCTTGTGTATCTGGCTCCTGGGGAATTGAACCTAGGTCCTTGACTTTGCAGGCAAGCACCTAAACCACTAAGCATCTCTCCAGCCCAGATGTCCACATTCTAATTATAATCCTACACTCTATATTGTCATGTTTTTATTATTGTTATTATTTTAATCCATCAGTCTTATCCCCATACAGGAGGATTTGACCAAGATTCTTTCCAGCTTTTGAGTCCTACAAGTTCCTAAGTTGAGCCCAATGTCACAAACAAAGGGAAATGATGGTATCACGCTTTATTGCCCCTGCAGTGATGGTGGAGCCTTTGATGGAGGAGTTTCTGTGAGGAGAGTCTTCCTCGCGGTGGTGCCAGGAATAGTGGGGACTGAAGATGTATCCACTATTGGGGCTCTTCCCTTTTCTGTTACCCTAAAGTTATTTAGAAGCAAAGCCTAGCATGCTGACCCCAAACTCTTGAGGCTCTGGGGTGAAGAAGCAAAACAAGATCATGTAAACAGGCCTCCTGCTTGCTGCAGCCACACCCCAGCTCTTCTCTTGGGGGAGCTCTCAGCCCTAAGCCCTGTTCTGTTTGTGTCTGTTGTGGCTCTGAATCGAAATGAGCAATTTATTTTTCTCTAGTTGGAAGCGGAAGGTTGCTTAATGTAAGCAATAAAGTCCTTGGTGCTCTCCACCCTGGGGCCCGTTAACTGCCAAGTCAGTTTCTTTTGCAGCAGAAGGCAAGATGGTTCACACAGGATGTGAGACAGGTTGGAGGTTCCTAATAGGCCTTTGAGCAGCCTGAGCTTTTTCAAAGTCCAGGAATGGGGGCTAACTCATGGTTCCTGTCTTCTAGAGCAGGGATTGTCAACAGTAGTGCTCTTGTACTTGGAGCTGAGTAGTCTTTGCTGTGGGCAATGTCCTGGGCATTGTAGGGTGTTAGGCAGCATCCCTGGCCTCTCTCTGCTAGATTCCAGCAGCATCCCCCTCCCCCAGTTACCATCACCAAAAATGTCCTAAATGTGCTAACTGTTCCTAGGAGACAGCATCACCCCAGTTAGCAACAATTGCCCTGGGACTGCCAATGCACACACAGTTTGTGAGACAGGCTTCAAACAACCAAAGTACTTGTTTTTATTTTATTTATTTCTGACTCATGAAGTCCCTAAATCAGATTAACGAAAGTCTCTGTAATGGGGACACTCTGTTTTCCTTGTTAGAAAGTGACATGTTCATTGGAGAAAATTTAGAAGCGACAGAAAAGTAAAAAGGAGAAAAATTTAAAGGGTTTATCAACATCTCAGCACTTACAAATAACTACCCTTACAGTGTACTTCCTTTCTGAGTCTTTGACTTGCACATCTACCCCACTACAACTACATGCCAAATCAAGGTCCTGTTTTACTAAATGGCAAACTGTTCCTAGAAAAAAAAATGATTTTAGTGCTAAGGTTGGAACCCGGGGCCTTGTGCATGCTAAGTACGCATGCCTACTGAGCTGTACCCCCAGTCCTTAAAAGAGGTGACTTTTAAAAAAACAGTTTATTATTGACTTACTTATTTTATGTGGGTACTAGGGATTGAACTCTAGACCTCATGCTTGCAAAGCAAGCACTTTATCAGTTGAGCTATCTCTCTAGCTCCTAAACATGATGCTTAGTGGATATATATTGGGCTATGTAAGTGTTGTTCCATGCTTTATTTAATCAACATTCAGTTAAGAAGTATTATTGTAACCCAGTTTCTTACTACAACTTTCTTCATACCAGGATGTCACTGGGCAATGTAATCTTTACATGCATCTCCAGTTTCTTTAGGGTAATTCCTAGCAGTAAGATTCCCGGGTCAAAGGTTAAGAACATTTTTAAGATGTTTGACACGTTATCAAGTTGCCCTCCAGAAGGGTTGCCATTTCACACCCACAGTATATGCAAGCCAGATCAGGACAATCTGTATTTCAAAGCTTTCTTTGATCACTCGGGCTTCTGCTGAAGCTGAACAATCTCCATTTTGTTTGTAACACTGCCTAAGAGACCTACAAAGCACAGTGGAGGTCTGCTTTCGTGACACAGATAGGCAGAATGTGTACTGACCAAGAAGAGTGGGAGACGGCATATTTTAATGTTATTTTATGACTTTTTTCAGTGCTGCTGGGGCATGGAATCCAGGGCCTCCTCCAAGCGAGGCAAGTGCTCTACCACTGAGCTATATCCCAGTCCACATGTTAGTATTGCTGATGGAAGGCCCTCAGCATGTGATAACCCTTTCTCTTTGGCTTGTCCCCAAGAATGGGGCCACATGTGCTAATGACCCTTTCCTATCTGGTCTTTGAGTTGGCCCCATGGAAGATTAAGAGGCCGCATATGAGGTAGAATTGATTAGGAGGAGTTATTGCTAAGTCAGTGTAGCCCTCTGTTTCCTCCTCTCCTAGTCCTGAGCTTGGATGCCCTCAGACCTGAGGCTAGCCTGGGCAGTAGAGTGGGCACATACTGCGCCAGATATTGGCCACACACAGGCGTGGACATGACTTTGATGACTCCACAGAAAGAATTTAGTGACTTGGTGTACTCTCAGCATAACTGTCTCTGTCAAGAATGTAGTGACCATGGGGACTGGAAGGTAGACAGAGGTAGACAGGGATGCAACCAGAGAGATAGGTTGTGAGACTAACAGCTATCTGCCTTTTTATGCAGACTCTTATTAGTCTTCCATGGGGCCATGACTGTCAGACAGATACATATGTCTACAAGGAGAAGCAAGACCAGCTTATTTTCACAGTGCTGAGAGGGGATCAGGTTGGCCCTAACATAATAGTGACAGGGGACAGCATCAGGGGGCATACCAACTTCTAATCCTTGACTGCCTTTCTCTGCTCAGTGGAAATGAGGGTGGAGGCATCAGGTGAGCTACCTGGTGTCATGAGTGGCAATTGCACACTCGTCATCAGGTGCTTTGATGCTCTCTGTGAGGAGAGAGGCACTTGTGCTTTCCAAGGCCCAGAAGCCCAAATCCTAATACACAGAATTCTGAGAGGATCCATCCAGTTCCACATATCCCAAGAGGATGTCAAGAGCATCCTGTTTTACATGTAAAACTGAGAGAAGGATGCCTGAAGTTGCAGACTGATATTTAATGTCAAAATATCTGGACACATAATCTTTCTTTTTTTTAACTATTCATTTTGAACTAATTTTAGACTCACAGAAAGATTACAAAAATAGCAGAGTTCCTGTTACACCCCCCCACCCAACTTCCCTAATATTAATATATTACATAACCATAGTACAATTATCAGCACTAAAGAATGAACATGAGCACAATACTGTTAACGAAACCATAAGCTTATTTCCATGTCACCACAGTTTGCGCTCATGTTCTGTCCATCCTGACCTAGGCCTGTGTGCAGCATCTAGCCATTATTCCTTGTTGGTTCTTTGCAAGTTTTTCACTTTTTCCTTGTTCTCCATGATCTTGACCCTTTTGAAGAGGGATGATCAGTTATTTGGAAGAATTTGGTTTGTCTGATGGTTTCTTTCTCTTAAACTGAGGTTCTGTCTTTGGACACGATTAACAAAAATGATCTTGTGCTTCTCAGGGCATTGTACAACCTTGCTAACAGCCTTGGTCATGTGGGTAGGTAGTTTCTGCTGAATTTCTCCGTGGTTAAGTGACTGACTATCCCTTTATAGTTAAAAATATCAGGGCTGGAGAGATGGCTTAGCGGTTAAGCGCTTGCCTGTGAAGCCTAAGGACCCCGGTTCGAGGCTCCATTCCCCAGGACCCATGTTCGCCAGATGCACAAGGGGGCGCACTCATCTGGACTTCGTTTGCAGTGGCTGGAAGCCCTGGTGCGCCCATTCTCTCTCTCACTCTATCTGTCTCTTTCTCCCTCTGTCTGTCGCTCTCAAATAAAAAATAAAAATAAAAATAAATCTTGGAGGACATACTTTAAAACTGTGAAAATCCTTTGTATCTTCTGACTTTTTGGTCACTAATTTTAGCATCCATTGGTGAATCTTGTCTGCAACAGTTGTTTGCAATGTCTGAATTTCTATTGCTGTGGACCTTCTATGTTAATTAATTGTAGAATGCTGTATTGTGTATGGTGAGGTAAAGCTGGAGACAAGATATTCATGTGGAATATTATTTGTTTTTGTAAATATTTTATTTATTTATTTGAGAGAGAGAAAGAAAGAAAGAAAGAAGAAGAAGAAGAAGAGAGAGAGAGAGAGAGAGAGGGAGGGAATATATGAGTGTGCCAGAGCCTCTAGCCACTGTAAATGAACTCCAGATGTATGTACCACCTTGTGCATCTGGCTTACATGGGTACTAGGGAATCAAACCCAGGTCTTTAGACTTTGCAGGCAAGCATCTTAACTGCTGAACCATCTCTTCAGCCCAGGGATATTATTTCTTAACCAAGTATTTATTCAAGAGCAGTAGGTCTTTCCAAAATATGATCTATTTATCTCACATTGCTGTATATTACTTTCTTAATCATGCTCACCGAAAACTTGCAAAAGTATTATAGAAAGTTCCCATACACCTTTCACACAACTTCCCTTAATTTAACCATATTATATAACAGGCTATAGCAATCCAAACCACCAGAGAATGACCTGGTTGTTTGAAGGATATAAACTAACTATTCCAGGTTGGCCTGGGCTAGAGTGAAACCCTACCTCAAAAAACAAAATTAAAAAAAAAAAAAAACCTACGATTATGGTGGCATTGATGCGTAGATACTCAGGGTCATGATGAGAAAATGTGCTTATGCTAGGGCTTTGGGTTACCTGAGTGGGCCCAGTGTGGGGTCTTCGTAAGAAGGAGTAAGGCAGAATAGAGAGACAGAGAGAGATTATATGAGAAATACATTCAGGGGCTGGAGAGATGACTTAGAGGTTAAGCCTGCAAAGCCTAATGACTAGTGTTTGATTCCCCAGTACCCAAATAAAGCCAGATGCACAAAGTGGTGTATGCATCTGGAGCTCGTTTATAGTGGCAGGAGGTCCTGGCATTTGCTCACTATCTCTCCTTGCAAATAAATGAATATTTTTTTGAAAAAAAGAAATATATTTAAAATGTAAGTGAAGGTAAAATGTATAGGATTTGTGAGATGATAGGTGAGTGGAATATGAAGAATTCAGGATAGCCCAGGGATTTTTGACTTTCACAATGAGTCTTGCCTTTTTAAAAAAATTTTATTTTTATTTATTTATTTGAGAGCAACAAACAGAGAAAGATGGAGAGAGAGAGAGAGAGAGAGAATGGGCATGCCAGGGCCTCCAGCCACTGCAAACAAACTCCAGATGCGTGCGCCCCCTCGTGCATCTGGCTAACTTGGGTCCTGGGGAATCGAGCCTCGAACCAGGGTCCTTAGGCTTCACAGGCAAGTACTTGACTGCTAAGCCATCTCTCCAGCCTGGAATCTTGCCTTTTTTCAAAATTTATTTTTATTTATTTATTAGAGACGCACACACAAGAGAATGAGAATAGGCATTCCAGGGCATCTAGCCACTGTAAATGAACTCCAGATGCATGTACCACCATGTGCATCTGGCTTACATGGGACCTGAAGAATTAAACCTGGATTCTTAGGCTTTGTAGGCAAGTGCCTTTAACCAGCTAAGCCATCTCTCCAGCCCTTGCCTTTTTTTCTTTTTTTGAATTGAAGAAGATTAATAAAGGAAGAGACATCAGACAATTGTGTCTATCAACTGGAAAACTTCCCTTATCAGCCACAGTGTTGAAAGAAATTATCACAACAAATTATTATTTAATAATTTAAACAATGCATATTTATTATACCACAATTCTAGAGGTCAGAAGTCCCAAGTCTGTTTTAGTGTGCTAAAGTCAAGAGCTAGCAGAGCTGGTTTCCTTCTGGAAGCTTGAGGGGAGAGTGTGTTTTAAGAGGTCACCTGCATTCTTGGTTTAACCTTTCCCTCTTTCTTTCTCTTTCTCCCTTCTTCTCTCACCTCCCCCCTCTTTCTTCCAGTTACCTACCTCTTATCATGGCCATTGTAATCATGATAGATCCACCTAGGTAATCTAAGATCCTCGATTTAATTGCATCTGCACAATCCTTTTTGTCTCATAGATAAAATATTCTCATGCTTTGGAAATTAGAATGTGGACCTCATTGGCGGGAGGACATCACTTTGACTCCCACATTCTCCTTTTTCTAACACTATGACAGCCAGCTGTGAGGGAGATGGCTTCTATCCCAGCTCCAGTTTGATTTGAGTACATTTCTTTAGTTAGGACTACAACTGATGAGGTAGCCACCTGAGCACAGGTGTCTGACTAGTGATCTATCAGCCCATTTATTAAGGGGCACATTTAGCACATCATGTTGCCAGGTACTATAGCTGAAAGGGGGAATTTGCCAGTTAATGGATATCTGGATGTCTCTTGTCATCTTCCCAATTCAAAAAAGGCAAGAATAATTGTTGAAGTAAAAATATCTTAAATCCACCCTGGACTCTTCTCTTCTCTGACTCTGTAACCAATCCTTTCATAAATCCTCTAAGTTCTACCTTCAGACACACATCCAGAAGCCAAACACTTCTCATTACCTCCCCAGTGATCCACTGTGGTCCATCAGGCTCTCTTGTCTCATTGCTTTAATAACTTCAGATTGTCTCTGTGCTTTTACCCTGTCCTTCTTCTGTCTTTTCTGAACACAGCAGCCAGACTGACCAAGTTTTCAGAAATAAGTGAGCTTATGAGAAGCTCATCCTCCTGCTTCAAGCCGCACAGGGCTTTCTTTCTCTAAGTGTAGGATGACTAAAGAATTTCTGGCATGTTCTGATCTGTTTCTTCTCTGATCATAGCTCCTCCCCTGCTCCTCTTCTCATGTCTCTCACTTCATCCACTTGGCCATCCTTGTTATTTTCCGAACAAGTTAGGCATGTTCCTATCTCCAGACCTTTGTCTGTGGTTCACTCTATGTGGGAAACGCTTCACTTAGAAATCTGCACAGCTTGTTTCCTTCCTTCCTTCACCTCTGCCTGCTTCCTCCTTGGTGAGGACTCTGCGGCTGTCCTGTCTAAACCGGAGCCTGGTTTGATTTCTTCTCTGTCTCTGTTTCATTGTTCACCTTAGCTCTTAACATCTAACAACTTATATAAATCTTATCTTTCTCTTTTTCCCAGAATTATAGACTCCAAGAGGCCAAAGATATTTTCCCCTGTCACATCTATAGTATAATAATATAGCATGTATTCCTTAAGTATTTGTGAAATGAATATCTACTCTCATAATTGGCCAATAGACTTACCACTGTTTCCTGATACATAATTTGGTCATGTGTCATATGCTACAAAGTTTAAGTAGACAAAAAGAAATTCAAGACATGAACTGTGTCTTCAAATGGCTTATCATTTGATTGGTGCAATAAGATACCCTTATGTATAAATATGACTACTATTATCATAAACTATCAATGTGTCTCAGGTAGTGTAAATATGGGTTATAGTGATAGGGACTAAGAACAAACACATATGTTAGACCTGGCTTCTTTTCTCAAGTTCTTTTAGGCTAGTTGCGGTGACAAGCTCTACTCGGTTTGCTGAGCCATGTGCTAAATAAGTGGTGTAGAGGCTGACAGGAGCTCTGAGGACACGAGCTCACAAGGAGAAGCAGCACCTTTACCTTCTTGTCCAAGGTCACATCTAAACTGGGTCTGGAAACTCTAGGGACATCTGAAGGGTGTGACATAGCTAGAACATGGGTGTGAGAATGGAGAAAAGGCAAGAGATGAGACCAGCACAGGAGGTCCCTGAGGACTGGAGAAGGCCATGCTGGAGTCATTGTGTTGGTGGAGAGCCACTGAAAGGTACTCAAAGAGAATTAAAGTGATCACACCTGATTTTGGTGGAGATGGCTCAGGAAGGAATGAAGTAGGAAGAGCGGTTAGGAAGTTCCTGCAGAATCCAGGGGAAAGGCCTCAAGTCCAAGTGATGTATTAAGAAAAGGAAGAAGGCAATGAAGAAAGAGCCAGCTACTACCTGTGGAGTAAAAAATAATGCTTAGGGCTTAAGAGATGGCTCAGTCATTAAGGCACTTTCCTGCAAAGCCTAACAACCCAAGTTTGATTCCCCAGTACCCACGTAGAGCCAGATGCACAAGGTGGGGCATGCTTTCGGAGTCACTCTGCAGTGGCTAGAGGCCCCGGTGGGCCCAGTCTCTCTCTCTGTGTCCCTCTCTCTCTGTGCATCTGTATGTTTGCCTCTCTTCTCTCTGTCTCTGTCTGCAAATAAAATTTAAAAAAATAATAATGCTTGATTGAAGATAACACTGAATATAGAAAGAAGAGGGTTGTGAGTGGCAGAAGCACTGGGGTGGAGGGTGGAGATGGTGGTAAAAACAAGGAGACCTGTGTGATCCCTGGGGTCAAGCTTACATCACTTGTGAGGCTTCCAGACGAACTCTGAGCTTGTCTGCAGGGCTGACTCTTGGTTTTCCAGATCAACTCTGTCTCTACCCTCTGCCCTCAGCTTCTGGAGAGGTACAGACAAAGCCAATCCCGGCAGCAGCAGGAGGAGGTGTGGAGCATCTCCGGGGCTCGGAAGGGAGCCAGTGGAGAGCAGGAAGGAGGTTTGCAGTGCCTGGAAGCCAAGTTCAGCTAAGCTCTATTTTGGGTGACAACATTTACAATGTTCCTTCACCCAGAATCATTCCGCCTGCCTGCCCGCCTTCGGTGTTTCCAGCTGATGTGTTCTCACGCCTACTTAACAACTGGCTTGGTTCAGGGGCTCCCCAGCTCACTGACTGCTGCCCTTCATCCTCCTCACTGTTCAGAAAGATGCCCAAGTCCCTGGGTGGCCAGAATGTGAAACTGGTCCCTAAAAAGCTCTTGGATTCTTCTGTTCTTAGGCAACAGAGGCTGAGAAGGAGCTCAGAGAGGCGGAGGGGCAGGGATGCTGAAGGTCAGAGTGCGGGCACAGAGGTGTGTGGGCAATTGACTGGTATGTCTGTGCTTCACTTCCTCTGAAAGACCAAGTTACCGTGAGGGAAAATGCTTGATAATGATAACATTCTGTGTTTCCACATACCTGTCTAAGAATCTCCAGGCACATGAGCTGGGGTTTGTTCTTATTCCAGGTTACCTTGTTAACTCAAGTTTTGGGTGTTTTACTTGGGGCTCTGTAGATATCATAGTAAGAAAGTGACAAAAGTCATTCCTTAATAAGTAAAAAAAATTAAGATTATGCATTCATTGTAGATAACACATGGGTTACAAAGAAAAGAATAAAGAGGACCCATGCTCCTGTCACTCACAGACACCTCTGGCTAGCAGTTCCACGTGCTCCTGTCACTCACAGACACCTCTGGCTAGCAGTTCCACGTGCTCCTGTCACTCAGAGACGACTCTGGCTAGCAGTTCCACGTGCTCCTGTCACTCAGAGACACCTCTGGCTAGCAGTTCCACGTGCTCCTGTCACTCAGAGACACCTCTGGCTAGCAGTTCCACGTGCTCCTGTCACTCAGAGACGACTCTGGCTAGCAGTTCCACGTGCTCCTGTCACTCAGAGACGACTCTGGCTAGCAGTTCCACGTGCTCCTGTCACTCAGAGACACCTCTGGCTAGCAGTTCCACGTGCTCCTGTCACTCAGAGACGACTCTGGCTAGCAGTTCCACGTGCTCCTGTCACTCAGAGACGACTCTGGCTAGCAGTTCCACGTGCTCCTGTCACTCAGAGACACCTCTGGCTAGCAGTTCCACGTGCTCCTGTCACTCAGAGACACCTCTGGCTAGCAGTTCCACGTGCTCCTGTCACTCAGAGACGACTCTGGCTAGCAGTTCCATGTGCTCCTGTCACTCACAGACGACTCTGGCTAGCAGTTCCACGTGCTCCTGTCACAGACAACTCTGGCTAGCAGTTCCACATGCTCCTGTCACTCACAGACAACTCTGGCTAGCAGTTCCACGTGCTCCTGTCACTCACAGACACCTCTGGCTAGCAGTTCCACGTGCTCCTGTCACTCACAGACACCTCTGGCTAGCAGTTCCACGTGCTCCTGTCACTCACAGACGACTCTGGCTAGCAGTTCCACGTGCTCCTGTCACTCACAGACGACTCTGGCTAGCAGTTCCACGTGCTCCTGTCACTCACAGACGACTCTGGCTAGCAGTTCCACGTGCTCCTGTCACTCACAGACAACTCTGGCTAGCAGTTCCACGTGCTCCTGTCACTCACAGACACCTCTGGCTAGCAGTTCCACGTGCTCCTGTCACTCACAGACACCTCTGGCTAGCAGTTCCACGTGCTCCTGTCACTCACAGACACCTCTGGCTAGCAGTTCCACGTGCTCCTGTCACTCACAGACAACTCTGGCTAGCAGTTCCACGTGCTCCTGTCACTCAGAGACACCTCTGGCTAGCAGTTCCACGTGCTCCTGTCACTCAGAGACACCTCTGGCTAGCAGTTCCACGTGCTCCTGTCACTCACAGACACCTCTGGCTAGCAGTTCCACGTGCTCCTGTCACTCACAGACACCTCTGGCTAGCAGTTCCACGTGCTCCTGTCACTCACAGACACCTCTGGCTAGCAGTTCCACGTGCTCCTGTCACTCACAGACGACTCTGGCTAGCAGTTCCACGTGCTCCTGTCACTCAGAGACGACTCTGGCTAGCAGTTCCACGTGCTCCTGTCACTCACAGATGACTCTGGCTAGCAGTTCCACGTGCTCCTGTCACTCACAGACACCTCTGGCTAGCAGTTCCACGTGCTCCTGTCACTCAGAGACGACTCTGGCTAGCAGTTCCACGTGCTCCTGTCACTCACAGACGACTCTGGCTAGCAGTTCCACGTGCTCCTGTCACTCACAGACACCTCTGGCTAGCAGTTCCACGTGCTCCTGTCACTCACAGACGACTCTGGCTAGCAGTTCCACGTGCTCCTGTCACTCACAGACAACTCTGGCTAGCAGTTCCATGTGCTCCTGTCACTCAGAGACAACTCTGGCTAGCAGTTCCACGTTCTCCTGTCACTCAGAGACACCTCTGGCTAGCAGTTCCACGTGCTCCTGTCACTCAGAGACGACTCTGGCTAGCAGTTCCACGTGCTCCTGTCACTCAGAGACGACTCTGGCTAGCAGTTCCACGTGCTCCTGTCACAGACAACTCTGGCTAGCAGTTCCACGTGTTCCTGTCACTCACAGACACCTCTGGCTAGCAGTTCCACGTGCTCCTGTCACTCAGAGACGACTCTGGCTAGCAGTTCCACATGTCTTCCTGCTTTCCAACTCCTCTCCTTCTCCAAGAAAGAAGTTATACTCCTTGTGAAGACTGTTGTATGTTGGAAATAGCTCAGCCTCAGTGGGGAAAATAAGACCCAGGTTGTGTCATTTTCTTCCCTGATGAGCAGTGATTGCAAAGAGCTACAAAGCACTAGTAAAGGCCTTTCAAGGCCTAGCTTTCATGAGGACTTGTCATGGGGAGAAAAACATAGAGAAGAAAGAATACTCCCAACCAGGCATGGTTGCTAACACCTTTAATCCCAGCACTTGGGAGGCTGAGGTAGGAGGATTGTGATGAGTTAGAGGTCAGCCTGGACTACAGAGTGAGCTCCAGGTCAGCCTGGGCTACATGAAACCTAGGTCAAAATTAAAAAAGAAAATAACCTTCCAGTCCCTTCCCTCTTTGTGAAATTGTTGGATAAAGCAAGTTGGGCTAGGTTTACCACTGAGTTGAGTAATCAGCCAGGTGATGAATGGAGAGCCAAGGGCATTACAGAGAGCTTTTCAAATTAACTTGGCATCTCTTGAAAACATATGCCAAGTCACCATCAAACTGCAACAAGTTTGCAAGCACCAGAGTGTTTACTGATAGTTTGGTTTGGATTGAGTTGGGCTCAAGAGCAAAACCTGACTCAAGGATTGGTTACAGATAGTTTATTTAAGAAGTGATTCCAGGAAACAGGGAAAAGGAAAATAGCATGAATGAGAATGAGACAAAGGAGGCGAGAAAGCTGAGACTACTGCTCAAGCTCCTATTATGTGCAGTGGGAACTCAAGTCCACCAGACTCCCCAGAAGTAGCGCAGGTGCCTCAGGGGGACTGTCTGCTTTTAGGATAAGTATGCAGCGCCCTTGCCCTGAGAGCAGGCTAGATCCCTTCAGACTTCACACCATGCCAGGGTGTCAGGAAGGCCCATGGGTTGTGTGCTTGAGGTGTGAGCCTCCAACAGGAGGTGGGTCTGCACTCACACAGGGCAGCTGTGCTACAGTAAGAGGTGGGCCAAAGGATGTGGTAGGGGTGGAAGCTTCTGCTAAATTTAAGAAATTTAGATTCCTTCATGGTTTTACTGAGTTGAGAAAGTTTTCTTTTAAGATATGTTTTTATTTATTTACTTAGAGAAATAGGTAGATAGAGAGAATGGGCACCCTAGGACCTGTAGCCACTGCAAACTAATTCCAGATACATGCGCCACCTTGTTTATCTAGCTTTTCGTGGGTACCAGGGAATTGAACCTGGTTCCTTAGGCTTTGTAGGCAAGTGCCTTAACCACCGAGCAATTTCTACAGTCCCTGAGAAAGTTCTTTTCCTTGTCTTAATTGCTCTTCTTCAGTCTATTCCTGTGATTCTCTGGTCCTGTCTCATGTTTCCAGCAATGGTCTATTTCTTTGGCTCTGGGTGGTGTGTAGTATTTGTTTTCAGCCAAGTCCAAATCTTAGGAGCAAGTGCTGAGCTCCTGAGGCTCCTGAGTCTCATTCTGTCTCTTGTTCAGGTGACAGTGTGTCCAGTATTTCTTGCTACAATCAGCTGGAGAGACCAGGCTTGGCAAGCTAGAGGGGATGAGAACAAAGGGATGAGATGAAACAGGTGATCTTGGGCCTTTGCTGAATTAGCTCCCATCTGGAGATAGAGCAGATAGTTTGTGGCTCCAGACTGGGTTTGCTGATTGGCCAGGACTCTGACTTGGGCTTCCTGAGTACCTCCTGGCACTTTCTTGGATTTGCGTATGGTGTGGACAGATAAGAGTGGATCGCAATAGGGGCCTGTTTTGCAGACCTTTGAGCTTTTTAGAACCATGTGCTGACCTGGAACTCTTTTATGGGCAGTAGGGAGACTGGTCTTTCACTTTTTTAGTAGAAACCAGAGGCCAAAAGATACCATGTGACTTACCCAAGGCTGTGTCATCTTTCACTGGTGACAGAAAAAATAAGAACCTAGACCTCCTGACTTCCAACCTTCAGTTCTTGACTCAATTCTCCACCTCCTTGCGCATACCTGCTCTCCAACACAGTAGCAGAGTGCCCTTGTTTATTCTGTGCAAACCTGGGATGTCCAGCCAAGTGAGAGCTCTGTGAAGAAAGCACCTTCGCTTCTCCCCCACACGCCCATAGCGCCTCACCCATGTCCAAGAGAACAGCTGTTTAACAAAGGCTCCTGTTTATCCAGAGAGGTAGTACACAGAGCAGCTGAGGACTAACCTTGGTCTCTCCTCTTATAGGCTGCAGCCTGTGGACAACAGACTTGGAAGTCCTGCCTTCTTGATAACAGGGTTCACTCACTTTTTTTTTTTTTCTGGGGAATTTGTTGTGTGCCGGGCCTGTTGAGGGCTATGTGAGGGTATCTTCCCTGACTACAGATCCTTGGCTCTGGGGCCGTTTCCATCTATTTCTGTGCTTTGGCAGATGACGCCCCATATGGCAGAGTCAGCTCTGCCATGTCTGTCCCGGGATTAGGCAGTGGCATCTCCCCTTAACCCATGGGGGAAGATTTGTTTTCTTGACCTCTGTTCGTCTCCCCACTTTCACAAAAGAGCATGTGAATTACTGTTTGGAGATAGAGGTGGCTTACTGCTAACCCCTAGAGCCAGTGCTGGCAGACATGCGTCAGATGTCTTCATAAGATCATCCCATATATTCCTGCTGCTCTCTGAGTATTAGTCAGAGCTTTGATGGTTTAGGCCAAGGAGATGAGGCTGAAGCAAAGGCAGACTGATGGGCATTAGTAGTGCCTTGGGAAGAGTAAAGGAAGGGGGCTGTGTTTCTAGTTTCTCATTCCCAGTGAATGACTCAGTCCCAATGACTACCCCTAAATCCTAACTTAAATTAGAGAATCCCTCCACAACTACCACAAGCTTCCAAGTAAAATAATTTACCAAATGCTGATCATGTGTGGCATCATTTTGGAGCCAAAGGAAGTACTCAATGTGATCTTCAAAGATCTTATGATGTCACTGGGGCGCATGGGACAAAGAAGGCAAGTTCAAGTGCCAGAGGAGGAGCGTAGCTGCTGCTAAGCCAGGCGTCGGCATACTTGGCCTTGAGAGAAAGCACTTTGGATTGATTTTGGTCTAGCGAAGTGTTGTGGAAGAAATGGCATGTCAGCCAGACCCTAAAATGACTTGTGTTCTCCCGATGGTAGGTGTCAAAGGTCTCTGCCATTGAAGTCGTTCTTTATTGCACACTTGCCAATAAGCACGTTAGGATGCTGGAACAGGGTTATTTGGTTCATAGCATTGCTCATAATGCCACAACTGGAAGCAACCCAAATAACAGTGAGGAGACATGGACTGAGTAGACAGTGTCTCCTACAGTCCTCACCTCATGGAATGTCCTGCAGCCACCACACATCGTTTGCATGGATGCCTGGTTATTGGCTTCTAAAGGTATTCACAATATATTGCTTTCTGAAAGCAAATCAGGTTCCAAAACAATAGATATCATATGTCTGCTTATATTTACATAATAACGTTAAAATATGGATTTTAAACATCCTTCTACTTTTCCATTGTCTGGTATTTGCCACATTTGCACTAACATGTAAAGAAAAGACTTTTGGGCTGGAGAGATGGCTTAGCAGTTAGGCACTTGCTTGTGAAGCCTAAAGACCCGGGTTTCAGGCTGGATTCCCCAGGACCCACGTTAGCCAGATGCACAAGGGGGAGCACGCATCTAGGGTTAGTTTGCAGTGGTTGGAGGCCCTGGCGCGCCCATTCTTTCTCTCTATCTGCCTCTTTCTCTGTCGCTCTCAAATAAATAAATAAAAATGAATAAACATATTTTAAAAAAGAAAAGGCTTTTGATATTTTCTTTTCAGTAGGGAAGCTGGAATGCCTTTATAATACCTATGGGTAGACAGCTCCAGTGGAATCACAGGCCCCTTGTTATACGGGGATGATTGCCCCTGGCTCGTGCTGGTCTTTGGTTTCTATAAGGACAAGTCAGCTGGCTGGTGATGGAGTTGTTAGGGAGCCTGCTCACTCCTGGCCAGTGAGCAGTGTGCTTGGGACAGCTTCTGAGTGACGCCCCTCCCAGTTGCCAGACCTGCGTACTTCCCAGGTGACAGCAGCTGGGACTTCATGGTCCCTGCTTACACACACCAAAGTCCTACTTATAAATTCAGCCTTCTTCATTCTTTGCATTTTAGTCAGGAAGTCACTGCTGCCCACTGTCTACCTAATTACAGTGCCAGGAAGAAAAAGGAGCTCTTGTGAGCCTGAGCCTCTCTGAGCAAGGTTAGAGGAGGAGAGCGATGGAGCCCATCTCTCGCATTAGTGTACGCGGTGGGGGCAGGCTCTCTGCTCCCGGGAAAGCTGTTTCAGATGACCGCTTGGTCTAGACTCTGTCTGTCTCAGCAGTCGCTGTCATCTGAATGTCATATCGGGACATTTGGGTGCTTCCTTTTCTGTCCCTTTCAGCACGGTTGAGATTAATGTGTACTATGTTCTAATTTGAATGCTCATTAGTATTTTTAGCCTAGCCCTTTTATCACACACTTCCCAAATCTAAAAACGTTCAGCTCTCCTCACTGCCTCGAGGCTCATTGTCAGACTCCTCAGCCCGCAACCAAGGCCTTTCATGTTCTGAATGCCCTCCCCCCACCCGGCCCTATCTGGTCACTTACCTGTGGCTCATCCATTAAGCTCACTGGCCCCAATCACATCTGCCTTCCGGTGCCCAAGCATTCCTACTCCACCAAGCCACCGTACTTCCTGGTATGGACCCCAGGTGCGCTCACCTTCTCCTGTCTAGCTTGAGTCCTTCTGCCCAAAGTGTTCTGAGACCTCATTTGTCACAGTGATCTAAGAGGGGCTAACCTCTTAGCACTATTGTGTGTACTGTTTTATCACATTATTTCACATTTTAAAATTATGGTACCATGTAATATTTATATCAAACGGTTTTAGGCATGTAATTCAGCAGTGCTAAGTGTATTCACCTGTCATACAGCAGGCCTCCTAACTGTTTCATCTCACAAAACTGAAACTCTATATTCCTTAATTTATAACTCCCCAGTTCACTTTATTTGACATTTTTTCAAGGACTGTGTTGTGTTATCATATGCACTTGGACTGTTCAATTCCACCAGCATTCAGTGAGCACCAGTGCTCCAGGTCAGTCACTGGTAGATCCTGGGGGTATATGAAGTTAGATGAGAAACACCCACCAAATGAGAAGTCATAATTGTTATTGAATAAGAGTTTGCCTTTTCAGCTAGGTATGGTGGTGCATGCCTGTAAGCCCACGACTTGAGAGGCTGAAGCAGAAAGATCGTGAATTAAGGGCTGACCTGGGCTAGATACTAAGGCCCTAACTTTTAAAAAAAAGACCAAAAACAAGGTTACTTTTTATTTCTGAATATCTCATGTTCCTATGTAGATAATATGAAAATGACCTTCTTATGACTTTTTTTTTTTTTTTTTTTGGAACAAGGCAGAATAAAGTAGTTACAGGCATATTTAGTCCTTGGTTTCCCTATGACACCAAGCTAGGAATGAGCACGCATTCCTTGTGTGTTATTTGATAATTTCATATGCTGATGTAAATGTGCTATTTGGGGAGCCTGGTGTTCTTGTAACTAGATCATACTTTATGACAACCAGATCCTCTATCAACAAAGAGGTTAGGATTTCTGGTCTGTGAGGGTTCCAAGTCAGTTTGGGATGATTTTGGTCTCAGTTATGCTGCGCTCCTGCTTGCGTCCCTCTTTGGTGCCCTGTGGGTTCAAGTGGGCTGGCTGGGTCGTTGGACCACTGTTCTGTTTTCTGGAGCTGGGCACTGGCTTTTCCTGCGGGTCAAGCCTAGCCTGGCAGCTGTGGCCCCGCAGACCTGGCACCGCCACTGCTGGATCCGCCGCTGCTGGTGCTGGAGCTGCTGCTGCCGTAGATCATACTTTAAATAAAGGATGTGTTCTTTCATGAAAATAATGTTATTTTCAATATTTTTTCTTATAATAAATACAGTATGTGCCTGTCAAAGAAGAAAAAAACCACACAAACAAAAGTAAGTAACAGTAATAAACAGAAACCAGAAAAGACAGACTAGGGCTGGAGAGATGGCTTAGCGGTTAAGTGTTTGCCTGTGAAGCCTAAGGATCCCGGTTTGAGGCTCAATTCCCCAGAACCCACGTTAGCCAGATGCACAAGGGGGCACACACGTCTGGAGTTCGTTTGCAGTGGCTGGAAGCCCTGGAGCACCCATTCTCTCTCTCTCTTTCTGCCTCTTTCTCTCTCTGTCTGTCACTCTCAAATAAATAAATAAAAATTAAAAATTAAAAAAAGAAAAGACAGACTAGAAAAATATAGAAAGTTTACTTCTTTCCTTCATTCCTTCTTTATTCTCCCTCTCCCCACCTTATTCATTTTATTCCATCTAGCTATAGTAGCCCAGTTTGGGTTCAAGCTCACTATGTAGCCTGGGCTGGTCTTAAACATGGGGTTCTCCTGCCTTTGACTTGAAAACTGGGGATATAAACTCAGGGCTTCATGCTTATGCAACAAGCATTTTATCCACTGAGCCATCTCTCCAGCTCAAAGACTTGAATCTTTCTTCTAAAGCTCACAAGATGCCCCTGGCGGGGAGAATGATCTGATGTGTTTTAGAAAGATTGCCCTCCATAATGTAATTTATAACACCCAAAACTAAAAACGCAGATCACCCCACTACACACATCATCGTCTCATTAGATTTAAAAGAAAAATCAACTCTCTCCAGCCTTTTTTTTTTTTTTGTAAATAGCAAACATATATTTATTTATTTGCAAGCAGGGAGAGAGAATGGATGCACGAAGGCCTCTAGAGGCTTCAAACAAACTCCAGATGCATGTGTCCCTTTGTGCATCTGACTTTACCTAAGTACTGAGAAATAGAACCCAGGCCATTAGGCTTTGCGGGCAACTGCCTTAACCATTGAGCCATCACTGCAGCTTGCAAAACCAGCTCTCTGTAAAGGAAACTACCACACGACACACCATCTAGTGTCTTCACCAAACAACAGATTGCCAGAGGGGAAAAAAGATGGGTACAACTGACAAGATCAACGTAGCTCCGAAAGGCGTGTGAAGAATTTAACTAAAGCAAGCCATAACATTTAAGGCTTCAGGTTTGGATGATAAAACAAAGTAAAAAAAAAGATTACCAAAATGTCATGTGAGCTGTGGCTCTTGGGCACGAAGAGCAGGGACTCGTCACAGGCAAAAGATGCCTGGGCTTCTGGAGCAGCTGATTTTGTTTCCTTTCTGGGTTGCTGGCATCAAGGTAATAATCTTATAATAAATATGCTGTATTTTAATGCTATTTTCCATATTTGTGTCACTTTACCAATGATAAAGTTTTAAAAAATCCATAGCTATGATAAAGTAGAACACAGAACTTCCTAACCAGAATGTTAGGAAGATAAAAAAAATGACTATCAAAAAAAAAAAAAAAAAAAAAAAACCCGAGTTGGGCTGGGGCCGTAGCTCAATGGTGGCGTAGTTGTCTAGCATTTGCGAGGCCCTGCCTTTCAGAATCCAGAGTGCTAGCCATTCCACCATGGAACCTCACAAGGCCCTAGGTTTCATCCTCAGTAACACACACACACACACACACACACACACACACACACACACACGGGAAATACTAAACATTTTCCTAAATGGAGATGTTAGAGGTATTCATTGTAAGTCCAAGAATGAAACAAAGACGCCATTGTTACAAGTGCAGAAAGGCAAGAGGCAAAGAGGAGAGAAGGAAGGGTAGGCATAAGAATCAAAAGGAGTAAATAAAATGTCATTTTTTTTCGTATTCTTTTTCACTACAGCATACCTCCCTTATCTTGTTTTCAATTACTTATAGTCAATTGCAGTCTGAAATAATAAATGCAAAATTTTAGAAATAGCTCACTTTTAGGTTATATACTGTTCTGGGTGACATGATAAAAATCTCTTTTTACCATACATTAATTGTAATTGTTCTAAATAAAGAAAAATTAATATATTAATGTACCTTAATTTACAAGTCAAACTTTATCATATATATGTGTGTGTAGGAACAAACAATACATATGCATATATGTACATATATATGCTTTTTTGATACTGTTTATGGCTTTAGGCATCTGCTAAGGACCTTGGAACATATCCCTCACAGATAAGAGGGAATTTTTATATTTGCATAGAAAGCATTAAATTGATACAAATTGTTAGAAATAAAAGGATAATCTAGCTACTTAGCGTGAAATAAGATGGATATGACAGGGAAATTTGCATTAGGCATACCAATTGAAAATTAAAACAATATAGATACCACTTAAAATGCTAAGGAAATCATATACTTAAGAACAAATCCTACAAAATGTATATAAGTTGTCTATAGAAAAATGTGTAATTTTACTAGGAGATACATGAAAACTAAAGAAATAAAGGGGAGAACACATTAATGAAATATTCAGTGTCATAAAGATGTTAATTTTCCTATTCTCCCCTATTTGACATACAGATTCCAACTAATCCAGTTTTGGTGTTATCTGATAGGGATTCTAAAATTCTGAAAGTGAGAAGAGAAAAAACCTTGCTCTACCAAATATTATGACTTATGAAGGTAAGGTAAAAGTGTATATCAACAAAATAAATTAGCCAATAAAACAGACGAGAAAACTCAAAGATGATATTAAGTAGCATGTCACACAAGTAGAGAAATAAAGCTATATAATAAATGAAGGTGGAAAAAGTTACATGCAAAGAAGTGATATTGGATCCCTGATTACATTCTATAGGAAATGTCAACTCCCACGTGGCTTAAGGTTCAAAATATAACAAACACCCATAACCTTAAAACTCACTAATAGAAGATGATAGGTGATTATTCTTCAAAATTTCAGAAAGGGGCTGGAGAGATGACTTATCAGTTAAGGCGCTTGCCTGCAAAGCCTAAGGACCCAGGTTCAATTCTCCAGTACCCACGTGAGCCAGATGCACAAGGTAGCGCGTGAGTCTGCAATTTGTTTGCAGTAGCTGGAGGCCCTGGCACACCTATTTTCTCCCTATCTGTCTCTCTCTCTCTCTCAAATAAATAAATTAATTAAAATTAAAAATTTCAGAAGGGACATCTTTTTCAATAAAACACAAAACATTGTGTGTGTGTGTGTGTGTGTGTGTGTACGTGTGTATGGTTGCATGTGTGTGGAGGCTTGAGAACAGCCTCAAGGTTGTTCCTCAGGAGCATTATCCACCCTTATGAGACAGTGTCTCTCACTCGCTCAGAGTTCAGTGTCTCTCACTGACTCAGAGTTTGTCCATTGAGCTAGACTGGCTAGTCAGCAATCCTTCTGTCTCAGCACTGGGATTGCAAGCACACCCCACCGTACCTGGCATTTTTACATGGGTTCTGGGGGTTGAACTCAGGCCCTTGTGCCTTTGAAGCAAGCACTTTACTAACTTAGCTGTCTCCTTAACACTGTACTTTTTTGGTCTTTTTGAGGGTCTCATGTAGCCCAGACTGTCTTTGAACTCAAGGATGACCTTGAATTTCTGATCCTCCTGTGTCCACCTTCCGAATGCTTGAGTTACAGGCATGTAACACAACATCTGGTATATACGATACTGGGGATCAAGCCCAGGGCTTCCTGCATGCTAAGCCAACATTGGGCCAGCTCTGAGCTACATCCCATCCCCAGCTCCAAGACACAAGAATACTGACTGCAATAGAAAAGCTGACAAACTTGACCAGATTAATATCAAGAACTTTGAAAAGTTCATCATGTATTTATGTGTGGGTGCATGTGAATGTGGATGCATGCATGTATACCACAGCACGCATGTGGAGGTCAGAGGACAACTTGCAGGTTGGTCCTTACTTGTTTACCTCATTTGAGGCAGGGTTTCTTGCTCTGTTGCTTTTTGCTGTGTTTACCATCAGCTTCCAGCAAATTCTCCTATCTCTGCCTCCCATCTTACAGTCAGCATTCACATGCTGGGATGACAGAAGTCCACCACAGCTTCCAGCTTTGTGTGCTTTGTACCTGGGATCTGGAGATAGAACTTCTGTACTCCAGCTTCAGTGGTGAGCACTTTATCCACGGAGCCATCTCCCCAGGCCAGTGCTAAGAACTTTTATGTGTCAAAAGATACCTTTGAAATGTCAAAAAAAAAAAATAATTTCAAGATCAGAATAAGAGCTTTGTCAACACACAATCAGCAAAAAGCAAAGGAAAACAAAACAAAAATAACATAGTTTTAAGAATACATAAGAAACCTACTTTCACAAATTAATAAGAAAAGTACAAGCAACCCATTTGAAAAATGGGTAAATGGAATAATAAGCATCTCAAAAAAACAAGAAACAATGCTGGAGAGATGGCTTAGAGGTTAAGGCGTTTCCCTGCAAAGCCAAAGGACCCAGGTTCCACTTCCCAGGACCAACGTGAATGCACAAGGGGGCACATATGTCTGGAGTTCTTTTGCAGTGGCTGGAAGCCCTGATGTGCCCATTCTCTATCTGCCTCTTTCTCCCTCCTTCTCTCTCTCTCTCATAAACAAATGAAAATAAAAAAGAACAAAAAATAAGAAACATTTGAGATCAATAAAAATAATAAAAACAGGACTGGGGAAGATGGTTTAATAGTTAAGGTACTTGCCTGTGAAGCTTAAGGATCCAGTTTTGCTTCCCCAGGATCCACATAAGCCAGATGCACAGGGTGGTGCATGCATCTGGAGTTCATTTGCAGTGACTGGAGGCCCTGATGCACCCATTCTCTCTCTCTCCAATAAATAAATAAAATGTTTAAAAAAGAATAAAAACATAAGGAGACATTCAATATCATTAGTTCTTGGGGAGGTAGAAATTAAGACCATAGCTAGATAACTTCCAGCACATGTTTGAATGGCAAAACTTTAAGCTTGATAATATCCAATGCTGGAAAAAAAAAATGGAGCCATAGAATCTTTTCAAAATTGCAGGTAGCAGTGTAAATTGGTGTGCAATTTGAAAAACAAAATTAAGCATCTATATGCCCTAAAATGCAGAGATTTCACTCCTAAGCTGTAAATGCCATGGACCCCAATCATAATGGCAGCAGCGTTGTCAATAGTAAAATTTTCAGTGAACACAAACTCTAACTGCCCACCAGTGAGAGAATGGATAAACTAGATCTATAAAATGAAATATTACATGGTGGTTTGAATGAAGTACACTGACATGCAACAGCATGCAATATTCTGGGTGCAGAATATTGCATGCCACATGATGCTCTTACTAAAATGACCTTTAGAAAAGTATGCATACTTAGGAATTGTTATAGCTGCAGTAACTACATGAAATGGGAAGCAAGGGAATTAGGGTTCAGGATGGTGCCTACCTAGCACGGGGGGAGGTGAGATCGCATGGGAAGGGGGGCAGAACATTAGATGTAGATGACACTGGCCGAGATCCTACCCTTGCCTTTAGAGGTGGTACGCTGTGGGTGCTTGTTAAGTTCAACAGCTAGCTGCAAAGTAGACAGCTCCGGCTGTCTGAGAAAATGAGTAGAAAGTGTAAAAACAGAAGCAGGGTGAGCAGTCAGGAGGCTGTTTGGTAATCCAAGAGAAAGGGGAGGTGCTTTGTTCCCGGATGCTGACAGTTGAGATAAGAGTAATGGGCAGAATCAGAATGTATGTTGGAGGCAGCAGAGAACTTGTTCTGATAGCTTCAATGTGGGAGGTAAGAAATGTTCTATTTTATGAAGCTACCATAATTTATTTAACAATATGCTCTTATTGTATATCCAGATTGTTTACAGTATTTTTTGCTCCATAAAAAGGTCTAAAATGAACATTCTTGTAGCTTAATCTTCATACAGCTTGAATTCGTTTTTTTCCTTTTCACGGTATAAGATTGGTTTCTATTTTATTTTCTTTGACTTTATTTTTATTTTTTGAGAAGGTTTAGGTTCACAGCAAAACTGAAAGAAAGGTACAGAGACTGCACACATCCCTTACCCCTCCACCTAGTCTGCCCCACTTTCAGCGTCCCCCACCAAAGTGGCGCGTTTATTACAAGACATGAACCTACTCTGACACATCACTGTCACCACATGGGTCCACAGCGTGCTCTGTGGTTCCTGCAGGGTGCTTTCTGCACATCTGCGATTTCACACAAGTGTATAGGGGTGCATATCCATCAAAGAATATCTTTACCACCCTGAAAATCATCTGTGCTCTGCCCATTCATCCGTCCTTCTCTTCAACCCCTGGACACCACTGTTACTTTTCCTGTCTCTGTAGTTTTATCTTTCCCAGAATGTCATGTAGCTGGAATCATATAGTACGTTACTTTTCAGATGTAAGTTGCCTTCTTTCACAAAGCAATGATGCATTCATACGTTTTCCATGTCTCTTCATGGCTTGATAGCCAGCAGGGTCTTGCTGTGTAGCCCTAGCTAGTCTGGAACTTGCTGTTGTAGACCAGGGCAGCCTTGAACTTTTAGCAGTCCTCTTGCCTCTGCCTTCATTTCTTGTTAGCTCTGCGTAACATTGCATGGGCTGGCAGTTCCAAGGCTCCCTTACCCATGCATGTACTGATGGACATCCCGACTATTCCATGTATTGGAAATTCTAAATAAAGCTGGTAGGTTTTCAACTCCTTTTGGACAAATACCCAAAAAACTAGTTGCTGGATCAAAAGGTGAGATTATGTCTAGTTTTTAAAGAAACTATCTCTTTTTTTCAGGGGGGAGATGGCTCAATGGTTAAAGGTGCTTGCTCTGCAAGCCTGCTGACCTGGTTTGGGATTCCCCATGTAAAGCTGGATGCATCTGTAATTCCAACATGCCAACAATGTGAGGGGGGGTGTCAAGAGGATCCTGGAGCAGGGCTGGAGAGATGGCTTAGTGGTTAAGGCATTTGCCTGCAAAGTCAAAGGACCTTGGTCACATAAGCCAGATGCACAAGGTGGTGCATGCATCTGGAGTTCGTTTGTAGTAGCTGGAAGCCCTGGCACATCCATTCTCTCTCTCAACCTCTCTCTCTCACACACACACAGACATGCACATTGCCTCTTTCCCTCTCTCAAATAAATAAATAAAAATAAAATATTTTTAAAGAGAGAATCCTGTAATAACAAACCAGCTAACAGATCTTCCCACCAGCAAAACAACAAAAGAGATCCTTTCCTAAACAAGGTGGAAGGAGAGGACCAACACCCCAAGATTGTCTTCTGACCACCCAAATACAGTGACAACATGTATGTGCACACACACATACACACACAAATAATAAATTTATTTATTTATTTATGTGAGAGAGAGAGAAAGAGAGAGAGAGAGGGCGTGTCAGGGTCTCTTGCCACTGCAAACAAACTCCAGACAAATGTCCCACTTTGTGTATCTGGCTTTATGTGGGTACTGCAATCAAACTTGTGCCATCAGGCTTTGCAAGCGAGTGCTTTGACTGCTGAGCCATCTCTCCAGCCCCAAATAATAAAAAAATAAATAAAAGAAACTGTCAAACTCTTCCAAAATAGCTCTACTATTTTGCATTCTTCCTAGCAATGAATGGGTGTAACTTGTGCTCCAAATCTGGCCACCATTTGACACTGTCAGTATTCTGGATTTGGACAATTCTAATAGATGCACATCTTAAATTAATTTCTTAAGAGTAATTTCCAGAGATGAAAGAAGTATACAAAAGATATGTGAATTTAATGAGATATTTAATTACCACCTTACTTCTGACAATTTCCCTGCTTCCCGTGGTGACATTCTTAGAGCACTGGACTCCTTTCCTAGAGCATGCAGTCCTGTGTGATGTGCCATCGTATCTTCTCATAGGAAAGGCTCTTTAACACATGCATCAGGGCTCCAGAGTCTTCCATTCAGACTGTGGATGCCCACCCACAGCCCTCAGAGAGCCTTGGGGATTTCTAACAGACCTGAGATGCTTTTCTGAGACAATTGGGTAAAGGTGAAATAAGTTTGTAAATAATTAATTATTCAAGCTTATGTTGTCACAGATCCTCCAGTGTAGTAATCATGAGCCACAGTGGCAAAGTAATACCAGTTCATAAAAAATAAGCAAAATTGGGCTGGAAAGATGGCTCAGCAGTTAAAGGTGCTAGCTTTCAAAGCCTAATGGTCTGGGTTTGATTCCCCAGAACCTGTAATAAAGCCAGATGTACAATATGGCCCATATGTCTGGAGTTCGTTTGCAGTGGCAAAAGGCCCTGACATGCCCATATACTCTTTCCCCTCTCTATATCCTTGCAAATAGATAAATAAAAATGTTTTTAAAAATAAAATAGAAAAGTTCAGTTTCTTAGCTATATAATTACATTTCAAATACTAGATAGCCCCAAGTGGCTAGCGGCTACTATATTGGACAACCCCGATGGGGCATTTCCACCATCACAGAAAGTTCTATGGGGCATTACTGTACAGGGTGTACTATTCCAGAACTCTTTATTCCCAGGGATTCTGTAGGTGTGGGGTTGAGATGCCTGCTGAGGCTAGGGGCAAAGTTACTGGTGTTAGTCCATGTGATTTGCTAAATTTCTTGCTGATGCTAAAACCACTTCTCACTGGATCTAGCTCCTGTTCTCTGTTCCTTACCAGTCTTGAGCAAGGGACTTGGGAACTATAATAGATCCCTAAGGACTCTATGTAGGAGTGTTCTATAAGAAAAGTCTGATCACCAGTTCATGTTTCCTCCAATGCAATGTCCCAGGGTGGGGCACTATCCTGCAGTCTGCACCTCTCAAACGGTTAAGGTGAGGCTCTGCCTGGGTTTGCAGTGGGCCTCAGGAAGAATGCTTGCCTGCAGCCAGAAATTCAGAATTCCTGCTTTCTTCCTGTTTTCTTTTTTGTGCAATCCGAGGATGGAGCTGTCCCTTTCCTTTTTAGGGGTGTGAGAAGTGCTTGCAGGGAGAAAGCTCTGGGTTCTCTATTCTCTGTGCTCAACCTGGAGCTGGGGTCAGCATCTGCCCATGTTTATACTCTGCCTGGGTCCTGACCCGCTGTGAGAAGCAGCTCTTGCCAGTGGCTTAAATATAGCACCGGGAGCCCCAAATGCCACATTCCAGTCTTGGCTTGTACACTGACTCATGGTATGACTCCGTGAAAGTCACTTCCCTTCTCCTCCCAGTGGGTCACTGGGAATAGGGAGAGGATAATGGCCCTGAGTCACCTCTGAGAGAGGAGCTAATTAGGGTTCACTGAGGCAGAGGTGCCAGCAGAAATGGCAGTAGAAGAAGCAACTATACCTAGGACTGTTAGGAGTGGCTTGCTTTCCCATAGCATGGGCAAGGTGTCCACTGAGATTTGAGCCTGCCTCAGAAGGCCTGGAAACCTCTTGGGATTATGCGCAGGGGGAGGGGGGCAGAAGTCTGGAGGTAGTTTCCTGGGGAAAGTCTAAAGCTTTCATCAGATTCCTAAAAGTTCAATAACCTTCAAACAGTTCTGAGTCAGTGCATCAGAAGGTTTGTTTCTTGAGTCCATAGGCTTCTGGGGAGAGGGACGTTTTCCTACTAATGAGAACAGCAAAGGCTGGGGTTCTCCAGAGAGTCAGAAGGCAACTGATCTAAAGAAAGTGCTTGAAACATCCCTTGTGTAAGTGCCTGCCCACACCTATTTAATGAACCCCTTTGAGGCAGAAAAAAATGCGTTTTTATTTATTTTAAAATGCTTATTTATTTGAGAGAAGGAAAACACAGCAGTGCCTCTAGCCGCTGCAAACCAGCTCCAGATGCATGTTACCACTTTGTGTGTCTGGCTTTAGGTAGATGCTTGGGAATTGAACCTGGTCCCATAGGCTTTGCAAGCAAGCACATTTAACCATTAAACCACCTCCCAGCCATGCTCTGATTTTTTCAAATATATGCATGCACCACTTGGTGCATCTGGCCTTATGTAGGTATTGGAGAATCAAACACGGACCGGAAGGTTTTGTAAGCTAGCACCTTTAACCACTGGGCAACTTCCCCACCCCACTCTCTGATTTTTTAAAATTTTTTCTCAAAATGCTTTCTTGATTCATCCTGGTGTCTGCTCCTTCAGATGTTTGGCCTTCAGTGGAGTTAGTTAGTGTCTGTGTGGGCACACCGAGAAGACCCTGGGTGGGAGTGCATGTACCTGTGTCTGGTGTGCTATGCAAATACCTAGGCTGAAAAGATATCATAAAGGAATAGGAAAATAGTCATCTATGGAGGCCATGTGAGGAGGCACAGGGGGCTTAGTCTGGGTGATGTCTGTGAGCCTAAGTCACTTTATGACCTTGCCTGTCGCTTAGTTTCTCTGTGCTTATTGTATCATCTACCCTAACTACTGACAGTGGCTATTGTAAGAAACAAAGAGGATTTTTAAAAAATGTGTTGTACTTTTTTTTATTTTAAAGAGAATACTCACTGTAGAAAATATGGAAAATCCAGAAACATGAAGACAGGAAATATCATTCATAATGTCATCACGCCTAAGTACATCCTTTTATAAAGTCTTTGTAATTTTCCTTCCAAATCATTTTTCCACACATACATATTTTTCTTCTTACTAGATCTTAATGTTCATGTTGTTTTATATGTTGTTTTTCTTACCTAGTACTATGCAGTGGCCAGTCACTCATGTCATTGTTTTGCAGAAACATAATTTAAATATATTTTATTTATTTATTTATTTATTTGACACAGAGAAAGAGGCAGAGAGAGAGAAAAAGAAAGGGAGAGAATAGGCATGCCAGGGCCTTCAGCCACTGTAAACGAACTCCAGACTCATGTGCCCCCTTGTGCATCTGGCTTACGTGGATCCTGGAGAATCGAACCAGGATCCTTTGGCTTTGTAGGCAAGCGCCTTAACCTCTAAGCCATCTCTCCAGACCCAAAAACATAATTTAAATGGCTGACATTCCATCATTTAAAGGCACCAAAATGCATTTAATAAATCCCCAGGTGTATGTCATTTATAAGTTGCTTCCAAATGTTTCATTTGCTATAAATAATGCCAAGTTGAGCAACCTTACATATAAATCTTTGTGCTCATCTCTCTTGTATAATAAATGCTTAGAGCTGAGATTACTAGGCCAAATTATAAAAGGTACACGCGTGCGCGCGCACACACACACACACACACACACACACACACGGGCAAGACAAGTCCTTCTATGCCTGTTGTAGTTGAAGTGTTTCTGTGTATGTCTGTGTGGGCACATGGGTTCTATGCTGTTGGGAAGGGATATAATGTTGAATTCTACTTGTGCATTAAAATTAATGCCCATTTCTTTCATTTAGAATTGTTTTATGCTACAAATCATTTATGTTAAGAAAATTTCAGTATGAGAGGGCATGGAGTTTAGGCAAGATATTATTTTAGAAGAACAAAGAGCTGGGGATGTAGCTCAGGGGTAGGGCATGTGTTTAGCAGCTCGAGGGCCTGGGTTTGGTCCTGGCACCAAAAGGAGAAAGAAAAAAATAAACCAAGTTCTTACCTAAATGTTTGGAACTCTAGATCCCACTCAAAATCCTGTATAATGTGGTATTATATTTTTTGTTCCCTCCCCTGTGGTACTGGTGATTGAACTTAAGGCCTCATGTCTGCTAGGCAAATACTCTACCACTCAGCTATATCCCAACTCTCTTTTTTATTTTATTTTATTTTTTTTTATTTTTAGAGAGAGTGGGCAAGAGAGAGAGAGAGAGACAGACAGACAGAGAATTGGTGCACCAGGGCCTCAGCCACTGCAATTGAACTCCAGATGCTTGTGCCACCTAGTGGGCATGTGCAACCTTGTGCTTGCCTCACTGTGTATCTGGCTTATGTGGGATCTGGAGAGACAAAGATGGGTCCTTAGGTTTAGCAGCAAGCACCTTAGCTGCTAAGCCATCTCTCTAGCCCTCAGCCCTCTGTTTAATTTCCACTTTTAAAAATTCTTATTTACTCATGAATGTGTGCACAATTGCACCAGGGCCTCTTGTCACTGCAAACAAACACCAGATGCTTGTGCCACTTTTTTAGAAATAATTTTATAGGGAACTTTAATATATGGTCGTACTGCAAATTGGTCATATTCCTATCAGGTTATTCTCTTTTGTCCCCTCTTCTCCAGAAACTCCTGTTCCACTAAGGGATCTTTCGCATCCGGCTTTGTGTAGGTAGCTTAAGGACTGAAACTTAGGCCTGTGGGCTTTGCAAGCAAGCACCTTTCCCTGCTGAGCCATCTTCCTCTTCCCAGTTCCTTACCTTCTATTTTTGAGATAGGCTGTCACAAAGCTACCTGTGCTGGTCTTGAACTTACTGTACAGCACCGAATGACCTTGAACTTAGAATCCTCCTGCTTCAGCTTCCCAAGTGGCTGAGAATATTGGCCAGTTTAATCCAAGCCTAGTTTACAACTTGTTAATAATATGAGTCAATCACATCATTTCTTGGACTTTAGCAGTCTTATGTAAAAAGAAGAAATGTTCTGAGGCTACAGTAGAATTGTGTGCATGCACCGTATGTTAAAGTCATCTTTTGATTTTTCTTAATAATGGGAGGGGGGCTATTGGGAGCAGGAAGAAACAGCAGAGAATAGGAGGTAAGGAAAAATGTCTGAGGACCTGAAATAAGGAAGGCTAGGAAATATCATGAGAAGTTTGCATCAGGAGAAATTCCTCAGAGGTCTGTCATGGGCCAGCTTTGCCCTGGGAACCACTGGAAGACTCAAGTCACTCATGTCTCCTCTCCCCAGAAGTACAGATCTTTCTCAGTGACAGTGCCTTCAGATCAACCCTCCCGAAATCCTGAGACACCTTTCCTTACAAATCTGCAAGTAGGCCAGCAGCTGAGTTATGGGAATGGGCGAGAGACTCAGGAAGCTACTCTGAGCCATCTGCTTGCCTCCAGGGGCCCAACTGTGAGAATTGAGAAGGAATATCCTTACAAAAAGACAAAAAAAAAAAAAAAAAAAAAAAAAAAAAAAAAAAAAAAGCT
This sequence comes from Dipus sagitta, assembly GCA_036346955.1. NCBI lineage: Eukaryota > Metazoa > Chordata > Mammalia > Rodentia > Dipodidae > Dipus > Dipus sagitta. The sequence continues at coordinate 48,293,205 of CM070782.1, forward strand.
GGGCGTGGTGGTGCAGGCCTTTAATCCCAGCATTTAGGAGGTTCGCTGTGAGTTCGAGGCCACCCTGAGACTACATAGTAAATTCCAGGTCAGCCTGAGCTAGAGTGAGACCCTACCTTGAAAAACAAAAAAACAAAAAAACAAACAAAAAAAAAATGGTTCTTCCCTGTCTGCAGGAATGCGCAACACACCCCAGCCCCCAGCAGTTAGAAGCCTAGTGTCATACACACAGGCTGTGCTACTGAGCAGCCTGGAAGAGCTGATCCCTCAGCTGTCGGGGGTTGGCTAGACTGGGAAGGCCTCATGATAACTGGGAACCCCAAGGAGAGAGAAACTGAAGAGACGGGGCACATAGTGCTGTTAGGACAGTGTCTGATGGAGATCAATCATAAAGGTTGAGACTCCTGCCTCTTCAGCTAGCTCATGACTGTACCATCAGAGCCTTGTCCCCTGCTCACTGGATCAAGTGACTGAAAAGCATCTCCCATGGGGATGGGAGGACAATAGTATCTGAAAGTTGTAAAGAAATTGGGCTGGAGCCGGGCGTGGTGGCGCGCTCCTTTAATCCCAGCACTAGGGAGGCAGAGGTAGGAGGATTGCCGTGAGTTCAAGGCCACCCTGAGACTACATAGTTAATTCCAGGTCAGCCTGGGCTGGAGTGAGACCCTACCTCAGAAAAAAAAATAAAAATAAAAATAAAAAAATAGAAAGAAAGAAAGAAAAGAAAAAAATTGGGCTAGAGAGATGGATGGCTTAGTGATTAAGGCGCTTGCCTACAAAGCCAAAGGACCTACGTTTGATTCCCCAAGACCCACATAAGCCAGATGCACAAGGTGGCACATGCATCTGGAATTTGTTTGCAGCGACTGGAGGCTCTGGTGCATCCATTCTCTCTCCCTCTCTCTCTTTCTGTCTCTAATAAATAAATAAACCTTTTTTTTTTTAACAAATAAAGAATCTGGGCTAGAGGGATGGCTTAGTGGTTAAGGCATTTGCCTGCAAAGCCAAAGGACCCAGGTATGATTCCCCAGGACCCACATCAGCCAGATGCACAAGGTGGCACATGTGTCTGGAGTTCGTTTGCAGTGGCTAGAGACCATGATGTGCCCATTCTCTCTCTCTGCCTCTCCCTCTTTCTCTCTGTCTCTCCCTCTTTCTCTTTGTCTCTCTTTCTCTTTCTCTATCCCTCTTTCTCTCTGTCAAATAAATAAAATTTTAAAAATTTATTAAAAACAGAAGTCATGACTAGCATGCCTGAGCCCTCCCTGCCAGAACATAGAAAAACTCCAACATGGTCCCAGCTCTGGAAGAGCTCAGACCTCATGACTCCTGGCACCCTGTGAGCTGTCTCACAGTGTTTCTGTTCTGGTAGACGAAGACTTGAAGAAAAGCACCCACTGAACAGTGTGAGTTGCTCCAAGCACACTGGGTGATGTGGTTCAGGCCAGGCTGCTGCTAGGGGAATTAAGAAAAGGCAGAGGTTGGTGTGGGCTGATGTGACTAGAACAGAGACTGGGCCTGGACCCAAGTCCTTGGAGGCTCAGATGCATCATACATAGTAAGCAGGGAGGGAGTGGAGAAAAGTAGCCTTAGTAAAGATGGGAGTGTGCCCTCACAGGGATGAGGCCACCCAAGACTATGGGGGCAGTTGGGGGTGAGTAGCTAGGACAGAGGTGCCAGAACTGGAGACTGCCTGGAGTTCCTGGCAGGAGTTTAGGCTTGACTCTGGAGTTAGGGCGGTTGGGAAGAAGCCCCAGGGTGAGGAAGTGTGGGGAGCAGGCTTTGCTGATGACTCCCATTCAGTTCTTTCCTTCTGCCCTCCTTGCAGTCTCCCAAACCCTTAGCTTTGTCAGGTCTCTGCTGACACTTGCATGGCCTAGGGAGTTGCTTACTTCTTCAGCAACATTTCTGGAGACTTCTTCCCTCCTTCACTGTTCTCCACCATCACCTTAGCTGACTGGAGGGGACAGAGCAGGCGTTGGGAGTATACTCTCTGGTGGGCACCGACATGAACAGGACGCAGCTTCTGTCTTCCCAGCCTACAGCCTGGAAGAGCCAGTCAGATTCAAGGCTGTGCTGTGCAAACAGCTCACTCCCTGGTAACCTGAGTCTCCAACACTGAGCAGGGTCTTTTTTTAAAATAAATTGTACAACTTTGGAGCTCTAAGTGGCATTCTGGGAGTTCTGGGGTCTATCCCTTAGCCACTTCCTTATTTCTGAGAGAGTCCTAGAAGCTTTGTGCCCAGGATAGAACCAGAACTTCAGCCAGGCTCTCCATAGCCACCTGGACTCTCCGAAGCTGGGAGTTAAGGCTTCCTTCCAATAGTCAGGAGGAAGATGGAGGCAGGGAGGGCGATTGCTGTTGGGAAAACCCACCCTTCCATATGACTGTGTAGAATGAACAGGTTGCATTTTTTTCCTGCTTGTGACTTTCAGCCCTAGAAGTCCAAGCTGCCTCTGTGAGGAGGGGTCTTGGAGGAGTGCAGATGGCAAGGGAGCACCCACACCGTGTAAGCAGCCCGCTCAGGCTGGGTCCTGAGCATCAGCGCTCTGCGCTCAGCAGCAGCTCGGTTGGTCCCCATCCCCCTCGCCCCGTGTCCCCCCTGCCCTTACAGCAGCCCAGCCTGACTCCTGCTGACTCTATTCTGGGCCTTCATTTCTACATCAGTCACACCACAGGAGGCCCTCCCCTGGGAGCTGCTGCCACTGTGGATGCTTTTGCCAACCCTTCACAGCCGTTCGCATCTCCACCCCTTACCTGCCCCTCCTAGGAGCAATTGCAGAAACCTCTTGTCCGCACAACCAGGCTCCCTGTCTGGGACAATTAAGTGAGGAGAGGTTCCAGTCATTTGGAAAGGGGATTCCCACTGGGCTCAGAGAAGTTTTGCAGAAGGATTTGCCATAGCGAGGAAGGGACAGGGAAAGAAACTGGGGACTGTTCCATGTTGGGACCAGTGACTGCAGAGATGAGTGCTGGCGCTCGGGGAGTGCGTCTTGTTGGGACAGGCTTCTGCCTCCACCCTTCCCCCAGCCCTCCGTGGGTTTGGAGGAGCTGAGGGGCGGCCGCCAGTGGATCATCTTCCTGTTCCTGCCTTAATAGTGGGCGTGAAGGGAGGGTGGTCGTCCTGGAGGGAACACACTGAAGGCCATTTGGGCTGAGAGCAGAGTTTATTTCTAAGAGTTAAGGTTTGGACTCTGATTTCAAGAAGTTCAAGGCAGCCCGGGAAGGAACCAAACGAGGTATAGTGCATGTGTGTGCGTTCTGGGTGCAGCAAACCTCCTGTGAAGTAGAAAGACAGGTCCCCCCAAAAGCAGGGCCTGACTGTATTTTCAGAAACTGGCTTGATCAGAAGCAAGACACCTGTGTTGGCAAGAGCTAGGAGCGAGCTGGGCTGCCTCATCTCAGTGTCCCTGGCCCCCAGAGCTGCTGAGTCCTTCCCAGCGCAGGGAGGCAGTCCCTTCACTGTCAGCACCAAGCCCATCAGCCTCCAGATGCTCAGGGTGCAAGAGGAAAGAAGAGGCGGCGATCAGCAGAGATGCTGGGACGAGACTGTGGCGGGGCTTTCTATGGAATCCAGTGGGCCTCGGGGTTGTATTTTGTTTGTCTTTACCAAATTCCTTAAGTTCTCAACAAGGTATCTTCACAGATAGTCCCTTGCATTAATTATGTATAATGGCACAGGAATTTACCTCAGCGTGATTAAACCAGGAACATTTGCTATCTCACAGTCTCGTATATTAGGAATCCAGACACAGTTTAGCTGAGTGCCTGGGTTCCGGGGCTCAGTGTGGCCGCAGTCTCGCTGCTGTCAGGACGGTCTTCCTCTTCTCAGCACACCCACGCTCTGTTGTCAGGCTTCGGATCACTGCCTAGCTTGTTCACAGGAGTCTTTCCACAGGGCTCCCCATGACATGGCATCCAGCTTCCCTGAGACAGACAATCCAAGGTGGATTCTTCTTCCAACTTAATCTTAGACGAAACATCTCATCATGCACCATATTCTCCCCGAGTCAATCCATCCAGCCCACTCTCAAGAGGAGGATATCATACGAGAACAGAAAGGCCAGAAGATGAGACTCTTGGGGGCTGTCCTAGAGGCTGCTGACCACACCTCTTGGTTTGGCTTCACCACAGACCTGTGCTCTAAACGGGAAGAATCAGTCCACAGATGTATTAATTTTTTTCCATTACTATAACAAAATACCTCAGACTAGGTGCGCTCAAAAGAAAGGAGACTTAATTAGGTCACAAGTTTTGAGGCTGAACATCTAAAACAGCCTAGGGTGAGGCTTCCAGGCTGTGCCCCATCATGCTGGGTGGAATCAGGGTAGAAACATGTGCAAGGAGGGAAGAAGACACTGGAGGCAAGAAAGAAAAAGGAAGGAAGAACCTGGTAATGACCTCCCACTAGGTCTCAGTTCTTAAATTTCTCACAACCTCTTAACATAACCAACCTTCCAACACATGAACCCTTGGGGAACACACCACATCTAAACCATAGCAACAGACAAAGAGGAACTCCAGGGAGGTGAGGGCTGAGCTAAGGATCACAGAAGTGTGAAGTGACAGATTGAGCATTTGAGCCTAAGTGTCTGTACATTTAATAGTCTTTCTCTGATGTCATACTTATTATCTATTGATATTTGTAGCTTGCGTTTGCAGCTAACAGGAACTGACTGCACATTAGAGGCTTTGATGCTGGCTGACTTACAGATGCTTCCAGATTCTCAGAGACATAGCTTCTAATCGCTCCTGCATATAACAAGGACAAGTTTATTTATTTCTTATCATTATCATTTTTTGTGTTTTTTTGAGACAGTGTTTCAAGTAGCCCAGGCTGGCCTTGAACTCACTATGTAGTTGAAGGTGACCTTAAATTCCTGATTCTACTACCTCCACTTCCCAAGTGTTGGGATTATAGGTGTGCACTACCATGCCTGACGTTTTAATTTTATTTATTTTGCATGTGGTGTGGGTGTGTGGTGTGGGTGTATGCGCATGCATGCATGTTTGTATGTGTGTGGGCACTGTGTGTGGAGACCAGAGGCTGATATCAGGTATCTTCCTTGATCGCTCTTAACCTTATTTATTGAGGCAGGGTCTCTCAGTTGAACCCAGAGCTCACTGATTCATCTACTCTAGCCAGGCAGTTTCCACTGGAGATCCCCTGTCTCTGCCTTCCTAGCACTAGGGTTACAGCTGGATGGCTGCGTCCAACCAACATTTCCCATGAGTGCTGGGGATCTGAATCCAGGTCCTCATGCTTGTGTGGCAAGCACTTTGCCCACTGAACCACCTCCCCACACCCCTTTAATTTCCTTTTAATTTTTTTTTATTTATTTGTTTATCAGAGAGAGAGAGTCAAATAGAGAATGGGTGCACCAAGGCCTCCAGCCACTGCAAACGAACTTCAGATGCATGTACCACCTTATGCATCTGGCTTATGTGGGGAACTGAACCTGGGTCATTAGGCTTTGCAGGCAAGTGCCTTAACCATTAAGCCATTTCTCCAGCCCATTTTTTTTTTTAAGGTAGGGTCTCATTGTTGCCCAGGCTGCCCTGGAACTTACTCTAGCTGCAGGCTGGCCAGGGACTCATAATAATCTTTCTACCCTAGCCTTCTGAGTACTGTATTATCACACTTGGCTGTTTTCTTTTTCCCCTCTGAGGCAGTCATTTACTTTTTTTTTTAATTTTTAGTTTTTTTGAGGCAGGGCCTCACTCTAACCCAGGTGGATCTGGAACTTACTTTGTAGCTCCAGGGTGACCTCGAACTCACAGCAATCCTCCTATCTCTGCCTCCCAAGTGCTGGGATTAAAGTGTGCGCCACCATGCCCAGCTAGTAATTTACTTTTTTAAATAATATATTTTATTTATTTATTTGAGAGAGAGAAAGGGGTAGAGAGAGAGAGGGAGAGAATGGGCGCACCAGGGCCTCTAGCCATGTACCCCTTTGTGCATCTGGCTTACATGGGTCCTGGAGAATTGAACTGTGATCCTTTGGCTTTGCAGGCGAACACCTTAAGCACTAAGCCATCTCTCCATCCCAAGCAATTTACTTTTAATAAGCTTCTTATTTTAAGAGTTTCAGATTTACAGAAAAATTGTAAGATAGTCTAGAGGGCTGGAGAGATGGCTTAGCACTTAAGGTGCTTGCCTGTGATGTCTGAGGACCCATGTTTGACTCCCCAGAACCCACATAAGTCAAATGTACAAGGTGACACACGTGCAAGGTCGCACATGTGCACAAGATGGCACATACGTCTGGAGTTCAATTACAGTGGCTGGAGGCCCTGGCATGCCAATTCTGTCCCTCTCTCTCTTGCTCTCTCTCATTAAAATAAAGGCCAGTCTGTTTGGTTTGCCTCAAAAAAAAAAAATGATAGTCTAGAGTTCTCATCTATCCAAACTCACTTTTCTCTATCATGGACATCTTACATTAATGTGGTCCAATTGTTACAACTAATATGGACATATTATTTTTTAAATATGTTTTATTTATTTATTTGAGGGAGAAAAAGAGGGAAGGAAGGAGGGAGGGAGAGAGAGAGAGAGAGAATGGGCACACCAGGGTCTCTGGCTACTGCAAACGAACTCCAGACACATGTGCCCCTTGTGCATCTGGCTTACATGGATCCTGAAGAATCAAACTGGGGTCCTTTAGCTTTGCAGGCAAATGCCTTAACCACTAAGCCATCTCTCCAGCCCAATATGAATGTATTATTATGAGCTGAAACCTATACTTTATTCAGGTTTCCTTACTAGTCTTTTGTTAAGAAAAAAAAAAACTATGGGCTGTATAATGTTCTGATGAGGAAAATGAAGCACAAAGAGGTTAAATAGCTCAGTGCGGTCACAAAACTGTACCAAAGCAAAATGAGCACTTCAAATGATGATCGTTCCCACACCGCTCTCGTAACCATTTGAGCTTCTCCCTCTCCTTATCCTCTGAGTCCTGATTAGGGGAGAGAAATGTACGCACAAGCACTAATCCAACATCTGGCTCCCCTCCTGGGACCTAAGCATATGGAGAAGATAAGAACATGCCAGAGACTGACTGGGTTTGGTGCCTTCTTCAGCCTCAGCTTTCTCATCTACAAAGCCATAGGATTAGATTAATGACCTTGGGTCTCTTCTCGCTCTGAGTTTCTGCAACCTCATGAAGCTATCCTAAAGCTCTGTCTATAGGACTGGAGCTGCTGGGGCCATTGGGGAAGCTGGTTTTGTTTTCCTAAGCACAGGGAGTCTTGGCACCACTAATTTCTATGGCCAGGCAGAGCAATAGGTCAGTCTATGGAGTGGAATGTTAATAGGCATCCCCATGAAGTTAAGACACCAAGACTGTTGCCTCTGCATTTGAGGTTATTGCCCTTAATGAGCTCAAAAGATTTTGGGAACAGAGTGTCTGGAGGTGGCACTCTGGGCAGTATTTTTTTTTTCTGGAACATAAATGAAACCCACTCTTTGAGGAGCACAGGCTCTACACCAAAGGTTTGTCCTCTCATGTGAAGTGGGAAGGCTGTCGTGACCCCGGCTTGTCAGCAGCAGGCCTGTTCAGAGCGCGCTGCCGTGGTGAGAAGCATGGACTTGATGGTCACATAGGCCTGGACTGCCTCTCACAGGATGGCAACCTTAGGGCAATCTTCCAGCCCCTCAGGGTTCCATTTCCACATCCGTGACACAAGGTACAAAGTTAGCCTTCCCTTGGAAGTGCTTCTAGTCAAAAAAGTTAAGTAAAATGCTTAGTTGAGTCCATAATAAATACTCAAACACTGGTAGAGAGTTTTAGAATTTGTTTTAGTAATCAATTTTCATGCCAGCTCTAAAGTTCTTCCTTCTTTGACCCCAGGATCTCCTGCCCTATTAGAGTCCTAAGGCATGTAGGAGCACCCATTGTGGAGAGGCACATTTGGCCCCAGGACACATGCCAGGGCCTTTTTGGGGGGTGGGGGAGGACTGAGGCAGATGGGATGGTGATCTTCAGGACATCACCAGCGGTTTTCTTCTCCACCATCTCCACCAACTGCAAAGGGGCTTGTAGCTTGGGCAGGACAGTCCTAGCCCAGCCCCAACTGCGCCGGTTGGCCTGCCTTCCTGCTGCTCGGTGTTTCCCAGATGACCCTTGTTCTCTAGAGGGCTGCCCACCCATCTGATGAGGTGAGGAGGACTGTCCCAGACCTGCCACCCAACTCTGTGTCAATCCTCTCTGGATTGAGTGCTGCATACCTGGTAAGGCTGGGCCCTGAAAATCGAGCTCCAGGAGGGATGGGTTGTGGAAGCCCCCTCCATGAAAGAGCACTGCAGGGAGGGAGGTCCAGGCCTGGCTAAGCCACACAACTGGCCTGGCTTGTCTAGTAGGCTTCCATTTGTGCCGGGAAGCCGCCAGGGACCAGCACAGTAGGAACAGAGGGTCTGACTCAGGCCTCACAGTGATGGCAAAGGTGTTTGGGTCAGGCCTTTTTGTTTATTTGGTTCGTTTCTTCTCTGCCTTTTCACCAGAAGGCACAGCATCAGACACACGCGTTGACTTCGAGTTTGAATTGGCTGAATGACTCCCAGGGACTAACTTGGACATTTGTACACATGTAGTGCGCACGATGAGAACACATTTATCACACACGCACGCACGCACGCATGCACACGCACACAATCTGGAGGCTTTGTACATCGGTATTCAAGAAACCTCTTTTCCAGAGGCAGGTTGGCTGCCAGCCCACACATGGCCCACATACAGTTCAGGAAATGCGTTTTCCACATCCAAGGAGCACTTATGGCATCTAAGGAGTCATTCTGTGGGCCAGTCCTCCCATGGGGTTAGGGAGGAAGTGGCTTATATCTGTGGACTGGAATCAGAGATTCCTAAAAGTAGGAACACACTGCAAGTGCCAATTTGGAGAGCTGCTGTCCCCAACCTTGGTGCTGAGAACAGTTGTTTCTGACGCCAGGGATGGAGAATTGGGCCATTTTTGAGGTCTGTATCCAGTGTGTAAAGGAGAAGTAGGGTCTAATAGCAACAAGAAAGAGAAGGAAGCTGGAATTTTAATGATTTAGGTTCTCATTTGCAGAAAAATAATTATAAGGTCATTGTATTATATGTAATTGTGAGTTTCTTTTTAATTTTTTTTTTTGTTTATTTGAGAGAGAGAAAAGGAAGATAGTTAGATAGATAGAGAGAGAGAGAGACCAGAGAGAGAATGGGCATGCTAGGGCCTCTAGCCACTACAAACAAACTCCAGATGCATGTGCCACCTTGTGCATCTGGTTTACATGGGTCCTGGGGAATTGAACCTGGGTCCTTTGGCTTTGAAGGCAAGTGCCTTAACCACTAAGCCATCTCCTCAGCCCAATTGTGACTTTTTTGTTTCTGTTCTCAGCCCTCCCCTCAGGGGCTACTGGCCATCAGTTCATGATACTCAACTTTTTTTTTTTTTCCTGGCCCAGTAACTTCTCCCTTTCCTGTAGCTCAAAGTGACCTGTTTGCCTTGTACCTTGAGTACTTCTTATGTAATTGTTTAAAAATCTTTTTTAAACAAGTTCTAAGAGCCACTTGCAATCGTTGGGCATTCTGAGTTGTGGGGGAGTCTGTTTTCTGTTGTCATAACAAAACAGCTGAGGCTGATTGTTGTATAAAGAAAAGATGCTTGTTTGGCTCACAGTTTTGGATGTCCAATAGCATGTCCCCAGCAGGTCTTCTGGTTATACCACAGCATGATAGGTGCTATCATGGTGGGAGCATATGCAAGAGGGAAAGACCATGTGCAAAGACAGGAAGCCAAAGAGTGAGGGAGGGCACTCAACCTTGCTCTTTTCTAATCCACTCTTAAAAGAATTAACCAGGGTCCCTGGAGAACCACATTAATCTTTTCTTCAGTGACCTAATCACTTTTTCCAAGGCCCTGCCTTTTAAAGGAGCCACCATCTTAGCATCACTGTCACACTGTAGACTAAGCTTCCAACACATGACGCTTCGGAAGACACCCTTAAGTCATCTCTAAGCCATCGCATGTATTCTGCTGCCTTCCAGGGCACAGCCTTCCCACCCTGCAACGGTGGGCAGTGCTTCCCTTGAAGATGAGAAGGGAAAAAAGGGTAAAAGAGGGAAAGCTTAAATGCTTGGCATGTTATATAGTTTTGTGGTGATTTTCTTGGTGAGATGAAGAACCAGGTAAGGAGTTGGGATGAAATTATTTGGAGTCCGTCTGGAGTATATACATTTCTAAACCATGGGATTATTTTCTCTTTAATGCAGGCTTTTTGTCCCTCAGAGAAAACAGGGCCAGGAAGGACTATATATCTGGGAATTTTAAGTAGTTCCTAGTTTTGATTTTCTTAGAAATAATATAAATTGCATTAAAAGTACTTAATGTAGACAAGTTAGAAAAAATGGAGAATCAAAAAGAAGAAATGAAAATACCTATAACCTCACCACCCCAAAACAAAACTTTAAACATTTTGGAATAAACTCTTCCAAACCTTTTGCTAGGTATAAAACTGAGATTATGCCATACCCACTGTCTCATATGATATCATACAGTAGTGGTGAGGGAGATGACTCAGTGGTTAAAGATGCTTACTTGCAAAGACGACAAGCCCAGATACCAATACCCAGCACCCATTTAAAGACAGATACTAAAAGTGGCATGTGTCTGGCATTCAATTGATGCAGCAAGAGACCCTGATACACTCATACCCACATACACAGCACACACATATGGAAACAAATAAATAAATTTTCTTTTCAAGGTAGTGTCTCACTCTAGCTCAGGCTGACCTAGAATTCACTATGTAGTCTCAGGGTGACCTCCAACTCATGGCGATCCTCCTACCTCTGCTTCCCGAGTGTTAGGATTAAAGGCTCATGCCACCATGCCCAACTCAAATAACTAATTTTTTAAAGTGCGTCATAGCCAGATGTGATAGCTCATGCCTTTAGTCCTTACACTTGAGAGGCTGAGGCAGGTAGATTTCTAGGAGTTCAAAACCAGCCTGATCTACAGAGTGATTTCCAGGACACTAAAGTAAGACTGTGCACTAAAAAATATGTAAGGGGCTGGATAGATGGCTCAGTGGTTAAAGGTACTTGTGTGCGAAGCCTGACAGCCCAGGTTTTCCCAGAATCCCCAACTAAAGCCAGATGCACAAAGTGGCATACTGGAGTTTGTTTGCAGTGGCAAAAGGCCTTGGTACATCCTTCTCTCTCTTCCTCTCTCTCCTTATAATTAAATAAAAATATTATATATGGAGCATCATTCTGTGATAATAACTGTAGCCACATAGTATTTCATTGAATCAATGCAATAGTTTATCAATTATTTATTAGAAATTTGGTTTAGTTACAATGTTTTTAAAATTATTTATTTATTTATTTGAGAGAAAGAGTCAGGTAGAAAGAGAGAATGAGCACGCCAGGACCCTCAGCAGCTGCAAATGAACTGCAGATGCATGTGCCACCTTATGCATCTGGCTTACGTGAGTCCTGGGGAATCGAACCTGGGTCTTTTGGCTTTGTAGGCAAGTGCCTTAACCGCTAAGCCATCTCTCCAGCCCTAGTTACAATGTTTTTGTTATGCTGATTGCACTTCTATGTAAAGCCCCTTGCATATTTTTACATCTTCAGGACGAATTCTGACATGGAATTGCAAGGACTAAAGGCATGCACATTTTAAGGCTGTTGTTGTCTATAGACAAGTTACAGTTTGGAAAGATTGTCTGTGAGTGTGAATTTCTCAATGTCCTACAAAAATTCTTTTGCACTTTTATAAGTCTGATATACAAAATGCTATTTCATTTTAATTTGCTTTGATTATTATTTAGTTTGAGCATTATAATATGCTTGCTCATTAATGCTTGTGTTTCTCTTATGTTTTTGCCTATTTCTCTGTTTCGAGTATTTGTCTTTTTATTATTATTTTGCAAATTTCCTAATATATCAAGGCTGTTCACCTTCTCTTTTGGTTTTTCAAGGTAGGGTCTCACTCTAGCCCAGGCTGACCTGGAATTCACTATGTAGTCTCAGGGTGGCCTCGAACTCACGGTGATCCTCCTACCTCTCCCTCCTGAGTGCTGGGATTAAAGGCATGTGCCCATCACGCCTGGCTTTACCTTCATTTTGATAAATGTTGCATGTTGTTTTTTCAGCTTTACTTGTCCTTAGTTTTGTGACATTCTGTAACACAGAAGATTTATATATTTTTAATGTAGCAAACAGATCAAAATTTCTTTCCTTTTGATCTATATTTAGAAAGTTTTTCTACTAAGAGTATTATGTTACACAAACATTCAGCTAAATGTTCTAGTGTTTTATTTAAGTCTTTCAACCACCCACATTTTTTTTTTAACTGTAGGTATGGTATTTCAAAAGTTAACTTATTTCAGTACCATTGTTGGGCATCTACTTTTTTTGTAACATGAAATGTCACTTGTGTGTATCTATTATGTTAAGTTTTATGTAAGCACTGGCACCCTTAATAAAATCTTTGTTAAATAGTACTGATTATTTCTCAGCTTATATTATGCTCCATTGATGAACTTATTCTGGTGCCTGAACCACATTTAAAAAAATATTTTATTTATTTATTTACAAGAATAAAGAGACAGGCAGAGGGAGAGAGAAGGGGTGTGCCAGGACCTCCTGCCACTATAAATGAGCTCCAGCACAGCTGGCTGCACGTAGATACTGGGGGTGGAACCCAGGCCTTTATGCTATGGAAGCAAGTGCCTAAACCACTTGGCAATCTCTTCAGCCCCATACTTTTATTTTTTTAATATTTTTATTTATGTATTTATTTACGAGAGAGAGGCAGATAGAGAGAATGGGCACACCAGGGCCTTTAGCCACTGCAAACAAAATCTAGACGCATGTGCCACCTTGTGCATCTGGCTTTATATAGGGTACTATGGAATCAAACCTGGGTCTTTGGCTTTGCCAGCAAGTACCTTAACCTCTAAGCCATCTCTCCAACTCTTACACTTTCATTTTTTTGAAATTGGGTATCATTTTGCTGCCCAGACTGGCCTCGAACTCCTGGTCTTAAGTGATTCTCCTGCTTTAGCCTCTCCCAAGCATGTGACTAGAGGGGTACACCAACATTTTTTCCTCCCTTTTCTGTTCCTTTGTGTTTTCTTTTTGTATTGCTGTGGGTGGAACCCAGGGCCTTGTGCATGTTAGGTAAATGGTCTACCATTGTGCGCGTGTCTCAAACTTTTCTTCATCAATATTTTTATTCTTTCAGGTGAATTTTAGGATCAATTGTGCTCTTGGGGTTCTTATCACAGTGGTATTACAGGCCTGGAGAGCTGGCTTAGCAGTTAAGGTACTTGCCTACAGAGCCTAAGAACTCATGTTCAAATCTCCAGGTCCCATGTCAGCCAGGAGCACAGTGACACAAGCACGCAATGTTGCACATGCACACAAGGGGGCGCACGTGTCTGGAGTTTGTTTGCAGTGGCTAAAGGCCCTGGCGTGCCCATTCTCTCTCTGTCTCTCTCTCTCTCTCTTTTTCAAATAAAAAATGATATTACATTTAGAAGTTAATTTGGGGGGATATTTACATGGGTACATTTTTCTACCCCAATCTTGTTTTCTTGTTTGCTTTCTTTGATAGATCAAGAGCATAGTTTTCTACGAACAGTTTCTGCATATTTCAAGCAGGCACCTTTAACTACTGAGTCATCTCTCCATCCCTATGCACATTTAATACTAACTTTATTTCTGTCAATTTGGTGGGAGTTTTTTTGTTTTTTTTTTTAATAATTTATTTTTATTTCTTTGTTTGCAAGCAGACACAGAGAGAGAGATAGGAAGAAGAGAGACAGAGAGAGAATGGGCACGCCAGGGCCTGTAGCCACTGCAAATGAATTCCAGACACATGTGTCCCCTTGTGCATCTGGCTGACATGGGTCCTAGAGAATCAAACCTGGGTCCTTTGGCTTCATAGGCAAACACTTGAACCACTAAGCCATCTCTCTAGCCCAATTTGTTTTTTAACATTATTGTCAATTGCTCACATGACAGTTATTGAATTTTGTGTGTGTGAATTTTGTAACAGGAATGCACACATGCTCTCTTCTGTTTTCTCCTTCAGTGGCATGTTTGACCTAATTTGAAGATATCCAGTTTCCTTCTGGGTCTGGGCCACATCTCCTCCCTGTCACCCCTTGTCATTGTAACAAGAGGTTTGGAGAAAGAATGGTACCACAGTAGGCTCTTGTCAGTTGTCTCCTAAGGATGGACATGTGTGGAGCTAATGCCCACCTATTTCTTTCCCTACTTCAAGCCCTGTGCCTCGATACCAGAGAAGTGACTTGCCATCTAGTGAAAACGTGTGCATGAATCAAAGCTTGGGCAGGCAGAGTTACCACAGAGAGGCAGGAAATTCAGGTGAAATTTGGTGCCAACCTTGGAGCTCTAGGGGTCACTAAAGGCCTTAATGTCATCGTCTGTTCACAGGAGTGCTGAAGGCTTCTGATGTGGTCCCCACCATGGCTCACAGACAGAGCTAAAGCTTCTTTTCTCTCCATGTAAAAGAAACTGAGGCTGGCCTGGAGAGATGGTTTACCAATTAGGTGTGCTTTCTGCCCCAAGCATGAAGGCCCTGGGGGGGGGGGCTTGAGACTTCCTTAGGTTCAAATCTCCAGATCCCATATAATACAGCTGGGTATGGGCACGTGTACTGTAACCACAGTCCCGCAGTGGAGCAGAGACATGAGAACTGAAGGAACCCCTACAAGCTCTGGACACAGTAACGAGACCCTCTACCTCAAAAACAAGACCAGGCAAAAGAGCAATGGAGCTGGACACCCTACATTCCGCTCTGGCCTCCACAGACAAGCATATGGGGTACTGCCAGGGCACATACACAAGAATATACCACACACACCACATCACACACAGAAAGAGAGAGGGAAGAAAAGAAATGAAATGAAACTGAGATTGATCAAGTAGAATGGACTCCAGGATAATGGTACCTTCCATTAACTTTCAGGTAATTCACAGGTAAAGAAAAACTGCTTATGGGGATTGGCTTCCTTGTCAAGGCTAAAGCAAGCAGTATCTGGCCAAGTTTTATGGGTAGCAGTAACTAAAGGCTTTGGTTGAATGTAAAGATGAACCATTTATCACTGAGTTCTAGCACTTGGGGTATGTCCCATATACAAACCCTCTCTCAGTCCTCCTACCTGCCCATTGTCCCCTGGTGTAGGCATCTCCTCCCTTCCTTGTTTTCTGGTGTTTCACATGCAGGTGCATGATAGAGAGAGATCACCCCAGACGTGCCTGGGAAGAGGAAATCAACCTGTCAGCAGGAGCAGAGAAAATGACTGGGCTAAGACCCATTCAGTGTCCACACCCAGTCATTTTCTCTGTTCCCTTTCTTTCACTAGACCAAATGGAAATCTACACTGTTTCTGAAGTCTACCATAGAAGGAAACACAACAGTCTTGGTTGGCATTTTATTCCAATGTTTCAGACCATCATGTTCCCAGAACATTCTATTTTATAGTTGTCCTATTCTTCTTATAATATAAAATTATTATCTTTTGGCATGAACTAGAGAACAGCAAGACACATTTTTTTTTGTTTATTTATTTATTTGAGAGCGACAGACAGAGATAGAATGGGTGCCCCAAGGCCTCCAGCCACTGCAAATGAACTCCAGACACATGCACCCCCTTGTGCATCTGGCTAACATGGGTCCTGGGGAATCGAGCCTCGAACCGGGGTCCTTAGGCTTCACAGGCAAGCGCCTAACTGCTAAGCCATCTCTCCAGCCCAAGACACATTTTTGTGTGTGTGTGTGGCCCTAGTGAAAGGGTATTAAGATTGCCTTTGAACTTTTTTGTATGCGTGTACTTTTTGTGTGCACATGTGTGTACAGATGTGTGTGCCCGGTGCAAACATGTGAAAGTCAGAGCATAATGTCAGTTGTTCTCCTCTTCTGTCACCCTTTCACTTTATTTCCTTGAGGTGAAGTCTCACACTAAAGCTGGAGCTGCTTTGTTGTTGTTTGGGGGTTGTGTTTTTTTCCCAGTCGTATTGACTGACCAACAAGACCCAGTAATGCTCAGTGCTTCTGTCTCTGCTCCTCTCAAGACTGGGGTTAGAAGAGTGCATGGACATGGACAGTTTTTTTAAAAAATCTTTTTTTTGAAAATACTTTATTTATATATTTATTTGCATGCAGAAAGAGACAGAGAGAAAGACAATGGGCATACCAGGGCCTCCTGCCACTGCAAATAAACTCCAGATGCATGTACCACTTTGTGCATCTGGCTTTACGTGGGTACTGGGGAATTGAACCCTGGTCCTTAGGCTTTGTAGGCAAGTGCCTGAACCACATATTTTTTATTGACAACCTTCAAACATATAATATATACAAATGTACCCTGGTCATAATCCTCTCCAGCCACCCTCCTTTGTCCCAACTAGTCCCTCTTCTAGTGATGTCTGTTTTTGTTTTTCACTCATACAAGTCTTATGCACCAGTCACTGTGAGGTCATGAATACAATGACCACTTTGTGTCTGTTTTTTGTTTTGTTTTGTTTTGTTTTTCGAGGTAAGGTCTCACTGTTGCTCAGGCTGACCTGGAATTCACTGTGTAGTCTCAGGGTGACCTCGAACTCATGGTGATCCTCCTACCTCTGCCTCCCGAGTGCTGGGATTAAAGGCGTGGACCACCACGCCCGGCTGTGACCACTTTGTGTCTGGAAGACAGCATTCCAAAGCACTCGTCTCAAGCCTTTGGCTCTTACCTTCTTTCTGCCACCTCTTCCACAATGGTCCCTGAGCCTTGGGGGCATCAGAAAAGTCCACTGTCACTTCTTTTCAGCACTTTGATGAGTTTTGAGGCTCCTCAGTAGTTGCTGCCATCTAAAAGCGAAGCTTCTCTAACCAAAAGTGAGAGTAGCATTAATATATGGGCATAAATATAAATATTTAGAGGGAAATTCAGAGCTTATCTCCACCCCCCAGCTATAGGCTTTTGATTAGATTTTCAGTACCAGGCATGAATTTCCTCCCATAGAGCGGGCATCAGATCTAATCAAAGAACAATTGGTTTTCCTCATAACAGACATGCCTCCACTGTACCATTTGCTACATTTTGCCTGACTGGCCAGCCAGGGTCCACTGTTGGTTAAGACCATTGACGTTTCTCCCCCAATGGGCTGCATATCTCTTTCCAGCATCCTGACAGCCAGTCAATGGAAGGGGACTTTCAGCTCAGCTCCAATTTGATTTCTCACTAACCTGCAGCCAAATCATGTTGAGTCTTCAGCAATAGGGTCTTACCACTTAGTTCTGGTGGCAACCAAGATCCTTGGCAGTAGGCTGTATTGTTTTAGGAGCTTCAGGAGCCTCCCTGACCAACTCACTGGTATCCCATTCCTGGGGCTGAAATTTTTCTGTAACCATCTATGGCTTCTGGCATGCTCAGCTTTTTTAAAATATATTTTATTTTTTTCTTTTTTCTTCAAATTTTTATTAGCAACTTCCATGATTGTAAAAAATATCCCATGGTAATACCCTCCCTCCCCTCATGTTTCCCTTTGAAATTCCATTCTCCATCATATCCCCTCCCCATCTCAATCAGTCTCTCTTTTATTTTGATGTCATGATCTTTTCCTCCTCTTATGATGGTCTTGTGTAGGTAGTGTCAGGCACTGTGAGGTCATGGACCATTTTGTGTCTGGAGGGAGCATGTTGTAAGGAGTCCTACCCTTCCTTTGGCTCTTACATTCTTTCCTCCACTTCTTCCGCATTAGACCCTGAGCCTTGGAAGGTGTGATAGAGATATTGCAGTACTGATGCTCAGCTTTTTATGTGGGTGCTAGGGATAGAACTCAGATGGTCTCAGGACTGTTCAGGTCTTCATGCTTATGTAACAGGTGCTGTTACCTGTGGACCCACTTCTCCAGCCCCCCTGCCTTTGAACTTTCCTTTTTTTTTTTTTTTTTTAAGAGAGAGACAAAAAGAGAATCAAACTCCAGAAGCTTGCACCACCTAGTGGGCATGTGCTTACACTTGCCTCACCTCTGTGCATCTGACTTACATGGGATCTGGAGAGTCAAACATGGGTCCTTAGGCTTCACAGGCAAGCGCCTTAACCACTAAGCCATCTCTCCAGCCCCTGCCTTTGAACTTTTGCCAATAAAATTAGGTAAAAAAAAAAACTTATACAGTGAGGAGCAGAATTCCTGGCACATAGTAAAATGAAGTTAGTTTTATTGCTATTATTTATACTATTCTTTGGTCATGATGCCACATCTACTTTGCAATATTATTTAAGTTCATATGTCAAGTAGAGGTATAGAAATGTTCCAGAAAGCTAGGAAAGGCACTCAATATTCTCCTTGTTCTTTCTGTTTGGAAGAAAATGTAGTATAAACCAAAGGTTATCTTGGGTAAGCTAGCTCAGTACTAAACTTTAAAATACTGAGGGTAAGAGTTATGTCTAATTTATCTCTGAAGCTTCTAGTAACCAACATATTGTTGATTGGATAAATGTTTATAAAGATGTTTTATTTACCTTCTTACTGCTGAGATAAAACACCTGACCAAAAGCAGCTGATAGGAGAAAAGTTGCATATTTTGGCTTACAGTCTCAAGGAGAAGCGCCATGATGGCATGATCAGAGGGTGGACATCATCCCTGCCACAGCATGTGGGCAACAGCAACAGGAGAATGAGCCAACTAACCCTGGCAAGCTAGAGCTAATAAACCCCAAGGTCCACCCTGAGCACCTCACCTCCTCCAGCAAGGCTCCACCTCCCAAACTGCCATCCGCTGGGAACCAAGCACTCAACACACGTGAGTTTATGAGTGGCACCTAATTCAGACCACCACAAAAGGATAGTAGGGAACATTGGAAGAAGCATTGAGATCCCTGCATAGAAATTTCCCCTCCAGACTCTCTGCTGGCAGCTGCCCCTGCCTTGCTTGAACACACTGTTGCCTGGCAGCTTACTCCTCTTAAAGGCTGCCAGAGGGCTCAACTCTAAGTAGAAATGCTCCTTCCTTGGAGGCAGGATCCACTTCCCTTTAGTGTCCATCTGTTCATCTTCTGACTGTGCCTAATATGTCTGTACATAATAAAGTCAGTCCTCCTTCCAGACACAACTGCTATGTTTTGAATGCATCCCTCAAAGTTCATGTATTGAAAGTGCAATCCCTGATGCACCTGCGTTGAGAAGTGAACTTTTTTATGGTTAATTAGTTTTGTACTCGGTGAATACAGTCAAGTTGGTACCATTGTTAGCCTCCTCTCTGTCCTCCCCCTGGCCCTTCGTTGTTGAGGTATATGGGTCATGCATTGTGGGGTTAGCCATCACTTATGGGTAGGAGGAAATGTCTCTGTGTATCATGACCCAGTGGGTGGCTCTGACATTCTTTCCGCCCCCTCTTCCACAAATTTCCCTGAGCCATGTTGGGTTCATTTTAGGTCTGCTTCAGTAATGAGGTCTTGGGAGCCTCTGAGTCTCTGGATATCTGATTTGGTAGGAGTTGATTGTTTCTATGTTGATCTCCTTCACCCTTGTGCTGGTACCAGGTTTACCAAGAAAACAGCACCCTTGCTTGTTTCGCCAATTATTCTTAGTTTCAGCTGGGGCCCTCTTGAGGTATTATGGGGTGGCTGTCTCCTTAGGATATGCATTTATCTGAAAAAAAGAAGCAGATTCTCCAACAGAGAGTAAAGTTAGCACCAGATAAATGGGATAACCATTATTTTTTTTAGATAGAATTTAATAGGTGTAGGCCCTCTTGTAGCCCACAATTGGTGGTAGCTTGATAATGGAGAGCAGGCTCATTTTTGGATCTGGTTCTGACTTGTTTCCCAGCTCCAGCTATGGGTTCCATTCCACTGAGTGGATCAGTTAGCCAAATGAAGAACAGTTGGTTTCCCATCATGGCTGTGCGCCACTATTGTACTTGTGTGAGCATCACGACAGGTTATTTACTGCTAAGTAGGTTAGACCATGAGTTGCTTGACAGATACTGGTCATTTTCCCCCAGTCGCCCATGTACCACCTTCTGGCACTAGACGTGCTGACTGTCTGGGGACTGAGAGAGATGGACTTTTTGAGGTAATTAATTCTCAAGGATTAATATCATTCTCCAGGGTGTGCTGCCTTATATATACTTCCTTCTGCCATGAAGGCACTGACTGTACAAAGGACCCTCAACCTTGGATTTCCCAGCCTCCAGAACCATAAGGAATCAATATCTGCCATTCTGTGATAGCAGCATAAAATAGACCAAAACAACAGCCCTACCAATATTTCAAAATAGCCATTCTTTCCTCCTTTCCTCCCTCTCTCTCTCTGCCTCCCTCCCTTAGCTGCACACCTCCTCCAGCAAGGCTCCTTCCTTCCTTCTGCCAAATCTAGAGCTTGCTCTTGAAATTCTAGAGAAAACTGTGGTAGGGTTCTAACAGATTATTGAAAGCTTGTGTGGTGGCTGTAATCTTGGCAGGTTAACTTAGAACTATCCTTTCCAAGCACTGTGTGAGAGCCAGAGTCTGCTCCCTGGCTCAGAAGAGTGTGGCCTGGCCTCAGAGCCTCTGCACTAGCATTCTCTTTGTCCACACAGGTCAGTCCCGCAGTGACCCCTTCCAAGTCCCTTTGTAAGGTCCAGCATACTTAGTTAGTCATTTGCCATTACCTCTAGGCGGTACAACATAGCAAACAAGGGTGCAGGCTTGGAGCTAGTCCACCTGGATTTGCATCTCATCCATGCTGGTTATGTAAGGTCTCTCTGTTTCTCTTTCCTCACAAAATACTTTAAATGCCTGCTACCTCCTCAGGGCTAATTTGATCATATAATCACACAGAACTCAAACATAACAAACAATAAATGTTGGCTATTATTACCAGTATTGAAATTGTAGTTATTCTTGCTCTGCTGTAGAAAAGTTCTATAAATCTCTGCCTTAACTCTGTCTAAGATACTCCAGTAATTATTGGTATTCTTGTTTGTTATTTGGTGGGGTATGAGTGGTCCCTGAGGAAAGGTCATTCCTCATTCATTTTTTGTTACCAGGGTGTCTAACGTATTTCATGCAGTGGATATGTATTTGTTAAATAAATTCAAAGCCACAGGTTTGTATGGACAATTCATTTTTTAAATCTCTTGGAAAATTACTGTTTTTTTTAAAAATATTTTATTTATTTGACAGAGAGAAAGAGAGACAGAGAAAGAGAGAGAGAGCGAGTGAGTGAGTGCCAGGGCTTCTAGCCACTGCAAACTAACTCCAGACGCATGCAGTTCCTTGTGCATCTGGCTAACATGGGCACTGGGGAATCAAACCTCGGTCCTTTCACTTTGCAGGCAAACGCCTTTACCACTAAGCCATTTCTCCAGCCTGACAATTCATTTTACTTCATGGAGCTTGGAGTTTTCTTGTGCATGGTGAAAATAATGGCATGTACTTTTCTGGAGTTTGTAAGGCTTAAGGGAGATGTCTTTGGCAAAAAAGAGAGAGAGAGAGAAAGAGAGAGATTGACTTTAGCTCCCAGAGAGCCCAGAGCAAGCCTTAGACTTCTTCCCTTTATGACAACCACACTACCCTATGCATAGCAAATGTTCCTAAGTATTCGGTTGGGTGTTCAATGGTGAATTATCTGAGCTGCACAAGAATTGGCACATACCATTGTATTGTCTTGTGTTTCATAAGAATAAGCTTTGTTTTTTTTTAATTTTTTTGTTTATTTTTATTTACTTATTTGAGAGCAACAGACAGAGAGAGAGAGGCAGAAAGAGAGAGAGAGAAAGAATGGGCGCACCAGGCCTTCCAGCCACTGCAAACGAACTCCAGACGTGTGCACCCCTTTGTGCATCTGGCTAACGTGGGTCCTGGGGAATGGAGCCTCGAACCAGGGTCCTTAGGCTTCACAGGCAAGCACTTAACCGCTAAGCCATCTCTCCAGCCCAAGAATAAGCTTTGTTTTATCCCCAAACAGCTTTGAGTCCTTAAGGACTAGAGTCCTGCTCGACTAGAACATTACAATTTTCCTACTCTAACCTAGGTCAGGGGCCTAGAACATCACTCAGGAGCTGGTAGGAGCTCCAGAGCCCTCTGCCCCAATTTTCCACCAGGTGGCAGGGCATTACCTGCCTTGAGCCAGCCTCCAGCCAGCACCTTCACCTTCTGTCCACCAGGTGGCAGGGCAGGCTGTGAGTGAGATCCTGCTCAGCCCCTGGAAGGCAGCCCCTCCACCTGGCTGAGGCTAGCAGGAAAGCTTGTGCATTTCTGCAGACTTGCAAAGGTGTCCGGCTTCCTCCCCAGTGACCGCAGCTGACACCGAGTTCTTGGTGGGCCTGTCTGAGTGAGCCTTGAGTCCCACAGAGAATTTATGGTGTGGCTCAGAGCAGGCCTGCTGGCTGGCTGGTGTTCCAGCCTTGTGCACTTCCAGGGGTCGGCCTTCCTTCTTCCAAACTCCAGCTGCTGCTTCTCTCAAGATGTCATCTTTGGTGGAGATCTACCAGGTTCCACTCTTCACACACCTGGGATCAAGCCAGTCCCAGGGCAGCCTGGCAGAGTAGGACACAATTCTAGTTCTATAGACCTCTTCTCTTGGAGGCATTGTTCAAATTCTGAAGGACTCCTGCACAAGGTCCTCTTCGCTCAGAGCCCCACCCACAGCATCTCTTCTTCACCCCTTATTATACTTTTATTTTTGTCATCAAACTCAGGACGTTATGCACGCTAGACACACCCTCCACCACCGACCCACCTGTGTAGCGCTCTTTCTTTTTTGTGTTTTCCTTCAGCAGCTGCTTCCACGCCTTCCCCTTGAACTTTGCTCATGTAGTCTGATGGACACGTGATTACGAGCCCAAGCTTAGAGCCTCCAGGCGTCCCAACTACCAGAGAGTGGAAAGGCCTGCCAAAGCCTATTAGGAAGGCAGAAGCCACTACCTGTGGGGTTGGAGCAAGGGAAAGTAGGTTTGTTCTACAGTAGGGATACTCTTTTGGGGGGCAAGGTGTATAGATTCTGAGAGCGTCTGAGTGGCTTTTCTGTTTGTGCTCCAAAGGAGCGCTTCCTGTGCCTTGTGCCTAGGGCTAAGCAGGATGGCAGCCATGTTGGAAATAACACCCCAAAACTCACCCCCAGCAATACAACTCTTCCACCAAGGCTCTGCATCTGAAATTGTATGGGGCTATGGGCACATCTCATTCAAACCATCACATTCCACACTGGCCCCTATTGACTCATGACCATGTCATGATGTAAAATGCACTCAGTCCAACTTCAAAAGTCCCCATAGGGCTGAAGAGATCTTAGCAGTTAAGGTACTTGCCTGCAAAGCCTAAGGACCCAGGTTTGATTCTCCAGTACCCACGTAAAGCCAGATGCACAAGGTTTCACAAGCTTTTGGAGTTTGTTTGCAGTTGCCAAAGGCCCTGGAATGTGCATTCTCTCCCCCCTCAAATAAATGAATAAATAAATAAAATGTTTTTAATTATATTAAAAAGTTCCCATAGTCTTTAACAATCCCAATACCATCCAAAGGTCCAAAGTCTCATCTAAGACTCAAGGCAGTCTCACAACTGTGAGCCTTGTAAAATCAAAACACAGGTTACATACTTGCAACACATGATAGCACAGAGTGAACATTCCCATTTCAAAACAGAGGGATTGAGCACAGCATTCCCTCACCATCTCTAGCCACTCTGGACTCCCTTGCTCTCATTGGTTAAGCCACATGCTCTCTTCCTTCTAGAATCCAGCTTTTTAAAATTTATTTACTTATTTGAGAGAGGTGGGGGAGAGAGGGAGAGAAAAAGAAAGAGGCAGATAGAGAATGAGCATGCCAGGGCCTCCAGCCACTACAAACAAACTCCAGACACATGTGCCACCTTGTGTAACTGGCTTCTGTACCCACCTGGGTCCTAAGCCTTCACAGGCATGCACCTTAACCAATAAGCCATCTCACCAGTCCCCAGCTTTTTTTTTTTTTTTTTTTTAGCTCTCTTTCCTTCTCTTGCCTTGGCTGGCTAATGCATACTGTTCCTTGGACCTCATCTTGGATGTCCTTCCTTCAGGAAGGCTTCCAGTTCCCTAAGCCCAGGCAGACCCTCTCCCGTCTCCTCTTCAATGGTATTGGTTGTAGGTGTTTCCTCTGTCCCAAACAGGCATCTCTTTGAGAGAAGAGGCCAATGGTTACCTTATTTCATGGAAGTGTTATCAGTTCCCTGTTACATAATTAGGTGCTCAAGATAGGTTTTTTTCTTGGACTGTGGTATGAATTGACAGATGGATGGTAGAGCTGGTGGAACTTCCTTGAAGCACTCCTGGCCCTTTCTGATCTGGATTATATAGGTCTTCAGGTTCATTACTCCTGTGTTTCTATAGCAATGGAACACAGCAGGCAGAGGTCCTGTGGTCAGTGGCCATTCATTCATTCAATCAAAGTCCTTCTCATGTGCCCAGAATGCTGACACTGGTGATCCAGTAATAAGAAAGATGTGGTCCCAAACTAGGCATGGTGGTGCATGCCTTTAATACCAGCATGGAATTGGAAGGTAGAGGTAGGAAGATCGGTGTGAGTTCGAGGCCAGCCTGAGACTACAGAGTGAATTCCAGGACAGCCTGGACTAGAGTAAAACTATATCTCAAAAAAAAGAAAGGAAAAGGAAACATGTAATCCCTAAACTCATGGAGCTTATAGACTAACAGAGAAAAATGAATAGATAAGCTAACAGGAAAGCAGTGTTAATCACAACTTGTGCAAAGCCCCAGGGTGATGTGAGAGTATTAGAAGGGGTCTTGTCTAAAGTCCCCTCTCTCCCAGTGGCTAGCACACCTCTCTTTTTGTATAAGCCTTGAGCCCCCGCACTCACACTGTGCTGGTTTTACCACAATTCCTAGCTTTACCGTGGCAAGAGCGAGAACGTGTGCTCTGCGGACAGCGTTTTCAGCACCGCTCACATCTGAGGAGAGGAGCTCCACCAGGCTGGGCAGAGGCGAAGCTCCTCACTTGCTGCTGTGGGGGCCTTCAGAAGGGCCTGGAGGCATCCACAGGCAGGGCAGAATCCTGTCCAGGAGCCTGGCCAGACGAATGTTCAGTTCCCAATTTCACACGGGGTCTTAGCAGCACTGGTATGGGATGGCCTCAAAGCGACCTGGAGCTGCTGCTGCCGTCACTGTCCAGGACTGTGTCACTCCGCTCTCTGGCCTCCAGCTGTGCTAGCAGCTCTGTTGGTGGGGGGCTGCCTTCTCTCTGAGCACCTGTTGCCTCCTGGGAGAACTCATGGGCTTTGTTTGAGGGCCCTCACATGGAAAGACTTCATGTTGGGTGAACTTGTGCTTGGGTTCTCTTCTTTGACAACCTGGGACCACCTAGCTGATCCTACCCCCTTCCAGATCCCCTTGGCCACTTATGTAGGCTCTTGAAGGCCTAAGGGGGAGCATGTGCCAACTTGTGTGCAGGGCAGAAGGAGGTTCTAGTGTGCCTCCAGGTCAGGAGCTAGAGGGTTAGCCTGGCCATGTGGGGTTAGCAGGGCAAGTTAGTGGCAAGTTTCCTGCTCTGAGGACGCCCTGATGTGTCTACTGCTAGCAGCCATCCCAGGGCCATGCATCAAGGCACCTTTGTTTCTGCCTCAGCTGGGAGAGGATACCAACCCCAGAATACAAGCTCCTGTTGGCCTGAGGCCAGCAACTCCACCCTCTCCCAAGGAGACACAGTGGCATCTCCCGAAAGTTGACATAAACCATCCCTCTTGGCAAAGCCTGGCTTCTTTTGACTCAGAGTTAAATGGACTGTACTTCAGGATGGGAGCCACGGGCAGGATTAGGAAGGGTCTACCCTCTCTCTGAACTAGCTGAGACTCACTAATTCATTAGCACCAGAGATTGGGTAGAGAAGGGAGCCCAGGATTAGATGCCTTAATGAGTTTTGGAGACCCTCCGATTCATGGCTGTAACACCAGCATCCTTTGTTCTTTGAGCTTGTCCACAGATGTCTGCTCCCAGAGACCCAGTACATACTCCCCAAGCTTGCATGTGACAGTGTTTGTGCCTGAGAAAAAGGGATGTTTATGGCAGTGTTTGGGAACATGTGATCTGAGTGCATGTGCTCATGATTATGTCTTAGGGGGGTTTTGTCCTTGAGGCCTATGTGGATAAGGCTGACCTAGAATGTGTACATATGACAGGCTAGTGTGAGCACAAGTGTGTGTGTGCATGTATACATGTGTGCTTCTGTGTGTGACTAGCCATACTTTCTTTCTGGATTGACTTCTATAGGTTAGAAAGGGGATCTATAAGGCCCCAAGAGAGGAGAGTACACATTAAAGGGTCAGGCTAGGAACTAGAATAAATTGTCATTTTCTAGGCCCTTCTATGATCTGCTTTTCTTCTCACCCTTCCTTCTTCGTTCACCCAGCCCTGATCTTGAAGTATACAGAGGAAAAGAGGACCCTAAAATGTTTTGTGACCAGCAATCATGCCCTGTTTGGGGGCCAGGCACAGCTAGGCTGGTTTAAGACTTGGAGAAGTGAAGCGCTAGGCAGCACACAGAGACATGTGCCCGTCCTGGAGCAGAACTCCCTTTCACCCTTGTTCTTTCTTCCTGGCTTGGAAATAATAGGTCTTTAATTTGAGATGAGGAGTAAAAGGAAACAAGCATAAAAGAACGCAGTTGGAATGATGACACGCTGTTGGACATTAATAATCCCCCTTTATCGATCAAGTGTTCTTACCTCGATGTGGTTGGGCACGCTGGGAGGGGCAGGGAGCGGAGGTGACATTCGAGGCCCTATGCCTATGGAGAGGCAAGACAGCAAGAGCATGCTTGAGGCTGGACACTAGAGTCAGGCAGAGCCGGATCCAAGCCTGCCTCTGGTATGTGCTGGCCAGACTATACCTCTTGGAGCCTCACTTTCCTCCTTATGACTTGCAGGGTGGTTGTGAGAACCAGATAAGAAAATGCGTACAAAGCATTTGGCATGGTGCCTGGTGCCTGGTATGTAGAAATGATGCCTATATGTGCAGTACTTGGTGGTGTTTTCCTATAGAAGGATCATAGGAGTGATGATAAGAGGAATTCCAAGGATATAAGCTTAGCTATCTGTAGACGCCATCCTCTTTACAGAAAAGCCCCAGAAGAAATACCAATCTAGTTGAGATAGAGCTGGGGTTTTCCGTGAAATTGGTGCCTGTACTTGATTTGAACATCCGAGTACACATGGATTGTATGTGTGGAAGGTTCCACAAGAAAAGAAGATACCCATGTTTTTAAAGTAAGAATATGACCCAAAAATATCTCCAGACTACCCTGGACAGTGGCTACTACCATGTCTTGGTGGTACTGGAGGCTTCTAACAGATCTGCTTCATGAATGTCAATAATTGTGCTTGTCTCATAACCCTTTATTTGTTTGCTCATTTCATTTATCAGAGTGTGTACTATGTGTAATGTATATGTGTGTGCTGTTAACACACACGTGTGTAGATATATATACCCCATGCACACCTATGCAGAGGATAACATTGGTGTCTTCCTCTATCCTTCATCCACAAGTTTCTTTGAGATAGACTCTCACTGAACCCAGAGCTGCTGTTTTTCCTAGTCAGGTTGGCTGACCAGTGAGCCACAGAAATTCTCTGTTCTCTGCCCCTGTATAAGACTGGGGTCACAAGCATGCATGGTCACTCATGTCCAGCTATTTACATGGATGTTAAGGAACTGAACTTAGGTAAATCAGGCCTTTTCAGGCACTTCTGCTTGCGTGGCACACACGCTGAGCCATCTCCCCAGCCAGCATCAAGAGGGCTTTCTAGAGCTGAGCGTGATGGTGCACGCCTTTAATCCCAGCACTTGGGGGGCGGGGCAGAGGTAGAAGGATTGCCATGAGGCCAGCCTGAGACTACATAGTGAATTCCAGGTCAGCCTGAGCTAGAGTGAGGCCTTACCTCAGAAAAAAAAAAAAAAAAAAAGAGGGCTTTCTAGGACTCCATCTTGCCTATGAACCATGAAAGTTGGATGTTTAAACCACAGAAGGAAGTATTCAGAGCTCAGTAAGTTTGAGGGTGGGGGGCTAGGGACGTAGCTCAGTTGGTGGCGTGTTTGCCTAGCCTGTCTGAAGCCCTGGGCTTCATCACTAGCACCACATAAACCAGGTGTGCAGCACATACCTGTGATCCCCGCATTCCAGTGGTGGAGGCAGGAGGACTAGGAGTTCAATGCCATTTTCAGCTACATAGCAAGTTTGAGGCCAGCCTGGGATACATGAGACCCTGTCTCAAAATAAGAAAATAAATATTTGGCACTACTTGCAAGAAAACAGGGAGGAAGGAAGGGAAGGAGGGAAAAGAAAAGACAAAAGTGAAAAAGAAGCTTCCTAACATAGTTGGATACAGTCAGAACCCCCATTTGTTGGGATTCGACCTGCTTAGGGCAAGAGGTGAACTAGGTGACCTCCTGAGGACCCCTCCACACCCAGGCGTCTAGAACACTCCACTGGCTTGGTTACTGACTTCCTCTAAGACTCTGGGCAGATGACTAAGCGCTAATGAGCCTCAGTTTCCCTCTCTGTTAAACAGTGATGAGAGTGTTGCCTTGCCGTTCCTCCCTGCCTTCCAGGGCTTGGCTGAGGACAAAGTGCCCGCCTGTTTACAGTTGGTTCCATCTCTGAGGAAGAGCCCTTGCCTTTTAACTTCAGGGAGCTCCTGTGCAGAGCATGTTCTCTGACTGCCAGAATAACCCAGCTCGTCTGCGCTGGGTCCACAGGCTTCCTCCTCTGTGCAGGGCCCCAGAGCTCAGTCTGCCGGGATCCCTCTTGCCCTGCTCCAGCCTTGGATGCACTGTAGGAGCTGATCTTCCTGGGAACACGGAGCTCTTTCCTCCTCCATTGCTTTCTTGTACTGTCACTCCGCCAGAACTCTCTTCCCAGACTTCTTCAAGGGAACCCCACTGGGCCCCATGCTACTTTCTGGTCAGCCCCTCTCCCATCGGAGGGTCACTTCTTCTCTCTTTCCTGCCCTCCGCCATGTCTTCAGCACCGCTCTCCTATTCCTGCTCTTCTAGCCATCCTCAGTCCTGGCGCTCAGTGTCAGCCATAGGGCCTCAGCAGCAGTGCAGCAAAGGACTATCAGGGGCTAGACTTGAAAGCCTGAGGGTTTGTAATGAGCGGCAAACCATGCTGGGGGTCAAGAGCTAGTTCTTGGGGCCAGAAAAACAGATGGAAAGAGGCAGCATGCCGGGGTTTAGCTCAGTGGCAGAACATGTGCTTGGCCTGCATGAAGCCATGGGTTCAATTTTAGAGGCAGTGTAGCCTTTGCATAGTGCTTCTTGCCACCCCAGCTCTCACCCCCGCCGCAATGACCTGTTGCTCTTTGTACAGGTAGGAGAGCAAGTACCCCTGGAGCACAGGAGATACTTTAGGAGCCCAGGAGGCATTTGACTGGGGCTGCCTCAGCCCGCGTCGTGCTGGGATCTAGGCTTCCTGCCTACACATGTTCCTCAGCCAGTGTCAAGGTCAGGCCAGGTATCATTGCAGGGGCGTCCTGGACTGGACTGCGCAGCCAAGGGAAGAACTCTTGTTAGGGGCCGAGGACAGTCTGGCATGGACTATGCTTTGTTTGTTTCTTCTGCATCTTATGCCCAAAAGGGGCGGGGGGGGGGGGTGGGGAGGCAAGCATAGCCTGAAACTGACGAGTGGTATTTAGCAGGGACAGCCCGGCAAGACCTTCTGGAGCAGGACTTATTTGTGAAGCCTCCTCTTCCCTGGTCAGCTTCCCAGTAGATGCTCCCCAGGGGAGGAGGGACCTGCAGCCTCTGACCAGATGTGAAGGTCACAGAGAGGTCCAGCCACTTCTGGTTACTGTCCTTAGGCTGGAGGAAAGGGAGGGCTGGGCCATGGAGATGTTTTATTCCTCTGGCCTCAGCAGCCTAGACATGGCTTCCACATGTTTCCAACAGGCTTGACTGTCCTCTGGAGTGGTGTGTCGTACACAGGTCTGGGGCCAGAGTCCTGGTGGGAGTGGAGCCTGGATGGAAGCCGGGAAGGGGGCAAGCGTCGGGTGACGCCATGGAACTTCTCAGAGACACAGGGCAGTGGGGGCTGCATGCAGGAAGAAGCCCATGTGAGCCTAGATGATGGAAGATGCACTCACGCGGGGGTGTAGGGCACATAGGGCCCCATAGGCCTCTTCTCCCACTACCACAGACCCACTCAGCGGCCCCACTCCCCAGGCCTGGGCCTAGAACCGTAAACAGCCTGAGTCAGAGCTGGGCAGCTGCTTACGAGCGTGCCGGTTCTGTCATTAGCTGTAATAGCAGCATCTCCCCTGGCCACTGGTGCCTTTCATCCAGGCCCCTCAAAGAGCTTGACAGAGCAGCAAGGGCTCTATTAGCTTCCTATTACTAATGGAGAAACAGAGGCCTGAACAAGATTGGCAACTTTTCCAGGGCTCACAGAAAAGGTGAGGAGGCTAGGAATGGACAGCCAATAGGGTCCTGGGCTGCTTGGCCTCTCCTGCATCCCCAACAATGGACCTGGGACTGGGGTTGGGAGGTTCTGTCCAACTTAGAAGGTCAGACCTGGGTTCTTAGGTATCTACTTGTTTACTCCCCTAAGTTGCCAGCAGTGAGCAGATAACAACAGCAGCCAGTTCCAACTTACTTATTGTATGCCAGAGGAGGAAGATGCCAGTGTTCATTGATTTAAAGATGAAGAAACTGTCAGTGAGAGTTAGGATTCAAACCCAAAAATCTGGTGCCATAGTTTTGTTTTGTTTCATTCAACACAGAGCCTCGCTATATATCCCACTCTGGCCTGAAACTCACAATCCTCCTGCCTCAGCCCCAGCACTGAGATTAAGGTGTGTAACTACATCTGCCTTGATGAAATGGTTTTAACCACAGTATTGTATTATCATTCTGAACCAAACCCAGAGCAGACCCTTGAACCAAGAGGAAACTTCCCTCAGTTCTAAAATTAGGAAAGCCCCAGGGTCCTGTCTCCTTTGCATTTGGGAGAAAACGATGTGGGGAATGAGGCCCCAAGAGCCTTGGTCCTGCCTTGGTTATAGAGTCATCATGGAGGACATTCCTGATGCCACATGGTTTCTGGTGACGCAGAGCCCGGGACTCAGGACCAGAGGTGCAGCATCCATCCCCATGCAATTTCTCTTCATGCCAGTTGTCTCAAGCTGGCCGGAGGAGCATTGTGGGAGGGCCTGGGACAGGAGCTAGCACAGTGAGGGTGTTCCTAGATGGGAGACTGCCACCTTACCTTCCAAGATAGGGAAGAAGCCTTGCTCTCTGTGTCCAAGCCCACACCCTCTTCCACAATGCTCAGATACCTTGAGCCAGGCCACCATGTCATGTTTTTGGAGATGGAGGTGATAGCCCAATAAGAGCTAGACCAGGGATCTCGTGTCAAAACTTCACTGGGGTTTAGGGCAGGTCACCATACAATGAGCAGGCTTCAGTTTCCTTACCTGTAAAATGAGAATGTCAGTCAAATGCTGAAGTCTCTCCTTTGCTTGACTCTGTGCTTAGTCCCTGGCTCCTGGATGTCTAGAGGGAGTGTCTCATGAGAGATGCCTGGGTGTGTGCAGACATGAGTGGTGGGCAGGTGGCAAGAAACAGTGGGAAACCATGCTAAGAAAAGTCACAGGCCATTTCTGTTCTATGCTTCTATTTCGGCTATTTGTAAGTTTTAGAAAAGTTCATGGTTTGGAGATTATTATTTTGGTCATTTTTTCCATATTTGGTCGTGAGCAATGATTTTTGGAAAGATGGAGTAAAAAACCCCTTCAGCTGTTTGTAAATATTGCGAACACCCACAAAAATATTCCTTTTCCAGTTAGAAGAAATAACAACATGGTTATGTTTTCTTTGTCAGCTCAAATGACTCCCAAACAACTCCAAAGACTTCAAGCTTGGCTAGTAATTAATCCTTGATGAAGGGGCCTGGACAGTGTGTGCTCTGCGAAGTTTGGAAGAGGTTTAGAATTCAGAAAATTATTGATGCATGATAAAGCTCTGCATTCTTTTTCTGCTTGCTGGCCCCAGCCCCCCAAAAGGCAGCCCCTTCCAGGAAAGCCAGGGGAGATTCCCTTAGTCTCACGGGGGGTGATTTGAGAGCGAGGTGGCCACACCTGCTCAAAATGCTTGCTCTTTCCTTCCCACTCTAGTGGACTTGGCTTGTTTCACAGGCTAAGGCTGGGGCTGGCCAAAGACAGAGTCAGGCTTGGCACAGCTTTGGGTCCTTACCCCAGGAAACTTCCAATAGGCACCTTAAATTCCTAGCCTACAGAAGTCCCTGGTTTTGGAGTGCAGAATCAGAATGGGTTGGCCTTTGGGGACTGAAAGGCCTTTGGGGGCTCAAGGGTTCATGGGAAGTGGAAGGGGTGTGGGGGAAGGTCTCCTTTATGTGAGCCAAGAAAGCCTATGGCCATCAGACTACATTCCTGGGCTACATTTCTCAGAGACCGGTGCCTCTCTTCTGTTGTCTGCCACTCCTAACCCCTCTTGGTTTCCCTTTCAAACATTTTTATCCTGCTTTCCTCCAAGAAGAACCTGGAGGAGGATGTCATCTCTCCATTGCTCTTCCTCACTCTGACAACTGTGCAGCCCCACCTGCAACTCAGCCCAGGAAAGAGACCTCTTTACTCTGCATCTTTTGGCAGAGATTAGACCTGGGTTTTGGGGTGGAATGGAGTAGAGAAAGGGCTATGTGGTCGGAATGCTAGAGTCTTGCTGCCTGGGATCTGGATTTTCTAGAGGCACAACTTTTTCTCTTCCATCCCTTCCTTTCTTCAGCTGCTTTAAGAGTATAGCAAGAGAGCTGAGCTACATGCCCTCCACTGCCCCTTTCTGATCTGACTAGCTTCCTATTCTTAGGCTCTTGTGCATGTGCAGGTCCCCATATACATACAAAGCCACACACTAGCCCAACCTGAATTTTTTTTTTTTAATGAGAGAGAAAATGAACTGGCACACCAAGGCCTCCAGCCACTGCAATCAAACTCCAGATGCATGCATCACCTTGTGCATCTGGCTTATGTGGGTTCTGGGGAGTCAAACCTGGGCTTCACAGGCAAGTGCCTTAACTACTAGGCCATCTCCCCAGCCCCATCCTGAATTTTTGACTGGGGGATTGGTGACTGTCTTGTTAGCATCTCCATTGAACAAGAAAATATATTGATCGTGGGATGGACCAAAGCCAGGCATGAGAAAGCCAGACCAGGTGTCCTGCAACCTGTGCTTATGTATGTGCAGGCAATAGCATCAGCAGAAAGATCTGGAAAGGGCACTCCAGAGAGGTTGAGGATGGACCCTGAACTATCAGCCAATACCAAGATGTCATTTTCTCACATCTGGTTCCACATCTGGAAGTAGCCAGGATGCTTATTTCAAAGTACTGATGAGGCCTTGCCCTGATTGCCTCAGGGAGAAAGCCGTTTGGTGACATTGTCTCCCAGTCCTTGTCATCTTCTCCAGATGGTGGCCCGTCTTCCTCAGCTTCCTTCTTCAGGACACACACTGCACCAGGAGGCTGGAGAGAGTTTCAGGGCAGCTGCCTGGGGTGAGTGAGGCCTCACTCGGACCGTTTGTCAGGCACTGGAAGTGGCAGTACATTTATAGCTCCTTCCAGGCAGTGGCTGGCCCCCCACCCAGCCTCGTGGTACTTCCACACCCTGCCCGCTGCAATTGCAGCACTTGCTGGCCAGCCGCTTGTGGCAGCCTTTGCATCTGACAGCCACATGGCCGCTGTTCCCAGCTTACAGCCCTTGCCTGGTCAATCTGGGCTGGGGTATATCAAGAGAGGCCACTCCTCTCCCATCTCTCTTCCCTCCAGATCCAGCTGTGGCCCATCTGGGCCATCATGTCTTCTTCATGCCTTCAGAGAGGAAGGAATGGGAACCAGCAACCCAAAGCCTTGGAGGAGGCTGTGCTGGGGACCATATAGAATGCTGGAAAAGCAGCAGTTCCCGCCCTGAAGGAGCTTAGCATTGTGAGACCTGGCAGGGGGGTTCAAGGTCTGACGGCCTGGAGAGGAAATCAAAGTCTTGTTCTTCATGAATAGTCCTGCCTGGAAGAGCAGTTGGAAAAGGAGAACACTTGAGGTTGGAAGTCAGGAAGGATTTCCTGCAGAGACGCTCATGGGGCATAACTAGGCCAGACACCGTGTAACCTTCCTTCAGTGCCCATAGCATACTGAGGGAGAAGGACTGGATGCCACTGATTGCTCGCAGGACTTCCCATGAGCTGGAGACAGGGCGTGGGTGGGTGGGGTGGAGGCACTGCTGAGAGCCCACATTTCCTTTTCTTCTCACTTCGAGCCCCCACATCAGCTTCTGGAACCAGCCTTCTTCTTTCAGCCTCAGGGACTGCTTCCTTCTTTGGTAACAGCTCACCTTGGCAGGGCCTCTCCTGTGTTACAGGAAGAAGTCAGGGTACCTAACTGTCACTTTACAGAGAAAGACTAAGGGTGAGGATTTCCGCAGCTCATTCCAGCTATACGTGGCTGGAAGCTGACCCAGGATACACACACACACACACACTTCGTGCATGTGCAGGGCACTCTGCTTACACTTCACAGCCCCTCTTGCTATGTCCCTGCCCATCCTTACCTCCTTAGACATGCACAGTGCAGCACATGGTCTGCCCTCCCAGAGCATCAAATAGGAACTCATTGACATTCTGCCTCACTGAAAGAAGGGTGTGAGAAGAGACAGGAGTGACCATCTTGAGAGTCCAGGCTGGCAGCGTGAAATAACTAATAGCACAAGATACACATGTTATGGGCCAAAGTGAGTGGCACAGTCCCCTATGATTCTCCATCACCTACAACATTCAGCCCAGTGTCTTTTTTTTTCCCTCTGGTTTTTTGAGGTAGGGTCTCACTCTAGCCCAGGTTGACCTGGAATTCACTTGTAGTCTCAGGATGGACTTGAACTCAAAGTGATCCTGCTAGCTCTGCCTCCTAAATTCTGGGATTAAAGGTACGAGCCACCACACCCACATACCCCAGAATCTTTTTTACTTGTTTGTTTTTTGAGGTAGCATCTCACTCTAGCCCAGGCTGACCTTGAATTCACCCTGTAGTCTCAGGCTGGCCTTGAACTCACTGAGATCCTCTTACCTCTGCCACCGAAGAACCAGGATTAAAGGTGTGCACCACCACGCCCTGCCTCAGCCCAGTGCCTTAGCCCAATTTATAACCCTTTCCCACCTTAGCCTCTTACCTCCCTCTCACAGTGCATTCCTAACACTTCCAATCTCCTGGCGGTTGGCACTTCCAGCCCCTGCCCCTTCCGTCTGGGCCTCTGCCCATGCTACTGCTACTTTTTGCAACAACCTTTCCCTCCCTCCACCTCACTCCTCTTTAGCCTCCAGGTCTTCGCTTGTCTGTCACCTTCCCCAAGAAGCCTTCACTGACCCTCAGTGCTGGCTTCTCTCTGTACTCTAAACCAAGCACTTGCCCTCTTGCAAATGTCTTTGATTGAGACTCCACCCACATTGTAAACTCTTTGAGGACAAGACATAACTCTATCCTTTCACATTATCATCTCCTCCCAGTGGCCTGGCAGAGCACTTAACATCGGGTGGGGTGCTTCACAAAGATTGCACGAACCCAAATGAGATGAACTGGCAAATGCAAGGAGGATGGTGGTGTGGTTGACAGTCGTGATGGGCAGGTCAGGTAGAACGTGGACTCCCTCAGCTTGGGTGGGTAATGAGCAGAACGGTAATAACAGCTCTGAAGCTAAGGTCAACTATGTGCCGGGCTTTGTTCCAAGCACTTTCTAATTTTATCCTTACAAAAACCCTGTGAGGCAGGAGTCATTCCTGTCCAATTTTACAGGTGAGTGAAACGCAGGAGGGAAATCACAATGAGTTGGAAGAGACGAAAAGGTCTGGGTTAGGAAAACTGCGTGAGCAGTGATGTGGACGGAGCGGCAGGGCATGCATGGGGAGAGCCCCTCGCAGGGAGGCCTTGGTTTTTAGAGCGCCACAGGGAAGAGATGCAATGGCGTCGAGATCACTAAAGCCACACCACGAACCTTTCTACTGGGCTCAGAAGTGTGTCTTGACTGAGGCATGGAGAAGCTGTGGCCAGCTCCTGAGCGGGAGGCTGGAGGGGTGGGATCTGGCCGTTTTGTGATAAATGAATTAGGAGGGAGCAGGGAGCAGAACTGCAAGGAGGCTGTGGCACGGTCTCCCTCCCTCCCGGGTCCTGTAACTGTCTGAATTCTTCCCTTTTGTCACTGCTCTCTCGGTGGGTGCTGACACTGGGGCGGGGGGCACTGAAACCCCAGAACTGGAAAGCAGCTGCAGGTCTCCTGGGCCCCAAGCCTGCTACTCTCTGGCTTGGCTGAGGCTGACTGCTCAGAGCTGTGACCGTGACCTGGGCTGGGCTGGGCTGGATTTCTCCTACGCGGTCATTTTAATGAGAAGCAGTTGTGTTTGCCACGAACATGCAAGAGGCGAGGGCAGAGAACCACCAGCCTGGCCCCTGGCCTCCTCCGTATCTCCCATCCCTCTTTGGGTCTTGTTCTTCGCAGCCTCATTCTTCTACCTCCCTTCCTGGCGAGCAGCTTCCCTGCCCTCCACCGGGCCTGTTGTTCCTGGCTCTGAGTTCCCAGAGCGGAGAATCTGTCTGGAGGGAGGTGGAGTCACAGGTGCCAGTAAGGCCCTGGCTGAGGGCCTTTTCACAGATTCCCTTACTTGGCTGCTTCTCCTCCCTGCTGTCAGTTGAGTAGTTGTACCACGCATGCTCCAAGATGCTTGTGATTCCCATGAGATTTTTCTTTTATTCATCTTTTTTCCCACTCAGCCTCAGCTTCTCAGGGTCCCAGGGACCCTCCTAGGCTGAACAGAACATTGTCCTCTCTCTTCTCACCTAGCCAAATCCCTGTTATCTTTTGAGGCTCCCACATCCTCTCAGAAGGCTTGCTGTGACCACCCAAAAAGGCTGGCTAGACCCCAACACACTGTCCCCAGGCAGTAAGACCCCCCCTCCCCACCTCCATCCCAAGGTCCCCACTTTGCATCTCTGAGGCTTGCTGGCTGCTTCTCTCAGGTAAGGGGGACAGTGGAGTGAGTACTGGTAGTGGAGAGCAGTAGAGGTGGGAGAAGATGGAAAGTCTAGCACTTTGCCTTCTGAAAACATGAGAATACCTGGCTTCAGGAAGGCACAGGAAGGAGGCCCAGAGCGCTTCCCTAGGTTACCTCTTCTAGCTCTTCCTAGACACAGCACCCTTCCCTAGATCTACCCTGTACCTCAGTCCCAAAAGCTTTTGGGCTATGTCCGTGGTTTTGAGCCTTCAGTAGCTCTTTTTGCAGAGCAGGGGCCACACCTCCCAGCTCAACCCCTACTCCTCAGGAGCATGTGGGCTGCCTGTGCCCAAAGTCAAGTGCTATCCCAAATCCCTCCACGGCCCGCCCTTCACCCAGACACTATGCCAGAAGGCTGCTGACAAACTCTTGAGGTTTTGCTCTTTCTTCTTTCTTTACTAAGGCTTTTTTTTTGTAATGACGATGTTGTTGATGGCGCACATATTCCAGAGTAATATGTTCAGGATTAGGCCGCACAATGAGGTTATGACTCCCTCCTGTGCAGCCCCCACCCAGGGGAACTTGCCCTCCATCTGGCAGGCGCACATCTGGCTCAGGTTCACAGCTGGCCAGATGTTGCATCCCTGTGAACCCAGGCCTGCAGCCCCCTCTGCTAGGGGCTGGAGCTACACACTCACATGCAACACACACACACACACACACACACACCTCCATTTGGAGCACTGAAGCACTGAGGTCATCTGGCCCTGGCCCTCGGAGGGGGAGGGGGAGGGGAGGGTTGGGAGAGAGCTTGGCCTTGGCGCACT
The DNA here is from genome assembly GCA_036346955.1 of Dipus sagitta. NCBI lineage: Eukaryota > Metazoa > Chordata > Mammalia > Rodentia > Dipodidae > Dipus > Dipus sagitta. Next base: position 48,331,046 of record CM070782.1, read on the forward strand.
ATTCCTCCTCCACTGTGGTAGGGCAGGCAGGCTGTTGGGACACATCTGCAAAGGTATGTAAATATCAGGTTCCCTGCTTCCAGCCCAGACAGGCTAGTGGGAAGGACCCGCTTGAAAGCAGGCTCTGAATCTGGAGCCTGTCATTCCTGCCCCCCCCCCCATCCAGAGGCCAGCTGCTGTCAGCAAATTCCTCATGCACTCATTTGGGGGGCACTTTGGGGCCCTAGCTACACACGCTCTCCTGTCTCGTGCTGACATTCCCCTCTGTGCCTTTCTTTGCCTACCCACCCTTCTGCCTTCCCACTTGCTTCGTTTTCTTTTTCCCCTTTGCCCAGCTTCTGTCGTCCACTGACTGGTCAGTTAACGAACAAAAAGTACGGAGCCTGGGCCCTAGACCCTCAGATAATTGAGACATGGTCTGCCAGGGTTGTTTGCCCATTGGTGTTGGCAGAGGCTGGGCAGGGAGCGCGGGGGAGGAAAAGGAAACCACATTTATTGGGTGCCAACTATGTGTCAGGCGCTGAGCAAGGTGCTTTAAATATATTATCTCGGCTAATCCTTGCAACCGCCCTGCAAGGTAGATATTATTCTCTTTGTTTTACACACGAGGCAAGTGTGGCTCAGCAAGGTTCACTCTCTCAGCTGATGTCACATGACTAGGGGGGCGCACAGCCAGTCACTATCTCAAACACAGTCAACCTCATTGCAAATGATAGGCATGCCCTCATGCCATGCCATCCCCGGGCAACTGCGCTGCGAAAAGTCTTTTAACAGCTCTTTGGCTCCTTCTTCCTGGCCACTGCATTCCCTGGAGCTTCCTGGGCTGAGCCCCCAGGGTTTTGTCTTTCCAGCCAGGCTGGGCAGGACTGCCTGGCAAAGCCCTGGCTGGGGGGAGAGGGGACTCGGGAGGGTGAGGGGTGAGGTTGTAGACTTGGGTTTTCTGCATGGCTGTTCGAGGGCCTGTGGACTGCGGTCACAGAAGCACATTAGGAGTTGAGAAGGCTGGGTGGTGGGTGAAAAGGCAGGCAGATGTGCCTTGGAGGCATCTGTGGGGAACTTGGGAGCTTTCCATGGCTCTGGGACACAAGGAACCTCATTTGAGGGGAAGAAGAGAGCCACAGAGCCCTGGCTGCTATTGTTCCCTTATCATGCCATCAGCCCTCCAAGGGGCTTCCAGCAGATGGAACATTCCAAGGGCCCACCAGGGGCCCCCCCTCCTCTGACCACAGAATGTGGTACCCCAGAGAGGCAGCAGGGGGGTAAAGAGGCACCCTCTGGCCTAGCCATGACTTGCTAGGTCCCCACAGCAGCCTCAGTATTTGGTTGCCTTGGGCTCGGATAGCAGAACAGTGGAGGGCCTCACCCCCAGATCTCAAAACAGAGCTACACATCGACACACATCCATGCAGACACCTCCCTCCCCACCCATACAGACACTGTTGTATGTCTTTCTGCTTCAAACAAAACTGTCCTTTTAGAAATGGAACTGAGGCATAGCAAAGGTGCAAGACTTTTCCAGTGTCCCAAAGCCAGCAGAATTGTATGTTCTCAGTCTGACCCACAGCATGGCCCACAGTGAGGAGAAACAGCACAGGCATGGGAGTCAGACTAGGCAGAAAGGCCCTCGGCAGTGCTGCAATATCCTGAAGCCTTGCTTCCCTCTTCAAGAGCTTGCAGGTTGGTGGTGAGGGCTGGAGACAGCAGGGCAGATTCTCAGAAGGCAGGAGCAGAACCGCAGCAGAGGCAGATGCTGAGGCTGCGATGGAGCTAGGAGAGGGGCTGAGGAAGAGGGCTGAAATGGTGGCAGTGGTAATCAGGGGATGTAACAATTATTTGTGAAGTGGACTTCTGAGGACAAGAGTGGTCTGTTCAGGTTAGGAGTCTCAGGAACTCCAAACTTGAACTTGAGAACCCTGGTAGGACACAACCAAGAGATCAGATGTGATAAGACCCTGGTCAGTTCTGGCATGTGGAGAGGATTTGCCCCAGGAAATGGGCAGCTATGGTTGCAGGCATCTACAGGAGGAATGGCTCCAAGAGGAAAGTCAGGTCACAATGCCTCTTGTGGTAGTTTGAATAGACAGCCCCCAATATATTCAGTGTTTTGTTAGTTTGTAGTTTGCATGTGCAGCCACCTGGCTGGAGGCAGTGTCACTGGGCGGATCTTATGGTGCGGTGGTGGGTTTGAGATCTCAATCTAAAGATATGCAAAGTGTGCCTAGCTGGAGTTCCTGAAGTGTGCTGTGCTGTGCGGCTTTTGGCTTTTGCCTTGAGCTTCTCTCTGTGTTTGGTCCTGTGAAAGCAGTCCAGCTTCTTCTGCCATTATGGAACTTCCCCTGCATCTGTAAGCTTCAATAAATCCCTTCCTCATAACTGTGCCTGGTCTGGAAGTTCATCTCAGTGAACCGGAAGCTGTCTGCTACACCTTCCTAAAGGGAGAGGATGGTAAGATGGTCTTTGTCTTCCAGGGAGAGGGGAGACTTTGCCTCCTTCAGAACCAGGAAATTTCCTACTTTGTAAGAAGCCACGGCTGGAATGTAGCTCAGTGGTAGAGTGCCTGCCTAGTCTGCATGAGACTGTGGATTCTGTCCCCAGCAACCTATGAGCTCTCTCTCTCTCTTTCTTACAGAGAGAGAGAGAGAGAGAGAGAGAGAGAGAGAGAGAGTGAGTGATCTGAGGGCATATCATACCCCTAGATGTGAAGGAAGTATTAGAATGCCCAGTTCCATATTCCAGTTCCAGGCAACCCCTGGAGCTCTCCACTAGGGTGGGTTAAAGTGGCCCTGTCAGTCAGGGAAGGGGACATTATTGACCATCTGTGTTCCTGCCATTGGGAGTTTGGTTTCTGGTCTGTGGCTCACTTCAGCTGACCTTTCGGGAGATATATTAGTAGTGTTGAAACTGAGCTTGGCTCGAAGGCAGCTCTACCCAAGGGAGCCTGAAATTCTGTTTCTACTAATGATCCTTTGAACTAGTCCTTTTAATCAGGTTTCCCTTAGGAAGAGTCTGGAACACTCAACAAATTTTCCCTTGTCTCTTTGTCACAGGCACTCTGGTACCAGCAGCTTTTTGCTACTTAGAATGAGGCAGGAGCCATGGGAAGAGTGTAGCAATTCCAGCTGTCCTTGGGGTGACCTCACACTGTGAGCAGTCCCTCATCCAGCCTTCAAGGGTGTCTGTAACTTCCTGTGTCTTGTGCTCCAAAAGCAGGGCTTGTGTGGTGGAAACTGGTATATATGAGCACCTAGCATGGCATGGCTATTTACCCAGCAGGACATAACTTAGAGGCCACCTCCTATGTGTAAACCTGAGAGATGGGACTTTTCTATTTTTCTGGTATGTGTGTGTCTGTGTGTGTGTGTAAGACTGAAGACTGAACTTAGAGCTTCATGTGTGCTAAGCTATAACACTGAGCTACATCCCCACCCAACTTTATACTTTTCTTGTTTTCTTTTTATTTTTTTAAAGATGGAGGGGAGGAGAGAATTGGCACACCAGGGTCTCAGCCACTGGAATTGAACTCCACCTAGTGGGCATGTGTGACCTTGCTCTTTCCTCACCTTTGTGCTTCTGGCTAACATGAGATCTGGAGAGTAGAACATGGGTCCTTAGGCTTTGCAGGCAAGCACCTTAACCATTAAGCCATCTCTCCAACCCTCTTTATACTCTTTATTTGGAGACAGTACCACACTAAATTGCCCAGACAACCTTGAATTCACTCTACATTTCAGACAGGCTTGATCTTCCTACCTCAGCCTCCTTAGTAGCAGAGATTACAGGCCTATACTACCAGACTTGGCTAGATGTTACTTTTGAAGATTCAATAAATGTTCTCTGAAACAAACAGCAGCTGTGTGCTTGTTTTCCTTAGCCTTTGCTATTCTTAAGTAAGCTGTAAATCCCTTCATTCATGTAGAATAGGGACTGGGGAGATACCCATTGACAAAGTGCTTACCACATGAGCATGGGGATCTGCGTTCAGATCCCAGATGCCCACATAAAAGCCAGGTGTGGCATGATGCCTGTAACATTAGCTCTGGAGAAGCGGAGACAGGAGGATCCCTGACATTTGCTGGCAAGCTAATATAACCAAATCAGTGAGCTAAAGGTTCAGTGAGAGACTGTGTCCCAAAAAATAAGGTGGATGGCTTTAGGCACTTGTTTTCAAAGCCTGACAGCCTGGGTTTGATTTCCAGTACTCAAAAAATCAGATGCACAAAGTGGTGCACGTGTCTGGAGTTTATTTGCAGTGGCAGGAGGTCCTGATGTGCCCATTCTCTCTCTCTCTTTCTCTCTCCCTTCCTCCCTCCCTCCCTCTTTTCTCTCTCTCTGCTTCTTTCACTCCATCTATCTCTCAAGTAAATCAATCAATAAAAAAATAATACTTTTTTGAAAATATGATAGAAAGCAATTGAGGAAGACACCCGACATGGATCTTTGACCTCCACAACATATACACACATGTACTCACACACGTGTACCCATATGCATACAAACATGAACACACATGCACAAAAAAGAAACTAAATGAAATGGAATAGAAACAGACAAGAAAAAAAATAACAGATGTCTGGTATGATATAAACCAGAATTTTGGGGGGGTTGTTTTTTGAGGTAGAGTCTCACTCTAGTGTAGGCTGACCTGGAACTCACTTTTTAGCCCAGGCTGGCCTTGAATTCACAGTTGACCCTCCTACCTCTGCCTTCCAAGTGCTGGGATTAGAGGCATGTATCACCACGCCCAACAGGCCAGAGGGTTGTTTTTTTTTTTTTTTTTTTTTTTTTTTTTTTGAGGCAAGCCCAACAGACTGCCTTTTTTTATGCGAGAGAAAGAGACAAAATTGGCTCACTAGGGCCTCCAGCCACTGCAATCAAACTCCAGATGCGTGTACTCCCTTGTGTGCATATGCAACCTTGCACACTTGCGTCACTGTGCATCTGGCTTATATGGGACCTAGTGAGTCAAACATGAGTCCTCAGGCTTTGCAGGCAAGTACCCTAACTGCTAATCCATCTCCAGCCCCAGAATATTTTTAATGATTATCTTCAGGTAGAGGATGTTCTAGTGATTTTTATCTTACTTGTACTTACTTGTGAGTTACTTTTGAAATAAGAAAAAATATATTAATTCTAATTCCTCTTGCAAGAAGATCACATTAAGACGTCACTAATTTGTGCTTCAATAAAAAAAAAAAAAAAAAAGAGTTCTGGGTCTTTTCCTAAGAACACAATTTGCTAAAGGGAGGAAAATCACTTCTGAGTCCTTAAACCCAAATAGTGAGGTCATACCTTCAGGACCACTCAATGTCTGTGGAATGGACTGACACTGATTTTTAAGGGCTGATGTAGAGATGAAGATAATAGAAAATTGGTAGAGGGAAGATGGGGCTTCCTGAAGACCCTTTAATATATGGATTCATTTTCTCTTAAAGGGAGAGAGAAGAATGGAGAACATTTCTATAGTGACCAAATTAATCCCATCAATGTTGTCCCTCAACTGAAATGACTACATTATGATCTATGGACAGGGATTTCAATGGTCTGGCCTTTAGCACCTCAGAGGTCTCACCAGTTAATGGTGATGTGACTGATGGCCTTCTCTGTGCTGGCGAAATCTTTATACCAACCCCCATCCTGTCTCCCATGTCTAATCTGAATCGAGTGTCATGGATTGCAGTCCTGAACACCTCTCGGATTATACCAGGTCTTGCCACCTTTGCCCTCACCACTTTGCCTCACCAGGAAACATGACAACAGACAGCAGCCTGTTAACTGGTCTAACTCCAGCTATCTTTCATGCTCTATATTACCAGCAGGGGACCGCTTTTAATAGGAAAATATGATCGTATCATTGTCCATATACATGAAACCATTCACTGACTTCCCACAGCACTCGTAATAAAGTCCTTCTTGGTAGGTAGGTTTGGAAGGAGGACTAGAGCGCAGCACCTGCTCTGCGGGCAGCAGGAGGCAGGATACTGGCCTTCAGCTGGCTGTCGGGAATGGGACTGCGATAGCAGCTGAGAGGAGGGCGGAGAGGCGGGTAAGTGGTACCAGTGATCGTGGAAATGATGGTAACAATTATTTGTGAAGTGGTGGGCCTCTGAGGGACAAGAGTGATCAGCTTAGGAAAGGAGCTAAGAGGTTGGGTGCGACCAGATCTCAAGTGCAGTGAAATTGTGTGAACCCTATTTCATGTGCCCAGAAAAGAACTCTGCATCTTGGTTTGACAGAACCATAGAAATACAGTTTTTCATTGTGAGGGGCAGTAGGGAGATACAGTTTGTTCAGATATATTCACATATTATATGATTCAAACATTTAAAGTTTATGAGTCAATAGTGGGTTTTTTAGTATATCCAGCCCAGTTGTGCAACCACCACTACAATCAATTTTAGAATATTTTCATCAACTTAAAAGAAATCCCACTGGGCATTGAGGCACATGCCTATAAAATTCCCATATTCAGGGGCTGGGGAAATGGCTTAGTGGTTAAGGCGTTTGCCTATGAAGCCTGAGGACCATGGTTCCATTCCCCAGGACCCACATAAGCCAGATGCACAAGGGGGCACATGCGTCTGGAGTTCGTTTGTAGTGGCTGGAGGCCCTAGTGCACCCATTCTATCTCTCTTTCTATCTGCCTCTCTCTCTCTCTCTCATAAATAAATAAATAAATAAATAAATAAATAAATAAATAAATAAAAATACATTTAAAATTCTAGCATTCAAGAGGCAGAGGCAGAAGGATCACATGTTCTAGGTCTTTCTGGCCTACAGAGTAAGTCCAAGGCCAAAGTGGGCAACTTAGTGAGTCACTGGACATTTGATTGCTTTCACCTTTGGACTATTGTGAAAATGCTACTATGAACATAGATGTACAGGTACCTCTTCAAGACTCTGTATTGCGTTCTCTGCGAATCACTGGGTCACATTTTAATTATTTGGAAAAGGCTAACATTGTCATAACAACTGCACCATTTTACATCCCTACCAACAATATACAAGGGTGCTGGTTTCTTCACATGTTCACCAATATTTGTTATTTTCTGTTCTTTTTATAGTAGCCATCTTAATAAGTAGAAGTGGTATCTTAGTTTGACTTATGTTTCTCTCATGATCTTTGATATCAACCATCTTTTCATGTTTCATGTACTTACTGGCCATTTGTATATCTTCTTTGGAGCAAGTCTTTTCCAGTCATTTGAAGGAGAAATTAAGCACATTTCTTAAACCAGGTTGTTATTATGATAGTGTTGTATGCAAGTTTTCCTTCTCCTCCTCCTCTGTATGTGTGTCAGGGGGTGTATGTGTTTGCATATATGAAGATCAAGTCATCCTCCACCTTTTTTTTTTCGAGGTAGGGTCTCACTCTAGCCCAGGCTGACCTGGAATTCACTGTGTAGTCTCAGGGTGGCCTCGAACTCACAGCGATCCTCCTACCTCTGCCTCCCAAGTACTGGGATTAAAGGCGTGCGCTACCACACCCGGCTCCACCTTAGTTTTTGAGATAGGGTCTGTCACTGAACCTGACGTTCCCCAATTCAGCTGGACTAGCTAGTCAGCAAGTTCCAGGGATCCAACTGAGCTCTCTCTCCAGACCCCTACATATTTTATATCATAGATACAACTCCGTTACTGTGTGTGTGTGGTGCTGGGTGTCAAACCCAGGGCTCTCATGTATGCAATCTACTACTATAATATACCCCAAGCCCCCCCTTTCACTCTTCTTTAAATTTTACTTTATTTATGAGATGAGAAAGACAGAGAGGGAGAGAGAGGAAAAAAAGTAGGACAGGATCTCTCTCTGTACCCCAGGCTGGCTTCCAACTTTCTGCCCTGCCCCAGCCTCCCAAGTGCCTTACAAGTGTGTGCCACCGTGCCTGGCGTAACAGCATCCTTTGAAGGACAACATTTCTAATTTTGATGAAGTCCAACTTATTTTTTTTTTCTTTTATTGCTCATGCTTTTGGAGTCATAGCCAAGAAATTATTGCCTAATCCACTGTCACAAAGATATATGCTTATGCTTTATTCCAAGAGTTTTATAGTTTTAGCTTTTGTATTTAAGTCTTTGACCATTTTGAGTTAATTTTTCATGTAATGTGAGGTAGGTGTCCAACTTTATTCTTTTACATGTGGCTATCCAGTTGGCCCCAGAACAATTTGTTGGGGAAAAAAAATGTTCTTTCACCATTAAATTATTTTGGCACCCTGTTGTAATTCAATTGATCATAAATGTAGAGTTTATTTGGAAATTGTCGATTCTTTTCTAGTGATCTATCCTTATCTGTTCTTATTCCAGGAGTAGTTGTCTTAGTTATCACACTTTTTAGTAAATTTTCATATTGAGAAGTGTGTCTTCCAACTTTGTTCTTCATTTTCAAGACTGTTTAACTGCGCTGGGCCACCTGGTCACCTGGGTTTTAAGATAAGTTTATCAATTTCTGAAAAGAAGCCAGTAGTACTTTTTTGTTTGTTTTGCTTTGTTTCTGAGGTAGGGTCTCGTTTTAGCCCAGGCTGACCTGGAATTCACTATGTAGTCTCAGGCTGGCCTTGAACTCATGGTGATCCTCCTACCTCTGCCTCCCAAGTGCTGGGATTAAAGGCATACACCACCATGCCCAGCTAAGTAACACTTTTGATTAGGATTGTATGCATCAACTTGGGAAACATTGCCATCTTAGCAACATTGAGTCTTCTGATTCATTAACATTGGCTGTCTTTCCATTTATTTAGATCTCCTTTAATTTCTTTTAACAGTGTATTTTGTAATATTTAGAGTTAAGTTTTATACTTTATTACATTTTTCTTTTTATAGTTTTATTTATTTATTTGAGAGATAGAGAGAAAGAGGCAGAAAGAGAGAGAGAATGGGCATGCCAGGGCATCCAGCCACTGCAGATAAACTCCAGACACATGCGCCACCTTGTGCATCTGTCTTACATGGGTCCTGGGAATTTGAACCTGAGTTACTTTGCAGGCAAGAATCTTAACCACTGAACCATTGCTCCAGCCTCTCTTTATTTTTATTTTTATTTATCCATTTTGAGAGAGAAATGGGGGTAGGGCAGAGAGAGAGAAAGAGAGAATGGGTGTGCCAAGGCATCCATCCAGCCACTGCAAACGAACCTAAGATGCATGTGCCATCATGTGCATCTGCCTTATGTGGGTACTAGGGAATCAAACCTGACACCTTAGTCTTCACAGACAAGCACCTTAAGCACTAAGTCATCTCTCCAGCGCTATTAAATTTATTTCTATATGTGTTTATTTCTAAATTTTTATTTATTTATTTATTTGAGAGAGAAGGGGGGGGAGAGAGAATGGGTATACCAGGGCCTCTAGCCACTGCAAACAAACTCCAGGTGCATGTGGCCACCTTGTACATCTGGCTTACATGAGCAGCGGGGAATCGGACCTGGGTCCTTAGGCTTTGCAGGCAAGTGTCTTAACTGCTAAGCCATCTCTCCAGCCCAAGATGTGTTATTTTTTTATATCACTGTAAAGGAAGTTTATTTTACTTTCATTTCTAAACTCATTCATTAAAACTTATAGAGGTGGGCTAAAGGGATGACTTAGCATGTAAGGAATTTGCCTACGAAGCCAAAGGACCCAGGTTCGATTCCCCAGGACCCATGTTAGCCAGGTGCACATGGAGGCACACATGTCTGGAGTTCGTTTGCAGTGGCTGGAGGCCCTGGCATGCCCATTCTCTCTCTTTCTCTGTCAAATAAATAAATAAATAAAAATAAAATATTTAAAACTTATAGAGGTGAAATTTATTTATGAATGCACTTTTTTGTCTTCTGCAGCCTTGCTAAACTCATTTATTAGTCCTACTAACTTTTTTGCATATGTGTGTGGTGCATGAATGTGTGTGTTCATATGTGTGTTGGACAGATTGCTCAGTGATTAAAAAGGCTCAATTCCCCAATATCCATGTAAAGCCAGATGCACAAAGTGGCATGTGTATCAGTTTGTTTGCAGTGGCAGGAGGCCCTGACTCCCCCATTACCTCCCCCCACACCCTTCTCTCAAATAAATAAATAGGTAAATAAGTAAATATTTTAAAAGATCATTTATAATGTTGTACACTACAAATCCCAATGACAAAGTTATAACCTGAAAATGCTATAAATTACATACAAATCTGGTGGTAATATGTATATCATTGTACTATAGCATTTTATTTTATTTTTTATTACCAGTACATACTCATCAATGTCAAACAAGAAGGAAAATGTGGGACTGGAGAGATGGCTTAGTGGTTAAGGTGCTTGCCTGCAAAGTCAAAGTACCCAGGTTCAATTTCTAAATACCCACATTAGCCAGATACACAAGGCGGTGCATGGGTCTGGAGTTCATTTGCAGTGGTTAGAGGCCCTGGTGTGCCCATTATCTCTCCGCCTTTCTCTTTCTCTCTCTCTCTCTAAAATAAGTCAATAAATAAATTTTTTTTGAGGTAGAGTCTCCCTCTAGCCCAGGATGACCTGGAATTCACTATGTAGTCTCAGAGTAGCCTCAAACTTACAGTGATCCTCCTACTTCTGCCTCCCAAGTATTGGGATTAAAGGCATGTGCCACCATGCCCAGCAATAAATTAATAAAATATATATTTTTTTTAACTTTTTTGGTTTTCTGACATAGGGTTTCACACTTGCCCAGGCTGACCTAGAACTCACCATGTAGTCTCAGAATGGCCTCCAATTCACAGCGATCCTCCTACCTCTGCTCCCAAGTGCTGGAATTAAAGGCTTGTGCCACCATGCCCTGCCTTTTTTATTTGCAAGCAGAGATAGAGATAGAGAGAGAAAGAGAGAGAGAGAGAGAGAATGGGCACACCAGGGCCTGTAGCCACTGTAAATAAACTCCAGATGCATGTGCCCCTTGTGCATCTGGCTTATGTGGGTCCTGGGGAATCAAACCTGGGTCCTTTGGCTTCGCAGGTAAATGCCTTAACTGCTAAGCCATCACTCCAGCCCAATAAAATATTTTTTAAAAGAAAGAAAATGTGAAGTTTGAATGTTATAATTTTTAAATATTTATTGATTTGAGAGTGAAAAATAGAGAATGGATATATCAGGGTCTCCTGATGCTATAAACTCCATACACATGTGCCACTTTGTACATCTGGGTTTATATGGGTACTAGAGAATCAGACTGGAGCTATCAGGCCTTGCAAGCAAATGCCTTTAGCTGCTGAGCCATCTCTACAGCCCAAATGTTGTTTTTGAGGTACAATAAATTGCAGATTGTTATTGAATTAGATAACAAGTAATTATGTTTATTACATAATGACATTATAGTTGTACTAAAAGAACACAACATATATAGCAACCTTTACTAAATTAAAAACTTACAATATTACTAGCTCACAGAAAAACAATGGTCAAAAAAGCTGGAAAACTTAAAATTGAATATCTCAATGCAGCAGAGTTTCTCCACAAAAAATAATATGAAAATCAGGCCTCAACCAAATTAACTTTCCAAGAGGCTCATTTGTTAACAAAGCAAGGAAAGCTGTTTATAAATGGTAAGTTAATTAAATCATGTTTGATTGCAGCAGCTGAAGAATGTGTCCAGAGAAAATAAACTCACTTAAGATTATTAGCCTTTCAGCAAAATAGTTGTTCAAAGAGCTGCGCACATTGGAGCAGCATAAATAGCAAATTTAAAGACAGGACAAATGATTTCAAGTGGTTTTCTTTGGCTCTGGATGAGTCGACAGCTGTTAACAATATCGGTCAGTTTTTATTGTTTATTTGAGGAAGCAATGCCAAATTTGAAGTGACTTACGAATTGGTCTCTAAGGATGGTTGAGACAGAAGAGCCACAGGTGAGAATAGCTGAAAAAACATTCAGTACAACTTGAGATGGAATCTGCTAAGATGTGTTATAACTAATGATGTCAAAACTATGTAGAGCAGAAATAAAGGTGTAGTTGGGCTCTTCAAAATGTGTGAAAGATGTAATTAGAGCCTATGGTTATCATTGTTTAGTCATCTGCAGGCACAGTGAGGAAAATATTTTAGCCTATTATGTGTTGTTAAAATAGTAGTGTCGAGAGTGAACCCCATTAGGGGCTGGGGAGATGGTTCAGTACATAAAGCGCTTGCTGTGCAGACATGAGTACCTGAGTTTAGATCCCCGGCACCCATGTGAAAGCCAGTTGCTATGACAGTTATCTGTAATCCTAGTGCAGTGTAATCCCTGGCAAGAAGCATTTTCTAGAAGCTAGCCTGGTGACTGCAGCAGTTAACAATGAAGGACCCTGCCTGAAATGAGCGGAAGCTGAGGACTAACACCCAGAGTTGCCCTCTGACCTCCACATGTGTGGCATGGCATGCGCATGCCCGCACTCTCACACATGCACCAAAAAAATAAGAGTTAACCTCATTCGCTCTGGGAAATTTAACCACTGACAGTTCTGTGGATTCTTGTCAGAAAGAAGAACTGAAGATATTAAGGCATCTGTCCACATATCATTTTGATGGCTTAATAGTAGCAAAGTTCTACTGCGATTTTTTTCAGCCCAGAATTAAGATCTATATTTTCCTGAATGAGAAAAAGCACCCCCAATTCTTATTATCAAACACTGAATAATTTTAGAAATTTGATTTTTAGACTGGGGAGATGGCTCAGTGGTTAAGGACACTTGCTTGCAAAGCCTGATGGCTGGGGCTCCATACCCCAGTGTCCATGTAAATCCAGATTCACAATGTGGTGCATGCATCTGTAGTTTGTTTGCAGTGGCAAGAGGCCATGACATGCCATATTCTCATTCTCTCTCTCTCACACACACAAAGTAAATTTTAAAATAAAGAAATTGGTTTTTTTCTGCAGACTTAATGTTTCTTAATGAACTAAACCAAAACTACAAGGCAAAAAGATGCTTGTTTGTGAAATTTATACTGTGGTAAAATGATTTTGACTGCAACTAATGTTTGCACCACAAGTAATATCAAGCTGCTTTATGTATTCCTCATGCTTTCGGAAGCTGAAATAATAACTAAGCCCTCCATTCTACACAAATGTCTAGTGAGTATATTTTCTAAGTTCAGACTATATTTCTAGAAGTGTTTTTGTTGTTGATAATGATGAAACAAGTGCAAAAGAAACTTCTATTCTTTAAAACTCATTTAAAGTGGGACTTGGTGATGCACACCTTTAATCCCATCACTCGGTAGGCTGAGGTAGGAGGATCACTGTGAGTTCAAGGCCAGCCTGGAACTTCAGAGTGCGTGCCAGGTCATCCTGGGCTAAAATGAGACCCTGACTCAAGAGATAATAATAAAATAAAATTCATTTAACTGCAGTTAAGGAACGTTCACCTAACTCTCAGTTGAAAGTGATTAATCTGCAATGTAATGACAAGCTAAAAGGCAAATATAAAGAGAAAAGTCAAATTGAATTCTATAAATCCCTCCCAAATGATGAATAGGCTTAATTAACATCATATGCTCATGGGTTCACATCAGTATTTGGTAGTACTTATCTGTGGGAGAAAGACGTTTCCAAAGATGAAATACTTAAGATCTCATTACAGATCAGAACTAAGAGATGATCTGATTTTGATAGTAGGGAACACTGACTTTGCACTCCAATTAAGTGAAATGTTATTTCTTCCAAAAAGAGAATTCAATGATTCTTATTGATAGACTTACATGTAAATATATACTTATTATATTTTGAGTGTTATCAATGAAAATGTTACAAAGTTATTTTGTCTTATTGTATAAGTATCTATAAAAATCCCTGATTTTGCCTTTTTCCTCAAAATTTAAATTCTTTACTTTTGGCCAGTCACAAAAATCAGGTGATCCCTGGCTTACATGTCCTAAACCTAGCTTTCATACGTTCCAGCACCACGAAAGTACCCTGCCTCACATTACATTTTCCTTCTCCTTTGATCTCTGTATGTGCTGGTCCCTCCGTGTAGAGTTCTCTTGTTCTCCCCACTCCCACTGGCTGGCTCCTTATTGTTCTGCACTTCTTAACTGAGATACAGCTTTTTCAAAAATGTGTTTACTGACACTCCCCGCCACTGTGAGATAGATACCCCTTCTATGAACTCCCACAACATCCTGAAGCTTCCGTACATCAGTAACACTTTTCACATTGTCTATGACAGAAAATCCAAAGATGTTTAAAGAAAAATAAAGTCTTCCATCTATTTAGGAACAGACTTCCTTTTCCTAGAGGATGCCATTATTGCATTTTTCTTGGGTAACCTTCCTAAGATCTCTACCTGCACAACACACATATTTTTTTCTTTTCCTCTACAAATGATAGCATGCTCCAGGATGCCGGTCTTACTTGTAAGAATACATTTCAAATCTTCCAGGGTATGCTACCAAACCTTAGATGCTACTAAATCCCATATTTTTCCTATGCACATATACTTTTGACAAAGTTTAATTTATAACTTAATCACAGTGAGAGATTAACATTAAACAATAATAAAATGGAATAATTTTAATAATGTACTCTGATAGAAGTTATGTGAATGGGCTGAAGAGATGGCTTAGCAGTTAAGGCGCTTGCCTGCAAAGCCTAAGTACCCATGTTCTACTCTCCAAGTCCCGTGTAGCCCGATGCAAGGTGACGCAAGTGCATAAGATTGCACATGTGCACTAGGTGGCATACCCGGATGTAGTTCGATTATAGTGGCTGGGGGACCCTGAGCACCAGTTCTCTCTCTCTCTCTCACTCACTTCTACTCTCTCACATGAAAAACAGGCCAGTCTGTTGGACCTGCGTCACAAATAAAGAAGTTATGTAAATGTAGTCTCTTGCAAATTTTCTTGTTCTATGTCCATACTTCTTAGGGTAATTTAAAATACAATGTCTCCATGATGAAATGAAATGCAGCAAGTTATGAAGGCATTATAAAGTTGCCTAAGGCTACTGTATAAGGGTTATGAATACAAACACTGCAATCCTGTGACAGTTGATCTCATAACTGAGTTGTCTGGTAATTACTAACAGGCAAGTAGTATATACAGTATGGGTAAAATGGACAATGGATGATTCAAGTCCTGCTTGGAACAGAGTAAGATGTGTGACATTATACTACTCAGTGCACAAATAAAGGCTTTCAAATTGTTTTTGGAATTTTCCTTTTGATTTTTTTTTTTTTTAGTACAGTTGACCATGAGTAACTAAAACTATTGAAAGTGATACTGTAGATAAAGGGAGAATTACTGAAATATAAATAAGTAGCTCTCTGCTGAGGCTTTTTTTTCCACTAACCTACAAACTTTATTTCATATGTACCTTGTAGAGTTGCCTCATCCTTTTCCTTAGTGAGACAGACTTAACACAACAAACTTCATCAATTTTAAGGGTATAATTAAATGAGTTTTGACAAATGTATATTACAATGTAAACACCATCACAATCATGTTATACAACATTTTCACTGTCCCCCTCAAGTCTTCGTGTCCTAAGCCATCACTTATTTTATTTCTGTCACTCTTTCTGGAATTTCATTAAAAATGAATCACATATTGGATATCCTAATGTGTTTCATTTCTTTTGTTAAACCTGTTTCTGACACTCATCCCCATGGCTGCATGCATTAATAGTTTCTTCCTCTTTGTTGCTGAACAGTATATGTCATCGTGTGGAATGTCATAGTGTAGGTATCCATTCACCTTTGTATGAACATTTTGATTGTTTCTAGTTTGGAGCTATTAAACTGTCCATGAGAGCTGCAGATGCCACTCACAGATTCAGCACACTTGCCTACCATGTGCAAAGCCCTGTGTTCAATCTCTAGATGGGGGAAGGAGTTTTACAAACATTTGTGGACAATGCTTGTGTGAACATCTTTCTCTTGGACAAATGTTTTGGAATGAGCTGGCTGCACAATGTGGAATTTTGTGTTTAATAGCTTAGAAGACTACCCAACTACCCTTTCTCTTCTCCTGGCAACAGTTAATGAGAGTTCTAAGAGCTCTCTGTCCTTCCTAACCTTTTCTGCAATGGCCCTTTCTAATTTCAGCCGTGCTGGTGGATGAACACAGTGGTGTCTTATCGTGGTTTTATTTGCATGTCCCTGGTGAATAATATGCAGAGCATCTTTCCGTATGCTTACTGGCCATTGGTATTTCTTTTTTGGTGAAATGTCTGTTTATATTGTTTGCTCATTTTTGATTGACTTGTTTGTCTTAATATGACTTAGTTACAAGAATTCTTTGTATACTCTAAACATAATTACTTTGTCAGATACATTTTGTACACTTTTTTCAAATCTGTGGTTTGCCTTTTCATTTTCATAATACTGTGATTTGAAGAACAGAAGTTTTTAATTGTGGAGGCTAACTTTTCTTTCTTTTATATTGCATACATTTTGAGTCCTATTTAAGAAATCTTTGCCAAACCCAAGGTTATTAAGAATTCTGCTTCTCAGAATTTTTGTAGTTTTAGCTTTTGCATTTGGGTCTGTAACCCATTTTGAGTTTGTTTGTTTGTTTATTTATTTATTTATTTATTTATTTAATTCAAGCAGAAAGAGACAGAGAGGAGGGAGAGAGAATGAGCATACCAGGGCCTCTAGCCCCTGCAAAAGAATTCCAGATGTAAGTGCCACAATCTGCATCTGGCTTTACATGGGGGTACTAAGGAATAGAACCCAGATCATTAGGCTTTACAGGCAAGTGCCTTAACTGCTGAGCCATGTCTCCAGCCTGAGTTAATTTTTGTATAGGGTGTGACTAAAGGATCAAGATTCTTTCTTTTTCTTTTTTTAAATTATTTTTATTTATTTATTTGAGAGCGACAGACAGAGAGAGAAAGGCAGATATATATAGAGAGAATGGGCACACCAAGGCCTCCAGCCACTACAAACGAACTCCAGACGCGTGCGCTCCCTTGTGCATCTGGCTGACGTGGGTCCTGGGGAATCGAGCCTCGAACTGGGGTCCTTAGGCTTCACAGGCAAGCGCTTAACCACTAAGCCATCTCTCCAGCCCGAGGATAAAGATTCTTTTCCTTCATTTATTTTGCTTTCTTCCTTCTACTTATTTATTATTAGTTGTGTATAGTTATACATACAAAATGGTGTTCCAGTGTTTTTTGTTGAAAACACTATCCTTTCCCTCTAGGATCAGAGGTGAAAGGTGAAGTGCGTGTTTTCAAAGTCTGACTGCCGGGGCTCAGCTCCCCAGTACCCACATAATGCCAGATACACAGAGTGGTGTGTGCATCTGGAGTTCGTTTGCAGTGGCAAGAGGTCCTGGTGCAACCATATTCTCTCTGCCCCCACCTCTCTTTCTGTCTCTTCCTTACTTAACTGCTTGCAAATAAATAAAATATTTTTTAAAAAATTAGTTGAGGGCTGGAGAGATGGCTCTCTCCCTTCTCATTAATAAAATAAAAATACTAAACTTAAGTCATGTTGTAGACTGTCTCCATTATTCAAAAAAAAAAAAAAAAAGCATTGCTTTGTGCCCTGGGCAGACAGAAATGCATTTGATTTTTGTATACTGATACTGGAGGGGCTGGAGAGATGGCTTAGCAGTTAAGGCACTTGCTTGTGAAGCCTAAGGACCCAGGTTCGATTCCCCAGGTGATGCATGCGTCTGGAGTTCATTTGCAGTGTCTAGAGGCCCTAGCACACCCATCCTCCTTCCCTCCCTCCCTCTGTCTCTCTCTCTCTCTCTGCCTCTTTCTTTCTTTCTCTCTCTCTCAAATAGATAAATAAATAAATAAAATGTATACATGTTTAAAATAATGATGATGATGATGATACTGGAGCTTACAATCCTGCTAAACTTACCTGTTAGTTCTGGCAGCTGGTTTATAGATTCCTTGGGATTTTCAGAAAGCCGCTCATATCATTTGTGAATAAAGAGTTTGACTTCTTCTTTTCCAGTCTGTATACCTCCATGCTCCCTCACTGTTTTTTGCACTGGCTAATACTTGCAGCACAATGTTGAATAGAACTGAGTCCCCATCTTATGTCTGATCTTTAGGGGAAAACATTTAAACCGTTACCAACAAGTCTGCTATAGCTGTAGGGGTTTTTTTCACAGATGCTCTGCTCTCTATCAGGTTAAGGAAGTTCCCTTTTGCTCTTAAGGGATTATTTTTGTCACAAAGGGATTCATTTCTACATTTTTGAAAATTATTCTTTTTTACATGTGTTAATACAGTGAATTGCATTATCTAACACTAAATCAGTCCTGTAATCCTAGGATTATTTTTACTTCATCAAAATATATTATCCAGGCTGGAGAGATGGCCTACTAGTTAAGGCGCTTGCCTAAAAAGCCAGATGTACAAGGTGGCGCATCCACCTAGAGTTCATTTGCAGTGGTTGGAAGCCATGGTGTGCCCATTTTCTCTCTCTCTCTCTCTCTTTCTCCAATAAATAATTAATAAAAAATACATTATCCTTCAAAATTACTTTTTGTTTTTTAAAATTAATAATTTTATGTACATGTTCTGAAGGATACTGATTTATAGATTGTTTTCCTTGTTTTACCTTTGGTTTTATTAGTGAGGCAATGTCAGCTTCATAGAATGAGCTGGGAAGTTGCCCCATCTTCTATTTTCTGCAAATGCTTCTATAGAATTGGTAGAATTTACCATGAAGCCTTCTGAGCCTAGAGATTTTGTTTTTGAGTAGGATTTTAACTGGAGCCTTTACTAGATACAGGGCTATTCATATTATCCACTTCTTTTTGAGTAAGTTCTGATAGTTTCTATCTTTCAATCTCAGTAGTTATTTTAAGGAAACTTGCATATTTCCTTATCGTTCTCTTAGTATCTGTAGTATAGATAATGGTGCCCTTTCACACTGCTGGAAGTGTCTTGCCTCCTTTATGCCTGGTTGATCTGATTACAGACTTAATAAATTTATTAATCTTTTCAAGGAACCGGGTTTTGGTTTCTTTGATTTTTCCCTACTACTTTTGTGTTCTCTATTTTATTGATTTCACTTTATTATTTCCTTTTGTTTATGCTTTGAGTTTAATTTGTTCTGCTTTTTTTCAGGGGGGTTTCTTTGAAGTAGGGTCTCACTCTAGCACAGGCTGACCTAGAATTTGCTCTGTATTCTCAGGGTGGCCTTGAACTCACAGTGATCCTCCTACCTCTGCATCCTGAGTGCTGTTCTTATTTGTTTAATTTCCTAAGGTAGTAGCTTTTTTCATATATTGAAGTGTTATCTAACATAAGGGTTGAGTTCTATAAATTTCCCTTGAGGTACTGCTTACATTGTATCCCATGAATTTTTATGTCATATTTTCATTTTCATTTGGTTCCAAATATAGTATGTTTTCCCCTGTGATTTTTTCTTGTACCTGTGGGTTATTAAGAAATGTATTTTTAATTGGACTGGATCATTTAGTTGTACTTTTATATTTCAAGTACTTGATCATTTTCTATATTTCTCAATGATTTCTAATTTAATTTTGTTATGATTATATAACATATCTTGTATGATTATACTTTTAAAAATATATTGAAATTTGTAGTATGGATTAGGGTATAATCCATCTTGGAAAATGTTCTCTTTCCACTTGAAACAAATATATTCAGTTTTTGTTTAACATAATGTTCTATGAATTAGAATCCATATGAATTGTTCTATCAATTAGGTCAAATTGGTTCAAGTCTTCTACATACTTATTGATTTTCTATCTACTAATTCTATTAATTATTGAAAATTTTGAAATTCCAAGTATAGTTGTGGATTTTTCTATCCTCCCATTCCATTATTTTTGTTTCATGTATTTTAAAGCAAGATTACTAGGATTGTTATAACTATTAATAAGTTGACTCCTTTGCCATTATGAAATGACCCACCTTATCCCTGGTAATATTTGCTCTGAACTATACTTTGTCCAACATAAATATAATCATTTCTTTTGGCTAACATTTTCTATCTTTTGCCCTAACTACATAGTGCAATCTTTTATAATCCAATTTGAAAATCTCTGCCTTTAAAATTAGGATATTTATACCACTACAATTATTCTTGCATTTAAATCAACCACTCACGATTTTCATGTTCTTTCTTATCTTTTTCTTCTTTTCAAGTGATTCAGATTAATCTTTTAATGGCTTACTAGTTATATTTCTTTGTGTTGTTTTTATTTGTTTTTTGAGTAGTTGCTTTTAAATTTATGATATACATCTTCAACTTATAGTCTATCTTCCCAGCCCCACATTGTTATTTCTTTGTAATTCTTGCAGAACCATTTTCAAGATAAGAAAAATATATCTGAGGATTTTTTTTTGATGCTGAGTCTCACTCTGTAGCCCAGTTCTGCCTCAAACACACTGTCTTACCTCAAACCTCTCAAGTAATAGGATTAAATTGTACACTGCTACACCCAGCTTGAGGATTTTAAAAATTATTTGGTGGTTTTTGTTGTTGGTGGTGGTTTGCTTGTGTGTGTGGTATGGTGTGATGTGTGCACATGCATGTGCACATGCAGTGCCCATGTGCTTACCTGCAGTAGGGTGTGCTCATCTGTGGTAGCCAGAGTAGAACACCGGGTAGTCCATGACAGAGTATCTTACTGATCTGGGAGCTTGCCATTTCCCCCCAAGCTCCTGAGATCCTCAGTTCTCTGTGCCCCTGTGGGAGTAGGGTTATAGCTGTGGGTGGCTATGCCCAGCTGCTTATGTGGATCTTGGGAATCAAACTCAAGTGTTCTCTCAGGCTCCCTCAGGGCCTCATCTTATACATTAATCATTGAGCCAGCTCTCCAGCCCTAAAATTTGTTTCTTTTAATTGATTTTTAATTTTATTATGGTCAAAGAGCATATATTTTGAAATATACTGGCTGTATTTTATGGTCTCAAATATCATTAATCTTGAACACTCCTTGCATACTTTTTTGCATTTTTTATATATAATTTTCTGTAAGTATAAATTAGGTCTAGGTGGGCTGGAGAGATGGCTTAGTGGTTAAGACACTTGCCTGCAAAGCCTGAGGACCCAGGTTCAATTCCCCAGATCCTGTGTAAGCCAAATACATATGGTGGCACATGCATCTGGAGTTCTAGCAGTGGCTAGAGGCCCTGGTGTGCCCATTCATTCTCTGTGTGTGTGTGTGTCACACACACACACACATATTAAATAAATAAAAATAAATTAGGTTCAGGCAGTTAATGATGTCATCCATTTCTTTTATATCATTACTGCATTTTTATCTAATTAGTCTATTGGTTATCAGTAAAGACATGTTAAGATATCCACAGATATAATAGAGTATATTTCTACTTTTCCAGGCAGATTTGTTACTGTTTGCCTCAAATGTTTTGATGATCTCCTTTTAGGGTTGTGTGTATTATATATTTCTTTGATCTTTTCCTCATTAAGTGTCCTTCTTTGTTTGTAGTTTGCTGCTGTTCCTAAGTCTATTTTATTTTACATTAAGAAAACCATTATGGTTTTCTTATCCTTCAGGCTTGTATGATTTGCAGCCTTCTACTTTTTATTTTACTTTCAGTCTATTAGTGTATTTTTATTTAAAGTGTGTCTCTTGTATATAGCATATAATTATCCTCCTTAAATTTATTTGTGTGTGTGTGTGTAGTGTGTGTGTGTGTGTGTGTGTGGTCAGAGAAGTTGTGCTCCACCATTTTTGAGACAGTCTCTTACCATTATAAATGAGTCTGGCCCACATGCTTTGAATTTTCCTCCCATTGTCTCCCATTGTCCTAAGCATGCTGAGATCACAGATGCATGAGCTACTTTGCATTTGGCTCTATGTGAGTGGTGGGAAGTTGAACCTGAGCTGGAAAGCTTTGCAAGCAAGCATCTTTAACTGCTAAACCATTTCCCCAACCCTTTCCTTGATGTTTTTCTAATGAGAGACAGAGAGACAATTAGTGTTCCAGGACCTCCAGCCACTGCTATCAAACTCCAGATGCATGCACCACCTTGTGCACATGTGCAACCTTGCATATATGTCATCTGTGTATCTGGCTTACATGGGATTTGGGGAATTGAACATGGGTCCTTAGGCTTTGCATGCAAGTGCCTTAACTGCTAAGCCATCTCTCCAGACCCTATCCTTGATTTTTTAAGATGGCCTGACAATCTCTGCCTTTTAATTGAAGTATTATTTAAAATATTTTATTTATTTAAGGGAAAAGAGCGAGGAAAAAAAATGGGCATGGCAGGGCCTCTAGCTATTGCAGATGAACTCCAGATGCATGTGGCCACCTTGTGCATCTGGCTTTATGTGGGTACTGGATAATCGAACCTGAGTCCTTGGACTTTGCAGGCAAGTGCCGTAACCACTGAGCAATCTATCCAACCTTTATTGGAGTTTTTCCACTTAAATTTAATGTAATTACTGATATGATTGGATTTTGGTCTTTCCTTTTACTGTTAGCTTTTGTTTTTCTCTTTTGTTTTTAATTTATCTTTTCATCCTCCCCTGATTTTTTTGTCAATCACATAGTTTAGGATATCAACCAAAAAACATCTTTCTTGGGCTGGAGAGATGGCTTAGCGGTTAAGCGCTTGCCTGTGAAGCCTAAGGACCCCGGTTCGAGGCTCGATTCCCCAGGACCCACGTTAGCCAGACGCACAAGGGGGCACACACGTCTGGAGTTCGTTTGCAGTGGCTGGAGGCCCTGCCGTCGTGCCCATTCTCCCCCCCCCCCTCTCTCTCTCTCTCTCTCTCTCTGCCTGTCACTCTCAAATAAATAAATAAACAAACAAAATTTTTTAAAAATCTTTCTGCATTACTTTTAGAGATGCATCTCTTGAAACATAACTCAGCCTACAGAGAGGTAATACTGAAAATAAAATATGGAATAACATTAAAGTAATATATGGAATTCTGGCAAAATTCTCCACTTGCTATCCCATAACCCTGCAGGCCTTAATATCATTTTGGTAATATTATGACATCTATAAACATAAATCCACTATTGTGATATTATAATTTTTGCTTTATTTATTCATATATATCTTCTCAATCAGGTAGAAAGAATGTTTCCTGTATATTTGCCTACTTACCAATCATATATTTTTCCATCATATATTTTTATGTATCAGCCATTTACCATCCCCTGTGCTCTTCAATTTTTCTTATAGGTCTATCTGTAGTACTGCTTAGTATTGTCATTTCAAGCTAAAGAGCTTCATTTAGTATTTCTGGTCGGACAAGCCTGCTAGTAACAAATTCTCTTTATTTTCTAAAACTTTCATTATTATGATTTATATTTTTATTTTTAATTTATTTATTCGTTATTTATTTATTTATTTATTTTTGGTTTTTCAAGATAGAGTCTTGCTTTAGCCCAGGCTGACCTTGAATTCTCTATGTAGTCTCAGGGTGGCCTTGAACTCACGGTGATCCTCCTACTTCTGCCTCCCGAGTGCTGGGATTAAAGGCATGCGCCACCATGCCCAGCTTATGCCTTTTACTTTTAAGGATAGTTTCACTGGACATAGAAATCTTGGTTGACAGATTTATTAAGTGCTTGACTTTGTAATGTTCTGGCTTCCATGGTATCCAATGAAATGGCACTGATTGACCTTATCATCAATTCCCCTGTGTTAACATGTTATTTTCCTATAAAGTTTCTTGTTTTTAAATATTTTTATTTATTTATTGGAGAGAGAGGAAAAAGAGAAAGAGGCAGATAGAGAGAGACAATGGGTGCACCAGGGCCTCCAGCCACTGTAAACAAACTCCAGAAGTATGTGCCACCATGTGCATCTGGCTTTCATGGGTCCTGGGGAATTGAACCTGACTCCTTAGGTTTCACAGGCAAGCACCTTAAGCACTAAGCTATCTCTGCAGCCCTAAAGTTTCTTTTAAAGTGTTATCTCTTTCTATGGTTTTCAACAGTTCTACTACGGTGTCTCTAAGATTGATTTTCTGTGTGTTTATCTTGCTTAGAGTATATTGATCTTTGTGGCTCTGTAAATTAATGTTTTCCACTAAATTTGGGAAATGTCTAGTCATTATTTCTTCAAATATATTCTAGTCCTTTTATACTTTTCCCCCATTTTCTGTGGTATTCTAATGAGTGAAACAGGGTCTTGCTGTGTAACCCTGGCTTGCCTGAAACTTACTGTGTAGACCAGGCTGGCCTATAACTTGAGATAATTCTCCTGCCTTGGCCTTCTGAATGCTGGGATTACAGGAATGCACCACTATGTATGGCTGGTTACATTCATTTTTATTGTTTTTTTTTTCCTCTCGTTTCATCAGATTAGACATCTCCATCCATTTGTCTTTAGTTTAGCTGATTGTAGTGATTAATTAATTGATTGTCTCTTCTGCCATCTTCAATCTTCTGTTGAGCCCGTCTAGTGTTTTTTTTTTTTTTTTGAGGGTTTTTTTTTTTTTTTTTTGAGGTAGTGTCTCTCTCTAGTCCAGGCTAACCTGGAATTCACTATGGAGTTTCAGGGTGGCCTTGAACTCATGGTGATTCTCCTACCTCTGCCTCCCAAGTGCTGGGATTAAAGGCGTGTGCTGCCATGCCCGGCCATTCTAGTGATAGTTTTTATTTGATGGTGCTGATGATCAAACCCAAGGGCCTCATGCATGTTGGGCAAGCAATCTATCACTGAGCCATACACCCAGACCTAGTGACTTTTCCATGACCATTATTGTAATTTTTAGATGATCCATTTAAAAATAGTTTCTATATCTTTGTTGAAATTCCCTATCTGTTCATTCATTGATAGCATATTTTTCTATAATTATTCAAACATATTTATAGTAAATATTTTTGTTGCTTTTGTTCTTTGGGTTTTTTTCAAGACAAGGGTCTCACTCTAGTCCAGGCTAACCTAGAACGCACTCTTAGTCCTAGGCTGGCCTCAAACTTACAGTAATTCTCCTAGCTCTGCCTCCCAAATGCTAGGAGTTAAAAATTTTTTTTGTTTGATAACTCCCAACATCTGGCTCTACTTGGAATTCTTTGAAATTGATGTGAAAGTGCTAGAGAGATGGCTCAGCTAAAGGTGCTTACTTGCAAAGCCTGATGGCCTGGGTTTGATTCTCCACTCAGTACCCATATAAAAGCCAGATGCACAAAGTGGTACGTGCATCTGGAACTTGTTGGCAGAGACAAGAATCCCTGTGTACCCATTCTTTCTCTCTCTCTCTCTCTCTCTCTCTCTCTCTCATAAAAGATATTTTTTATGAAGTTGATGTGGAGGCACTGGAGAGATAGCTTAGAGTTTTAAGTGCTTGCCTGCAAAGCCTAAGGAGCCAGGTTCAATTCCCTAGTACCCACATAGGCCAAATGCACATGATGGCTCATGCATCTGGAGTTCATTTGCAGTGGCTAGAGGCCCTGGCATGCCCATTCTCTCTCTCTCTCTCTGTCAAATAAATAAATAAAATATTTTTAATTGATGTAAAAACAAAGTATCATGGCTCATGCCTTTAATCCTAGCACTTGGGAGGCTGAGGCAGGAGGTTTTCCATGAAGCCTGGGCTACAGAATGAGACCTTGTCTCAAAAAAAAAAAAAAAAGTAACAAAAATGATACAAGTAAAATTGATTTTTTTTATATTGTGTCTTTGAGCTTCACTCTTTCAACATGGCCCCAGAATTGCCCCTGTGGCCTAGACACAGAAGACAGGCCTTTCTACCTTTTCTCTTCATGGCCTCGTCTTGGGGACTTCCTCCATCCCACCTTGTCCACACTGACTTCCTTGATGACTTTGACTCTTGGAGATCTTGTTATTCTCTAAACATGTGAGCTCATGTTCTATAATCTCATAGTAAATCACATCCTGTTGTTGACTAATTTTTCACTTTCATGTAACTTGCTTTCTAAGGGGATAGCTCCTTCAGGATTTGGAGGATATATTTTCTCTGGAATATCAGTAAAACGAGTTCCTTGTATACAATAGGTCTGTGCTGAGCACTTTGAAACAACATTTTATCTAGTCTTCCAAACACCTCGTAAGGTGGGTGTATAGGAGGAAACTAAGGTTCAAAATGTTCACACAAGGAACCTGAAGTTACAGAAATGAGTGAGTGACTAAACCAACATTAAAACTCAGCTCCACTTGAATCAAAGCTCATGTGCCATTTGTTTCTTATATTCTAGTTGGCCTAACCTCATGTTACTGGCTACTAGTCTGACTGTCACCATGTAGAACATACCCAGACAAATGTGTCAGTTCTTTGAATGGTATTTGGGGCCTAGCATTCTCTGCACAAACTTTTGTCATCAAAGAGTGACCTATGGCCTGCCCATCTGCTTTGGCCCTGGCCACCCTTTTCATCAGGATCTACTCACAGGACACTGGTCTCTGAACCCCTTAGTGGCCAACATGGTCTTTAGGTTTTCCCCAGTCATGTTTGCCAAGCGAGGACATGAGCAGGGCCGGCAGCAGACAGCGAGTCTGGAGGCCCACGAGTGCTTACTTTATCACTAGAAGCAGAAGTGCTTTCTGCAAGATGGGAAGCAGGCCCTGCCTGGGGAGGAGACAAACCAAAGGGACCTGCCTGGAAGTTTGAACTGAATTCTGTTCCTGTCTGTCTCTAGGGCAGTTTGAGTGTCTTTCCTGAATCATTTTCCAAGCATACCTGGTGGGGACTAAAACAGATAAAATATGCACCTCTTGTTGAGGGAATTCTTTAGAACACATCTTGCTCTCAGTGCTTTATAGATATGACCACCTCCTTGCTGCTGAGCCAAGTCCTTTGGTTTACTCCAGCATCTGCAGACTGGAAAAGGAAGCTTCTTGCTTGTTTTTTTAATATTTTATTTATTTGCAGAGAGAGAGAGAGAGAGAGAATAGGCACACCAGGGCTTCCAGCCACTGTAAATGAACTCCTGATGTATGCGCCACTTTGTGCATCTGGCTTTAAGTGGGTACTGGGAAATCGAACCCAGGTCGTTAAGTTTGACAGGCAAGGGCCCTTAGCCATTGATCCATCTCTCCAGCCCATCTTGATTATTTTTATTGTGCTATGCTGTGATGTTTGTTTACTTATTTAACTTACTTCTTTATCCCAAAGAAATCCGTAGAAAAGAATAGTTCCTCATTAGGTTGCTTCTTTGCTTAGGTCCCAAACCACCATGCTGAATTGTCGATCCAGCAGTCTTCTCTAAAAGTGAAGAGAATGCCTTGGGTTAAGAGTCATGTGGGAATAGCTCATACTAAATGCCATTATGAATTCAGACAAGTGAATCTTGCAGGAAGCCATCCTACTTAGAGGATGCTATCATTTTTTTTTTTTTTTTTGGTGATTTTCTTCCTTTTTACCCAAGGTAGAGTCTAAATTGATTAAAATATGAAAATGACTTTAGAGGACGCACTGTTGAACAGTCCTTGACAAGTTGTGGTATCCAACCTTTGTGTGTGTGCATGTGCGTGAGTGCAGTGTGCTACGCAAGCACTCTACCTACATCCCCAGCTCTGGGTTTTTTTAAATATATTTTATTTATTTATTTGAGAGAGAGAAAGAGACTGAGAGAGAGAAAGAGAGACAATGGGCACATCAGGGCCTCCAGCCACTACAAATGAACTCTAGACAGATACACCACCCCATGCATCTGGCTTATGTGGGTCCTGGGAATCGAACCAGGATCCTTTGGCTTTGCAGGCAAACACTGTAACTGCTAAGTCATCTTCTCCAGCCCTCCCCCTTGGGTTTTTTTGAGACAAGGTCTTGCTGAGTAGCTCAGGTTGGCCTTGAACTCATATAATGGCCTCTAACTCATGATCCTCCTCCCTCCATCTCCTAGTGCTGAATTTATAGGCTTGTGCCACCATGCCTGTTTATGCCATTTATGTTGTTTGTTTTCAGAGACACATTCTCCCAGTAGTGCCCACTTTGTACATAGGCTTTGTACATAGACACACACACACACACGCATGTGCGCGCACACACACACACACACATGTTCATGTGTATAAGTGCAGACATATGTGCTATGGCACCTGTGTGGAAGTCCAGGGGGTGTCAGTCCTCACCCACCTTGTTTGTGGCAGGGCTTCTTGCTTACCACTGTGAATGCCAGGCTAGCTGGCCCACAGCTTCTGGGAGATTCTCCTTTCTCCAGTCTCCCTTCTTGCCTTAGGCATGCTGGGATTACAGCTGTTAGAAATCTAATGAAGAATGAGAGAAAGCTGATATAATTTAAGATTATGATCTAGTTATGACAAATGATTCTACAGAAGTCATTATAAAGAAGGTATGGCAGCCGGGCATGGTGGTGCATGCCTTTAATCCCAGCACTCAGGAGGCAGATGTAGGAGGATCTACATGAGTTCAAGGCCACCCTGAGACTACATAGTGAATTCTAGGTCAGCCTGGACCAGAGAGAGAGACCCTACCTCGGAAAAAAAAAAAAAAGAAGGTATGGCATGCTTAATGAAGTCTCCACAAGAGGAAAGCAACATGTGAGCCTTTTCTTCAGGAAAAGTAGGTCTGACGACTGTAAATACGCCCTTTCTAGGCCTGTGCATCCCTAAAGATAGGGAGCAGGGGCTGGCCTAAGCAATTTGGGGAAGTTTAATGTTTGGGAATCAAGTGGCTGGAGAACAGACTTGTGAAATAGAACCACGACAAAGGACATAGTATATCAGGTACTCTGAGTGGCCAGCCAAGAGCTTGAACATTTGAGAATTGATAAGAGCTCGACAGTGTTTTTGAACAGAGGTGTGACAAGATAAAAGCTGACTCGAAGATTAATTCTACAACTTTGTGTGGAGCTCTGCGGGGGTATTAGACTCAAAAGCCAGTATATAGGGAAAGGTTGAAAGACCCTGAAAGACTTGGTTGTGGTATTAGTGGTGAAGTTGGCAGAGAGAAAACAGTGGGTGCACTGACAAACAGCATGCAGTGGGAATTAGCCAGACACAGACAGTGACTGGATATGATGCCACACTGAGTGTCAAAGACAACTGCTGACTTTCAGCTCAACTAACCAAGAAAATACCAAGGCAGGTGATAGAAGTTGGAAAGTCAAGAGCCAGGTTATCAGGCTTGGGGATAACAAATTCCTTCTGCAGTATCTGAGTGCCATCTGGTTAAAAACATAAATTAGCCATTCAGAGAGGCCAGACCTGCAGACAGACTTGGGACATCCTAGGCAAAGCAACAATTGTCTGTGGGCGTTGTGGAGGTTCAAGGGAGAATAAGAAAGAAATGGCCAATGTTTAGTCCCATGCCTGGTCCAGAGCAGGACTTCTACTTGTGGAAGGGAGGAATGCATGAATGGATGAATTGCCCATGCGCTGAATCCTGAGAGGCTCATCAGTGAAAGGAGCAGCAGCTTTGAGAAAGCAGAAGAACCCAGAGAGCTGTCCTGAATGAGGAGAACAGGGCCGGGCTCACTGAGCAAGGAGGTGGCCCAGGGTGTTCATTCCTACAGAAAATTGGAGATCCTGAGAGGATATCAAGAGAGCTGGCTTTACTGTTCCGAACTGGTGGGTTCCGAGGGATGGACTTGGTCTCTGGACATTCAGCTCGTTATCTTTCCTACTTAGTCATCATGCCCATACAGTATTCAGAGAGGGCTGATAATGAGTGGCTGGTTCTGATAACAAGGGAATTCCTTTTTGTGTCTTGCCTGTGGTTGGAGACTCCAAGTTTGCAGAAGACTAGGATAGGAACTGTGCTTTTGAAGATAAAGGGGGTTTTCCTGTGAGGAAAGGCTATAGTATCCCATCTGTGAAGACCACATCTTGGCCTCCAAAGACAGAGTAGACAACGCTGTAAGCTTCTGTTCATCCCATCCAAAGCCACTGGAATATTTCTGGCATTGTTTCCTTTGAAATGGAATAAGGGAAAGGGAAAGTAGAGCCAGGTCCCCCAGGTGTGCCAAACTTCCTTTTTATACTTTCCGTTTTCCTGTCCTATTCTTTGAGAGGCTTTAAGCATGAAAGTGGAGGACTTCAAGAATAGGAGAGAGACTAAAAAGGGAACAAAGGAGGGGGGGTAATAGCTGCCTAGGACTCATTGCAAGGAAGGTTCTAGATAGGATGGGAGCAGAGGTGAGGCATCTGGGCCCAGAGAAATCAAAGAACAACCACAGCACATGTGGGGAGGGCTGCTCCCACTCACACATGCTTCCACATGCTCTCCCAGAAAGGCAGCTGTAATGCTTGCTAGGTATCACATCTCTTGTGATAGGCTCTTCTTGGCCCTTAGAGAATGACTGTATGAGAACCTTGACTCCTCAGAAGAAATAAAGGCCAGATATGGTAGCCACATCTCCCCAGTAGAGTACCGGCAGTAGGGGAGAAGTAGGAGGCTCTCTCTGGCCCCCCAGGAGCCAGGCAGCTTTTCCTTCTGTGGTCACAGTGGTGACTGCACGCAGATGTGTGTTCACCTGCCTAGCAGAAAGTCTGATTGGGGGCTGGAGAGATTGCTCAGTGGTTAAGGCCTGGTCACAAAGCCTAACAACCCAGGTTCAATTCCCCAGTACCCATGCAAAGCCAGATGCACAAAGTGGTGCATGCATCTGGAGTTTTTGCACTGGCTAGTGGCCCTGGTATGCCCATTCTCTCTCTGTCTCCCCCTCTGCCCCCACTTGCAAATAAATAAAATATTTTTTAAAAGAAAGTCTGGTTGCAGTGTGCTTGGAAGGTGAGTTTAGGTGATACCCGTCATGGAGGAGGCCCTCAAAAATGGAAAGAGAATCACAAGAAACTCATCAAACCTTCTAAAGGAAGAATGGGGATTCTGTCCCTGGAAAAGGTTTTTTTTTGGGGGGGGCGGTTTTCTGAGGTAGGGCATCACTCTAGCTCAGGCTGACCTGATATTTACTATGCAGTCTCAGGATGGCCTCGAACTCTCAGCAATCCTCCTACCTCTGCCTCCCGAGTGCTGAGAGTAAAGGCATGTGCCACCATGCCCAGCCTGGAAAGGTTTTTTGCACATCCACCAGTTTGGAGCATCCTTGGGCTAGAGATAGTCTCACCTGAACCTGGAACCTAAAGCCTGACACGTGAGCCTAGTAAAGGAAAGAAGCAGTGGTGCACAGTGGTATACAGTGCAGGGCCTGCCTACACCTGCTGTCAGCATTAGATGCCAGCTGTGGCTGTGTCCTCTGGGCTGACCATGGTCTTGGCTACTGAAGCCTTCAACAAAGCATCATGACTTACTACACTGGTGAGAATCCAGGAGTCGCTACCACGGCAGTCCATTGAGAATTAGGTTGGTGTGACATGACCAAGCATGGCTGCCCTCCAGGCACTGCCCCAGAAAAAGACTGCCACCCTGGCACTTGCTCCTTATTGCCTTTCCAGTGTCATCTTCTGGTGGGCACCCGTGGTATGCTCACAAAGTGCAGAGCCACGGTTCTGGAGAAATAGCTCAGTCAGTTAAGTGCTTGTCTTGCAAGCATGAGGACCCAAGTTCAGTCCCCGGAACCCGTGTAAAAATATCAAGCATGGTAACACCTGCCTGTAATCCCAGTTTTGGGGAGGTGGAGACAGAGGAATCCTTGGGGCTTGCTGGCCAGTCAGTCTAGTCTAATTGGTACATTCTAGGCTAATGAGAGACCCTGTCTCCAACAAAAAGGTGGATGGTGCTCCTGAGGAAAGACACCCAAGGTTGTCCTCTGGCATCCACATGTACATGCACACATGTATAAGTGCCCCTGCACACACATGAACATGCATGTGTTAAAAAGTGCAGAGTTAGGCCAGGCATGGTGGAGCACACCTTTAACCCCAGCACTTGGGAGGCAGGGGTAGGAGGATCGCTGTGAGTTTAAGGCCACCCTGAGACTACATAGTGAATTTCAGGTCAGCCTGGGCTAGAGTGAGACCCTACCTTGTAACAAAACAAAACAAAACAAAAAAGGCAGAGTTAAGTACTAATGACAAGGAGTCAAGATGCTATAGAATGGAGATTGGCTGAGCAGTCGGAACACGGGTGGCCCCTTACTGCTTGGAGACCTGAAGAAGAAAATCTGTCATGGCGGTAAAGGTTCTGCTGTTCCATTCCTGTGGCAGAGGACAGTCCTGGGCACTCTTACACGCCGCTGTCATGTTAAGAGCAGTGAGGTGACCTAGAAGCTTCAGTGGCCGCATTTGCGGCACCTGCTGGACACACGTGCATGTGGAAGGAGACAAGGTGAAGGTTCCCCGGGCAGTCAGCATGGACCGTGCCCGCTGGCAGGGTTACTTTCCTGCTTCCATTCATGGGAGCCTGGAAAAACCCACGGAACGAGTAGACAGGTTGGCCTAATGGGCTGTGCAAAACAGGAAGTAGAAGGAATATAGACCAGTGGAGCGCCTTGCTAGATCCCCTCAAACTCCTCTACCAGACTTCAGGAGCCTGTGAGACAAGCCACTGTCTAACACCTCTGCCACTCAGGTAGCTTCCCTTGGTTTGACTGGGCTGGTGGACCTCTGCTTTTCCTTAGACTTGGTTGGCTCAAAGGCCTGAGCTATTCTCAAGCACGACTCCAAGGCTACTCACCCTGGAGGGGCCTCTAGTCTAACCAGTAGCAGAAATCAAAGAGAATGTTCACCAGGAAGGAGCTGAAGCCTTTGCCAGCTACTTAGCTCCAAGTTTCCCTTCCCATGACCTTTGGGGTGGAGGCATTCTCTACATGCCCTTGGGGTCGGGAGTGGCTAGTGCTGTGGGGAACATCAGCTCAGCTTCCCGACGGTGTGGGACTCCTTAGGGGTGAAGCTGGCTTCCCTAGCACAGTGCCTCCAGCCTCCTGAGTGTCCTGGTGATAGCTACCCAGCTGAGGAGCAGAAGGACGGAGTTTGTGAGGCGCACGGTCACCCAATAGAGCTTTGGGCATACACATTCACTAGGCAGGTATTTTTCATTGGTTGAAAATCAGGATTTTGCTCCTGATTAAAGAAAGAAAGAAAGGAAGGAAGGAAGGAAGGAAGGAAGGAAGGAAGGAAGGAAGGAAGGAAGGAAGGAAAGAAAGAAGGAAGGAAGGAAGGAAAGAAGGAAAGAAGGAAGGAAGGAAGGGAGAGAGAGAAAGAGAGAGAGAGAAAGAAAGGAAACCAGAGAGTGGACGTTATGGATAAACTGAAGACTCTGCCAACCCCGCTTTCTCCAAGTACCTTCACTAACCACACGTTCTCCTTGACCTCAGGTCCACCCCACACCTGTCTTTCAGTGTCCTCCCTATCTGCTGCCCCTGGTCGTGACATGTCCTAAAACCCAAGCAGGAACCTCTTCTCAAGACCCTAACACAAATGGCATGGCCACTCCTCTACCTTGATCCCATCCAAGATGTATTAGCTACTTTATGCCCTTGTCTTCCTCCAAGGGTTGGCAACAGTGGGGAACTTCAGTGAGTCCGTGCAATGGAAGGGAGGTGGAGCCTGTGTCAGCCCCATCAGCCCAGGGAAGCCCTACAGTAACATTCTTTCTGGAGGGAAGAAGAGATTATCTGAGCCTCCCTAAAGAAGACAAGTCAAGAAAACACAAATATTTCCTTCAAGAGGGAGCAAGAGCAGATGGAAAGAGGGTTTATATTAATGAAATCTCCGGATATTAAAGATGAAATGAATGCCAGGGAAGGTTATTATCATTTCATTAGAACACAAAGGAAGAAACAAACACGTTATTATGTGAAACCAAGAAGTTATGAACAAGGGAATCCAGCAGGGAAGTTATTAGCTGGGTTAATTAAAACAGAACAAGTCGGTTGAGTAATTCCGTCTGTAGAACACAACAAGGCAAGCATAATTCATTGCCCTTAAGAAAAATACTCAGGGTTTTTCTTTTCCTCGTTTACCAGAAATTCTGCACTTTTGATATTGTCTCACAAACCAAAAAGATTTATTCTTGTCAAAACCTAATTGGCTTAGTCAGCACCAAGATGTTTTGTTGAAGAGAGTTCAACCCTGATCAGAAGAGATGGAAACCCATGAGGGACCCCGCGCTCAGACAGCCAGGGCTGCTCCCCTTCCCAGGATCGGGGCCCCCAAAGGTCTGTATGGCATCCAGCCCTCAGGGTTACAGGAGCTGGCAAGGGAAGGTGGGATAAAGCCTCACTCAGCCTTCCAGTGATCTGGAGAGAACTGACCCTGAGGCTTGCTCTGTTAGCAACTAGCACAAGACGTAAGTGACCACCAGGACTGCTGTCCACCTAGTCCCCGGGCCTGGTGTCCACTCATTTGGGTACAGTTCATATATGTAAGGTGCTGTTCTCTTCAGGGAGCTGGAAGACCTCAAGTGTGACAGTCTCAGATAAGCCAAGTGGATCCCATCCGCTCTCGGGGTTTTGCTGGCTTTGTGTCCATAGGGCTTTATGAATCACGTCAGAGGCTCTTGGTTTGGCCAAACCACTGAAGGTTGGTCTTCAGGGACTACTTCTCAGGTTTAGGTGCCAGAGAGCCAAAGGTCCTGAGATCTGTGACCTTGGAGCACAGGCATAGGGCACGAGAGCTGGCAGGGACTTTGTTGTGGGTAGAGGTTCTCTAAGCTGAGTTCTGGCAAGGAGGAACCTGGGCCCCAGAGTGAGACACATTGAGAGTCTGAGACCTTCCTGAGGCCACAGAGCTAATTCAGGTCTGAGCAGGACAGGCACCAAGTTCTGCAGCAAATCTTCTAACCTGCCTGTACTATTCCTGCCCTGAGCTCATCATGCTCAGCCCTTTTAATTCCAGGCACCCCCAGGAAATCCTGGAGAACCCAACATACACTGCGCTAAGACTGAGGTATGATACAAGCCCTGCTTCATAATCAATGGCTTTTGTACATTTACAATTATAATTTTAAGAGCAGTTTTAGGTTTGTAGCAAAATTGAGTGACAAATAAGAAAGTTCCCATATACTCCCAGTCCCCATACGTGCACAACCATCCCCACTGTCAGCGTCCCCCACCACAGTGGTATATTTGTGACAATTGATTACTCTATGTTGACACATTATTGTCTCCCAAAGTCCATAGTTTATATTAGGTTTTGCTTTGGGTGTTATATGTTCTGCAAACTTGGATAGATGCTTGCAACATGCAGAACAGTTTCACTATCCTAAAAGTCTGTGCTCTGCCCATTCATTCCTCCCTCCCCAACCTCTGACAACCATTGACCTTTTTACTGTCTCCAAAGTTTTGCCTTTTCCAAAATACTATACAATTAAAATGTGATATGGTTTATTTCACTTCATAGTATGCATTCAACTGTCCTCATATATTTTCATGGCTTGATAGCTCATTACTCATTTCTTTTCAGTGCTGAATAATATTCCAGTGTCTAGATGAGCCACAGTTTACTCACTTACCTTGATAGCTTCCAAATTCTGTGTGATAGATAAGGCTATGACAAACATCTGGAGTGGGGGAAGGGGATTATCATGATTTATTGTCTATAACTATGGAAGTTGTCAATAATACAAAAAAAATTAAAAGAAAATCTGGGCTGGAGAGATGACTTAGTGGTTAAGGCTCTTGCCTGCAAAGCCTAAAGACCCATGTTCAACTCACCAGATCCCATGTAAGCCAGACACACAAGGTGATGCATGTGCAAAGTGGCTCATGTGCACAAGGTGGCTCCCACGTCTGGAGTTTGATTACAGTGGCTGGAAGCCCTTTATGCCATTCTCTCTCTCTCTCTCTCTCTCTCTCTCTCTCTCTCTCTTAAAAAAGGGCTGCCTCAAAAAAAAAATCTGTGTGTAACTTCTGTGAAGATGTAAGTTTTGGGGGCTACAGAGATGCCTTAACAGTTAAGGTTCTTGCCTGCAAGCCAAAGGACCAGGGTTTGATTCTCCAGGACCCACATAAGCCAGATGCACAAAGTGGCGCATGCATCTGGAGTTCATTTGTAGTGGCTGGAGGCTGCAACATGCCCATTCTCTCTCTCTCTCCTCTCTTTCTCTCTCCCCCTCTTCCTCTCTCTCTCAAATGAATAAATAAAAATAAAGTGTATTTAATTTTTTTAAAAAAGATGTAAGTTTTCAATTCATTTGGATAAACAATAAGGAAAGGTATGTAATTGCTGAATATATATTGAGAGTATGTTTAATTTTTTTTGGTTTTTTGTTTGCTTTTCAAGGTAGGGTCTCATTGCTAGCCCAGGCTGACCTGGAATTCACTATGTAGCCTCAGGGTGGCCTCAAACTCAAGGTGATCCTCCTACCTCTGACTCCCAAGTGCTGTTATTAAAGGCGTGTGCCACCACGCCCGGCTGTGTTTACTTTTTTTCTTTTTTCAAAGTAGGGTTTCATTCTAGCCCAGGCTGACCTGGAATTCACTATGTAATCTCAGGGTGGCCTTGAACTCACCATGATCCTCCTACCTCTGCCTCCCAAGTGCTGGGATTAAAGGTGTGCACCACTATGTTTACTTTTATAAGAAACTGCCAACTGTCTTGCAAAGTCAACAACAATGGATGAGTGTCTATTGCTCCATGTCCTTGCCAGAATTCAATGTTGTCAGCATTTTGCATATTGGCGATTCTAATAGGTGTGTAATGATATCTTATTATCTTCATTTGGAATAGCCATATGATATAGCGCATGTCATCTTCCTGTCTTTTTTTAAATTTTTTTTTTGCTTATTCTTTATTTATTTGAGGGTGACAGATGGAGAAATAGGCAGAGAGAGAGAGAGAGAGAATGGGCATGCCAGGGCCTCCAGCCACTGCAAAGGAACTCCAGATGCATGCACCACCTTGTGCATCTGGCTTACGTGCGTCCTGGAGAATAGAGCCTCAAACTGGGGTCCTTAGGCTCCATAGGCAAGTGCTTAACCACTAAGCCATCCCTCCAGCCCCCTCATCTTCCTTTCTTCTCCTTCTTTGTTTCTTTCTTTCTTTCTTCCTCTCTTTCATAGTGCTAGGAATCAAACCCAGCACATGCTTTGCAAATGCTGGGCAAGCACTCTACCACTGAGCTACATGCCCAGCCTGGGTCATCTTTCTATATGTTTTACCATTTGTATGTCTTCTTTGGGCTTTGTCTTCATGACTTTAGCCAATTTTTTAGTGTTTTTTTTTTCATGGTTGAGTTATAGAGTTTCTGGTATATTTTGTATAACAGCTGTTTATTGCAAATATTTTCCCCTAGTCTTTAGCTTGTCTTCTCACTGTACTGGTATTGTCTTTTTTTTTTTTTTTTTTTTTTTTTTTTGAGGTAGGGTCTCGCTCTAGCCCAGGCTAACCTAGAATTATCTATGTAGTCTCGGGGTGGCCTCGAACTCACAGCAATCCTCCTACCTCTGCCTCCCAACTGCTGGGATTAAAGATGTGCGCCACCACGCCCGGCTGGTATTATCTTTACAGAGAAAGATTTGTTTATTCATTTCAATGAAGTCCAGCTTATCAATCATTTCTTTCATAGATCAGGCCTTTAGTAGTATAGCTAGAAAATCATTACTCAAACCTAAGGTCATCTGGATTTTTCTATGTTACTTCCTAATAGCTTTATAGATTTCATTTTACATTTAGGCCTCTGGTACATTTTAAGTAAATTTGTGTGAGAAATACAAGGTCTGTATTTGATTTTATCTTTTGGGAGAATGGATATTGAGTTGTTCCCACAGTGTTGGTTAACTCTCTTTGCTCCATTGTTGTTTGTATTTATGGGGATCTATTTCTGGGGTCTCAATTCTGTTCTAGTGACCTGTTTTCTCACCAATACTGCACTGTCTTGGTTACTGTCATTTTCCAGTATGACTTGAAGTTAGGTAGGGTCAGTCCTACATTATTGGCTTTTTCCCTTCAATATTGAGTTAGATACTCTGCGTCTGTTGTTCCTTCATTTAAATGTTAGAGCTGGTTTGTTTATATTCACAAAATAACTTCCTGGGATTTTGATTGATATTGTACTGAATCTATACATCAAGGTTAGAAAGAACTGATATGTTGACACATTGAGTCTTCCTATCCTTTTTTTTTTTTTTTTTTTTTTTTTTTTTGGTTTTTCCAGGTAGGGTCTTACTCTAGCCCAGGCTAACCTGGAATTCACTATGTAGTCTCAGGGTGGCCTCGAACTCACGGCAATCCTCCTACCTCTGCCTCCCAAGTGCTGGGATTAAAGGCATGCGCCACCACGCCTGGCTGAGTCTTCCTATCCTTGAATGTAGAATATCTCTCCACTTATTGAGCTCTTTGATTTTATTATCAGAGTTTGATCATTTTCCTAACATAGATCTTGCGTATCCTTTGTTAGATATATGCCAAAGTATTTCATTTGGGGAGATGCTAATATAAATGACTATGTTTTTAATTCTAAATTTTACTTGTTCATTACTGATATATTGAAAAGTGATTAACTGTGGTGGCCTCATACGGCACAATCTTGCCATTGTTTGTTTTTAAAACAGATTCCCTCCTCAAACAATGGGTTATTTTAGTTGCCACTCTTTCTGTTCCCTCCAGGCTTGCCTATGTGCTTTTGCCATTGTCTGGAACATTCTCCCTTTTGCCTTCACTCCAGATACCCCTTCTTCTAGCGTGCTTATTCAAGGACTCAAAGGACCTGCCTTTTACTGGGAAGCTGGGAAGCCTTCTCTGACCCTAGAACTCTGGGTTAGCTGACCACTCTCCATTTCTCTTTTTCTCTAGAAGATAGACTCCTATCCTCAAGAAACTTGTGACTCATTTGGGAGACAGAGCACAGTGATTATAATAATAAACAAATACTTATCTGTGTCCTAAGAACCTGGATGAACCTGTTTAACCCTCTCAGATGTGAACATTAATGAAAACTGCTGCCCCAAACTTTCAGAAACTCTCCTCAACATATAAAGCAGAATCCAGACACCCGAGCTGGCTGATAAACCTTCACATGAGAATCCAGATCTCCTTCCTGGCTCGGCTGGCCTCATCTCTGAGCCTTGCTACAGCATACACATTCCTCTGAGCACTTACCAATGCTGTTCTCCCTGTGGAATGTCCCCAGGGGTCTCATTCTTCCAGAATCACTCCATCCTCCACACTTCCACAGCGCTTGTTTTCTGACCATGAACCTAAGCAAATTTACCTAAAGAAAACATTAGGAACACCAAAAAGATGTTCCTTACCACCATCCACAAACTCCCTGTTTTTTCTAGAAAGCCTTGCCTGGCTGTCCCTGGTGCAGTCACTGCCTTGTTCCATTACTGTATTTTACGTGTACTCCACACAATGATGTTGTCAGCATATTTGTCATTGAAGTGGTTACCTAGGATTTCATAGTGGGCATTCACTGTTTCTCTTTCTGAGCCCTGTATTAGTACTCTAATTCAATTTTGTTTTCCCAACTATTTATGTGGCAGGTACATATAAGAAACCACATCTTGCCTTTTAATCTGACACTTATGAGCTCCTCGAGGCAGGACTTGTCTTCAACATACCTGCTTCCCCACCATCCTTAGATGGCACATTAGAGAGCTCTATTCAGTGTAATCAAACTATCACAGAGCCCAGCACTTAGCTTGTAACTCTCTCCCTGCCTCTATCTTGATACACCCCAAACCCTTAGCAGCTAGATGTGGCAAGAAAGAACATCCAGCAGTAACCTTCTCCAGATACTTGTCAGTTCACTATTGTATCCCTTGTCACTGTCCACAGACCACCTGTCTCCTGATATCACTTTTTAAAATATTGTATTGGGCTGGAGAGATGGCTTAGAGGTTAAGACACTTGCCTGTGAAGCCTAAGGACTCAAGTTTGATTCCCCAATACTTATGTAAGCCAGATGCACAAGGCGGTGCATGTGTCTGGAGTTTGTTTGTTTACAGTGACTGAAGGCCCTGACCACACACCCCGCCCCCGTGCAAATAAATAAAAATATTTTAAATAAAATAAAAGGTTGTATTTACTTATTTGTGAGCAGAGAGAGAAAATAGAGGGGTAAATTGGCATACTAGGGCCTCCTGCCACTGAGAAGGAACTCCAGATGCATGTGCAACTTTGTGCATCTGGCTTTACATAGGTACTGGGGACTCAAACCTAGATAGTCAGGCTTTGCAAGCAAGTGCCTTCAACTGCTAAGCCATCTCTCCAGCCTCTCCTGATATCTTTTAACATCAGGAGTTAAGGAAAACCTGGAGATTATTCTATCATGCCACTAATGCTCATAACAGGAACATGGGACTAGAGTCAGTAACAAGTGCCCCTTCTTGCTTTTGGTGGTAGAGATCATCTGGGGCCCATGGGGAGGGTTAGTGACCTCATACTTGCCACTTCTCTGGCTGAATGGAAGCTCAGAACTGATAGCATCACCTGCTTGACCTGTGATCTGAAGTAGAAGCCTGGCCTGACTCCCTGCCCTTGGGAGGCTAATTGCCTCAGAATCATGTTGTGTTCACTTTTGTGGACAGGCCCAGCAGCATCTGAGAAAATATCACATAAGGTTCTTTGAGAGAGGATAAAGAGTAGACATTTGCGGGCTGGAGGGATGGCTTAGTGGCTAAGGCATTTGCCTGCAAAGCCAAAGGACCCAGGTTCAATTCCCCAGGACTCACGTTAGCCAGATGCACAAGGGGACACACACGTCTGGACTTCGTTTGAAGTGGCTGGAAGCCCTGGCGTGCCCATTCTCTCTCTCTCCCCCCCCCCTTTCTCTATCAAGTAAATAATTAATTAAAATAAAATATTTTTTTAAAAAAAGAATAGACATTTGCTCTACAAGACAATTGAAGAAGGGTCTCCTCTAAGTAACAGTCCCGTCAATCGTTGAAATAATCCAGTGGGCAATTCTTCAGAGAAATGACCTGTGGCAACCCCCTCCTGATTCCTGTCACTGCCTACTTCCACCTTTTGGGTTTTTTCACCCTCCTGCCAGTTTATTCAACTTTTGATAGTAGTGAACCCACCCAATTCGCAGAAATTTTTCCTTCCATCTTTTTCCCATCCATTTCTTGGTTCCTTTCTGGCATCTAAATATGGGCATCTTTCCATGAGTCTCTGCTTCCACCTGCCTCTGTGCACTTTATCCTGCCCTAGTCCTGGTGGCTTTATTCATGTCCTCAACAATGACTCCTTGTGGTAGTTTGAATAGATGGCCCCCAATATATTCAGTGTTTTATTAGTTTGTAGTTTGGGTCTGCAGCCACCTGGCTGGAGGAGGTGTCACTGGGAGGATCTTAAGGTGTGGTGGTAGGTTTGATATTCCAATCTAAAGATATGCAAAGTGCCTAGTTCCGCCTGGAGTTCCTGACGTGTGCTATATGGCTTTTGGCTTGTGGCTTTTCTTCTCTCTCTCTGCTTGGTCCTTTAAGAGGGGGCCAACTTCTGCCATTATGGAACTTCCCTTGGATCTGTAAGCTTCAATAAATCCCTTCCTTCCCTAACTGTGCTTGGTCTGGAAGTTCATCTCAGTGAACCTGAAGCTGTCTACTACACTCCTCAAAGCCCATCTTCAACTCCAAGCTCTTGAGCTATGTTTTCAGATGTCTGAAAGACATGTCCTGCTAGCAACCAAAAGTCAACCTTCCTAAACAGCTCAAGCACAACTTCCAAATCAGTTCTAATCTTTGTGTAAGAATCTTGGGACTTCTCCTGGATGCTTACCAAGCAGTTCTTGAACTCTAGGTTCCTTCCTCTGTTAAATGAAGACAGCTAATGTCTCCTCAGCTTCACTAAAGAAGCACTAAAGAAGACACTGAACCATGTTTTGGCTATAAAAGGATGCACAGAGAACAAGTGTAATCATTGGATGATCTTCGGCTTTTGATGGATTGCCATGTCATCTCCACATCCTGGCATTACTGTTCCTATCATATTTGTATCACTCATCTATCTTTCATCCCAATTCAAGAGATGACCACCAAAGTTTAAACCTTTTCACTTCCCATCCAGCCTATTTATATACCCTCCAACTCAGTGGTTCCCAAACTGCAGTCCACATAGTAATTACTAGGAAGAACTTGTTTTTTTTAAATATAACAGTGGTCACTTAACCAGCCATGCTGGGATAACTAAATAGCTCAGTGCAAAGGAGTTCCTCACACTGTCTATAAAAATTAACTCCATATGAATTAATAACATGACAGTGGTAGATTAAAAATATAACATTCTTGGGCTAGAGAGATTGCTCAGTGGCTAAGGCACTTAAACCTAAGGATCCTGATTCAGTTCCCCAGTACCTACTTAAAGCCAGATGCACAAGGTAGTGCATGCTTCTGAAATTTGTTTGCAGTGGCCATAGACCCCTAGCATTCCCATTCTCTCTATATATATATGACTCTTTCTCTCTCTCACAAATAAATAAGTAAAATATTTTTATAAAAATAAAAAACCGTTGAGATGGAGAGATGGCTTAGCAGGTAAGGCACTTGCCTGCAAAGCCTAATGACCCAGGTTCAATTCCCCAGGACCCACATAAACCAGATGCACAAGGTGGCACATGCATCTGGAGTTCATCTGCAGTGGCTGGAGGCCCTGGTGTGCCCATTCTCTCTCTCTCTCTCTCTCTCCCTCTCTCTCTCCCTCTCTCTCTCTCTCTCTCTCTCTCTCTCTCTCTCTCTCTCTCACACATGCCTCTCTCTCTCTCAAATAAAATATAAAAAGTAAAAGAATAAATGAAAAATTCTTGAGAGAAAAATTGGCTATAAATCTCCATGTCCATGGACTGGGTAATTATTTCTACGATATAACACCATAACCATATGAGAAAAAATGTATCAAAATTAAAAATGTTTGTGCTTCAAGGAACATTATAAAAAATTAAGACAACACACAAATTGGAGAGAAAATGTATACCATATATATCTAATAAAATTATATCTCTGGGCTGGAGAGATGGCTTAGCAGTTAAGGTGCTTGCCTGTAAAGCCAATGGACCCAGGTTCGGTTTCCCAGGACCCACATAAACCAGATGCACAAGATGGTGCATGTGTCTGGAGTTTGTTTGTAGCGGCTGGAGGCCCTGGAAAACCCATTCTCTCTCTCTCTCTCAAATAAAGTAAAACTAGTTTTAAATAAATTTATATCTGTAATAGACAGAAAACTCTTACAACTCAACCATAGTAAGATACTTGACACAATTAAAACTGGGCATATAAACCGGGTGTGGTGGTGCACGCCTTTAATTCCAGGAGGCCACCCTAAGACTACATAGTGAATTCCAGGTCAGCCTGGGCTAGAGTGAGACCCCACCTCAAAAAAAGCAAAAGAGGGGGTCATGTACAAAAAATTGGGCATATACAATTTTTATTTGTCAAGTGTATTTAAATAAAGCTAGAAAATGAAGTTAGTTAAGGATCTGAACTAATGTTTCTCTGAAAGAGATATACCAATAGCCATTATAAAAAAATAAGTTTCAGGGCTGGAGGGATGGCTTAGCAGTTAAGATGTTTGCCTGAAAAGCCAAAGGACCCAGGTTCAATTCCCCAGGACCCACATAAGCCAAATGTACAAGGTGGCACATGTGTCTGGAGTTTGTTTGCGGTGGCTGGAGGCCCTGGCATGCCCATTCTCTCTCTTTATCTTTCTGTCAAGTAATTAAATAAATAAAATAAAAAATAAAATTTCACATCAGTCATCAGGTAAATGCAAATCAAAACAACAATAAAATGATATAATAGTCCAAAAAATGTTGAACTGCATACTCTAACTGGGTAGATTATATGGTGTTTGGGTTATATAAGGCTGGCCGTAGGGTACTACTTTTTATCCCTGAGGACAGTTAAAAGAAAAAAAAAAATCAAACAATGGTAAAGCAAGGATGTGGAAAAAGTGAAAGCCGGATAAACTGCTGGTGAGAATGCAGCTGTAGGAAACAGCCTGGCAGGTTCTCAGCAGGGTAAACATAGAACTACCACATGGCTAGCGATCTGCCTCCAGGTGGGATTTCAGGTACTATA
The DNA here is from genome assembly GCA_036346955.1 of Dipus sagitta. NCBI lineage: Eukaryota > Metazoa > Chordata > Mammalia > Rodentia > Dipodidae > Dipus > Dipus sagitta. The sequence continues at coordinate 48,374,722 of CM070782.1, forward strand.
TATGCCAGGAGAAATTAAAAACACATATTCACATAAAAACTGTACACACATAGCTGGGTGTGGTGGCTCATGCCTTTAATCTCAGCACTGGGGAGGCTGAGGTAGGACGATCACTGTGAGTTTGAAGCCAGCCTGGAACTACAGAGTGAGTTCCAGGTCAGCCTGGGCTAGAGTGAGACCCTTGTCTCAAAAATCAAAAGAGAAAGAGAGAAAGCTTTTAGAGCCAATGTGAGCAGTGAGGACTAGATTCTATAGACCAGTTTCATAACATGTATCAAAGTAGTGGCAAATACCATGTACTGACTCCATTCTAGACACTGTGATTCAGAATGTTCTGGATGGAATCAATACTCTACATGTATGGCACTCCCAATGACTATAGCAGCCCTCTGGCCAATCTGCTGCCCCAGACTCCCTCTGCTCCATTCTCGAAAGTCCTGCATTTTGCTGCCAGGTGTGCCTTGGTGAGTGGAGCCTGGGTTAGGTCACCGCACTCTCCAGAACACCTCAGGCAGCCTATTTCCTTAGCATGAGCTCCCAGTGCTCTGCAGTCTGCCCATGTCTTAAATCCTTATCTCCCAGGATGCTCTTCACCTGTCTTCTGTGTCCATCCATCGGGAATCTTCTTCGTTCTCGGAACCTGCCTTGTGACTTCCCACTGTGTGTCCACACTCCCAGGAAAGCATGCCCTGTACACCCATCTCAACTTTTGCAGCACCAACATCACCCCAGTCCTGTCGTTTTAACCAGCCCCAACATCTGGAATTGACCACAAAACCTTTCCTAATCCTGCTGCCTGCGGGTCCGTGGGCACTACTCAGAGGTGTTTGGAGAGCATACCTGTGGGTCAGGAGGCACAGCCTTGCACCTGATTGGCTGCAGTAACTGAGTGGGTGGCACTTTAACAGGGCCTTCGGTGCACAGGATGTAGACTGGCAGTGGTGGAATTCCAACTTCTGGTGGCAGTCAGTCTCTTCCAAGGAGTTCAGTGTCCTCTCTGGAGACCCAGAGATCTGGGGCCTGCATCAGATAGCACTGGAATGTGGGCAGGACCTGGGGGGCCCTGGCCACCATGAAGCCTGTCAGCCCTGGCTGCGTGGCTGGCGCCAGCTCCTCACCGAAACTGAAACTGCTGAGCTGAATCCTCGTTTCAACTGGTGACCCTGGACAGAAAAGCCCTGGCCATCCCATTGTCCACTCCTCGCTAAATCGCCCTGTCTCCGCAGCAGGAGAGAAGGCGAGAAAGCCATTCATAGCCTATTTGTTAATGAACTCTTAAAAATAAAATCATGATTGTCAGATAATTGTCATACAATGCAACCAGAACCCCTTGCAACCACTTCAGTAATTGCATTAAGCTATTCCATTTGTAAAAAGCTAATAGGAAACAAACCATTAATTAGTATTTGGTCTTTGCCTCCCCCCTGGAATTACAGAGGCCACACCCTAATGCTATAGAGCTGGGGTGCATCTCAGAGGGAAAAGACTCAGAGATCGTTGGGCCACAGCTCAGTGGGAGGAGAGACAGGAAAGCATTGGAAGGTCCTGCAGCCCTAAAAGAATCAGCCCCAGGACCTAGCATAGCATAAGCCCCCTCTGACCAGGGCTCTGGGGTGGCCCCTGTCCATTTCTCTGGTTCCGGAGTGGAGTAGCTGATAGTTGTGGGGCAAGCTGAGCTCGACATGAGCCTGTTCCCAGGGACCTCAGAGCTAGTGGGTGGGGCGGGCACCTGGGCAAACAGAACTCAGAAACAGGCAGGAATGAATCAAGGACAGCTTAAATATGCAGAAATGCAGTTCATACCTCTGGGCGAAAATAATCCCAAAGTTATGTAATGGATGGGAGGGCTATGATAGGAGGGATGAAGCTGCAAGGTGTGCGCAGGTTTGAGTGGATGAGTGAGAGGTTGAGAAGGGAATGAGGAAAAGCAGAGGAACCTGGCTGCCCTGCTCATGTCACGGGATGGCTGTGCGCGAGCATGCGTGTGTCGTGTGTGTGCGCGCGCATGTGTGTGTGTGTACTTGTGGGGGAAGAAAAGACACTCTTCTCTGTGGAACCCTGGAAGGCAGCTAGAGGAAAGAAGCTCTGAACCCCATACCTGGGGTGTCCTTAAGACCACTACAAATGTGTGGCCTCTCTCATCCCGAGATGGTAGGGATAGAGAAAGACTATGGGGCCCTGGCACGGTGTTTGGGGTGTTAATGTTTCCCTTAAAGTCAGCACATCTTTCCTTGACCACTATAAACTTATCTCCAGATCATATCATGACTCTGGACCTTCCTGGTAGTTGGAATTGTCCCAGTCCTTCTACAGGAAGCTCATTTGACAGTCCACCCAGGTGACGCCTCCCAAGAACTTTCAGAAGGATTTCATCCAAGTTGCTACGACTGTCTCCAACTGATTTGAGTGCTTTGTGTAAGTGCTGTCCTCCTTCTGCCGCGGAGGATAGTGTAGCCTGAGGTCCCCAGCACTGTGCCAGTGACAGAACAGATGTTGAGCAAGAATTGTTACACAGGCCCATAGACCCAAGGAGCCCATGGAGGCAGGGGAGGCAGCCAAACTCTGGTGGGCTTCACAGGTTGTAAAGCTAGGAGACAAAGGCTTGTGGTCGGCACTTTATGGACCACAGTTTTCCAAACCCTCTGCTCTAGCGGGGTCTGGAAGGAGCTGTCCTTTCCAGAAGCCTGGTTGATGGAGGCAGGGTAGAGAGTACAGGTTTAGAGGACCCTCAAGGTCCACTTCATCTCTGCTCCTCTTTGTCGTTGTCATTATGACGATGGTATTGATTAAGTGTCTTTTCAAGGACTTATGAAGCATAAGCGGCCAGGTACAGGTGCTTGCGCTCCCGAGGCCTGACATGCCTGATGCTTCCTGTGGGCATCCAAAGGCAGGCCTTGGAAGAGTAGATGGTGACAGAGAACCACTGGTCAGCCTGCTAAAGTTGGGGGACAGAGAGAGCTAGAGGTCTGGCTGGTGTGGCCCGTGGCAAGGAGCAGAATACCCAGAGGTAGGGACGTATCTGGAGACTGAGCTCTTCTTTGAGGAGTGGTTGTTAAAATGGCTCTGGGAGCACATTTTCATTTTTACTGGGTCACAGGAAAGTGGTCATTGAGGCCCAAAGGGAAAATATGACTTCTCCCCAAACTACCGGGACAAAACTGACTGAGCTAAAAAGGAAAACGTACGTTTCCCAACCCTATCTCCTTATGGGATCTGCTTGGACTCTGTAGATCCTGCTCTGCATGAGTTGTGACAGTCACAGCTGCAGGTTGCTCAGGAGCCAGCGGCCTCAACGTTCTAGAGACGTACACTGTGGTTAGTGCTGGCGCTTTCCTGTGCTGTGAATGGGACTCCAAGGGAAGGGAAGGGATGCTTCGGGTAATAGGAATAAGGACAGGCTTAGAGCTGGGTCTCCATGGTTACTCTAGGACCTGAGGTCTATGAACTTGGCATCTGTGACGTTGTCCATGGAGAATTCCCAAGAAAGCTAAGGGTGACATGGGAACCAATACCCAGACCAGGCCAGGGAAGTTGGGCTGTGGTCCCAGGAGCAGCCAAGCCTAGGATGGCAAGGCTGGGCTGGGTAGGACTAGGCTGGGCAGGGCTAAAAGAGAAGAGAATTTTTTTTGCCTCCAGGCTTCTAGATGCCTATATTGGGCAAGGCCTCTTGTTTCCTTGGATGGTGACCAGGAGTCTCTTCACATGTGCCAGCCTGGCTGAAAATGTCTCCCTCTGCTTGAAAGGGACTAACTCTTCTAGATGATCCCCTGCCGTCCTCACAGGGACGGAGATAGGAGCTGCCTCCTCCATCCTGATCTCCCAGGGCTGAGGAAAAGATGGAAGCAGGCGGTGGTTCCTCATAACCTCTGCTAGACCAGGATGGGACCTGCAAGGAGCAAACAACTGCTTCTGGGAACCAGGGGTCCCCCAGGTTGCTGATCCACGCAGTCACTGTGTCCCCAGGGATAGGCAGGCAAGTAACTATGGCCTTGCAGATGGCCCCCTACCCCCCTAGGCCAGACAACAAGTCATTATGTTGTTACATAAACAAATTATGTACTTACACGGGACTTGGTGTATAGGTACCGGTTAGTATTATTGCTGTGTAATTATGCACTTAGCTTGAAAAGGGAGTCAGATAGAAGGGTTGAATCACCTCCACACCAGGGAAGGCAGTTGGCTCCCACCCCTCACCTCAGTGAAAACTGCAGCTCCTGGTCACTGCAGATAAAGTGCTGCAGGCTCCAAGGTGTCTCCATGCAGATGGGACAATTTATCCCAAGGCTGTGCCCTCAAAGAGGCTGGCAGCCGCCCCCCAGGGTGCTTGTTCACCTGCAGCAAGTCTGATACTCTGCACAGGTTTTCCTCCAGCCTAGCTGCTTCCTGGAGCTTCACAATGAAAGGCTGTTGCCAGGCCAAGAACCTACCAAAAGGGGGCTAAGAGAGAGCATGGGCCTGGGAGGAGGGTCCATGAGCCAGTGTTCTCTTCCTCTTCTGTCGGAACCCTTGGGTTCCTCAGATAGAAGGGACTGAAGACCATCCAGTCAACTTTACCTCTCCAGGCCAGGAGGAACACCAGAGAGGAAAAGTGACTTGCCCAAGGGCACACAGCAGCTTCTGGGCATACTGGAAGTAGAGTTTGGCCTACCTCCCGCCTCCGTGGCCTCTGCTCCCCTTCTCTTCTTTGTCTTCACACCCCCCTCCTGTCACTGGGGCTGCTCCAGCTCCTCACTTCCTCTCCCGTCCTACTCCCAGCCCTGCCCAGGCCTGCCTGTCGCCTCACCTCTCCCCTCCTCTGCTCTCCCCTTGCTGCCCGGCTTTCTTCTCCCGGCCCCTGGAGCCAGGGGAGGCTCCCCACTCTTTTTGGCCAATACTTTCTCTCTCCTGTGCCCTCCCAACTAGCTCCTGGGCCTCCTTTTTGGATAGGCCTACCCCTTCCCATCCACCTCCTTCTTTAAAATGAAGAAAAGAGACTCCTGAACAAGGAACATGAATTCTGTTCTGGGCCTGGGATTGAATGGGCTGAACCATGGGAGCTTCCTAAATGGTGCTAGGTGGGATTCAGATGCACACCCATGGCAGCCCTGCGGTCAGGGCCCAGCTCGGAACCAGAACTGCAAAGGGCAAGGCGATGGGATCAAAAAGCAAGGCAGGAGGTGAGACTCCCACTTGGCACTATTGGCCTGGGCCTCGGAGCACGCATGGGGAGTGGCCCCAGTGGACTTTCTTCAAGTGTCCTCATTTCTTGGAGATCACAAATGAGTTTCCTCAACCACTTAGTGAGAAAGGCCTGTTAAACCCCTTTTTGAAGAGAAAGCTAGATGTCATTGGGAGCACTTTAGTCTGTGGTAGTCTGGGTCCGGAGCCTCGGTGGCCTGAAGTCAGACTCGGGCTGTAACAAGGCTTGGTGAAAACCGTGCACTCACTTGGGGTAGGAATGTGCATGTGTGGAGCAGCAGGCGTACCTTGGAGGAATGAGCCAGGGTGTATGGGCATAGGTGTGGCCCCAGCAGCATGCTCACTGAGCCTCACGAGCCTTCCTGCAGTGAGCTCGAGACACATCCCTTCAGCCGCTCACCGCGCTGGACTGAGGAGTCAGACACGTATGCCTGCTGTGCAGCCTGGGTCCCTGGCACAGCAAACAAACCAAACCTCAGGGCAAACTGCGCCTAAGCCCAGGTGTCCAAGCACCCCGTGTAGCCCTTTGTATCTAGAACACACAGCCCTCTTCTGAGGCCACCCAGTGCTCTGTGCGAGGGAGGTAGAGGCTGGACTGCTCCGGCGTGATTGGCAATAAACTGGCTGCCTTGCAGGGTGCTGAAGCTACAGGCCTGGATGCAGATGTGAGGCGAGGCCTGGCCCTCAGCTCTAACGGGCTTAGCTATCCTTGCCTAGGAGCCGGGTCTGGCTCTTCAGGATGTGACTGGCTCCGGCCAGGACCCCCTGCACACTGGGGCCCTGGGGGAGTTAGTTTCCCAGACTTTATGGAACCTCCTGGATGAGTGGGAATTTCTGTGGTCCTACAGGGAGTGGCCTTTTGCTCTGTTCCTTCTCTGGTGGCCTCATTGGGCAAGGAGTAGGGAGAGGAGCCTCATGACTCGGAGGCATGAAAATGAGGGTGACTGAGGGTAAGACCAGTCTCTCATCTCCTCTAAGGACTTTCAACCCACAGATGAAGAGCTGGTGGCAGTCTTCTGGGACAGGGACATCTTACAGGGCTGCTTAAGGCTGTCCCTGGCCTCAGGTCCCTGAGGGTCTTCCACAAGAATTCCCATGGAGAGACCATGGGGAGGGGGCAAAGCGCCACTCAATCCTGGAGACCCCTTTGCAGGAGAATTTTATAGGTAAGCCTCTTGGAGCCCCAAAGTCTCAGTGGTGGTAATGTGAGTTAATTTTTTTCCTTCCTCTTTTCACTCAAAGGTATTTTTGCACATGACTCAAACAAGTCTAAACTTTCCTAAACTTCAAAGTTTGCTCATGGCACAGCCTCAAAGTGGAAGGGAAAATGTTAAAAAAGAAAAAAAAAAAAGTTTGTAAGCTAGTTAAGCATTGTGTTTTTTGCTCTTCGCAGAAACTGAATTGACTCATGTTGCTTCATTGTGAAGCAGCCCTGAAGGAGGCTTCTCTGCCGGGTGATGTGGTCTCTCATCTGTGCCCAAACTCACTTGCTCAGCAGGAGGTTATACAGGGTATCACACAACCTGTGGCAAGTGGAGGGGAAGGAGTTCCCAGTGCCATAGGCCTGGCCACGAGGCCATTAGTAAGCTCCTGGCAGGACCTGTGGCTCACACGGAAGGGCAAGAGGGTCCTCAAGTGCCCTGCTGTCCTTGAAGCTTTGCACCGGGAGCAGGGAGAGCAGGCCTGGGAAGCCCTGCTAGCATGCTTGCAGTGGCATGGATTTCTCCATGCCTTCTGGCAACCTATGTGCTGAGTGTCAGCCCTAAGCTATGGAGACTGCACAGGTTCTGAGAGCAGTAGCTGGGTCACAGGGTAGGGGTCCTTTCCTTTCCATGCCCACTCTCTTCCCTAGGAAGCCAAAGTTGTGCATAATAGCACAGGCAGTGGGTGTCTAACTGCATGGGCTCCTGACTCTGTCCTGCCACATATGAGTTACTGACTCAGACAAATGACAATGATTCTACCACTCAGTGCTTCAGTTTCCTTGTCTGCAAACTGGCATGATAGCAGGCCTCCTTCCCAGTACGGTGAGGAACTGAGTGAGTTAATCTTTGATTAACTCCTGTCTTACAACACCCCCCAACAGAATCCTACCCATCCTTCCAGGTCTTCTTCAAGCCTCTTCTCCCTCAGCAATGTGACTGCATCCTCCAGCCCCTGGAGAGAACTTGTGCTCCCTGGAATTTCCATGGCATTTCTAACTTGCGTCATTCTAAGCTGCTGCTGACTGCAGGAGAGCTGAGCCAGGACAGGCTCTCATCCATTGCCCACTGGCCCTCACTTGCAAGCCTTTGTCTGGCTGCTACCCTTCACTACTCTTTGCTGCTGGGAGAGGGACACTTAGCCGTCATATAGGCAGGTACCTACCACCTACCATGTGCCAGGTGCTGGGGTCACAGTTAAAGGGGTCTTAGTTAATGCAGAGTAGAGGTGGAAACTACAGACAACATAAAGTGAAGACAGAGTGAAGCGTGCTTATAGGAGCACGTAAAAAGCACCGGGGAAGTAGAGGATGTTCTCACTGCCCTCTCTAACCCCTCCCCCACCCTGTGCTCAGACGCAAACCAGTGCTTTTAAAAGAAAGCCCAGGGTCTTCGCTGGGACTGTAGTGTCCTGCTTTATTTGCCCATTGCTTGCCTACTCTCCAGGCTTCTTTCAGAGATTGTGTGTCACCCTCCACCCCCATATGTATGTGCACACACATGCCTGACACACAGACATGCGCACACACCTTGGCACACTGACTTTCTTTGATTTTGCAAAGACACAAAAGCTTCCTGCCTCGAGGCCGTTGCACATACTGTTGTTCCCGTCATCTGGCCAACTTTACTCATTCTTCAAATCCCAGTCTAAATGTTTCCAAGGGAAAGCCTTCTCCAGTTGCAGTTTGTTTACCCCATCTACCTATATATCAACATATATACATTGTTGTTAAATAGGCAGGTCTTTTTAATATTTAGCAAAGACTTTAATTCACCTATGTGTATGTAGCAATCTGTTCACCCCACCAACTCAGCACCTTACATGAAAGGAGGGTGCACGTCTTCCTTGCTCACAGACACAACCCTCACACCTAACACTGCCCAAGACACGGGGAACTGTTTGTATATTTACCAAGGGAATAAAGGGGGAATAAGGGATGGGGGAAATAGGCCAGGCCAAGAAGGGAAGAAGGCCACTTTGGACAGGGAAATTGGTCTGGCATGTTGGAAGCTTTGGAGAGGAGACCTATCAGAATGTGGGGCCTGCAGGTCAGTGTGGCCAGGGCACAGGTTTGGATCTAGAACCCGGGTCTGGAATGATAGGACTCAGTCTCCTGTGAGGGATTTGGTTTTAATCAGTGGGTAATAGTGAATGAAAGCATCTGCGTTGGCTTGTGGAAAGCTTGCTTTGGAGAGGTCAGTCTGAAATGGCAAGAAGTCAAGTTAGAAGACCAAAGTGAGGGACAAGAGGAGGGAGTGAACTGAGAGGGCCCATGGCTGTGGAGGGACCACAGGAGTGCGATTTTGGAGGCTGGATTAGTAGAAGATTGGAGAAGTCCTTTGCCCAGGACAAAGATATCTCTTATACTTGGCCTCCCAGGAGCAGGACCCTGATGAGATCAACTTGAGACCCCAGGAGAATCAGAGATCAGCCCTCTGTGTGGACATCACTGATATATCTCCTTTTGTGCTCCCACGTTCCCACCGCCCCCCAAGTCTGGCCTCCAGTTCTGACCAAGCCCTCAGAGCAGCCCTGGAGCCCCATAATCCCTGGCCTTGGCCCAGAGTCCTAGCCTGCCGCAGGATAACGACCCTGTCCAGAGAGGCCTTGGGACTCTCTGCTAAGGAGGCAGAGGACTGACCGGGTTGATCTTTGACTGGGATTCTAGTAGGGATGGCTGTAAGGGGACACCTCAGGCAGAGCTGAGCAGGCAAACCGCAGGCTCAGGCTTTCTGGGAGGCGAGAGCCTTTGCTGTGTAACCCTTTCAGCACCACACCCAGACAGGAGGCAGCAGTCTTGGTGTCCTTGCCTACAGCTCTCACCCTGCGCTTTGTGTGATAAGTGTGTAGGACAGGGGCCGCTGCAGCCGCCTGAATTCACCTCACAGGCCTCCCAGAGAGGAGCCAGCTGGAGCTAGGAGCTTGCCTGAACTGGGACTTGCAGTCTGTGCGTGTGGGAGGGGGCTCCAAGCCACCTGGAGAACCCGGGCTCCCTCTCGCAGGCTGCAGCCCACCCTGGCTGGGAGGGGCCCCACCTCCTGCCATGCACAAGTAGGGGTGCATTAAAGGTATGCCTCAGACGGTGATCTCCCATGATGTTGAGGCCAGCTCCTCGGAGGATGAGGATACCCAAGCCAACTGTCAGGCAAGACCACGGAGGCAAGGCTACCTCCTAGGCGCTGGGCCAGCCAGTGGACCTTCTTTTGGTCCCTTCTTGAGCCCTTGTCTCGCTGCCTCTCCACCCCCACGCTGTCCTTAGCCTGGCCCTCGCTGGGGGATCTCTTCTCTCCCACCCCCCCTCCCCGCATCCCCAGTCATGCTCAGGCCCCCGGCTCAGCTCGAGCCCCCTCCCTGGCGAGGAGGTCTGAGGTGCTTTGGGGCGCTCATCCTGCCTGCCTCGGTGGGCCCAGGGAAGGGGCGCAGGGTTCACAGGTCCCCCCCCCCGCCACTACGGCCTGAGCCCGCGGGAGGGGGCGGCGGGCGCGGGAGGGGAAGAGTTAAGGCCCGCCGCTCCCCTCCCCCGGAGGGTGTGACCGCCTATAAGAAAGGCGCCGCGCTCGGGCACTGGGGCTGCAGGCGGCGGGGGCGCAGCGCGGCAGCCGAGCCGAGGCCGTCCCACCGCCCGGGACCCCGGGCAGCAGCATGTCGGAGCCCAGGAGGAAGGGCCGCGGCCGCGGCAAGAAGCACCGAGAAGGGAGGAAGCGGGAGCGGGAGCCCGACCCCGGGGAGAAAGGTAGGGCACCTCGGCGCGCCCAGAAACCCCGTTTCGCTGGGAGAAACCTGCCGCCCGCTCACCCGCCCCGGGCGCCGCGAGGGTGAGTCCGGGGCTCGGCGAGCCGTGCCGGGGTGACAGCGCCCCGGTGCGTGCCTGCGAGCGGGTCGGCGGGCGAGGGACTGGCCGCGCGCCGGGAGCCCGGCGGTGGCAGCACGCCCCCCTCTCTCTCCCTCCCTCCCTCGTTCTCTCTCTCTCTCTCTCTCTCTCTCTTTCTCTCTCCCTCCCTCTCTCTCTTATCCCCCCACCACCCCTGGGGCGTCGCGTCCCTGCCCCGGGGCGGGCGCTAGCGCTGCTGCAGGCACCGGCTCGGTGCGCGCGGCGGGGGGCACGGGCGGACCGCGGGCTGGCACACGCGGGGGGCCGGGCCTGCCGCGCCGGGCTGGGGAGCTGTCAGTGCCTGGGCTCCTGCCCGCGCGGCTCCCCGGCTGCCCCCACCCCTGTGCCACACCTCCATCCGTCCTGCTCCACCATTGGAGCGTGGGCAGCACGCCCGCCACCTCTGCAGACAGAGGGGATGCCCTGCCCGGCGCGAGAACCCCAGCCAGTGGCGTGTCGCCCGTTCATGTGGGACACATGTGTCCATCCGAGGGCAATCTGGCATGGGGCGGTCTTCCAGAGCGACTCCCCTGCGCCCTTGGATTTTACCCCGCTCTGAGTTGCGCGGAGCCACCACTGACACCCACGTTGGTGCTCGCCCTGGGCAGCTCCAGGTGAAGGAGTGCGCCTGTCGTGGGCTTCTCAAGCCGTGCCTAGGAAATGCACACACTGTGCGTGGAACCGTACTCCCCTGGAAGCCCTTCTTTGTCATTCGTCAGGCAAGCCTTTCGTTAATGTCTACTTTGTACCAGCCAGCAGGCTAGGCATGTTCAAAATGCTTCACCTCCACTGAGTTCTTACAGCAACTCTGGGGGCAGGCGCCCCAATCCCCATTTTACAGAGGGAGTAACAGAGGTTTGCTGAAGGCAGTAGTCATAAAGTACTTTCCAGAAGTGAGACTTTGGGCTTTAAGTAGCATCCTCTGGACAGCTATGCCCATCTTGTTCATTCCCTCTCCATATGCCCCCTTGGAGTTCCCACCAAACTGCAACATAAAAATAGCTTCAAGAAGGCACTTCACTGAAAGTTAGGGCACTTCCGCTATGATTGACAGATAACCAGATCTCTTTCCTCCCCCCCCCCCGCCCAGTTTCTGTGTAATGGGCAGGGAAGCAAGGCTTTGCTGTCTTTATTGGGAATAGCGTCGAGATCCAGTGTTCAGTGGAGGCGGCTAAGGACGTTTGAAAAGCCATGCTGCCTCTTTTCCCATTTCACGGACCAGGTGTTTGAGAGTTTTCAGTTGGTCAGCTGTGCAGGGGATATGGGTTAGCTCCTGGTCGGTGCCTATGGCATGGGACTGGCCTGAGAGAATGCAGGCTTCCTCCTGTGGGATAATTAAAAAAAAAAAAAAAAATCCGGGCGTGGTGGTGCATGACTTTAATCCCAGAACTCGGGAGGCAGAGGTAGGAGGATCCCTGTGAGTTTGAGGCCACCCCAAGTCTAGGTAGTGAATTCCAGGTTAGCCTGGGCTAGAGTGAGACCCTACCTCGAAAAACCAAAAAAAAAAAATCATGGATTTCACTCAGTGAACTGTCCAGGATACTCATCTCTCCTCCCTCCTGCCTCATACACATTCTGTTGCCTTGGGCACATAGGTAAGGGCACTCTTGATGTGAATGTAAGAGCTGAGCTGGCAGCAAGCCAATTGGTAGGCTTCAGCTGGTGGGCATCACCAGTGCCTTGGGAAGGGTCATGCCTGCTACCAAGGGTGGAGTGCTCACTGGACCACAGGTCAAGGGAATGGGTTGTGAAGGGGAGATTTCACAGGCCTTAGCAAGTTATCCGTTCCAACATGGTCCTTCTTAATGTCTCACTATAATCATTTTATTTATTTATTTGGTTTTTCAAGGTAGGGTTTCACTCTAGCCTAGGCTGATCTGGAATTTACTATGTAGTCGCAGGGTGGCCTTGAATTCACAGTGATCCTCCTACCTCTGCCTCCCGAGTGCTGGGATTAAAGGTGTGCACTACTACGCCTGGCTTCACTATACTTTTTGCTCTAGTTTTTTTACTATCTCTTCTTGTTCTATTTCCCAGTGGCCAGCCAGCTCTTCAGAATGCCTTGTTTTAGGAAGCTGTCTGGTGAGCAAATCCCAAGCAGACCTGAGCTAGAGGAATTTGGGGCCCTTGGAACATTTTAGAATATGGAGGACATAGGGAGGATTATGCTCCAAAATATGATATCAAGAGAAAGTACCATGGCAATGAGAACCAACAGTCTTAAATCCCTGGTGTGTAACTGGAGGAGTGTGACTGAAACCCATTAGAATGAATAAGGTAACAGTGACATACAGAGCTGAAGGCCTCCTCTCTCTACTCCCCTCCAGGCCAGCCTCAGGCTGCCAAAGATTAGAAAATGCAGACATGGAAAGTGAGCAGATAGTCACTAGAACCTCCAGCTTAGGTGTGAGGAGGGCCTCTGGAAAGTGGGAGGGAAATAAAGAGGAAAGAGAATGCAATATTAATTAGTTGGCTCCCCCTGGTCCTTGACCACACACCCAGCGGCATCCTCAGTCCTTCTTAGCAAAGAGCAGAAGGTGCCTCCCCTCCAAGCAATGTGGGGAAATAGGCCTTTCCCCTGCCTCAGTACGGAAGGGCTGGGTGGGGCAGAGCTGCAGGTGTGAGCTCTGCTCCATGACTCATGGAGAGTTTGTGGGGCCGATCCTGGTATCCCTACTGGAGCTACCCCTGTCCCCCATATTCCCTTACCCTAAGATATAGCCTTGCCAACCTTGGCAGCACTGTTGGGGGGTTGGGCTCTAAGTCCACTCTGGTGCAGTAGGATGCCATATCTGAGAGTCAGGCACTGAGAACCCACCCCTGATGTGTCTTTGTGTGGTGTGGGTACCGCCTCCCTCTCTACACTTCTGATCTTGCCCTCTACTGCCAGCTCTCACCTTCTGCATGGATGGTCAGAGCCTCGGCCTTCAGGTCCTGCATCCCTGAAAACTCCTGATGGAGGAGAGCTGTGAGATGGGGAGGGACAGGAGGATTTGGCCTCCAGGAAATGATGGCCCTGTGCTGTTTTAAAAAATGATTTTGGAGGATCAGCTTAGAAATTTCTGGCCTTTTCCATGTGACCTTTAAAAGACCAGTCAGTTCGTGGCTACCCTGAGAGTAGATAGTGAATTCCAGGTCATCCTGAGCTAGAGTGAGACCCTACCTTGAAAAAAGAAAGAAAGAAAGAAAGAAAGAAAGAAAGAAAGAAAGAAAGAAAGAAAGAAGAAGGAAGGAAAGGGGGGGGGGAGACCAGTCAGGTTGGATGGAAATATTCTTATTGCTGAGGCCTCCTCAGGGAACTAGGGATCCATATCTTCCAGTGGGGGACATGGGCAGAGATTGGGATTTTACCAGATGTCCTGGAATGTGAAGGTAGCTGGGCATTCTTTTTAAAAAAAAATTTATTATTAATCTTTTTTAAGTAGAAACTTTTTATGAAGACATGTGTTGGTACCATCATTCCACTGAGGGCCCTCCTCAGTGGGGTTGCTCATGTCCACTATGGGGTTGTGGGTTATGAGTTGTTAGAGCAGCAGTCATTAGGAGAGGGGTAATGCCCCTGGATATTCCCTCCCACCCTGTGACTCTTCCACTCTTTCCGCCTCTCTTCAGCAAAATTCGGTGAAAATTCGCTGAGCTTCGGTGGGTGTGTTTTGAGTGTACTTTAGTGTTGTGCTCTCAGCAGCTTCTGGACTTCTGCATTGAGACAGTTCGAGTCTCCTTGGTGTGTCTACTGCCATCACCCTGGAACAGGTTGTCAGGCTCACTGTGAAGCATTCGTAAGATGGGCTATCACTACATCTCATTTGAATTCCCTACACACAAAGAAATCTTGGCAACATCTCTGTTTCCCATCCCTACCACCCACCCCACCCCTTCTGCCTGTGGCAAAGTGAATGATCAGACTTCTAAAATCAATTCCTGGCTAGAGAGATGGATTAGTGGTTGAGCGCCTGCCTGTGAAGCCTACGGACCCCAGTTCGAGGCTCAATTCTCCAGGACCCATGTTAGCCAGATGCACAAGGGGCGCAGGCATCTGGAGTTCATTTGCAGTGGCTGGAGGCCCTGGTGCGCCCATTCTCTCTCTCCCTCTCTCTCTCTCTCTCTCTCTCTCTCTCTCTGTGTGTGTGTGTGTGTGTCACTTTCAAATAAATAAAAATAAACAAAAAATTTTTTAAAAAATTTAATAAAATCAATTCCCATCTTCCACATCCGAGGTGAATTTGTTTGTGTGCATGCGTTTGGGCCACATCTGGGGGCTGGCACACTCCCCCAGCTGTCCTTGGCCCCTGGCTGACCTCGCTGAGCTTGGCCACTCTGGGGTGCAGCCTGCACCTCAGGCTCTGCTCTGTCTGCCTGGCTCCCTGGCCACCTCAAGGCTCACAGGGAACAATAACAACAAGCAGGGAGTGACTTTGTACTTCCCAGCGGCCTTTCATCCTGAGAACTCAAAGCAGTTTACAGATCAGGACTCATCGCTCCTCAGCCCAGGCCCTGGCCTCAGCCGGGGTGAAGAGGGGACAGAGAGCTCTAGTCCTTCCAGATCTGCACAGCAATGGGCAGGAGCAGGGTGGTGAGTCACCTGGATGGGAGAATGGTGCGGCCAGCAGGTCTGGGATAGAAGTAAAACTGGACTGTGGGCTTGGCCTTCCAAATGGGTGGGGGGATAGTCTTCTTTAAAGCACTATGAGCTGGGTCCTCCTTTCCCCGGGGAGAGCTGGGCCCTCTCAAGTGGGCTGTGGTAGCTGCTGAAGCAGCCACAGAGTGGTGGAGGCAGAGTCCCTTGGCTTCAGAGATGGGTGGGAAGCCCAGAGATATTCCTGTCACCGGTCTCTGCTTCCACACCGAATCAGGTAGTCCCAAGCTGAGGGCATTGGTAGAGTGAGAAATAGCGTGTGAATGAAAAGGGGTAGCCAGGCACCCTCAGGCCTAGCTCTGGCCTCATAGTTGGCCTTACCAGCCCTTCTCTGTCCCCTGGCCATCAGGCTGACCTGAGGGACAGTTGGTACAGGGAAGAAGGACCATTGATTTCTAAAGCTCTGGCAAAGCACTGCCGAAACTTAAAACCTGGGCTCCATTTAAGCCATGTTCTCGTCTTATTTTCCCACTATTTCTGAACCTATTGTACATCTTTCATCACTCAGCAGGAAGCATGTGGCAGCCTTCCTTCCCAGCCCTCCGGCCTCACCCTCCATTCTCCAGGGCTCCCAAACCCCCACCACATGGTAGCCACACAAACCGTGTGTGCTTTCGTTCGCTTTTGTGTGTTCCATCCTCTGAGTGTTAACTGAGCTTCTACCATGCAAGCCCACCACAGGGCCTGCCCTCAGCAAGCACAGAGGAGCGGATCTTTCACAGCCCCCTAGGGTTGGAACTGAGTGTGAAGCTGTGAGCACGCAGCGTGTGGTGAGTGAGCATCTGGGAGGGAGTAGGGAGGACTTCACAGAAGCAGTGACATCTCAGCCAGAATGGGGACTATGGAGAATTCACCAGGTACCTAACAGGCCTTGCAAGAAGTGGAATCGTGCCCGTGCCCGGCACGTGGGGGAGGCACGGGAAGCAGCTCTCAGTAACTGAGTACTTCCCACCTGCCTTTCTGGGCCCAGAAAGCATAACTGTTATTTTATTAGTAACAGGGAAACTGAGGCAGGGACATTCATGGCTTGCCTGACATCACCCATGAATTGGTGGCAGTACGGGAGCTGGAGCTGAAGCCTGCCCCTGCCTTGTCTCTGCCAGCCACATCCTCCTGGCCTCGGGCTCTTCCACATTCTGACAAGCCAGCTATAGACAGAGGAGCCTGCTGACCACCTGTTGGAGCAGGCCCTCTCCATCAGATCTGCGAGGCAGATATTTGCTTCCTAGACTCTGGGGCGGATGCAAAGATAAGGCACAAAGGGGTTCCGAGATGAGCAGGTCAGGTCCCTGCTCTCACCAGGAGCTTGTGGCACAGCTGTGGCTGTCACGTATGAACAGGAGTCATGGACACTATCACAGGAGGGCAACCTGAGGCCCCTTCCCTGTTCCTGGGAAGATGGAAGTTATTATGGTCAAGTGGCCTGGCTACAACCCACCCGGGGATCTGGAGTCCAGCCACATCCAGCACCATATTGAGGGTTTCCTGGTCCTGGAAGTCCTTTGTGAAAAACAGGAATGTTTAAATTAGTAAGAACCTGACAAAGCATAAGGGGGCCCCACCCTTGACCTATTGGATCGGAAGCTGTGGAGAGGTCTAGCAGGGTACGTTGTAGCCAACGCTTCCAGTGGTTTGGGATTCACACTCCAGTTTGAGACAGTTTGAGCTGTGGGGCCCCACCACGCAGAGCAGAGCCCCACGGAGGCCCATCAACTGTGCAGGAACTTCTCATCTTCTGGTTCCGGCATGACGCTCTATGTCTGTGCTTGGGGCTCACACGCTGACCGGGACCCTGTGACTGGGGAATGGGCTCCCCACTCTGCAGGACATGAGACACTGGGAAATGCCTCATTACAGTGGCATGGCTCATCTTGGCAAATACAGAAGGGACAAAGGAGAGACTTCTACTTGGAGCTTCTGAGGAGGTTTTCGGGAGGAGGAGATGGGTTAAGGCAGACTTGGAGAAATGGAAAGGGCTGGAGAAAAGGGACTGGATGGACCCTCAGACTAAAGCAACTGCTTGGGCAAAGCGTGTGGACTGACAGACCGGGGGTGGTGGGAAGTAAAGTACAGTGCCAAGCTGTGCTGGCAACGCTGTTTGCAGGAGGGAGGGACCACCGAGCAGGAAGGGAGGTCTTCTGAATGTGGGCCTGAGAAGTTTGGTCTTCTGGAGGGAGTGAAGGGTCCGCAGCAGGAGCAGCGTGGGCAGAGCTTCCCTGAGGCACTCTTGGCCTCACACCCTGCACCCCGTGTGTGGAAGGATGGGCTAGGCCAGGGCGGATAGGAGCCCCTTTGGTTGTTCCAACTGCTCAGGCAGGATGTGTATGGTAATGAGAGTCTGGGGTACCGTGGCTGTGTCTCAGCATCGCTCCTCCAGCTTGAACTAGCTGGAGTCTTATGGTTTGAGTGCAGTTGAGTAAATCTGGCTCTGCATTCATACTTAATTTCTATTATTTTCTCTTTTTAGAATTTTGTGTGTGTGTGTTGTGCGTGCATGTGGTATGTGTGTGCATGTATGTGTATTTATATGCATGTGGGTACAATGTGGGGGGCTGCACATGCGTGTGTATGTGCATGTGTGTGGAGGCCAGAGGTCGATGTCAGATGTCTTTCTCAATTGCTCTCCATTTTTCCTCTACCTTAACCTAGAGCTCACCACTCCAGTGAGCCCAGGGATTCCCCGTCTCAGTGGACCCGTTCTGAGATTGCAGGCACACGTACCACCAAGCCTGGCAGTTTATGTGGGTGCTGGGGATCTGAACTCAGGCCCTGATGCTTGTACAGCAAGTGCTGTTACTCCCTACATCATCTCCCTAGCCCAATACTTAATTCCCTTCACTGTCAAGATAGGGAAACTGAGGCCTAGAGAAGGAGTTCACATACCAACAAGGCAGAGGCTTAGCTAAAGGCAGGCCTCCAAGACACACACACCTCTCTCTCTCTCTCTCTCTCTCTCTCTCTCTCTCTCTCTCTCTCCCACTGCAGCCTCTCTGCCTCAGCCTGTTGGGTTGGATGGAATTTCTCTCAGTTCCTTGAGGGCACTGTGATCTCCCTCCTTCCTGTTCTATGAACCTGCTGTTCCCTTAGCCTGGCACACACTCTCCCTTTTCTTGGCCAACTCCTGCTCATCCCTCAAGCCCTGAATAGACTTTGCTTCCCCCAGAGGGCACTTTCTGGCTCCCAGAGTAAGGAGGAAGGGTGAGTGGACTCCCTGTGCACCACGGTACCCAGTGCTACTGTGAGTACCAAGCACCACTATGTGACCATTACCGTGCTCAGCAGCAAGGCCGCATACACTGGGCCCTTAGCATCTAAATGTACTGTGTGCTCATCCACACTTGAGCAAAGGAGTGAGTGAGGACTACTTCCTCTGTACATGCAGAGATCTAGCAGGCCCCTTCCCCATCTTGAAGGAGGACAGTCTCCTGGAAAGAGACTGCTGTGGCTAGGCTTCCTGCTGGGGCAGGACCATGGGCAAGAGCAGTGTATCTGTAAGGCCCCTCATTCAGCATGTACTCTGCTATTGTGGGCCACAGGCCTGTTTGGGCTGGGGCACGAGCTGGGGAGGAGTGTTGGGTGAGAAAGGGCTCTGGGATTAAACATCAGGGACACCACCCTGCCCTGGGTACTTGCAGAAGTCTCTGTCTGAGACACTCTGGACACCCATCAGTTCCAATTCATCCTCACACCACTGGTTCATTTGTTTAGCCCATGATCAGTGAGCACAGATTTGACCAGACACCTAGAGCAGCCCAGTACCCCAGGAACATCCCAGTATCCCAATGCATCTCCTCCCCAAGCCCCCACAGTCTTGAAGAATAAGAACCCAGAGTGCTCTGTGCTAAGACCGGGAGGGGGCAGATAAAAGTCACAGGGAGTGTGAGTGGGGCAGAGACTGCTTCTGACTGGGAGGGTTGGCAAAGGCGGTGGCATCTGAAATCTTGAGGGATTAAGGTAAGAAGAGCTGCCAGTTGTTAAGCGATCTCTCCATTCCAGGCTCTGTGCTAAGTTCCTGACACACATTATCTCCGTAGTCTTGGGAGGCAGGTGGGATGGTCCCTGTCACTCAGACGAGCAAATAGAGGCTCAGAGAGGTTAAGTAACTTCACAAGTTACACAAGACACTAGTCCGAGCCAGCATGCACACTGAGGTCTGTCTGGCCCCAGCCTGTATAGTCACTCCCTCAGTTCTGCTTCCTAGGTGGGGACTGGCATTTGCAGAAAGCCAGAGCAGAGTGCATAGAGGCGGGACAGAATAGACATGTTTGGGGAATAAACAATTTGGTTTTCCTAGGATATGTGAGTCCTGGTAGAGAAAGGGTGCTTGGGGAGATGGCCACAGAATGACCAGCAAGCGTTCGCTGAGGGGCCCAGCTAAGCAGCCGAGGAAGGCTGCATGCAGCCACTCCAGACAGCCAGGAGCGTGGATGGCGCCTGGGTGGCAGTAACTCATGTAGAAGTCAATGTGCCACACTTACCCTGGTGGTGGCCCTGGGCTGGGAGAACAGTGTGGCCTGAGTCAGAGCTTGGCAGATGACGGAGGGCACAAGGCTTGATGGAAGTTGAATGAACTCAACCTTTAGATAAAGTCAAGAGAAACACAGGTTGTCACAGATGCCAAGTAACTAAGAGGGTACCTGGGAAAGGAGAGGAGACATAGATGTGGGGTCTCCACCCCAGGCCTGAGGTAATAACTAAACATCCAGGGAAAGAGACATGTGCTCTGTGGTGGCGTCCTTCCCACCCTTCACCCTCACTGGCTTGGACCATATCACAGCTCTCAAGCCCTCTGGAGCGCCTACAGCCAGGGCTCTCGCTGCATGTGGGTCAGTGGCTTTGGAGGGACAGAGACTAATGAACACATGGCTGTTGCTTCCCATATCAGGCCTGCTAAGATGTTTCCCCAAAGCCCAGCACTGCTTCAAAGCCTTGTGTTTTTATCTTTAAAATTAAAATAGAAGATAAAGTTCTCATAAACTTGACATTCTATTCCATCAAATGTCTGTTTCAACACAAAGGTGCTGCTTTTGCTTAGTAATGAGACTGGCAGAGGCTCCAGGACGGTCCTGTGGCTTCCAAGCCTGTATCCCAGTTGAGAAGCCAGGCTGTGTGGGTGGACAACGTGCCCCCTCCCCCGTATTCCCCAAGTCTCAGAGCTTCTGAAACAACTTTCCTTGGCTAGGCTGAGGTGGCAGAAGAGCAGACCCACCCCAGAGAGGTTAGACACTCTGAAATCCCAGCTCGGTCGGCGCTCTCTGCATTCCCCCTGCTAGCTAACCTGCACAGGCTGTCTCCTCACGGGCTTCTTCTGAGCCAGGGTCTGCAACCTTGGCCCAAGTCCAGTCAGTCATCCCAGTGGGAAGTTTGAACAGGACTTGGGCAGATGGTAACAGCATTCCAGGGCTATCGTTTAGGCTACATCCACAGCCTTGGCCTCTAGACATTGAAGAGGTGGGAAGGTCAGGAACTTTTCTCACCCCATGGTGAGCTTCCTCTCCCCCTCCCCCCATTTTCCTGAATAAGGATGAGTCAACTAAAGCCCAGAGTGGTCAGACTTCTGAAAAACTGGGAGACTGGGACAAAATCTAGATGCCCTCTTTGTCACCTTGCTGTCTGTGACAACCATGTGTCTCTCTTGACCTCATAATCCTCCAGATGAAGTGTCATACGCACCACTGTCTGTCACTGGGCTGTCACCCCATGTCTCTCCTGTGCAGCATTAAGGGTCTGAGGCCATGCCCTATGCTCTGAGCAACTGAAGACTGAGGTCTGCACCTGCTGGTGCCCTGCTCTGGGGACCAGCACCTTCTCCCCAGAAACTAACTTCCCCCAGACTGCTAGCTCAGCTACTCACAGACCTGTGGGTCTGCCTGAGCTGAGGGCCCCTGCCATATGGACCTGCCTGACCCCCACGAATAGGCATCTCTGTTCCTGGCTTTGGCCAAGTCCTGAGGAGGCCACTGTTTCTCTCAGGATGCTTGGGTCCTAGCATGCATGCTGGGTCGTGAGCTGGGGTTGCACTCAAATTGCTGGGTACCCATAGGTGGTGCTTCTGTCTGGGCAATTACAGCTCTAAGGCAGGCACATTTCCATTGGCCTTGGTGTGGTCAAGTCTCACCTGCTCCCCCTCCCTTCTCCTCTCTTCTCCTGCCCTGGTGGTCAGCTCTGCTGTCTTCTCCAGCTGCATCCCCAGCAGCCCTGGCCCTCTGCCCGGTCTTGTAGCTGAGCTGCCAGGCATGGGCTGGCTTTCACTGGTGCAAGGAAAGTGGCTCTCTCGGTCTTTCGCTCCTCCCAGCCTCCATGGAAGTTGAGCCCACCCTGAGGACAGAGGCCATGTTGTCTGCTTCTGCACCTTTCCCATATGTGTGGTAGGTGCCAGTGCACAGCAGGCCTGTTGGACACAGATGGTTGTTGGATAGGTATAAGAGGAAGGCAAAACAAGCCCAGGTACCAGACCATATAACCCAGAGAAAGCTAAAAGCCCAGCCAGGCACACACTCCTTTTGCAAAGCCTGTCATATGAGTGTCAAATGGCCCTTCTGCAGACCAATGGAAGGACATCTATACCCATCTCACAGAGCAGGCCCGCTGAGCCCACTTAAGCCAGCTGTGTTTTCAGTTTCGTGGTTTTTTTTTTCCTTTCTCATTTGAACTTGGAGTCTGTAATTAACCTCCAATAGGTTGCAGTCACTTTGTAGGTGGGAAAGGGGTGGGGAGGGGGCTGGGCACACTGCCTGACAGCAGTGGGGACAGCAGTGGGAGACTTTGATGCTGGGAAGGCTGGCCGCATTGTCTCCAGGTGTTACCTGCAAAGGGGACTGCTCAGTCTTAGTCATGAGGTGGGAATCATTAACCCTTTAAAGAGCCCGCTGCCCCTGCCCCTGGTTTACTGGGAGGGAGGCGAGGCCAGGTCTTCCCGGCTGGGCTGCCTTGCTATGGCCTGGGCGTCTGCCTTGCTCTCAGATCTCAGCAGGCTCCGCACCCACCGCCCACTGCCGAGAGGAATGAGGTCAAGTGGCTGGCACAGCAGCACCTCCTGCCTCGGGGCTGGGACGTGGGGAAGGAGCCGCGCGGTGCTTGTTCTGGGCTGCTGTCTTTAATGAGGTGCTTTCTGGGGATGGCCTGTCACACATGCAGACAGGACAGATGCTCTGGTTTGGCGCTAGGTGGCAGGAAGCAGAAGCCACCAGATGCCCCATGGACCGACTCCTAGCAGCATGAGATGTGTCCTGAGGGTTTATGGAACACGTCATCAAGGGAAACGTTTTGGTGGAGACCTTGAGAGACCTTCCTTTTGTCCTTACAAAACTGCCAGAGGCCATCGCCCCACACTCCCTGTCCTCACCAGAAGGTCCTGAACCTGCTGCTTACGTGAACATTGCTTGAGGGGAAGAGAGCTGAGCTTCCCCCCAGCCCTAGGAGTTGGGGAGCTCAGTAAAGATCTTGGTCTGAGAAGACAGTAGGAGAAGGGAATACTCCAGTATCCAAAAGTCTGCCTGGGGCCATCACCTTTCCATCTGTCCCACCAGTGTCACTGGTGGTCAGGGGCCAGGAGTGGGCACAGCTCTGCCCTTTCTTATGCACATAGAGTTTCCTCTTGTCCTTACCCAATGCCCATCATTCTTCCACTCTCCTGTGTACTGGACAACACACACACACACACATGTCCCTGGGGCTCCTGGTTCTCCATTAGTCACAAAGCTGAACTGGTGAAGCTCACTGCACTATTGTTAATATTGATAGAACACTGGAGACAACCTAACAAATCCATTGGAACAAGGGAATATTAGGCAGCCATCAGAGTGATTTGCAGTGGTAGATCTGGAGAAATGTTTTTCCAATGTGTTGGCTGTAAAAGGATCTAAAGCATTTTAGAGAGAAATGTTTTGGATGAGATACTTGAAAATATGAACAGTGGTTTTCTCTCTGGTGGTAATTGAATTGATTTAAATGTGTTTTTCTTTCGCCTTATTGGTATTGTGTAATTTTTCTGCAGCAAAAAATAATATTTCTTATGTAACAAAGCAATGACAGAGGGAGACAAGCTAATCTCTGGGGGGAAGGCTTACTCCATGTACGGCTAAGTCTGAGACCAAGGCAGAGGACTGAGCATGTAGTGAGCACTAAGAAAGGACCATCAACAGAGTGGAGGGTGAGTGTCAGCCCCCTAGCTGGCTCTGGCTGTGGCTCTTGCCCTGACAGACCTCCATCCATCACAGGAGCTGCTTCCTCTGCTTAGTTCAGCTCTGACCCAAAGGCACTCTTTACCCCGGGTGTGACAGTATACATGCCCACGGCATTCGGGCTCTGGGCTGTAAAAGACACCCAGCTCAGAGGGTGGTGTCTACAGCTGTGGGCTAGAACTCACCTGGTCATGTCTGAAGCTCCACGAGAGCTGACCCCAGGTGCCCACGATCTGATCTGTGAGGAGCTCTGAGCCTTGTCCCAGGTGACACCAGGGGCTGGTACTGTCTTCAGTGCCTGGAAGCCATGAGAGAAATGATGTCTGCTCAGGTTAAGAAAGAGCTTAAAATGCAGACAGTGCCAGGCATGGTGGCACATGCCTTTAATCCCAGCATTCAGGAGGCAGAGGTAGGAGGATCATTGTGAGTTCATGACCAGCCTGAGACTACATAGTGAGTTCCAGGTCAGCCTGGGCTAGAGCAAGACCCTACCTTAAAAAAATAAAAATAAAAAAGGCAGAGAGTAAGGCCAATATTCCCCAGTTTCTAAGCTTCTAATACCTTCTTGTTATACCTACAGAACAAAGCCAGGGCCATCTTAGGAAGGTCACCCCAATCCCTGCCACAGAAAGTTTGGCAAAGCTTTGGGCCCATAGGCAGAAGTCCTGAGACATTGTTCCAAGGACCATCTGAACTGTGCTCTTCCTTTCCTGACACCTGAGCTGTCATCATTGTCCTCCACCAAGGAACTTTACTGATGTAAAATGCAAAATGCAGCCTACAAGTCTGTCAGGCCTTGGCTCTCAGGTGATTCTTGTGAACACGAACATTCTTTATAAGAACAGAACATGGTCCTGATGTGTATTTATCCTTATTTTGTCACCATGTAGACCAATGCTGTTCACTGGAAAAATAATCCAACCCACATATGTAATTTAAAGGTTTTTAGTAGGCACATAAAAGTTAAAATATATATATAAGGCAGAGTTCTCATCAGACTGGCACAGCCCCCAGCACCTGGGGCCTGCCTGTCTCTCCAAACTCCTCTTATCTACCCTGTGTCCGCTGCTGCCAGCTCACATGGGCCTCGTTAGGATCATGAACTCACAAGTTCATTCCCACCTTAGGGCTTTATCCCACTGACCGTTGCTGCCTCATCTTTCCTGATGATTGCTTGCTGACAGAAGTCAGACTCCCTAAAAACATGACTCCGGTCTGTGTAGTTCACTGCTATATACCCAGCACTGGGCAGTGCCTGGCATGTAGTAGCTTGAATGCATTCATTCATTCATTGGAAAGGACTTAAATGAATGAATAAATTGTAAGGGAACTAGATGGGATTGTTCTGAAGTGAGTGAACTGTCAAGAAGTGGCTAACAAATGGGGCTAGGGACATGACTCAATCAGTGAAGTGCTTGATGTCACACATGAGGGCAGGAGTTTAAACCCCCAGCACCCACACAAATGCCAGGTAGTAGGGTGGCCCTCTTGTAACCCCAGTGCTTGAGAGGAAGAAACCGGGGCTCCCCAGGGCAAGCTGGATAGGTAGACTAGCTGAATCAGCAATCTCCGGGTTCAAGGAGAGACCCTGACTCAGTACAGTAAGGAAGACACACTCGGGTCTCCAGACACATGTGCATGCTCTCTCATACACACACACACACACGTGTGCGTGTGTGCAAGCATATCATAGCATGCATACAGTACACACATGCACATGTCACACACAAGCACAGATCACACACGCATGCATAAGCACACATCACACACATTACTCACATCACACACATGCACACAAGCACACACAGAAGCACACATCACACACACATGCACGTGTCACACACATGCACTCAAGCATACATCACTCACACACATCACACACATGCACACAAGCACACACAACTAGCAAGGAACGTGGGTCCCCGCTAAATGGAGTGGGATCCTTGTGATCCTGTGTTTTCATGGGGACACAGATTGACTTTGGAACCCTCAGTTCCTTCAGACCTCTGAGGGTCATGCCTGTTGACTGCCTTTATGAGATACATCCCCAGCCCAAGCACCATCATATGAAGCAGAGGCCACCATCTCACTGTACCAGCTTTGGCCAGGACTCAAGTCAGGCAGCAAGGTCACAGAGGGATTACCAGTCCCTTCCCTATTCCTCCCCCAGCTTGCTGGGACGAGATAGTGGGTTTCACAAGAAGGCCATGGGGCAAGGTAGAGGCCACCAGCAGACCAAAGATCACAGATACCAACCAAGCCTAGAGCAAAGCCAAGTGTACAGATGTGCTCATGTGTACCAGTCACTGGGATCCATAGTGATGACATGTCCACTCGCCTGCATATGTGCTACATTTCCAAAACATGGAGGCAAGATGCCCGAGGAGCCTGTGAAACTCACACAGCCTGGATAGCTCTCAAGGACTTGCTTCATAATGCTCAGGCCTGCACCCAGACCCCTACCCAAGTCTTAAAGCTTGCAGAACATTCCCTTTAGCTTTCAAGGCTGAGAACTGTAAGGCATGATGGGGACTCCAGAGTAGACGAAGGAGGATGGAATATGGGGGAAGGAAGGGTGCTGGGGCAGGACTCCGCTCCCACTTAGAATAATTTCAGCAGACTGGAGTGTTGATGCACACACACACACAAAAAAAAACTGGGTACAAAAGGGAAGGAAAGGAAGAGGAAGAAATGGAGGGCCAACATTTTTAAATGTGAGAAGCAGATAACTGAGGGGAAGACATTGTAGCAAATGGTTAACAGCCTTAGTAATTTTACAGAGTTCTTACAAATCAATAAGATGAGGCCTCAATAGAAAAACAGGCTACAGACATGAACAGGCAATTCCAAAAGAAGAAATACAATGGGCCAATACACTTATGAGAAATGTTCAGACTCACCAGTAATCAAATAAATGCAAATTACAACAAAGAGACGTTATCGTTTGCCTAGCTAATTGGCAGAGATTAAAGACATGATAATACCTCCCAACGGTGAGAGTGTGGAAAAACACGGGCTCTGTCATTCGCTGGGGGAGTGTGGACTGGTACAGCCTTCCCAGAGGGCAATCTGGCAGAGCAAGGTAACTGTCACAGGACTCAGTGCCGAGGAAGATCACATACCCTTTGACGCAGCAATTCCACTTTTAGGAATATTGCCTTAGGAAATAATTGTGGATAATAATAATAACAACAACTAACCTTTATTAAATGCCC
Organism: Dipus sagitta; assembly: GCA_036346955.1. NCBI lineage: Eukaryota > Metazoa > Chordata > Mammalia > Rodentia > Dipodidae > Dipus > Dipus sagitta. The sequence continues at coordinate 48,401,008 of CM070782.1, forward strand.
TCTGTGTGCCAGACTCTGCGTGCATTATCTCATATAATCCTTACAGCCATCCCACGAGGCAGGAGCTGTTATTTATCACCTGTGTTTTACAGATGAGGAAAGTGAGGTGCAAAAGAATGAAGCCCACCTGAGGACACAGCTAAAAAAAATAGCAGCAAAATGTACATTGTAATATAAGCAGTCGGTGTCCACTGGAAATGAAGAATGAAGAAATGAAGCCACAGGGATGAGTTGCTTAAGATAGGGGCCTGCTGAGTGCCTGACAATAGCAATCAATTACATAAATTATGATACACCCACACAGGAGTATTATGAAAGTGTGAAAAGTGATTCCATGGAAAAATATGTGTGTGAATGCCAGGGGGAGGGGAGGTTGTATATGCATAAAAGATCTCTGCAAGGATATCAAAGAAACTGATAAAATTAGTTACCTCCTAGAAAGGCAATAGACTGGCTGTGCTCATCAGCTACAGGGAGGCTGGTGGTCTAAAACACGTGCTTTTCTTCTTAAGTTTTGAATATATTATCTGTTAAAACATATTCCTATAAATGTATGCATGTTTAAGTTATGTTATAGAAATTTCATTCCCTGAAATGTTATTAAAGTCTCCAAGAAAAAAAGTCTCAGAGGCTGGGGAGATGGCCCAGCAGATAAGAAGGCTTGCTGTGCCAGCATGAGGACCTGAGTCTGATCCCCGGCACCCACGTAAAGAGCTGGGCATGGTGGCCCATGCCTTTAATCCCAGCATGTGAGAGGCAGAGACTCGTCAGTCCAAGTCCAGCCTGGGACTACAGAGTGTGTGCCAGGTCAGCCTGGGCTGGAGTAAGGCCCTATTAAAATTAAAAAAGCTGGGCATGACTTCACATGCCTGTAACCCCAGTGTTGAGGGAGGCAGAGACAGGAGGATTACTGGGGCTCACTGGCCAAGCAGTCTAACAAAAACACGGAGCTCCAGGTTCGGGGAGGGACTCTGGTCTCAGGGAAACAAGGTGGAAGAGCTATAGAAGAGAACACCAGCGTCTTTCTGTGGCCTCTGCATGTGTGTGCATGGGGCACTCGCATCTACACATATGTGCATATGTCACACACACACATGCCACATAAACTACACATGTATACCCCTCCCCAGGTCTCCATGAGTCATGATGGTTATAGCTCCCCTGTAAGCCTCTTTCCTGGGACTGGTAGTCAAATCTTGTCTTCCTATGTCTCCTAAGCCCAGCACAGGCCTGGAAGTGGGGGGGGAGGGGCAGGGAGGGCGTGTCAAAACAGGAGGACCAGACATGGTCTGGGTTTGAACCTCACTTCCATCACTGACCCTCAGAGAAGTGACTTCACCCGTCTGAGTCTCAGTTTCCCTGTTTGTAGATGTACTTAAACACAGCAGTTCCACAAAGTCCTCGTACCATTCCAGTGACAAGGAGGCTCCCTAAGTAGCAGAACATTGTTCTCACTGCAGACGCTGAACGCTGGTTGAACTGAAATAAAGGTGCCAGGAGGGGTGGCGTCCCGGCCTGCCCACTCCTCCCAGTTCTAGTTCCAGCCCCAGGACAGGGGCCCTCACTGCTCTTGCCTGACACTGTCCCCACCTCCATCACGCTCACCTGCCTGCCTTGTACTCCACAGCCGCCCGGCCCAAGCTGAAGAAGATGAAGAGTCAGACGGGACAAGTGGGTGAGAAACAATCCCTGAAGTGCGAGGCAGCAGCTGGGAACCCCCAGCCTTCCTACCGCTGGTTCAAGGACGGCAAGGAGCTCAACCGTAGCCGGGACATTCGCATCAAGTACGGCAATGGCAGGTGAGCAGCTCTGCCCTGTCCTCCATCCCGCTTAGCCGTGTGCAAGGAACGGGCCTGAACTATGTCCCCAGCCCCATCGTGAGACTAGCCTAGACTCCTTCCACGTGCCCCTGTCTTACATACCTAGCCCTCTCCTCGCTGTTGGTACCCTTGGATCAGGCTGGCCCTGGGATTGCAGAATTAAGCAATTCATATGTTTGGAAGGGTGGAGGCCACTTGACTGTCAAGGTCAGATTTACCAGTGGAAGTCCTTGCTTGTCCTTAAAACTTCTCAAAAGACCTAGTATGGTATCTAAAAAAAAAAAAATCTGGCAATTTTGGGTGTAAAAACCCAGCCTCCAGAAAGCATTTGAGAAATCATACAAGATGGATGGCTGGTCTCCCACGTTGGCAAGCTGCCACTTGTCAGAGAGCAGGGAAGTCTATCTTTGACACTTCCCCTAGAGCGTGAGAATTGTCGTGAATCTAGAATGAGCATTTCAGGAGATTGACCAACAGGATGGGGAAGATGGCCTCTCCTTTGTCCACTGTGGGTTGGTCAGGCAGATGGCTTAAGGTACCAGGGAAGCAAGGAGTCTAAGAGAAGCCCCCACCTGACCTTGCTGTGTCAAACCTGGGGAGCAGGTAAGCAGCCCTCTCTGACAGAGCAGCCTCCTGACCTTTTCTGGAGAGCCTTGCTACCACTCCCTTTGAGGCTGCCATTTTTCTCCTAACTACCTCACCCCCCCCACACACACACAAAATGCAAAAAGTGACACAAAAAAGGCCATGGTCTCTGGCTCTGATTCTCCTTCGGGACTTGAGGCAAAGACAGAACTGGTCACTCTAGAAAGTGGCCCATGCAGAACACAAAGTCACTGGAGAAGAGTTTGGTTTAAATGAAAAGTTTGTGGCTGTAAGAAGGCTGCTTTCTAAGGAAAATGTGACACCTTGCAGGGAGCAGGGTTGGGGGTGGTACTCCTATGTGTCTGCAGTCTGTGGCATTGGCAAGAGTGTCAAGTGCCCATTAATGTACCCCTTCTCTTCCACTGCCCTGCCAAGACTGGTTCTAGGCTAGAGAGAAGAGTGGATAGGCTTCTTGGAGCTGGAGTGAGTGAGAGACCCATCCTCCTCCTCCTTGGGTGTTCCCTTAATTCCCTGGGACTGCAAAGTCAGAAGAAGGTATTTGCCCAGACCCTCCACACTGCTACCAAGCATGGTCCCCTCCTGTCCAGCCCCTACCCAGCCTGGCCAACTGACCAGACACCACACTGCTCCTTGCTTCCCTGCACACCCACACATCTACCCTAGAACTGCGCTGCCACCAGCTCCTTCCTTCCTCTGTTAAACTTCCTCATCTTCTTCCCAACAAATATTTCTGTCACTTCTCTTCAGAAATGCTTTCCCTTGTCTCTGTCTTCTCATCCCCTCCAATTCTTCCTCTATATCCCTTCTTTCCTCCACCACCACTTGGAGTCACTGAGGGAGTCACTTTGGCACCCTGTGCCACACTCCCTCATTCTCCGTGCACACTGTCCTACCTCAATCTGCCTCTTCAACTCATCACCAGCCCTTCCATGGCTGTGGCCCTAGGGATCTGTCTCTCCGTCTAAGGGAGATCCTCAAAGGCTAGCTCCTCCCCCTCGTCATCCTTTCTCCCCTTAGGCCTGGCAGCTGAGCTCCACATTTGGTGTGGAATTAACAAGAATTTCACCAGGCTGCCCCTGCCTCTCATGAGTGTGAGGTCTCCTTGAGAAACCCCCGTGACCTCTGGGCTCCCTGGACCCAGAGTTCTCAGCAGCCCTTGGCACAGGGCCACCTGCTTCCTTGTGTTTGTGTGCGCCCACTGACCCTCGAGTCCGACCAGTTTTCCAGACACTGTTGAGACTGGGCTTTCCCACACTTTGGGCTTCACTCCTCTCCTCCCTTCCTTTCCACCATTGCTGACGGCTTCACATCTGTGTGTCCCCAGGTCTCCATCTCTAGACCTGATGGCCTTTTCCCCTGAGTTCCACCCCATGCTACCAGCTGAGCCTAGACACCACCCTGAAGCCTGAAGCCTGGCAGGCATTTCTAATTCAGAAGGCCCCCAGCTCGCCTCTCCACCTCACTCTCCCTAGCCCACGCCCCTCCTGTTCTCAACCTGTCACACCCAGCCTCCCTGCCCCTTGCCACCCCTGCAGGTGGGCACCACCTCCCTGCCCTGAACATGTCTTATCTGCCCTCCCCACCTCTAGCATCTCTCCACTGTCCCACTCTTGGTCACCTTTCTGGGCTTGAGGCCCCTTTGTGAATTCATTGCTGTATCTAACATGCATGTGTGGCATATTAACAATGTGCAGGCACTCAACCCTGCTAGAAGCTTAGGCTACATTGGTGGCCAAACAGCTGTGGACCGTGGCTTCATGAGGCTCTAGGCCAGCTTCCAGCACAGAATCTGGCAAAAGCCCCCCACCCTTCCTTCCGAAAAAAAATGGGCTCCATACACCCAGTTTTGCTAATCCTTCTAGAGGTCCACAGGCCTTCAGTTTGCTGCTTCTCATCAGTGTTTGCAAAGGATGCTCTTTTGTAACGTGACCATACACCAACCATCCATTCCTTACTTGGCAGCTCTGGAAAGCCTGCTGTATGCCAACTTCAGCCTTGGGTTTTTCTTTTTCTTTCTTTCTTTCTTTCTTTTTTTTTTTTTTTACTATTTCATATATATATATATATATATATATATATATATATATATATATATAATTGAGAGAGAGAAAGAGAATGGACATGTCAGGGCCTCCAGCCACTGCAAACGAACTCCAGATACATGTCCACCTTGTGCATCTGGCTTATGTGGGTCCTGGGGAATCAAACTGGGATCCTTTGGCTTTGCAGGCAAATGCCTTAACTGCTGTCATCGCTCCAGCCCCAGCCTTGGGTTTTTCCAACCCTTCCTGGCCTATCGTAACCAGCACTCTTCGTTCCCTGACCCCACTACATGCTGACTCCTGGACTTTCATTTATTTTATTTTATTTATTTTATTTTATTTCATTTCATTTTAATTTATTTTATTGTATTGTATTTAAGAGAGAGAGAGAAAGAGGCAGGTGGAGAGAGAATGGGCACGCCAGGGCCTCCAGCCACTGCAAATGAACTCCAGACACATGTGCCATGTGCATCTACCTTACGTGGGTACTAGGGAATTGAACCTGGGTTCTCAAGTGCCTTAACCTCTAAGCCATCTCTCCAGCCCTTGACTTTCCTTTCATGACCCTACACTGGGCAGATTTCCCTCTTGTCCCTGGCAAAAACCTCCAAAGCCCAGCTTAAGTGTCATGACTCGGGGGTATCTTAGCCCTCCAGGCAGCTCTTGTCTCCTCCAGTGGTACCTTAGACATGGCTTCAACTCATGGTTGGGAGATCTGTCACTCCATCTAACAGGAGAGCCTCAAAAGCTAGCCCCTCCCCTTCATCCTCCTTTCTCCCCAATAGGCCTGGCAGCTGAGACCCTTATTCAGTGTGGAACTGACAAGACTCTCCCAAGGCTAGTCCTCCTTTCATGGGTGTGAGTCCTCCCTGTGGCTTGGCAAGAGGCCCCTTGGATAATCCAATCGTCTAAACCACTTACTTCCTAGTCAATCCTTGGTCTCATGTGACAGATGGGTGACCCAATCCAGGAACATGCCCTGACCAGGAATTCTGGGTGGCAGTCCACTGAGTCTGAAGTGTGTCCTAATCCCTGCACCCTGTGCTTTATTCTGAAACGTTCTTGTCCCACCTGTCCTGCCTCTGGGGTCCCAGCAGTGAATTGACAGTGGTAAAGGGATAGGCTATGATGGGGAATGTCTGATTCTCTGTTACCAAAGTCCTCTCAAAATGCCTCACAAAAGCTGCCATCTTGCCAGGCATGGTGACGCACACCTTTAATCCCAGCACTTACTAGGCAGAGGAAGGAGGGTCGCTATGAGTTTGAGGCCAGCCTAAGACTACATAGGACAGTCTGGACTAGAGCAAGACCCTACAGTGAAAATCAAAAAATAAAATAAAATAAAAAACGTGCCACCTCTACACACTACCAACTCCCCAGCTGTGCATACCTTGCTGGCACAGAGGCCATCACCAGGCACGGAGCTAGGAATCTGTTTACTGGCAAACCTCTTCCTGTCCTCCCTGCCTGTGCTCCTTGCACTCTCCGTGCCCAGGATGTACTTGGTCTTGGCATTTCTGATAACTGGCAGAGACCCCTCTTTCCAATGGGGCCTGACTGTCTCTGTACTTACCAAACTGCAGTGTCACCCAGGCCTTCCTAAGCCAGGAGAAAACTTGACCCCCAAGCCTTGGGCACAGGCCCTCCCCTGCAGAACCGCATGTTCCCTTATTTATGAAGGGCAGGTTGGTACAGGCCCCTCAGGCAGACAGGGGAGGTAGGCGCTGAGGAAAGCGTGTGGTTGCCCGGATCCTGTTGCTGCCAGTAGAGAACTGGCCGGGGAGGGTGGGATGGTACCCTTCTCAGGGGCAGACCTGGGTCAGCACAGTGATGGGGCACCCAGAGCGTAGCATCCTGCCTGTCAGGAAGGCAGAAGAAAAGGCCCAAATCCCAGAGTCTCTGGCTAGAACTAGGTGTAAGGAGAATATAGCCCCAGCAATCTCAGGGCCTGAGAGATCCCCAGGACCCCCTCTTTGGCTGTAGCCCTGCAACTCTCCGCCCTCATATCCCTAGTACCCCAGTGAGCTGAGATGCCTGTACCTGCCACACACACCTCTTTCTTATTTCTTCGAGAAGAGGATCCCCTTGCAGAAACCTGTACCTCTTGACCCAGGTCTGGGGCATCTTCACATAGCAGCGGTTCCTAAAGTTGCCGTGAGCCTCCCCCACCCTGTCTTGCTATGAATGACGTCATATGAGGGAAGCACCCTTGAATGCAGCTGTGGGAGACAGCCAGGGTCTGACTCCAGGTCCCCTGTGCGTGTGCTCTGTGGTTCCCAAGCTGATCCCCTGTCACTTCCCATCCCATGTGCAGCAAAGTGAGAGAAGCCTTGTCCCGGGAAGCTGGGCTCTGTTGCATCTAATTAGGCTGCAGCGAGAAGAAGATGCTGGCTTAGTCAGAGGGGCCTTCAGGGCTCTGCTTAATGAAGGAAACAAACTTTAATTGACAGAGGAGAGTTGTGGGCAGGCACAAGGCCAAGGAGAGAGACCAGCTCAAGACAGGAAGGGTATGGTATAGTTACGCAGCTGTCACCACAGTTCTGGGGACATCACTACAGGCGACAGGGTCTATTGACAAGACAACTCTGCAGCAACCTTGTGGGGGTCTCAGAGGGAGACACCGAGAAGAGGCCTCCTCCAAAGGCAGAGGTGAAGATCGGGGGAAGTCCCTGAAGCTCAGGCCCAGGAAGGGATTGTGGTTGGGCTTCTCTGTTCCTCTCCCCATCCTCCTTATCCTAGCAGCATCAGGGCTCCATTTTACAGCCCTGTGACTTGGGCAATGACAGCTCCGCCATACCCTGCCTCATGCTTTCCACCCCTAACCTCCACCCCTGCCAACCACTACACATATTCAAGGAATCTGGGTTTTAATTTTTTTTAAGGTTTTTAGTGGTTTTTTTGGTGGGGGGGGGGTTTCAAGGTAGGGTCTCACTCTAGCCCAGGCTGACTTGAAATTTACTATGTAGTCTCAGGCTGGCCTCGAACACACAGCAATCCTCCTACCTCTGCCTTCCAAGTGCTGGGATTAAAGGCATGCGCCACCATGCCTGGCTTTTTTTTTTCTTTTAATAAATTTTGTATTTTTGAAATATTTTTATTTATTTATTTGTGAGAGAGAGAAAGCATCAGACAGAGAGAGAGTGTGTGTGTGTGTTGAGTATGGGTATACCAGGGCCAACCTACCACTGTAAATGAACTCCAGAATGCATATACCACATTGTGCATCTGGCTTTCTGTGGGCACTGGGGAATCGAACCCCAAGCTGTTAGGCTTTGCAAGCAAGCTCCTTTAATCACTGAGTCCTCTCTCCAGCCTAAGAATCTGGCTTGTTTGTTTGTTTTTAACTTATCACTAAGAAGAAGGGGAAGTTACAGCACGTGAAGACACTTTTGTACCACTTCTTGCTTCCCCCATGGGTCAGGCTGGAGTCCTGGCTTGATCCATGGCCTGGAGGGGAGGGAGGGCCATCAGAGCCTGCAGAGCTGAGGCACCCAGAGTAGATGCAGGGAAGCTCTAAGTAAGGAGAGGTTTGGCCAGGACTTCAGAAAGAAGAATCAAGGCCAAGAGCTCTGGAGGCACTGCATGGGACAGGGGCTGCTCATGCCTGGTCTCCAGAGCGACCACTCAGTGTACTGTGACTAGGTGAGGGCAACTAACCCAGCTTCAGGCACCCCTAGCCCACCTCAGCCTTTGCCTCGCTGCGTGTCCTCGGGCAAGCTAGGCGCCCTCTAGGACTCAGTTTCCCCATCTGTAGGAAGAGGGTGCCCTGACTGGCCCTTAGGATTCAAACTAGGATCATCTGTTCACTGAGATACACAGCTCCAGCCACAGGGAAGGCACTCAGTGCTCATTTGTTGAATGAATGAAACAAATGCCCATTGGAGAGGCCATAGAGTGCCCCTTAGTGGCAGGGCTGAGGTAAAGGCAGGGAAGAAAATAAATAAATAAAACCCAGGTTTGGACTGGGATCCAGCCATCTGAAGCCATCAGCTCAGCTGCTCTCCCAGGTACCTGGAAGTCTGAGTCTGTCTGTGACAGAGTGTGTAGGCTGATCCTTTATAAAACTTTATAGGAGTGTGCTTGAGCCCATAGTTCTAGAGGCTTGGAAAGTCCAAGATCAAGTTTCTGAAGGCCTTCTTGCTGCTTTATAACAGTTCAAGCACACCACTTGGTAAGAGAGACTGAGAAGACAGGGAAGTGTCACTCCAGTGAGACAGATATTAATCTGGTACTTCATGACCTCGACCTCCCAGCACAATCGCAGTGGGAATCACTGCTAACTTTGGAGGGACATTTTCAAACCACAGCAATGGAAATAAGCCCTACACAGCCACAGTGACGAGCTGTGACTCCTGTGGAAGGCTGAGGCAGCTGCGAATGAGAGGTGTGGCCATGTGACTTCCTAAGGGGCCTGGCTTTCTTCCCCCAGAAAAATGTTACAAAGATACAAAACCCTAGGAAAATAGATGGGAGAATTCACAGATTTAGAACATGTGTGCAGCTGCTAGGCACACCCTGTGTTGTCCTGAGGGTCCAGGTCTCTCCCCCCACCCCAGTCGCAGGGTTCAGTGCTCCATGTGCACCTCAGAAAAGGCTGGTGTGAGGGAACCCTCTTCCCATCCAACCCGCACAACCACTGAGGTGCGAGGTGACCCCGCCCTGTGACCGCTGTGTTGCCGGGACTGCCCTGGCTCATGCCTCTCTCCTGCTTTTCCCTCCCTAACCAGAAAGAACTCACGACTACAGTTCAACAAGGTGAAGGTGGAGGATGCCGGGGAGTATGTCTGTGAGGCCGAGAACATCCTAGGGAAGGACACCGTGCGAGGCCGGCTCCACGTCAACAGCGGTAGGTGGCCCCTCAAGAAAGGGAGGGGTCCTGGTGGGGGTGAGCATTAGCAGAGGGCACTGGTTGCCCCCTAGCCCTCAGAAGGTCGGCACATGATCCATCTTGCACTTGACTCCCCTCCCTTCGGCTGCTGCCCTATCAGGCCCAGGATCTCAGCCGATTCAGAGAAATGCAGTCGAAGCATAAATGTTTAGCTTTGTTATCTGGGTCTGGAAGAGCCGCCAGCTCTCATTTTAAATACCCTGAAAGCTAAATATTTTGAAATCAAGAGGTGGGGGTAGAGGGAAGGATATTTTTAGAAGGCAATTATGGGAGGCTGGGCTGCCAGGAGCAGGCCTGGGGGAGAGACAGGCCTGGGGCGTGTGCAAGCTGCCTGCCTGCCTATTGCCTGCTGCCTTGCAAGCACCTGAGCACAGGCCCCGGGGTGGGTACCTGGGGCCCATGTAACAGCTTCTGCTCAGGGATGGCAGACATGACCCAGTGGCCCTCCTCCCTCCTGGCAAACTTCCAAGGCACATCTTGGCTTCTGGCCTCTGTAGTGGTTGATCCATATCAGAGCAAAGGGCACCTTCCTGCCCGGGTGGTGGTGGGGGGGGGCACTAACTTTGCCTTGACGAGAAGTCACCTATCCTCCCTGACAGAGCTGCCTGTGCCCAGGCAAACTCTAAACCCAGCAGTACAGATCCCACAGCACGCACAGGCTGAGCATGCCATGTAGGGCTTGCTGTTTTCCACAGCTCACTCAGTCCTGCTGCTATCGCAGAATCTGACCCTGCATCCTGCCGCCAGCCGGCACCTCCACCAGCCTGCGGTGCGCCCCAGGCTCAGCATCGTCTAAAGGAGAGCCTGCAGCATTCCCGCTGTGACTCCTGGCCCAAAGCCAACACAGACCCCGTCAGCCCTGTACTGCTGAGGGACACCCCAGCTCTTGGGCTGCCATGCCATATGTCTCCACGCCCCGGACTGTCTGCTTTCTGGATCTTTCTCACACCTATCCTCTTCATTTCATCCCCACCTCAAGAGCAGCTGTGGCTTGGGCTTCGCCCCACTCACATGCAGAGAGCAGTGGCCTTTTGAAATGCCATCATCCAACCATGCCCCACCTTGGGACAAGGACTTGTCTTTACCCATCTGACTCCAAAGATCTTTCCATCCTGAAATGCCCTCTCATCCTTTGCCCTAGCCTGGCTCTTTGTCCCAGATAACCCTCCCTGACCAATAGTCCACTGCAGGGTCACTCCAAGCTCAGACCCTAGGCCTGGACTGCCTCTTGACCTACCATGATCTGATGGCATCTCTCAATTCTAGCCTTCGGTCATTCCTCAACTCCCATACTCTTGCAAAATTTGCTGCATGTATTTGACCATCCTGGCAAAGAAGGAGTCCCAGGGGAGAGAGGAGGACAGGGACTCCCTGAGAGTCATCATCATAACTGCTGTTCACTAAGTCGGACTCCACATTTTCTCAAAAACCCTTCCTCGGGCTCAGGATATATTTGATAGGGAATGAGAAGCTCAGAGAAGTTGATTATTTTACCCAAAGTCAAACAGTTAGAGCTAAACAATGTTAGAGTCATTGGCAGACTTATCCAAGGAGCTCCATGAGATACATCTAGCGTGTTTTCCAGTCTGGCCTCAGGGCCTAGCACAATATCTGGCTCACAGTAGGTAAATGTTATATTAAAAGAACAACCTAGGATGTATCTCAGTGGTAGAGCACTTGCCTAGCATGTGCAAGACCCAAACTTCCATCCCCAGAACTAAAAAAAAAAAAGAACTTAAAATAATTCCAAAGTCTTTCCTACACCACCACCCCGCCCCACCATGTCCTGACCTGATAACAGAAGGCACCTGGGATCTCACTGCACCCAAGCTGTCCCAAACCTGGGAAGGTGGGATATGCCAGCCATCTGGCACCTGCCACCTCTGTCACCACGGGCACATGGTCCTTGATCCATTGGATATGGGATTTCCTGTTTTACTAGTAAAGACTTTCTTGGTTAGAACTGTCAAGAACTCATTTCCAATCTACTTTACAGAATTCATTTATTGGCTTATAAAACTAGGAAGTACAGAACTCATGCTGGCCGGATATAACCGAGGCCGGGCCAGAGCACTGATTGCCACTATGGGTTCACCTCCTGCTTGCCTACTGTGAAACAGTAGTGTTGGGGGAGTGGAGTAGGAAGAGGAGGCCCTACCACAGACAATTCTAGTTTTTATCGTTATTTTATTTTATTTTAGAGAGACAGAGAGAATTGGCATGGCAGGGCCTCAGCCACTGAAATCGAGACGCTTGCGCCACCTAGTGGGCATGTGCAACCTTGAGCTTGCCTCACTTTTCTGCGTCCGGCTCATGTGGGATCTGGAGAGTCGAACATGGGTCCTTAGGCTTCACAGGTGGCGCCTTAACCGCTAAGCCATCTCCCTGTTCCAGCTTTTATCAGCCCAGCCTACCCCCTCCACCTCTGTGTCCATCCATGAGGATGGATTCTAATTGGCCCTGCCAAGGTCACGTGCCCACGTGGCCCTGTCACTGTGCTCAGGTGGGGTGCCACCTTTGCCAGGCTTGTCAGGAGGACTACTGAGAGGCAGAGCACCCTGAATACTGGCTCTGTGGGACCACTTCATGCAGCAGAGAGATGGGGGTGCTTCCACACACAGCACCACAGCCATGCCCTCTGCTGTGCAGAGCCAAGAGTCTAGCGCCTCTCTGGTAAACTGCAGCTCTAGCCATGTACCTCTCCTATGGCAGGCCAGGCTCCAATCAGCTTACAAAACAGCCTTTGGGCTAGCCACTGAGTGCAGCGCTGGAGTTCTGGCCACCCACAGGCTTCAGTGCCTCTTGTCACAGCAGTCTTGCAGGAGAGAGGCAAGGCAAGGTGATGGGAAGAGCAGAGAGCCTTGGTCTACCCTCAGCTCTGTGGCGTGCAGCCTTGAGCATGCTGCTCCGCTGCTTCCCCTGGGAGCTGAGCTACATGCTCTCTAAGGCCCTTCTCCTGAAATTCTGGGATTCTGACTTTGAGGCGGAGGCTGACCTCTGTGTAGCCCACCATCACGCTCGCATGCACATGCACACAGTACACATCTGTTCTGCTACCCGGTGCAGTCCATGACAAGCAAGTCTACTCTTGGTGTGGGGAAGTGGACAGGGTCACCACAGGAGACCTGAAGGCCCTCACTGGGGACATTTTCCCATGCAGAGATGTCTGGGTTCCTTGTTTACTGGCAGAACCCAGGAGACCTGCAGCAACCACACCCCAAGGAGGGGGTGGAGGGCGGGCATTGGGCACCTGTGCCTGCCCCCGTGACTCATTCCAAGGTGGGTTGGTATGGCCCGCCCAGGCTCCAGGGGAGCTGTGCCACAGGGGTAGGGCGTCAAAGGGCATCGCCCCACTCTTGGACGGCTATGTACCTCTGTGTATGGGTGGAGCTCCTGCCTCAGATCTGAGGGAGCCCTCCTTGTAGTGACAGCTCTAGGGCTCAACAGGGGCTTCTAGCCTTCCTGCATTTCCTAGGAGGAGATGGTGCAAGTAGTTTGTAGAACTTGTAACAAATCAGCTTCTTCCTCAGAGAAACCAGCTATCTGTGCCAGGTGAGAGGGATCTCAGGAATGTGCCTGGATACCAAGCGGAGGACAGGAAGTCCTGGATGCCACAGGACCACAGGAGTCCTGGAAGGTCTCTGGGCCATCCCCTTCCTGGGGCTTTAGAAAGGAAGCTGTAGAACACATCCACTCATATGATCTGCAAGCCATATTCAGCTTGACCCTGCCCTAAACTCCAGAGAGTCACTGCCTTGGTCCCTAACAAAGCCCTCCAAGTGGCAAGATGCTAAAAACCTAGACCTAAAAATGTGTGCCATTCCCAGCTGACAGAGGGCAAAGTTAAACAAGTGAGCCCAAGAAAGAGGGGTCCGGCACTCAGGCGAGCCCAGAGCCTGGGTGGGTAGAGACAGTGGACCTGGACCCGGAAGAGAAGCAGAGGTTTGCCCACAGCAAGGGAAGAAGGCAGCTCCAGCCAGAGCAGCCGAGATGGCTCCTCCTCAGGGTCAGCGCTCAGCCTCGCTCCTGGTCCATCTTCCTCTGCAAGACCTGGATCAGTTCACACCAAGGCACTGATGACAACTGCTTCCTGAGTGCTCCCCTTCTGGACATTGTTTAAATTAAGTTGCTTTAGATATAATTTACATATCATAGAATTTGCCCTTTAAAGTATGATTCAGTGGTTTTCAGTATTGTCACCATGTTATATAACCATCACCACTAATCCAGACATTTTCATCACCTCCAAGAGAAGCCTCATACTCATGAGCAACCATTCTCCACTTCCACTTCTCCCTCCAGCCCCTGACAACCATTGATCTTACTTTTTGCCCTTATGAATTAACTTGTAGTAGACATTTCATACAAATACAATACGTGGCCTTAACATGTTTTAAGGTTCATTGGTGTTGTACCATGAATAAGTACTTCCTTCTTTTTATGACTAAGCAGTAATCCAGCATGTGAGTGTACTACATTTTATCTTAACACGGTGAAGCATTTGGATCGTTTCCATATGGCTGTTATGCATAGTTCTGTTGTGGACATTCATGTTCAAGGTTTTGTACATGCATATGGGTTTTCAATCATGGGGATATACCCACGAGTAGAATTCTAGGGCATATACAATTCAGGTTTTTTGTTGTGATTTGGTTTGATTGCTTGTTTGTTTGTGAACTACCAGACCAGTCTCCTAAGCAACTACACCAGTTTACATTGCCAAAAGGCTTCCTATGTCTCCACTTCCTCACCACCACTTATCATTATCTATCTTTTGCACTCGAGCCATCCTAGTGGGTGTGAGGTGGCATCTCTTTGTGGTTTTGATTTCATGTCCCTAATGACCTCCAGGGATGTTTACATGTAACAGCAGACAGTGTTCTACAGGAAAGACAGCACCATCAACCAGGTACACCAGATTAGCCCCCGGGGTAGCCGCAGAAGACACTTCTTCCTAAAAAATCAGAGATTTACCCATTCATTCCATAAGCATTGTTAACCACCTGTTATCTGTCAAGCACTCTTCTAGAAATCAGGGATTCAGTGTACATGGCAGAGATGTGGCTGATGACCTAAAGAGCTAGTGTTCTTGTGGAAGAGCTACTGACAGCTCACTTGAGCCCTTCATCCCTTTAGAATAAATACTACAAGCAGAAGGATATGCATTGAAAGAAAGACGATGAGATGAGCCTGGCCAGCATGAGAAGCTAGTGGGGACTGCTCAGGGACACTGAAATTTGCAATGTGCGGGCAGGAAGGTACCTGGCTTGTTAGAGAAGCTGGGCTGAGGTCAGTGTGGTGAGAACACGATGAAAGGGCAGGATTAGAGATGACGGGAAGAGGTGCTCAGGCCCAGATCAGACCTGGCAAGGGAGTTGGGGACTTTATTCTCTGAGTGCAAAGGAAAGCCATTAGAGAGCTTTGATCATGGAAACGATTGACCTAATTTACATAATTTAAAGACCGCTGTGGCAGCTTCCAGACAGAAAGGTCAGAGTGAAGGCAAGTGTGAGGCAGGAAGATCAGTAAAGAGCTACTGTGGTCACCCAAGGAAGAAGTGATGGTGGCCTAGGCCAGAGGAGGGAGGAGGGTGTGGATAAGCCTCTTGAGGGGATGATGGTAGAGAATAAAGAAGAAATAAAAGGTGCTCTGCTGGGGCTGGAGAGATTGTTTAGTGGTTAAGGCACCTGCCTGTGAAGCCTAAGGACTCAGGTTCAATTCCCCAGTACCCATGTAACCCGATGCACAAGGTGGCACATGGGTCTGGAGTTCCTTTGCAATGGCTAGAGGCCCTGGTGCACCCATTCTATCTGCCTCTTTCTCTTGCTCTCACACTCTTTCTCTCTCTCTCTCTCTCTCTCTCTCTCACACACACACACACACACACACACAGTAAATAAATAAATATTAAGGGCTGGAGAGATGGCTTAATGATTAAACTACTTGCCTGCAAAGTCAAAGAACCCAGCTTTGATTCCCCAGGACCCACGTAAGCCAGATGCAAAAGGTGGCGCATGTGTCGAGTTTATTTACAGTGGCTAGAGACCCTAGTGTGCCCATTCTCTCTCTCTCTCCTCCCCCCCCCCGCCTCTTTCTATCTCTCTCTCAGATAAATAAATAAAATTAAATCTTAAAAATATAAAGAGCCGGGTGTGGTGGCGCACGGCTTTAATCCCAGCACTTGGGAAGCAGAGGTAGGAGGATCGCTGTGAGATTGAGGCCACCCTGAAACTACATAGTGAATTCCAGGTCAGCGTGGGCTAGAGTGAGACCCTACCTCAAAAAAACAAAAAAAAAAAAAAAAAATATATATATATATATATATATATATATATATATGTATATATTAAAAAACATTTTAAGCCAGTATGGTGGTGCACGCCTTTAATCCTAGCACTTGGGAGGCAGAGTTGGGAGGATCACCATGAGTTCAAGGCCACCCTGAGACTACAGATTGAATTCCAGGTCAACCTATGCTAGAGCAAGACCTACCTTGAAAGACCAAAAATAATAATAATTTTAAAAAAGATGTTCTCAAGGACCTTGATGCATGCCACTTGGTTATATGTAAGGCTGGAGAAGAAGGCTGGAGAGGATAACTGGGAGCCAGTTTTAGACATATTGATTTTGGGGTAGCTGGGAGTCATCCAAGTAGAGGGTCCAAGGGAGCAAGGCCCCTCCCCCTTAGAATCCCTGTATCCCCTTTGCCTCTCCAAACAGTGTAGAAACACAAGGGAGTGCAGACATGTCACCTTGGGACCTACATGTGCCAGGCCGGTGTGATGACACGAACGTGTGACACTCCTCCCTGCAGTGTGGTTTCACCACTAGTGCATTTGGGCTGTAGTGACTTGGGAAGGCTTTGCCACAATAGAAGAGGTGAGAAGGCCTATGACCACTATTCCCCGGCACCTTCTGTGGCCAGCTCTCCCACTGTCCTCCCTTTTGGCCTTTCTGGAATCATAGTCTCACCCCAGTGATGATGTGGTATTGGCACCCCAGGCTTAGTACACCACAGCTTGGCAACCTCCATCTCTCTTCAGTTGCCCTCTGTGACCCAAGGCCTCAAGACCACAGAGACAAATGTGTGACAAGCCCAAGTATGCAACTGTGGTCCCTGCCACCCTAGCATCTTCACAGCTGTCCACTGTTCAGTCAGCCTGGGTGGGATAACAGCAGGATCCCAGCAGCAGGCGACCTCTGCAGCCGTTACCGCAGAGAAGTACCATGCTGGGCCGACACGGGCCAAGCCAAGATTCCTCTGGCTGAGCTAAGGCCTACAGGAGGCCCCGGGCTGCGGTCCACATCGTGTTAGCACTCATTTGCTCACGTCAAGCCTTGACGCTGACGTGTTCTTTCACAAGGGACTGTGTATCTGGAAAAAAATGCACAAGCAGGGGACCAGGAGCCTGAGGCTTTGTCATGGCCCACACTGTGACTCTGGACAGGCACTTTGCCATTCTCTTGCCTCACTTTCTTTTGCTACGTAACCAAAGGGCAGGGCAACCTCTAGAATCTGCCCAGGGTTGGGACTCCGTAACTTGTCGACATAGTCACCCCACTCGTTTCTCTTTTCTGTCCCTTTCTTAGTTTCCTGGGTCTCACTGACCCAGCATGGGGGCAGACACCAGTGCAAAGCCTCTTTGCTCTGGCCAGCATGTGGGTCCCAGCTGGGTTTGTGGTAGAGCCTTGGAGAAGACCTCAGCAAGGGTGGGGCTCAAGATGCCAGCTCAGCAGCAGGCATGGGGTAGAGGGGAGGGTGGGAGCTGGCCCTGCCTGCTGGATTTTATCAGCAAGTTCCTCAGACATATACAGAGGCAGCGCTGTGTGTACACTGCCAGTCCCCCGCGCTCCATCTGTCTCCCTACATGTCTAAACACTGAAAGCGCCAAGCGCCTGCCTGCTCCTTCCTCCTCCTCTCACCTCCTCCCCATTACTGAGGGGAGCAATGGAGACTGACGTCCCTGAGCAGATTAGGCCAGCCAAGGTGGGCTGGGCCGCTTCCATCAGAGGACCAGATCTGGGCAGAAATGAGAGGCCCTCTTAGCCCCAGAGTGCAGGCGGGGAGCAGGAACTCCTTTTTGGCAGCATAGCATGAATATCCAGTGTAGAGCATTACCTTACAGAAGAAAACTGACATTCCCAGCAAGACTTTTCATTTGAAGTCAGCTTTCTGGACGCTGTCCCTTGATAAGGGAGCAGAACTTTCACTTTCTTCATTTTCATTTTTCAGACAAGACTTGTCAATCAGATATTTAGTCTGGGTTAGCAGCCTGAGAGCCCAGTCTTTCTCTTACCCAATTTTTACGCCGCTGCTGTCCCCCTGCTCCATCCTTCTCCCTTCCACATCTCCTCCTCATTAGCCTAAAGTCCATGATTTATAGTATAGCTGGGATGTCCAGAGCCTGGAGGCTCCCTCCAAATGCAGCTGCTATCAAGGAGGTTGCTGTGTGGTGTGGGGTATGAAGGAGTAGATGCTTCTAGAGACAGGGATTAGTCCTTCATTGCATTCCAGCCCAGCCCTGGAAGGGGGAAGAGAATGGAAGCTAGTTTCCCCATATCTCTCTAGATCTCAGAAAATGACATTGTCCTTGACTCCCCACTCCCATCTGACCACCCCTATTCCTGCATGACAACCTGAGAGCTGGAAGAGCACCATTTCCCATACTGAACATCAACAGCTCCCTGCCCCCCGTGGAGATGGTGGTTGGGGCTTGAAGTGCCCTTACCCCAACAAAGGAAGAATTTCTACTCTTCTCACCTCTTCTAAAAATGTGAAAACCTCTGTAGTCTTTGGAGGCTTGCCTGGAGCATGGCTGCAGGGTCATGTTGGGAAAATGATCAGAGCTCATGACAGTTTCCCATTTATCTTGTAACCAACCAAGAGGTATCCCTTAGACCTTCCCTCCCTAGGCATTCCAACAGACTCTAGTGACCATGCAGTGCTGAGATGCAACATGAATGAGGAGATTCCTGGGGCCCAAGGGTGGTCTCAGTGAGTCACTGGCCCATGTCTCTCATAACTCCAGTGAGCACCACTCTGTCGTCGTGGTCGGGACACGCCCGGAAGTGCAACGAGACAGCTAAGTCCTATTGTGTGAATGGAGGCGTGTGCTACTACATCGAGGGCATCAACCAGCTCTCCTGCAAGTAAGTGACCACTGGGAGTGGGCATGGGGAAAAAAGAGCAGGGGAGGAGATTCAGGGGCAAAAGTGGAGGGCTCTAGGAAAGTGGGCTTCAAGCCACCACCGGGAAGGGGTCCCCAAGGGGCATAGACAGGAAGAGTCGCCCCACTTTCTAGTCCTTTCTAGACTCTAAGAAGATGTAATCTCTAAGGGGTATGAGGGCTCCCGTAGACCCAGTTTCCTAAGCCCCTACCACACCATCTCCTGTTGTTCACTTTTCACCAGGTGGGGATGCCAGTCTAAGACACTGGGCACTTTCTCTCGTTCTCTCTCTCCTCTCTCTCTCTCTCTCTGTCTGTCTGTCTTTCCCCCTTTTTCCCCCAGCCCTGCTACCTTGTCTTTCTCTTCCTCCTTCCCCCTCTCTCAGCAACTCTCCAGTGTGTTCTGGGAGAACATGTCCCAGCTGCATCTTCCCCAGTAGTGACTAGTGTGGCAAGCTCAGTCAGGGTGCAGGCTTCAGAGTCCTTGGCACCCAAGGGTCCCACTCATGCAGTGTAGAAGGAAGAAGAGAGGTCTTTCCAGAACCCAGTGCTGACCTAAGAACTGGTTCTTCCCCTGCTCTGCAGAACCCCAGTGACCAATAATACACTTGGTGTTGCCTGTGCCCTTTTAGCCCCAGTCCCTATCTGTGGGGTGACGGGACTCCAGCAAGGTCACTGATCTGACTGTGGCCCAGTGGAGGGGAGGTCAGGGTAGCCCCGGCAGGAACTCCAAGGAGCTCAGAAGCCCCTACTTCCTGTACTGCAGCAGTCAGGAGCCACCACAGAGGGTGTGTCCAGGCCCAGTGGATCTTCTGGACAGACTCCCTGTGTGCGTGAATGAGAAAGATGATGGGAACTCGGTGAGGGCAACACAGGCTCTGGCCAGATCTTGGAAAGGAGAGGGAAGGGGGCCTAGTGAACAACTTGTTTTTCAAAACATCCAAAGACTCGGGCTCAAACAAGGTGCCAAAGCTGCCCCATTCCCATGGCATCTGGGCAGAGGCCACCAAAGTATCAATGGTGATTCAGAGAGTGAGGTTTGACCTCCTGGCAGACCAAGTTACATTCAGCATCTCGGGCTCTTCTGCCTTGAACTGTCCAAGCCAGATCTTCACCCCCAACCCTGATTTGGCCTTTCTAGGAATGTAAGCCCGGAAAGGAGCCAGGACTTTAAAAAAAAAAAAAAAAACTCTATACCCACCCTTGTGGTCCCAGCACCCACACCTCCTCACACTCACTCATAGGACGGAGGAGCTCGGTGGCACTGCCAGGTGGGACGATGGCGTTGGCTTCAGCTGGCCTCCTTGCTGGCTTCCTCCCCGGTCCCACCCTTCACCTGCTGCCATCCCTTTGTCATTCCCCCCCCTTCGAACCTCTGGGGACAGTCCCAAGGAGCAATAGCAGGTACTTCAGGGAAGTTCTAGGCCTGACCTCAGCCTTCATCCTTCCCTGTACCTACCTCTAAGAGACAGCCACACTCGTGTCGTTAGAGACGCTGGGGAACATTTTAGCCTTGCAGATCCTCTGAGCTCTTTGGAATAGACCTACTGAAAACTCACAAAGGTCCCAGAATGCTTCACAGGGACAGCCCAACCCTCATCTCCCTTTCCTTGTCTACCACACCGGAAAGCTCCTCTTCCCTAGCCCCTTGCACTCCTGACCCACGAAAGGATCCATGCTGTCACTGAAGTCAGTCCTGGCTGCAGACAGGGAAGGTTTGGCCCCACCCAGGACAGGACCAAGCAGAATCCTCCAACCCCCAGGCCAGGGCTCCAGGGTAGAGTTCAGTCTGGGGAAGCAAAGGATAAGACATGGGCTACCTGGGGAACCTGCCAGCATGGCTGCACCCCTGAGAGCCCAAAGACTTGCCCTGCTACATCTGAGAGGAGCAGATGGAGAAGCCTGACCCTTGGTATAGATGGTGGTCGCCCTGTTTCCCTTCCCAACCAGGGCAGCTGGTTGGGAACATGAACTTGAAACCAAAGCCACCACCACGCTTATCTCTGCCCCCCTGGGTCAGCCTCAGTCAGAGCTCTACTATATACTTCCCTGGCTCCCCTTGTGCGCCTGCAAGGGAGAGGGACATCCCTGGCTGGGACGGCAGTCCTTGGAGATGTGCTGGAGAAGGGCAGGGGGGAGGGGGCTGGGCAGAGCCCAGAGGCCATTCTGGGGGCGGGCAAGCTGGGAGGGAAGGGGGGGCAGGCCTCTTGGGGCTCCTGATGACACCTGAATGGAATAAAAAGGAAAGAACTTAGGAAATGGAACTCACGTCTTACCATTTGTGCTGTTTGTTTACTTTTTATTTTGATTTTTTTGCATTTCCGCTTAGCTTGGATAATGAAACTACACTGGTCAGTTTCATTCCAGTTTCTATAAAAATCAGTTTTCCTTCCTGGTTTTCTTACACTTGTTGTTGTGTATTGGTTCAGAGCCCTGCAGAGAGTATTGGAAAGCAGGCACACTCCGTAACCTTCTTGTTTTTCTGGAATTCAGTGCCAAAAGCAACAATGTCACTGATACTGAATTTTGTTTAAAAAAAAAAAAAAGAAAACTTAGGGGGATTTGAAAATGGGGGTCCAAATCAAGGTGGCTGTCCCGTCTGGGCCAGACGGGGCCTCTGCACTTCCTCTCTGCTGCTTTCTCCTCTTCTCTCCGTGTGTTTGCTGAGCACGGTTGGTGCGTGACTCTTGGGGACTGGTTCAGGGGATGATGACAGAACAAGACTCTCCAGCCCTGTGCACATACCAGTGGCATGCCTCCCTCTCCTATCAGCTCATTCCCCCATCCCTCTGCTTCCCCCTCCCGTTCATGTTCAGGCGACCCCCTCATCCCACCCCATCTGCCTGCTCACCCCCGCCACATCTCCACCTGTCCTCATCATCTCCAAGACCCTGGCTCCCTCCAGTGCCTGGGAACGGCCTCATCTCTCATCCCTCCTTCCCCAGGTGAGGGCAGCACACATGGCATTATCCCCAGGCTACCAAAAGGAGAAACTGAGGCCCGGGAGGTGGGTGGGGAAAGGGGAGGCAGAGTTCTTGACCTCTCTGCCACCCCAGATGCAGCCCGTGGGCTCTCCTCTCTGCCCCTGCCTCGCCCCTGCTCTTCTCCAGCCCCAGGTTCAGACCCTCCCAGAGTCAGAGCTGATGACAGCGGGAAGAGCTACCCAGTGTCCTTCTGACCCACTCCTGTCCCTGAACTACACGGGGTCATCCCTGTTTAAGTGGGAATCACCAGGCACCCACCCACGCTAGTGCAAACTCCCATTCCATTGATAAAGGGATGCATCTGGCCCCTGCTACCCTAGTCCAGTGGGGGGTGGGTAGGTCAGAGAGACTTGAAGGTCCCACCTATGCCCAGAACCTTCCCTAGAGAAGCCAACTAGAGAAAGGAATAAGAGAATCCAGAAGCCCCTGAAGGAGCTAGTGCCTCAAAGAACAGCCTTGGCTATCAGTCCTCATCCCCCAGAAGGAGCACTCCCTCCCAGACACTAGGCTGACACTAGAATGTTACACAATTCCACGGAGTGCATTTGTGCTGGGGACCATGTCAACAGCACCACCTGGAGTTGTGTAATTCAGTGTCCATGAAGGAGGAACAGGTAGTCAGGCTAGTCCAGGCTGGTATAGATCAGGTACACAGGGATGTATTTTGTTGTCACTGATGTCCAAGAGGCATGGGACAGCAGCCCTGCTTGTCAGCAATGGGACTGATT
The DNA here is from genome assembly GCA_036346955.1 of Dipus sagitta. Taxonomy (NCBI): domain Eukaryota; kingdom Metazoa; phylum Chordata; class Mammalia; order Rodentia; family Dipodidae; genus Dipus; species Dipus sagitta. Next base: position 48,423,243 of record CM070782.1, read on the forward strand.
TCCCCTTTGTCCCTTCCTGCCCCTTTACTCCCCCATTCTTTCTCTGACACACACACACACACACACACACACACACACACACACTCATAATATATATGCGTTTATATATATAAATGCCCCACTGCTTTCCCTGACTCCAAGAGCCAGGCTAGTGGCAGACAATGGACACAGTCAAACCTATCCCTTTCCTGTTCCTTTGTGGAATCTATGAGTTGTTTTGACAACTTCCTGGGTGGGTCTTTAGCCTCTATCCCCAAAGGTGCTTCTGTTTAGAAAAAAATCACTTCTACCCCTCTAGTCCTTATCCCCCACATCAGGATCCAGGAACTGAGGAAGAAAAGCCTAGCCTCGCTAGAGTTGGTAGGGTAGCCTCAGCCACTACCTCCATCCTCCTAGACTGAGCTGACTAGGGACTAGGGGCAAGGGCCAGGGATCAGGGAAGGAGGCATGAGGAGATGTTTCTCCTCCACACCACCCTATTCAACAGGTTGAGCACACATCACTGTTGCATACTCCCACCACTTTCCCCATATACTTCCCAGCGCTCCCCACCTCCACTGGCCAGGCACACCAACACTCCACCATTGTAATGCCCAGCTTCCTTCAGCCCCCCCCCCAGGGAGATGCCTAAGGACAGGAAGACAGGGAAATTCCAGCTTTCTGCTTACAAATCACTCTCATTCCCCAATCTTAGAGATTATAGGCCAGGGGTTTTCATAGATATTTATCACAGCCAATGACCACTGCCCAATATAATCCCTAGAGACTTTCTTAGAGGAGGTTCAGGCTGGCTAATGTCTCATGGTAGCCTATTACTAATGGGTTCCTTATTGGTGGGTTTCCCTAGCTTCTAAGGGAGAACAGGGCAACATAGACCCATCTCTGAGCAGGGAGACATAGGGAAAGGGTCATTCCAGCTTCATTTGTAAGCATCTCCCTAAGTAACTGACCTTGCTTGGGGTTCAGAAGAGAGTATAGGGCTGGCTGGATATGTCTCCCGGAAACCCCTAAACTAAGATTGCTTGAGGAGAGAGAAGAAGGAAGTATATGTACCTTAGAAGTAGGACAAGGTCAGGGAAAGGGGACTGTTTCAGAGCTTCACAGAAGGCAAATACAAGAGGGAGATGCGGGGTAGAGCCAGGCTGCAATGGAAGCACAGGACCCAGAACGTGCAGGCAGGCCAAAGCTGGCTTCCATGGGCCCCAGTGAGCCTAACTCTAACCTCCTCCTCATCTGATGTCAGAAAGACAGCTTTGGGACGCTGGTAATTCCACCTCCTCTCCAGCCTCCCCTTTCCCTACTTAGCTTTCCTCACATCTATTGCTCTAGGGCAGCCTTCTTCAAGCTGTTCTACAAGGGTTCCACTAAAAAATGCCTTCCATGACCAAATAACTTTGGAACATGCCGGATAGTTTGGCTATTTTCTCCCACAAAGCTTTTCAAAACCCTTTCTTCCTATGCTAATGTAGATTGCTCTGGGAATGAATTTCACAAACTGATTTGGCAACAGAACCCTCTTTGAGAACAGATGAAACACCTCCTAGGTCCCTTTTGTCAGACATACATAGTGTGGGAACAGCCTGACAGAGTTCTACTTTGAGTTTTCCCAAGAGCTGTTTCATGGAGGAGGAAACTTGCCCAGGGCCCAGGGAGAATCAGCAGGACCTGCAGTGACTCCAGAACGTGGTATCCCACATAAGGCTAACTGCCTGGCACCTGGGGCTACAGTTCTGGCTCCTGGGGTACCAGGCAGTTAAGAGGCAGGTCCTTCAAGCTCGAGGACCAGTAGGACAATTAGTCAGTGACCCCCACCCCATCTTCCCCCACCTGACTTCCCTAACTCATCCTCCTCCCTGCCCCACCCCACCTGCCCCAGCACCCATGGAGCCACATCAATTAGAGCGTTTGTAAGGAGATTCCAGAGCCCTCCACCCAGCCCCAACTCCAGCCCCTTCAGCTACAAGTGTGACCCCAAGTGCCTGACTTGGTTTTTCTCATTCATCACTGTGCACTTTGATTTCTAACCTTAGCCTCGCGGATGATGCCAGTTTGTTCTGTGATTTTTCCCCTTTTCCTTCTCCAGATGTCCAAACGGATTCTTCGGACAGAGATGTTTGGAGAAACTGCCTTTGCGATTGTACATGCCAGATCCTAAGCAAAGTATGTTTGAAGATACAAACACAAGTCCCTGCTCCTTAGAAAGCTTCCGGGTGCAGTCCCCCCAATGTAGGGCATAGGGCCAGGGGTGTTGGTTGTTTTGATCTTTGGCTGTTTTGTTTTGTTTCTCTTTTCTTTTTTGTATTTTGGTTTGTTAGTTCTTTTTGTTTTGTTTTGTTTTGCTTTGTTTTTCATTTTTGGCCTAATTCTTGGGTTTAAAGGTCAGGGCTACAGGTAAGGGGCAGAGTGGCAAGGCCAGTACAAATGGTAACGGTGGCAAGGAACCCAGCTGGCATTGGCAGGAGCCCGTGCCGGGGTGTTACAATGCCTGTGTCTTGCTATCCTGGCTCTCTCTTTCTGGTTTTCTTTCTTTTGGTAGGTGTCCTGTGGGATACACCGGGGACAGGTGTCAGCAGTTCGCAATGGTCAACTTCTCCAGTATGTCTCTTTCTTCTATTTCTTCTCTTCCCTGGTGACTAGCAGTCTCCCCCTGTGGGAGGGGTGGGGCCTAACTTACAAGGATTGGGGAAAGCAAATGGGGGTGTCCTGGGCTCCTCTCAACCCTCAGTGCTCTGCAGAAGCCTGTGCAGAGGAAACCGATACACCCCCGTCCTCCCGCATGTCACCTGTACTGCCTGGACACAGTGATGCTGAATTCTTTGCAGCGGCAGGGCCATACCCAGACCTTTTTCTTCCCCACTTCTGGGGTCAGGCAGCCTAGCCAGAGTGGGAAGAGACACTTGCAGAGCCCTTTCCTGGCTGTTTGAGGGTGTCAGGCTGCTGATGGGTCAGGCAGTGAATGTGTGCATATGTGTACTAGTGTTTGAGAGAGGGGGAAAGGCCTCAAAAACCTGTCTTCTGATCCAGCTAGCATGGGTTTGATTTGAGGCTTGGGGGTTAGAGTGAAGAGGAGAGGAGAATGAGGGAGAGTAGAACCCAGAGCAATGGTTTTCATGAATGCCAGAGATATCAGTGTGGCCATAGAATGAGGTGGGCTAAGGGTTGCTGCAGATGCTAAAAGATAAAGGGTATGAGGAATAAAGAAGCACTTCATGACTCTCCCCAGTACTTCTCTAGTCTGAATGCCATCCAGGATTCTATTTTATTTTTCTTCCCCCATCCCTGACATTGGATCTTACATAATTGGGGAGGGGAGGAGAATCCTGCAGCCCAAGGATACAGCTGTAATAGTGGAGTGCTTAAATTAGAAGCAGTTCCTACATAAACCACCAGGTGGAGGTAGAGCAGAACAAAAAGCCACTATCAAGCCATGGATTTGGTTAGGAGCCCAATGGTCATTGACCTGCAAATCAAGAACCATGTCACCCATACGATCCTATGAAACAGACAAGGCCCCACCTGCCACCTTCAGGGAAGACACTTGGGTCCAATGAGGAGTTAGGAACCAGAGCATCCAGATGGTACCTGGATGTTGGGGAGTAGAACTCTGGAAGATACCAAAGGTGGGATCCAGAGGGTCATTTAGATTGCTCATAGAGAAATGGAGTTTTGGAATGAGTCTCACTTGGGATGGAGAAATGAGCCTTCACAGTCCTTCTAAGACCACAGCACAAAAGCCCAGAAATGACTTCCTAGCCTAACTCAGTAAGAAAGCATGGCCTCTGTGGGTGGGAGATGGTCAACTATGTTTACAATGTGGCAGGCAGCACTGTCTCCAGGCCTTTCAAGCACAGACCAGGGAGAAAGACAAGTAAACCAACAGAATTCTGTAGAAACTAGGCTCTGAAAGAACTCAGTCAGGTCCAGCCTGTGTGAAGAACTCTGGGGCTGGAGGGGCTCCTGCAGAGGACATACCAGGCAGGCTAAGCACAGGCCAAGGAAGGGGTCATATTCCTTTCCACACTTGGCCAAGAGCCTCTCTGACTTGGAAACTGTTCTGGACAAGCAGTCCCCTCAGGCCTGGATCAGAGCACAGAGCCTCTGGAACGTGGGCTACTGTCCAAAGTCCCTCAGCCAGCTGGGCCGCTTCAGCTTTCAGCTCAGATCTGCTGAGAGTGTCAGCAAGGCCCTGGAAGCCCCCCAAAAAGAGCCAGCAAATTCTGTCCCTGACCTTCCCACCCACGTCATCAGTTCCATATGGGTACCTTTTTGTAAAGCACTCCCACTCTTTAGGCACGTTCCCTGAGAGCCCTTACATGCTGCTCTAGTAGATAGTGAGTGCAAAGACAGTGCCCTGCACTCCCTGGAGTGCTCCGCTGCTTATCCCAAAAGGACAGAAATGTCAGCTGTCCTGCTTCCTAGTTCTGGGCCTCATTTAAGTACTCTGGGTTTGTTTTCTCCTCTGTAAAATAGAGATAAAGGCACTTATTCCTGTAAGGCAGTTGTACAAATGAAGTGAAGTGATGCATGGGAGGTCCCCTGAGAGCCCACCATTGTCACTGGGGTGCAGTTTAGCACCTCTCCCAGCTAGAGCTGGCATGGACGAAGGCAGGAGCAGCATTGGTTTCTGGAGGCTGTATCCCAGCATTCCTGAGCAAAAGGCCTGATCCTGCTGCCTTCCTTGATCACCTCAATACCAGGTCACCTTTTGCAGAGACCAAGGAAATGGCCTGTGGCCACGGTAATACTTTCAGGCTTTTACTACAGTCCCTGCCCTCCTAAAGGAAAGTTTAACCATCTGTATCCTGCCTGTGTATGACTGAGTCCACATCCCCACACACGCACAGACACAGGAGTGTGTGCTTGCTCATCTGCACATACATCACCCCATCCAAGCACCTTAAACTGTGTGTCATGGGGTATGTCCAGGAATAAGCCTGGTCCTACTGAGCGTTCAACATTCAGTTACCATGGATACTGGTCACTATGCAAATTTCTAACTAATAAATTTCCGGTGGCTCAGTGATGCCACCCCTGCCCAGCTGAATGGCAAGCAAGGAATGTGAGTGGGAGCCTATTCCCTTCACTAGGGCACACACAGCCGTAGACTCAGGCTTCCCAGATCCCTACCTGGTAACTGGCCAGACCTCACCAATCATGCCAGCCACTACTAGCCCACCCTAAACAGTACCAGTCTTTGACTCAAAGAGCACACCATCAGGACCCCTGGGAACTGTACTGTTATGGTTCAGTTCCCATGGGAGTGACATGGAAGAAAACTCTCAGAGTGCTTCTCCAGGTGGCCTCTGTCCTAAAGTACAGCCAGACAGGCCTGCACAGGACCCAATGGGCAGGAATAGCCATGGCTGAGCCCTAAGAAACTAGATTCCCTCCAGTCTCCCTTCTACCACCTGATTTCCTTTATCACCTTGAGAAAGTGTCCTGGCCCCTCTGCCCCACTGAACTCAACAACCTTGCCCAAAAGTGGTGTGCAGACCAGCTCTTAGAATCGAGTTTCATGGTCAAGATGGTTTCTTATCTCTCAGGAGAGCATGGCTGGACATAAGAACAATGTGATTTCTCCCAAGTGTACCTGAGACCCTTTTGGCTTGCACATTACTCGGCACAGCAGACCATCCCTAGAGGACCCTGGAGGGGCCATGGACAGACTGCACTGATGATGGCTTTCTCCTACCCCCAAGCAGTCAGAGCAAAACTACAAGGAGCCAAAACCTCAAGATCACCCCCAGCCTCAGGGTAGCAGAAGTACACAGAGAGCTGGTGTTGAGGGGCCAGGATCAGAGCTTGGTATGATCTCAGCACATACCTTGTGGGGCTCCAAGCCTTGGTATCTTCCTCAAGGTTCTAGGTTGGGTTCAGACCCTTCTTCATCCTGCTCTCTTGCCCTTTTCCAAATACAGAACTCTCAGGAACCCCTTCCAGGAAGCAGAGGCGTTTAAGGAGGGTAATACTCAGGACTTCATGCTGACTGCCCGTGCTTCCTTCCACTGTAGCAGATAAGAAACCATAGGTGATGCCATGCCCTCCCCAGGTCTGAAGAGCTGATTTGAGGAGGAAGCTAGTGAGGGAGTGTACCCTGGCCGCAGGAGTAGGGGTCCCTGCGCACACATGTGCTGAGCCTCCTGCTGGCCAGTCCTGCTTATGTCTGCCTGTGACTGTGTGCAATACTCTGAACAGATGAGAGAACAGAGGCCATGACTCACCCACATCCACATAGCAAATTCAGGACTCGGGCCTGCAGAGTGGAAGGCCAGCTTTTTAAAACACCATTGAGATTTCTGGGCTCCCACCCAAACCTGTTTCCATTAGCCTGGGTGATTCTGAAGCACAGCCAGTTTTGCAAACCTCCCAGGATCTCCTGGCCACACATCATCCCCACTTCACAGCTAAGGGACTGAGATCTAGACAGACTGCATTTCTCAGTGTCACAGGTAGTGGCAGAGCTGACCCTTGGTCCGGGGCTCTTTCATCTGACCTCTTAGCGACATGATGTGGAGTCTATCACAGGGCCATGAACTCACACATTCCTACCATGATCTCACTTCCAACACTAACTTGCCCACCGTTTAAGAAGTATACATGTTCCATAGGAGCCTACTCTTCAACACTCTTAAGTTTCAGGTGCTCTTCTGGGTAGTGAGATGGGCTTGGGCACCATGGTCCAGCCCCTGTGATCCAGAAGCTTCCTCCTCTTGGCCTCTGCTCACCTCAGACCCAGCCTCTTAGGTGATAAACAGGCTACCTAGGCCTATAGGACAAGTCAGGAACAGGGGGACTGCCTGGGGCTCTGACATGCTGTTTTTGGAACAGGAGAATGGGCACCCAGGAGTTAGCCAGATGTGAGGCAGGCAGGCAGGCAGACTCCAAAAGGGCTTGGGACTGAACAATGTCCACTGATTCTTACACCTAAACTGCCCCACCTAGTACTAACCCACTGCTCACCTCCACAGACCCTGCCTTGCCTGCTGTGCTGACTTTAACATGGCCTCTCTCTAGCCCTCGAGGGGCTCCCTGGGACTGGGCACCAGGGAAGCAGCTCAGGAGGCTGGGAGGGGACAATACTAACCTGCTTTCACCTCACAGGCTGGCCACCAGTGTCTGAAGAGTCCTGACCAACGTTTCTTTCTTTTTCTCTCTCCTCCCCTCCCCCTCTCCCACCTCCTCTACCTCTCCTCCTGCCCCCTTACCCTCCTTCCTTCTGCACTGCCAGAGCACCTTGGATTTGAACTAAAGGGTACGGAACCTCTGAGTCTCACTCGGCATCACCCTCACAGCCCCCCTCCATGGCCTCTGACACCATCACTGCTGAATGTTTGGTTTCCTTCCCTCCTCCCCCCCCCCAAAAAAAAGGAAAAGAGATGATTCAAAAAACTCCCCTGGTCCCATCGAGATATCCTAGCATAATCTATGTTGATTTGGGGACAGAAGATAAAAGCTCACGAGCAGCAAGGTACCTAGAGTTCAGAGTGTCTCAGTGCACAGCTAGCGCCCCCTGCAGGGAGGAGACCTCAGCAGGGATGAGCTGTCCCAAGCTGTAGAGCCCAGTGGGCAGCCCAACAGGAAGCATGGCTCTTCAAAGGCTGGTTTCTAGAAACCACAGGAACCTGATTTGGGAGCTGTGTAGAGAGGCGACCCTTTCCATCCCACTTTGATCCTCTTTCCTTCCCATTGTCTATTTCATTGCTTTTCATCCTGTACCAAACTGGCAGCGGATAACTTCCCATTTGCCTCTGGCCCTGCCCTGTGTCTGTCTGTCGTCTGCTGGGTTTTGCCATCTGCTTGAGGCTGTCATTCCTTCCATGACCTGTCCACACAATGGCACATGTATGCATCTTGGGCAACACCAGCAAGGGTCTGGGTTGTGCCTGCCCCTTGCCCCCCCCCCAAAAAAAAACTATGTCCTACTTCTTCTGCTGGAAGGATTTTTAAGGTTAATGTTTTAAGCCCTCTGGCTCTGTGCTTGAGGCTCTACCCTGGCCTCAAGTGTCCACATGTGTCATAGCAAGAGACACAGAGCCGTGTGGCCTGGGCAGCTTTTGTGGGGCAGGACCTCAGACATAGTTCAGAGCCGGCAGACACGGAAAAGCCATTTTCATGGCCTGGGGAGGCTCTAGCTCGCCTATTACCTCGGCCTTATCAGCTGCTCTCAGTAGAAGACAGAGCTCAAAGTCTTCATGTGAGAGCGTCTGTCTGGGTCTACAGGCTGCACCAGGGCTAGCAGGAAGGTGAAGGTTTGGGATTGTGGCACGGTACACAGGAGCGAATGTGCAGCTATGCCATGTGTAAATGCTACTGCGATGGAGGGATGGGCACACCTTGCTAGGTGCCTCAGGGCAGGATGTGAGGACACAGAGGAATGCCTTTGTATTGAGTGCTGAGCATTTGGGGTTGGAAATGCCAGCACGTGTTGCTGAGTGTGGGTGTATGTGACGTGCGTCTGCGTTTGAAGGAGCTGTGTATGCACTTACTTGCCTTACCAACAAACATCCACGCAACACCAGAACCTGCCACACACAGCACCCTGCCCTCATGGAGCTGCACCCATACTCAGATAGCAGCAAAGAGGAAACGCTGTTGACAAATGCTACTCAGAAAAGAAAATGAGGTCCTAGGGTAGTGCCTGGCTGCAACGGGGAGCTACTGTGACTAATGATTAGGGAAGGCTTGTCTCTTGTGGTGACATCTGGTAGCCAGCTCTGCCAAAATCTGGGGAGGAGTGTTGTAGACAGGGGCCACAGCAAGTGCAGGGACACTGTGGTTAGAGTGGGCTTGCCTTATTCACTGACAGAGATCCTGCTAGTGACACTGAGCATCCTACACAAGCTGACAAGGACCATGGATGAGATCCAAAAGGAAGCCTGGAACTGAGTAGTCAGGAGCTGGAGACACAGGAAGGCCTTGGGTTTTATTTGAACTAGAGTGTGAAGCCAGTGCATGTGCCTGACTGACATCAGTAGAACCAGAAGGTGACCATCTCCATGTGAGGGTCCAGTGGGGGATCAGTGGAAATGGTCACCATGGCCAAATCCACGACCTTTTAGAGACAGAGGTGAGGGGACTTTTAGATGGATCAGAGGAGGTAGGAAGAAAGGGAGTTGCAGGAAGACGGGCTTCACTAATGAGGTGGGTGAACAGGAGTGCAGATGTGGAAAGAGCTGGGAAATCAGTGGTTCTAGCCAGTTGTGGCCTGTGGGTGCTGGATCTGGACTGGGGTGAAGTCAGGGCAGGAGATGGAAATGGAGAGTGCATACAAGTGTGATACAAGAGGGCGCTCAGACAGGGTTGAGCCAAGAAAAAGATCTGGCCCCTTCCTTCCATCTTCCAACCAAGAGGAAGAGAGCTAAGGGTCAGCCACAGAAAGGGAGGAGGCCAAAGAGAGCCACCGCTCAGAAGGCCCCAAGCACGAGGCCCAAAGGAAGGGCCAAGGGACCTCAGGACTTGGTAGTGTGGAGGCTGTTGGTAACCACAATCAGAATGACCTCTGGCCCCTGGAGAGAACTAAGGCTTGGGTTAGGGCGGCAGGATCTAGAGCTGAGATGGGGATGTGGGACAGAAACTGGTTAAGAACCCGCCTGACTTTGGGTCAGTGTGCCTGGGCGTGTATGTACGCTTGTTACCAGAATGCTTATATGTGTATAGGTCTGTATATGTGTGTGACTCTGGGAGGCAGAGCCTTGAATATGTGAGTGTCTAGAATATTTGCACCCTTTGGCTTGCTGGTGGCTGGTGTATACACAGAGTCAGTGACATTTCTCAGGGTGCCACCAACCATAGACGGGGCCTACCTTCACTTATCACTAAGGCAGGAGAAGGACAGGTGGCAGTGCTAGCCATCAGGTATGGGCAGGGTGAGATGTGCTCTCTGAGACGGGGACATGGCCTTGGCCATGGCCAGTGTGGTTACTTTCTCCTTCTCTTCCTCTTGGGTGTCTCTGTTGTTGAGGGGCAGGGATGGACCCTCTGGGCATGGGGGGTAGACTGGATAGTTGGATCCAGCCTCACTCACCTTATCAGCAAGGGCTGGGCTGGAGGACTGTTCCTTGTGCACAGGACAGCCTTAAGTTCCATGGTCTGTGCTGCCACTGGTAGGTGGGGTGGAGTGAGCCAGGCCATCACCCTGACTAGGATATTGGAATATACAAAGCCCCCCCATACATCCATCTCTGGGCTCAGTTTGTTGTGCCCCTGTTCCTGGGCCTAACATCCCTCCTAAGGCTGGCTCTGAAGTCTTGGCACCAGCCCTCAGGGAAGCTGAGGTGGCAAAGCAAGGCCTTTGCCCAGGATCTCCATGTTTACTGCTATGAAGAACAAGTTTTTACCAGGCCACAATGGAGCAGGGAAGGGTTGCTGGCTAAAGTGTTGCTTCTGGGAGCATCTCCACTCCATCCTTTCCTGTCCCTTGCATTTTTCATTCACATGCTTTGGGAAGGTGTGGGACTAGGGGGTGATCAAGGCAGTGAGTAGACGGGTGAGTGGTCTGGGGGGGTGGGGAGACAGTCCAGGAGCAGGCAAGATGGCAGGGATGGAAGGAATGGGAAAGTCCTTGGCTGAGGGAGCCCGGGGCTCAGGGACAGGTCACATCTGTACCAGTATAGCTGTGGACTTTGCTCCTACCCTGCCCCTCATGACCACTCTGCCCCTGCAGAGGCCGAGGAGCTATACCAGAAGAGGGTCCTGACCATCACTGGCATATGTGTGGCTCTGCTGGTAGTGGGCATCGTCTGTGTGGTCGCCTACTGCAAGACCAAGTGAGTATCAGGTGGACAGGCTGGGGTCCACATGGTGATGAGCTTAGGATGTATCTCAGAGATACTGCAAGGGCCTGAGAGGGGTGTCCAGCTGATCCCCAAGCTCCTGGAGCAGGGCCCTGGCAGGTGGAAGCCCTGGGGCCATGCTGAGGAGGAAGAGGGAACACAGAGAAGACAGCAGCTTTCCAGGAAAAGACAAGGCCTCAAAGGCACTACCCACCGTGGCCCGGAGTGTTGAGACAGGAGAACAGGGAAGGAGTGGCTTGGCCACCTCAGGCCAGAAGACAGCGGGGGACCGAATTTGGGGAAGCTGGACAGGTAGAAGAGTACATGCTGAGAGACAAGTTCAGATGAGGGCAGGCATGGCCGCAGTAGGAGCAGCCCACACTACTTGGAGCAAAGAGCTAAGGTCAGGAATAAGGCTAAAAAATCTTAAAAAGATAGCTGGGACACGGGTGCCACCACAGTGCCTTGATGCCGAGCTAGGAAGTCTGCATTTATCTTGCAGACGTTGTGGAGCCAGTGAAGGCTGTAGAGTGGGGTAGTGGCACATTAGTCCCTATCTGAAGAGGAAGGACTGGGCAGAGCTCCATTTCAGGGACAGAGCCCCTGAGTCCAGGCTGCTGCGGCCTCTATAAATGGAAGCTAAGGCCCTTCTAGCCTCATTTTGGATGAATCTAGGACCAAAAAAGCTGATGGGGGTGTAAGGAGGGAGTTAGGGCTCATGAAGTCCAGAGGAGACTGGGCCCAAGAGGGAAGAGTGAATCCACGAGCTGGTGAAGAAGCAAGTCACCTGTTCTGACCCCACAGCATTTACTCATTTCTTCAATTACTATGCGTAGGTGCTGAGGACACATGACCACTGCTCCAAGCAAGTGGTCTAGTGTTACAGGACATGTTTTAGAGGCGCCTGCCTTGGTCTAGAGGTCGGGAGGGCTTTCCCTGAGGAAGCAGTTTTCTCTGAGGCAAGCAGGCACTATCAGGTGAAGAGGCAGAGCACGGACCCCTGGAGGCCAGAGAGGCGTGGAGGATCAGGAGGAAACAAGCTGCCCCAGGATGCAGCAGGCGGGTGAAGGAAGGGTAGCAAAGACAAAGTTGGGGAGAGAAATGGGACCCTGAGAGACTAGGCAGAGTTTTAGATAGAGGATGATGGAATCAGGCTTATTATAAAACAAATTTACTGAGCATTTAATATATGCTAGTGTAAAAGAGGCCCACAGGCCCTGGACCCATAGCCACAACACCCCGATTTATTTTCTTGTAAGTCTTTACTGATAAGGTAAAACGTTCTTTCTACTTGTACGTTTATCATCTGCCTCCCCTACTGGCATGGCGGTTCCATGAGGCAGGGACCATGCCTGCCTTGTCTGCTGCACCACAAGGTGTGGCACCTGACAGTAACTAATAAATACCAAATGAAGGAGAGACAAGGGACCATCACAGTGCAAGAATTCATTTATGTGCTTTCTATACTAATGATCTTTGGGTGACAAGGGATCCCATCCTACAGATGGGGAAAGTAAAACATGAAGGTTTTTTCTTTGCCCAAGGTCACACAACTAGAAAGCAGTGTGATTTCTTGCATTACCCCAGTACCCTGGAGGGACAGCCAGGGAAGTTCATCCTTTGGGAGGGGACATGCTAGGCTCACCTACCCTTCTCCCCTGCAGAAAACAGCGGAAGCAGGTGCACAACCACCTGCGGCAGAACATGTGCCCAGCCCACCAGAACCGGAGCCTGGCCAACGGGCCCAGCCACCCCCGGCTGGACCCTGAAGAGATCCAGATGGCAGATGTGAGTGGCATGCCCAGGGGCCCCTCTCTCCTCTGTCACTGGATAGCTAGCTTCTCTGGTCACAGCTCATACCATGAGCACTCCCACCTGCCAAGCACTGCCTCAGCAGGACACTGACCTTGCACTGTCCACTTCCATAAGGAAGGGTGGGGAGTTGATCAGGTGCAGCCACCACTGACCCAATGCCATCACGTCTTGTCCAGTGAACCACCCCTCAACCTATAGCAGTGCTCATCATCTGTCCTTCCCACCAGGAAGGAGGGCCAATCTGGTCCCTGTCACTAACTCCTCCCAACTTTCTTTCTGTCCCAGTACATCTCCAAAAATGTGCCAGCCACAGACCATGTCATCCGGAGGGAGACTGAGACCACCTTCTCCGGGAGCCACTCCTGTTCTCCTTCTCACCACTGCTCCACAGCCACGCCCACGTCTAGCCACAGGTGGGCAGCACTAAGGCCCACAGAATTTTGCCAATTCCTGCACTTTATCCATTCAGGCATCCACAGCTATTTGATACCTTCTCCTGTGTTTGCACACCAATCATAATCTACCTTGACTTTCCCTCCAGAAGTGGGGTAGCCTTCCACACACGCACAAAGGCTCATGCAGCTTAAGAAATAACTGGGTTGGCCCCACCTTCCCTGGGAAGCACCTACATATTGGCCACTGGGGCTGGGCTCCTGAGATAAGTAGCCAAAGATCAGGGAGATGGAAGCATCCCAGATTGTGGGGGGAGGTGGCAGAAAGGAGGGGAAGTGACCTGCGCACATTGCAGCTTACTCACCCGCAGAACCCCCTCTCTCCTTCCCCTATTATTGAAGTTGGACACTTGTGACACTCCACATCAGCCCAGAGGGGAGAAGGCAGTGAGCTGCAGCTCACTGGGATGAAGAACCGGATCTTGGGGTGGGATCAAGAGCCAGGGATGGGATGGCAATGGAGCCACACCTGTTAGGATGCCCTGCTCCTTCCTGACCCTTCACCTCTATCTGGCTTTCCCAGACACGAGAGCCACACGTGGAGCCTGGAACGTTCTGAGAGCCTGACCTCTGACTCCCAGTCGGGCATCATGCTGTCATCGGTAGGCACCAGCAAGTGCAACAGCCCAGCGTGTGTGGAGGCGCGGGCACGGCGGGCTGCAGCCTACAGCCAGGAGGAGCGGCACAGGGCTGCTATGCCACCCTACCATGACTCCATAGACTCCCTGCGTGACTCCCCACACAGTGAGAGGTCAGTTCCTACCCCTTGTCATGAGCCCTACCTTGGCCATAGGGCTAGTGCCACTGACCTAAGTCTGATCCTTGGGATATCTCAGATGCATTACCAGGAACCTCATCTCCATTTTTCAGGTAGGCACACAAGGTCCCAGAAAGATTAAATGGTCTCCAGGGATTGGAATTTCAGCTGCCAGTGCTGTAATTGTTCTCTAAGGGCACTTTTTAGAAAAGGGGATATTAATAATTGCAGTGGAACAACAGGATCAAACAGGGCTGTTCCAGAAACCCGGGATCTATGGTTGCCCTATCTCAATATCACCTACCGACCCCACATCCCAGCAAAACAGAAAGATACCAAGACCAACCAGGCTGGTAGGCAGAAAGGAAGGTTGTGTTCAAGGACACTGTCATGGGAAGGACATGAGAAGAATGACTGTAGGCTCTCGCTGCTTGAGCAGGAAGGTCCCAGGGTATCCTTGCGTCCTGAACAATGGATGCAGTAAGACCCAGGAAACTCCCTTTCCTGACTCTGTGCCAGGAGTTCCCAGGACTAGCCCTCCACCTTATTTAGCCCTCTAGTGGCCTCCAGGCAAACCAGGTCTGTGGGAAGAGAGCAAAGAAACGGGCAGGCAGGAGCTACTCCAGACTGGGAAGGAAAACAAGCAGCAGAACCCAAACACCACACCAGGGCAGAGAAAGCTGGTCTGATCACAGGCTCCGAATGGCAGGCAGCTTTCTCATGCTGGCCCTTGCCAAGCCCAGCTGCACGACCTGTGTGATGTGAAGCCGGTGGCTCACCTCATACCTCGTTCCCTCAGTAGAGAGACCTGGGAAAACAATACCTGGTACATGTGGGCTGATGAGGGCCTCCTGAGAGAATGCGTCCTGCCTCATACCCGTCGCTGTTGTCATCAGTAGTAGCCCGAGCACTAGGGCTTCTTTAAGGGGTCATGGAAAAGTGAAAGGCCAAAAGGTGGGAAGGAAAGCCTTGCCGACAGGGGGTAGCGATGGAGCTAATCTAGCAGAGGCACTTAAGGGCATAGCTGGTGAGGGAAGTGTGCAAGGAGCAGGGTGGGCTGTGGGGAGCAAGGGAGCTGGGACCATACAGACAAAGGTCCATTGCTTCTTCCTGGGTGGATAAATAGGGTCTCCTTAGCAGAAGTGGGACTTTAAAAGATTGTTCTGGGAACTTCTACAGCAAAAGAGGAGAGACCCCACTTGGTGGCATAACCAAAGTGAACAGTTGGCCCACTATGGGATGGGAGGTATGCTACAGGAAAGAGGGAATAGGTAAGACTTGTTAACTAGATACATGTGGGAGAGGTAGGATGGGGAGTCACTTGGTTCAGCAAGAAAGTAACAGGGACTCTGAGCAGGTTCCAGAAAGCAGTCAAGTGCCTGGCTGTGCAGTTTCACAGGGGTGAACGGCTCCTGTCTGAGATATACAATGATGGAGATTAAGGGCCATGAAGCGATAAGTGGAGAACCAAAAGAGACCGATATATAGAACCCACACTGGAAGATGTTAGCAAAAACAAGCGTTTCACGGCCCTGGGGTGTGGTGGGTCACTGGCTGTAAGTAGATACAGCTAGTGGTGTCTTGGTATCTATCAGTCCTGGGCTGAGGAACCTGCCCCAGGAGTACACTTCCCTGAGGCAGCTATTGACTTCAATGCAAGTGGTATTTCCCTCATTCAAGCCACCAGGCCATAGAGTGAACTGCCCCTGTACGGGCAGTGAGCTCAGGTCATAAGGGTATCTAAATGGGGGGAAGTGGTATCTGCCTGACCTGGATTCAAATGCCAGAGACAGGTACCCAGGATCCAGACTGGGAGAGATTAGCGAGAGCAAACTTTCAAGGAACTGGGGTTATTACCTCCAAGTAAGGACACCTAGTGGTGCTCTGATTGGAGAGGAAAGAGGAGTGAGCTGATTGAAGAAGAAAAAAAAAAGTGGAACTGGCCACTTGATCTTGTGAACTTTCAGTGAGGCATTTAAATGTCCTGAGTCTCTGTTTCCTGTGTGTAGCATGGCCCTCACCTAAAGACCACATGTCTAATGCCCCAGCCTGGGCCTGACACCTGATTGCGCTTCCCCAAATCCAAAGACCATGTATGGAGCTTTACTGAGGGGGTCAGACCAGTCCCCTGATACATCTCTGGAATCATCCCAGCATGGCACTGGAATGAACACTATGGTTATCCCCACTTAGTTTTGTTTGTTTGTTTTTTCGAGGTAGGGTCTCACTCTAGTTCAGGCTGACCTGGAATTCACTACGTTGTCTCAGGGTGGCCTTGAACTCTCGGGGATCCTCCTACCTCTGCCTCCCCAGTGCTGGGATTAAAGGTGTGTGCCACCACGCCCGGCCGGTTATCCCCACTGGGACAGACAGGAGAGCACACGGGCATTGCTCGAGGTCAGAGCTGCCCGCGGTCCCTCGCGGGGGGTGGGGGGAGAACCCCAGCCCACGCCTCTGCTTCTCCCCGCAGGTACGTATCGGCCCTGACCACGCCCGCCCGCCTCTCGCCCGTGGACTTCCACTACTCGCTGGCAACGCAGGTGCCGACCTTCGAGATCACGTCTCCCAACTCGGCACACGCCGTGTCGCTGCCGCCCGCCGCGCCCATCAGCTACCGCCTGGCGGAGCAGCAGCCGCTCCTGCGGCACCCGGCGCCTCCCGGCCCGGGGCCCGGACCCGGACCCGGCGCGGACATGCAACGCAGCTACGACAGCTACTACTACCCGGCGGCGGGCCCGGGGTCTCGGCGCGGGGCCTGCGCGCTCGGCGGCAGCCTGGGCAGCCTGCCCGCCAGCCCCTTCCGCATCCCCGAGGACGACGAGTACGAGACCACGCAGGAGTGCGCGCCCCCGCCGCCGCCGCCGCCGCCGCCACGGCCGCGCACGCGCGGCGCGTCCCGCAGGACGTCGGCGGGGCCCCGGCGCTGGCGCCGCTCGCGCCTCAACGGGTTGGCGGCGCAGCGCGCACGCGCGGCGCGGGACTCGCTGTCGCTGAGCAGCGGCTCGGGCTGCGGCTCGGCGTCCGCCTCGGACGACGACGACGCGGACGACGCGGACGGGGCGCTGGCGGCCGAGAGCACGCCCTTCCTCGGCCTGCGGGCGGCGCACGACGCGCTGCGCTCGGACTCGCCGCCGCTGTGCCCGGCGGCCGACAGCAGGACTTACTACTCCCTGGACAGCCACAGCACGCGGGCCAGCAGCAGACACAGCCGCGGGCCGCCCGCGCGGGCCAAGCAGGACTCGGGGCCCCTCTAGGGCCGCCGCCCACCCCCACTGTCAGGAGGGAGAACAGAGACCACCGACCGGAGAGACAGAGAGGAGGGAGAAAAGAAATAAAAATATTTTTATTTTCTATAAAAGGAAAAAAAGTATAACAAAATGTTTTATTTTCATTTTAGCAAAAAAATTGTCTTATAATTCTAGCTAACGGCAAAGACGTTTTTATAGGGAAACTATTTATATGTAACATCCTGATTTACAGCTTCGGAAAAAAAAAAAAGAAACAACAAAAAAAAAAAAGAGAGATGGGCCAATTTTTTGACTCTTTACTAGAAAACCTATATTGTGGTGCCTTTTGCTGTACGCTAATCTGGGGCTCCTGGAGAGACGTCTGGGGTGCAGGGTGTGGGGCTTGAAAGAGTCCAAGTTGGTGGGGGTGAGAAAAGGCGGGGGAAGAAGAGGCTGTGGGTTCCTGGGGATGCTGGGGTGGTGGGCAGGGGGAGAGAGCACGCCCTCGGGCAGGATGTGGGGTCTTAGCCTCCCGAGAGGAAAGGGTGGGGATCCTAGGCTTACAGCTAGAATCGGGGGGTCAGGTCACTTCCAGGGGAAGACAAAGACCCCCTCAAGAGCAGCCAGGATGGGGAGGGGCTCCCCGCCAGCCCTGGCCCAGGGAGGAGGGCAGCTCTACCAGGGGCCCAACGTTCACGGCTCCTCCTCCCCTGCGGCCTCCAGGACGCCCTCTGTCCTCTGCAGCACCTTCGTTTACAGGCCGTCTTTTCTATTTTACGCCTGCATGTCCTTTGCATTTCAGATTCTTTAGATTGGATGCATGGTCACGCTGGGACCGGGAAGAGCCACTGAACAGTGTATTCGATTCCCCTTTTAGCAATAAAGTGAACATTTCCTTCTCAGAGCCCAGCCCCCAGCTCCCAACCCACCCATGACTTCCACTCTAGTCCTGCCCTCCCTAACCCCCAAAACTGGATCCAATGCTAATTTGTCAAAAAGGCAATTGTCTAACAAAAAAGATAAAAAGAAAAGAAAAAAAAAATCCCAAACAGAAACAAATGGGAACTTTGAAATGTCCGAACACCTGACTGTTGACACTTGAACATTTTTATATTATAAATAAAATCAGAAATAACTCCTGCTTGGCTGTGTGTGCGTAGCCCCAAGATGAAAAGGGATAACCGGATGAGGGAAAGATGGGCGTTGTAATGAAGGTTGGAGAGAACCAGGGCAGTCTCTGAGAGGAAGTGACCCCCTCTCCAGTCCCCCTGGCCCTAGCTTCCCAGGACAGGTTCCAACCCTCGGTCTTCCAAATAATTTTCAAGGTGTCCCCCCTGGCTGCTGGAGAACCTAGCCAAGGGACTGACGCAAATTGTTCTGCTTCAAACTCAGCCTCAATACTCTGGCTGGGTTCTTGCCCTTAAGCTACAAAGGTGGACTGAGGCAACAGCTTCCCACCCAGGTGGGTGAGGAGGAAAGGGCTGTGGGGTTGGCACTGGGGCAGCAGAGGCAAGATGACCCTTGGGGCCTCAGGCATGTCACAGGCAAAGTCTAGACATGCAAGACAGCAGAATGGGTATCCTGCTGCCAGGAGGACCACAGCAGCTGCAACTCCTAAGCCTATGGGGTATTGCTCTTTCTCCAACTTCATACCCCTCAGAGCCAGGACCTGTCTAAACCCGCAGTCCCAGTGAAAGGCCATGGTTTAAGGTACAGAGGAGGCAGGTGGAGGTCCAGGGTGAAGAGTCCTTTCCTTCATCACCCAACATATTAAACCAAGCATCAGGAACCAGTAGGTTCCAGGCAGGACACGAAATTGCTCCAAAGAGCTGAGGTAGATGTGCACACCTGTGTGTATCCGTGTGCACAAATGTGCATGTTCTCAGCATGAATCTAGTCAGGACCCTACAGAGGGGAAGGACAGAGAGGCAAAGAGCTGAGGTCTTAGGCACCAATAGGGCCTGAGTTTAAATGCCGGTCTGCCTCTCAAAAGCTGTGCGACTTCTCCAGGTCGCAATAATTCGATGTAGAATGCCTACCTCAGAGGGTTGCTGTGGAAATTACATGCAGATACACCCAGGACTGCTCCTGGCAGGTACCTATGAGGTGACCACCTTGGTGGTAGTGGCAGTATCCTGTGCCTTGCATCCTTGAGCCACAAAATCAGTGGCAAGAACTGGATGAGCGAGAGATGATGGTGAAAAGTAAAGGAAAAACTAAAGTCATTGTGTTGATTCTGAGATGCTGCAGGACACCTATCACAAGGAAAGAAAGGAAAGTGACTGAACTGAATGCTGCGCCAATCTGTCCATCACTGACCTCTCTCAGGCCCCAGCAGACAAGCCCATCCAAACTCCTCTTCTGTCTGAGTTTGCTGTTGCCTTGGAAATTCTCTCAGGGCCAATAATTCTTTGATGTGACCTCTGACTCTGAAATCCCAAATTAACTCCTGTGACCTCTTGGACTTTATCATGTACCAGGTTGGTGTCCTCACCTGACCCCTATTGAGGGCTTTAATTTGTTGCCTTCTAAATTTTCAGTCAAAAACTACCTTTGTGACTCAAATGAACTCACAAACCAGACTCTGGTCCCCAGTTGACTCTGAGTGGCCGCTGAATGAACTCACTGACCTATTCATGACCCTGTTTAGTTTCTTCATCTGCTCGGGATTCTAAGAACCTGCCATATCCCTGGACCCTAACCTAATTCATCGGCCCTCTGCTCACTGCAGCATCTCTAAGTCAATGCACAGGTATAGTGGGACCTGGGCGTATGCTTGGCCAGAGAGGCCTTTTGCCCACTTTGCCTCTCAGATTCTGCCCTGGCAGATGTTGAATTGCGTGGCCTTTCAGGAAGCATTACAGTCCTGTTAAGCAACTGCTCTTCCATCGCTGTGTCCCCTGGAACACTCAAGATATTCAGGTAGTTTCCTGGATCAAAGGTTTCTCGCCCCAATTTCTCTTACCACATCACCTTTAGCTCCTCTCCCTAGCTCCTCTCGGAGTCCTCAATTGTGATGGTAACTGCCTGTCTCCCCCCCCCCCCCCCCGCCTTCATGACTGTAAACCACATGAGAACAGAGAGCACCCTGCAGAGTGTGTGGCACAAGAGACTGTTGTCAAGGGTCACAGGGAGTCCCTGAGAACCTGGTTACCTCCCAGGACCACCAGGTGGCGCAAGCCACTTATTGTATTTCTCCAAGTCCTGGATTTAAATAGTCCTAGAAAATTGACATGTTGGGGTAAAGGTCCAGTAAAGAAGCGCTCGGTTGGGGAAATGGGTCAGCAGTTAAAAGTACTTGCTGGTAAAGCCTGCTGGCCTGGGTTATATTCCAGAGTACCCGTGTAAAGCCAGATGCACAAAGAGGAAGGAAAAATGCAGGAAGAAATATTAGAACTTTGATTTAGATTTATTTTCATCTCATCTTTTTTTAAATTTCTATTTTTGTGTATGTTTTATAATGTACATAATATTTTAGTACAGTAGTACATGTATATAATTTACAAATAAAGAACTATACAATTAAGGAAGCGAACTAAAGATGTCATTACTGATGGGAGACACAACTAGTGCTCAGGGAAGCACACCTGTCCGAGGCTAATAATCCTCGCGTTTCTGTCACCCCTCCCCCACACCCTCATGCAGTGGAGTGTGGGACGTTGACCTGAACATCAAAGGCCCTTCAAGGTAGCTAAAGAAAGCACAGAGAGCTCTCTGATACTGCTGCATTGCCTTTCCAATTTCATTTAAATGAACATTTACTCCCCCTGAGCAAAATAAAGGGACCAGATGGTTTGGTTATAAAACACACTTCAGCTGATCCAACTTAAATAATCTGGATTTAAAGCACTACATCTCTCCACATACTCATGGGTCCCTGCATCAAATGTGAGTGGGCTTGACATGTTAGGTGCTTAGTTGCAAGACTGGCTTATCAACTAAATATGTCACCAAAGAGGTCAAATTGCTGGCCAAACTATAGTAATCTACACAGTAGGAAAGATTAGCTCATGGTAGCCACATTGAAGGAGCTACCTTCCCCAACCTATTCATTGGTCTACAGAATGCAGGGCTTAAAGGACGCCAACCTGTGATGGACAAACTTCTGTTCTTCCCAGATAGGCCTTTGTAATTCACTAGAAATGTGAAGAAATATCAGTAATCACAACTTGTCATTCCACCTTTTTCCAAGACCAAGAGTGAATGGCTTCCATAACCTTCCTCCTCACACAGATTTGGGCTTGCTGACAGGTGGCTTTCTGCAAGGTGGGTGTCTTTTGCTCCTGTAGAGGCCTCTAGAGGCCACCCCTGGAGTTCAGAGATCTAGCAGCACCTACATAAAGTCCAAGTACAGAGGTGTGCTCCCAATCCATTCACCCCACAGAACACCCTTCGAACAGAGGGGTCTACACACACATATCCTATTTAGTCCAAAAGCATCAACCACAAGAGCAGTCAGAAGAAGAAAAGCCGAGGGCAGCGCTATCTCCATTTTCCCTCCCAGAGTGTCAGAGCCACGGTAGGCCCTTGGCAGGCAGCTCTTTTCACTAAGAGGCCAAGCTCTGGGTTGGACTTTCCCTTTATCTGACTTCATCCTGTAACTAGTAGCAGTTCCAAAGCCATATTTAAGGGGGTTCCTTATATATATAATTTATATATACATATATACACACTTAAATCTGTATTAAAAAAAAAAGAGGCAGTAGTGGCCTGAATAGATGAAAAGAATGGTAGGCGCACACATGAATGGGTCTGTTTGGCACTGAGTAGAGGCCAGGCTCCAGATTATTGTGATGTGAGGCAGGAGGATTGGGCCTGCTGCAAAGGTCCTGGGAGAAGGCAGGAGAGAATACTGCTGGTGGTCTGCAGACCGGCTGCTGGTCAACTCAGAGGAATGAAGAGAAGCATGGGCATCCAGGCTGAGACGCAGAGTTCACACCTGACCTCACAGACGCAAGATGAGGGAGGATCTTGATGAGTAGAGAGGCTTGGGTAAGCAACATCCCTCAGATTTCTCCAATTGGAGGCACTAGAGTACCCCTGGCCTGCAGTGAGACCCCATGTGGGGAGGGCAACCAAGGCTGGAGAGAGAGGGTCTGGGCCAAAGATGGCCCAGGATGCCAGAAGACCAACACCATGATTGGCATTTCCATCTTCTTGGCCCACAGGGCTCTCTGCACCCCTCTGGTTGCTTGTCAACTGCCTGGGGACTGCCTGGTTCGAGCAGCTCCTGGCTGGAATTGTGCTCACTGACCCCTCTGGGGATATTTGCCTGCCTCCAGGGCCCGCACATCCACACCAGCTAAGTGTCAAGCCCAGAGACATCCTTTGAGGCTTTGCTGCAAGTCACAGGCCCATGGCTCTGGCTAAGGGCAGGACTTGAATGGGTCTTCCGGAGAGCAGGGTCATCTCCTTCTAGAGTAGCCAGCCGAGCCTCAATTCGTTCCAAGTCATCTGAGCCCACTTTGATTTTCACAGCCAAGAGGTGGATATAGGTCTCATAACGGCTTTTCTGGGGAAAGGGCCAAAAACAATGTCAAAAGAGATACAACAAAATGGTGAAAATATACATACCTAATATAACAAAAGACTGCTTTCCTTAGTATGCAGAGAGCTTCCACAAATAAATTAAAAGGAAATAAACCATCCAATAAAAAATAAGCAAAGGGGGCTGGGGAAATGGCTTAGCCGTTAAGGCATTTGCCTGCAAAGCCTAAGGACCCCAGTTCGGTTCCCCAGGACCCATGTAAGCCAGATGCACAAGGGGGCGCATGTGTCTGGAGTTCGTTTGCAGTGACTGGAGGCCCTGGCACGCCCATTCTCTCTTTCTCCCTGCCTCTTCCTCTCTCTCAAATAAATAAATAAAACACTTTAAAACAAAATAAGCAAAGGACTTGAACATAAACCTCATAACTTTTTGATTGACTGTAACTCTGGCTGGCCCAGACCTCTTGATATGGAGGCCAGGCTGGCCTTGAACTTGCAGTGATCCTCCTTTCCCTACTTCCCAAGTGCCAGGCTCACAGACCTCATCTCACTTATAATTTCTGAAATTCAAATACTTGTCAAAGATTTTTGGATATAACATGAAAAGCACAGGCAACAAAAGTAAAATTGGGCAAACAATACTGCATTCATTTTTTATTTGCACATGGGGGGGGCACCACGGTCTCTTCCCACTGAAAATTGAACACCAGACACATCACTTTACATAGGTAGCTGGGAATTGAATCCAGGTTGGCAGGCTTTGCAAGCAAATGCCTTTAACCACTGACTCAATCTCCCAGCCCCTGCATATATACTTGAAATCTTTGTACTTTAAATATTTTATTTATTTTCAAGCAAGGAGGGGGAGAGAAAGACAATGGGCATTCCAGGGCCTCTAGCCACTGCAAATGAACTCCAAATGCATGTGCTACCTTGTGCATCTGGATTTATGTGGGAACTGGGGAATCAAACCACGTCGTTAGAATTTTCAGGCAAGCGATTAGCTGAGCCATCTCTCCAGCCCCAACTTTTGTACTTTAAAGGATAGGTAGATTATATTTAATGGGCACAAAGTTTTAGTTTGGAAAGATGGAAAAGTCTGGATGTTGGTTCCAACAATGTAAATATATACTGCTTTAATTATTTATATTAATAATTAAAATGATTAAGAAGGTATTTTATTATGTGTTACCACAATCAAAATCTTTAAAAACTTAGAATATAAGTTAGTTAAAATAGCAATAAGAGGGATAGAGGGATAGCTTAGCAGTTAAAGTGTTTGCCTGCAAAACCAAAGGACCCAGGTTTGATTCCCCAGGACCCACATAAAGCCACATGCACAAGGTGGCACATGAGTCTGGAGTTCACTTGCAGTGGCTAGAGGTCCTGGAGCACCCATTCTCTCTCTCTCTCTCTCTCTCTCTCTCTTGTAAATAAATAAATAAATATTTTTTAATTAAAAAAATAGGGCTGGAGAGATGGCTTAGCAGTTAAGACGCTTGCCTACAAAGCCTAAGGACCCATGTTTGACTCTCCAGATCCCACATAAGCCAGTTGCACAAAAGTGAAGGAAGCACAAGGTTGCACATGCCCACTAGGTGGTGCAAACATCTTGCGTTCGATTGCAGTGGCTGAGGCCCTGCTGCACCAATTCTCTCTGTCACTTTTTCTCTGTCTCTCTCTCTTTTTCTCTCTAAAATAAAAATAATTTTAAAAATTAAATATAGCAATAAGACACTAATTATTAAACTTATCAGGTAAGTGGAAATTAAAACATTTCAAGGCCAGGCGTGGTGGTGCACACCTTTAATGCCAGAACTCGGGAGGCTGAAGTAGGATGTGGTGGTTTGATTCAGGTGTTCCCCATAAACTTAGGTGTTCTGAATGCTAGGTTCCCAGCTAATGGAGATTTGGGAATTAACACCACCTGGAGGCAGTGTATTGTTGGGGGCAGGCTTATGAGTATTATAGCCAGTGCCCCACTGCCAGTGTTTGGCACTCTCTCCTGTTGCTATTGTCCACCTGATGTTGGCCATGGGGTGATGTCCACCCTCTTCTCATGCCATTATTCTCCCTGTCATCATGGAACTTCCCCCTCAAGCCTGTAAGCCAAAATAAACATCTTTTCTCCCACAAACTGCTCTTGGTTAGGTGATTCCTACCAGCAATGTGAACCTGATCACAACAGTAAAGTGGTACTGAGGAGTGGGGTTGCTGCTAGACACCTGTGTGGCTTTGACCTTTTGGAGCTGATTTTCACGAGGAATGTGGAAGGATTTGAAACCTTGGCCTAGGAGATGCCTTGCAGTGCTATAAAGTCCAGCTTGATGGACTATTCTGGTCAGAGTTGAAAGACCTGAATGCAGTAAGAACTATGGACTGTGAGGTTTGGCTTATGAGGGTGAGAAAGAGCTTTGCTTGGACTGGGCTAGAAGCAGTTTGTGTGACAGGCTTGCTGTTATGCCTGTGTCCTGAGAATTTGTGCAGGGTTGCTTTGCATAGAAATGGACTGGTGTGAGCAGAGGGATATGGCACATAAAAAATGAAATCATTGGGCCTAAACTGCTGCCCATCACCTGCAAATTGTTTGAGAGATTACAACCATTGAGATTGGGCCAGTTGATCTGCACTGGGGCAACAGGAAAAATGTAGACTCTTTTGAAGGGGCCTGAGTGCTTAAGAAGTGTCCTGTTCTTTAAAGTCTGTTTTAGTTCCCCCGGATTAACAAATTGGCACCCTACCTGGTATTGTGGAGTATAAGAATGCAGAAAAGAGAGGGTCATTGAGTTTGCAAGGCAGTCTTGTGTTTTGGAAATAGCCATGGGCAGTGTTAAGCAGGATTGCCTGCATGGAGACCCAATGGAGCCTGAGGATGAACTGTGAGTTGCAGTGGAGACCCAGTGGAAATGCTAGGACCATGAGATGGCTGCTAAGGAAGGCTGCCAGCCCCAAATGAAGTTTTCCAGGACTGTGAATAACCTAGCTGGAGGAGCGCAATTGGAACTCCGAAGAATTGTTGCTGGTTAGAATTATCAGACTTGGAGATTTGTCACTGGCTAGAGTTATTGGACTTGAAGCTACAGAGTTTGATGTTTGCCCTGATTAAATCTTATGTTGGTTGAATATTTCTTTGCTACACCCAGTGCCATCTTTTGCAGTATGAGTGTTTATTCTGTGTCATTATGGGTTTTTTGAGGTTATTTTCTGGTAATATGGCTCAGCTAAAAGATCTTGGACTATGGGAATGTATGAATATCATTGGAATTGATAAAAACTATGGGGACTTTTAAAGCTGGATGAATGCATTGCATTTTACATCATGCGTGGTTATCAGTTTATGGGGGCCAGGGGCAGAATATGGTGGGTTGATTCAGGTGTCCCCCATAAACTTAGGTGTTCTAAATGCTAGGTTCTCAGCTAATTGAGATTTGGGAATTAACACCTCCTGGAGGGAGTGTATTGTTGGGGGCGGGCTTATGGGTGTTATAGCCAGTGTCCCCTTGCCAGTGTTTGTCACACTCTCCTGTTGCTATTGTCCACCTTATGTTGGCCAGGGGGTGATGTCTGCCCTCTGCTCATGCCATTGTTTTCCCTGCCATCACAGAGTTTTCCCCTTGAGCCTGTAAGCCAAAATAAACCTCTTTTTCCGAATAAGCTACTCTTGCTTGGGTGAATTCTACCAGCAATGCGAACCTGACTGCAACAGAGGATCACTGTAAGTTAGAGGTCAGCCTGAGACTATATGGTGAATTTCAGGTCAACCTGGACTACAGCAAGACCCTACCTTGAAAAAACAAAATCAAAATAATAATAGTGATGATAATAATAATTTCAAGATGCTCAGTGTTGGCAGCGGCATAGAAAAATAGGTGTGTTCATGTACTATTGAAAGGATTAAAAACTGTTTACATAGGAGGTTTAGTATGGTCTGAGTGTGAATGTGAGACCCTCCCTACAGAGGGCCCTTTTCCTCCCCAGTTCTGCCTGCTTCGGATGCTCAAGATGCCATCCACTTGCCTGGTTAGGATCCTGTGTCTGCACTTCTTGACTGTGTCATTTCAGCAAGTGCTCTGGCCTCTCTGAGCTTTGTTTCCCCATGTATTGAGGTAGTAATAGTGGTAGAACCCTTTTCATGAAGTTGATATGAGGGTCCACTCAGTCAATGCAAGGGAAGTGAAGAGAACCAGGCCCAGCACTCAGAGGTGAGTCCACTATAGCTGTTGCCACCTGTATGTTTTCTCTGCAGAGTAGATGTGAAAGACTTCCAAAAGACATTGAGCTTTCTGTTCTTCAGAAGGTCAAGGTCTATCCTGGAAACTCTCCCCTCTCTCCCACACCTCAGTAGAAAATCAATATGGAAATTTAGAGGCTGAGGTTGGTGATAACCCTCCTGCACTAGGGAAGTTCTGGTTCAGTCTCTGCCTGCCTATCTGTCTGTCTGTCTGTCCTTCCTTTCCCATCTGCAGGGTAGTCCACAAGTGCTTTCTGCCTTTGTCCTTAAACTGACACCTCCCACACACGCCACCCATCCTTCACCCAACAAAAGTGACACTTGGACAGCTTCATCTAGAGTGTCATGAAGCAGGATCTAAGTACTGGGTGGAGAGGACAAGAAAGAAAGGCATAGAGAAGAAAAGAATAAGTTTTCTGCTTAAAATCAGGCCAAAGGGGAGAAAAATCTGGAGGGCACATTATGAGTCTTGTGAGCTAGTTGCAAAAGCTTCCGCAGAAACTGGGCCTATCTGGGAGGTGGTGGGGAGGAGCCTGGAAAGGTGGTGTCACTTAACTGGAGGCCTCCCTGGTGTTCCTGGAGAGACCCACATACAGACACAACTGTTTGATTGGCATTTGGCAGTTGGTCTGAGCAAAGCTGGCCATAGGAGGCTGTGGCTTATCACTATTCCTGCCTCAGGGAGCCCCACAGTATCAGCTTCCAAACTAGGAGCCTTGGCTGTGGAAGGATGCTGGCGGCAGGAGGGAGCTGGCTTCCTCTTCCTGCCCCAGTCCTGATCCCCACCGCCCACTGCCGAAGGCCCACCTCGAACGTGAGATAGTGCTCCTTCAGCCGGTACTCCTCAGCCTCCTTGGACTTGAGACCCCTCTCCACTGGGTGACACCTGTGCTCAGCCAGCTCTGCAGTCACCTGCTTCAACTTATTCTCATGGGACCTCAGCTGCTCCTCCTGCAAAGACAAGCCCTAGCCTGTGAGGCCCGACATTCAGCACATCACAGGGGTGAGTGTAACCCCGTCCCACCAGAAGCTGATTCACCAAAGGGAACTTGAAGCTGGCCAGGGTCCCCAAGTCCATGAGTGTAGAACCAGCCTCCTCCCACCTTCCTCCCCTTGTCCCAGAGCCTCAGCACTCCCTCCTCAGTGCCCAGTAGGCTCAGGAGACAGAGATCCTCACATTTGCATGTATGGATACACACTGTGACACACACATCCTGGTGCATAGGAACTCCTGCACATGCACCCAAACACACCAGGCCAAAGGTTAGCCTGGCCCATTATCCCTGGCTCCACATTGCTCACACGTTCTCTCACATTCATTCTCACATATGCCTGACAGTCACACATCCAGGTTCACACCCCAAGATACACTGAAACTGGCCTTACAGCCAGACCTTTGTGTGGTGTGCACATGTGGATGTGTGGACACACCTGTGGATCAGCTGTACAGGCATACATGGTCATGTGGTGTGTGTGTGTGTGGTCATGGTGTAGCTATATACACTTCACACCCACGCACACGCACCCACATTGCCTCCAGGCAGACACAGAAGGGCCTGGAGCTCTATGCAGAGACATAGAGCAACTGCTGAAGGCAGGAAGTTTGGAGCTTCCCAACCATCTGTGCAAGTACTGGCCCACTACTTATCCTTTCTCTCCAAAAATGCCCTGAAAATCTGTAGTATTGATGAGATATGGATTTCTCCCCCCCCCCCCAGGATTATAAACAAAACACTTAAGGACAAGTGAGAACATCAAAAGAGCTCTGGGCCTTATTAAAAAAAAAAAAGTGAAAAGGGGGCTGGGGAGATGACTTAGAGGTTAAGGCACTTGCTGGCAAAGTCAAAGGACCCAGGTTTGATTCCTCAGTACCCATGTAAGCCAGATGCACAAGGTGGTGCATGCATCTGGGGTTCATTTGCAATGGCTAGAGGCCATGATGCACCCATTCTCTTTATCTCTCTCTATCTGCCTCTCTCTCTCTCTCTCTCTTTAATAAATGAATATTTTATTTTAGATGTCCCTCAACTGATGAGTGGATAATGAAGCTATAACACATTTATACAATGGAGTTCTACTCAGCGGTAAAGAAAAATGAAGCTTTGAAATTTGCAGGAAAATGGATGGATCTGGAAAGGATTATGCTAAGTGAGGTAACCCAAGCCCAGAAAGCCAAGTGTCGCATGATCTCTCTCATATGTGAATCCCAGCTACAGATGATTGGACTTCTGTGTGAGTAGGAAGAAAACTCAGTAGCAAAGGCCAGTAAACTAGCAAAGAAATATAAAGGGAAGAGAAAGGAAGGGAGAGGGGTACTTAATAGGATGATATTGTATATATATATATAAGTAGAAGAATAGATTAATGGGGGTGAAAAGGCCCAAAATGAGGTCAGGGGAAGAGATTGAGTGAAGGAAAGGTGGGGGGAAGGCTAATCATAATCTAACAGGATATAAACAAATCATATGGAATCCTACTTTTTTGGACAATGGAACACTCAGGAGCCATAGATTATTGCTAGAAAATTTTCAGTGCCAGGGACGGGATACCTTCCAGTAAGTGTTAGCCAAGGAGGTCCCTGATGCCCCCAAAACATTATAGGCCATTGCCGAGGCCCTTGGTTTCCCATGAGGAATAGATGGTAAGACCCTATTGCTGAAGACTCCACATACTTGGGCTGCAAGGCCACTGAGAAATCTTGCTGGAGTTGAGCTGAAAACCTCCTACCTATAGACCAGCAGGACAGGAAGTTTGAAAAAGCTATATTGCATTCAGCTCTATGGGAGAAAGAGAAGTCATCAGTGGAGATAAACAACAGTGGACACCACAAGCCTTATATTTAGCCATCCAGGCCAAATGAGCCAACGGGTGCAATAGTGGCAGGTTGATCATGGTGGAAACCAACTGCCCTCTAATTGTACTGGAGGCCCGCTCCATGGGAGGGAATACATCCCTGATACTGAAAACTTAAAACATGGGTAGTCATGAGCCCTGGGGGTGTAACGTCTGCTGCTGTCTGGCTAAATGTATATACTATGCTTATCAAACTGCCCAGTAAGCACTTCTCTTAATGTTCATACCCTTATATTTATGCTACTCTCACTTTTGGTAGAGAATCTTCTCTTTTCAGATGGCAGTAACCTTGGGACAACTCAGAAGGTATCATGGTGCTGGAAAGAAGTGACCGGAGTGCTCAGTACTATAACATCTCTATCATACCTTCCAAGGCTCAGGGTCTAATGCAAAAGAGGTGGCGGAAAGAATGTAAGAACCAAAGAAAGGGTAGGACTCCTTACAACGTGCTCCCCCCCCAGACACAAAATGGCCTGGATATCCATGACCTTACAGTGTCTGACACTACACAAGACCATCATAAGAGGAGGAAAAGATCATGACATCAAAATAAAAGAGAGACTGATTGAGATGGGGAGGGGATATGATGGAGAATGGAGTTTCAAAGGGGAAAGTGGAGGGAGGGAGGGTATTACCATGGGATATTTTTTATAATCATGGAAGTTGTTAATAAAAATTTGAAAAAAAAAGTGAGAAAAAACAAATGCTGATGAAAATTGGGGGGATAGAAACCCTTATGCACTATGGGTGGGAATATGGAAATCAGTATGAAGGCTCCTTAAAAAACTAAAATTAGGGCTGGAGAGATGGATTAGCAGTTAAGGCGCTTGCCTGCAAAGCCTAAGGACCCATGTTCAACTCTCCAGATCCCATGTAATCCAGACACACAAAGGTGAGGCAAGCTCAAGGTTGCACATGCCCACTAGGTGGCGCAAGTGTCTGACATTTGATTGCAGTGACTGAGGCCCTAACACACCAATTCTCTCTCTCTGTCTCTCTCTCTCTCTCTCTCTTCTCTCTCTCTCTCTTTCTCTCTTTAAAGAAAACTAAAAATAGATCCATCATGCAATCTGGCACAGCACCAAGATACCTACACATTCATGTTCCTTGTAGCATTACTCACAACAGCCAAGTTACCTAAATACTGATAGCAAGAGATGAATAGATAAAGAAATGTACATGTACACATGGACTTTTATTCAGCCAGGAAGAATAAAATTGTGTCATTTATTAAAAAAAAAATAGATGGAAGTGGAGATCATCCTGTTAAGTGAAATAATCCAGACTAAGAAGGACAAATATGACATGTTCTATTTCATATATGGAAAAAAATATTTAAATGGAAGAGGAGTCAGTCTGAAAGTAGAAGAGAGGGTTTTGTTTGTTTCAATTTGATTTGGTTGACTGTGGAGTTTTTTCATTGGCTGATTTGTTTTGGTCAAATTTTTCATTCATTTGTTTGGTTAGTTGGCTGGTTTGCTTGTTTTCTTTTTTTTTTTTTTGAGACAAGGTCTAGCTACATAACTTAGGTTGGCCTTAAACTGTGGTAATCCTCCTGTTCAGCATCCTAACATCTGGGGTTACGTACAGCATATGTCACCATGATTGTCAAAGACTGTGAGAGGGGCTGGAGAGCTGGCTCAGCAGTTAAGGCATTTGCCTGCAAAGCCTAAGGACCCAGGTTCTATTCTCCAGATCCCATGTAAGCCAGATGTACATGGTGGTGCATGCATCTGGAGTTCATTTGCAATGGCTAGAGGCCCTGGCATGCCCATTCTCTCTTTCTCTCTCTCTCCCCTATCTTTCTAATAAATAAATAAAAATAAATATTTTTTAAAACAAGAGTGTTAGACAATTGGAAGGGGAAGGAGGTAGAATAAGCATTACATATGCATACATGGAAATACCATAGTGATTCCCATTAATTTCTACAATTAATATGGGTTAGTGACAATTACTTAAAATGAGTACTGGGCGAAGGGTCAGCCAAGTCTCACCTGTCCCTACCCCCATGACATGCACAACTTCTTGTATTCATGCCACAGACCCACAATCATACTCATAAGATGCACCACCATTGGCAGAGAAATTGGCCCATGCCACCCAGCACAGCACCGCTGAGCCTCAGTCTAGAGTACTGTGTAGAGCCTCCATCTTTCCATCTGGAAGTGGAGGTGAGGCACAGTGAATGGGAGAGAATATCTGCTGCTCTCTGGTATCCCTCAGCCCAAGACCAGGCACCCTAGAGAAGGAGCAGGGGTGGGGCTGAGGAGTGGGGGTCTGGCCTGATCTCAGAAGCTTAAACCTGGCAGAGGCGAGTGGTGCAGGAGGGCAGCAGGGGCCGGCAGAACTTCTTCATGGAGCTGACGGCCGCTGGGAAGGCTGGGGCCGAGAAGATGGCAGCCACCAGGTTGATCCTCAAGATCCAGGACATCATCTCTTCCTTGCTCCTGGAGACAGAAGAACACAGAAAAAGGCCTCTGCTTCTCACAACAGGACCCCGTGTCCTGCCACGTGACACATGTCACCTAGCTCAGGCTTGGCACAGAGAAGGCAGGGAAAGGAGGGAGGGGGCAGAAGGCCTAGTCAGAGCTGAAGGGCAGTTCCCCTGTGCCTCAACACCACCCCCAGGCAAGCCTAAACGTTATAAAATAAACCAGTCCAGGTTTAGGGATGGTCCCAGGGCTGATCCTAAAGTCCATAGGCATGGGAGACCAGCAGCAACAAGCAGTCCTCCTGTGGGACTCCCACTCTGGTCCCCAGGCCTCATCTGCCAGTCTCCCTCCTGTGAAGCTCATCTGACACATGATAACTCTCATCTCAAATCACAGAAGCATGTCAGTGCAGCAGAGGAAAAGAAGGCTGAAGTTTAAAGCTGGAGTTAAGTCGCTGTCTGTCAGCCTGACTTTCAGGGCTCAAAGCTCACCAGCAACCCCTGCCATGCTTGTTAAGGCCCAGTCAGGTTTCTTTTTTTCTTTTCTTTTGATTTTTTCAAGATAGGGTTTCACTCTAGCCCAGGCTGGCCTGGAATCCATTATGTAATCTCAGGGTGGCCTTGAACTCGCAATGATCCCCCTACCTCTGCCTCCCAAGTGCTGGGATTAAAGGTATGTGCCACCACATCTGACCCCAGTCAGGTTTTTTTAAAATATATTTATTTATTTTTCAAGAAATAAGAAAGAAAGAGAATGGGCACGCCAGGGCCTCTAGCCCCTTTAAACAAACTCCAGATGCCAGTGCCACTTTGTGCATCCGGCTTTACATGGGTACTGGGGAATTGAACCTAGGTCATTAAGATTTGCCAGCAAATGCCTTAAGTGCTGAGCCATCTCTCCAGCCCCTGGTCAGGTTTTTGACTGTGGATCTAAGATGGAGCTAGAGAGGTAGCATCTCTACCCAGCTTCTAGATGACACTGGTGGGACCCAAAAAGGCTGTTGGTCTGTGTCAGGCAAACACACTCAGGCTATGACTGGTGAGTACAGGAAGCTGAGGTGTCTGCCCTGAGACCCCAGCATGTAAGCCATGTAGAGCCAACGGTGTGGGCCCTGAGCCCCGGGGAACATGAGGCTTCAGCTCGCACTTACGGTGCCTGGAAGAGGAAGACTCTCCAATCAGCTGTCTTCAGCTTGAGCACGTTGGACTTCTTACTATAGTCAGAAGCCCTGGTGGCCAGAGCATGATGGACACGAATGGCATTCTTCAAGTCACCCTCTGATAGAGCCTTGTCTGGCCTGTATTCATCCTGAGCAGGGGGTACTCTGTCACCACTGGGTTCTAACACACTCCACTGTCACCTTCCTACTTCTCACTCTCCTCTCTGTTCCTTTAGCTTCCTGCACCCCAATAAGAGTGACAAGAACATTCTGAGCACCCTCCTCCCATACCCTAGTCTTACCCAGAGACCTGATACTAGGTATCCACTAAGCCACTAGGCATTTCATAGCTCCCACACCCAAATCTTCAAAGCCCTGAGTGAGCGTGAGTTACACTCTTGATAGGGGAAGGACCCAGCACCTCTATAGGCCCCAAGCCTGCCCAGGAACCGCTGGGTACTGCAAGGCAGCGGGGCTGGAGAGGTCTAAGCTGGTCATCCCTAGGAAAGGACTATGGATCAGCCTCTCTCTTTCTCTCTTCTCTCTCTCTCTCTCTCTCTCTCTCTCACCTTCTGCAGGTACAGGATGGTCCCCTTGAGCACCGCGTAGAATTTCTTCCAGCCGCGCCTCCCACGGGGTGCTGAGGATGGGGAACAGGTAGTGTGGCCACCACCTCCCACTCCAGTATCTCCTACCTTGCCTCCCCCTGCATGTCCACTTGTGTGTGTGTGTCCCCAAAGAAGTGGGCAAGGGTGGGGCCCTCCTGTGCCATCATCCCTCCCGAGCCCCCTTCACCAGCCTGACACCCACTCCTCTTGCCATCCATGTCAGCGTGAGTCTTCCGAGTCAGCACGCCATGCTTGTAGGTGGTGGCACTGAGAGCCTGCGGGACATCCAGGAAGGGGTTGCCACCATCCAGAATCCGTGTCACCTTCTTTGTTCCTGTCCCAAACTTGTCATCCACCAGCTCAGACAGGGATTTCCTCAGCTCATCCTCGTCACTAGGAAGGTATCAGGCCTGAAAACTACCTCTTGAGAGGTCTTGGCCCCACATGACCGCAGCCTCTCCCACCAGATGTCACTCTGGGATCCAGGCTCAGAGGCAGGATGTTCCAGACATGAATCCAGATCTCTGAACCCTACCCTCAGTCTTCAGCTCTGAACTTTGATGTCTGACCTTGGATTTGGGTTCCTCTAAGCTGATCCTCACCTTTGATTACAAAATTGAGTCTCCCCAATCTCCATGGATCCATTCTCTCTCCAGTTTGGGGAGCATTAGCCCCCAGCAGACTGAAACTGCACAAACCCATGCCAACATGCTGGCAGTGGCAAGACAGTGGGCAAGCCCCTGAGTTCCAGGCCCACCAACAGAAGAGTGCCAGCTCTTCCAAGTGAGGCTGGAGTCCCTAAGCCTGGGACCTCTACACAGACCCAAAGACACAGGCTGCCCTAGAAGCTCAACAAAGGGGACTCCTCCCCCACCCACAAGCTCTCAGCCTCATCAACCAGCAAGGACTCCACCCCTCTATGCAAATGGCTATGCACCTTCGGGTCTTCTCACAGGAAGAAGTTAGAGGAGAGTCACCTATCCCTATTGCCAAAAGTAGTCATCACCAAAACATACTCATATTTCCAGGACTGTAAGAGACCTGTGCCTCCTGCCTGCCTATCTCTCAAAGGGCAAAAAGTTGTCATTGTTGGAGAGGTGGCAATATCCTCAGTATAGAAAAAACAGTTGTAGACTCAATAGAACTAAGTTAACAGTTCAATCTACTCCATAGCAATGTATTAAGCATTGTGCACTTGTAATCAAGTCAGAAAATGAACCTAAAGAGATATTCAATAATGGGTGTTGGCTAGCTAGGCAGGGTGGTTAGGGCCCTGGGTTAGGAGAATCAGCACCATGGAGAGTGGTCGGCATGATCAGCCTACACCCCCCAGACTCCCCCTCCCCCAGTAACTGTCTCCCACACCCCACGCCCAAGGGCACCACTCACATGGCCCATTCCAGCTTTTCATTCTTGATGGAGTTGTACAGGGTCTGAGAGAGGGAAAGAGAAGAGCTCAGGTGAAGATTCAAGGAAATCTCCATGGACCGGTAAGTTGGCTGCAGTGACAGATACCTTTTCAGCTAATGGAATACAATGGGGGCCTGACCCACAGTTGTTTGTTGGACATCTGAATGAGTGGATGGATGGATGGATGGATGGATGGATGGATGGATGATTGGGTGGATGGATGGGTGGATGGATGGATGGATGGATGGATGGATATTTAGTTATGTAATCATTTCTTGTCTGCCTTTCCAGGGGACTATGAGTTTCACAAAGCCAGGAGTTGTCTACCTTGTTGACCATTGCACCTCCAGTGTATAATCTAGAACTTCACATACTGTCAATGTTGAAAAGGATAGATGGATGCATGGGAGAGCATATGGATAGATGGAGGACTGGATGGGTGAGAGATGAGTGAATGTAGAAATGGTTGGTACATGAATGAGTATTTGGGTCCTAAGGATGGGTGGAATAAGAGTAAGTAAGTGGGGCTGGAGGAAGGCTTAGCAGTTAAGGAGCTTGCCTGCAAAGCAAAAGGACCCAGGTTCAATTCCCCAGGACCCACGTTAGTCAGATGCACAAGGGGGTGCACATGTCTGGAGTTCATCTGCAGTGGCTGGAGGCCCTGGCACTCCCATTCTCTCTCTCTCTCTCTCTCTCTCTCTCTCTCTCTCAAATAAATAAGTAAAAATATTTTTTAAAAAGAGTAAGTAAGTGGTCAGGTGGATGGGTGAATGTGTACATACATGCGTGCATGAGGAAATGAGTAGGTAGATGGAGAAATGGGTGAAGTATGATGATTAGATGAGAAGTGAATAGATGGGTGATGTTCTAAACAAACTTTTCTTTTTGGTTCTTCAAGGTAGGTTCTCACTCTAGCCCAGCCTGACCTAGCATTCACTATGGAGTCTCATGGTGGCCTTGAACTCATGGTGATCCTCCTACCTCTGCCTCCCGAGTGCTGGGATTAAAGGCGTGCACCACCACGCCCAGCTACAGATATTTCTTGATGATGAAGTAGGTATTTATGGTAAGAAGGATAGAGACAATGTCCTATTTTATAGTTTTATTTGTGATTAATACATAATAGTTTTACATATTTACCTCAACATTCATTATTAATTCCCCTCCTCATACCACTGGGTTGTTAAAAAATGACACTAAAAATAAACTCACCATCTACTCCAACCCCAAATAAACCCTCCTTCAAAGTGGAGAACTGACCAGGATGGGAAGGCCAGAGCCCCACACTGGGCTTCAGCCTCCAAAGAAAGCTAATCCCACCAGGCGTGGTGGCACACACCTTTAATCCCAGCACTCGGGAGGCAGAGGTAGGAGGATTGCTGTGAGTTCGAGGCCACCCTGAGACTCCATAGTGAATTCCAGGTCAGCCTGGGCTAGAGTGAGACCCTACCTCGAAAAATCAAACAAACAAAAAGAAAGCTAATCCCTTCAATTCCTCATGGTGTTGGAGAAATGAGTAGCTTTTCCCTGTGGGGATGATTATGGTGATGGCAGTGGTGGTGAAGGAGATGATGGAGAAGGAAGAGGTGACAGCTGGTAACAGGGAAGGTTATTACTGTGACAGCAGTGATGATAAGTGGAGTAGTAAGAACAAACTGCACTTATCCCAGCCCTCTAGCTTTCTCAGGGAACAGAGAGCAGTGAACTGTGAAGCTGGCCAGTCTCTAAGTCTGTCTCAGAGCCATGGTGTCCCTGACCCCAATAGTGTAAGTCTAGAATGTCAGGATTTAATGGGGCAGAAACTTGTGTCCACCCCTGTGGGCCAGAGCTGGGCCCATGGGAACCCTTAGCAGGTCATACCTTCAGCAGGTCTTTGGCAAAGTCTTGCCCATCATTCAGTTGGTCTAAGTTGGCAATGAATTGCTGGCAGGACATCTTCTTGCCAATGTTCTGTCATGGAGAAATGGTTCTGCCTGAGAGTAGGGAAGAAGGCTGGTGTGGTCCCCACACCCTGCCCTGCCCAGCCAGACATGATGAGGCAGCATCAAGGGAAGTCATGAAAATATTCAGGATCCTATTTGATCCTCAAGCATCATGAAAGGTTCTCTTCAAACCCAAGTTAAGGAGGAGTCAGATTTGGATGACGTATTACAATAGCTGATATCTACCAGGTACCTGCTCTGCTCCAGGTACTGTATTTGACATGCATTATCTTATCTCCTTCTCTCCACAGGGTAAGGAACCCAAGGTGCAGGAAGGTGATGTGAGGTGCCCATGATCACATAGCAGGGACGTGAAAGGGCCCAGTGTGTCTGACATTAAAGCCCATGCTCTCACCCGCTCCTCCATGGTTAACTCTCCCAGGGTCACTCAGCACCAGGACTTGAACCCAGACCTCTTGGCTCCTGAGCAGAAGCTCTGTGTATTCCGTCACAATCGCCTCGCCCTCTCATCTGCACAAAGCGGGGCAGCAACACCTCCAAGATGTAGGCGAAGTAAGGGGGAGTTCGATCTCATGAGATCAAAAGTCAGTTTCCACCAACACATGGGTGCCCCATGCTGATAGAACCTCAGCAGGTGGCTTCATTCCTTGAGACACAAAGAGCTGGGAAATACTTTACCCCCAAGTCCTGCCTTTTGTTAACTACTGAATAGTAGAGGGGTTCAAGCCCTCCAAAACCACCACCTGATGTTCATGCTTTTAGAGCCTCTTAGAGCACTTGCATTTGAGGAAGTGTTGGGTAGTGCATCGTGGTTGTGAGGTTTGTGGGATTTAGGTTTGCTATAAGGCAGCATATTCCCTAGATTTATCTGCAAATTTAGCTGACATCGCATGAGATGGGAATACATATTCCCTTGAAAAAGAGTATTATAGGAGATAGGGAGATAACTCAGTTGGGAAAGTGCTTGCCCACAGTATGAGGACTGGAGTTCTATCCTCACTAATGAGGTAAAAATGCTGCCAACAGTGGTGCACACTTGTAATTCTAGCCAAGGGAAGTATAGACAGGAGGACCCCAGGGGCTCATTGGCCAGCCAGTCTAGCCTGACTGTTGAGCTCCAGGCCAATGAGAGACTCTGTTCCAAAGAAGGTACAGGACATTCCTGAGGATGACTCTGAGACTGTCCCCTTGTCTGCACACATAAGTGCTCACATTCTTAACCATTCTTAAACCCAATTGCAACCTGGTAATCAGGAGAAACAGTAATTCAACCAAGAGAGGTACTTCTTGTGATAGCATAACTGTTCATGCACACCTACACAGACATGCACACGCACATGCACACATATATCTACTGGCATAACAAGAATATTGTAGGGCTGGAGAAATGGTTTAGCAATTAAGGCGCTTGCCTGTGAAACCTAAGAACTCAGGTTCAAGTCTCCAGGTCCCACGTAGCCAGACACACAGTGTGCAAGCATGCAATGTCACACATGCGCCACAAGGGGGCACACACATCTGGAGTTTGTTCACAGTGGCTGAAAGGCCCTGGCATGCCCATTCTCCTCTCTCTCTCTCTCTCTCTCTCTCTCTCTCTCTCTCTCTCTCTCGTAAAAATAAAAAAAGAGTATCATAGTACAACAAATTTATTAACACAGTCCAGAGTCTTGGACATGCTTATGCATGTTATGATGCTCAAAGGAGAGGTTTCCATGTGCTTATCCCCAAATACTGACCTTCACACCACTTAGCAGAGACTACTAACACCATGTGGGGCATTCATCTACCACAGAAATAACTTAGAGAACAATGATGTAGGGGGTTATTGGTCAGTTGGTTGATTGGTTGGTTGGTTGTGACAGGCATTAGACATGTAGTCCAAAATGGCCTCAAACTCAAGATCCTTCTGCCTAAACCTCTCAAATTTGGGTATGACAGGCATGTGCCGCTGTACCCAGCCAATATAAGGCTTAACATGTAACTGACAAACAAGAATTTTTTACACATTCCCAGATATTTAAAAAGAATAAAATCCTATGTGAGCCTTGAGCTACATTTTGCACATTTCTACAGCATTCATTTCTCTCTGTGCATGCACGCATATGCATATGAGATTTACAAAAGAATACAAAAGCATGCTTATTCATTGTGTTTGAGTCCTACAAACACTGAATTTTCCCAGCCATTAAAATTTCTAATCCTGGGCTGGAGAGATGGCATAGCAGTTAAGGCACTTGCCTGCAAAGCCTACGGACCTGGTTTGAGTCTCCAGTACCCATGTAAGCCAGATGCACAAGGTAGCGTGTGCATCTGGAGTTCATTGGCAGTGGCTAGAGGCCCTGGCATACCCATTCTCTCTTGTGCTCTCTCATCTGTCTCTCTCTCTCTCTCTTCAATAAATAAATAAATAAATTTAAAGATATAAAAAATCTAATTCTAGGAATGAGTCTCATTGCAGAGAAACATTCTCAATCAATAAAAACAACTATTGGTCAAAATACTAATTACACCTTTGTGTAAAGGCACTAGGGAGGGCTGGAGAGATGGTTCAGCAGTTAAGGAGCTTGCCTGCAAGGCCTAATGACCTGGGTTCAGTTCCCCAGTGCCCATGTAAAAGCCAGATGCACAAAGTGGCGCATGCATCTGGATTTCATTTGCAGTGGCTGGAGGCCCTGACATGCCCATTCTCTCTCTGTCTCTTCTGTCTCTCTCTCTCTCCCCCCTTGCAAATAAATAAATAAACTTTTAAGAAGGTACTGGGGAAATATAAAACAGGACCTATGACTGAAGAGTTGCTTCACAGGGACCATGGAGCCCTGAGCAGGGCAGCTCCCTTCTTGAAGCATGGCTCAAAAGCCAAGCAACCAAGTGACTCTATTGCACTTAAGAGCAAAACTGGGAGTTCGGAAGCCATCAATGACAAAGGTCCTGGGAAACACCCCAGTCATGAAGCTTTCCTCCTAAGATTGGGAACAACACAAGTATACCTCAATGTCCCATTTCCATTCAACACTGTATTGAAAGTTCTAGCCAGAACAATTAGGTATGAAAAGAAATAATAGATACCCAAAGTAGAAAGGAGAAAGTAAAATTATCTCTAGTTGAAGATGATATAATTTTATAGAGAAATATCTTAAAGATGGGGCTGAGGGCTTAGATCAATTGGTAGAGTGCTTGCCTAGCCTACACAAAGCTCTAGGACCAATCCTCAGCACCATATAAAACCAGGTATGGTGACACACACTTGTTATCCCATAACTCAAGAGGGGAAGACAGGAGAACCAGAAGTTCAAGGTTATCTTTGGCTACATAGTTCTTTCTATCTGCATCTCTCCCTCAAATAAACAAATAAAAAGAAAAGAAAAGAAAGTATATTATTTAAAAGAAAAACTACAAAAGAAGTTGGACATGGTGGCGCACACCTTTTTAATCTCAGCACTCAGGAGACAGAGGTAGGAGAATCACTGTAAGTTCAAGGCCAGCCTGGAACTACAGAGTGAGCTTCAAGTCAGCCTTGGCTAAAGTGAGACCCTACCTTGAAAAAAACAAACTACAAAAGATTGCTAAAATGAATTAAGATGACATAAATCCACAGAAAGACATTCTGTGTTCATGGCATATTTATTTAAGATGATGATTTTCCTCCAAACTGATCTACACACTCAAGGTAATCTCTATAAAAATCTCGATGGCAGCCTGACGTGGTGGCGCACGCCTTTAATCCCAGCACTCAGGAGGCAGAGGTAGGAGGATCTCTGCGAGTTCAAGGCCACCCTGAGACTACATAGTGAATTCCAAGTCAGCCTGGGCTAGAGTGAGACCCTACCTCAAAAAAAAAAAAAAACGTGCTCCCTCCAGAAATAAAATGGCCTCGATATCCATGACCTCATAGTGCCTGTCACTACCTACACAAGACCATCATAAGAGGAGGGAAAGATCATGACATCAAAATGGAAGAGAGACTGATTGAGATGGGGAGGGGATATGATGGAATGGAATTTCAAAGGGGGGGGGGGAGGAAGGGTATTACCAGGGGATATTTTTTATAATCATGGAAAATGTTTTAAAAATTGAGAAAAAAAAAAACAAAAAAATCTCAATGGCCTTTATTTTGCAGAAATGTAAAAGCTGGTCCTCAAATTCATAAAGAATTGCAAGAAAAATCCCACATAGCCAAAACAGTCCTAAAGGAAGAACAGACTTCAACTAATCAAATGTTCCAGGGTTTTTTCATTGCTGTTTGGTTTGGTTTGGTTTGGTTTTTCTTTTCTTTTTTTTTTTTTAATTTTTTTTTGTTGTTATTTTTAATTATTTATTTATTTGAGAGCGACAGAGAGAGAGAAAGAGGCAGATAGAGAGAGGAGAGAGAATGGGCGTGCCAGGACCTCCAGCCACTGCAAATGAACTCCAGACGCGTGCGCCCCCTTGTGCATCTGGCTAACGTGGGTCCTGGAGAGTTGAGCCTTGAACCGGGGTCCTTAGGCTTCACAGGCAAGCGCTTAACCACAAAGCCATCTCTCCAGCCTGGTTTGGTTTTTCAAGATAGGGTCTCACTCCAGCCCAGGCCGATCTGGAATTTACTATGTAGTCTCAGCATGGCCTCAAACTCATGGAAATTCTCCTACCTCTGCCTCCCCAGTGCTGGGATTAAAGGTGTGTGCCGCTACGCCAGGCTTGTTCCAGTTTTAAACTTCCTGCAAAGTGTCAGCAGTGAAAACAGTGGGGCACTCGCATAAGGATATACCTACAAAGGAATGGAACTGAACTTAAAAATCAAAAGATAAGAACCGGGCGTGGTGGCGCACACCTTTAATCCCAGCACTTGGGAAGCAGGGGTAGAAGGATCACCATGAGTTCAAGGCTGCCCTGAGACTACATAGTGAATTCCAGGTCAGCCTGGGCTAGAGTGAGACCCTACCTCGAAAGACCAAAAAAAAATAATAATAATAAAATAAAATAAATCAAAAACTAAACCTATAATTTATGACCAATTGATTTCTATTGTTATTTTGGGGGAGGTTTTGCTTTGTTTTTTAAAGTTCAGATTTTAATTATATTATGAATATTTTATGGAATTTGTTGTTTGTATTGACAATTTTACATGTGGATATAATATATTTTGATCATAATCCCTTTCCACTACCTTCTTTTTTATGTTTTTATTATGATTATTATTAACAACATATTTCGTATGGATACATCATGTGTTGGTGCCCTCTTTTCCCTCATTCCTGCTCTCATTCCATTGGGGGTGCTCCTCAGTGGGGTTTCAGGTATTGCCTATGGGGTTGTGGTTTATGGGTTGTGGGAGCAGCAGTCAGTTACTTTTGTGGGGAAGGAGTGCCTCTGGGCATGATGTCTCAACCTATGGCTCTTACAATCTTCCCGTTCCCTCTTCCACAAAATTCCCTGAGCTGTGGTGGGTGAGTTTTAAGTCTACTTCAGTGATGAGCTCTTAGGAGCCTTCTGGATCTCTGCTTTGGTAGGTGTTGGGTATCCTCAGCATCTGTCTCCTACACCCTGTGCTGAACATGAGGTTCAGCATGGAAGCAGCACTCTTGCTTGTCTCCTCAATTCCTCTGTGGATTCAGCTGTGGCTTGGCTGAAGTGCAAAGGGGAGTTTATCTCCTCTGGTCTTGCTACCTTCAGGACCAGGGAACTGGGAGGAGGGGGTGGAGAACAGGGAGATCTGGCCTACTCACTCCGTGCATGCACCCTCTGGAGCAGGGAATCCGGGACCTGGAGACACAAGGGCACTTCAGTAAGGAAGACAGAGCAAGGGGCCTGCTTCCCAGGAAGCTCAAAGGGTCCAAGCAGGACTGGAGAGATGGCTTAGTGGTTAAGATGCTTGCCTGCAAAGCCAAAGGATCTCGGTTTGATTCCCCAGGACCCACGTAAGCCAGATGCACAAGGTGGTACATGCATCTGGAGTTTGTTTGCAGTGGCTAGAAGCCCTGGTGTGCCCATTCTCTTTCTCTCTCTCTCTCTTCTCTCTCTCTCTCTCTCTCTCTCTCCCTCCCTCTCTTTCCCTCTCTCAAATAAATAAATAAAAATGAAATACTTTAAAAAAAATAAGGGTCCAAGCAGCCTGGAGCCTGCCCTTGTTTTGTTTTTGAAGACAGGGTCTCATTAAGTGGCCCAAGCTGGCCTCAAACTTGTGATCAGACTCCTGATTACTGGAATTACAGGTATGTGCCACCATACCTATTGATCAACTGGGTTTTTAAAAACTATTTCATTATTTATTTGTTTGCAAGCAGAGAGATACAGGCAGAGAGAGAGAGAGAGAATGGGCACGCCAAGGTTTCTAGACACTGCAAACAACTCCACTTTGTGCATCTAGCTTTACATGGGCACTGGGGAATCGAACCTGGATTGTTAGGATTTGCAGGCAAACACCTTAACCACTGAGAAATCTCTCCAGCTCCATTAACTAGTTTTTGACAAGTCTGCCAACATTATCTAAAGAAAAAGTAATCTCCTGAATAAATGGTGTTGGGACAACCAGATGTTCAAATGCAAATGAACAACATTGGACCTTTATTTCATACTAAAAGCCTAGCTGCTGGGCTGGAGAGATAGATGGCTTAGTGGTTAAAGTGCTTGCCTGCAAAGCCTAAGGACCCATGTTTTGTCTCTCTCCAGATCCCATGTAAGCTAGACACGCAAATGCAAAGTTGCACATACCCATTAGGTGGCACAAGTGTCTGTAGTTTGATTGCAGTGGCTGAAGCCCTGGCTCAACAATTCTCTCATTCTCTCACTCTCTCTCTCTCAAAAAAAAAAAAAAAAAAAAAAAAAAGCTAAGTGCAAGAGCTAAAACTACTAGGAATATAAAATATTTAGCCAGTGTGTCAAATACTAGCAGCTCCTCAAAACTTAAATGTAAAAATACATAACTCAAGCCAGGCATGGTGGCACACGCCTTTAATCACAGCACTTGAGAGGCAGAGGTAGGAGGATTGCTGTGAGTTCAAGGCCACCCTGAGATAACATAGTGACATAGTGAGTTCCAGGTCAACCTGGGCTAGAGTGAAACCCTACCTCGAAAAAAAAAAAAAAAAAAAAAAAGGAACTGGGTCTTTAAAACCAAACCTGCACTTAGATTTTAATAATCATGTATTCATATTCATGCCCACTTATGCTCTATGTGTCATACTCATGCAATGGGATACTATTCAGCCACTAACAAGAACGAAGTGCTTATACATGCTACAACACAAATGAACCTTGAAAACTATCACGTCAGGTAAGTAAGCCGGACAACAGGACAGATGTCATGGCTTCCACTTCTATGAAATAGGTGTAGTTACACACATGCAGATGGGTAGAAAGCATGTCAGCGCTTGCCAGGGGCTGGGTAGGGTCATGAGGAGTGACCGCAGTGATATGAGCTCATGGGAGTGAGTGACGAAACGTTCTAGAACTAGACAGTGGTGACTTCACACTCTTGGGAATGTACTTAATGCCACTAAATTGTACAAAATTGTTTTGTTGTTGTTGTTTGTGGATCTGGGGGGTTGAACTCAGGGGCTTGTACATGCTAGGCTAGTATTCT
Organism: Dipus sagitta; assembly: GCA_036346955.1. Taxonomy (NCBI): domain Eukaryota; kingdom Metazoa; phylum Chordata; class Mammalia; order Rodentia; family Dipodidae; genus Dipus; species Dipus sagitta. The sequence continues at coordinate 48,467,950 of CM070782.1, forward strand.
ACCACTAAGCTACATTTCCAAGCCCTAAACTGTACATTTTTAAAGGTTAAATAGTGAATAGTACACTATACTATTTGTGTTTTACCACAATAAAATTATTCCGTAAGGATATAGAACATTTTTGCAATATAAAAGATCTGGCCTTCCTGGGACATGAGAACATTAAAACTAGCACTATGGAACAAACTCCTTTCTCAAATCCACATGAAACATTCACCAAAATTGATTTCTCTCTAGACCAAAAAGCAAGACTCAACAAATTGCAAAGAAGTAAGATCAATAAGATAATATTAATAGACAACCAGACAAAAATACATGTACAAAAAACAAAACAGGACTAGAGAGATGGCTCAGTGGTTAAGCCACTTGCTTGCAAAGTGACCCAGGTTTGATTCCCCAGTACCTAAGTAAAGCCAGATATACAAAGTGGCATATGCAGCCAGGCGTGGTGGCACACACCTTTAATCCCAGCACTCAGTAGGCAAAGGTAGGAGGATCACTGTGAGTTTGAGGCCACCCTGAGACTACATAGTGAATTCCAGGTCAGCCTGGGCTAGAGTGAGACCCTACCTCGAAAAACAAAACCACCATCTGAGAATGGCAGACCCCTCACAGCCTGCAGGATAGCAGGCACCCCCTTGCATCTGTCCCTCGGGTCTTCTGCCACACTGCTCCAACCCACCCAGCAGCAACCCCACTGCTGCTCTTCCCAAAGTCTGGGAGAGCAACTAATTCTGGTTCAGATCAGCTCTCCTGGAGAGTCCCCCAGTTCACCCACTCTAGCTGTCCGCTAGCACTTCGCCCCACCATCCAGTCCACTGATGTATGCTAGAGGCCACGCATCCAGGATGCCTCTTGCGCATCTCTCCAGTTTTAGACCAAGCTGCCATCGTCTTTGCTTTGGCTGAAAGTCACCATTCTCAGCACCCAGCCAGGCCAGTTCATCCAGAATCGCTCTCTAACCTGTCCTCCCTGGGCTTCCTCCTCTAACGCCCCATTACAAGCAGACACTCCTGACCCAGCTCCCATCCTACCAGCTCTGCTCCCTGGAACACTCACTCCACTCTCTTGAGAACCAGTGTTCCCAATTTCTTTTCTGACCCATTGAGATGTCAGTCCCAACCATTAACTTCTTCCCTGCAAACACTCTCTTGCCCCTTATGCTTGTCTTAAAAACAGCCCCAATAAAAACCTAATGAGTTTCCTACACCGCGCCTGGACTCACCCAGCTGAATGAAGATGCTTAGAGGAGAACATAGTTATGCTAACTGGTTTAATTTTTCTGTCTGCAGCCACCATCAAATGAACATCAAGACCTCCAACATGCTAGTCCACCTCCCTCGTACCCTTGCCCTCTTCCCTAACATGGACACATGCCTTTTTCCTCTTCCTTCAGCCTAACACCCCATAGCAGCATCATGATGCTCTTTTCAACGCGGCTCCCCCATTGCGGAGTGCTGCTTGCTTGACACACTTTCTTCTCTGGGCTGAGAAAACCCCTGGTTTTCCTCCAACCTCCTGCTGTCTCACAACCTCTCGGTCCTCGGCTTACCTTTAAGGCCAGGGCCCAGGTCTTGGTCATCATCAGCCTGCTTGCCTCCCCAGGGAATGTGGCCAGTCTGTGGCTTTAAGTTCCATCAAGATGACAGTGACCCTCCTCACCTCCCCTTGGCCCTGGACTCAGTAAGCCCATCACTCTCCTTGGTGTTCTTGTGTTGAGGCACTTCATAACATGTCAGAAATGGGATTTGAGCGGCTGGAGAGATGGCTTAGGTTTATGGCACTTGCCTGCAAAGCCTAAGGACCCAGGTTTGATTCCCCAGTACCCACATAAGTCAGATGCATGAGGTGGTGCATTGTGTAGTTTGAATAAATGCTCCCCAATAGGTTCAGGAGTTTGTTTAAACTTTTTGGATTTCCAGCCAGTTGGCTGGAGGAGGTGTCCAGCCCTAAAGTGTGGTGGTAGATTTCAAATTCCAGTCTGAAGATATGCAACATGCCTAGTTCCATCTTGAGTTCCTGAAATGTGCTGTGTGGGGTGACTATTGGCTTGAGGTTTTTCTTTCTCTGTGCTTGGACCTGTGAAAGCAAGCCAGCTTCTTCTGCCACTATGGAACTTCTCCTGGATCTGCAAGCGTCAATAAATATCCCTTCCTCCATAACTTTGTCTAGTCTGGAAGTTTGTCTAAGCAAACCTAAAGCTGTCTGCTACACACATGCATCTAGAGTTCATTTGCAGTGGCTAGAGGCCCTGGTGTGCCCATTCTCTCTCGCTCTCTCTATATATCTATTTACCTACCTCTCTCTCTTTCTCTCTCTAATAAATAAAAATAAAATATTTTAAAAAAGAAATGGGAGCCAGGTGCGGTGGCGCACGCCTTTAATCACAGCACTGGGAGGCAGAGGTAGGAGGACTGCCATGAGTTCAAGGCCACCCTGAGACTACACAGTGAATTCCAAGTCAGCCTGGGCTAGAGTGAGACCCTACCTGAAAACAACCCCAAAAAATGGTATTTGAGTCCTACCTTTCCCCTCATGTCCCCTCATGCATGCATTACACACACACACACACACACACACACATGCACAGTTTCTTCCCCTTGTGGGGAAATGTTAGCACAAGCCAGCCAGAAGCCAAAGTCAGATTTACTCTTCTTTCACTCCCTCTCTTTCCCTCTCTCAAATAAATAAATAAAAATGAAATACTTTAAAAAAATAAGGGTCCAAGCAGCCTGGAGCCTGCCCTTGTTTTGTTTTTGAAGACAGGGTCTCACTAAGTGGCCCAAGCTGGCCTCGAACTTGTGATCAGACTCCTGATTACTGGAATTACAGGTATGTGCCACCATACCTATTGATCAACTGGGTTTTTTTAAACTATTTCATTATTTATTTGTTTGCAAGCAGAGAGATACAGGCAGAGAGAGAGAGAGAGAGAATGGGCACGCCAAGGTTTCTAGGCACTGCAAACAACTCCACTTTGTGCATCTAGCTTTACATGGGCACTGGGGAATCGAACTTGGATTGTTAGGATTTGCAGGCAAACACCTTAAACACTGAGAAATCTCTCCAGCTCCATCAACTAGTTTTTGACAAGTCTGCCAACATTATCTAAAGAAAAAGTAATCTCCTGAATAAGTGGTGTTGGGACAACCAGATGTTCAAATGCAAATGAACAACATTGGACCTTTCCTTCATACTAAAAACCTAGCTGCTGGGCTGGAGAGATAGATGGCTTAGCGGTTAAAGTGCTTGCCTGCGAAGCCTAAGGACCCATGTTTTGTCTCTCTCCAGATCCCACGTAAGCTAGACACGCAAATGCAAAGTTGCACATACCCATTAGGTGGTGCAAGTGTCTGTAGTTCAATTGCAGTGGCTGAAGCCCTGGCTCAACAATTCTCTCATTCTCTCACTCTCTCTCTCAAAAAAAAAAAAAAAAAAAAAAAAAAGCTAAGTGCAAGAGCTAAAACTACTACGAATATAAAATATTTAGTCAGTGTGTCAAATACTAGCAGCTCCTCAAAAGTTAAATGTAAAAATACATAACTCAAGCCAGGCATGGTGGCACACGCCTTTAATCACAGCACTTGGGAGGCAGAGGTAGGAGGATTGCTGTGAGTTCAAGGCCACCCTGAGATAACATAGTGACATAGTGAGTTCCAGGTCAACCTGGGCTAGAGTGAAACCCTACCTCGAATAAACAAAAAAAAATTAAAAATGGAACTGGGTCTTTAAAACCAAACCTGCACTTAGATTTTAATAATCATGTATTCATATTCATGCCCACATATGCTCTATGTGTCATACTCATGCAATGGGATACTATTCAGCCACTAACAAGAACGAAGTGCTTATACATGCTACAGCACAAATGAACCTTGAAAACTATCACGTCAGGTAAGTAAGCCAGACAACAGGACAGATGTCATGGCTTCCACTTCTATGAAATAGGTGCAGCTACACACATGCAGATGGGTAGAAAGCATGTCAGCGCTTGCCAGGGGCTGAGTAGGGTCATGAGGAGTGACTGCAGTGATATGAGCTCATGGGAGTGAGTGACAAAACGTTCTAGAACTAGACAGTGGTGACTTCACACTCTTGGGAATGTCCTTAATGCCACTAAATTGTACAAAATTGTTTTGTTGTTGTTGTTTGTGGATCTGGGGGGTTGAACTCAGGGGCTTGTACATGCTAGGCTAGTATTCTACCACTAAGCTACATTTCCAAGCCCTAAACTGTACATTTTTAAAGGTTAAACAGTGAATAGTACACTATACTATTTGTGTTTTACCACAATAAAATTATTCCATAAGGATGTAGAACATTTTTGCAATATAAAAGATCTGGCCTTCCTGGGACATGAGAACATTAAAACTAGCACTATGGAACAAACTCCTTTCTCAAATCCACATGAAACATTCACCAAAATTGATTTCTCTCTAGACCAAAAAGCAAGACTCAACAAATTGCAAAGAAGTAAGATCAATAAGATAATATTAATAGACAACCAGACAAAAATACATGTACAAAACACAAAACAGGACTAGAGAGATGGCTCAGTGGTTAAGCCACTTGCTTACAAAGCCTAATGACCCAGGTTTGATTCCCCAGTACCCAAGTAAAGCCAGATATACAAAGTGGCATATGCAGCCAGGCGTGGTGGCACACACCTTTAATCCCAGCACTCAGTAGGCAAAGGTAGGTGGATCACTGTGAGTTTGAGGCCACCCTGAGACTACATAGTGAATCCCAGGTCAGCCTGGGCTAGAGTGAGACCCTACCTCGAAAAAACAAAACCACCATCTGAGAATCGCAGACCCCTCACAGCCTGCAGGATAGCAGGCACCCCCTTGCATCTGTCCCTCGGGTCCTCTGCCACACTGCTCCAACCCACCCAGCAGCAACCCCACTGCTGCTCTTCCCAAAGTCTGGGAGGGCAACTAATTCTGGTTCAGATCAGCTCTCCTGGAGAGTCCCCCAGTCCACCCACTCTAGCTGTCCGCTAGCACTTCGCCCCACCATCCAGTCCACTGATGTATGCTAGAGGCCACGCATCCAGGATGCCTCTTGCGCATCTCTCCAGTTTTAGGCCAAGCTGCCATTGTCTTTGCTTTGGCTGAAAGTCACCATTCTCAGCACCCAGCCAGGCCAGTTCATCCAGAATCGCTCTCTAACCTGTCCTCCCTGGGCTTCCTCCTCTAACGCCCCATTACAAGCAGACACTCCTGACCCAGCTCCCATCCTACCAGCTCTGCTCCCTGGAACACTCACTCCACTCTCTTGAGAACCAGTGTTCCCAATTTCTTTTCTGACCCATTGAGATGTCAGTCCCAACCATTAACTTCTTCCCTGCAAACACTCTCTTGCCCCTTATGCTTGTCTTAAAAACAGCCCCGATAAAAACCTAATGAGTTTCCTACACTGTGCCTGGACTCACCCAGCTGAATGAAGATGCTTAGAGGAGAACATAGTTATGCTAACTGGTTTAATTTTTCTATCTGCAGCCACCATCAAATGAACATCAAGACCTCCAACATGCTAGTCCACCTCCCTCGTACCCTTGCCCTCTTCCCTAACATGGGCACATGCCTTTTTCCTCTTCCTTCAGCCTAACACCCCATAGCAGCATCATGATGCTCTTTTCAACGTGGCTCCCCCATTGTGGAGTGCTGCTTGCTTGACACACTTTCTTCTCTGGGCTGAGAAAACCCCTGGTTTTCCTCCAACCTCCTGCTGTCTCACAACCTCTCGGTCCTCGGCTTACCTTTAAGGCCAGGGCCCAGGTCTTGGTCATCATCAGCCTGCTTGCCTCCCCAGGGAATGTGGCCAGTCTGTGGCTTTAAGTTCCATCAAGATGACAGTGACCCTCCTCACCTCCCCTTGGCCCTGGACTCAGTAAGCCCATCACTCTCCTTGGTGTTCTTGTGTTGAGGCACTTCATAACATGTCAGAAATGGGATTTGAGCGGCTGGAGAGATGGCTTAGGTTTATGGCACTTGCCTGCAAAGCCTAAGGACCCAGGTTTGATTCCCCAGTACCCACATAAGTCAGATGCATGAGGTGGTGCATTGTGTAGTTTGAATAAATGCTCCCCAATAGGTTCAGGAGTTTGTTTAAACTTTTTGGATTTCCAGCCAGTTGGCTGGAGGAGGTGTCCAGCCCTAAAGTGTGGTGGTAGATTTCAAATTCCAGTCTGAAGATATGCAACATGCCTAGTTCCATCTTGAGTTCCTGAAATGTGCTGTGTGGGGTGACTTTTGGCTTGGGGCTTTTCTTTCTCTGTGCTTGGACCTGTGAAAGCAAGCCAGCTTCTTCTGCCACTATGGAACTTCTCCTGGATCTGCAAGCGTCAAAAAATATCCCTTCCTCCATAACTTTGTCTAGTCTGGAAGTTTGTCTAAGCAAACCTAAAGCTGTCTGCTACACACATGCATCTAGAGTTCATTTGCAGTGGCTAGAGGCCCTGGTGTACCCATTCTCTCTCGCTCTCTCTATATATCTATCTACCTACCTCTCTCTCTTTCTCTCTCTAATAAATAAAAATAAAATATTTTAAGAAAGAAATGGGAGCCAGGTGTGGTGGCACATGCCTTTAATCACAGCACTTGGGAGGCAGAGGTAGGAGGACTGCCATGAGTTCGAGGCCACCCTGAGACTACACAGTGAATTCCAAGTCAGCCTGGGCTAGAGTGAGACCCTACCTTGAAAACCCCCCAAAAATGGGATTTGAGTCCTACCTTCCCCTCATGTCCCCTCATGCATGCATTACCACACACACACACACACACACACACACATGCACAGTTTCTTCCCCTTGTGGGGAGATGTTAGCACAAGCCAGCCAGAAGCCAAAGTCAGATTTACTCTTCTTTCACTGAGCAGCTCAGTAGTAAGCCCTGCTAGGCATCCTTCAACAGGCCTCACTCCACACACCTCCCCACGTCTACCACCCAGGCTGCCACTGCCCCCCTCCCACCTGAACACAAACTAACAGTCATTTTGGAACATTTTGTGGATCCTCAAAAATTTCAATTAATAATATATGCCATATGGGCTGGAGAAATGGCTTAGCAGTTAAGGCGTTTGCCTCCAAAAACCAAAGGACCTCGGTTTGATTCTCCAGAACCTATGTAAGCCAGATGCACAAGGTGGCACATGCGTCTGCAGTTCCTTTGCAGTGGGTGGATGCCCTGACACACCCATTCTCTCTCTCTCTCTCTCTCTCTCTCTCTCTTTCCCTCTCTCACTCTCTCAAATAAATAACTAAAATTTTAAAAATAATATATGCCATCAAACCCATTCCTAAATATAGACCCACTGAAAACAGATATTCACAAGCTTGTACATGAATGTTCTTAACAGCCCTATTCACAATCACAAAAAGGTTGAAACCAGCCTTCCAGGGCCCTTTGCCTGAGACCTTCCTTTGGCTGGATTTTGATGATCTCCCAGGTCTCTGGTCAGGGGTTCTCAGCAACCATCACAGAACGCATTCCCTTCAAGGACCTACCACTGAGCACGTGTGCCCTTTGCCATGTGGGGGGCAGGCCTCCTCCTTGTTCACTGAACACAGAGGTGCACAGCAGACTGTTGTTGAGCTTCCAGCCCCAGAAGTCCAAACAAGCCTCCTACAGGAAGCTTCCCCGCCTCTCCCATTCTCTAGAGTCACACGTCCAACCTCTTCTCTAAGCAGACCCCTTTCTGGGGGCACCATCAGGGCCCACATTCTTAAGACCCCTACCTCCCACCAGGCTCTTTGTTTCAATCTGCCAGTAGCCACAGGGAAGGAGCCCAGAGGAAAAGAAGCACTCGGCCTCTTCCACCAGCAGGCCTGGCGCCCTAGGGTAAAGCACTCCTCACCCACTCTCTACGGGTCTTCCTTATGCCTTACAGGCAGGGTCTTAGGGGACTACGTGATGGGGAAACAAAGGGAAACTTAGTGACATAAGTAGCTTGCTCCAGGCCACACAGCTGCGATGTGGTGAAATACCGAGAACCCAGACCCAGGCCCCTTGTCCCAAGCTGTTGAGCAACACTGCCTCTAGGGAGCTCCAGCTCCTCAGTGTGCGTTTGCAGCAGATTTGGAGGTCCCACCCATGCACCCCTCTTTTCTCAGCTGTGGAGGGCATGCCAGCTAAGGCCACTGGTGCTTGGAGTATCTCCACCCAGAAAGTCACTAGGGATAGGGACTGATGGCATGGAGGGCTAGGTTTAGTGCTCTTTTAAGGTGGCTAGGAACACCCACTCTCCGGGCTTAGCAACATAGTGCTCACAGGGAGTACACATGTCTGCTCTCCAATCCCCACCCTCAAGCTAACTACGCTGGTGTTGTCACAGGTGAGGGCATGAGGCCCCAGCCCTGCCCAACCAGTACCCTGTATGCCCAGCAGCCAGCTGCTCTTTCTCTCCCACTTGGACTCCAGCTGACAAACTGCAGCTTTCCCAGCCTGAGGGACGTGCCTACGGGCCGGCCATCACTATGATGATACCATTGCTGCTCTTAGCTCATAGGAATGTTCATAGTGAACTCCTTACACTTGGTGTGGTCTGTTACCTCTTTCAGTCCTCTCCAGGACACTATGGAAGAAATTCTTATTCTTCTCCAATAGACACAGAAAGTGAGACTCACAGATAACCAATGACTCGCCTAGGGTCACACAGCAAGAGTAGCTTGTGAAGCCAGGTCTGTCTTAGCTCTTTCTTCCACCCCATATTGCCTGGATTGTCATGGCTGAATCCAGAACCAGACACACTGGCCTATTGTCCCTGAGTCACCAGACCCCAGGAGGGACTCTGACCATCCCTGAGTGAGCGATGTTGGGACAGTGGTTGGGTGGGCAGATGGTATAATGAGGACACAGAAGGCGGATGGAGGCGTGTCTAGGCACATGGGCATGCACACCACCAGTTGCACTTACCACCTGAGGAAGGGAGGGCAGGAGAACCCAAGGAGGGGCCACAGCCGACAGAGGAAGGAAGAAGGAATTAGTGAGTGCGGGAAACCTGGAGGCAGCCTGGGGCCTGGGCACCGCACACCTGCCCCTCTGCTTCCTGGCCGGGGAGTGTGAGGGAGGAGTGAAAAGGCCTCTGGAGTAACATACCATTTGATCGGCTGCCTAGGGTATGACATTTCAGCAAGGCCACATTTGGACTTGAGGACAGGCAAGAAGAGCACATGGTCTCTTAGCAATGAGTTGCATGGATCCCATGAGGAGTTTACATCTTATCTGTCAAGTCCTGAAATGTGGGTGCCTCAACTGTCCTTACTGCCCTTCTTGGAAGCCAGAAACCAGGAAAGTTCTAGTGGATAAAACAAGGACAGAGCCAACTCTAGAAGGAAGTTGCCCAACTCCCAGGTCTCTAGAAGAAACACCGTCTCTGAGCGAGAAATGTCAGCACGGGCTAGGTGAAAGGTTAGCCTCCCATGACTCAGGGACCAGTAAGAGCACCTCCCTCCACAACTCACACGCCCCCCGAAACTTATGTCCCTTCATCCCCACACTCACATGTCCATGCAGGTCTGTGTTGAGCAGCATCAGGGCACAGGTGAGCGTGTGTATTCCATCTAAATCGAAAATGGCGACATAGTTAGTGTGAGGACCCAGCTCATTCCCATTCAGTCACCCACCTCTCTCCCGATAGACCTAGTCTGAAGGCCAGGGAGAGAGAGGAGCACTTGTTCCTCCCACATCAGGGCTAATGTCTGGGTGATACTCCCTGCCCAGCCCACTGAATTATCAGAGAGACCTGCCTGCCCCAGGTCAAAGCACCTGGTCCCTCCCAGTAACCCTGACTGCCCTGGGCCTACTCTAACCCAGACATCTACCTCCTGTAGCCAAATTTGAACCTTGAACTTCAGGCCTAATATAGGCTTTGGGTCTTGGGCCACGTCCCTGCATTGGCATTAGGGGACCTTACTCCCCAGTTTCTAAGACTCAGATCCTGCCATATGAGGACCAGACCTCCATCACAGAAGGATCCCCACCTCACCAAGAATTAGTACAACAGTGGCCCTGGCCAGGGAGTCTGAAGACCCAAAGAACTTGCAGGCATCAGGAAAGGCCATGGCCGAGGTACTTGGAACTCTTGCATCCAGCAAGCAGACTCCCTTCCATCCATTATTCAGTCAATGTTTTGTTGTTTGGGTTTTTGAGACAAGGCCTCACTCTGTGGTCTGATCTAGTCTGGAACTCACTGTGTATCCCAGGCTAGCCTTAAACTTTCAACAACCCTACCTCAGCCTCCCAAGTGCCAGGATTACAGGCATGCACCACCAAGCCCAGCTGTACGTGTTCAATGTCAACTGAATACCTACTGTTTGCCAGACCCACCTGACAGAAGCAGCAGGTGGACAGGGCGATAATAGGCTAGGGCCATGGTGGGTAAGGAAGGTGGAGGGTGGGGCCAGGCGGGGCCATACCTTCCGAGGTGCTGTCATCAGGGTTGCACTGGCAGTAACGACGGGAGAAGTGTGTAAGGACACGTTCACGCTCCTGTGTCTCCCCCATTAGTGGGAAGGCCTTCAAGAAGGTTCTGCAAGGTAATTTAAGGCTGTCAAAGGCCTCCTAGAACCCCTGAGTTGGTCTGGATCCTCACTGGGATAGAAGTTTCACCACAAACACTCACACACACACCACATATGCAGACACACACAGGGACACACATACACCTGCCCCAGAAAGCCAGAGCTCCCATGCCCAGTATCTGGATCTAGACACCCTCTGCAGGCCCAGGCAGAACTTCTGCACCCCCCACGCCAGGATGGCCTCTCCTCCGTACACTAAGGCCTCAGAGTTGCAGCCTTCTTTCCCTCCAAATGGGGTCCTTCTGGAAACAAGTAAGGGACAGACGTGAGGACAGATGAGTACCTCACAGCTAGTGTAGACTCTTCCAGGCGGACACTCATACCTCACTGTCTTCTGTTGCTGGCCCAGCTTCCCACCTGACCCTCAGCGTCTCTCCACCTCTCCCTCAGTCATTCCCACTCCTCTGCCCTGAGCCCAGTCCTGGGATCCCTCACGCTTCCCCTGCTGAACAAGTTCAATGGTGTATTCTCCGCCCTTAATCTTAATCCCCACTCCTCTTCCTCCTCCTCCATCCTCATCGTGCCCAGGACACCTGCCCCCTCCTCCCAGCAGGACCCCCTGCCCTCCCTACTACATCTGCCCTGTAGATAGCAAGCACTCCTGGGCCCGCAGAGAGTCTTTCTTTGTTGTTGTTGTTGTTTTGGTTTGGGTTTTTCTGCATGTGTGTGTGGTGTACATGCATGTGTGTTTGCATGTTCATATGAGTGTAGGCACATGTATATGTGCTGGGCAGATGTGTGTGTGTATGCCCAGGAGATGTCTTCCTTAGTTGTTCTACATATTATTATATTTTTATTTATTTTTATTTTTTGGGTTTTAGAGGTAAGGTTTCACTGTAGTCCAGGCTAACCTGAAATTCACTATGTAGTCTCAGGCTGGCCTTGAACTCACGGTGATACTCTTACCTCTGCCTCCCAAGTGCTGGGAATAAAGGCGCGCACCACCACGCCCGGATCCATATTATTTTTTGAGACAGGGTCTCACATCAAACCTGGCCTCCTGATTCTGTTAGGCAAGCTAGCTAGCAAGCCCTAGGGATCCTCCTGTCTCAATCTCCCCAGTGTTGGAATTACAGACACATTGCCACTCCTAGCATTTTTAACTGACTAGCAGTGATTCTAACTCAGGTCCTCATGCTTGCATAGCAAGTGTATTGCCCACTGAGCCATCTCCTCAGTGCCTCCCCACCCCCAATGCTCCAACTGAATACACAGCCAGAACCCACCACTACATAAAACTTATCACTGGCTGTGCAATCTTGCCATCCCCAAGCTGCACTCTATCCTGCCCATCCTCTCCTCAGCTTTGCCCAAGTGCCTCCCACTCTACGCCTGAGCATCCTCCCACATCCCCCTCCCCACTCACCCCATGCCCACACCGGAGCCTGTCCTCTCCCACCTGACCCCTTCCAAAGCTACTGGATCAAAGGCTGCCAGCACACTGCTGCAGTGTTGGCTTCACACCCAGAGCCTTGTCTGGCTCCCCGGGGCCTGGGCAGTTGAGCCTCATGATAGTGAGCCAGTATACAAGGCCATGCAGCCCAGCATCCATGCCTCTGATTGTGAACCAACCCCCTGAATACTTTCCCTGTGCAATCCTCAAGACTCAGCTTAAGATAGAGTAACTTGCAACAGACCCACATTCCCTCTAAGAACAGTGATGGCAAAGCATTTCCTTAAGATACCAGATAATGGCTAAAGCAACAAAGACCACAAGGGCTACAATCTTGGTATGGAAAGGCCAAGATGGAAGTGGGCTCTCTTCCACACTGCCTTTTCTCTGGGAGCATCACTGCCAAAGGGCATAGGCAAGAGGCAGGATACTGGGTCTTGTCAAGGGGCTGGAAAGATAAATGTGGAGACTTGAGAGTTGTAATCACATGGCCAGGCACTGGGGGGAAGGGCTCGCTCTGAGGAAAAGACTCCCTCCTTCAGTCAATCCTTCCTGGAAGCAACCTCAGAGACCCACCCAAGAGGAACATCTGTGGATTCCTAAGCAGACCACATTGACAACAGAACTTAACCATCGCACATGGTTGCACTCCCATCTTCATCTCCTCAGCACCCATCATGCGGATGCCATTCACTGAGTTAACTACTGCTACCCTTAGGCACCCTACCCCACAGCCTCACCAGAAGGATCAAGAGACTGGTCTAAGGCTGAACAGTAAACTATGATAGAACTGGAGTGAGAATCCAGATTGCTGCCCCCACTACCTATGGGTGCTGTCCCATCCCAGCCCCACTGACCTGAGTGCTCGGTCCAAAGTGAGGCCTGAGAAGTCGAAGAAACTGAGGTACTCGCCAGCCACCAGCTTGCTGAACTCGTTGCTGCCAGGAAATCATGGGATGTCAGTTAGAAGCAAAGTCCATGTCCAAGGATGGCAGAGCAATAGAGGGCATTTGAGAGTGGGCCCCACAATATCCTGACCCACCCACCCAGATCTGCCCAGACCCTAGGCTACCTCCCTTGCTCTGTCACTGAGCTCCAACAGATCAGCCTTTGGCTGGGGGATTGAAAAGGCTTCCTGGAGGAAGTAATGTCTTGGCAAGGTAAGGAAAGCAAGAACCAGTCCTGTGAAGGGGGTAGGAGTGGGATGGCACCAACTGTTCCCAACAAAGGAAACTAGATAACATGTCCATAAAACCTCCAGAAGATCCATATGGCCAAAGCCTGGAGAGTAGGAACAGGGGCAACAACAGATGAGGCAGGGACAGGGCCTCAGATCACAGGAAGGACTGGATTCTCACTGCAGAGTTTGAAGCAGGGTTCAGATTCAAAAAGTTGATAAATACCTACAGACAGGATGCAGGAGGAGTCTAGAAAAGAGCCAGGTGAGCTCCCTCATATGTGGATCCTACCTACAAATGTTTGGACTTATATGTGAGTTGGAATAAAACTCAGTAGCAGAGGCCAATAAGCGAGAAAGGGGATATAAGGGAGGGGGGACTTAAGGGGATGGTATTGTATATATGTAAATAGAAGAACAGATTACTGAGGGTGTAAAGGCCTAATTGAGGTCAGGGGAAGAGACTGAGTAAAGGAAAGGCGGGGGAAGGGTTAATCAAAATCTAAGAGGTTATAATCCAGGCATGGTGGCACATGCCTTTAATCCCAGCAGAGGTAGGAGGATGAGTTCGAGGCCAGCCTGAGACTATATAGTGAGTTCCAGGTCAGCCTGAGCTACAGTGAAACTCTATCTCTAAAAACAAAAACAAAAAAAAATACTAAGAGGGCATAAATAAGTCATATGTAAACCTACTTTTTTGGACAATGGCACACCCAAAAGCCATAGATTGTTACTAGAAAATTTTTACTGCCAGGGATGGGATACCTTCCAGTGAGTTGTTGGCCAGGGAGGTCCTGATATCTCTAAAACATTACAGGACATTGCTGAGGCTCTTGGTTTCACACCAGGAATAGATGGTAAGACCCTACTGCTGAAGACTCCACATACTTGGGCTGCAAGGTCACTGAGAAACCCTGCTGGAGCTGAGCTGAAAACCTCCTCCATGTAGACCAACTGACAGAAAGCTGGAAAAAGCCACACTACATGCAGTTCAATGGGAGAGAGAGAAATCACCAGTGAAGATACTCAACAGTGGACACTGTAAGCCTGAAATTTGGCCAGCCAGGCCAAATGAGCCAATAGGTACAATGGTGGCATGTTAATTATGGGGGAAACCAACCACTCTCTAATTGGACTGGAGGCCCATTCCATAGTAGAGAATATTATCCATGATACTGAAAACCTATGACAGGGGTATTCATGAGCCCTAGGGGTATAACATCTGCTGGTGTCTAGCTAAATATATATACTATGCTCACCAAACTGCCAGTAAGCACTTCTCACAATATTCATACCCATATATTAATGCTACTCTCACTTTTGGTTAGAGAAGCTTCTCTTTTCAGATGGCAGTCAATGAAGTGCCTCAGAAGGCACTATGATGCTGAGAAGAAGTGACAGAGGAGTTCTCAGCACTGAAATATCTCTATAACATCTTCCAAGGCTCAGCGTCTATTGCAGAAGAGGTGGCAGAAAGAATGTAAGAGCCAAAGGAAGGGTAGAACTCCTTACAATGCACTCTTCCAGACACAAAATGGCCTGAATATCCATGACCTCACAGTTCCTGAAACTACCTGCACAAGACCATCATAATAGGAGGAAAAGATGATGACATCAAAAATAAAAGACAACCAGGTGTGGTGGCACATGCTTTGAACCCCAGCCCTTGGGAGGCAGAGGTAGGAGGATCACCATGAGTTTGAGGCCAACCTGAAAGCAAAGATAAACTGATTGAGAAGGGGAGGGGATATGATGGAGAGTGGAGTTGTGAAGGGGAGTGGGGGGGGGGGGGAATTACCATGGTTTATTGTCTATAATTATGGAAGTTGTCAATAAAAATTAAATTAAAAATAATAGAATAAAATAGATTTTTGTAAGTATCAAATTTTAATAAACAAAGTCCATATGACCTGTAAATTAAATGCCATCAATCTTCAGCTTAAAAAAAAAGAGGCAAGTAATAGGAGAAGACTTAGGGGCAGAGACCTCCACAAAGAAAGAGGAAACAGGTGCTGGATGACTGAGAGGGTGGAGAGGTCAGTGTTCAGGACAGTCACTCCACAGAAGCAAATAACTTGGAGCACTGGGAGCTGAACCCAAATAAACACAAGGTGCAGTCAGGCCGGCATACCAGACAGGTGCTAGCCTGTCTTTCCCACACGAGGAGGTCAATGAAGTAGGTGGATTAGGAGCTTGAGACCAGACTGGCCGCATAGTGAGATCCTGTCTCAAATACAAATAAATACATTTTTTAATTTGAGAGAGGGAGAGAGAGAAAATGGGCTCACCAGGGATTCTAGCCACTGCAAACAAACTCCAGATGGATGTGCCACCTGTGCATCTGGCTAATGTGGGACCTAGAGAATCAAACCTAGGTCTTTAGGCTTCGCAGGCAAGCACCTTAATCACTAAGCCATCTCTCCAGCCTGTAAATACATTTTAAAAGGTGCAGATGGACTGAGGAGATAGCTCAGATGGCATGGTAGCACAAGACTGTAATCTGAACACTAAGGAAGTAGAGGAAGGAGGATCGGAAGTTCAAGGTTGGGCTGGAGGGATGGCTTAATGGTTAAGGTGTTTGCCTGCAAAGCCAAAGGATCCCAGTTAGATTCTCCAGGACCCATGTAAGCCAGATGCACAAGGGGGTGCATGCATCTGGAGTTCGTTTACAGTGGCTGGAGGCCCTGATGAGTGAGCTCGCTCTCCCTCTCTCTCTCTCTCTCTCTTCCTCTTCCTCTGTCAAATAAATAAATAAATAAAAACAAAAAAGAAGCCGGGCGTGGTGGCGCACGCCTTTAATCCCAGCACTTGGGAGGCAGAGGTAGGAGGATCACCATGAGTTCGAGGCCACCCTGAGACCACATAGTTAATTCCAGGTCAGCCTGGACCAGAGTGAAACCCTACCTCGAAGAAAACAAAAAATAAAAATAAAAAAGAAGTTCAAGGTCATACTCAGCTACATGGTGAGTTGGAAACCCTGTCCCAAAAGCAAAAAGTTGAAAGTCAGGCTGTCTGTCCCTGGGTGGAGCTCTAAGAAAAGCCCTGCTCACAGATATGGGCTGAGGAGAGGAGAGGGCTTATGAAGAACTCAGCAGCAGCAGCTGGAGGGGCCGGGTGTGCCATTCCAGAGGCCAATGAAGAACGCATTTCAAAAAGACTAGAATGAAAAATTAGAACCAATATCCACCTGATTCTAATTAAGCCTCGTGCTTTCCCATCCATTTATAGGGCCCTTGGGAGCTAGAGGAACGTGAAATAATACTATGCCCACACCCGGAACGAGCAAAGTCTTCAGGACAAATGGCTGTTTCTTCAGTCCACAGCACTTAAGAAGGGAGGAAGACTATGGATGGCTGAAGATTAAAAGACACTTATGAGGCAGAGCCAGATGCAATGTATGCATCTTGTTTGGGCCCTGATTGGCATAAGTTGGGAATTGAACCCAGAGCCTCATGCATCCTAGGCAACCACTGACTACAGCCTGGTCCTATGTCTATTTTATTTTACTTCATTTTATTTTTGAGACAGAGTCTCCTTAAGTTTGCCAGAGTAGTCTTGTATGCAACCTGTAGCACAAGCAGGGCTTGAATTTATAATCCTTCGGCCTCAGCCTCCCAAGTAGCTGGAATTACAAGCCTGTGCCAACAGGTCTTGCCTGACCAACATTTCATTTTTCAGACAGAGAAAATTAAATACACCAAATGTTGGAAATAATAATTTTGTTAGATAGTATAATTATGCAAAAAATTCTTATCAGAACCAGATGTGGTGGTGCCTGCCTTTAATCCCAGCACTTGGGAGTCTGAGGTAGGAGAACCACTGTGAGTTCAAGGCCAGCCTGAGACTGCATAGTGAATTCTAGGTCAGCCTGGGCTAGAGCGAGATACTACCTCAAAAACCCAAAAATAATTCTTATCGGGGATATATACTAAAGTACTTATGGATCAATTGATGGAGTATCTAGAATATGCTTTCAAACATTCTGGCAAGTGAAAAGGTCTGTAGGATGATAACAGAAAAACGCTAAAGCTGAGAGTTGTGCGTGGGGGGTGCACACTTATAACTCCAGCAATTTGAGAGGCTGAGGCAGGAGGATTAAGAATTAGAGGCCAATGCTGGGAAGATATCTCAGCCATTAAAGGCATTTGCTTGCAAAGCCTGATGGCCCAGATTCCCACATAAGGTCAGATGCACAAAGTGGAGCATGAGTCTGGAGTTTGCAGTGGCAGGAGGCCTTGGCATTCTCGTTCTCTCTCTCTTTCTCTCTCTCTCACCCCCTGATTTCTCTCAGTATCTATCTCTCTCTCACAAATGAATAAATAAATAATTTTTTTAAGTTGGAGGCCAGGGACTGGAGAAATGGCTTAGCAGTTAAGGTACTTGCCTACAAAGCCTAGGGACCCAGGTTTGATTCCCCAGTACCTACATAAGCCAGCTGCACAAGGTGGTACACACATCTGGAGTTTGTTTGCAGTGTCTGGAGGCCCTGATGTGCCCATTCTCTCTCTCTCTCTCTCTCAAATAAATAAATTAAATATTTTTTTGGTGGAGGTCAGACTGGACTATACAGTAAGATCTTGTCTATAAGAAAGAAAGAAGAAAGCCAGGCGTGGTGGCACATGCCTTTAATCCCAGCACTCGGGAGGCAAGGGTAGGAGGATTGCTGTGAGTTCAAGGCCACCCTGAGACTACATAGTGAATTTCAGGTCAGCCTGAGCTAGAGTGAGACCCTACCATGAAAAAAAAAAAAAAAAAAAAAAAAAACAGAAAAGAAAGAAGAGGGCTGGAGGAATGGCTTAGCAATTAATGCACTTGCCTGCAAAGCTAAAGGACTCAGGTTCAATTCCCCAGGACCCATGTAAGCCAGATGTACAAGGGGCGCATGCATCTGGAATTCATTTGCAATGGCTGGAGGCCCTGGCTAGCCCATTCTCCCTCTCTCTCTCTCTCTCTCTCTCTCTCTCCCTGCCTTTTTCTGTATCTCTCTCTCTCTCAAATAAATAATAAAAAAAAAGAAAGAAAGAAAGAAAAGAAAAGAAGAAAGAGCCGGGCATGGTGGCACATGCCTTTAATCCCAGCACTCCAGAGGCAAAGGTAGAAGACTGCTTTGAGTTCAAGGCCACTCTGAGACTATGTAGTGAATTCCAGGTCAGCTACAGTGAAACCCTACCTCAAAAAACAAAAATAAATAAATAAATAAAAATAGAGAGAGAGAGAAGACAAGAAAGAAGAAACAACTTCGAAGCCATGCAATGAAGACATTTAACATATTAGTTCTCTGTTCTCTGCTTGTGTGTACATTAGAAATTTTCATTATGGAAAAAAGTAAGAGTAGAAAATAACAGGCAGTTGTGTTAATATTGCTGAAGGTGGCCTGGATAACAGCCACCAGCTTCCAAGACACAGAGCCACCAGTGGAAGTAGCCTTGAAGAGAGAAGTTTCTGGGGCAGGAATCCACCTAGAGGGCTGAGGGCAGGCATGAGGGGGTGGGGGAGAAGATGACAGGAGCCACCTGAGAGTCTGGACTATGAAGTTGGAGGAGGATTTTTGGTTTGCTTTTTATTGTTGTTGTTGTTTTGTTTGTTTGTTTTTGTTTTTTGAGGTAGGGGCTTGCTCTAGCCCAGGCTGACCTGGAATTCACTATGTATTCTCAGGCTGGCCTCGAACTCACAGCAGTCCTCCTACCTCTGCCTCCTGAGTGCTGGGATTAAAGGTGTGCACCACCACGCCCGGCTGGGATACTTTTGTTTTTCAGATGGGAGGGGCAAGCCACAGCAACGCTGGTGAGAAGCACCTGTGAGGAGCTCTTCAAAAGTCCAACCCTGCGAAGGCTGCCCTGGGCTTAACGTGGGGGTTTAAAACCTGTGAGGAAGGGATTCATGAGCTGGGATTTCTAGGCAGGGCTGCTCAAGGCCCAGTGCCTGAGGGAGGAGGGAGGAGGAGGAGGCTGCTGAAGGTGGAGGCGCTGGAAGGAGGATCTGGAAACAACCCCATCAGGACCATCTGAGTCTGCCTCAGGTGTGAGCTCAGACCGTCTCCCAGGGCTTTGTGAAGAGCTGGTCAGACATGCTGGCACTGCATCAGCCCCAGTTCCTGCCCAAGCACCACCTAGGTGGTGACCTTTGTATGTAGTCGGATGACCAGTTTATGGCTATGGGGCCCTCAGACTCCTTTACCTGGTCCACACAGACCGGAGGACTTACTGAGGCCAGCCACCCTTTCTTGAGCTCTGGGTCCCAGACATTTCCCCAGGCTCTCCCCTGCTGCCTGGCCTCACTGGGTGGGACTCTAGTCCTGCCTGGCTGCTCTGTCCTCACTACGTCCCTTCATGATCCACAACCACATCTTCCATCCTCCTGCAACCCTGTGGGGCCACCCGCCACCACCCCCTCCCTGACAACAACCACCTTCACCCAAGTAGCCCAAAAAGGAAATAGATTTAGGGCGAGGTCAGGAATGAGGACAGTGACAGGAAGAAATGTCCTTGAGGGATTTCGGGGCAGTCCCTAGCACCAGGCATCCCTGAAAGACATCACGCACACCGCTTTCGGGCTGAGGGACAGAGAAGGTTTGCTTCGCCTAGGGTAAGGAGGTGGGGAGACTCACTTCTTGCCCAGCTGCCGGGCCACGTCACAGCGTTGGAAGCCTTCGAGGTGGTAGAGGCGGCGGGCTAGCCTGCGAGCGGCCTCACTGACACCCTGACACCCGTTGGCCAGCGGGTCTGAGCTGACGGGCTCCAGCCCCTCTGAGCTGCTCAGCTCTGAGTCAGAATCCGACAGGCCATCCTTGAGGCTGGGGTCACTGCAAATGGAGGGGGGTAAATTAGAGGCCCTGAGTGAAGCCAGAAGGGACTCCAGGCCTCTGAAAACCCACTTGGGCACCAGAGCAGGGACAGAAATCACACTGCAGCGGGAGGGCATCGAGCCGTTCTTCCGGAAGAGCCACTCAGGGGAAAGCACAGATGAGGCCATGCCCTTAGGACAGATCTCAGCCCCATGGAGCTGAGAAGACCAGAAGAGCAGAGTAGTCCCCTTTGGGGCTGAGTGGCAAGTCTGCATGCAGAAGATGAACAAAGTGACCTTGGAGAGGACTTAACCTGGAATGCTGGGTCACCCCAATACGCTTTGCCTCCTCTGGGTCTCAGCTGATCCACCTACTTAGTGCCCCGCCCCACCTCCAGCTCCCAGCTGGGGCCCGGCCTCACCTGGCTGAGTTCAGCAGCTTATCCGTGTCCTCGTCATCTTCATCGTCCCCGCTCGGGCCCCCAGACCCATCTTCATGGAACCCATTGGGCACCGACGTGAGAGACAAGCAGCTCAGGACATTCTCTGAGCGGCTACTGGAGATGGAGCGCCGCAGGGGGCTGCCCAGCTCCCCATCACCACCACCGGCAGCCCCCAGGTCCCCCTCTGGTCCCATGTCCCCGATGCCCAGTTCAGCCCCATGCTCAGGACTGTCTCGGGCCCGCTGCTGGATAAGGGGAGTGAGGGGGGCCTCAAAGCTAACACAGCTGTCGCTCTCATCAGTCAGGCTCAGCACGTCTAGAGAGTCGAGGCTGCTGTACTGGGTGCCCCGCAGCAGCTCGGACTCCAGAATCTTCTCAAATGTGGCACTGAAGCCGTCCCGCACATCTGGCTCCCCAGGGCCATCCAGCCTGTGGGATACAAAGGTCCAGTCAGGGCTGGAGGGATGGCTTAGTGGTTAAGGCGCTTGCCTGCAAAGCCAAAGAACTTTGGTTCGATTCCCCAGAACCCACATAAGCCAGATGCACAAGGTGGTGCATGCATTTGGAGTTGGTTTACAGTGGCTAGAAGCTCTGGCTTGCCCATTCTCCTTCTCTCTCTCTCTCTCTCTCTCTCTCTCCCTCTGCCTCGTTCTCTCTCTCAAATAAATAAATAAAACTATAATAATAATAATAATGTACAAAGGTCCAGTTACCATACTGTGTGGGTGGCCCCAAACAGAGGCTGGTGACCACACCACCAATCTGTGTCTGGAAGCTCCTAGAGAAACAAGCCAGAGGGCAGGCATGGGCTGCACCCTGATTACTGTTGTTTCAGCCAAAATTTACTGAACACTAGGGGCCAGAAGCTAGGCTGGGGATGCATCAATGAAAAGGACAGATAGGTCACCCAACCCAGGGCCTGGCCTACAGTAGACAGCAGATATTTGTCTCAATAAATGTGAGTCCTTGTACCCTAGCCTAGCCTGGTGGCTGATTCCTCTGGGCTTCCAGAGCAGCATGGACAATGACCCCATCATAACTCGCGTCATCACCTTGGATCATGGTTTGGCTGTGTCCCCGCTGGAGAGGGTCTTAGCTCAGTCAGACACACTACCCTCAGGGCTTGTCTCCCTGTCACCCCTTCAGCAAGAGTGAGGGGGCTGACCGTCCTCTTCATGCCTGATCCCCAGAGGATCTTTTCACCCTCATCCTGAGCAGCACACACTATTCTGTTTGTTCCCCTGTTCACTGTGTGTTGTCCCAGCTCCCCAAACCAAACATTCACAAGGCCAAAATCTGCCAGGCCTAGGTTGGGTATTAGAGACACTCAAATATGAAAGCACCTCAACTTTGGAGGTGCAGGGGGGCTCTCACCCATTGTAAGAATTGCACATGGAATTCCCATCTCCCAATCCCTCATGTCACTGAGAAGATCTGAAGTGTGACCCTGACAGGTGCTTGAAACCATTCAGCCCAACTTCCAAACCTCCATCTGCCCACAGTCAGCCATCTTAAATCAATAAGATGCTCCCACCCCACTGTCAGCTGCTGGTGGCTGTCCTAGACCCTGCCTGGACGGACACATGGCAATACACACCCAATGCACACAGGCGCCCAGCCCTACATACTCACATGCCTACCTACATTGACCTAGAGACATTTCTGTCTACATACCCACATACAGGCCATACAAGAGCCCACGAACACACAAGTCATAACCACACAGCTGTATGCATATCAACATGCCCCTGCACTCCTCTACACACATATGAGTCTCCATGAATGTTCACATACCTCCTGCACACCTGGCTATTCAGGCCAGGCAGGCCCGTGGCTGCATTCACCAGAGATTCTGTCTGCACCCCTCCCAGCACTCCTGGGGGCCATTATTTGCCCATCCCATCCTTCCTTGCCCAGAAGAAGCTCCACCCCTCTACTAAGAATCAGAGAAATGGCTGTAAGTCCTGTGACTAGGACAAAAGTGAGATTTCTCAAAGAATACCTGGGAGAGGATACTAGGGGGTTACCACATGAAGCCTGCATCCCTGCAGCCAGCTGTAGGCTGGGAGAATCATCTCCAGGTGGGAGGATGGGCCAGGGGACCTTTCACACCAAGGCATTTTGAAAGGACTTAGAACGCCAATGCCAGCTAGGAGGGAGGGGTACAGCCCCTTATAGACACTGATTATGGTTTGGGATGAGGGCAAGATCTGGGGGACACAACAAGCCTACTGGCCGCTGGATTCCACTCATGGCTCCGTGCTCCCCAGACACTCTGAAGCTGAATGAAATACGAATGGGAAGTCCCTGCTTTATGTACGAGAGGAACGACGGCAGAGACTTCCCATTCCCAGCCGCGGAGAGGAATGCAGTGAGAGCCCATCTCAGGGCATCTACTCACCCCAGCTGAGGGTCCTCGGCATCAGGACAGAGGCTCCTGGAGGCATCCTCCTCCTCTGCCAGCCCACCAGCCCTCCAGGGTCTGGATGCCATAGACTCTTCTGGAATGTTCCCATCTGGTCCCAGGGCTACACCATTGGTGAGGGATAGGCCGCAGCTGAGACTAGGGAGGGCCACATCTGGATCCTCTGTGAGCTCCTCCATGTCCTCTGTGGTACCCCTTTGATTCTCTGGACTGCTGAGGCACTTGCTCAAGCCTTCACTGGTTGCCAGTCCATTCTGGACCCCAAGCTCCTCCTCGGCCTCCAGGCTGGGGTCCCAGGTGGCACTGCCTTCCTCAGGCAGTACAGACGCAGATGGGAGCTGCTCTTCATCCGTGGCAGCCACTGCTTCCATCCTGACCCCGCTGGCCCTGGGACTCCAGAAAACCTGACAGAAGATGGGAAATGAAGCCCAGGTCAGTCAGACAGGACAGAGGTCAGAGGGTCCAAAGCCCTTGGAACCGTGCTGAGGCAGCCTGCCTGAGGGAAGAGGGATGGACAACGTGACCTCCTTGAGAACATTTTTGCTGGAACACAGGTTCAGGCCAAGGCTCCTTCATTTCCCTGATCAGACAAGCCACCCTCCCACACCCAGCTCCTCTGGCCCTGCTCTGGCTCTGTGCTCTAACCCCCACATTCCCTGTTACCTCTTGTGTCTCTGTTGTACCCTCAGAATCTAACAAAGACCCCTGAGGAAGACGCATGTAGGGAGAAACAGGGCAAGGGCCCAGCACCACCTGAAGGTCCCTTTCCATACCTACTGGTGACAAAATCACCAGGTATGGTGGCTCACACCTTTAGCCTCAGGACTTGGAAGTCTGAGGTAGGAAGATCACTGTGACTTCAAGTCCAGTCGGAACCACAGAGTGACTTCTAGGTCAGTCTGGGCTAGAGTAAGACCCTGCCTTTAAAAAAAAAAAAAATCCCAGCCTGGCAGCAGTAGCCAGCCGCGTGCCGCTCCACATGTTCTTAGTCCTGGCTGCAAGAGGGACGAATAAGCACATCTTTGTGGTTAGTGAAGGGAACTGGGGTGGGGGACTGCCTTTAGGGGGGAGTTAAAGTCTACAGAAATGCAGCTTCATCCAGGCAAGGAGCACTCCAGGGATGCCAGGGTAAAGCCAGGGACGCCATGGCCCAGCGTGGGGCGCTGTCCAGGGTGCTGGGCAGAGCAGAGCCTCTGGCAACCTCACAGAGGCGGCACCTAGCTACGCCAAGAGAAAGGAGGGAGGGGCCTTCGGCTCCAAAAGAGAATGGAGGGAGGCTAGGGAAGGGCTCTGGAGAGAGCACTGCGAGGCACCCAGGCGCTGTTCTGCCCAACTTTCTGCATGGCTCCATGGGAGTCTAGGTCAGTGCTCCACCAAGCTTCACAATCCAGCGCCACTCCTCTCTGTCTGGAGCTGGGTCTTCTCTTCTGTCAAATAAAGGGAGTCCTTGGAGCTACAACTGCACCCCAGATCAATCCACAGTTCCAGAGGCTTCCTGCCCAACTTCATCCCAGCTGGGAGGGCAGAGGTCATTTCAAGTGAGTTTTGATCTTGTTCTTCCCTCCTCCCCTGCCCACCCTCCACAATAACCCCTGTAAGGGACACAGGCCAGCCCTCCAACACCCTGAAGAACTGCAGAGAAGCAAGAACCTGGGGCATTCCCCTCCATTTCAGGAAGGGTGGGGGAGAGGGACAGGCTAGCCTCCCTGGATTGCACAGGACCAGCTGAAGTGCAGTGACAAGGACATGAGCCCAAAAGTTCCTCTACTGGCCCACTCCTAAGTCTCACCTGAGGACTCAATAAAATACTGCCTTAAGCCGGGCGTGGTGGCTCACGCCTTTAATTGCCATGAGTTCAAGGCCACCCTGAGACTACCTAGTGAATGCCAGGTCAACCTGAGCTAGAGTGAGATCCTACCTCGAAAAACAAAACCAAACACACACACGCACACATGCACACACGCACGCACTCACAAAAAAAAAAAAAAAAAAAAAAAAAAAAAAAAAAAAACCCTTGACAGGCCTGCCCAAGACCTTTAGAAGCACACTCTGCAGGAAACCAGAGTTAGGCTCCAGGATTACTTCCCACCTCCATGAGGACAGACAGGAAGGTGGGACTTGTTCTCTGGGGACTTCTGGGTCTTTAAGGGAGCTCAGCTGTCACAGACCGATTACAATTCATGTGATCCTGGGTTTTCACACACAGAATAGAAGAGGACAGGGCAAACAGACCTAATTGTCACCCCTAGTGCTCTGACTACTTTACTAGATAAGGTTTACTTACTAAAAACTAAAGCCCAGATTTTAAAACATCTGCAAGCCAGTCTCTAGACTATGTAGCCCTGATGCAGAGGACGCTCAGGGCTCAGCACCACATGAGGGAGTCTTTCTATCTGCCCTATATCCCTGTTGCTGCCGTTGCTATTTCCATCAGTTCCCTCTGGTTGGGTACCCAGAGGAGGCAGAGCGGGTCACCTCCTCCGCTAAGACTCCAGGGGACAGGTAGAAAGGCAGGAGGAGAGAAAATGGGGCCTTGCAGCTTGCTGTCTGAGTGTGTATCCTCTGGTCTGTTCTGAATCCCAGGGCTAGCATGGCACTAGCTCTGGGCCACAGGTCTTGAGCACCGCCCCCCACCCTGTCCCTGCTGGACACCTCAAGCTCCCAATGCCCAGACACAGAGGTGAAGCCTGCCAAGGCAGGGTGTCAGTGGCTTCACTTGATGTTCTGTCTATACCAGCCCCAAACCAGGACTGGGTATAAATCAAAGACCCCTTGGGAGGCCCCTATGCCATCCCCCAACTTCTAGCAGCTGGCTCAGGCTAATCCAGCCCTACCTGCCTTGCCATGCCCTCCTGCAGCTGGGAGCAGAACGGAGGTTCTGCCAACACTGGGTACTGGCCTGTAGCCTCGGTTCCGGGGCTGAACAGACAAGGGATACCATTGAACTTTACTCCGGGCAGGGGGCCCAGAATCCCTGCCTGGGATGAGGGCCAGTTAAACCCAGAGTAGCTGAGCCCCAGGAGGGACTCACAAAGGGGAAGCTTCAGGGCAGAGGTATGAAACAATGCCCCAAGTCCTCATTTGAACCCCAATGTGACCAGAGAACCACTACTGCCCCTGGCCTGTATGAAGCCATCTGCAGAATAAGAGAGTTCCCTCTGCTTTCCTCCCCAGGTCTGGTGGGAGAAGTTAATATAAATGTTGAGGGAGGCTGGGCATAGTGGCACATGCTTTTAATCCCAGCACTCTGGAGGCTAAGGTAGGAGGACTTCTGTGAGTTCGAGGGCACCCTGAGACTACATAGTGAATTCCAGGTCAGCCTGTGCTAGAGTGAGATCTTGCCTCAAAAAAGAAAGAAAGAAAGAAAGAAAGAAAGAAAGAAGGAAGGAAGGAAGGAAGGAAGGAAGGAAGGAAGGAAGGAAAGAAAGAAAGAAGAAAGAAGGTTTAGGGAGCAATGATCCACAGAAGAGCAAACTCAACTCAACAGACAGGTCAGAAGTGAACATCAGCTCCACTCCATTCTCCATCACATATGACAAGTGAAGAAACTGAGGCACAGAGCCCAGAGAAGCTTCCCCGAGACTCCACAGTGGGTGATCAGGAGCACTCCCCTCTGGAGCCAGGAGGGTGGAAAGCATAGGCTGGGCTTTCAGACCCCTCAGCAGACCCTCCCATGAGACCAAAGCCCCAAATCCTCAACCAGGAGGGCCAGCCCAAAGCAGGGGCGCTTCTTGACTCCAGTTTTGCTGACCAGAGCTGGGCCGCCAGATATCCATCCCAAGGAGATACCTACAAATGACAGATTGGCAGTAGCCAAGATCCCTGCTGTGTCTCTCACACTGATCCAGGCCTTTTTCCAGGGAGGGCTCTAACTACCTAGAGCCCTTGGAATGACCTTGGGCTCAGCAGCCTCTTCCATCAGCAGCTGTGATGGAGACTGTCATGATAGTGGAAGCCTGGCTAAGCCAAGGTTGACTGCCAAGCCACATCCTTTCTGGGTCTCAGCTGCTCCTGAGTCAGCACTGGCCCCTCCCCACTCTCCCTATGGTAGCTGAGAGCTACTATAGAAACAAATCACATCACACAGTGCTTTCCTCTCTCACAGGCCTCCAACAATTCCGTCACCCTTAGATGAAAGCCCAGTCTCCTCATCCTGGCCCAAAAAGGGCCTTCCTGAGCTCAGTCTGCTGTGAGCTCCCCATCTTCCCCACCCCACCCCCACCTTAGCCACACTGGATCTTTTGCTCTCTGAGTTCATTTCCACCTCAGGGCCTTTGCACCAGCTATACTCATGGCCTAGAATGTTCTTTCTGTAGATCTTTTTTTAAAAAAATATTTATTTGTTTATTTATTTAAAAGAGAAAAAAAGGAGAAAGAGGGAGAATGGGCACACCAGGGCCTCCAGCCACTGCAAACAAATTCGAGACACATGTGTCATCTTCTGCATCTGGCTTACATGGATCCTGGGGGATTGAATCTGGGTCCTTGGGTTTCACAGGCAAGTGCCTTAACCACTATGTCATCTCTCCAGACCTTTCTCTAGATCTTTAAATGACTACCTCTGCTGCCATTTAAGGCTCAATTCTGGTGCTTCCTCCCACAGAGGTCTTCTCTGCCCATCCTGCATCTGTCACACTCCTCAAAGCTTCAAAACCCCAAACAGGACTAAAACTTCCCTTCCTATCCAGTTACTTCCTTCCTGCCCTCCTCCCCGACACTAGGATGTCAGCCCAGTGAGAGTGGGGACTTTTCATGTTCATAGATGGCCCCCAGCACCTACCCTATGGTCGGCACACAGGGCTACTTTATAAATATTTGTTGACTGAGTGACCTGGATTAATCATCATTTCTGCTTCAGGCAGGAGCTAAACAAGATCTCAACCTTGTGCCCCAAGTCACAAAGCTAGAAAGCAGCAAAGCCACTGTAGGAAGGGACAGTCCTATGAGCCTTTCAATCCTGAGGTCCAAGTCAGGAGCTGCGAGAAGTCCTAGGACAGGGTGAGAGGTGAGGCCAGCAGGAGGCTCCAGGCCCACTTGCTCTGTGGATTATAGGGTGAGCGTATGGGCACAAGCACCTGTGCGTCTGTCTGCACACACCAGCGTGTGTGAGTTCATATATGTGTAAAACAGCACAGAAGGAAGTGGGCAGCCTTAATGAAGCAGTTCCTCTGGATGGCAACTTAGGGTGAGGATCCTACAGACTTGCAAGTTTAAGGGCAGCCAGACTACATCACTGGGCATCCAGCGTGGAAAATCTAGGGTCAAGGTCGGGACAGCTCAGCCCTTCAGGCTGGGATGGTGATAGGGAAGAGAGGCACCCACACTGACCATAGCCGTCTGTACCAGTAGCAGAAAGGGCTAGATGCTCAGGTATAGCCCACTTGGTGTGATTGGGAGCTGGGTGCTGAGCACTGCCTGGAACAGCCAGAATCTAAACCTACGCAGTGTCCAAGGGTGCTGGATGCAGGCTCAGCATGCAAAAGGGGCTGGGAACATCAGTATCAAGATGAAGCTGAGCCCTCGGCTGTCCCAGGGAAGGGCCTGGGAGCCAGGATCCTCTGGTTTTGCCTTCAGTGTGCTGAGGAACTTGGACAGATGAACCCTCTCTCTGGCCTTACTTCCCCACATATATTAGATTTGGGACACTCCCAAGCCAGGAGCACCTGATGGCACTGGGAGCTCCTCCCAGGTGGACTCTCACCTACACACAGCATCCTCGGTCTCTCTGGGGAGGCTCACAGGCCCCTAAAGCCCACGCAGGGGCCCAAGACCTGAGTGCCAATCTGCCAAGTCCCCAAGAACCTGCCACCTAAGACACCAGACATTAAAGAGAGCTCCCCCAGGGTACCCTGGCAAACAAAGAGGGAAAGCTTTCACTTTTAGACCTGCTGTCTGCCCTTGAGCACCCTCCCCACTGGCTCCATTGCCTTCCCACCATTCCTGCTGCACTAACAGGCTCCCTGGCATATCTAGATGTTAGCACAAGGCTCCATAATTAGGTTCTTCAGAGAGAGACAAGGACACCAAACATGACAATATCCAGCGTGGTCACACACACACGCCTTTAATCCAAGTACTCAGGAGGCAGAGGGAGGAGGATCGCCATGAGTTTAAGGCCACCCTGAGACTACATTGTGAATTCCAGGTCAGCCTGGCCTACAGTAAGACTCTATTTTGGGGGTGAGGGGAGGAACCATGACAATAAAAGTGAAGGCTGGCTGGCAGGGAGGAGTACTCAGAAGAGACCCCAGCCAGCTCTGCCCCTCTTAAGCTTGGGGCTCAAGCTGGTCAGGCCTAGGCACTCCAGAGATCCACAGGAACATGCTGAACCACTGACAGCATGGGTAACAGGACGCTGCTAGAAGACCCCTGGCTGGGGTCACTGGGTCACATAGCTCGCCACCCGCCCCCACCACCAGCCTCTGCTAGCCAAGGAATAGAAGTCAGTCTCCTCCTGACCTAGAACTCCAGGCACCCCACTCCCCAGGCCAGGTTAACCTCGACACGTGTCTCAACATCCCAATTCCCAGGGAGGATGCTAGGATAATATGCAGGCTATATCTACCCAGGAGCCTCAGGAACTTTTCTGCTCTCCACCAGCACTGTGATCTCCATAAAACGAGACATGCTAATAGCACCTGCCTCACTGCTGCCCTGTGCCCAGCAGTGGTGCCCAGAAGAGCAGTACACAGCACAGGCCGTTCAGCCCTGTGCCCAGCAGTGGTGCCCAGAAGAGCAGTACACAGCACAGGCCGTTCAGCCCTGGACATAGTCGTTCCTGACAGCTGACAGAGAAGGTTCCAAGACAAGGGCTTCAGGGGCCCAACGTGAGGTAGGAAAGAGAACAACTCCTGTGGAGCCAAGTGGAAAGACAGAGGGAACCCTTACCCTTCCTCAGATAGGCAGAGACCCCACAACCTTGGCCACACAAGCACTTCCACCCAGAGCCAGTCTCACATCTGTCTCCCCACCTCATGTCACATAGACCACATCAGATGTCAAGTAAAAGCCAGGAACCTGGGCCTCCCTTCAAAGCATATATCCCCATCAGGCAGTGACTCAGCCCCATCTCTGGTCAGCTGCTAGAGAACCAGCCTCTGCCTTGGGCTATAGTGGTCCAGAAGGCCTCTCTGTCACGGTTGGACAGTCAGAGGGCCCCAGGGATGGGTGCACATTTGCATCCATCTGCAAGTGCCCACTGGGACTCTGAAGGCCGCTCCTCAAAGGTCATTTCTTGACATCTTCCAGCTTGTTTCTCTCCTCTGCCCCTCAGCCAATTGGCACCCTCATTTGCTTAGTATTTGCATATATTTGCATGTGGCTTTGGAGAACCCTTAACACTAATGAAATCCACAACGTCTGTGATCAAATCCCAAAGCACCTGTAGATCAGGTAACTCCATCCCCTGCTGATCTCCCTGCAAGGTGAGCCCTACACCCTGGAACCAGAAAGCACCAGGCTGTCCGGCCTGATGCAGGGAATCTACTGTCACTTTACACTGGTCTGCCTCCCACCAACCTCAGAGGGCACCTGGGACTCATCCTGCTTCCAGAACCCACATCTGACACACGGTCTTTGTGCTGAGTCAGATCCTGGAACTACAGGAGACTGACCAGGTACAAAAGTCCTGCCAACCAGCCCTCCCTAGAGGGGTGTGGATGGAGGGAGGGAGCCAAAGTCAGGGCAATTACCCTAGTCTCCTTGAACAACCAAGAGATGTGACCAAGACAGCCATGGTGGCACATGCCTTTAATCTCAGCACTTGGGAGGCAGAGGTAGGAGGATCATCATGAGTTCAAGGCCACCCTGAGACTACATAGTGAATTCCAGGCCAGCTTGAGTGAGCTCAAAAAACAAAAACAAACAGACAAAAAAAAAAAAAAAAAGACACAGAGAGAAGTGACCCTCCCCTCTCTGCCCACACATCAGGCATTCATGTTCCTTACTGGCACCCCCAAAGAACCCCTGCACCCTCCCAGCCTCCTTCCCCTGTGGTCTTCTTCCCCACCCTCCATAGCCCATCACTGCTTAGAGCCTTTTAACCTTCCCTGCCACTCCCCCCCCTTCCTCACCATCCCTTTTTCCTGGCCTCTCCTGGCTCTGCTTTAGAATTTCAGCTTGGATACAGAGGTTGTGACCTCCAGAAAGGAATATCACAGCATGTGACAGGAAGTAGGTATTCTATGATTGCAGTTCTGTCACCCTTGGCCCACTGAGGAGAAAGTTGGGCACTGGTAAAACTTCATGCCTCAATGAGCAGTGCAAGGGACAGGGGCAGGGGAGTTAACACCCTGAGCAGCCAAAAATACGCAGGTAGCAGTCTGGAAAAGGGGAAGAGTGGGTTAGGGCAGGTCTGGGAGGAAGATGGGAGCCCCATGTTGGGGAAGTTGAGTTAGAGCTGTCTGGTAGACCTGAAAGTTGAGGTGGAGAGAGGTTCCTGGGACTTGGGGGAGGAGACAAGGCTGGGGACACAGACATGGGTGCGGACAGACCTGGATGCAAGCAATGTGAAGTCCTGGCAAGGCAGCTATGCAGGGGTTGAGTCCTGTGGGGGGGGGGTCCCATATCAAGGAGGGGAGGGAGCCAGCAATGCTGAGGAGCAGCCCACAAGGTGGGAGGCTGTGGTAGTTAATCTCTTCCATTTTTTGTTTTTGTTTTTTCAAGGTACAGATTCATTGTAGCCCAGGCTGACCTGGAATTCACTATATAGTCTCAGGGTGGCCTCAAACTCACATCGATTAACCTATCTGCCTCCCAAGTGTTAGGATTAAAGATGTAGTTAATCTTACTGTCAATTTGATGGGATTTAGAATGGTCATGAAAGCAAACCTCTGGGCATGTCTGTGAGAGAGTTCCTAGATGGGTTAACTGAGGTGGGAAGACCTACCCTAGATGTGTGTGCTACCATTGTGGGCTGGAGCCATGGGCTGAATAAAAGAGAGCTGAGCAGCGTTCATCTCTTCATCCTTGGTGTGTATGCAGTATAACCAGCCAACTCAAGCTCCTGCCTCAGTGCCATCCCCACCATGATGGACTGTACCCCCAAACGTGAGCCAAAATAAACCCTTCCTTCCTTAAGTTGCTTTTGTGAGGTACTTCATCACAGCAGCAAGAAAAGTAACCAACACAGAGGCTAACAGGAGAATGAGTGCCCTGGAAGCCAAGGAGGTGAAGACCAGGAACTGGGCTCTGGTACAGCATCATGGGGTCACTGGTGACCTTGAGAAGAGGTCGGGGAGTGCAGGGATGAGCATCCAACTGGAGTGGAATCAGAAAGAGAGCGAGAACTAGTCTGGATACCCTTTCTAGGAACTTGGCTGGAGAGGATAGGACAGAGAGAGCTGTGCTGGCTGGAGAAGACAAGGGAGAACTTTTTGAGAAGAAACAACATGATCTAGTAGAGGGGGAACCAGTGATGCAGAAGGGCACTTGCTGAACACTTTCCTTAAACAGGAACAAGGGGGACAAGATCTGGTGCACAGGTAGAGGGGTGGCCTTAGGCAGGGACAAGATACCTAACCCACAGTGGTAGGAGGAAGGCAGGGCAGGGGGCAGAAACGGGAAGGTGCCTGAGCATAGTGCTAAGGAGGTGGGCAAGAAGAGGCTGGTTGAGATCTGAAGAGGCAGTATGAAGCAGCCATTAGCAAGGGGCAAAGCAGTGCTGGGAGTACTGGGTAGCCCCAGGCCTGTGCGACTTTGTGGCCTCAGTTTACAGTGAAAGCAGTCTGTTCAGTTGTGGTTGTCCTCAGGCTGGAGTTAGCCAAACTCTGGGTTTCACTAGGGTCAGATTTTGCCAAGTCTAAAGAAGGAAGTGGAAGCCAAGTGAGGTAGCCCATGCCTTTAATCCCAGCACTCGGGAGGCAGAGGTAGGATCGCTGTGAGTTCGAGGCCAGAATTGAGGCAGTCTGGGACTACAGAGTGAGTTTCAGGTCAGCCTGGGCTAGAGTGAGACCCTACCTAGAAAAAATAAAAAAGAAGGAGGAGGAAGAGAAGCAGCAGCAGATGTTATAATCTGCAAGAGAGTGTCGCCTGACTTCTGCAAGGGCAGCTACCTCTGAGTTGCTCCTCCCCTGTTCAAGTCCCCCTGCAGGTGCCTAGAAACCCACCACCCACTTCCACCACGTGTGGTGTGAGGTGTTCCTAGGTCCTCATCACCAAGGATCTTCAGAGAGGGAAGCAGCTTCCTTAGGTGCACATTCTTCTGATGCAGAAGGCGCCTCAGACCTCGCACACCCAAAGTCACCATTATACTTCCCAAGCCGCCAGCAGCTGCCCAGTGTCTGCCTCTAGCCTGACAATGGAACTGTCCATCTGCCTCCAGTCTCTTTCTCCATCCCTTCCTTCTCCGGACTCCTGTCCCAGTAGACCAGCCAGCCGCCCAGCTCATCCTCTCCATGAAGCCTGTCGCACACAGAGCAGGCCTGCACCCAGCTCCCCAGCACCTTGTGCTGCACAACATCACAGCCATCTGACTGGTCTCCACTGACCCAACCAATCTAACCCCTCCCCTCAGAGCACCTTCCCCATCACCAGCCTCGATGAGACCTTACAGGAGCTCCCAGGCTCCTAGGGGAAGAGCTTCATGTCAGCTATGGTCTGAGCCCTTCTCCTCCATGTCCCTCCTCCCCCTTGCTCCCATCTCAGTCTTTCCTTCTCCCCTCATCCACCGCACTTGCCCCACTGAAGCTACAAGACTAATCAGTGTCCACTGGATCTCCTTTCTCTGGCATCTGATGATAAAATGTTTGATCACTTTTGCTGATATGGAGATGCACATCCCTGGTGCAGGGATGCCCATGTGTGTAAAACTTCTAGAGATAGTTAAAGAGGAGAAATAGGGTTAAAAGTAAAGAGACCCTGAGCCAAACGGCCTAACATACCACCGCCTATCATAGGACAGGCTAATGCCATGTGGTGTGACACAGAGAAGGACACATCACCACCTATGGGATATGCCCCAAATGTTTAACCTGAATCTGATCAGAAGCAGCAAGCAAGAAAAAAAATTCAGAATGTGGAGGACACCACAAGACTTCAAAATTGACAATTTTATTTAAAGGAAAATTTTAAACTGTTTCAAACTCAGGGGATTTGGGCTGGAGATCTAGCTTAGTTGGTAGAATGCTTGCCTCTTGTGCACAAAGCCCTGGTTCCATCCCCACCACAACATAAACTGGGTTTGGTGGTGTACACCTGAAGATCAGAAATTCAAGGTCAATCTCTGATATGAAATGAGTTGAAGGCCAGCTTGGGCTACATAAGACTCTGTCTCCAAGGAGAAAAAGAAAAGTCAGGGATTAATCCAAATTGAAAACATAATAACTAAATGCAATGTATGCTCCTTGATCAAAAGAAAATTTCAACAGCTAACAGGGACATTACTGGGACAACTAGAGAAACTCGTATATGAACTAAATATTAGGTCAAATTACATCATTACTAAATTTCTCAGGGATGATAATAGCATAGCCATTTTGCAGGGAAAAAAAATGTCCTTGACTCAGAAAATTCATGCTAGAGTATTTTGAGGTAAAATATTATAATGTCCATCTGCAATTTTCAAAAGACTGAAGAAAGGGGCTGGAGAGATGGCTTAACAGTTAAGGTGCTTGCCTGCGAAGCCTAAGAACCCAGGTTCGATTCCCCAGATCCCACACAAGCAAGATGCACAAGGTGCCACATGCGCCTGAAGTTCCTTTGCAAAGGCTAGAGGCCTGGCACCCGCTCTCCCCCCACCACCACCATCTCTCTCTAATGAATAAATTAATAAATTTTTAAAAGATTGAAAGAGAGACAGAGAGAAAACAAATGTGGCCAAATGTTAGCCTTAGGAAGCCTAGGCTTCTAGGTGAACAAGGTAACAGTGGGCATTCATCATACTATAGGGTATGACAAGCTAGTATGGCAGGAGGAGGAAGAGGGTGAAGGAAAGTGCACCAAAGAGGACTGCTACAAGATGGGCTTTCTAAGCAGGAGGCGGGGAAGGAAAAGGATACTCCTGTCTACTCCTGCCTCTGAGCAGCCCACAAACCAGGTAAGCTGGCTCATAAGCCAGCCCAGCCCACCCCACCTCTCAAATATCCTTCCAGGGGCGACAGCCTGAGTGTATCCTCCTATGCAAGGAGCCAGGCTAAATATGGAGCCCCAGACATAAGATACTGCTCAAAACAGATTTTCCTGGAAAAGACCATCTGGCAGAAGAGGTCTAGAGCATCGTCTGTTGAGGGAAGCTGAATCGGCTGACAACCGAAGAAGGATGCCTTCATCCGACCTTCCCAGGAGACCCCAATGTAAGGCCTTGGCATCCCCCAAGGTCACTCCCGCCCAAATGGAGAGATTCATGGGCAGAGATTCCCTGTCCTAAGTTTTATCTTCAAAGAAGAGGTGGTGGCTAAGGACACGGGTCTGCACATTGTAAAGTTCTGCCTAAGTAGAAGTCCTGCCTTTGCTACTTAGCCAGGGTTTTTGTTTTTAATATGTTGTTTATTTACTTGTAAGCAGAGAAAGAGAGAGAGAATAGAGAAAAGAAAGACAGACAGACAGGGAGAATGGGCATGCCACGGCACTGCAAACAAACTCCAGATGCCTGCACTACTTTGTGCATCTGGCTTTACATGGGTATTGGGGAATCGAACCCTGGTCATTAGGCTTTGCAGCAAGCACCTTAAATGCTGAGCCATCTCTCCAGGCCATTAGCCAAATTTTTCAAGCAGACAAAATCTCCAGCCCAATATGCTCTTCCACAAAATGGGAACTATGGGGTTACCACCTTCTGAAGGCTCATACATGTTAGGTACCCTGCACAGTGGCCATGATTCATAGATGGAAATTGGGTAGGGTATGACATCCCCTAGACCTTCTCTCTGAGCTCTGGCAAGAGCAGGAAGTTGGGCTGGAGAGATGTCTCAACAGTTAAAGGCACTTTCTTGAAAATCCTGACAGCCCAGGATTTCAATTCCCAAGTACCCACGTAAAGCCAGATGCACAAAGTAACATGCATCTGGAGTTCATTTTCAGTGGCAAGAGGTCTTGGTGTACCTATATTCTTCCTCTTCCCCGCCCCCCTCAAATTAAATAACCATATTTTTAAAAAATTATTGACAACTGCTATACTTACAGACAATAAACCATGATATTTCCCTCCCCTCCCCCATTTTCCATTCACAACTCTGCTCTCCATCATATCCCCTCCCTCTCTCCGTTAGTATCTCTTTTATTAAATAACTATATTTTAAAGCAGGAAGTTGGAAGTCAGGCACAGTGGTGCACTTGAGAGGCTGATGTAGAAGGATTGCCATAAGTTCAAGACCAGCCTGGGGCTACAGAGTGAATTCCAGGTCAGCCTGGGCTAGAATGAGATCTTACCTCAAAAACAAACAAAAAAGAGACCAGGAAGTTGGGAGCTGGCTCAGCTGTTAAGAAAACTTCCTAGGCAAGCATGAATGAGGGCCTGAGGAGTGTTTGATCCCTGAGACCCACATAAGCAGCTGGGCATGGCCATGCATGTGTGCATCCCCAATCCTGTAGGGGAGCAAAAGTCCAAGAATCACCAGAGCTCTTGAAAAGAAAAAAAGAAAGAAAGAGACAGTAAGCTCCAGGACCAGTAAGAGACTCTGGCTCAAATAAGAATGGGCAAAAGAACAATGGAGCCGACACTCATTCTACTCCAGGCACTGAAGGTGAGCACACCTCACCACAACAGAACACAGGGCACCACATGGGCACACATATATGCATATACCACACATAAAAAAAAAAAAGGCAGGAAGTCCTTTCCAGATATCCTTGCTCCCTCTCCCTGAGAACAACTCTGGAGGGTGGGCACTATTGGTCAGGTCTGCCCCTGCCCAGTGGTCAGACCAGGATGACAGGGGGAGACCTCTCCACTGGGCATACAGGGTATTCCCAGAGCCACGGGGACAAATCGCACAAGCATTGAGACTTCAACCCTGCAAGATGCAAGCCACACCAGTAGAAGAGCCCATCCAAGGACACCTCAGCCATCCCTCACCTTCTAGCTTGACCACACCCACTCACCCCCTATGTAGGAACCCCCTGAGAGCTTTGGTTACATCCTAAGGGCCTGCCATGGTCCACTAGTACCAAACTTTGTAGTCACCCCACTCAAAACCCAGTCCCTAACAACACAGAGAAACTAATTGGAAAGAAGAAGGGATTCAATGGAAGGCGGGTTTGAGAAGGGGACAATGGGAATGGTGGGAGGGAATTATTATGGTTTGTGGTCTATACTTACAGAAGTTGTTAATAAAAGTTTTTTTAAAAAAGGTCCCTGACACCACGTGTCAAGGGAAGGGGCTCTGGGAGGGCAGCTGTCGGCAGAGCCCTGAGGGGTCAGAGGGAGCAGTTGCCCCATTTTCCTGATCTAGAGGTCCCGGGTCACAGCTTCTCCGGGGAGGACTGCAAGAACTGCATCTGCCCAGCGCTGGGGGTGGACTTGATGGTGGTCCTCGTGCCCCTGGCCTATCATCCTTCAGGATGCCTGAGTAGCACTCATTAAACAGCTCTTTCCTTGAGGCTCTGGAAGACGGAGCCCTCTCCAGCCAGGAACTGCTCTCCTGGACTGGTCAAACCTGGATCTGTCTCCCTGGGCCCCGTTAGCCCTGCCTGCTTGTCAGGAGTCTTACACCCTCTACCATTACAAATGCTGCATCTGTCCCCAGCTCTCTTTCTGGGCCCCACAAGATGGCCCCAAGACAAAGGGGTTGGCATTGGGCAGTAGCCCCCAGGGCCTGTGCGGAGGAAACAATACCCCCAGGTCTCATTCCAGGGAGCCCCAGATCCTCCAGGGACGGAAGGAATCTAGAAAGGGGCCAGATGGGCAAGGTGGTCGCCACATGTGGATTCTCTGCCCCACCCAGACCCAGCAGCCCACTCCAAGGACCCCTCCCTCCCCGATGCTGCCACAGCCGTTCGGTGCCGCCAAGCCTTGCCTGTCGCCTGCCACGCCCCCATGGCAGCCCCAGCTCTAGCAGAGCCTGGGAGGCCTGGCCTCCAAGCCTGCCTGTCAAAGTTGGGAAACTGGAAACAGAAATCAATTCTCAAAGCCACTCCGGTTGTGGGGGTGATCTCTGACAGGCCCCAGCACACACAACACCGGCCCATGGACCACCAAACTGCCAGCGGCACCCCGTCAATGCACACGCGGACACTCGGATTATACAAAAGGGGGAGGGGACCGGGAGGCAGAACCCTGGAGACAATTGGGCCGGCAGCCCCGACCCTCCCTGCAGGCGGGACTGGGGCTCTTAGCGGCACCCCTACTCCCTCGGCCCGGTCCTGACCATCTTGGGCTTCCTCTCTCGGCCCTATCTCCATGACAACCGCATCCTCTGCGTGCTCCAGCCTCGGCAGAATTGATCTCGAAATGTAGCTTTGTTAGCAGACCCCCGCGGGCACGGGGCGGAGGGCGGCTCCCGCCACCCAGCCTGCGCCCCTCTCCCTCCGCAGCTCCCTCCGGGGGCCCAGGGGACCCCCAGAGAGCAGGGGCGGGGCGGGGTCCGGAGCAC
This sequence comes from Dipus sagitta, assembly GCA_036346955.1. Lineage (NCBI taxonomy): Eukaryota > Metazoa > Chordata > Mammalia > Rodentia > Dipodidae > Dipus > Dipus sagitta. Next base: position 48,506,280 of record CM070782.1, read on the forward strand.
GCGGGCTTGGGGGGCCCAGCGTCCCGGTGGGGGGCTTCACTCACCGCTCGGGTCCCGGGTCACGGCGGGGCCATGTGGATGCCGCCCCTGGAGCCGCGGAGCTCCCCGCGCCCGCTTCGGTCCCCGCAGGTGCTGGAGCCGCGGCGGCGGAGAGGCTGAGCCGGGAAGAGGGGGGACTGACGGCTGGAGGGCGGGAGGGAGGGAGGGAGGGACGGGCGAAGGAGGAGAGGAGGAGGAGGGAGGAGCGGGAAGGGCGGGGAGCCAGCGGGCGCGCGCAGCCGGGAGGGACGCCGGCCACCCAGCGGGCCCGCCCGCGACGCCCCGGCACCCTGCGCCTCACCTTGTGCGGGGCGCCAGCCCGCCCGCCGGGGAGGACGCCGCCCACCCTGGCCCGCGCGGGGCCCTTTAAGAAAGCGGGGGAGGGGAGCGCCGCGAGGTTCCGCCCCCTCCCAGACCCGCAGGGTCGCTGTCCTCGAACACCCAGCCAGACCAACCACTGACTGATCCGTAGGGCAAGGGTCCTCTCTGGCCCTGGGGGTGGGGGCACCACATCCCCCACCTCCGTCCTCAGCTGCGGAGAGGGTCTGTCCCTCCTTGGCCCCAGCCCCCAAACACCCACTCCCGGCCCTAGAGGAGAGGTGTGAAGGAAGCCTAGGGGGAGGGTCTCAGAGGGGAGGTGACACCTCGAAGGTACTGACAGACTTGAGAGTGACAAGGGGAGTTGGGGAGAGCTGGAAGGGGCAGGAGGGAAAAGGGACAAAGGAGAGAGACCCCCCCCAGTGGAGGTGGGTGTGAGGATTATATCCAAGCCTGTTGCTAGGCTCAGGGTCGGGTCAGGGAAGCCACCTGAAGCAGACAAAGGTAACGGGGAAACAGAGAGCTCTCTGCGGTGTGGAAGACACCTCCCAAGGGACCTGCCCTGGCCTCTCCCCAGTTGATAGTCATGACCTTGAAGGGCCCCTCACCTCAGGACTGCAGCTCCCAGTGGGAGAATCTTATGGAGCAAGACACTATCTCTCAGAGAGATGCTGGTGGACCCCCAACCCTAGGATCTAAGAAGAGCGGAAGGAGGGAAGGTGGACAGTCCCAATTGTTGGGAGAGGGAGAGTCGGGCTCCACCACAGGAGGCCATATTCCACTTCTCTCCTGCCCCCCACTCCCAGGAAGGCTGTTCACCAAACCCAGGATCTTCCCTTTCTCCACAGGCATGGAACCTGGTCCTGCAGTGTTCAAGTGAACTCTTACTCAGGGAGCTGGAAAGATTGTAAGAGCCACAGAGTGGGTAGGAATACCCTGAGGCACGTGTCCTTCCCCAGGCCACAGGGGCTGACTGAGGCCTTCATGACCCCCACCCCCCTACAGTGAATAACACAAGCCCACTGAGGAGGGTCCCCAGGGTGAAGGGAGCTGGGGGGAGGGGATCAAAGAGTATTACTGCTCTGTCTTAAAGGAACCCCAAACCAGCTCTCATCACCCAACCTTCACACACTCCATGACCCCCATCATCAAAACCACCGGCACAGAACAGATATGCAGGTTGGATGTTGCACAAGAGTGGACAGACTGCTGGAATTTACCTATCCTCCGCTCGCCATGCCATGAGTCTGGTTGTGCACACCAAGGTGGCGGCCCTCTCCACGCCTGCCTAGCCAGGTCCAACTGGAACGGCCGCTGTCTTGTACGATTGTACAAAGCTACCGACTGTGGCCCAGGCCTCATGCATAGTAGCAATGCTAAGTCTAATTTTCAAACCACATCATCACTTCCCACAGGGTTTGATGAAGTTCCCTGACTTGGGACTCCCTCCCACCATGCTTTCAGGACACTTCCCTAGGGGAGCCTCCTGGTTCCTAGGTGCTTGACCTTCTCCCGACCACCTGCCAGGCTCCCCCAAAAGCCCACCTAAGTACAGTGTGACTCTTAGATCAGACCCAGACCTCGTGATGACTGAGTCCCCACCTACACCCAGTCCCTTGGACCGCCTAGTCCTCCTGGCACGCCTTCATCCACCCAGAGTACTCCTGGGACACACGCTTGCTTCCCTTTCTGTCCATCCCACATCCAACTCTTGACGAAGCCTGAGACATCCCACCTTTGTGCCAAGCTGACAGCTTCTCGCCAGCTTCAGCACAGCTACCTCTCCCCATCACTGCGGCCTCTCAACTGTTCCCGGACCCGATCTGGACATTCCCACATCCCCATCACTCCTGCACAGAAGCCACAGGGATCCCGTGAAATGGACAGACACGCCCCCACACACACACTGCTTACAGTCCTCTGCCAGTCACCCCCTCTGTCCCCAGCTCCTCCGTAACCTTGCCATCCGTCAGCCGAACTGACTTCCTCACTCACCCTCTCACTCTCCAGGAATGCTCTGACCTCAGGCCTTTGTCCACACTGTTTCCTCTGCTGAAAACATTCCTCCCCCGGGTGTCTGCATGGCTTATGGCCCCATCAGCTCTCCACTCAGATGTCACCTCCCCTACCGCTTCTGCTTCCCAGCCACGTGTCCCATTGCCCTGCTCCCTTCCCTTCTAACGTTTGTGTGCATCCATGTTTACTTGCTTATACTGACTTCTGTGTCCCTGGCCACCATCTCCTACACTTTGAGCTCCATGGGGGCTAGAATTGTTCGTTCACTTCCATATCCCCTGGGAACTGGGCATCATAGACATTCAGATGATGAGCCCATCCGCAGATAAAGAATGACAGTGCCGGCTGGAGAGATTGCTCAGTGGTTAAGACACTTGCCTGCAAAACCTGAGGACCCAAGTTCGATTCCCCAGTACACTAGAAAAGCCAGATGCACAAAGCGACACAAGTGTCTGGAGTTCATTTGCACTGGTAGAAGTCCTTGGCACACTCATTCTCTCTCCCTCCTCCCATCCCTCTCTCTCTCGCTCTTCCCTCTGCTTGCAAATAAATAAATAAAGTTTGTTGATATTTAAAAAAAGAATGACAGCAACTGCACATGCTAAAAAGGGCTTTGAAACAAACAAATGAAAAAGCAAAACAGGAGCGTAACAGTCCCTTGCCAGTAGGGTGAAGGCTACTTCAGCAATGGTCAGGGACGGCCACTCTCAGGACGTGACCACTGGCTGGGCAGGCATCCATCCAGGCTACCCAGTGCCATGGCTTCCGCATCACAGCCTGTACTCTGGCACTATGTGGAGGAAAGATAGCACCTCCATGACATCAAGATCCCTCTCTCAACTGTGAGTCCCCAAATCTGCTTTGAGCCAAGGTTAGGACACAGTAGGCGCCCACAAGGTACTGAGCCAAGAATGAATGAGCATGAGCCTCAGCTAAGTCCCTGCACGGGCCAGGACTCTGGGGCAGAGGAGGGCATATGACAGACACCTAGGCAGGAAGCTGCACAGGATAGGGTGTCCCTGAAGAATGAGTGTCATGCGAAACCAGGATGCTGCTAAGACTCCTGTGTCCTCCAGGAAGGGGGCAGGGAAGACCCTTCCTCCTGGACAGAATCTGGCTAGAAGCACCAGCAAGTGAGAGGTGGGAGCAATCTCCCAATGAGTACAAGGCCAGGGCAGAGTAGGACAGGCTGCTGCAGCTCAGGCCTGCCCACTGCCTGTGCCCCAGCCAGCGGCCCCTGTCAGCTAGGGGGCCAGAGCAGTGGACAAAGCCCCAGGGAGTGCCAGGGACTTGCAGTGCCTAGAGCCAGCAGGCTGTGAGCCCAGGGCACAGCAGTGCGAGGCCCAGAACACTCCATCTGAGGGCCTTTGTGGGGCCCTGGAGCTGGTCCAGAGGAGTGTCAGGAACTGGCCATGGTGGCATGAGGTGGGCACCCCCTGCTTCCTGGGCCATCCAAGCCTGAGCAATGGGGAAATGGGGAGGACACCCATCTGCCCTCCTTTCAAATCTCCACTTCCAAATCTATGGGATGCAGCTGCACCCCGTCCCAGATGTTGGTGCTGCTAGGACTAGAGTGGTCAGCGGGTCCCACTCACTCCTAAGCCCTGGGAGGACTCAGCTACAAGCAGGCCTCCCCTCACCCCGAGCGCACTCTTCAAGAAGCCCTGGCAGGAGTTAACAGGCCAAGCTTTCTTCCAAAGCAGAGGGACACCTGGCATGTCCGGTCCTGCCCAGGCAGGCACCGCCAAGACAGCAGGTTCCGGTGAGGGGGAGCTGGAGCTGGGAGCCAGGCCAGGCGAGAGCGGCTCTCTGCCTCTCTCTCCTGGCAGTACCCTGAATTGCAGCGCCTAACTTCACTGGAACAAGCGTGGACAAGGAGATCTCGGGCCCGGGGCCTCTCTCGCACTGAGACAGGGGCAAGGGAGCCCCAAGAGGTCATACGCGTCATCTATCCGCCTCAACACCAGGAAAATCGCTCCTGACTTCCAGCAGCAGTTGATCCTCAGTCGTGACGCTCGTCCCTCTGGAGGTCCTTCATCGAGTCCAAGCTGCGCATACTCTCCACTTCTCTTAGGCTGTTTCCTAAGACCATGTATCGTCTTTCACAAACAGATGGAAAACCCTGAATATCCCATGGTGACCAAGCCCCTCTTCCATAGGCCTACGACCACAGAGAACTGAGAAGGACGCGGGCACCTCGCGCCGCGACCTCCACCGCAGCAGGGGAGGTGGGCCCGCAAAGGATCCCAACAATGAGGCTCTTTTGGAGTCTTGACGCCACCTTCTGGTGGCTTCCGGAATTGCACCCGTCCCACCCGGCAGAAACCCGCCAAGACCTGCCGTTTATTACACTCGTGGGCTGGGTTTCTAACAAGTTCTTTTTTTCTTGCCAGGGGATGGCGGGGCGGGGGGGGGGGGGTTGAGTAGGGAGAGGTAAACAGGCTCTCATGTAGCCTGGGTTGTTCTTGAACTGTATGTAGACGGTGTTGGCCTTGAACTCCTGAACTTCCTACCTCCACCTAGTACGTTCAGGGATTAGATGTGTTCACCTCCAGCTGGGCTTTCCTGCCAAGTTCTTGGCGCACATTAACTCACATGCTCACAGCACCCCATGAAGTGGACGTTATTAGTCCCATTTCACCTGTGAGGTGAGTTGCTTACTGACCATCAAGCGACTTGCACAGGCCTCTCTTTCTGGAACTGTAGCTAGAATCTAGCACATGTGCTGGAGGGAGAAGCTCCCACTTCCAACACTGAAGACATTTCAAGGTTGCTGGCAGCTCTGGTTACAGCAGGGTCCTTCCGTCTGCGTGGCTTCATTCCTGTCCAAGCTCCACGCCACTTCACCCATAGCTTAAGAGTTCCCTGGGGCAGTCCCGTGTGCCTATCACCGTAGTCAGTGCTGTCTGTGCACCAGCACCTCTCACTCCAGTGCTATTCCTGAGGACACCCACCCCTCACCCCACATGCCTTTCCTGTACCCTGCCCCAGAGCAGGGACTCAGAGAGGTGTATTGTAAATGGTTGCAAGTACCAGAGCCAATCCAAGCTGACTTCAGCGAAAAGGGGCTGTGTCAAAGAAGTGCCAAGGAGTAGCTCCAGCCACAGACTGTGAAGAAGCAGGCTGTAATGTCCTCATCCCTGCTATAGCCCAGCACCCCAGCATCCCTACACGACTTCCTTTCCAGGCAAGTCCCTCCAACATTGTCTCAGTGGCTGGCTGAGGCAGCCCTAAACTCCCATCCACCTTTGAGGCACCATACCTTACCTGCCCTGACAGCTGAAAATGATCAACAGTGTCAGGATTCAGAGTCCTGGCACAGTGAAATGTGCCCAGCCCTGAATCACTCCCTGAGGCCTGAGGTCTCCACCTTCTTGGAGTAAGAAACAGAGTCAGCCCCAGGCCATCCACAGGTGCTGATGGTGGGAGCGGACAAGTCTGGCAGTCATCGACAGAAGGGACCAACTGCTGTCCAGAACACAGCTTGAATCGTACCACACTCCAGACACCCACATTTCCTGGGTTCTTTGTAAAAGATATTTTAATTAATTTATTTATTTGTGAGAAAGAGGCAGAGAGAGAAAGAGAGAGTATAGGTGCACCAGAGCATCCAGCCACTGCAAACGAACTCCAGATGCATGCACCCCCTTGTGCATCTGGCTTATGTGGTTACTGGAGAGTTGAGCAGGGATCCTCTAGCTTTGCAGGCAAATGCCTTAACTGCTATGCCATCTCTCCAGTCCCTCCTGGGTTCTTGTGTATGTGTGTGTGTGTGTGTGTGAGAGAGAGAGAGAGAGAGAGAGAGAGAAAATATGAATTGGCGAGCCAGGGCCTCTAGCCACTGTAATCAAAGTCCAAACACGTGTGCCACCTTGTGTGCATGCATCAACTTGTACGTCTGGCTTATGTGGGTTCTGGGGAGTTGAACCTGGGTCCTTAGGCTTCACAGGCAAGCACCTTAACTCTAAGCCATCTGTCCAGGCCTTTCCTGGGTTCTTAATTCAGTTTTTTTAAATATATTATTTATTTATTTGAGAGAAAGAAAGAGGCAGGGGGTGGGGCACACCAAATGAACTCCAGATGCATGTGCCCCCATGCATCTGGCTTTTGTGGGTTCTAGACAATTGAACCGGGATCCTTTGGCTTTGCAGGCAAATGCCTTAACCGCCAAGCCATTTCTCCAGCCCTTAATTCAGTTTTTGATTGGAAATTCTTTCCCAAATTACCATACTTTTTCCCTGTAAGATTTTAAATGTTTCTGGCATAGATTCAATTGAGAGATGCTCAGACAAACTTCTTTTGAGGGAAAGGTTTATTGGGGGGAGGAGTACACCATGAAAGAGCATGTCAGGATTATGAAGCCAAAGAGAGAGACTGGTTCCGGGGAACAAAAGTAGGTGCCCCTTCTTATAAGTTTTCTAGGAAGGGGGAACGTTTCGTGCCATGTGACCCAGTTTATATGCTAGGAGTCACAGACCTGCTAGATCAGGGTGGAGGGAACCAGGGAGGCACTAGATAGGACTCAAGGCCATAACTCAGATGGCCTTCGTATCCCTGGCAACAAGAGGCTGGTCCTGTTTTCCCATTCGGCCTTGGGCCTCAGGCAACATTTGGCTTCTAAAAGCAACTGCATCTGTGTTCTAACACTCCTTTCCCTCATCTATTCAGCAAATACATATATTGAGCCCTGACCCATAGCAAGCAAGAATGTAGGTGAACCGTATCAGGAAACAAAATGGACAAAAATCCTTGCGGCTCTGAATGGGCCTTCCAGTAGGGGTCAAGGAAGGAAGAAACAATAGACATGATGAACAAGCTACATCTATAACATTATCAACTGTGACAAGGAGAAACAACATTATCATCTGTGATAAGGAGAAACAGGGCAGCAAAAGGATCAGGAGGCCAGAGTGTGACTTAGTGGCAGAGTGCTTGTCTAGCATCCTCAAGGCAGGGTGGTGGGCAAAGAAGAGGAGAGGGACAGGTGAAGGAAGGGTGTTGCCACTTCAGTGAGAGTGTTCCTGAGACACTCTGAAGCTGCCTGTGAACAAGGAAAAGAAAGTGGCAAGGCATATTGGAGAGAACCAAGGAGGAAGAAGTGGTGCAAAGCACCTGTGGTGGGCATGGAATAGAGTGGGCGGCAATGAACAAAAAGAAGGATTCAGGTGATGAAGGCAGAGACACAGGGCCTCATGGACCTTGGTAAGGTCTTTGGCACTTAGTGATATAAGCTACTGAAGAGGTTTGGGACAGGCAGCTGACCTGATTTCACGTTTTTGGTTTTTGGTTGTTTGTTTTGTTTTGGTTTTTGAGGTAGGGTCTCGCTCTAGCCCAAGCTGAACTGGAATTCACTATGTAGTCTCAGGCTGGCTTCAAACTCATAGTGATCCTTGTACCTCAGCCTTCTGAGTGCTGGGATTAAGGATGTGCACCACCACGCTGGGCCTCATTTCTATTTCTACTTATTTTTATTATATATATATATATATATATATATATATATATATATATATATATATTTATTTATTTTATGTGACAGCAAGAGCAAGACAGAGTTGATGCGTCAGGGCCTCCAGCCACTGCATTCGAACGCCAGACACATGTGCTATCTTGTGTGCATGTGTGACCTTGCATGCTTGTGTCACTTTGTGCATATGGCTTACATGAGCTCTGGAGAGTTGAATGTGGGTCCTTAAGCTTCGCAGGCAAGCACCTTCACCGCTAAGCCATCTCTTCAGATGTAAAATTTATATATATATTTATACACACATGTTTTCAAGGTAGGGGTTATACACACATATTTATATATTTATATATATACACACATATGTTTTCAAGGTAGGGGTTCACTCTAGCCCAGGCTGACCTGTAGTTTCAGGGTGGCCTCCAACTCACAGCAATCCTCCTACTTCTGCCTCCCAAATGCTGGGATTAAAGGTGTGTGCCACCACACCCAGCCTAAGATTTTTGGTTTTATCTTGTTTTTGTTTTGTTGTTTTTCAAGGTAGGGTCTTGTCCGACACTGCCAGGCACAGGGTGGAACCTTCAGGAGAGGGGCCTGAGCTTCCAGGCATGGCTAAGGACCCCCAGGCTACAGGAGGCCATTCCACCTTAAATCCCAGCACCTCTGAACTCAGGCTCTGCCCATAGCCCTGTGACCTTTGGCCAGTTGCCTAGGAAACTCCTTATCAGCCAGCAGCCTTCACACAGTCCTGAGACCCTAGATCACCTGACCATCCCCCCCCCCCCCCCCGCCATTGCCTATGTTCTAGAATGAATGTTCCCATATGCCAATTAGGCATCAGAAATGAACTTGGTACATCCAGTCCCCTTAGGGTCCGCCCCCCCACCGTCAGATGCTTATGAACACATTTTCCCTGAGATGGAGAGAGCTGTTCAACTATCTCCCAGGAGTGTTTCTCTCATCACATGCTCACCCACCCCAGTTGCCTGGATGCCTTTAGAGGACCATGACCAGGCCCTGGAGGACACAGGAGCCCACAGCTGGCACCTGAACTGGGGACCCTATGAGACAGGACAGGGTAGGTGAGTGCTCTCCCAGAGGGACTGGGAGACATCAGCCTATGCAGCCTTGCCTCAACGTTTTTGAGGGCTTGCAGGTTTCTCTTTTTCCTCCTTTATTTTCAGTTCATGCCATCGCATGGGACCAGACACAATGAACTGGCAACTGATGTCTCTTGGCGACGCCAGTCTTCAGTACTGACTGAAGGCCAGCCATCCTCTGCCTGGACCCCAACAGCCTGTTGGGTGTTGACAAAAACCCTCTATCTATTTCTCTTTCCTCCATCAAATGGAAGGTATTTTTCCCTTTTTTCCTCCTTTACTTTAATATTGTCTCCCAGTAAATGGAATCACAGATTCGTAGATTACCGGCTCTTCTGAAAGTTAAGGGAATTAAGCTCTCCCAGAGGAAGGCTGGCTCCTTCTGGGAAGTCCTCCAGGTCGCCCCTGGGTTTCTAGGCATCCATGTGGCCCAGACACGTGGACCCACATAGCTTATCTGGCTAGAAAATGAAAAGTTCATGAAGGAAATTTCCCCTCACTCCCTTTAAGCGGCAAAACTACAAGCCAGCTTTGCAAGCGCTCCAAAGCGGCTTGAGTCAGAATCAGGCAGTGGGCTTACATGAGCCCAGTCAATGGCGCCAAGGCTGGTGCAGGCACTATGTCTCCACCTTCTCTCCCAGCAGACCCCAAGTGGACCCCCTCCTTCTTCAGCGGTCTCCCAGCAGTCCTGGAGGCCCCCCTTTTTTCCCCTTCAGGTAGCTGGACTTCTCAGCAGTCTTCTCTGCCAGTCTCAGCCATTATCTCCACTTGTACTAGACCTCCTGACCCCAGGTGAGTGCCGGGGAGCTGGGCGGGGCTGATCTAATGTGTATACAAGTCCTGCCCAGCCTCCGCAGCACCAGTGGCAAGAAAAAAAAGGGGGTTACATTTAACTAAAGCCTATGGTGAACTGAAGTTTTACGTAAAGAATGTCATACTTTGTTACATGATATCATAAATATAATTACTGAGTTTATGTTGTAGGTCAACTTCAACTTACATAGAGGATTATTGAAAACAACAGAATTCTCTCTGAAGTGGTAACATAATTTGTCAGGTATTTAAAAATCATTAAAAAAAAAAAAAAAGCCAGGTGTGGTGGTGCACGCCTTTAATCCCAGCACTCGGGAGGCAGAGGTAGGAGGATTGCCATGAGTTCGAGCCCACCCTGAGACTCCATAGTGAATTCCAGGTCAGCCTGGGCTAGAGTGAGACCCTATCGATAAAAACCAAAAAAAGAAGAAAAAGAAAAAGAAAAGAAAAGAAAAATCATAAAAAAAGAAAAGATTGTAATGTCCTGTTTCTTAAAAGGAGGAAGCAACTGACCTGACTTCTAGGCCAGCCTACCTCAAGATAGCAACAAAATTTGCCTTAGTTACTCCTAATAAAATCATTTCCAAGTGTGTTATTGGTATTAATGACATAAAATTGTCTTTAGACTACTTGCTTGTCAGTGAGTAATAGGATTAATCAATTCAGTGTAGTTTTTCTTAATAGCCTTATAAGAAAGATGGTTAATAATGGGGTGAGATGAATTGATTGAAGGAACTGGAAAGGAATTTTTCAATGTTGGACATAGAATGCTCATTAAAAATGTTTTTTGCGTGGTACTTAGATCAAAATGTTAAAGTATGTGGATAAAAATGTGCATATATAGGAAAGAATTTTCAGGCTAAACCTAAACACCATGCCTAAAGTTAGAGATTTTTCAACCATTCATGAACTCTTAAGGAACAAAAAGCTAATTTTCAGGCTAAAATATGTTGGGATAGCTTGTGTAAACTTTATCAAATTTGAGTCATGGATAAAACATAAAATCTTTTATGTTAATAAAAATTTCTAAGGTAAAATCAATAGCTATCAAGATTAAGCCAAAATCATTGGTTGTCAAATGGTGTCTTTTCTTTCAAAAGGATTTATCAAGGGTTATATTAAAATTTAGCTAGCTGTTTTGGCTCAAAAAAGACCAGATTATGCTCTATCGTATGTAAAGTAATTGTCTCATTTCTGGCATCTTAAGTCCAGTGCTTATAACAAAATTAGCTCTTAAGACATTCCTTGCTTTAGTATTTTAGGGTACATCCTCATGCTCAAACAATGGTCCTCATCTGAGAAAAATAATTTCAAGCTCTGTTGTGCTGTTTCCAATGTTCTCTGGGTAATTGGTACCCACACAGGTATCTGAACTAATCAAAGATGTTTTCAAACACAGGTGCTGAGACTTTATACTGTCTTATTTGTTCCTTTCTAGCACTTTCTAGGTTAAATTAGTTTGTTTGCATATTAATTGGTATCATTTTCAAGACTGGTAACAGGTTCTGCCTATACTTACAAATGTTAGATATTTAAAGTGTGAGATGTGCCTACTTCCTATGCCTCAGATATATGGCTTATGTTGCCACAGTACAACAAAAATTTAAAAGATTGGACAAATTGATTTTAGAAGCTCTTGTGCCATTCTTTAACTAAATCTACTTCAGTAATCAAATGTGCTCTATATGTACATACATCCAGGCTGACATAACTTCCTTTCTAAGTGTGTTAATTACCTGTGTAGAAGCCATAGCCAATTGGAGTCATCGGAGCAAAAAGGGCAAATATTTTGACCTGTGCTCCCAGGTCATGAGGCCACTGGGGATGATGGGACACTTCTACACTGGCCCCCCTGGTAAGTCAGCTGTCTTTCTGAGCAGGGAGGATACAGAGACCCAAACAAATTGGTGTACAGTCTGAAACAGGAGAGTTACAATTGAGGAGCAATCAGTCCTCCTCACTTCCCAAAGAAGGGCAAACTACTTGGCCAGCACAGCTCTGACTCATCCTAACAGACAGAAGACACCAGTAAGCTATGGGGCTACTCCTGGGTCCCTAAAGTCTCTTTGGAGAGCCATTAGTGACCTCTAAAATTAATCCTTAATTAAATTTTGGCTATCTGCATGGTATTAAACACTCAGAGAGAAATGCATAACCAAAGATAAAAATAACTTAAATATATGAATGGCCTTTTAAGTAATATAATAAGAGCTTTCCAAAAGGGGAAACAAACATTAAGACATCTTTTCCCCATAGTTCTAATTCTATAATATGGAAAAACAACTATAGATGTCAAAAGGGTTATTTTCAAATCTAGGATATATACATAAGTTCTGAGACCAAAATAAAAATATTTGTACAGCCTTTAATGACACCCAGTGGCTCTCTATTATCAAGGTTAAATGTTGTGTATATGTTTCTGATAACTCTGCTAATATCTCATCTGTTTTACAAGTCATGTCAAATACTACTGCACCGTTTAATGAACAGTTCTGAAAGAAAATCTCAGCCAGCTCATCCTCAGATGGTCCTGAGACAATATAAGCCTGTCTACCTGGATTCCCTTGACCTCAAAAAGGACCAGTTTGCTGTGTTCTCACTTCTCATTAACTCCTTACTTTTGTTGTTTCTCCCCAAAGTTCTCTTCCAAGACTATTTTCCTACACTCTGGGATCCATTACAATAGTTCCCCTCTCTGGGAGAGCCTCTCTAACTGCAACAAATCCCCACTTAGTGTCCCATTCAGCAGGAAATAGTAAGTGATCTGATGTCTTTGTCCCTTGTCCCCTAAAAGCAGTTAGAGTGTCTTCTCATGAGAGGGAGAAATAAAGGGGACAGAATTAGGGTGACTGGACCCCTGATGGTAAAAAGGACAAGAAAAAAATTTTTATCTCTTGCCCAGTTCCAAAATATTGTTTTTCCATGTATGCTCTGAGTCCTTGGCTCTACAAAGGGCAGGCCTCACCCTCTTTGATGCAGGTCAAGTTATGTCTCTCTGCCTGTCCAGCTCTAAGATGACCAGAGTTGAATGCCTGCTCAATATTTCCATAATCAGGACCAGTTGTGTCAAGACACCTGCCCTCCTTTGGTGCAAAAGGAGTAACCACCCCATACATAAATATTTCCTCTCCCACTTATTGTTCCCAAGTCTTGATTGCTTCACAGGTGTATCTCTACAATAAAAAAAAAAAAATCTACAAACTTCACCTGCGCCAACCGCCAGCACCAACCTCAAGAGATCTTCATCCCTTTGCTGGTGAGCCTTGGCATGATGCAGTCTCTGGGTGCCTCCAGTGACCAACAGCCTCAAATCTCTCCAAAGACAATGAACTTTCTTGCGGGTGTGGTACTTCAAAACTGTCTAGTCTTGGATTTCATTACTGCTGAACTTGGGGGCATGTATGGTCTTGGGACAAAAATATTGTTTTCTTTATTAACGAATCAAATGTTATTATGCTGCTTGACTACTACAAGCCTGAGGACCCCACTACCTGGTTCTCTAACCCTTTAGTTACTTGGTTTCTCCTTAATCCCTTCCTTACTATAGTAACCCTATTGCTTGTAGCCCCCTGTCTCATCAAATTTCTCAGATAACAAATAACTAAGATAACAATTTCTCAGATAACAAATAACTAAATAAGTTGCTAAGTTTGCTACTAATCAGGTCCTCATACACCACCTAACTGTATCTGGACCTATGGCAAATTATAAAAAACTCATTCAGGATGACACTGCCCCATTATAAAAACAAAGGGAGAGTAGTCGGGCACTGCCAGACACAGGCTGAAGCCTTCAGGAGAGGGGCCTGAGCTTCCAGGCATGGCTAAGGACCCCCAGGCTACAGGAGGCCACTCCCTCTCCAAGCCCAGCACACCTGAACTCAGGCTCTGCCCATAGCCCTGTGACCTTTGGCCAGTTGCCTAGGACACTCCTTATCAGCTAGCAGCCTTCACACAGTCCTGAGACCCTAGATCACCTCCCCCCCCCCCCCCCCCCATTGCCTACATGCTGAAATGAATGTCTGCATATGCTAATTAGGAATCATAAATGAACTTGGTATGTCCAATCCCCTTTTTTAAGTCTGGGCTGGAAACACACATTCAGGATGAGAGGGTGAGGTCACCAATAAAAGGGGGGTTCAGACCAGAAACTGACTAGTGAGTCCCCCAAATGAAGAGGTGGGGAAAAGGGAAAGGGAAGAGGTGAGAAGTGGGTCTGAGAAGGAGCATCTAGGGAGGGAAGGGAAAGTCTAGGAAATGTAAACCGTTCCTGCCAAAGGATTAGGAAGGCAGTGAAGATTGGGTTAAGAGAAAGGACTGGAAATTAACCATTGGATTTAGCAACACAGAGGGCACTGGGGACTTTAATAAGAGCCACACGAGTCGAAAAGGTCAAGGAGACCCTGGTAACCATGACATTAAAAGTACCAATTAATAAGCCACACAGAAGCACTACTTATAGTAGCGAAGAGGAGGAATCAACTGGAATGTGCACCCTCAACAGCCACAAGGGGAAGGTAACTCACCCAGAAGATTACAACTAAGGAGTAAGCTATGGCAAGGCCAAGGACAATAAAGAGAGGGAAATAACTGAACTCATACCCAAAGCAGCCAAGGTGAGGAACCACAGGGACACGTGCCATGGCAGCCTGAAGCAACCAACAGGAGGAAACAACAGCACAGCAGGCTCAATCAGCCAGTCTGTTCACCTGTAACGATCAACAGGAGAAAACAACAGCACACCAACACAACAGGCTCAATCAGCCAGACTATTCGCCTGGAACAGTGTGCTTCACCAAACCCAGCTCACAAGTTTTAGGAACCCTTTACACAGTCTGTAGGGAACAGGGAAATTCATAGTGGTTGGATAAACATCACCACGGGTCAGCAGGAAAGCAAATGATGAGCAGAGATTTTGTTTGGGATAGTGGAAAAGATCTGGAAATAAATACTGGTGACTTACACTATATTTGGTATTGATTGTGCTGGGTTTGTATGGGTGTGTTTATATGTGTGACAGACAGAGAGAGAGAGAGAGAGAGAGGAAAGAGAGAGTGTGTGCATATGTGTGTGTTTGTTTCTTGTATCCCAGACTGGCCTAAATTTGCTATGTAGCTGAAGATGACCTTGAACTTCAGATCCTTCTGCCTCTACCTCTGGAATGCTGGAATTACAGGTGTATGCTCAGGACTTCATACGTGCTAAGTAAATATTCTACCAGCTGAGCTACATCTCCAGCCCTGAATTATACATTCTAAAATATGGCAAATTTTATGTTACCTATATTTTACCACAATAAAATTAAGTAAAATCAAACCAGGCCATGGTGGCACACATGTTTAATCTCAGCACTTTGGAAGCAAAAGTAGGCGGATCACCATGAGTTTGAGGCCACCCTGAGACTACATAGTTAATTCCAGGTCAGCCTGGGCTAGAGAGAGATGCTACCTCAAAAAAGCAAAACAAAACAAAATTACCTGAAGGGAAGACAGCAGGGATCAGCTGAGCAGCTGCTGAAGCAGAGCACAAATGGGACCAGCTGAGCAGCTCCAGGACAACTCCAGGCACCCTGCACAGCCTCCCATCCCCCAACTGCCAGTGCCTCAAACCACCAGAGAATCACCCACCCCCCTGCCACCACATGGCATCCAGCACAGCCGATCAGAACATCAGCTCCAGTGACCCAAGCAACCTAACCAAGTCCACAGCACAACAGAGAGAGATCGAGGTGGGCACGCAGCATTGGCGAGATTGGAAGCCATCCCAAAAAATAACAGAGCCTATTTACACAAAGCCAGGAACATAGGACTGCACTGGAAGTGCTAATCTCACCTTCTGTGTCAGGGAAGATCGTGTGTTAGATTTGATGGATGTATTCTTGGTTGGTTTTACCATTCTCACATAAGCTGTATTTTGGTGTGGACTATTGCTGCCTTTGGTGTTTCCTGGTTTATAGGGCCTTTGTATTTTTCTTCCGTCATTATTGGGGCCAGGGTCTCACTTGACCCTAGGCTGAACTGGAACCCATTTCAGACCAGAAATCTCAGTCTCCCAGTTGATAGGATTAAGGGTGTGGGGCAACACACACCCTTTGGGACTTTGTCTTTATTACATTATTTGTATGTTTTAATCCCCACTCTTGCATAAATACTCTAAGCACTCTTGCATAAATACTCTGAGCTGGTTTTGAATGTGCATATTGCTCTCTTGAATTTTAGAATTTGCCAGTAACTTGCTTCACCCAGCCTGCTTGAATACTTGCAAAGCAGGCAAACTCAACACCTAGGGTGACTACTAATGGTACTCTGGGAGCAACATAAGAGCCACACCTGGTACCTTAATCTCCTACCTTCAAGATGTATAAAGTTGTATATACACATCTAAGAATACTGCAGATAATTAGAAAACCTGAGCATCAAATTAAGTCAAGATGCAAAAATCTCTACATTATAATGCAAAAACACAAAAAATCAAGACAATACAATTCCACCAAAAATTATAAATCCATCATAAATGACCTCCAGTGAGACTGATTTAGATGAAATGCCTGACAATGATCTCAAAAAGATTATATCTATGTTCAAAGATATCAAAGGAATCAAAGAATAAAACCTGAAAAACTCCCAAGAGAACACAGGCAAACAACATAATGAAATAAAGAGGTCAAGACATGAATAAGAAAATACAAATAATGTAAAAATACCAACCAGAAATCTAGGAATGCAATACAGAGTAAGTCAAATAGAAAACTCTAGGTAGGAGGATTGCCATGAGTTCAAGGCCACCCTGAAACTACATAGTGAATTCCAGGTCAGCCTGAGCTAGAGTGAGACCCTACCTCAAAAAACAAAAACCAAAAAGGGGGGCTTTGGAACTGAATAGAAAGTTCTCAAAAGAAGAAATACAGATGACCTATAGACATCTTAAAAGATGTTCTACATCCTTAGCCATCAGGGAAATGCAAATTAAAACTACTTTGAGATTCTATCACACTCCTGTCAGAGTGGCTATCATCAAGAAAACAAATAACCATAAATGCTGGCAAGGATGTGGATAAAGAGGAACTCTTTTACATTGTTAGTGGAAATGTGAACTGGTAGAGCTATTGTGGAAATCAGTGCAGAGGTTCCTGAGACAGCTAAAAATAGATTTACCAAAAAACCCAGCTATAGCACTCCTGGGCATATATCCTAAGGACTCATCTCACTACCTTAGAGATACTTGCATATCTATGTTTATTGCCACTCTTTTCACAATAGCTAGAAAATGGAACCAGCCTAGATGTCCCTCAACTGATGAATGAATAATGAAGATGTGGTATATTTTATATAATGGAGTTCTATTCAGTGGTAAAAAACAATGAAATTTGCAGGGAAATGGATGATCTGGAAAGGATTATACTAAGTGAGGTAACTCAGGCCCAGAAAGCCAAACATCGCATTTTCTCTCTCACATGTAGATCCTAGCTACAAATGTTTGGACTTGTATGTGAGCTGGAATAAAACTCAGTAGCAGAGGCCAGTAAGCTAGAAAGGGGATATAAAGAGAATAGAAAGGGAGGGAGGGAGGAGTTAATAGGATGGTATTGCATATATGTAAGTAGGAGAACAGATTGATGGGGATAAAAAGGCCTAGGTGAGGTCAGGGGAAGAGATTGAGTAAAGGAAAGGTGGAGAGGGGGCTAATCAAAATCTAAGAGGATATAAATAAATCATTTGGAAACCTACTTTTCTGGACAATGGAACACTCAGAAGCCATGGATTGTTACTAGAAAATTTTCAGTGCCAGGGATGGGATACCTTCCAGTGAGTTGTTGGCCAGGGAGGTCACTGATACCCACAAAACTTTACAGGCTATTGCTGAGGCTCTTGGTTTCCTACCAGGAATAGACGGCAAGACCCTATTGCTGAAGATTCCATATACTTGGGCTGAAAGGTCACTGATAAATCCTTCTGGAGCTGAGCTGAAAACCTCCTCCACGTAGACCAGCTGACAGCAGTTCAATAGGAGAGAGAGAGAAATAACCAGTGAAGATACTCAACAGTGGACACTGCAAGCCTTAAATTCAGCCAGCCAGGCCAACAGGTGCAATAGTGGCATGTCTGTTATGGGGGAAAACAACTGCTCTCTAATTGGACTGGAGGCCCGCTCCATGGGAGGGAATACATCCCTGATACTGAAAACCTACAAGAGGAGTAATCATGAGCCCTAGGGGTATAATGTCTGCTGGTGTCTGGCTAAACGTATATACTATGCTCACCAAACTGCCTAGTAAGCACTTCTCTTAATGTTCATACCCATATATTAACACTACTCTCACCTTTGGCTAGACAAGCTTCTCTTTTAAGACGTCAGTGACCTTGGGATGACTCAGAAGGCACCATGGTGCTGAGAAGAAGTGACCCAGGACTGCTCAGCACTGAAATATCTCTATCACATCTTCCAAGGCTCAGAGTTCATTGTGGAAGAGGTGGAGGTGATGGAAAGAATGTAAGAGCCAAAGGAAGGGTAGGATGCCTTATAACGTGTTTCTCCAGACACAAAATGGCCTGGATATCCATGACCTCACAGTGCCTGACAGTACCTACACAAGACCATCATAATAGGAGGAAAAGATCATGACATCAAAATAAGGCCTGGAGAGATGGCTTAGTGGTTAAGTCACTTGCCTGCGAAGCCTAAGGACCCAGGCTCGATTCTCCAGGTCCCATGCAAGCCAGATGCACATGGTGGCACATGCATCTGAAGTTCGTTTGCAGTGGCTAGAGGCCCTGGCATGCCCACTGTCACTCTCTGTCTCTGTCTTTATATCTCTCTCCCCCTCTCTCTGTCTCAAATAAATAAATAAAAATAAATCAGAAAAAAATAAATAAAAAATAAAAGAGAGACTGATTGAGAGGGGAAGGATATATGGAGAGTGGAGTTTCAAAGGGGAAAGTGGGGATAGGGAGGGAATTACCATGGGTTATTGTCAACAATTATGGAAGTTGTTAATAAAAAAATTAATTAATTAAGCCAGGTGTGGTGGTACACCCCTTTAATCTCAGCACTTGAGAGTCAGAGGTAGGAGGATTGCCGTGAGTTCAATCCACCCTGAGACTACATTGTGAATTCCAGGTCAGCCTGGGCTAGAGCAAGACCCTACCTAAAACAAAGAAAAGAGTGCTGTGCTGAGACCCCTGTGAGGAGCCACAGCTGGGGCTGCTTCCAGGATCTTGCAATTATCAGGTTTCCTGAGTCAAAGATTATAGGGCTGGAGAGATGGTTTAGCAGTTAAGGCACTTACCTGAGAAGTCTAAGGACTCATGTTCAACTCTCCAGGTCCCACGTAAGCTAGACACACAAAGTGACACATGCACACAAAGTTGTGCATGTGCACAAAGTAGTGCACATGTATAGAGTTTGATTGCAGTGACTGGAGGTCCTGGTATGGCAATTCTCTCTTTCATAAAAACATTAACATTTACTGAAGCAGGATGCACAAGGTGGCACATTCATCTGGAGTTTATTTGCATTGGCTGGAGGCTTTGGTGCACCCATCCTCTCTCTCTCTCTCTCAAATAAATATAATATTTTTTTTAAATTTAAAAATAAAGCAGGTCGTGGTGGTGCATGCTTTTAATCCCAGCACTCAGGAAGCAGAAGTAGGAGGATTGCTGTGAGTTTGAGGGCACCCTGAGGCTACATAGTGAATTCTAGATCAGCCTGGGCTAGAGGGAGCCCCTTCCTTGAAAACACACTAAACAAATAAACAAAAAAGAAAAATGACAGTAGCTCTCTCATCGAGTCCCTCTGAAATCTACATTGGTTGGTTCAATGTCTGATTCATCAGAGGAGCATGAGTTATTCTACTGTCACAGCTATCAGGACAATTGGAGGGTTAGCTCAAACTCCACAAAATGGGGATTAATGAGGACAAATAGAAATGCTGACATTCAGGTTTCAACAAAGCAATTACATATACAAGTTCAGGGGTCAAGGAGAGATGACTGCACATCTGTCCATGCATCTGTCCATGAGAACCAGCCTGAAGGTCCAGTTGATTGCCAGAGCAACTGCAGCCAACCCTGTATTGTGACCTTTAGGTATATTCACCAACATGTGGCATCTGGGAGCAAGGGAGCTAACTGCTCTGTGCTGTCACCTCTGTGGTAGAGATCACCCTCTGTTGATGGGCTATAAAATGTACAACTAGCTGGGTGTGGTGGTGCATGCTTTTAATCCTAGCACTTGGGAGGCAGAGGTAGGAGGATTGCTGTGAGTTCAAGGCCACCCTGAGACTACATAGTGAATTCCAGGTCAGCCTGAGCTATAGTGAGACCCTACCTCAAAAAAAAAAAAAAAATTACAACCACTTTGTGAAGAGCTCAAGTCATGTCTTATAAAACTAAACCTACTGAGACCTAAGACTCAAGAACTACACTGGCAAATACCCAATAAAAATGCAAAGTTGGAATTTTAACCAACTTGAATGTATTCACGGACTATAAAAATAAAATAAAATAAAATAAAATGTAAAGTTGGAGCCCGGTATGGTATTACATGCCTTTAATCTCAGCACTTGGGAGACAGAGGTAGGAGGATTGCCATGAGTTCAAGGCCACCCTGAGATGACAGTGAATTCCAGGTCAGCCTGGGCTAGTGTGAGACCCTACCTCGGAAAAAAAATGTAAAGGTGGGTATGGTAGCACATGCCTTTAATCCCAGCACTGGGGAGGCAGAGGTAGGAGGATTGCTGTGAGTTCAAGGCCACTCTGAGACTACATAGTGAATTCTAGGTCAGCCTGGGCTAGGATGAGACCCTACCTCAAAAAAAAAAAAAAGAAAAGAAAAGAAAAAGAAAAAGTAAACACTTGTTCAACAATGTTCACAGCAGCTTCAGTTATAAAGCCCAACATGAGAAATAGGACAGGTGCCCATCAATAAGTCAATGAAGGGCTGGCTTAGTGGTTAAGGCATTTGCCTGCAAAGCCAAAGGACCAAGGTTTGATTCCCCAGGACCCATGTTAGCCAGATGCATAGGGGGACGTATGCATCTGGAGTTTGTTTACAGTGGCTGGAGGCCCTGGTGCACCTATTCTCTCACTCTCTCTCCCTCTTTCTCTGTCAAATAAATAAATTAATTAATAAAATATGTAAAGAAAAACAAGAAGTCAATGAATTTGTTGACAACTATCCATCTGTGAATATTCTATGGAATTCCCTCAGTGATGAAAAATGAAGCCCCATCCAGGTATGGTGGCACTCAGGAGTCAGAGGTAGGAGGATCACCATGAGTTCAAGGTCACCCTGAGACTACATAGTGAATTTCAGGTCAGCTTGGGCTACAGCAAGACCTACCTCAAAAAAAAAAAAAAAAAAGAAAAGAAAAAGAAAAATCCTTTGCTGTGGTAGTTTAAATGGATGTCTCCCAGTTGATTCAGGAATTTTATTAAAGCTTGTAACTTGTCACTGTGGGTGGATCCTAGGGTCCAGCCCTAAGGTGTTGGGGTAGGGGGAACCTGAATTCCAATCTAAAGATACGCAAAATGACGGAGCTCTGCCAGGAGCTGTGAAGTGTGCTTGTTTTTGCTGGTGTTGGCTTTTCTCTCTGCATGGACCTATGAAAGAGGGTCAACTTCTTTTGCCATTATGGAACTTCCCCTGGATCTGTAAGCTTCAAATAAATTCCCTTCCTCCCATAACTACGTCTGGAGGTTCATCCTAACAACGGAAGCTAGCTGCGGCACATACCTTTAATCCCAGCATTCTGGACACTGAGGTGGGAGGAGAATTGCTGTGAATTTGAGGCCAGCCTGGAACTACATAATGAGTGCCAGGTCAGTCTGGGCTAGAGTGAGAACCTGTCTCAAAAAAAGGGAGTGGGGCTGGAAAGATAGCATAGCGGTTAAGGTGCTGCCTGTGAAGCCTAAGGACCCATGTTCAACTCTCTAGGTCCCAAGTAAGGCAGATGCACAAGGTAATCCAGGTACACAAGGGGCCACATGTATCTGGAATTTGATTGCAGTGCCTGGAGGCCCTGGTGCACCAATTCTCTCTCACTTTCACAAAAAAATTACCAAAATAATTTTTTTTTGGGGGGGGGTCAAGGCAGAGTCTCTCTCTAGCCCAGGCTGACCTGGAATTCACTATGCAGTCTCAGGGTGGCCTCGAACTCACAGCAATCCTCTTACCTCTGCCTCCCAAGTGCTGGGATTAAAGGTGTGCACCACCATGCCCATCTTACAAAAAAAATTTTTTTAATAAAATAAAAAATAAATGAAGTCCCAGGGAGAACAGAGATAGAAGAATCCCTGGAGCTCACTAATTTCAGCCAGTCTGACTGAAAAAAATGATAGTTCTGGGTTCAGTAAGACTCTGCCTCAAGGCAATAGGTGGATAAGCAAAAAGAGGAAGGCACCCCGTGTCCTCCTCTGGCCTCCACATATATATACACCACACACATCACACACACACACCACATACTATACACGCACAAGAAGAAAGATAAAGGGCTGGGGAGATTGCTTAGTCATTAAGGCTCTTGCCTGCAAAGCTTAAGGGCCCATGTTCTGTTGTGCCAAATCCTCTGACCAGGAGCCAAGACCCCCGGTCACCCAGGAGTCACCCAGAGAACCACCACAGAAGCCAAGACACTAGAATGTAAAAGCAACAGGTTTCTTTATTGCAAGCCTAGGCCTGGGCTCCATCCCTACAGTCCGGCACAGCGGTAGTGAGGGAAAGAGCCCCTTCCTTTTGGGGGAAGGGGTTCATATAGGAATTCGAACAAAGAAGTAGGGGATAGATACATGATTGGTTGATTTAAACAGTTTTGATTGGCTTGGGGTTTCAGCGGGCAAAGTTGGGGGCAGGAGCTAGGGGCACTCCAGGCAGATGAGGTAATCTCCATTGTGATGGGCTAAGTAAACAGTGGTATTTTACAACTTCCTTGAAGTGGAGATTCCTCAGTTTCTTATCTAAGCAGGTGGTCGGAGGCCTCCGCAGTGGAGTGTTTCTGCAATGTCCTTGAAATGGAGATTCCCCAGAAACTTTAGGGAGAAAGGCAGCAATTGAGCAAGCAAGCAAAGTTTACAGAAGCAGAGGTCAGCACATTAGCCGGCTAGTTCTCTATCTAAGTCAGACCTGGGCCTTTTTACTTAAAATGGTTATATTTGGCCTTTCAGTTCAACTCTCCAGATCCCGTGTAAGCCAGATGCACAAAGGTGAGGTAAGCACAAGGTTGTACGTGCCCACTAGGTGGCACAAGCATCTGATTGCCGTGGCTGAGGCCCTGGTGCACCAAGTCTCTCTCTCTTTCCTCTGTCTTTGTCTCTCTCTTGCTCACACTTTTGCTCTCTGTAAAATTTTTTTTAATCTTTAATGAAGAAAATAAAAAGGGAGAGAGAAGGGAAGAAAGGCTATTAATTCTAGTTAAGGATATGCTTTTCCCACATCCATCTTCATCTGGAACTGCTAGAGGGTGGAATATATTGGGATTGGTAACTTCCTTCAATGTCCATCCAGAAAAGGTGATGAGTTGACAGACGGAGGAGGGATGTGTAGACAATGATGAAGCAAATACAGTGTATGTTGTTAAATCTGGGCTGGTGCTACATGGACATCCAAAGGGAAATCTGTTCAACTTTTTCATGTTTCAGATATTAACAGTAAAATACAAGAAAAAGACAACACTCAGCACTTGAGGCAACAGGCACTGCAGCTCACGGAGGGGAAAGGTGCAGGGAGATGAGGGCCTGCCTAGGTTGCTCATGGGAAGCAGGAACTGAGGAAGCTGGCCCGGGGACATGCGACACATCTCTCAGGGGGCACCAGGAGGCCACTTGTTCTGTGTTCCACAGGGTGAGGAAGTCCCACAGTTGACCAGCACAGGAAGTCCAGTTTGGTCTCCCTCAAGCTGCCCTACAACAGAATAGGCCACTTTTCAAGGCAGCCAGCATCCCAGCACAGGGGGGTGTGCAAGCAACATGGGCAATCCAGAGTCAGGAGGCTTAGAGAGGGCCGCCCAGCTAGTCAGGGGCATCAGGGGTTCCATAAAACAGCTCGGGGTAACTTGTAGCCCTCTGGCCAGACATAAGGTGTCAAGGGTGCTCTGAGGCCAGTTGTGACATTAATGCCAGAGAGGATGGCCAGGAAGCTCTGTCTAGAACAGGCAGCCAGATGGTTGCCCTCGGCTCTCCTCTCTCTGACCTGTAGTTATATGCTACTACCTCCCTTTTCTGGGTCCTTCCTGAGTAAAAGCAAGCAGGGCCTCACCCCCTTCCTCCATGCCTCACCCTGGATGGTACCTATTCCTCTCAAAGTGTCAGACCCACTTCGTTCATTGGCCCCCAGTGAAACCATATTCTTGCTCCGGGGCTGGCCAAACTGCCGCAGGCATCCTCTTGGAGAAGGGAAGGTGCTAGATTTTTAGAGGAACCCTGCTTACAGTCCTTGGGACCCAGACCAGATGCTCAAAGAGATTCAACAGAAGTGGCCAGGCTGTCCAGATACAACTAGCCAGGAAGCACCCAGATGTTATCACCCAGTGTGGTTACCATGGTGATAGAGCATACACCAGAGCTCATCCCAGAGCCAAGGAACCACACACACCCCGCCCTCAGAGGCCTCAGGAAAGGGTCTCACGTCCAAGCCTCCCTACCAGGGCTATCCTGGTGGTGTGGGGAAGCCTGCAGAAAGCGGGTGCTTCGTGGGGGTGCGAGATGAAGCCAAAGACACATGTGTCTGAGCCTCCCCTGAAGATGAACGGATGTTGGTAAAACAGTTACATAGGGCAGAGGTAAGAGGTCATGCAACCCTTGCTGATTGACATTGAGCAAAATGACTTCCCCTCACTGGGCCTGAGAGGATGTGTCTGTGAGGATGAACTGAGATGCCACTAGATGGCAATGAGCTCATGTCTTCACTTTCTTCTCCTACACAAAGCCATTTGGAAGCAGAAACACCCAAACCACAGAGTGCTGGTGGCTAGCCCCAGACCTTCCAGTGGCTCTGCACACCCCACGCCCTCCTAGACGCAGGTCGGCCTGCCCCTGTGTGACTGACTACTCATGGCATTGCAGCAAAACCTCACTCCTATCCCCACTCCTGAGCCAGTAGGCAATGCCTGCTGCCTTGCAGGGGCAGGACATGGAGTCCTCTCCTGCAGCAGACAGATTCAGGTTTGCTGAGATGAACTTCCAGACCAGGCATAGTTATGGAGGAAGGGATATTTATTGACGCTCACAGATCCAGGGGAAGTTCCATAATGGCAGAAGAAGCTGGCCTGCCTTCACAGGCCCAAGCAGAGAGAGAGAGCACAAGCCTAAAGGTCAAAAGCCACAGCACACTTCAGGAACTCTAGCTAGGCACACTTTGCATATCTTTAGATTGAAATCTGAAACCCACCACCACACCTTGAGATCCACCCAGTGACATTGCCTCCAGCCAGGTGGAAAACTACAAACAAATAAAAACCTGAATAGATTGGGGCCATCTATTCTGTTCAAACCACCACATCTCCCTAAACCATAAACCTCATCTCCAGACCATTAGAGGCTTGATTTTAGAGTGCAGCCTCAACCCCTGGGTATGAGTTCCACATCTTTCTAGCTGGTTCTAGTAGGACCCGGGAACAACACTGGCTGGGGTCACCAATGGCTTTGTAGGCAGGTGTGGTGGGTATAGCACTCTCTCAGAGATCAGATCACTATCCAGGACTTCTGGGGTGTGAACATGCACACCATATGCCATGTATGTACGTACACGTGTGTGCATGTGTATGCATTGCACAAGTACATATCTACAGGTCCCGTGCTCCTTGCTGCAGTGGCGTCCCTGCCTGTCCATTCTTTTGTCCTCTATGCACCTGAAGAAACTAGTACTTACTAGAAAATAAAAGCTGCATGTGGTGACACTCACCTGTAATTCCAGTACTTGGGAGGCTCAGGCAGGAAGATGATGAGGGCTAGGTCAGGCCAGCCTGGGCTGTGGAAGAGGGGGGGAAGAAGGGAAAGACGGAGGGAGAAAGGAAGGAAAGAGAAAGAAGACAATTGTTTGTCCATTGTCAAAAATCCCTCAGGGCATGGTGGCCCATGCCTTTAATTCCAGCACTTGGAAGGCAGAGGTAGATGGATCACCAGGAATTCAAGGCCACCCTGAGATTACATAGTAAATTCCAGGTCAGCCTGTGCTAGAGAATGAGACCCTACCTCAAAATCAAAAGCAAACAAAAAAACCCGCATGACACCATCCAAACCAGCTTCCTACACCCCCCCCCCCAACCTTCCCACGTCTGGCCCATGATTCACTATTTCTCTGGTAAAACACACAAGTTCCTTTACACATCAGGGCCTGTGTGCTGTTTCTTTCTTCTCCCTGAGATGATCTTCCTCCAGGTCCCCCACTAGCTGCCTCCTTACATAGCTCCAGGATGGCCTTGAACTCATTAATGCAGGTAAGCCCCAAACAAACTCAAACTGATATTAATCCTCCTGCCTGGGACTCAGGAGGGCTGGGATTATAGGCATGTACCACCTTGCAAACTTCCCCCCTGGCCTTCTTTAGTTCCACCAGGCATCACGTCATATACAATCTCCCCTAAGTCCATGGAGGACACCAGAGCTGAGAGACTCCCACGCTCGATTTTCACAAGATGCTTCTTTTGAACTGTGGACAGCAATCATTAGGAAAATGCCAAAGAACACTCCAACCATGATGACCAATGAATCAACTTACTGTTGCTATAACAAGGCCCGGAGGCAAACTACTTTACAAAGAAAAGAGGTTTATTTCAATTTTAGAAGCTGAAAGTACAAGAATTGGATACTGCATGGACTGGCCTCTAGTGAGGGGCCCTGGCTGTATCGCATCATGTTGGAAAGCATGACAATGGTTCTAGTGAGGACCCAGGCTGCGTCATCTCACACTGATTGACATCACAGTGGTTTTGGTGAGAGCCCAGGCTGTGTCTCCTCACAGCGGATGGCACCACAGTGGTTCTATGAGGACCGAGGCCATGTCACTTCTGAGTTGATGGGCTTTCAGTGGTTCTAGTGAGGACCCAGGCTGTGTCTCGTCACAGTGATGGCATCTCAGTGGTTCTATGTAGACCCAGGCAGTGTCTCATCACAGTGGATGGATCACAGTGGCCAGCCCTGCTGTTCAAGGGATGGCACACAGTGGTCTATTAGGCAGGCCATGTCCTCAGATGGCTTTCATGGTTCTAGTGAGGACCCAGGCTGTGTCTCGTCACAGTGGATGCATCAAGTGGTTCTATGAGCAGGCCATGTCTCCTCACAGTCATGGTCAGTGGTTCTAATGAGAGCCCAGGCTGTGTACCTCACAGTAAGTTGACAGTGTTCTAGTGAGGACCCAGGCTGTCTGTCTGCATCACAATGTGGGAATTGGCCTCACAGTGGATGAATAAGTTAGAGCCCAGGCTATTTCCCTCAAGTGGATGGCATCACAGTGGTTCCAGTGAGAACCCAGGCCATGTCTCCTCACAGTGAATGCATCACAGTGGTTCTATGAGACCCAGGCATGTCTTCAACTGGATGCTCACAGTGGTTCTAGTGAGAGCCAGGCATGTCTCCTCACAGTGGATCATTACAGTGGTTTTAAAGCCCAGGCCTGTCTTCAAGTGAGTGGCATTCAGTGGTTCTAGTGAGACCCAGGCAATGTCTCCTCACAGTGGATGCATCACAGTGGTTCTAAGGAGACCCAGGCCTGTCTCTCAATGATGGCATCACAGTGGTTCTATGAGGACCCAGCTTGTCTCTCACGTGGATCATTTACGTGGTTCTTAGAGGACCAAGCTGTGCTCCTTATGGTGATGCATCACGTGGTTTAGGAGAGCCAGGCTGTCCCTCACAGTGAAGCATCACAGTGGTTCTATGAGACCAGACTGTGTTCCTCACAGTGGATGGCATCACAGTGGTTCTATGAGACCCAGCCTGTTTCTCACAGTAATGGATAACATGTTCTAGTGAGACCAGGCCTAGTCTCTTCACAGTGCATGGCTCAAGTGGTCTAGTGAGGCCAGGCATGTCCACTTATAATTGATGGCATCACAGTGGTTCTAGTAAAACCCGGGTCATGTATCCTCACACGGGATGGCATCACAGTAGTTTAGTGAGAGCCCAAGCCATGTCTCCTCACAGTGGATGGCATCACAGTGGTTCCAGTGAAAGTCCAGGCCATGTCTTCTCACAGTGGATGTCTTCACAGTTGTTCTAGGAGGACACTGGCTGTGTCTACTCACATTCATGGCATCATAGTGGTTCTATTGAGAGCCCAAGCTGTGTCTCCTCACAGAGGATGGCATCACAGTAGTACTACTGAGGACCCAGGCTGTGTCTCCCCACAGTAGATGGCATTACAGTGGTTCTAATGATATCCCTTCCTTATCACCTCACAGTGCAGGCAACACAGTGGTTCTAGTGAGAGCCCAGGCCATGCCTCCTCACAGGGGATGCCATCACAGTGGTTCTACATAGACCCGGGCTGTATCTCCTCACAATGCATGGCATCACAGTGGCTCTAGTGAGAGCCCAAGCTGTTTCTCCTCATAGTGGATAGCAACACAGTGGTACTAGTGAGGACTCAGGCTGTATCCTCTTCATTAGGTCTAGTGAGAACCCAAGCCATGTCTCCTAACAATGGATAGCATCACAGTGGTTCTAGTGTGAGCCCAGGCCATGTCTCCTCATAGCGGATGCTATCACATTGTTTATAATGAGAGGGCCAATCCTGTTTCCTCTCACTGCATGGCATCACATCAGCTTGAGTGAATGCTCAGGCCATGTCTACTCACAGTAGATGTCATCAGCGTGATTCCTGTAGAGAGGACCCGGTCTCTGTCTCCTCACAATAGATGACATCACAGTGGTTCTAGTGAGAGCTCAAGATGTGTCTCCTCACAGTGAGGCTGCTACAATGGTATAACGATGAGGACCTAAGCTGTGTCTCCTCACAATGGATAGCTTCACAGTGGTTCTAGGGAGGACCCAGGCTGTGTCTCCTCACAGTGGATGGCATCACTGTGGTTCTAATGAGAGCCAAGTCCGTGTCTCCTCACACTGGATAGCATCACAGTGGTTGTACTGAGAGCCTAGGTGGTGTCTCCTCACAGTGGATGACATACACAGTGGTTGCAGTGAGAGCCTGGGCTATATCTTCTCAAAGTGGATAGTTTCACAGTGGTTCTAGAGATGACCCAGCCTGTGTCTCCTCATAGCGCATAGCATCACAGTGGTTCTAGTGAGAGCCCAGGCCATATCTCCTCACAGTGGGTGGCATCATAGTGTTCCAGTGACAGGCCCAGCCCTGTCTCCTCACAGTGCATGGCATCCTAGTGGTTCTAGTGAGATCCCAGGCCATGTCTCCTCACAGTTCATGACATCACAGTGGCTCTAGTGAATGTCTAGGCCATGTGTCCTCACAGTGGATGTCATAACAGTGGTTCTACGGAGGACCAAAGCTCTGTATCCCCACAATAGGTGGCATCACAGTGGTTCTAGTGAGAGCCCAAAATGTGTCTCCTCACAGTGAGGACCAAAGCTGTGTCTCCAGAAAGTGGATAGTTTCACAGTGGTCCTAGAGAGGACCCACACTGTATCTGCTCACAGTGCATGGCATCACAGTAGTTCTAGTGAGAGCCCAGGCCATATCTGCTCACAGTGGATGTCATCACAGTGGTTCTAGTGAGGACCCAGGCTCTGTCTCCTCACAATAGATGGCATCACAGTTGTTGTAGTGAGAGCCTAAAATGTGCCTCCTCACAGTGGATGGCATAACAGTATTACTGGTGAGGACCATGGCTGTGTCTCCTCACCCTGGATTGCATTACAGTGGTTCTATTGAGATCCCAGGCCATGTCTCCTCACAGTGGATGGCATCACAGTGGGTCTATTGAAAGGCCCGTACCTGTCTCTGCACAGTGCATTGCATCACACATCACAATGGTTTTAGTTACAGGCCCATCCCTATCTCCTCACAGTGCATGGCATCATAGTGGTTCTAGTGAGAGCCCAGGCCATGTGTCCTCTTAGTGGATGACATCACAGTGGGTATAGTGAGAGGCCTGGTCCTGTCTCCTCACAGTGCGTGGCATCACAGTGGTTCTAGTGAGAACCTAAACCATGTCTCTTAACAGTGGATAGCATCATAGTGGATCTAGTGAGAGAACATGCCGTGTCTCCTCACAGTGGATGCCATCACAGTGATTCTTGGGAGATCCCGGGCTGTGTGTCTTCACATTGGACAGCATCATAGTGGTTTTACTGACAGCCTAGTCCATATCTCCTCACAGTGGATGACATCACAGTGGTTCTAGTGAGGACCCAGGCCATGTCTTCTCACAGTGAATGGCATCACAGTTGTTCAAGTGAGAGACTAGGTGGTGCCCCTCACAGTGGATGATATCACAGTGGTTCTAGTGCGAGGTCGGACCCTGTCTTCTCAAAGTGCATGGCATCACAGTGGTTCTCGTGAGTGCCCAAGATGTGTTTCCTCATAATGAACGGCATCACAGTGGGTCTAGTGAGACCCCAAACTGTGTCTCATCACAGTGGATGTCAGCACAGGGGTACTAGTGAGGACCCAGGCTGGGTCCCCTCATAGTGGATAGCATCACAGTGATTCTAGTGAGACCCACTCAGTGTCACCTTACAGTGGATAGCATCACAGTGGGTTGTGCCTTCTCACAGTGGATGGCATCACAGTGGTTCTAGTATGAGGCCAGGCCATGTCTCCTCATAGTGGATGGCATCACATTGGGTATAGTGAGAGGCCCAACCCTGTCTCCTCATAGTGGATGGCATCACATTGGGTATAGTGAGAGGCCCAACCCTGTCTCCTCATGGTGTATGGCATCACACTTGCTTTAGTGAATGCCCAGGCCATGTCTCCTCACAGTGGATGTCATCACAGTGGTTCTAGGGAGGACCCATTCTCTGTCTCCTCACAATAGATGACATCACCATGATTCTAGTGGGTGCCCAAGATGTGTCTAGTCACCATGGGTGGCATCATAGTGGTACTAGTAAGGACCCAGGCTGTTTCTCCACACAGTGGATAGTTTCACAGTGGTTGCAATGAGAGCCCGGGCTGTATCTCCTCAAAGTGGATGGCATCACAGTGATTCTACTGAGAACACAGGCCGTGTCTCCTCACTGTGTATGGCATCACAGTGGTTCTAGTGAATGTCCCAGCCCTGTCTCCTCACAGTGCATGGCATCATAGTGGTTCTAGTGAGAGCCCAGACCATGTCTCCTCACAGTGGATGCTATCACAGTGGTTCTACTGAGAGCCTAGGCTGTGCCTCCTAACAGTGGATGGCAGTGGTTCTATTGAGGACCCAGGCTGTATCTCCTCACAGTGGATACATTGTAGTGGTTCTAGTGACACCCAGGCCATGTCTGGAACCAGTGGATAGCATCACAGTGGTTCTTCTGAGAGCATAGGCTGTTTCTCCTCACAGTGAATGACATCACAGTGTTTGCAGTCAGAGCCCGAGCTGTATCTCCTCAAAGTGGATGCAATCAAAGTGGTTCTATTGAGAACTCAAGCGATGTCTCTTCACAGTGAATGGCATCACAGTTGTTCTAGTGAGAGACTAGGCCGTGTCTACTCACAGTTCATGACATCACAGTGGTTCTAGCAACAGGCCCAGCCCTGTCTCCCCACAGTGCATGGCATCACAGTGGTTCTAATGAGAGTCCAAGGTGTGCCTCCTCATAGTGGATGGCATCACAGTGGTACTAGTGAGGACCCAGGCTGTGTCTCCTCACAGAGGATGGCATCAGAGTGGTTCTAGTGAGACCCAGGCCATGTCTCCTCACAGTGGATGGCATCATAGTGGTTTCATGGAGAGCCCAGGCTATGCCTCCTAACAATGAATACATTGTGGTGGTTCTAGTGATACCCAGGCCATGTCTGGAACTAGTGGATAGCATCACAGTGGTTCTACTGAGAACCTAGGCCGTGTCTCCTCACAGTGGATGACATCACAGTGTTTGCAGTGAGAGCCCGGGCTGTATCTCCTCAAAGTTGATGCACTCACAGTGGTTCTATTGAGAACCCAGGCCATGTCTCCTCACAGTGAATGGCATCACACTTGTTCTAATGAGAAACTAGGCCGCATCTACTTACAGTGGATGGCAGCACAGTGGTTCTAAGTGAGAACCCAGGCCATGCCTCCTCACAGTGGATGGCAGCAGAGTGGTTCTAGTGACAGGCCCAGCCCTGTCTCCCCACAGTGCATGGCATCACAGTGGTTCTAATGAGAGCCCAAGGTATGCCTCCTTACAGTGGATGGCATCACAGTGGTACTAGTGAGGACCCAGGCTGTGTCTACTCACAGTGGATAGTTTCACAGAGGTTCTACAGAGGACCCAGGCTGTGTGTCCTCACAGTGGATGACATCAGAGTGGTTCTAGTGAGAACCCAGGCTATGTCTCCTCACAGTATATGGCATCACATTGGTCCTAGTGAGAACCCAAGCCATGAATCTTCACAGTGAATGGCATCAGAGTGGTTCTATTGAGTCCCAGGCCATGTCTCCTCACAGAAGATGGCATCACAATGATTCTCCAGAGAGCCCAGGCTGTGTCTCCAACAGTGAATGGCATTACAGTTGCTCTAGTGAGAGCCCAGGCCATGTCTCCTCACACTGGATGCCATCACAGTGGTTCTAAGGAGGACCCGGGCTGTATCTTCTCATAATGGATCGCATCACAGTGGGGCTAGTGAGACCCTAAGCTGTGTCTCATCACAGTTGATGGCATCACATAGGTTCTAGTGAGGACCCAGGCTGCTTCCACTGGATGCATCCAGTGGATGCCATCACAGTGGTTCTAGTGAGAAACCAAGCCGTGTCTCCTAACAGTGGATAGCATTACAATGGCTCTAATGTGAACCTAGGCCATGTCTCCTCACAGTGGATGTCATCACAGCGGTTCTAGGGAGAAGCCCGGTTCAGTCTCCTCACAGTGCATGGCAACACAGTGGATCTAGTGAGAGCCCAGGCCATGTCTCCTCACAGTGGATGGCCTCACAGTGGCTCAACTGAGAGCCCAGGCTGTGTGTCTCCTCACAGTGCACGGTATCACAGTGGTTCCAGTGAGAGCCCAAGATATGCCTCCTCACAATGGATGGCATCACAGTGGTACTAGTGAGGACCAGGCTGTGTCTCACAGGATGGCATCACAGTGGTTCTAGTGACAGGCCAGGCCCACTCTTCTCACAGTGCATGGCTTTACAGTGGTTTCAGTGACAGCCCAAGTTGTGCCTCCTCACAATGGATGCCAGACCAGTGGTACTAATGAGGATCCAGGGTGTGTCTCTTCACAGTGGATTGTTTCACAGTGGTTCTAGGGAGGACACAGGCTGTGTGTCCTCACAGTAAATGGCATCACAGTTGTTCTAGTGAGAGTCTAGGCCATGTCTCCTCACAGTGGATGACATCACAGGGGTTTTAGTGAGAGTCCAGGACCTGTCTCCACACAGTGCATTGCATAACAGTGGTACTAGTGAGAACACAGGCTGTGTCTCCTCACAGTGGATAGTTTCACAGTGGTACTAGGGTGGACACAGGCTGTGTCTCCTCACAGTGGATGGCATAATAATGGTTCTAGGGAGAGCCCAGGCCATGTCTCCTCACAGTGAATGGCATCACATTGGTTATTGTGAGAGCCCAGGCTGTGTCTTCTCATAGTGGATGACACCAAAGTGGTTCTAGTGAGAGCCCAGGCCGTGTCTCCTCATAGTGGTTAGCATCACAGTGGTTCTACTGAGAGCCTAGGCTGTGTTTCCTCACAGTGAATGGCATCACAGTGGTTATAGTGAGAGCCCAGGAAGTGTCTCTTCACAGTGTATGGCGTGACAGTGGTTCTAGTGAGAACGCAGGCCATGTCCCCTCACAGAGGATGGTATCAGTGTGGCCATCCTCACAGTATGAATGGCATCACAGTAGTTGCAGTGAAAGCCCATGCTGTATCTCCTCAAAGTGGATGGCATCATAGTGGTTCTAATGAGAACCAAGGCCATATCTTCTCACAGTGAATGGCATCACAGTTGTTCTAGTGAGAGTCTAGGCCCTGTCTCCTTA
This sequence comes from Dipus sagitta, assembly GCA_036346955.1. Taxonomy (NCBI): domain Eukaryota; kingdom Metazoa; phylum Chordata; class Mammalia; order Rodentia; family Dipodidae; genus Dipus; species Dipus sagitta. The sequence goes on from CM070782.1 coordinate 48,540,114, forward strand.
CAGTGCATTGCATCACAGTGGTACTAGTGAAGACACAGACTATGTCTCTTCACAGTGGCTGGCATCATAGTGGTTCTAGAGAGGACCTAGGCTTCTCTCCTCACAGTGGATAGTTTCATCAGTGTTTCCAGGGTTGACCCAATGTGTGTCTCCTCATAGTGGATGGCATCAGAGTGGTTCTAGTGAGAGCCCAGGCCGTGTCACCTCATAATGAGTGGCATCACAGTGGTTCACTGACAGCATAGGCCATGTTTCCTCACAGTGGATAACATCACAGTAGTTGCAATGAATCCTAGGCTGTATCTCCTCAAATGGATGGCATCAGGTGGTTCTAGTAAAACCAGCCAGGTTGCATCACAGTGAATTGCACCACATTGTTCTAGTGAAAGACAAGGCCTGGTCTCCTCACATAGGATGACATCAAAGTGGTTCTAGTGAGTGTCAGGCCTGTCACTCACCGTGCATGGCATCACAGTGGTTCTAGTGAGAACCCAGTCCATGTCTCCTCACAGTGAATGGCATGACACTGGATCTAGTGAAGGACCCAGGCCATGTCTTCTCTCAGTGCAAGGCATCACAATAGCTCTATTGAGAGCCAGCCATGTCTCCTCACCTTGGATGGCATTACTATTGTTTAGGAACAGGCCAAGCCCCGTCTACTCACAGTGCATGGCATCACATGGTTCTAATGAGAGCCCAGGCCATGTCTCATCACAGTGAGTGACATTCACAGTGGTTCTTGTGAGAGCATAGGCTGTGTCTCCTCACAGTGGATGGCATCACAATGGTTCTAGTGAGATCCCAGTCTGTGTCTCCTCACAGTGAATGGCATGACAATATTTCTAGTGACCCAGGCCAGTCTCCTCACAGTGCATGGCATCTCAATGGCTCTATTGATTGCCCAGTCCATGTCTTCTCATCCACTGATGGCATCAGAATGGATTTAGTGACAAGTCTAGACCTGTCTCCTCCCAGTGCATGGCATTACAGTGGTTCTAGTGAGAGTGCAGGCCGTGTCTCCTCACAGTGAATGGCATCACAGTCGGTTCTAGGGACATGTCAGCCCTGTCTCTTCACAGTGCATGGAATCACAGTGGTTCTAGTAAGAGCCCAGGCCACATCTCACAGTGCATGGCATCATAGTGGCTCTAGTGAATGCCCAGGCCATGTCTCCTCACAATAGGATGGCATCACAGTGGTTCTAGTGAGAGCCCAACATGTGTCTCCTCACAGTGGATGTCATCACAGTGGTACTAGTGAGGACCCTGGCTGTGTCTCCTCACAGCAGATAGTTTCACAGTGGCTCTAGGTAGGACACAGTATGTGTCTCCTCATAGTACATGGCATCACTCTGGTTCTAGTGACAGCCCAAGCCATTTCCCCTCACAGTGAATGGCATCACATTGGTTTTAGTGAGAGACCAGGCCATGTCTTCCTAGAGTGTATGGCATCACAGTTATTCTAGTGACAGGCCCAGCTCTGACTCCTTGCAGTGCATGGCATCACAGTGTTTGGAGTGCAAGCCCAAGAAGTGCCTCCTCACAGCGGATGGCCTCACTGTGGTGCTAGAGAGGACCTAGGCTTTCTCTCCTCACAGTGGATAGTTTCACAGTGTTTCCAGGGTTGACCCAATGTGTGTCTCCTCATAGTGGATGGCATCAGAGTGGTTCTAGTGAGAGCCCAGGCCGTGTCACCTCATAGTGAGTGGCATTACAGTGGTTCAACTGACAGCATAGGCCATGTCTCCTCCCAGTGGATAACATCACAGTAGTTGCAATGAGATCCTAGGCTGTATCTCCTCAAAATGGATGGCATCAGAGTGGTTCTAGTAAGAAACCAGGCCAGGTTGCATCACAGTGAATTGCACCACAGTTGTTCTAGTGAAAGACAAGGCCTGGTCTCCTCACATAGGATGACATCAAAGTGGTTCTAGTGAGTGTCAGGCCCTGTCACCTCACCGTGCATGGCATCACAGTGGTTCTAGTGAGAACCCAGTCCATGTCTCCTCACAGTGAATGGCATGACACTGGATCTAGGAAGGACCCAGGCCATGTCTTCTCTCAGTGCAAGGCATCACAATAGCTCTATTGAGAGCCCAAGCCATGTCTCCTCACCTTGGATGGCATTACTATTGTTTTAGGACAGGCCCAAGCCCCGTCTACTCACAGTGCATGGCATCACCATGGTTCTAATGAGAGCCCAGGCCATGTCTCCTCACAGTGAATGGCATCACAGTGGTTCTAGTGAGCGGTCCAGCCCTGTCTCCTCTCAATGCATGGCATCACAGTGGTACTAGAGATAGCCCATTTCATATCTCCTCACAGTGAATTTCATGACAGTGGTTATAGTGAGGACCGAGGCCATGTCTCCTCACAGTGCATGATATCACAGTGGTTGCAGTGAGAGCCCAGGCTGTATCTCCTCAAAGTGGATGGCATCACTGTGGTTGCCTTGGATGATCGGGCTGTACTTCCTCAAAGTGGATGGCATCACAGTGGTTCTACTGAGAGGCTAGGCCATGTCACCTCACAGTGGATGACATCACAGTGGTTGCCTTGGATGATCGGGGTGTACTTCCTCAAAGTGGATGGCATCACAGTGGTTCTATTGAGAACCCAGGTCATGTCTCCTCACAATGAATGACATCACAGTGGTTGTAGTGAGAGGCTGGGCCCTGTCTCCTGACAGTGCATGGCATCACAGTGGTTCTAGTCAGAGCCCAGTCTGTGCCTCCTCACAGTGATTGGAATGACAGTGGATTTAGTGAGGACCCAGGCCCTGTCTCCACATAGTGCATGGCTTCATAATGGCTCAATTGAGAGCCCAGGCCATGTCTCTTCACAGTGGATGGCATCACAATGGTTCTATTGACAGGCCCTGCCCTACACAGTATATGGCATCACAGAGGTTCTAGTGGGATCCCAGGCCATGTCTCCTCACGGTGAATGGCATCACAGTAGTTCTAGTGACAGCCCAGGCCATGTCTCCTCACAGAGGATGGCATCACAGTGGCTCTAGTTGGAGCCCAGGCCTTTCTTTACATAGCAGATGCTATCACATTGGTTATAGTGAGTGGACAGACTGTCTCCTCATAGTGCATGGCATCACAGTGGCTCTAGTGAATGTCCAGGCCATGTCTCCTCACAATAGAAGGCATCACAGTGCTTCTAGTGTGAGCTCAAGATGTGTCTCCTCTTGTTGGATGTCATCACAGTGGTACTAAGTAGGGATCCAGGCTATGTCTCCTCACCATGGTTGTCATCAGCATGGTTCTATTGAGAGCTCAGGCCATGTCTCCTCACAGTGGATGACATCACAGTGGTTGCATTGAGATCCCAGGCTGTATCTCCTCATGCTGGATGGCACCACAGTGGTTCTAGAGAGATCCCAGGCTAGGTCTCCTCACAGTCATCACAGTGGCTCTAGTGTGAGCCCAGGCCTTGTCTCCTCATAGCAATTACTATCACATTGGTTATATTGAGAGGCCCTGCCCTGTCTCCTCAGAGTGCATGGCATCACAGTGACTCTTGTGAATGCACAGGCCATGTCTCCTCACAATGGATGGCATCACAGTGGATACAGTGAGAGCCCAGATGTGTCTCATCATAGTAGATCGTATCACAGTGGTATGAATGAGGACCCAATATTTGTCTCCTCACAGTGCATAGTTTCACAGTAGTTCTTGGGAAGGCCCAGGCTGTCTCTCCTCACAGTGCATGGCATCACCCTGGTTCTTGTGAGAGCCAAGGACATGTCTCCTCACATTGAATGTGTCACAGTGTTTCTAGTGAGAGAGCAGGCCATGTCTCCTCACAGTGGATGGCAGCACAGTGCTTCTAGTGACAGGGCTGGCCCTGTCTCATCACAGTGCATTGCATTACAGTGGTTCTGGTGAGAACTCAAGATGTGCTTCCTCACAATGGATGGCATCATTGTGGTACTAGTGACAACCCAGGCTGTGTCTCCTTACAGTGGATAGTTTCACAGTAGTTCTAGGGAGAACATTGGCTGTGTTTCCTCATAGGGCATGGCATCAGAGTGGTTATTGTAAGAGCCAGGACCTTGTTACCTCATAGTGGAAGGCATCACATTAGTTCTAATGAGAGCTCAGACCATGTCTCCTAATAGTGGATAGCATCACAGTGGTTTTACTGAGAGCCTAGGCTGTGTCTCCTCAAAGTGGATGACATCACAGTGGTTGGATTGTGTGCCTGGGCTGTACATCCTCAAAGAGCATGGCATCACAGTGGTTCCAGAGAGAATTCAGGCCATGTCTCCACATATTGAATGGCATCACAGATGTTTTAATGAGAGATTAGGATGTGTCTCCTAGAAGTGAATGACATCACAGTGGTTGTAGTGAGAGGCTGGGCCGTGTCTCCTCACAGTGCATGGCATCACAGTGGTTCCAGTGAGAACCCAGTCCATGACTCCTCACAGTGAATGGCATTACAGTGAATCTACTGAGGCCCCAGGTGATGTTTCCTCAGGGTGCATGACATTACAGTGGCTGTATTGAGAGTCCAGGCCATGTCTCCTCACAGTACCTGGCATCACAGTGGTTCTAGTGAGATCCCAGGCCATGTCTCCTCACAGTGCATGGCATCACAGTGGTTCTAGTGCTTGCCCAGGCAGTGTCTCCTCACAGTGGATGGCATCACAGTGGTTCTAGTTGGAGCCCAGGCCGTCTCCTCATAGCGATTGCTATCACATTGGTTATATTGAGAGGCCCAGCCCTGTCTCCTCAGAGTGTATGGCATCACAGTGACTCTAGTGAATGCCCAGGCCATGTCTCCTCATAATAGATGGCATCACAGTGTTATAGCGAGAGCCCAAGTTGTGTCTCATCACAGTAGATTGCATCACAGAGGTACGAGTGAGGACCCAGGCTTTGTCTCCTCACAGTGGATAGTTTCACAGCAGTTCTAGGGAGGACCCAGGCTGTGTCTCTTCATAGTGCATGGCATCACACTGGTTCTTGTAAGAGCCCAGCCCTGTCTCCTCACAGTGCAATGCATCACAGTGGTTTTGGTGAGGGTCCAAGATGTGCCTCCTCACAGTGGATGGCATCGTTGTGATACTAGTGAGGATCCAGGCTGTGTCCCCTCACAGAGAACCCAGGTTATGTCTCCTCACAGTGGATGGCATCAGAGTGGTTCTAGTGAGACCCCAGGCCATGTCTCTTCACAGTGAATGGCATCATAGTGGTTATTGTGAGGACCCAGGCCTTGTTACCTCACAGTGGATGGCATCACATTGGTTCTAATGAGAGCCCAGACAGTGTCTCCTAACAGTGGATGACATCACAGTGGTTGCATTGGGTGCCCAGGCTGTGTATCCTCAAATTGCATGGCATAACAGTGGTTCTGCTTAGAACCCAAGTCATGTCTCCACATAGTGAATGGCATCACAGTTCTGGGTTTTTTTGTGTGTGAGAGATTAGGCTGTGTCTCCTAACAGTGGATGACATCACAGTGGTTCTAGTGAGAGCCCAGTCCGTGCCTCCTCACAGTGAATGGCTTGACAGTGGATCTATTGAGGACCCAGGAGATGTTTCCTCAGGATGCATGACATCACAATCACTCTATTGAGAGACCAGGCCATGTCTCCTTACAGTGGATGGCATCACAATGGTTATAGTGACAGGCCCGACCCTACTACTCACAGTGCTTGGCATCACAGTGCTTCTAGTAAGAGCCCAGGTGTGTCTCCTCACAGTGGATGGCATCACAGGGGTTCTAGTTGGAGCCAAGGCCCTGTTTCCTCACAGTGTATGGCATCACAGTGGTTCTAATTGGAACCCAGGCCCTGTCTATTCATAGCAGATGCTATCACATTGGTTATAGTGAGAGGCCCGGCCCTGTCTCCACAGAGAGCATGGCATCTCAGTGGCTCTAGTGAATGCCCAGGGGCCATGTCTCCCCACAATAGAAGGCATCACAGTGGTTCCAGTGATAGCCCAAGATGTGTCTCCCCACATTGGATGCCATCACAGTGGTACTTGTGAAGACCCAGGCTGTGTCTCCTCACCATGGATGGCATCAGAGTAGTTCTATTGAGAGCCCAGCCCATGTCTCCTCACAGTGGATGACATCACAGTGGTCGCATTGGGTGCCCGGGATGTATATCCTAAATGTGCATGGCATCACAGTGGCTCTAGTGAGAGCGCAGTCCATGCCTCCTCACAATGAATGGCTTGACAGTGGATCTACTGAGGACCCAGGCAATGTTTCTTCAGGATGCATGACGTCACAATTGTTCTATTGAGAGACCAGGCTGTGTCTCCTCACAGTGGATGGCATCCCAATGGATCTAGTGATGATCTGGCCCTGTCTGTCCACACTACATGGCCTCACAGTGGTTCTAGTGACACACCAGGGTGTATCTCCTCACAGTGGATGACATCACTGTGGTTCTAGTTGGAGCCAAGGCCCTGTTTCCTCACAGTGTATGGCATCACAGTGGTTGTAGTTGGAGCCCAGGCCCTGTCTGTTCATAGCAGATGCTATCATATTGGTTATAGTGAGAGGCCTGACCCTGTCTCCATAGAGAGCATGGCATCACAGTGGCTCTAGTGAATGCCCAGGCCATGTCTCCTCACAATAGAAGGCATCACATGGTTCTAGTGATAGCCCAAGATGTGTCTCCTCTCATTGGATGTCATCACAGTGGTACTTGTGAGGACCCAGTCTGTGTCTCCTCAACGTGGATGGCATCAGAGTCATTCTTTTGGGAGCCCAGGCCATGTCTCCTCACAGTGAATGGCATCCCTTTGGTTCTAATGAGAGTGTAGGCTGTGTCTCCTCACAGTGGATTACATCAAAGTGATTGCATTAAGATGCCAGGCTGTATCTCCTCAAAGTGGATAGCATCACAGTGGTTCTAGTGAAAACCTAGGCCATGTCTACTCACAGAGAATGGCATTACAGTTGTTTTAGTGAGAGGCTATGCCATGTCTCCTCACAGAAGATGACATCAGAGTGTTTCTAGTGAGAGGACGGGCACTGTCTCCTCTCAGTGCATGGCATCACAATGGCTCTATTGAAATTCCAGGCTGTGTCTCCTCACAGTGGATGGCATCACAATCGATTTAGTGACAAGACTGTCCCCTTCTCCTCACAGTGCATGGCATCACAGTGGTTCTAGTGAGAGTCCAAAATGTGTCTCCTCATAGTGGATGGCATCAAAGTAATGCTAGTGAAGACCCAGGCTTAGTCTCCTCACAGTGGGTAGTTTCACAGTGGATCTAGGAAAGACCTAGCTTGAGTCTCCTCACAGTGCATGTCATCACAATGGTTCTAGTGAGAGCCCAGGCCGAATCTTCTCACAGTGGGTAGCATCACAGTGGTTCTACTGACATGCCTGGCCCTGTCTGCTCTCAGTGCATTTCATCACATTGGTTCTACTGAGAACCCAGGCTGTGTCTCCTCACAGTGAATGGCATCACAATTGTTCTTGTGAGACACTAGGCAGTGTCCTTCATAGTAGATGACATCACAGTAGTTATAGTGAGAGGCCAGGCCCTGTCTCAGCACAGTGCATTGCTTCACAGTGGTATTAGTGAGAGCCCAGTCAGTGTCTACTCACAGTGATGGCATGACATTGGATCCAGTGAGGACCCAGGCAATGTCTTTAAGAGTGCATGACATCACAATGGCTCTATTGAGAGTCCAGGCCATGTCTCTTCACAGTGGATGGCATCACAATGGTTCTAGTGACAGGCCCAGCCCTGTCTCCTCACAGTGCACGGCATCACAGTGGCTCTAGTGCTAGCCCAGTCCATGTCTCCTCACAGTGGTTGGCATCAAAGTGGTTCTAGTTGGAGCCCAGGCCCTGTCTATTCATAACAGATGCTATCACATTAGATATAGTGAGAGGCCCGTCCCTGTCTCCTCAGAGTGCATGGCATCACAGTGGCTCTAGTGAATGCCCAGGCCATGTCTCCACACAATAGATGGCATCACAGTGATTATAGTGAGAACCCAAGATGTGTGAGGGCCCAGCCATGTCTCCTCACAGTGCATGGCAGCGCAATGGTTCTGGTGAGAGCCCAAGATATGCCTCCTCTCGATGGATGGCATCATTGTGGTACTAGTGAGGACCCAGGCTGTGTCTCCTCACAGTAGATAGTTTCACAGCGCTTCTATTGAGAGCCCAGGCCGTGTCTCCTCACAGTGAATGGCATCATAGTGGTTATTGTGAGAGCCCAGGCCTTGTTACCTCACAGTGGATGGCTTCACATTGGTTCTAATGAGAGCCCAGACCTTGTCTCCTCACAGTGGATAACATCACAGTGGTTCTACTGACAGCCTATGCCATGTCTCCTCACAGTGGATGACATCACCGTGGTTGCATTGGGTGCCCGGGCTGTATATCCTAAAAGTACATGGCATCACAGTGGTTGTAGTGAGAACCCAGCCCATGTCTCCATGTAGTGAATAGCATCACAGTTTTTTTGTGAGAGATTAAGGCGTGTCTCCTCACAGTGCGTGGCATCACAGTGATTCTAGTGAGAGCCCAGTCCATGCCTCCTCACAGTGAATGGCTTGAAAGTGGATCTACTGAGGACCCAGGTGATGTTTCCTCAGGATGCATAACATCACAATGACTCTATTGAGAGTCCAGGCCGTCTCTCCTCACAGTGGTTGTGATCCCAATGCTTCTAGTGACAGGCATGACCCTGTCTCATCAAAGTACATGGCATCACAGTGGTTCTAGTGAGAGCCCAGGCCCTGTCTCCTCATTGTGAATAACATAACAATGGTTCCAGTGACAGACCCGGCCCTACTACTCACAGTGCTTGGCATGACAGTGGTTCTAGTGACAGCCCAGGGCATGTCTCCTCACAGTGGATGGCATCACAGTGGTTCTGGTTGGAGCCCAGGCCCTGTCTATTCATAGCGGATGCTATCACATTGGTTATAGTGAGAAGCCTGGTCCTGTCTTCACAGAGAGCATGGCATCACAGTGGCTGTAGTGAATGCCCAGGCCATGTCTCCTTATAATAGAAGGCATCACAGTGGTTCTAATGATAGCCCAAGATGTGTCTCCTCACATCAGATGTCATCACAGTGGTAGTTGTGAGGACCCAGTCTGTGTCTTCTCAACGTGGATGGCATCAGAGTCATTCTATTGAGAGCCCAGGCCTTGTCTTCTCACAGTGAATGGCATCACATTGTTTCTACTGAGAGTGCAGGCCATGTCTCCTCACAGTGGATGTCATCAAAGTGGTTTTATTGAGATGCCAGGCTGTATCACCTCAAGGTGGATGGCATCACAGTGGTTCTAGTGAGAACCCAGGTCGTGTCTACTCACAAAGAATTGCATCAAAGTAGCTCTAGTGAGAGACTAGGCCATGTCTCCTTACAGAAGATGACATCACAGTTGTTCTACTGAGAAGATGGGCCCTGTCTCCTCACACTGCATGGCATCACAATGGTTCTAGTGAGAGTCCGTTCCAATCTCTCCTCACAGTGAATGGCATGATACTGGATATAGTGAGAACCTAGGTCATGTCTCCTCTCAGTGCGTGGAACCATGATGGTTCTAGTGAGAGCCCAGGCAGTATCTACTCACAGTGGATGGCATCACAGTGGTTCTAGTGAAACACCCAGCCCTGTCTCCTCACAGTGTATGTCATCACAGTGATTCTACTGACAGCACAGGATGTGTCTCCTCACAGTGGATGGCATTACAGTGATACTAGTGAGGACCCAGGCTTTGTCTCCTCACAGTGGATAGTTGCAAAGTGGATCTAGGGAAGACCCAGCTTGTGTCTCTTCACAGTGTATGTCATCACAGTGGTTCTAGTGAGAGCCCAGGCCAGGTCTCCTCACAGTGAATGGCCTGACATTGGATCTAGTGAGGGCCCAGGCAATGTCTCCTAAAGAGTGCATGACATCACAATGGCTTTATTGAGAGTCCAGGCTGTGTCTCCTCACAGTGGATGGCATCACAATGGTTCTAGTGACAGGCCTGGCACTGTCTGCTCACAGTGCATAACATCACAGTGGTTCTAGTAAGAGCCCAGGTCGTGTCTCCTCACAGTGAATGGCATTACAATGGTTCTAGTGACAGGCCTGGCTCTGTCTCCTCATAGTGCATGGCATCACAGTGGCTGGAGTGTGAGCCCAGTCCATGTCTCCTAACAGTGGATGGCATCAAAATGGTTCTAGTTGGAGCCCAGGCCCTGTCTCCTCATAGCGGTTGCTATCACATTGGTTATATTGAAAGGCCCGGCCCTGTCTCCTCAGAGTGCATGGCATCACACTGGCTTTAGTGAATGCCCAGGCCATGTCTCCTCACAATAGATGGTATCACAGTGATTATAGTGAGAGCCCAAGATGTGTCTCATCACACTAGATTGCATCACAGTGGTATGAATGAGGACCCAGGCTATGTCTCCTCACAGTGGATGGTTTCACAGTAGTTCTGGGGAAGAGCCAGCTTGAGTCTCCTCACAGCACATGGCATCACAGTGATTCTATTGGCAGCCCAGGCCATGTTTCCTCACAGTGGATGGCATTAGAATGGTGCTAGGGACAGGATGTGCCCTGTCTCCTCACAGTGCATGGCATCACAGTGGTTCTAGTGACAGGCCCAGTCCTGTCTCCTCACAGTGGATGGCATCAGAATGGCTCTAGTGCTAGCCCAGGCCATGTCTCCTCACAGTGGATGACATCACAGTAGTTCTAGTTGGAGCCAAGACCCTATCTCCTTATAGTGGTAGCTATTACATTGGTTACATTATGAGGCCCAACCATGTCTCCTCAAAGTGCATGGCATCATACTGGCTCTAGTGAATGTCCAGGCCATGTCTCCTCACAATAGATGGCATCACAGTGGTTATAGTGAGAGTCCGAGATGTGTCTCATCACACTAGATCACATCCCAGTGGTTCGAGTAAGAACCCAGGCTGTGTCTCCTCTCAGTGGATAGTTTCACAGTAGTTCTAGGGAGGACCCAGGCTGTGTCTCCTCACAGTACATGGTATCACACTGGTTCTTGTGAGAGCCCAGGCTATGTCTCCTCACAGTGAATGGCATCACAGTGATTCTAGTGAGAGAGTAGGCCATGTCTTCTCACAGTGGATGGCATCACAGTGGTTCTAGTGACAGGCCTGGCCTTGTCTCATCACAGTGCATGGCATCACAGTGGTTCTGGTGAGAGCCCTTGATGTGCCTGCTCACAATGGATGGCATCACAGTGGTACTAGTGAGGACCCAGGCTGTGTCTCCTCACAATGGATAGTTTCACAGTAATTCTAAGGTGAACCCAGGCTGTGTCTCCTCACAGTGAATAGCATCAGAGTGGTTCTAGTAAGAGCCAAGGCCATGTCTCATCACAGTGAATGGCATCATAGTGGTTATTGTGAGAGCCCAGGCCATGTCTCCTCACAGTGGATGGCAGCACATTGGTTCTAATGAGAACCCAGGCCATATCTTTTGACAATGGCTAGAATCACAGTGGTTCTATTGAGACCCTAGGCTGTGTCTCCTCACAGTGGATGGAAGCACAATCATTTTAGTGACAGGCCCAGCCCATTCTCCTAACAGGGCATGGCATCACATTGGTTCTAGTGAGATCCCAGGCTGTGACTCCTCACAGTGAATGGCATCACAGTGGTTCTTGTGAGAGGCCCAGCCCTGTCTCCTCTCAGTGCCCAAGATGTGCCTCCTCACAGTGGATTGCATAACAGTATTATTAGTGAGAACTGAGGCTATGTCTCCTCACAGTAGGTGGTTTTACAGTGGTTCTAGGGAGGACCAAGGCTGTGTCTTTTCACAGTAGATGGCATCATAGTAGTATTGGTGAGAGCCCAGTCAGTGTCTCCTCACAGTGATAGCATGACATTGGATCTAGTAAGGACCCAGGCGATGTCTCCTAAGAGTGCATGATATCACAATGACTCTATTGAGAACCCAGGCCATGTCTCCTCACAGTGAATGGCATCACAATGGTTCTAGTGACAGGCCCAGCTCTGTCTCCTCACATTGCATGGCATCACAGTGGCTCTAGTGCAAGCCGAGGCTGTTTCTCCTCACAGTGGATGGCATCACAAAGGTTCTAGTTGGAGCCCAGGCCCTGTCGCCTCATAGCGGTTGCTATCACATTGGTTATATTGAGAGGCCCGGCCCTGTCTCCTCAGAGTGCATGGCATCACACTGGCTCTAGTGAATGCCCAGGCCATGTCTCCTCACATAGATAGCATTATAGTGGTTATAGTGAGAGCCCAAGATGTGTCTCATCACACTAGATTGCATCACAGTGGTATGAGTGAGGACTCATGCTGTGTCTCCTCACAGTGGATAGTTTCACAGTGTTTCTAGAGAGGATCTAGCCTGTCTCTCCTTGCAGTGTATGTCATCACACTGGATCTAGTGAGAGCCCAGGCCATATCTCCTCACAGTGTATGTCATCATAGTGGTTCTAGTGAGAGACCAGGCTATGCCTACATACAGTGGATGGCATCACAGTGGTATTAGTGAGGACTTATGCTCTGTCTCCTCACAATGATTGGCATCACAGTGGTTCTTGTGTGAGCCCAGGCTGTGTCTCCTCACAGTGAATGGCATCACAGTGGTCCTACTGAGAGCCCAGGACATGTCTCCTCACAGAAGATAGCATCACAGTGGATCTAGTGAGAGGCTAGGCCATGTCTCCTCACAGTGGGTGACATCACAGTGGTTGCGGTGAGAGCCCGGGCTGTATTTTCTCAAAGGGGATAGCATCACAGTTGTTCTGGTTAGAGAGTCTACCATGTCCTCTCACAGTGGATCACATCACAGCAGTTCTAGTGAGGGGCCAGGCCCTGTCTTCTCACAGTGCATTGCTTCACAGTGGTATTAGTGAGAGCCCAATCAGTGTCTCCTCATAGTGATGGGATGACAGTAGATCTAGTGAAGACCCAGGTGATGTCTCCTCAGATTTCATGACATCACAATGGCTCTATTGAGAGCCCAGGCCATGTCTCCTCACAGTATATGGCATCACAATGGTTCTAGTAACAGGCTGGGCTCTGTCTGCTCACAGTGCATGGCATCACAGTAGTTCTAGTGAGATCCCAGACCATGTCTCCTCACAGTGAATGGCATCACAGTGGTTCTAGTGACAGGCCCGGCCCAGTCTCCTCATAGTGCATGGAAAAACAGTGATTCTAGTGAGAGCCCAGTTTATGGCTCTTCACAGTGAATGGCATGACAGTGGTTCTAGTGAGCATCCAGGCCATGTCTCCTCACAGTGGATGACATGACAGTGGTTGTAGTGAGAGCCTGGGCTGTATCTCCTCAAATTGGATGGCATCACAGTTGTTCTACTGAGAGAGTATGCCATGTGTCCACACAGTGGATCACATCACAGTACTTCTAGTGAGATGCTGGGCCCTGTCTCCTCACAATGTATTGCTTCACAGTGGTATTAGTGAAAGCCCAGTCAGTGTCTCTGCACAGTGATGTCATGACATGACAGTGAATCTAGTAAAGACCCAGGTGATATCTCCTTAGATTGCATGACATCACAATGGGTCTAATGAGAGCCCAGGCCGTATCTCCTCACAGTGGATGGCATCACAATGGTTCTAGTGTCAGGCCTGGCCCTGTCTCCTCAGAATAGATGGCATCACAGTGGTTGTAGTGCAAGCCCAGGCCGAGTCTCCTCACAGTGCATAGCATCACAGTAATTCTTGTGAGAGCCCAGTTTACGTCTCCTCACAATGAAAGGCATGACAGTGGTTCTAGTAAGGCCCCAGGCCATGTCTCCTCACAGTGGATGACATCACAGTGGTTTCAGGAAGAGCCCAGGCTGTATCTCCTCAAAGTGGATGGCATCATATTTGTTCTAGTGAGAGCACAGGCCATGTCTCCTCACAGTGAATGGCATCACAGTGTTTCTAGTGAGAGAGCAGGCCATGTCTCCTCACAGTGTACTGGATCACAGTGGTCTTAGTGAGAGCCCGGTGAGAGTCTCCTCATAGTTAATGGCATGACAGTGGATCTAGTGAGGACCCAGATGATGTCTCCTCAGAGTGCATGACATCACAATGGCTCTGTTGAGACTCCAGGCCATGTCTCCTCACAGTGAATGGCATCACAACGGTTCTAGTGACAGGACTGGCCCTGTCTCCTCAGAGTGGATGCCATAATAGTGGTTGTAGTGTGAGCCCAGGCCATGTCTCCTCACAGTGGAAGGCATCACAGTGGTTCTACTGACAGGCCCAGCCCTGTCTCCTCACAGTGCATTGCATCATAGTGTTTCTAGTGAGAGCCCAGTCCATGTCTCCTTATAGTGAATGGCATGACAGTGGTTTTAGTGAGCATCCAGGCCATGTTTCCTCAGAGTGGATGATATAACCATAGCTGTGGTAAGAGCCCAGGCTGTATCTCCTCAAAGTGGATGGCATCACAGTTGTTCTACTGAGAGAGTAGGCTGTGTCTCCTCACAGTGGATCACATCACAGTAGTTCTACTGAGAGACCAGGCCCTGTCTCCTCACAATGCATGCTTCACAGTGGTATTAGTGAGAGCCCAGTCAGTGTCTCTTCACAGTGATAGCATGACAGTGGATCTAGTGAAGACCCAGGTGATATCTGCTCAGATTGCATGACATCACAATGGCTCTATTGAGAGCCCAGGCCATGTCTCTTACAGCGTATGGAACCACAATGATTCTAGTGACAGGCCCAGCTCTGTCTGCTCACAGTGCCTGGCATCACAGTGGTTCTAGTGACAGGCCTGGACCTGTCTCCTCATAGTGCATGGCATCACAGTGATTCTAGTGAGAGCCCAGTTTATGGCTCTTCACAGTGAATGACATGACAGTAGTTCTAGTGAGGACCCAGGCCATGTCTCCTCACAGTGGATGACATCACACTGGTTGCAGTGAGAGCTTGGGCTCCATCTCCTCAAAGTGGATGGCATCACTGTGGTTCTAGTAATAGCCCAGGCCATACCTCCTCACAGTGGATGACATCACAGTGTTTCTAGTGAGAGGCTAGGCCCTGTCTCCTCACAGAGCATTGCTTCACAGTGGCATTAGTGAGAGCCCAGTCAATGTCTCCTCAAAGTATTGGCATGACATTGGATCTAGTGAGGACCCAGGCGATTCCTCCTAAGAGTGCACAACATCACACTGGCTCTATTGAGAGTCCAGGCCGTGTCTCCTCAGAGTGCATGGCATCACAGTGGTTTAGTGAAAGTTCTGGCAGTGTCTTCTCACAGTGAATGATATCACAGTGGTTCTATTGACAGGTCCGGCCCTGTCTCCTCACAGTGCATGGCATCACAGTGGTTCTAGTGAGAGCCTAAAATGTGCCTCCTCACTATGTATGGTATCACTGTGGTACTAGTGAGGACTCAGGCTGTGTCTCCTGACAGTGCATAGCTTCACAGTGGTTCTAGGGAAGACACAGGATGTGTTTCCTCACAGTGGATAGCATCACAGTGGTTCTACTGAGAGCCTAGTCTGTGTCTCCTCACAGTGGATGAAATCACAGTGGTTGCGTTTGGTGCCCAGGGAAGTACCTCCTCAAAGTGGATGGCTTCACAGTGGTTCTAGTGAGAGCCCAGTCCATGTCTCCTCTCAATGGATGGCATCACAATGGCTTTAGTGGCAGGCCCAGCCCTGTCTCCTATCAATGCATGGCATTAGAGTGGTTCAGGGAGAGCCCAGTCAGTGTCTCCACAAAGTGAGTGGCATCACAGTGGTACTAGTGACAGGCCTGGCCCTGTCTCCTCACAGTGCATGGCAACATAGTGGTTCTAATGAGAGCCCAGGCCATGTCTCCTCACAGTGGATGTCATATCTGTGGTTCTAGGGAGGACGCAGCCTCTGTTTCCTCACAACAGGTGGCATCACAGTGGTTCTAGTGAGAGTCCAAGATATGCCTCCTCACAGTGGATGGCATCACAGTGATTCTAGTGGGGATCCACTCTGTTTCTCCTCACAGCGGATAGTTTCACAGTGGCTCTAGGGAAGACCCAGCCTGTGTCTCCTCACACTGCATTTCATCACAGTGGCTCTAGTAAGATCTCAAGCCGTGTCTCCTCACAGCAGGTGGCATCACAGTTGTGCTAGAGATAGACCAGTCCATGTCTCCTCACAGTGAATGGCATGACAGTGGTTCTAGTGAAGACCAAGGCCATGTCTCCTCACAGTGGATGACATCACAGTAGTTGCAGTGAAAGCCCAGGCTGTATCTCCTCAAAGTGGATGACATCACAGTGGTTCTAATGAGAGCCCAAGATGTGCCTCCTCACAGTGATGGCATAAAAGTTGTTCTTGTGAGACACTAGGCAATGTCTCCTCATAGTGGATGACATCACAGTAGTTCTAGTGAGAGGCCAGGCCCTGTCTCCTCACAGTGCATTGCTTCATAGTGCTATCAGTGACAGCCCAGTCATTGTCTCTTCACTTTGATGGCATGACAGTGGATCAAGTGAGGACCCCGGTGATGTCTCGTAAGAGTGCATGACATCACAATGGCTCCATTGAGAACCCAGGCCATGTCTCCTCACAGTGTATGGCATCACAATCGTTTGAGTGACTGGATCGGCCCCTTCTCCTTATAGTGCATGGCATCACAGTGGTTCTAGTCAGAGTATAGGCAGTGTCTCCTCACAGTGGATGACATCACATTGGTTCTAATGAGAGCCCAGACAGTGTCTCCTAACAGTGGACAGCATCACAGTGGTTCTACTGAGAGCATAGGCCATGTCTCCTCACAGTGGATGACAACACAGTGGTTGCATTAGGTACCCAGGCTGTAGATCCTCAAAGTGCATGGCATACAGGGGTTCTAGTGAGAATCCAGGCCATGTCTCCACATAATGAATGGCACACAGTTGTTTTAGTGAGAGATTAGGGTATGTCTCCTAACAGTGGATGACATCACAGTGGTTGTAGTGAGATGCCAGGCCCTGTCTCCTCACAGTGCATGGCATCACAGTGGTTCTAGTGAAAGCCCAGTCCATGCCTCCTCACAGTGAATGGCTTGAGAGTGAATCTACTGAGGACCCAGATGATGTTTCATCAGGGTGCATGACATCACAATGGCTCTACTGAGAGTCCAGGCCATGTCTCCTCACAGTGAATGGCATCACAATGGTTCTAGTGACAGGCCCAGCCCTGTCTCCTCAGAATGGATGGCATCACAGTGATTGTAATGTGAGCCCAGGCTGTGTCTTCTCACACTGCATGGCATCATAATGGTTCTAGTGAGAGCCCAGTTCATGTCTCCTCATAGTGAATGGCATGACAGTGGATCTAGTGAGGACCCAGGTGATGTCTTCTCAGAGTGCATGACATCACAATGGCTCTATTGAGAGCCCAGGCCTTGTCTCCTCACAATGGATGACATCACAGGGTTTCTAGTGAGAGGCTGGGCCCTGTCTCCTCACAGTGCATGGCTTCACAGCATTAGTGAAAGTCAAATCAGTGTGTCCTCACAGTGTTGGCATGACAGTGGATCTAGTGAGAACCAAGGTGATGTTTCCTCGTAGTGCATGACATCACAATTGCTCTATTAAGATCCCATGCTGTGTCTCCTCACAGTACATGTCATCACAGTGGTTCTACTGAGAGCCCAGGCCATGTCTCCTCACAGTAAATGGCAACACAGGGGTTCTATTGACAGGCCCAGCTCTGACTCCCCAGTGCGTGGCATCACAGTGGTTCTAGGGTGAGCCCAAAAGTGCCTCCTCATAGAGGATGGCATCACAGTGGTACTAGAGAGGACGTAGGCTGTGTCTCCTCACAGTGGATTGTTTCACAGTGGTTCTAGGGAGAACCCAGGCTGTGTCTCCTCACAGTTGATGACATCATAGTGGTTGCAATGAGAGCCAGGGTTGTATCTCCTCAAAGTGGATGGCATCACTGTGATTCCAGTAAGAGCCCAGGCAGTGTCTCTCACAGTGGATAACATCACAGTGTTTCTAGTGAGAGGCCAGGCCCTGAATCCTCACAGTGCATTGTTTCACTGTGGTATTAGTGAGAGCCCAATCAGTGTTTCCTCACAGTAATGGCATAACAATGGATCTAGTGAGGACCCAGGCAAAGTCTCCTCAGAGTGCATGACATCACATTGGCTCTCGTAAGAGCACATGCTGTGTCTCCTCAAAGTGGATGGCATCAAAATGGTTCTAGTGAGTACGCAGGCCATGTCTCCTCACAGTTGATGACATCACAGTGTATGTTCACTGTGGTATTTGTGAGAGTCAGTCAGTGCCTCCTCACAGTGAATGGCATGACATTGGATCTAGTGAGGACCCAGGCGATGTCTCCTCAGAGTATGACATCACAATGGCTCAGTTGATACTCCAGGCTGTGTCTCCTCACAGCACATGGCATCACAATGGTTCTAGTGACAGGCCCAGCCCTGCTTCCTCAGAGTGGATGGCATCACATTGGTTGTAGTGCGAGCCCAGGCTGTAACTCCTCAGAGTGCATATCATCACAGTGGTTCTAGTCAGAGCCCAGTCCATGCCTCCTCACAGAGAATGGCATGACAGTGGTTCTATGAGGACCGAGGCCATGTCTCCTCACAGTGGATGGCATCACAGTGGTTGCAGGGAGAGCCCAGGCTGTATCTCCTCAAAGTGGATGGCATCACTGTGGTTCTAGTGCAAGCCCAGCCCTTTTCTCTGCACAGTGCATGGCATCACAACTGTTCTAGTGAAAGCCCAAGCCATATCTCCTCACAGTGAATGACATCACAGTGGTTCTAGTGAAAGGCCTGGCCCTCTCTTCTCACAGTGCATGGCATCACAGTGCTTCTATTGAGAGCCAAGGCTGTGTTTCCTCGCAGTGGATGGCATCACAGCAGTTCTAGTTGAAGACCAGGCCCTGTCTCCTCATTGCGGTTGCTATCACATTGGTTATAGTGAAAAGCCCGGCCCTGTCTCCTCAGAGTGCATAGCATCACAGTGGTTGTAGTGAGAGCCCAAGATTTGCCTCCTTACAGTGGATGGCAAAACAGTATTATTAGTGAGGACCCAGGCTGTGTCTCCTCACAGTGGGTGGCATCAGAGTGGTTCTAGTGAGTGTTCAGACCATGTCTCCTCACAGTGAATGGCATCACAGTGGATTTTATGAGAGCCCAGGCAGTGTCTCCTCACAGTGGATGACATCACAGTGGTTCTAGTGAAATGCCCGGTCCTGTCTCCTCATAGTGCATCACAGTGGCATCACAGTGATTCTAGTGAGAGACCAAGATGTGTCTCTTCACAGTAGATGGCATCACCATGAGACTATTGTGGACCCAGGATATGTCTCTTCACAGTGGATAGTTTCACAGTGATCTAGGGAAGACTGAGCTTGTGTCTCCTCACAGTGCATGCCATCGCAGTGGTTCTAGTGATAGCCCAGGCTGTGTCTCCTCACAGTGAATGACATCACAGTTGTTCTAGTGACAGGCCCAGCCCTGTCTCCTCACAGTGGATATCATAACAGTGGTTCTAAGGAGGTCCCAGGTACTGTCTCCTCACAACAGGTGGCATCACAGTGGTTCCAGTGAGAGTTCAACATGTGTCTTCTCACAGTGAATGGCATGACAGTGGTTCTAGTTGGAGCCGAGGCCCTGTCTCTTCATAGTGGATGCTATTAAATTAGTTATAATGACAGACCCTGCACTGGCTCCTCAGACTGCATGGTATCACAGTAGCTCTAGTGAATTCCCAGGCCATTACTCCTCACAGTAGATGACATCATAATGCTTCTAGTGTGAACCCAAGATGTGCGTCCTCACATTGGATGTCATCACAGTGGTACTAGTGAGGACCCGGGCTGTGTCTCCTCACAATGGATGGCACCAAAGTGGTTTAGTGAGAGCCCAGGCTGTGTCTCTTCACAGTGAATGGCATCACAGTGGTTCTACTGAGAGCATAGTTCATGTCTCCTCACAGTGGATGACATCACAGTGGTTGCACTGAGATCCTAGGCTGTATCTCCTCAAGGTGGATGGCATCACAGTGGATGTAGTGAGAACCCAGGCCATCTCTCCTCACAGAGAATGGCATCACAGTTGTTCTACTGAGAGACTAGGCTGTGTCTCCTCACAGAAGATGACATCACAGTGGTTCTAGTGAGAGGCCAGGCCCTGTATCCTCACAGTCCATGGCATCACAATGGTTCTAGTGAGAGGCCAATCTGTGTCCTCCTCACAGTGAATGGCATGATAGTGGATCTAGTGAGGATCCAAGCCATGTCTCCTCACAGTGTATGTCATCACAATTGCTATATTGAGAGCCCAAGCTGTGTCTCCTAACAGTGGATGGCATCACAGTGGTTCTAGTGAGAGCCCAGGCCTTGTCACCTCACAGTAAATGATATCACAGTGGTCTTACTGAGAGGCCAAGCCCAGTCTCATCTCAGTGCATGGCATCACAGTGGCTCTAGTGAGAGCCCAAGATGTTCCTCTTCACATTGGATGGCAAAACAGTATTATCAGTAAGGACCCAGGCTGTGTCTCCTCACAGTGGATAGTTTCACAGTGGTTCTAGGGGGGACCCAGTCTGAATCTCCTCACAGTAGATAGCATCACAGTGGTTCTAGGGAGACACCCAGCCCTGTCTCCTCACAGTGCATGACAGTGGCATTACAGTGATTTTAGTGAGAGAACAAGATATGTCTCCTCTCAGTGGGTGGCAGCACAGTGGTAATAGCGTGGACCCAGGCCGTGTCTCCTCACAGTGAATGGCATCACAATGGTTCTCATGAGAGCCCAGGTAGTGTCACCTCACAGTGAATAGCATAACAGTAGTTCTAGTGAGAGCCTAGTTCATGTCTCCTCACAGTGAATGGCATGACAATGGTTTTAGTGAGGACCCAGACCATGTCTTCTCACAGAGGATAGCATCACAGTGGGTCTAGTGAGAGCCTAGGTCGTGTATCCTCACAGTGGGTGGCATCATAGTGGTTGCGGTGAGAACCAAGAGTGTATCTCCTCAAAGTGGATGGCATCGCAGTTGTTCTAGTTCAAGAGAGTAGGCCGTGTCTCCTCACAGTGAACGGCATCACAGTTGTTCTAGCGAGAGACTAGGCAGTGTCTCCTCTCAGTGGATGATATCATATTAGTTCTAGTGAGAGGCCAGGCCCTGTCTCCTCACAGTGCATTGATTCGGAGTGGTATTAGTGAAAGCTCAGGCAGCATCTTCTCACACTGATGGCATGACAGTGGATCTAGTGAAGACCCAGGCGATGTCTCCTCAGAGTGCATGACATCACAATGGCACTATTGAGAGCCCAGGCCAAGTCTCCTCACAGTGGATGGCATCACAATGGTTCTAGTCACAGGTCAAGCCCTGTCTGCTCACAGTGCATGGGATCAGAGTGGTTCTAGTGAAATCCCAGGTGTGCCTCCTACCAGTGAATAGCATCACAGTGGTTCTATTGACAGGCCTGGCCCTGTCGCCTCACAGTGCATTGCATCACATTGGTTCTACTGAGATCCCAGTCCATGTCTCCTCAGAGTGAATGGCATGACAGTGATTCTAGTGAGAACCCAGTCCATGTCTCCTCAGAGGGGATGACATCACAGTTGTTGCAGGGCTGTATCTCCTCAAAGTGGATGGCATCATTGTGGTTCTAGTGAGAGCCAAGGTCATGTCTCCTCACAGTGAATGGCATCACAGTGTTTCCAGTGAGAGAGCAGGCAATGTCTCCTCACAGTGCATTGCATCACAGTGGTATTTGTGAGAGCCCAGTCAGTGTCCCCTCACAGTGAATGGAATGACAGTAGATCTACGAGGACCCAGGTGATGTCTCCTCAGACTGCATAACATCACAATGGCTCTGTTGAGACTCCAGGTCATGTCTCCTCACAGGGAATGGCATCACAATGGTTCCAGTGACAGGCTCAGCCCTGTCTCCTCCTTGTGGATGGCATCACAATGGTTGTAGTGTGAGCCCAGGCTGTGTCTCCTCACAGTGGATGGCATCACAGTGCTCCTGATGACAGACCTGGCCCTGTCTCCTCACATTGCATCATGTAACAGTGGTTCTAGTGAGAGCCCAGTCCATGTCTCCTCACACTGAATGGCATGATAGTGGTTCAAGTGAGGACCCAGGCCGTATCTCCTCAGAGTTGATGATATCACAATGGTTGCAGTGAGTTCCAGGCTGTGTCTCCTCAAAGTGGATGGCATCACAGTGTTTCTAGTGAGAGGCCGGGCCCTGTCCTTCACAGTGCATTGCTTCACAGTGGTATGAGTGAGAGCCCTATCAGTGTCTCCTCACAGTCATGGCATGATAGTTGATCTATTGAGGACTGAGGTGATGTCTCCTAAGAGTGCATGACATCACAATAGCTCTATTGAGAGGCCAGGCCATGTCTCCTCACAGTGAATAGCATGACAGTAGATCTAATGAGGACCCAGGCCATGTCTCCTCTCAGTGTATGGCATCATAATTGCTTTATTGAGAGCCCAGGCCATGTCTCCTAACAGTGGATGGCATCAAAATAGTTTTAGTGACAGGCCCGACCTTGTCTCCAGCAGTGCATGGCATCACAGTGGTTCTAGTGAAAGCCCAGGCCTTGTCTCCTCACAGTGAATGATATCACAGTGGTCCTTGTGAGAAGCCCATCCCAGTCTCCTCTCAGTGCATGGTATCACAGTGGTTTAATGAGAGCCCAAGATGTGCCTCCTCACAGTGGATGGCAAAACAGTATTATTAGTGAGGACCCAGGCTGTGTCTCCTCACAGTGGATAGTTTCACAGTGGTTCTAGGGAGGACCCACTCTGTGTCTCCTGACAGTGTATGGCATCAGAGTGGTTCTAGTGAGAGCCCAGGCCATGTCTCCTCACAGTGGATGGCATCACAGTGCTTCTGATGACAGGCCCAAACCTGTCTCCTCACATTGCATCACGTAACAGTGGTTCTAATGACAGCCCAGTCTGTCTCCTCACATTGAATGGCATGACAGTGGTTCAAGTGAGGACCAAGGTCAAGTATCCTCACAGTGAATGGCATCACAGTGGTTCTAGTGAGAGCCCAGTTCATGTCTCCTCATAGTGAATGGCATGACAGGGGTTTTAGTGAGGAGCCAGGCCATGTCTCTTCACAGTGGATGAAATCACAGTGGTTGCAGTGAGATCCCGGTCTGTATCTTCTCAAAGTGGATGGCACCACAGTGGTTCTAGTGAGAGTCCAGGCCATGTCTCCTCACAGTGGATAGCATCATAGTGATCTAGTGGGAGCCTAGGCCGTATCTCCTCACAGTGGTTGTATGTGTCTCCTCACAGGAAATGGCATCACAATGATTCTAGTGATAGGCCTGGCCCTGTCTCCTCCTTGTGGATAGCATCACAATGGTTGTAGTGCAAGCACACACCATGTCTCCTCACAGTGGATGGGATCATAGTGGTTCTGCTGAGAGGCTCAGCCCTGTCTCCTCAAGGTGTATCGCATAACAGTGATTCTAGTGAGAGCCTAGTCAATGTCTCCTCATAGTGAATGGCATGACAGTGGTTCTGGTGAGGGCATAGGCCATGTCTCCCCACCGTGGATGATATCACAGTGGTTTCAGTGAGAGCCCAGGCTGTATCTCCTCAAAGTGGATGGCATCACGGTGGTTCTAGTGAGAGCCCCGTCTGTGTCTCCTCACAGTTGATGACATCACAGTGTTTTGAGTGACAGGCTGAGCCCTGTCTCCTCACAGTGCTTTGCATCAAAGTGGTATTAGTGAGAATCCAGTCAGTGTCTCCTCACAGTGAATGGCATGACAGTGGATCTAGTGAGGACCCAGGTGATGTCTCCTCAGAGGGCATGACATCACAATGGCTCTATTGAGAGCCCAGGCCATGTCTCCTCACAGTGAACAGCATCAAAATGATTCTAGTAACAGGCCCGGCACTGTCTCTAGAGTGGATGGCATCACAGTGGTTGTAGTGTGAACACAGGCCATGTTTCCTCACAGTGGATGGCATCACAGTGGTTCTGCTGACAGGCCTGGCCCGGTCTCCTCACACTGCATTGCATAACAGTGGTTGTAGTAAGAGACAGTCCATGTCTCCTCACAGTGAACGGCATGACAGTGGTTCTAGTGAGAACCCAGGCCATGTCTCCTCACAGTGGATGATATCACAGTGGTTGCAGTGAGAGCTCAGGTTGTATCTCCTCAAAGTGGATGGCATCACTGTGGTTCCAGTGAGAGCCTAGGCAGTATCTCCTCACGGTGAATGAAATTACAGTGTTTCTAGTAAGAGAGCAGTCCATGTCTCCTCACAGTGGATGGCATCACAATGGTTCAAGATACAGGCCAGGCCCTGTCCCCTCAGAGTGCATGGAATCACATTGTTTCTAGTGAGAGACCAAGATGTTCCTCCTCACAATGGATGGCACCACAGTGGTACTAGTGAGGACCCAGGCTGTGTGTCCTCACAGTGGATAGTTACACAGTGGTTCTAAGGAGAACCCATGCTGTGTCTCCTCACAGCGGATGGCATCACAGTGGTTCTAGTGAGAGCCCAGGCCATGTCTCCTCACAGTAAATGGCATCACAGTGGTTTCTTGTGAGAGCCCAGGCCATGTCTCCTCACAGTAAATGGCATCACAGTGGTTTCTTGTGAGAGCCCAGGCCATGTCTCCTCACAATGGAGGTCATCACAGTGGTACTAGTGAGGACCCAAGCTGTGTCTTCTCACAGTGCATGGCATCACACTGGTTCTAGTGAGAGCCCAGGCCATGTATCCTCACATTGAATGACATCACAGTTGTTTTAGTGACAGATTAATCCAGGTCTCCTAACAATGATGACATAACAGTGGTTGTAGTAAGAGGCAGGGTTGTCTCCTCACAGTAAATGGCATTACATTTGTTCTAGTGAGAGACTAGGCCCTGTCTCCTCACAGAAGATGACATCACAGTGGCTCTACTTAGAAGTAGTCTGTGTCTCCTCACAGTGGATGACATCACAGTGTTTGCATTGAGATGCCTGGCTGTATCTCCTCAAGGTGGATGGCATCACTGTGGTTCTAGTGAGAACCCAGGCAGCATCTCCTCATAGAAGATGACATTATAGTGGTTCTAGTGAGAGGCAGGTCCCTGTCTGCTCACAATGCATGGCATCACAATGGCTCTATTGAGAGGCCAGGCCATGTCTCTTCACAGTGGATGGCATAAAAATCATTTTAGTGACAGGCCCAGCCCTGTCTGCTAACAGTGCTTGGCATCACAGTGGTTTTAGTGACAGCCCAGGCTGTGTCTCCTCACAGTAAATGGCATCACAGTGGTCCTTGTGAGAGGCCCAGCCCTGTCTCCTCTCAATGCATGGCATCACAATAGTTCTAGTGAGAGCCCAAGATTGGCCTCCTCACAGTGGATGGCAAAAAAGTATTATTAGTGAGGACCCAGGCAGTGTCCACTCACAGTGGATGGCATCAGAGTGGTTCTATTGAGAGCCCAGGCCGTGTCTCCTCACAGTGAATGGCATCTCTGTGGTTCTTGTGAGGGCCTAGGCAGTGTCTCCTCACATTGGATGGCATAACAGTGGTTCTAGTGAAAGGCCCGGCCCTGTCTCCTCACAGTGCATCACAGTGGCATCACAGTGATTCTAGTGAGAGCCCAAGATATGTCTCTTCACAGTGGATGGCATCATAATTGTTCTAGTGACAGGCCCAGCCCTGTCTCCTCACATAGCATGGCATCGCAGTGGTCCTAGTGAGAGCTCAGTCTGTGTCTCCTCACACTGAGTGGCATCACAGTGGTTCTAGTGACAGGCCTGCCCTGTCTCCTCACAGTGCATGGCATCACTGTGGTTCTAGTGAGAGCACAGGCCGTGTCTCCTCACAGTGGATGGCATCACCATGATAATTGTGTGGACCCAGGCTGTGTCTCCTCACAGTGGATAATTTCACAGTGAATCCAGGGAAGACCCAGCCTGTGATCTTCATAGTACATGTCATCACAGTGGTTATAGTGACAGCCAAGGCCGGGTCTCCTCACAGTAGATGGCATCACAGTAGTTCTACTGACAGGCCCGGCCCTGTCTCCTCACAGTACATTGCATAACAGTGGTTCTAGTGAGAACCCAGGCCATGTCTCCAAACACTGAATGGCATCACAGTTGTTCTTGTCAGACACTAGGCTGTGTCTCCTCACAGTCAATGACAACACAATAGTTCTAGTGAGAGTCTGGGCCCTGTCTCCTCACAGTGCATTGCTTCATAGTGGTATTAGTGAGAGCCCAGTCAGTATCTCCTCACAGTGATGGAATAACAGTGGATCTAGTGAGGACCCAGGCAATGTCTCCTCAGAGTGCATGACATCACTATGGCTCTGTTGAGAGCCCAGTCCGTGTCTCCTCACACTGAGTAGCATCACAGTGGTTCTAGCGACAGGCCCCACCCTGTCTCCTCACAGTGCATGGCATCACAGTGGTTCTAATGAGAGCCCAGGCCCTGTCTCCTCACAGTGGATGTCATAACAGTGGTACAAGTGAGGACACAGGCTGTGTCTCATCATAGTGGATAGTTTCACCATGGTTCTAGAGAGGACACAGGCTGTGTCTCCTCATAGTGTATGGCATCACACTGTTTCTGTAAGAGCCCAGGCCATGTCTCCTCACAGTGAATGGCATCACTGTGTTTCTAGTGAGAAAGCAGTCCATGTATCCTCACAGTGGATGGCATCACAATGCTTCAAGTGACAGGCCCAATCCTGTCTCCTCACAGTGCATGACATCAGAATGGTTCTGGTTAGAGCACAAGATGTGCCTCCTCACAATGGATGGCATCACGGTGGAACTAGTGAGGACCCAGGCTGTGTGTCCTCACAGTAGATAGTTACTCAGTGGTTCTAGGGAGAACCCAGGCTGTGTCTCCTCACAGTGGATGGCATCACAGTTGTTCTAGTGAGAGTCCGATTCATGTCTCCTCACAGTGAATGGCATCACAGTGTTTCTAGTGAGAGAGCAGGCCATGTCATCTCACAGTGGATGGCATCACAGTGGTTCTAGTGAAAGGCCCAGCCCTGCCTCCTCAAAGTGCATGGCATCACAGTGGTTCTAGTGACAGCCCAAGTTGTGCCTCCTCACAATGGATGGCATCACAGTGGTACTAGTGAGAATCGAGTCTGTGTCTCCTCACAATGGATAGTTTCACAGTGGTTCTAGGGAGGACCCAGACTGTGTCTCCTCACAGTGCATGGCATCACACTGGTTCTAGTGAAAGCCCAGGCCATGTCTCCTCACGTTGAATGTCATCACAGTTGTTTTAGTGACAGATTAATCCATGTCTCCTAACAGTGGATGACATCACAGTGGTTCTAATAAGAAGCAGGGCACTGTCTCCTCACAGTGAGTGGTATCACATTTGTTCTAGTGAGAGAGTAGGCCATGTTTGCTCACAGAAGATGACATCACAGTGGTTCTAGTGAGATGCCGGGCCTGTCTTCTCACAGTGAGTGGCATCACATTTGTTCTAGTGAGAGAGTAGGCCATGTTTGCTCACAGAAGATGACATCACAGTGGTTCTAGTGAGAGGCCGGGCCTGTCTCCTCACAGTGCATGGCATCACAATGGATCTAGTGAGAACCCTGTCCATGTCTTCTCACAGTGAATATCATGATGCTGGATCTAGTGAGGACCCAGGCCATGTCTCCTCTCAGTGCATGGCATCACCATGGCTCTATTGAGAGCCCAGGCCATGTCTCCTCACAGTGGATGGCATCACAATCATTTTAGTGACAGATCTGACCCTGAATCCTAATGGTGCATGGTATCTCAGAGGTTATAGTGAGAGCCCAGGCTGTGTCTCCACACCGTCAATGGCATCACTGTGGTTCTTCTGAGAGGCCCAGCCCTGCCTCCTATCAGTGCATGGTATCACAGTGGTTCTAGTGAGAGCCCAAGATGTGCCTTGTCAGAAGGGATGGCATAACAGTATTATTAGTGAGGACCCAAGTGGGGTCTCTTCACAGTGTATACCTTCAGAATGATTCTAGGGAGGACTACAGTGGCTGCCATCAGTGTGGTTGTAGTGAGAGTCCAGGCTGTGTCTCTTCACAGCAAATGGCATCACAGTGGTTCTTGTGAGACCCAGTCAGTGTCTTCTCACAGTGCATGGCATCATAGTGATTCTAGTGAGAGCCCAAGATGTGTCTCCTCACAGTGGATAACATCACAATGATACTACTGTGGACCCAGTCTGTGTCTCCTCACAATGAATGGCATCACAGTGGTTCTTGTGAGCCCCAGCCATGTCTCCTCACAATGGATGACATCTTAGTGGTTCTAATGAAAGCCCAGGCCATGTATCTTAACAGTGGATAGCATCACAGTGGCTCTACTGAGAACCTAGGCAGTGTCCCCTAACATTGGATAACATCACAGCCATTGCATTGTGTGCCTGGGCTGTATCTCCTCAAAGTGCATGGCATCACAGTGGTGCTAGGGAGAACCCAGGCCATGTTTCTTCACAGTGAATGGCATCACAGTTGTTTCAGTGAGAGATTAGGATGTGTCTCCTAACAGTGTATGACTTCACAGTGGTTGTACTGAGATGTCTGGCCCTGTCTCCTCACAGTGAATGCGTAACAGTGGTTCTAGTGAGAGCCCAGGCCTTGTGTCCTCATAGTGAATGGCATCACAGTGGCACTTGTGAGATGCCCAGTCCTGTCTTCTCTCAATGCATGGCATCATAGTGGTTCTAGTGAGAGCCCAAGATGTGCCTCCTCACAGTGGATGGCATACCAGTATTATTAGTAAGGACCCAGGCTGTGTCTCTTCACAGTGGATAGTTTCACAGTGGTTTTAGAGAGGACCCAGGCTGTGTCTCCTCACAGTGCATGGCATTACACTGGTTCTAGTGAGAGCTCAGGCCATATCTCCTCACAGTGCATGGCATAACAGTGGTTCTAATGAGAGCCCAGGCCACGTCTCCTCACAGTTAATGGCATCACAGTGTTTCTATTGACAGGCCCAGCCAGGTCTCCTCATAGTGCATGGCAAAACAGTGGTTCTAGTGAGAGCCCAGGCCGTTTCTCCTCACAGTGGATGGCATCACAGTGGCTCTCCGTGCGAGCCCTGGCTGTGTCTCCTCAGAGTGGATGGCATCACAGTGGTTCTAGTTGGAGCATAGGCTCTGTCTCATTCATAGCGGTTGCTATCAAATTGGTTATACTGAGAGGCCCGGCTCTGTCTCCTCAGAGTGCATGGCATCACAGTGGTTCTAGTGAGAGCCCAGTCCATGTCTCCTCACAGTGAATGGCATGACAGTGGATCTAGTGAGTACCCAGGCAATGTCTCCTCAGAGTGTATGACATCACAATGGCTCTATTGAGAGCCCAGGCCATGTTTCCTCACAGTGGATGGCATCACAGTGGTTCTAGTGAGAGCCCAGTCCATGTCTCCTCACAGTGAATGGCATGACAGTGGATCTAGCGAGTACCCAGGCAATGTCTCCTCAGAGTGTATGACATCACAATGGCTCTATTGAGAGCCCAGGCCATGTCTCCTCACAGTGCATGGCATCACAGTAGCTCTAGTGAATTCTGTGGCCATGTCTCCTCACAATAGATGGCATCACAGTGGTTCTAATGAGAGCCCAAGATGTGTCTCCTCACAGTGGATTACTTCACAGTGGTTCTAGGGAGGACCCAGGCTGTGTCTCCTCACAGTGCATGGCATCACACTGGTTCTTGTGAGAGCCCAGGCCATGTCTCCTCACATTGAATTGCTCCACATTGCTTCTACTGAGAAACCAGGCCATGTGTCCTAACTGAGGATGGCATCACAGTCAATGGCCCTGACTCCTTGCAGTGCATGCTATCACACCGGTTTTAGTGCAAGCCCAAGATGTGCCTCCTCACAGTGGTACTATAGAGGACCCAAGTTGTGTCTCCTCACAATGGATAGTTGCACAGTGGTTCTAGCAAGGACCCAGGCTGTCTCCTCACAGTGGATGGCATCAGAGTGGTTCTAGTGAGAGCCCAGGCAGTGTCTCCTCACAGTGAATGGCATCACAGTGGTTCTACTGAGAGCCCAGTTCATGTCTCCTCACAATGAATGGCATGACAGTGGATCTAGTGCAGAAACAGGTGATATCTCCTCAGATTTTATGACTTCACAATGGCTTTATTGAGAGCCCAGGCCATGTCTCCTCATAGTGGATGGCTTCACACTGGTTCTAATGAACTCACAGAGTATGGCATCACAGTAATTCTAGTGACAGGCCCGGCCCTGACTCCTCACAGTGCATGGTATCACACTGCTTTTAGTGTGAGCCCAAAATGTGCCTCTTCACAGTGGATAGCATCACAGTAGTACTAGAGAGGACCCAGACTGTGTCTCCTCACAATGGATAGTTTCATAGTGGTTCGAGGGAGGACCCAGGATGTGTCTCCTCACAGTGGATGGCATCAGGGTGTTTCTAGTGAGAGCCAAGTTCATGTCTCCTCACAGTGGATGGCATCACAAAAGTTTCAATGACAGGTCTGGCCCTGTCTCCTCATTGTGCATGGCATCACGGTGGCTCTAGTGAGAGGCCCAGCCTTGTCTCCTCTCACTGTATGGCATCACAGTGGTTCTAGTGAGAACCCACTTCATGTCTCCTGACACTGGATGCCATAACAGTGGTTTTATGGAGGACCTGGTCTGTGTCTCCTCACAATGGATATCATCATACTAGTTCTAGGGAGGACCTGGGCTGTTTGTCCTTGTAATGGATGGCATCTCAGTGGTTCTAGTGAGGACCCAGGCTGTGTCCCTCTCAGTGGATGACTTCATAGTGGTTCTAGTTATAGCCCTGGCTATGTCTCCTCATAGCAGATGGCATCAAATTAATTATAGTGAGAGGCATGGCCCTGTCTCCTCTAAGTGCATGGCATCACAGTGGCTCTAGTGCAAGCCCAGGCCATGTCTCCTCACAGTGGATGCCATCACAGTGGTTGTAGTTGGAGCCCAGGGCCTGTGTCCTCATAGCAGTTTCTATCACATTGGTTATAGTAAGAGGCCAGGCCCTGTTTCCT
This sequence comes from Dipus sagitta, assembly GCA_036346955.1. Taxonomy (NCBI): domain Eukaryota; kingdom Metazoa; phylum Chordata; class Mammalia; order Rodentia; family Dipodidae; genus Dipus; species Dipus sagitta. The sequence continues at coordinate 48,571,071 of CM070782.1, forward strand.
CAGAGTGCATGGCATCATAGAGGCTCTAGTGCATCCCCAGACCATGCCTCCTCACAATAGATGGCATCTCAGTGGTTCTAGTGAAAGCGCAAGATGTGTCTCCTCACACTAGATCACATCACAGTGGTACTAGTGATGACCTAGGCTGTGTCTCCTCACAGTCGATAGTTTCACAGTGGTTCTAGGGTGGACACAGGTTGTGTCTCCTCACAGTGGATGGTATCACAGTCATTCTAGTGAGAGCCCATGCCGTGTCTTCTCACAGTGGATGGCATCACAATGGCTCTCGTGCGAGCCCTGGATGTGTCTCCTCACAGTGGATGGCATCACAGTTGTTCTAGTTTGAGCCCAGGCCCTGTCTCATTCATAGCAGTTGCTATAACATTGGTTATAGTGAGAGGCCTGGCCCTGTCTCCTCACAGTGCATGGCATCACAGGGCTTCTAGTGAGAGCCCAGTTGGTGTCTCCTCAAAGTACATGGCATCAAAGTGGTTCTAGTGACAGGCCTGGCCCTGTCTCATCACAGTGCATGGCATCACAGTGGTTCTAGTGAAAGCCCAGTCCATGTCTCCTCACAGTGAATGGCATGACAGTGGATCTAGTAAGTACCCAGGTGATGTATCCTCGCAGTGCATAACATCACAATCGCTCTATTGAGAGCACAGGCCATGTCTCCTCAAAGTGGATTGTATCACAGTGGCTCTTGTGCCAGCCCTGGCTGTGTCTCCGCACAGTGGATGGCATTACAGTGGTTCCATTTGGACTCCAGGCCCTGTCATTCATAGCTGTTGCTATCACATTGGTTATAGTGAGAGGCCTGGCCCTATCTCCTCTGAGTGCATGGCATCACAGTGGCTCTAGTGAATGCCCAGGCCATGTCTCCTCACAATAGATGGCATCACAGTGGTTCTAATGATAGCCCAAGATGTGTCTCCTCACAGTGGATGTCATCACAGTGGTACTAGTGATAACCCAGGCCCAGGCTGTTTCTCCTCACAGTGGATTGTTTCACAGTGTTTCTAGGGAGGATCCAGGCTGTGTCTCCTCACAGTGCATGGCATCACACTGGTTCTTGTGAGAACCCAGGCCATATCTCCTCACAGTGAATTGCTTCACATTGGTTCTATTGAGAAACCAGGTGATGTCTCCTCACAGAGGATGGCATCACAGTGGTACTAGAGAGGACCCAGGCAATGTCTCCTCACAATGGATATTTTCACAGTGGTTCTATTGAGAACACAGGCTGTGTCTCCTCACAGTGAATGTCATCACAATTGTTCTAGTGAGGGATTAGGCCATGTCTCCTCACAGAGGATGACATTACAATGGTTCTAGAGAGAACCCATTCCATGTCTCCTCACAGTGAATGGTATCACAGTGGTTCTACTGAGAGGCCCAGCCCTGTCTCTTCTCAGTGCATGGCATCCCAATGGTTCTATTGAGAACCCACTTCGTGTCTCCTGACATTGGATGCCATCACACTGGTTTTAGGGAGGACCCGGTCTGTGTCTTCTCACAATGGATATCATCATACTAGTTCTAGGGAGGACCTGGGCTGCATGTCCTCATAATGGATGTCATCACAGTGGTTCTAGGGAAGACTTTGGCTCTGTCTTCTCACAATAGATGGCATCACAATGGTTCTAGTGAGAGCCAAAGATGTTCTTTCTCACAGTGGATGCCATAACAGTATTACTAGTGATGACCCAGGCTGTGTCTCCTCACAGTGGATGGCATCAGAGTGGTTCTAGTGAGAACCCAGGCTGTGTCTCCTCACAGTGGATGGCATCACAGTGGTTCTCATGAGAGCCCAGGCCATGTCTCCTTACAGGGAATAGCATCACAGTGGTTCTACTGAGACCCTAGGCCATGTCTCCTCCCAGTTTATGACATCAAAGTGATTCTAGTTGGAGCCCAGGCAGTGTCTCTTCATAACAAATGCCATCACATTGGTTATAGTGAGAGGCCCGGCCCTGTGTCCTCAGAGTAGATGGCATCACGTTGGCTCTAGTGAATGTGCAGGCCAGGTCTCTTCACAATAGATGGCATCATAGTGGTTCTAGTGAGAGCCCAAAATGTGTCTCCTCACAGTGCATGCCATCACAGTGGTACTCATGAGGACCCAGGCTGTGTCTCCTCACAGTGGATCATTTCACAGTGGTTATAGTGACAGGCCTGGCACTGTCTCCTCACTGTGCATGGCATCACGTTGGATATAGTGAGAGCCCAGGCCACATCTCCTCACAGTGAATGGCATCACAGTGGCTCTAGTGAATGCCCAGGCCATGTCTCCTCACAGTGTATGTCATAACAGTAGTTCTAGTGAGATTCCAAGATGTGTCTCCTCACAGTGGATGGCATCACAGTGTTTCCAGTGAGAGAACAGACCATGTTTCCTCATATTGGAATGCATCACAGTGGCTCTAGTGTGAGCCCTGGCTGTGTCTCCTCACTGGATGAAATCACACTGCTTCTAGTGACAGCCAAGGCCATGCCTCCTCAGCATGAATGGCATCACAGTGTTTCTAGTGAGATAGCAGGCCATGTTGCCTCACAATGGATGGTATCATAGTGGTTCTAGTGACAGGTCAATTCCTGACACCTCACAGTGCATGGCATTACAGTGGTTCTAGGGTGAGCCCAAAATGTGCCTCCTCACAGAAGACATCACAGTGGTAGTAGAGAGGACCTAGGCTGTGTCTCCTCAAAGTGGATGGTTTCACAATGGTTCTAGGGAAGACCCAGGCTGTGTCTCCTCACAGTGGATGGCATCAGAGTGGTTCTACTGAGAGTCCAGGCCTGCATCCTCACAATGAAAGGTATCAAAGTGGTTTTTGTGAGAGCCCAGACCATGTCTCCTCATAGTGGATGGCATCAGTAGTGGTTCTAGGGCCAGCCCAAGATGTGCCACCTCATAGTGGATGGCATCACAGTGGTACTAGTGAGGATCCAAGCTGTGTCTCCTCACAGTGGATAATTTCACAGTGGTTCTAGGGAGGATCCAGCCTGTGTCTCCTCACAGTGTATGTCATCACACTGGTTCTAGTGAGAGCACAGGCCATGTCTCCTCACAGTGAATGGCCTCACAGTGGTTGGAGTGAGAGACCAGGGTATGCCTACTCACATTGGATGGCATCACAGTGGTATTAGTGAGGACCCAGGCTGAGTCTCTTCACAGTGGATAGTTTCACAGTAGTTCTTGGAAGGTCCCAGGCTGTGTTTTCTCACAGTGAATGGCATCACAGTGGTTCTTGTGAGAGCCCATGCCGTGTCTCTTCATAGTGGACGTCATCACAGTGGTTCTAGTGAGAATGCAGGCCATGACTCCTCACACTGGATAGCATCATAGTGGATCTTCTGAGAACTTAGGCCATGTCTCCTCACAATGGATGACATCACAGTGGTTGCGGTGAGAATCCAGGCTGTATCTCCTCAAAGTTTATGGCATCACAGTTGTTCTTGTGAGAGACTAGACCATGTCTCCCCACAGTAAATGGCACCAGTTGTTCTAGAGAGAGACTAGGCAGTGTCCCTCACAGTAGATGACATCATGGTAGTTTTAGGGAGAGGCCAGGCCCTGTCTCCTCACAGTGCATTGCTTCACAGTGATATTAGTGAGAGCCCAGTCAGTGTCACCTCACAGTGATGGTATGACAGTGGATCTAATGAGGACCGAGGCGATGTCTCCTAAGAGTGCATGATATCACAGTGGCTCTATTGAGAGCCCAGGCCATGTTTCCACAAAGTAGGTAGCATCGCAATGGTTCTAGTGAAAGTCCAGTCCTGTATGCTCACAGTGCATGGCATCACAGTGGTCTTAGTGAGAGCTGAGTCCATATCTCCTCACAGTGAATAGCATGACAGTGGTTCTGGTGAGGACCCAGGCCATGTCTCCTCACAGTGGATGACACCACATTGGTGGCACTGAGAACCCCCGGCTATATCTCCTCAAAATGGATAACATGACTGTGGTTTTAGTGAGAGCCCAGGCAGTGTCTCCTCACAGTGAATGGCATCATGGTGTTTCTAGTGAAGATCAGGCCAGGTCTCCTCAGGGCATAGATCCCACATGATGCATGACAGTGCATGGCAACCATGTTCTCATAGTGAGAACCAGCAGTGCCATATCTCCTCAAGTGATGGCATCACTTGGTTCTTTGAGACCAGATGTTCCTCACAGGGATGCATCACAGTGCTTCTAGAGAGGCCAGGCAGTTCCTTACATGATTGTTCACAGTGGTATTGAGACCCATCAGTGTCTCCCCAGTGATGCATACAGTGATCTAGTGAGGACTAGGCATGTCTCCTCAAGGATGACATACAATGGTCCAGAGAGCCCAGCCATGTCTCCTCACATGTGAATGGTATCATCACAGTGGGTCACTGTGAGTGTCCCAGCCTGTCTCTCTCAATGATGGCATCCAATGGTTCTATGTGAGACCCAGCTCTGTCTCCTCACATGGATGCCATCACACTGGTTTAGGAGACCCGGCTGTGTCTCTCACATAATGGATATCACATCTGTTCTAGTGAGGACCGCAGCCATGTTCCTCAAGTGAATGTCATCACAGTGGTTCTAGGGAAGACTTTGGCTCTGTCTTCTCACAATAGATGGCATCACAATGGTTCTAGTGAGAGCCAAAGATGTTCTTTCTCACAGTGGATGCCATAACAGTATTACTAGTGATGACCCAGGCTGTGTCTCCTCACAGTGGATGGCATCAGAGTGGTTCTAGTGAGAACCCAGGCTGTGTCTCCTCACAGTGGATGGCATCACAGTGGTTCTCATGAGAGCCCAGGCCATGTCTCCTTACAGGGAATAGCATCACAGTGGTTCTACTGAGACCCTAGGCCATGTCTCCTCCCAGTTTATGACATCAAAGTGATTCTAGTTGGAGCCCAGGCAGTGTCTCTTCATAACAAATGCCATCACATTGGTTATAGTGAGAGGCCCGGCCCTGTGTCCTCAGAGTAGATGGCATCACGTTGGCTCTAGTGAATGTGCAGGCCAGGTCTCTTCACAATAGATGGCATCATAGTGGTTCTAGTGAGAGCCCAAAATGTGTCTCCTCACAGTGCATGCCATCACAGTGGTACTCATGAGGACCCAGGCTGTGTCTCCTCACAGTGGATCATTTCACAGTGGTTATAGTGACAGGCCTGGCACTGTCTCCTCACTGTGCATGGCATCACGTTGGATATAGTGAGAGCCCAGGCCACATCTCCTCACAGTGAATGGCATCACAGTGGCTCTAGTGAATGCCCAGGCCATGTCTCCTCACAGTGTATGTCATAACAGTAGTTCTAGTGAGATTCCAAGATGTGTCTCCTCACAGTGGATGGCATCACAGTGTTTCCAGTGAGAGAGCAGACCATGTTTCCTCATATTGGAATGCATCACAGTGGCTCTAGTGTGAGCCCTGGCTGTGTCTCCTCACTGGATGAAATCACACTGCTTCTAGTGACAGCCAAGGCCATGCCTCCTCAGCATGAATGGCATCACAGTGTTTCTAGTGAGATAGCAGGCCATGTTGCCTCACAATGGATGGTATCATAGTGGTTCTAGTGACAGGTCAATTCCTGACACCTCACAGTGCATGGCATTACAGTGGTTCTAGGGTGAGCCCAAAATGTGCCTCCTCACAGAAGACATCACAGTGGTAGTAGAGAGGACCTAGGCTGTGTCTCCTCAAAGTGGATGGTTTCACAATGGTTCTAGGGAAGACCCAGGCTGTGTCTCCTCACAGTGGATGGCATCAGAGTGGTTCTACTGAGAGTCCAGGCCTGCATCCTCACAATGAAAGGTATCAAAGTGGTTTTTGTGAGAGCCCAGACCATGTCTCCTCATAGTGGATGGCATCGTAGTGGTTCTAGGGCCAGCCCAAGATGTGCCACCTCATAGTGGATGGCATCACAGTGGTACTAGTGAGGATCCAAGCTGTGTCTCCTCACAGTGGATAATTTCACAGTGGTTCTAGGGAGGATCCAGCCTGTGTCTCCTCACAGTGTATGTCATCACACTGGTTCTAGTGAGAGCACAGGCCATGTCTCCTCACAGTGAATGGCCTCACAGTGGTTGGAGTGAGAGACCAGGGTATGCCTACTCACATTGGATGGCATCACAGTGGTATTAGTGAGGACCCAGGCTGAGTCTCTTCACAGTGGATAGTTTCACAGTAGTTCTTGGAAGGCCCCAGGCTGTGTTTTCTCACAGTGAATGGCATCACAGTGGTTCTTGTGAGAGCCCATGCCGTATCTCTTCATACTGGACGTCATCACAGTGGTTCTAGTGAGAATGCAGGCCATGACTCCTCACACTGGATAGCATCATAGTGGATCTTCTGAGAACTTAGGCCATGTCTCCTCACAATGGATGACATCACAGTGGTTGCGGTGAGAATCCAGGCTGTATCTCCTCAAAGTTTATGGCATCACAGTTGTTCTTGTGAGAGACTAGACCATGTCTCCCCACAGTAAATGGCACCAGTTGTTCTAGGGAGAGACTAGGCAGTGTCCCTCACAGTAGATGACATCATGGTAGTTTTAGGGAGAGGCCAGGCCCTGTCTCCTCACAGTGCATTGCTTCACAGTGATATTAGTGAGAGCCCAGTCAGTGTCACCTCACAGTGATGGTATGACAGTGGATCTAATGAGGACCGAGGCGATGTCTCCTAAGAGTGCATGATATCACAGTGGCTCTATTGAGAGCCCAGGCCATGTTTCCACAAAGTAGGTAGCATCGCAATGGTTCTAGTGAAAGTCCAGTCCTGTATGCTCACAGTGCATGGCATCACAGTGGTCTTAGTGAGAGCTGAGTCCATATCTCCTCACAGTGAATAGCATGACAGTGGTTCTGGTGAGGACCCAGGCCATGTCTCCTCACAGTGGATGACACCACATTGGTGGCACTGAGAACCCCGGCTATATCTCCTCAAAATGGATAACATGACTGTGGTTTTAGTGAGAGCCCAGGCAGTGTCTCCTCACAGTGAATGGCATCATGGTGTTTCTAGTGAGAGATCAGGCCAGGTCTCCTCACAGGGCATTATATCACAGTGGTATTAGTGAGAACCCTGTCCATATCTCCTCACAATGAATGGCATGACAGTAGTTCTAGTGAGGACAAGCCATGTCTCCTCATAGTGGATGACATCACAGTGGTTGCAGTAAGAACCCATGCTGTATCTCCTCAATGTGGATGGCATCACTGTGGTTCTTGTGAGAGCCCAGGCAGTGTCTCCTCACAGTGGATGACATCACAGTGCTTCTAGTGAGAGGCCAGGCACTGTATCCTTACAGTGCATTGCTTCACAGTGGTATTGGTAAGAGCCCAATCAGTGTCTCCGCACAGTGATGGCATGACAGTGAATCTAGTGAGGACCTAGGCGATGTCTCCTCAAAGTGCATGACATCACAATGGCTCCATTGAGAGCCCAGGCCATGTCTCCTCACAGTGGATGACAGTGGTTCTAATGACAGGCCCAGAACTGCCTCCTCACAGTGGATGGCATCACAGTGGTTGTAGTGTGAGCTCAGGCCATGTCTCCTCATAATAGATGGCATCATAGTTACTCTCATGTGAGCCCTGGCTAAGTCTCCTCACAGTGGATAGTTTCACAGTGGTTCTAGAGAAGACACAGGCTGTGTCTCCTCACAGTACATGACATCACACTGGTTCTAGTGAGAGCCCAAGCCATGTCTCCTCACAGTGAATGGTATCACAGTGGTTTTAGTGACAGACCATGCTATGCCCACTCACAATGGATGGCATCAGAGTGATATTAATGAGGACCCAGGCTGTGTCTCCTCACAGTGAATGGCATCACAGTGGTACTCATTGGAGCCCCAGCCCTGTTTCTTCAAATCGGTTGTAATCACATTGGTTATACTGATAGGCCCGGTTCTGTTTCCTCAGAGTACATGGGCTCTAGTGAATGCCCAGGCCATGTCTCCTAACAATAGATGGCATCACAGTGGCTCTAGTCTGAGCCCAAGATGTGTCTCCTCACTTTGGATGTCATCACAGTGGTACTAGTGAGGACCCAGGTTGTGTCTCCTCACAGTGGATGGCATCAGAGTGGTTCTACAGAGAGCCCAGGCCATGTCTCCTCAAAGAGAATGGCATCATAGTTGTTCTAATGAGAGACTAGGCCATGTCTCCTCACAGAATATGACATCACAGTGGTTCTAGTGAGACACCGGGCCCTGTCTCCTCACAGTGCATGACATCACAATGGTTCTAGTGAGAGCCCAATCCATGTCTTCTCACAGTGAATAGCATGATGCTGGATCTAGTGAGGACCCAAGCCATATCTCCTCTCAGTGCATGGCATTACAATGGCTCTATTGAGAGCCCAGGCCGTGTCTCCTCACAGTGGATGGCATCACAGTCATATAAGTGACAGGCGCAGCTCTGTGTCCTCACAGTGGATGGCCTCACAGTGGTTCTAGTGAGAGCCCAGGCCTGGTCTCATCACAGTGGATGACATCACACTGGTTCTACTGAAAGGCCCGGCCCTGTTTCCACACAGTATATTGCATCACACTGACTCTAGTGAGAACCCAGGCAGTATCTCCTCATAGTAAAGGTCATCACAGTTGTTTTAGTGAGAGATTAGGCTGTCTCCTCACAAGGGATGACATCACATTGGTTCTAGTGAGAGGCTGGGCCCTGTCTCCTCAGAGTGCATGGCATCACAATGTTTCTAGTGAGAGTCCAGACCATGTCTCTTCACAGTGCATGGCATCACAGAGGTTCTAGTGAGAGACTAAGCCATGTCTCCTCACAGTGGATGACATTACAGTGGTTGCATTGGGTGCCGGGCTGTATCTCCTCAAAGTGGATGACATCACAGTGTTGGTATTGAGAGGCTGGACCCAGTCTCCTCACAGTGCATGGCAGCACAGTGGTTCTAGGGACAGCCGAGTCTGTGCCTCCTCACAGTAAATGGTATGCCAGTGGATCTAGTGAGGAACGAGGCCATATCTCTTCACAGTGCAGGGCATCACAATGGCTCTATTGAGATCCCAGGCTGTGTCTCCTCACAGTGGATATCATCACAGTGGTTCTAGGGAGCTCACGGTCTCTGTCTCCTCACAACAGGTGGCATCACAGTGGTTCTAGTGAGAGTCCAAGATGTGCCTCCTCACAGTGGATGGCATCACAGGGAAAATAGTGGGGACCCAGGCTGTGTCTCCTCACAGTGGATAGTTTCATAGTGGTTCTAGGGAAGACCCAGCCTGTGTCTCCTCACAGTGCATGTCATCACAGTGGTTCTAGTAAGAACCCAAACCATGTCTCCTCACAGTGGATGGCTTCACAGTGGATCTACTGACAGACCTGGCCCTGTCTCCTCATGGTGCATTGCATCACAGTGGTACTAGAGATAGCCCAATTCATGTCTCCTCACAGTGAATGGCATGACAGTGGAGGTCATGTCTCCTCAAAGTGGATGGCATCACTGTGGTTCTAGTGAGGAGTGAGGCAGTGTCTCCTGACAGTGAATGGCATCAGAGTTGGTCTTGTGAGAGACTAGGCCAAGTCTCCTAACAGTGGATGCAGTAAGGACCCAGGCGATGTTTCCTCAGAGTGCATGCCATCTCAATGACTGTATTGACAGTCCAGGCCTTGTCTGCTCACAGTGGATGGCATCACAATGGCTCGATTGAGAGCACAGGCCATGTATCCTCACAGCAGATGGCATCACAATGGATTTAGAGACAGGCCCAGACCTGTCTTCTCACAGTGAGTGGCATCTCAGTGGTTTAGTGAGAGCCCAGGCCAAGTCTCTTCACAGTGCATGGCATCACAGTAACTCTAGTGAATGCCTAGCAATGTCTCTTCAAAGTGAATGTCATAACAGTGGTTCTAGGGAGGACCTGGTCTCTGTCTCCTCACAAAAGGTGGCTTCACAGAGGTCCTAGTTAGAGTCCAAGATGTGTCTCCTCACAGTAGATGGCACCATAGTGATACTAGTGGGGACCAGGCTGTGTCTCCTCACAGTGGATAGTTTCACAGTGGTCATAGGGAAGACCCAGTATGTATCTCCTCACAATGCATGTCATCACAGTGGTTCTAGTGAGAGCCCAGGCCATGACTCCTCACAGTTCATGGCATGATAGTGGTTCCACTGACAGGCCTGGTCCTGTCTCTTCACAGTGCATTGCATCACAGTGGTACTAGACTAAGCCCAATCCATGTCTCCTCACAATGAATCGCATGACAATGGTTCTATGAGGACCATGTTTCCTCATAGTGGATGATTTCACAGTGGTTGCAGTGAGAGCCCAGGCTGTATCTCCTCAAAGTGGATGGCATCACTGTGGTTCTAGTGATAACCCAGGCTGTGTCTCCTCATAGTGAATAGCATCACAGTTGCTCTTGTGAGAGACTAGGCCTGTCTCCTCACAGTGGATGACATCACAGTGGTTCTAGTGAGAGGCCAGGCCCTGTCTCCTCACAGTGCATTGCATCACAGTGGTATTAGTGAGGGCCCAGTCAGTGTCTCTTCACAGTGAATGTCATGACTGTGGATCTAGTGAGGACCCAGGCGATGTTTCCTCAGAGTGAATGACATCACAATGATTCTATTGAGAGTACATGTCATGTTTGCTCACAGCGGATGGCATCACAATGGATCGAGTGACAGACCTGTCCTTGTTTGCTCACAGTGCATGGCATCACATTGGTTATAGTGAAAGGCCTGGCCCTGTCTGCTCAGAGTGCATGGCATCACAGTAGCTCTATTGAATGTCCAGCCCATGTCCAGCCTCACAATATATGGCATCATAGTAGTCCTAGTGAGAGCCCACAATGTGTCTCATCACAGAGGATGTCATCACAGTGGTACTAGTGAGGACCCAGGATGTGTCTCCTCACAGTTCATGGCATCAAACTGGTTCTAGTGAGAGCCCAAACCATGTCTCCTCACAGTGAATGTCATCACATTGGTTCTAGTGAGGGACTAGTCCATGTCTCCTCACAGTGGATGGCATCACAGTGATTCTAGTTACAGGCCCGGCCCTGACTCCTCGCAGTGCATGGCATCACAGTGGTTGTAGTGCGAGCCCAAGAAGTTTCTAATCACAGTGGATGGCATCACAGTCATAAAAGATAGGACCGAGGCTGTGTCTCCTCACAGTGCATAGTTTCACTGTGGTTCTAAGGAGGACCCAGGCTGTATCTCCTCACAGTGGATGTCATCAGAGTGGTTCTAATGAGAACCCAGGCCATGTCTCCTCACAGTGAATGACATCACAGTGGTACTACTGAGAGCATAGGCCATGTGTCCTCACAGTTGATGACATCACAGTAGTTGCAGTGAGATCCCAGGCCGTATCCCTCAAAGTCGATGGCTTCACAGTGGTTCTAGTGAGAACCCAGGCCATGTCTCCTCACAGTGAATAACATCACAATGTTTCTAATGGGAGAGTAGGCACCTCACCTCACAGTGAATGGCATCACAGTGGTGCTAGTGAGAGCCCAAGATGTGCCTCCTCACAATTGATGGCATCTCAGTGGTACTAGTGAGGACCCAAGCTCTGTCTCCTCACAGTGGATAGTTGCACAGAGGTTCTAGGGAGGATCCAGGCTGTGTCTCCTCACAGAGGAACACATCAGAGTGGTTCTATTGAGAGCCCAAGCTATGTCTCTTCACAGTGAATGGCATCACAGTGTTCCTAGTGAGAGAACAGGCCATGTCTCCTCACAGTGGATGGCATCACAGTGGTTCTAGTGACAGGACCAGCCCTGTCTCCACACAGTACATGGCATCACAGTTGTTCTAGTGAGTGCCCAAGATGTCCCTCCTCACAATGGATGGCATCACAGTGGAACTAGTGAGGAGCCAGCTGTGTCTCCTCACAGTGGATAGTATCACAGTGCTTCTAGGGAGGATCCAGGCTGAATCTCTGCAAAGTGGGTGGTATCATTGTGGTTCTATTGAGAGCCCAGGTAGTATCTCCTCACAGTGAATGACATCATAGTATTTCCAGTGAGAGGCCTGGCCCTTTCTCCTCACAGTGCATTGCTTCACAGTGGTATTAGTGAGAGCCTAGTCAGTGCCTCCTCACAGTGAATGACATGACAGTGGATGTAGTGAGGACCCAGGCGATCTCTCCTCAGAGCACATGTCATCACAATGGCTCTATTGAGAGCCAAAGCCATGTCACACAGTGAATGGCATCACAATAGTTCTAGTGACAGTACCAGCCCTGTCTCCTCACAGTGCCTGGCATCATGGTGATTCTAATGACATGCCAGGCCCTGTCTCCTCACAGTGCATGGCATTTCAGTGGTTCTACTGAGAGCCCATTCCTTGTCTCCTCACAATGGTTGGCATCACAGTGGCTCTTGTGCGAGCACAGGCCATGTCTCTTCACAGTGAATGGCATCACAGTGGATCCAGTTGGAGCCCAGGCCCTGTCTCCTCAAAGTGGTTGCTATAACATTGGTTATAGCGAGAGGCATGTCCCTATCTCCTCAGAGTGCATGGCATCACAGAGGCTCTAGTGAATGCCCAGGCCATGTCTCCTCACAATAGATGGCATTAGAATGGTTTCACTGAGAGCACAAGGTGTGTTTCCTCACACTAGATCACATCACAGTGGTACAAGTGATACAAGGCTGTGTATCCTCACAGTGGATAGTTTCACAGTGGCTCTAGGGAGGAAAAAGGCTGTGTCTCCTCACAGTGCATGGCATCACAGTGGTCCGAGTAAGAGCCCAAAATGTGCCTCTTCACAATGGATGGCATCACAGTGGTACTTGTAAGGACCCAGGCCATGTCTCCTCACAGTGGATGGCATCACAGTGGTTCTAGTGACAGGCCTGGCCCTGTCTCCTCACAGTGCATGGGATCAGTGGTTCTTGTGAGAGCCCAAGATTTGCCTCCTCACAATGGAGGCATCACAGTGGTACTAGTGAGGATCCACGCTGTGTCTTCTCACAGTTGATAGTTTCAAAGTGGTTCTAGGGAGGACCCAGGCTGTGTATCCTCACAGTGGATGGCATCAGCGTGGTTCTATTGAAAGACCAGGACGTGTCTCCTCACATTGGATGGCATCACAGTGGTGATAGTAAGAGCCCAGGCCATGTCTCCTAACAGTGGATAGTATCACAGTGGTTCTACTGAGAGCCCAGGCCGTGTCTCCTTACAGTGGATGACATTCACTCTGGTTGGCTTGGGTGCCCAGTTGTACCTCCTCAAAGTGGATGGCATCACAGTGTTTCTAGTGAGAACCCAGGCCATGTCTCCTCACAGTGAATGGCGTCACTGTGGTTCTAATGAGTGCCCAGGCCATGTCTCCTCACAGTGGATGTCATCACAGTGGTTGCAGTGAGAGTACAGGTTGTATCTCCTCACAGTGGATGGCATCACAGTGGTTGCCTTCAGTGCTTGGGTTGTATCTCCTCAACTGTGGATAACATCACAGTGGTTCTAGTGAGAATTCAGGCCATGTCTCCTCACAGTGAAAAGCACCACTGTGGTTCTAGTGAGAGCCCAGGCCATATCTCCTCACAGTGGATGACATCATAGGGTTTCTAGTGAGAGGGTGGGGCCCTGTCACCTCACACTGCTTTCCTTTACAGTGGTGTTAGTGAGAGCCCAGTTAGTGTCTCCTCACAGTGATGTCATGACAGTGAATCCAATGAGGACCCAGGTGATGTCTCCTCAGAGGGCATGACATCACAATGGCTCTATTGAGAGCTGAGGCCATGTCTACTCACAGAGGATGGCATCACAATGGTTCTAGTGACAGTCCCGGCCCTGTCTCTTCACAGTGCATGGGATCACAGTGGTTCTATTGAGAGCCAGGCTGTGTCTCCTCACAGTGGGTGGCATCACAGTGATACTAGTGAGGACCCAGGCTATATCTCCTCTCAGTGGATAGTTTCACAGTGGATCTAGGGAAGACCCAACCTGTGTCTCCCCTCAGTGAATGACATCACAGTGGTTCTACTGAGAGCCCAGGCCCAGTCTCATCACAGTAGATGGCATCACAGTGGTTCTACTGACAGGCTTGGCCCTGTCTCCTCACAGTGCATTGCTTCACAGTGGTAGTCCCGTCAGTGTCTCCTCACAGTGATGGCATGACATTGGGTCTAGTGAGGACCCAGGCAATGTCTCCTTAGAGGGCATGACATAACAATGGCTCTATTTTTTTTTTTTTTTTTTTTGGTTTTTCGAGGTAGGGTCTCACTGTAGCCCAGGCTGACCTGGAATTCACTATGTAGTCTCAGGGTGGCCTTGAACTCACGGCGATCCTCCTACCTCTGCCTCCTGAGTGCTAAAGGCATGCGCCACCACGCCCGGCTTAACAATGGCTCTATTGAGAGCTGAGGCCATGTCTACTCACAGAGGATGGCATCACAATGGTTCTAGTGACAGTCCCGGCCCTATCTCTTCACAGTGCATGGGGGATCACAGTGGTTCTATTGAGTACCCAGGTGTGTCTCCTCAGAGTGAATGGCATCACAGTGGTTCTAGTGATGGACCTGGCTCTGTTTCCTCACAGTGAATGGCATCACAGTGGTTCTAGTGAGAGTCCAGGCCATGTCTCCTCACAGTGGATGGCATCTCAGTGGCTCTAGTGTGAGCCCAGACCATGTCCCCTCACAGTGGATGGCATCACAGTGGTTCTAGTTGGCGCCCAGGCCCTGTCTCCTCATAGCGTTTGCTAACATATTAGTTATAGTGAGAGGCCTGGCCCAGTTTCCTCAGAGTACATAGCATCACAGAGGCTCTTGTGAATGCCCAGGCCAAGTATCCTCACAGTGAATGACATCATAGTTGTTTTAGTGAGAGACTAGGCCCTGTCCCCTCACAGTGGACTCTATCACATCGGTTTTAGTGAGGAGCCGGCTCCTGTCTCCTCACAGTGCATGGCATCAGAGTGGTACTAGTGACAGCCCATTCCATACCACCTCACAATGAATGGCAGTGGATCTAGTGAGGACCCAAGCCATGTCTCCTCACAGTGCATGGCATCACAATGGCTCTATTGAGAGCCCAGTCCGTGTCTCCTCACAGTGCATGGCATCACAGTGGTTGTAGTGAGAGCGCAGGCCATGTTTAATCACAGTGGATGGCATCACCATGGCTCTAGTGTGAGCCCATGCCATGTCTCCTCACAGTCCATGTAATTACAGTGGTTCTAGTTGGAACCCAGGCCCTGTCTCCTCATAGCAGTTGTTTTCACATTGGTTATAGTGAGAGGTACGGCCTTGTCTCTTCAGAGTGCATGGCATCACAGAGGCTCTAGTGAATTTCCAGGCCATGATTCCTCACAATAAATGGCATCACAGTGGTTCTAGTGAGAGCCCAAGATGTGACTCCTCACACTACATCGCACCACAGTGGTACTAGTGAGGATCCAGGCTGTGTCTCCTCACAGTGGATAGTTTCACAGTTGTTCTAGAGAGGACCCAGGCTGTGTCTCCTCTTAGGACATGGCATCACACTCTTTCTAGTAAGAGCCCAGGCCATGTCTCCTCACAGTGAATGGCACCACAGTGGTTCTAGTGACAGCCCAGGCCATGTCTCCTAACAGTATCACAGTGGTTACAGTGGGAGACCAGGCTGTATCTCCTCAAAGTGGATGGCATCACTGTGGTTCTAGTGAGAGCCCAGGCCATGTCTCCTCACACTGGATGACATCACAGTATTTCTAGTGAGAGGCTAGGCCCTGTCTCCTCACATTGCATTGCTTCACAGTGGTATTACTGAAAGCCCAGTCAATGTCTCCACACATCGATGGCATGACTGTGGATCTAGTGAGGACCCAAGCGATGTCTCCTCAGAATGCATGACATCACAATGGCTCTATTGAGAGCCCAGGCCTTGTCTCCTCACAGTCAATGGAATCACAGTGATTCTAGTGACAGGCCTGGCCCTGTCTCCTTACCGTGCATGGCATCACAGTGGTTCTATTGACTTCCCAGGCTGTGTCTCCTCACAATTTATGGCATCACAGTGGTTCTATTGACAGGCCCCACTCTGTTACCTCACAGTGCATGGCATAACAGTGGTTCTAATGAGAGCCCAGGCCATGTCTCCTCACAGTGGTTGGCATCACAGTGGTTCTATTTGGAGCCCAGGCCCTGTCTCCTCATAGAAGTTGCTAACACATTGGTTATAGTGAGAGGCCTGGCCCTGTCTCCTCAGTGTGCATGGCATCACAGAGGCTCTAATGAATGTCCAGGCCACGTCTCCTCACAATAGATGGCATTACAGTGAGGACCCAGCCTGATCACCTCACAGTGGATAGTTTCACAGTGGTTCTAGGGAGGTCCCAGGCTGTGACTCCTCACAGTACATGGCATCACACCAGTTCTAATGAGAGCCCAGGCCATGTCTCCTTACAGTGCATGGCATCACAGTGTTTCTAGTGACAGAGCAGGCCATGTTGCCTCACAGTGAGTGAATTCACAGTGGGTCTAGTGACAGGCCAGGCCCTGTCTCCTCACTGCGCGTGGGATCATAGTGGTTCTAGTGAGAGTCAACGATGTGTCTCCTCACAATGGATGGCATCACAGTGGTACTAATGAGGACCCAGGCTGTGTCTCCTCACAGTGGATAGTTTCACAGTGGTTCTAGGGAAGCCCCAGTCTGTGTCTCATCATAGTGGATGGCATCAGAGTGGTTGTAGTGAGAGCCCAGTGACAGGACTCCTCACAGTAAATGGCATCACTGTAGTTCTTGTGAGAGCCCAGGTCATGTCCCCTCACAGTGGATGGCATGGCAGTGGTTCTAGTGAGAGCCTAGGCCTGTCTCTTCACAGTGGGTGACATCACAGTGGTTGCCTTGGGTGCCAGGGCTGTATCTCCTCAAATGGATGGCATCACAGTGATTCTAGTGAGAACCCAGGACGTGTATCCTCACAGTCAACGGCATCACAGTTTTTTTAGTGAGAGACTAGGTCCTGTCTCCTCACAGTGGATGCTATCACATTGGTTATTGTGAGAGGCCAGGCCCTCTTTCCTCACAATGCATGGCATCACAGTGGTTCTAGTGAGAGCCCAGTCTGTGCCTCCTCACAGTGAATGGTATAACAGTGGATCTAGTGAGGACTCAGGCCATGTCTCCTCACCGTGCATGGCATCACAAGGGCTCTATTGAGAGCCCAGGCCATGTCTCCTCACAGTGGATGGCATCACAGTGGATTTAGTGACAGACCCTGCCCTGTCTCTTCACAGTGCATGGCATTAAAGTGGTTTTAGTGAGATCTGAGGCCTTGCCTCCTCACAGTGAATGGCATCACAGTGATTCTAATTTCAGGACCGGCCCTCTCTCTTCACAGTGGATGGCATCACAGTGGCTATTGTGTGAGCCCAGGCCATGTCTCCTGACAGTGGATGCCATCACAGTGGTTCTAGTTGGAACCCAGACCCTGTGTCCTCATAGCCATTGCTATCACATTGGTTACAGCGAGAGGCTTGACCCTGTCTCCTCAGAGTGCATGGCATCACAGAGGTTCTAGTGAAAGCCCATGTCATGTGTCCTCACAATAGATGGCATCACAGTGGTTCTAGTGAGAGCCCAAGATGTATCTCCTCACACTAGATCGCATCACAATGGTAATAATGAGGACTCAGGCTGATACTCCTCTAAGTGGATAGTTTCACAGTGGCTCTAGGGAGGACCCAGGCTGTGTCTACTCACACTGCATGGCACCACAATGGTTCTAGTGAGATCCCCTGCCATGTCTCCTCACAGTGCATGGCATCACATTTGTTCTAGTGAGAGAGCAGGCTTTCTCCTCGCAGTGGATGGCATCACAGTGGTTCTAGTGACAGGTCCAGCCCTGTCTCCACACAGTGCATGGCATCACAGTGGTTCTAGTGAGAGCCCAAGATGTGCATCTTCAGAATGGAGGGCATCACAATGGTACAAGGAAGGACCAAGGCTGTGCCTCCTCACAGTGGATAGCTTCACAGTGGGTCTAGGGAGGACCCAGGTTGTGTCTCCTCACAATGGATGGCAACAGAGTGGTTGTAGTGAGAGCCCAAGCTTTGTCTCATCACAGTGAATGGCATCACTGTGGTTGCAGTGAGAGACTGGGCTGTATCTCCTCAAAGTGGATGGCAACACTGTGTTTCTAGTGAGAGCCCAGGTCGTTTCTCCTCACAGTGGATGACATCACAGAATTTCTAGTGAGAAGCCGGGCCCTGTCGCCTCAAAGTGCATTGTTTCACAGTGGTATTAGTAAGAGCCTAGTAAGTGTCTCCTCACAGTGAGCACATGACAGTGGATCTAGTGAGGACCCAGGTGATATCTCCTCAGAGTTCATGACATCAAAATGGCTCTATTGAGAGCACAGGACATGTCTCCTCACAGTGGTTGCTATCACATTGGTTATAGTCAAAGGGCCTGCACATTCTCCTCAGAGTGTGTGGCATCACAGAGGCTCTAGTGAATGCCCAGGCCATGTCTCCTCACAATAGATGGCATCACAGTGGATCTAGTGAGCCCAAGATGTGTCTCCTCACATTAGATTGCATCACAGTGGTACTGGTGAGGACCCAGGCTGTGTCTCTTCACACTACATAGTTTCACTGTAGTTCTAGGGAGGACCCAGGCTGTGTCTTCATAAGTACATGGCATCACACTGGTTCTAGTGAGAGCCCAGGCCATGTCCCTAACAGTTTATGGCATCATAGTGTTTCTAGTGAGAGAGCAGGCCATGTATCCTCACAGTGGATGGCATCACAATGGATCTATGGATGGCATCACAATGGTACTCATTAGCACCCAGGCTGTGTCTCCTCACAGTGGATGGCATCACAGTGGTTCTAGTGACAGGCCAGGCCCTGCTCCTCACAGTGTGTGGCATCAAGGGGTTCTAGTGAGAGTTCTAGGTGTGCTTCCTCACAATGGATGGCTTCATAGTGGTACTACTGAGGACCCAAGCAGTGTTTCCTCACAGTGGATGGCAGCAGAGTGGTTAGAGTTAGAGCCCAGGACGTGCCTCCTTACAGTGCATGGCATCACACTGGTTCTAGTGAGAACCCAGGCCACATCTCCTCACAGTCAGTAGCATCACATTGGTTCTACTGAGAGCCTAGACCTTGTCTCCTCACAGTGGATGACATCATAGTGGTTGCCTTGGGTGCCTGGGCTGAATATCCTCAAAGTGTATGGAATCACAGTGGTTCTAGTGAGAACCCAGGCCATGTCTCCTCACAGTGAATGGCATCCCAGTGGTTATACTGACAGGCCCTGCCCTGTCTGCTCACAGTGGATGGCATCACAGTGGTTCTAGTGAGAACCTAAGCCATGTCTCCTAACAATTGATAGCACCACAGTGGTTCAACTGCCAGCCCATGCCATGTCTCTTAACAGTGGATGGCATCACTTTGGTTCTATTGAGAGACCAGGCTGTGTCTCCTCATAGTGGATGGCATCACAGTGACTCTAGTGTGAGCCCAAGCCATGTCTCCTCACAGTGGATGAAATCACAGTGGTTCTAGTGAGAGCACAGGCCATTTCTCCTCATAGCAGATGGCATCACATTAGTTATCGTGAGATGCAAGGGCCTGTCACCTCACAGTGCATGGTATCACAGTGGCTCTAGTGAATGCCCAGGCCATGTCTCCTCACAGTGAATGGCATCACAGTGGTTCTTCTCAGAGCCCAGACTGTGTCTCTACACAATGGGGAGCATCACAGTGCTTCTACAGAGAGCCTAAGCTGTGTCTCCTAACAGTGGATGACATCACAGTGGTTGCAGTGAGAGCATTGGCTTTTGTACAGCAAAGGACACTGTGAATAGAGCAAAGAGAGAACCTACAGAATGGGAGAAAATCTTTGCCAGTTACACATCTGACAAAGGATTAATATCCAGAATATACAAAAAAAACTCAAAAATCAGAACAATAAGAAATAAAACTACCCAATCAAAAAATGGGCTATGGAATTAAATAGAGTTCTCACCGGAAGAAATACAGATGGCATATAAATATCTAAAAAAGTGTTCTACATCCTTAGCCATCAGGGAAATGCAAAGTAAAACTACCTTGAGATTCCATCTCTCTCCCATCAGAATGGCTACCATCAAGAAAATAAATGACAATAAATGTTGGCAAGGATGTGGTAAAAGGGGAACCCTTCTGCACTGTTGGTGGGAATGTAATCTGGTACAGCCATTGTGGAAATCAGTGTGGAGGTTCTTGAAACAGCTAAAAATAGATTTGCCATATGATCCAGCTATAGCACTCTTATGCATATATCCTGATGACTCTTCTCACTACCTTAGAGAAACTTGCACAACCATGTTTATTGCTGCTCTATTCACAATAGCTAGGAAATGGAACCAGCCCAGATGTCCATCCACAGATGAATGGATAATAAAGATGTGGTACATCTACACAATGGCATTCTATTCAGTGGTAAACAAAAATGAAATTATGCAATTTGCAAGGAAATGGATGGATCTGGAAAGGATAAGACTAAGTGAGGTAACCCAGGCCCAGAAAGCCAAATGTCGCATGTTCTCTCTTATATGTGGATCCTAGCTACAAATGTACAGATTTGTGTGTGATCTGAAACCAATAATCAGTAGCAGAGGCCCATAAGCTAGAAAAAGGCTATAAGGGAGGGAGGAGAAGGAAGGTCTTAAGAGGATGGTATTGTATATATGTAAGTAGAAGAACAGGGAGGGGAAAGGCCTAAGTGTGGTCAGGGAAAGAGATTGTATAAAAGAAAGATGGGAGATATTCAAGATATTCTGAATAAGACATATGAAAATCTACTTTCTTAAATAATGGCACATCCAGAAGCCATAGATTGTTACTGGAAAATTTTCAGTCCCTGGGATAGGATACCTCCCAGTGAGTCATTGGCCAGGGAGGTCTATGTTGCCTCCAAAACATTACAGGCTATTGCCAAGGCCCTTGGTTCCCCATGAGAAAGAGATGGTAAGACCCTATTGCTGAAGACTCACATGCCTGAGTAGCAAAGTCACTGAGAAATCAAGGTGGGGATGAGCAGAAAACCTTCTCCCTGTAGTCCAGCCAACTGAAAGCTGGAAAAAGCTGCACTGTATGCAGTCTTATGGGAGACAGAAGCCATCAGAGGTGAAAACAGTGGACACTGGAAACCTCAAGTTTGGCCAGACAGGCCAAATGTCTGAACGAGTGCAAACGTGACATGTCTGCTCTGGGTGAAACCAACTGCTCTCTAATTGGACTGAAGGCCCACTCTATGGGAGGGAATACATGCCTGGTACTGAAAACCTAATCAAAAGCCTATGGCAGGAGAGGTCATGAGCTTTAGGGGTATAAAGCCTGCTCTTGTCTGGATAAATGCATATATTACTCTCACCAAATTGCCCTGAAAGACCTACACTTATTGTTCATGCTCTTATATTAATGTTATTCTCACTTCTGGTTAGAAAAGCTTCTCTTTTCAGATGGCAATAACCACTGGGATTGCCCAAAAGGCAACATAGTGCTTAGAAGGGATGGAAAAGTGTCCAGAACTGAAACATCTCACACCCTCCAAGGCTAAGGGTCCATTGCAAAAGAGGTAGCAGAAAGGATGTAAGAGCCAAAGGAAGGGTACCACTCCCTACATACAACTGTCCTGGACAGCATTTGGCCTCATATCCAACACCTCGCAGTGCCTAGCAATACCCACACAAGACCCTCTAATAGGAGAAAAACATGATGACATCAAATTAAAAGAGACACTAATGGAGAGAGGGAGGGGATATGACAGAGAGCAGAGCTATGAAGGAGAAAGGGGAGAGGGGAGGGGAGAAGAGGGGAGGTAAGTACCATGGTTTGTTGTCTATAAGCATAGACGTTGTCAATGAAAATAAAAATAAAAAAGGAAAAAAAAAGTGGATGGCATCACAGTGGTTCTAGTGAGAGGATGGGCCCTGTCTCTTCACAGTGCATTGCTTCACAGTGGTATTAGTGAGAGCCCACTCAGTATCTCCTCACAGTGAGGGTACGGCAATGGATCTAGTGTGGACCCAGGCGATGTCTCCTCAGAGTGCATGACATCACAATGGCTCTATTGAGAGCCCAGCCCTGTCTCCTCACAGTGCATGGCATCAAAGTGGTCCTAGTGAGATCCCAGGCCGTGTCTCCTTACAGTGAATGGCATCACAGTGGTTCTAGTGAGAGCCCAGACCACGTCTCCTCACAGTGGATGGAATCACAGAGATTCTAATGAGAGCCCAGGCAATGTCTCCTAACCGTGGATAGCATCACAGTGAATCTACTGAGAGTCTAGGCCATGTTTCCTCACAGTGGATGTCATCACAGTGGTTGCATTGGGTGCCCTGGTTGTATCTCCTCAAAGTGCATGGCATCACAGTGGCTCTAGTGAGGATCCAGGCCATGTCTCCTCACAGTGAATGGCATCACAGTTGTTTTAATGACAGATTAGGCCATGTCTCCTAACAGTGGATGACATCACAGTGATTCCAGTGAGAGCCCAGTCCATGCCTCCTCACAGTGAATGGCATGACAGTGGATCTAGGGAGGACCCAGGCCATGTCTACTCACAGTGGATGGCATCATAATGGACTTATTGACAGGTCCAGTCCTGTCCCCTCACAGTGCATGGCATTACATTGGTTCTGGTGAGAATCCCAGTCAGTGTCTCCTCAGTGAATGGAATCACAATGGTTGTAGTGACAGCCCAGGCCATGTCTCCTCACAGTGCATGGCATCACAGTGGCTCTGATGAATGCCCAGGCCATGTCTCCTCACAGTGGATGTCATAACAGTGGTTCTAGGGAGGACCCGGGCTCTGTCTCCTCACAACAGGTGGCATCACAGTAGTTCTAGTGAAAGGCCAAGATGTGTGTCCTCACAGTGGATGGCATCACAGTGACACTAGTGGGGAACCAGGCTGTGTCTCCTCACAGTGGATAGTTTCACAGTGGTTCTAGGGAAGACCCAGCCTATGTCTCCTCACATTGCATGTCATCACAGTTGTATTAGTGAGAGCCCAGACCATGTCTCCTCACAGTGTATGACATCACAGTGGTTCTACTGACAGGACCTGCACTGTCTCTTTACAGTGCATTGCATCACAGTGGCTCTAGTGAATGCCCATGCCAAGTCTTCTCACAGTGGAAGACATCACAGTGGTTCTTGTGAGAGCCCAAGCCATATCTCCACACAATGGAGTGAGAGCCCAGGTCAAGTATTCTCACAGTGAATGGCTTCACAGATGTTCTACTGAAGAACTAGGCCATGTCTCCTCAGAGTGAATGACATCACAGTAGTTTTAGGGAGAGGACGGGCCATGTCACTTCACAGTGCATTGCTTCACCATAGTATTAGTGAGAGCCTAGTCAGTGTCATGTTCACAGTGAGGGCATGACAGTGGATCTAGTGAGGACCCAAGCAATGTCTCCTCCTAGTGCATGACATCACAATGGCTCTATTGAGAGCCCAGGCCATGTCTCCTCACAGTGGATGGCATCACAATGGTTCTAGGGACAGGCCCAGAACTGTCTCCTCACAGTGCATGGCATCACAGTGGTTCTGGTGAGAGGCCAGGCCATGTCTGCTCACAATGGATGGCATCACAGTAGTTCTAGTGACAAACCTGGCCCTGACTCCTTGCAGTGCATGGCATCACAGTTTTTCTAGGGCGAGCCCAAAATGTGCCTCCTCACAGTGGATGGCACCAGAGTGGTTTTAGTGAGAGCCCAGGACTGCCTCCTCGTATGAAAGATATCACAGTGGTTTTTAAGAGACCAGGCCATGTCTCCTCACAGTGGATGGCATCACAGTGGTTCTAGTGCGAGCCCAAGATTTACCTCCTCACAGTGAATGGCATCTCAGTGGTACTAGAGAGGACCCAAGCTGTGTCTCCTCACTGGTGATAGTTTCACAATGGTTCTACCGAGGACCCAGTCTGTGTCTCCTCACATTGGATGGCATCACAGTGGTTCTTGTGAGATCTCAGGCCTTGACCCCTCACAGTGGATGGCAACACAGTGGTTCTACTGAGAGCCCAGGCTGTGTTTCCTAACAGTGTGTAGCATCACTGTGGTTTTACTGAGAGCCTAGGGCCATGTCACCTCATAGTAGATGACATCACAGTGGTTGCATTGGGTGCCCAGGCTGTATCTCCTCAGAGTAGATGTCATCACAGTGGTTGTAGTAAGAGGCTGGGCCCTGTCTCCTCACAGTACATAGAATCAGAGTGGTACTAGTGATAGCCCAGTCCATGTCTCCTCACAGTGAATGGCATGTCAGTGGTTCTAGTGAGGACCGAGGACATGTTTCCTCACAGTGGATATCTTCACAGAGGATGCAGTGAGAGCCCAGGCTGTATCTCCTCAAAATGAATGGCTTCACTGTGGTTCTAGTGAGAACGCAAGCCATGTCTGCTCACAGTGAATGGCATCACAGTTGTTCTTATGAGAGACTAGGCCATGTCTCCTCACAGTGGATGACACCACAGTGGTTCTAGTGGGAGGCCAGGCCCTGTCTCCTCACAGTGCATTGCTTCACAGTGGTATTAATGAGAACCCAGTCAGTGTCTCATCATAGTGAAAGGCATGACAGTGGATCTAGTGAGGACCCAGGTGATGTTTCTTCAGAGTGCATGGCATCCCGAGAGTCAAGGCTGTGTCTCCTCACAGTGGATGGCATCACAGTGGTCTCCTAAGAGTGCATGACATCACAATGGCTCTATTGAGAGGCCAGGACATGTTTCCTCAAAGTGAATGGAATCCCAGTGGTTCTTGTGACAGGCCTGGCCCTGTCTCCTCACAGTGCATGGCATCACAGTGCTTCTGTTGTTGTTTTGTTTTTGTTTTTTCGAGGTAGGGTCTCACTCTGACCCAGGCTGACCTGGAATTCACTATAGAGCCTCAGGGTGGCCTCGAACTCATGGTGATCCTCCTACCTCTGCCTCCCGAGTGCTGGGATTAACGGCGTGCGCCACCACGCCCGGCTATCACAGTGCTTCTAATGAGAACCCAAGCTCTGTCTCCCCAAAGTCCTAGTGAAAACTTAGGCCATGTCTCTTAACAGTTGATAGTGTCACAGTGGTTAGACTGCCAGTCCAGGCCATTTCTCCTCACAGTGAATAGCATCACTGTGGTTCTAGTGAGAAACCAGGTTGTGTCTTCACACAGTGGATAGCATCACAGTGGTTCTAGTGTGAGCCCAGCTCATGTCTCCTCACAGTGGATGAAATCACAGTTGTTTAGTGAGAGCAGAGTCCATGTCTCCTCATAGGAGATGGCATCACATTAGTTATCATAAGAGGCAAAGCCCTGTCTCATCATAGTGCATGGCATCATAGTGGTTCTAGTGACAGCCCAGGTGAGCACATGACAGTGGATCTAGTATGGACCAGGCGATGTCTCCTCCAATTGCATGACATCACAATCACTCTATTGAGAGCCCAGGCCATGTATCCTCACAGTGCATGGCATCACAGTGGTTCTAGTGACAGGTCTGGCCCTGTCTCCTCACAGTGCATGGCATCACAGTGGTCCTAGTGAGTGCCTAGGCTATGTCTCCTCACAGTGGATCACATCACAGTGGTTCTAGTTGGAGCCCAGTCCCTGTCTCCTCATAGAATTTGCTATCACATTGGTTATAGTGAGAGGCTCAGTCCTGTCTCCGCAGTGTGCATGGCATCACAGTGGTTCTAGTGAATGCCAAGGCCATGTCTCCTCACAATAGATGACATCACAGTGGTTCTAGTGAGAGCCCAATATGTGTCTCTTTGCAATGAATGTCATCACAGTGGTACTAGTGAGGACCAAGGCTGTGTCTCCTGACAGTGGATAGTTTCACAGTGGTTCTAAGGATGACCCAGGATGTGTCTCCTCACAGTGAATGGCATCACAGTGGTTCATGTGAGAGCCCAGGCCATATCTCCACACAATGGACAGCATCACAGTAGTTCTACTGCAAGACTAGGCCATGTCTCCTAACAGTGGATGATATGACAGTGGTTGCAGTGAGAGCATGGGCTAGATCTCCTCAAAGTGGATGGCATCACAGTTGTTTTGTGAAAGAGTAGGTCGTGTCTCCTCACAGTGGTTCTAGTGAGAGACCAGTCCATGTCTTCTCAAAGTGAATAGCTTGACAGTTAATCTACTGAGGACCCAGGCCATGTGTCCTCACAGTGGATGGCATCACAATGGTTTTAGTGACAGACCTGGCCCAGCTTCCTGACAGGGCATGGCATCACATTGGTTCTAGTGAGAGCCCTGGCCATGTCTCCTCACAGTGAATGGCATTGCAGTGGTTCTTGTGAGAGCCCAGGCAGTGTCTCCTCACAGTGGATGGCATCACAGTTGTACTAGTGAAAGGCCCAGCCCTGTCTGCTCACAGTGCTTGGCATCACAGTGATTCTAGTGAGACCCCAAGCTGTGTCTCCTCACAGTAATACTAGTGAGGACCCAGACTGTGTCTCCTCATAATGGATAGTTTCACAGTGGATATAGGGAAGACCCAGCCTGTGTCTCCTCACAGTGCATGTCATCACAGTGGTTCTACTGACAGCCCCAGCCCTGTCTCTTCACAGTGCATCATATCACAGTGGTTCTAGTGAGAACCCAGGTGGTGTCTCCTCACAGTGAATGGCATCACAGTTGTTTTTGTGAGACACTAGGCCATGTCTCCTAGCAGTGGATGACATTACAGTACTTCTATTGAGAGGCCAGGCCCTGTCTCCTCAGAGTGCATTACTTCCCAGTGTTATTAGTGAGAGCCAAGGTTGTGTCTCCTCATAGTGGATGGCATCACAGTGGTTCTAGTTGGAGCCCAGGCCCTGTCTCATTCATAGCGGTTGCTATCACATTGGGTATTCTGAGAGGCCCGGCCCTCTCTCCTCAGAGTGCATGGCATCACAGTGGCTCTAGTGAATGCCCAAGCCATGTCTCCTCACAATAGTTGGCATCACAGTCACATGTCACATCACAGTGGATGTCATAACAGTGATTCTAGGGAGGACCCAGGATCTGTCTCCTCACAACAGGTGGCATTACAGTGGTTCTAGTGAGAGCCCAAGATGTGTCTCCTCACACTAGTATGCCTCAAAGTGGTATGAGTGAGGACCTAGGCTGTGTCTCCTCAGAGTGGATAGTTTCACAGGGGTCCTTAGGAGGACACAAGCTGTGTCTCCTCACAGTGGATGGCTTCATAGTGGTTCAAGTGAGTGCCCAGGCCATGTCTCCTCACAGTGCATTGCATCACAGTGGTTCCAGTGACAGCCCAGGCCAAATCTCCTCACAGTGAATGGCATCACAGTGTTTCTAGTGTGAGCCAAAGATGTGCCTTCTCACAGTGGATGGCATCACAGTGGTACTAGAGAGGACCCCAGCTCTGTCTCCTCACAGTGGATCCTTCACAGTGGTTCTGGGGAGGACCCAGGCTTTGGTCTCCTCACAGTGCATGGCATCACACTGGTTATATTGAGAGTCCAGGCCATGTTTCCTCACAGTGAATGGCATCACCATGGTTCTAGTGAGAGACCAGGCTATGCCTACTCACAGTGAATGGCATCACAGTGGTATTAGTGAGGACCTAGGCTGTGTCTTCTTACAGTAGATAGTTTCACAGTGGTTCTATGGAGGACCCAGGCTGTGTCACGTCACAGTGGACAGTTTCACAGTGGTTCTAGGGAAGACCCAGGCTGTGTCTCTGCACAGTGGATGGCATCACAGTGGGACTAGTGAGGACCCAGGCTGGGTTTCCTCACAGTGGATAGTTTCACAATGGTTCTAGGGTTGATCCAGACCGTGTCTCCTCACAGTGGATGGCATCACACTGGTTTTAGTAACAGGCCCGGACCTGATTCCTCACAGTGCATGGCATCACAGTGGTTCTAGTGAGAGCCCAGGCCATGTCTCCTCACACTTGATGGCATCACTGTTATTCTATTGTGAGCCCAGGCTGTGTCTCCTCACAGTGGATGGCATCACAATGGTTCTTGTTGGAACCCAGGCCATGTCTCTTCTTAGCAGATGCTATCACATTCATTATAGTGAGAGGCCTGACCCTGTCTCCTCAGAGTGCGTGGGATTACCGTGGCACTAGTGAATGCCCAGGCCATGTCTCCTCACAATAGATGGCATCACAGTGGTTCTAGTGAGAGTCCAAGGTCTGTCTCCTCACAGTGGATGTCATCACAGTGGTACTCATGAGGACCCAGGCTGTGTGTCCTCACAACGAATGGCATCACCGTGATTTTAGTGACAGACCAGGCCCTCACTCCTCACAGTGCATGGCATCACAGTGGTTGTAGTGCAAGCCCAAGAAGTATCTCCTCACAGTGTTTGGCATCACAGTGGTACTAGAAAGGACACAGGCTGTGTCTCCTCACAGTGGATGGCATCAGAGTGGTTCTAGTGAGAGCCCAGTCTGTGTCTTCTCACAGTGATTGGCAGAACAGTGGTTCTTGTGAGAGCCCAGGCCATGTCTCCTTACAGTGGGTAGCATCACTGTGGTTCTACTGAGAGCCTAAGTGGTGTCTTCTCACAGTGGATGACACCACAGCAGTTGCATTGGGTCCCCAGGCTATATCTCCTCAAAATGAATGGCATCACAGCAGTTCTTTTGAGGTCCCAGCCCATGTCTCATCACAGTGAATGGCATCACAGTTGTTTTAGTGAGAGACTACGAGGCCATGTTTCCTCACGGTGGATGACATTACAGTGGTTGTAGTCAGAGGCTGGGCCCTGGCTCCTCACAGTGCATGGGATCACATTGGTTCTAGTGACAGCCCAGTCCATGCCTCCTCACAATGAATGGCATTACAGTGGATCTAGTGAGGACCCAGGCGATCTTTCCTCAGAGTGCATGACATCACAATGGCTCTATTGAGAGTCCAGGCCATGTCTCCTCACAGTGCATGTCATCACAGTGGTTCTAGTGAGAGCCCAGGCCATGTCTCCTCACAGGGAATGGCATCACAGTGGTTCCAGTGGCAGCCCTGGCCCTGTCTCCTCACAGTGCATAGCATCACAGTGGTTCTAGTGAAAGCCCAGGCAGTGTCTCCTCAGTGAATGGCATCACAGTTGTTCTTATGAGACACTAGACATTTCCTCACAGTGGATGACATCACAGTAGTTTTAGTGAGAGGCCAGGCCCTGTCTCCTCACAGTGCATTGCTTCACAGTGGTATTAGTCACAGCCCAGGCCATATCTCCTCTCAGTGGATGGCATAGCAGTGGTTCTACTGACAGGCCCAGGCCTGTCCCTCATAGTGCATTGTATCACAGTGGTTCTAGTGAGAGCCCAGTCCATGTCTCCTCACAGTCAATGGCATGACAGTGGTTCTAGTGAGGACCCGGGCCATGTGTCCTCACAATGGATGACATTACAGTGGTTCTAGTTGGAGCCCAGGCCCTGTCTCACTCATAGCAGTTGCTATCACATTGGCTATACTGAGAGGCCCAGCCCTGTCTCCTCAGAGTGTATGGCATCACAGTGGCTCTAGTGAATGCCCAGGGCATGTCTCCTCACAACAGATGGCATCACAGTGGTTCTAGTGAGAGCCCAAGATGTGTCTCCTCACAATTCTATGCCTCACAATGGTACTAATGAGGATCCAGGCTGTGTCTCCTTACAGTGAATGGTTTCACAGGGGTTCTTAGAGGACCCACACTGTGTATCCTCAGAGTGGATGGCTTCACAGTAATTCAAGTGAGTGCCCAGGCCATGTCTCCTCACAGTGAATGGCATCACAGTGTTTCTAGTGCAAGCCCAAGATGTTCCTCGGATGGCATTACAGTGGTAATAGAGAGGACCCAGGCTGTGTCTCCTCACAGTGGATAGTTCCCAGTGATTCTGGGGAGGACCCAGGCTTTGTCTCCTCAAAGTGCATGGCATCACAGTGATTCTAGTGAGAACCGAAGAAGTGTCCCCTCACAGTGGATGGCATCACAGTGGTTCTAGTGAGAGACCAGGCTATGCCTACTCACAGTGGATGGCATCACAGTGGCATTAGTGAGGACCCAAGCTGTGTCTCTCACAGTGGATAGTTTTACAGTGGTTCTAGGGAGGAACCAGGCTGTGTCTCCTCACAGTGAATGGCATCACTTTGGTTCTTGTGAGAGCCCAAGCTATGTCTCCTCACAGTGGATTGCATCACAGTGGTTCTAGTGACAGTCTAGGCCATGTCTCCTCACAGAGTGGGTTCTTGTGAGAGGCCGGGCCCTGTCTCCTCACAGTGCATGGCATCACAGTGGTTCTAGTGAGAGACCAGTCCATGTCTTCTCACAGTAAATGACTTGACAGTTGATTTAATGAGGACCCAGGCCATGTCTCCTTACAGTGCATGACATCACAGTGGTATTAGTGAAAGCCCATTTAGTGTGTCCTCACAGTAAATGCATGACAGTGGATCTAGTGTGGACCCAGGCGATGTCTCCTCAGAGTGCATGACATCACAATGACTCTATTGACAGTCCAGACCATATCTCCCCACAGTGGATAGCATCACAATGGTTTTAGTGACAGGCCTGGCCCTGTATTTTCACAGTGCATTGCATCACAGTGGTTTCATTGAGAACCTAGGCTCTGTCTCCTTACAGTGGATAGCATCACAGTAGTTCTAGTGAGAACCTAAGCTGTGTCTCCTAACAACTGATAGCATCACAGTGTTCGATTGTGAGCCCAGGCCATGTCTCCTCATAGTGGATAGTTTCACAGTGGATCTAGGGAAGGCCCAGCCTGTGTCTCCTCACACTGCATTGCATCAGAGTGGTTCCAGTGAGAACCCAGGCAATGTCTCCTCACAGTGAATGGCATCACAGTTGTTCTTGTGAGACAGTAGGCCATGTCTCCTCACAGTGGATGACATAACAGTAGTTCTAGTGAGAGGGCAGGCCCTGTCTCCTCACAGTGCATTGCTTCACAGTGGTATTAGTGACAGCCCAGGCCATTTCTCCTCACAGTGCATGGCAACACAGTTTTTCTACTGACAAGCCTGAGCCTGTGTCCTCACAGTGCATTGTATCACAGTGGTTCTAGGGAGAGCCCATTCCATGTCTCCTCACAGTGAAGGGCCTGATAGTGGTTCTAGTGAAGACCCAGGCCATTTCTCCTGACAGTGGATGTCATCACAGTGGTTCCAGTGAGTGCCCAGGCCGTATCTCCTCAGTGCATTGCATCACAATGGTACTAGAGATAGCCTGGTCCATGATTCTTCAAATGAATGGCATGACAGTGGTTCTAGTGAAGCCAGCCATGTCTCCTCACAGTAATCTAAGTTGTTTAATGAGGCCCAGGCCTGTCTCCTACAGTGATGATCACAGTGGTATATGAAGCCCAGTGTTCCTCACAGTATGCATACAGTGGTCTAGTGGGCCAGGTGTCCCCAGATGCATGACATCACAAGTCTATTGAGCAGCCTGTCTCCCACAGTGGATGCATCACATGGTTTAGTAAGGCCTACCCGTATCTCACAGTGATGCATCACAGTGTTTCATGAGACCAGGCTGTCTCCTCACAGTGATACATAAGTGTTCTAGTGAGACCAGGCTGTCTCCTACAATGTGCATCACAGTGTTTGTGAGCCCAGCCATGTCTCCTCAAGTGGATATCCAGTGTCTAGGAAGGCCAGCTGTCTCCTCACAGTGCATCTCACAGTGGTTTAGGAACCCAGGCATGTTCCTCACAGTGATGGCATCACAGTTTTCTAGTGAAGCTAGGCCATGTCTCCACATGATGCATACAGTGTTCTAGAGAGGCCAGCCCTGTCTCCTCACATGAATGCTCAAGTGGTATTAGTGAAGCCCAGGCATGTCTCCTCACAGTGGATGTCATCACAGTGTTCTTGACAGCCGGCCTGTTCCTCACAGTGATGCATCACAGTGGTTCTAGGAAGCCCTGTCATGTCTCCTCAAATGATGGCATCACAGTGGTTCTAGTGAAGCCAGGCCTGTCTCCTCACAGTGATGCATCACAGTGTTCAGTGAGTGCCAGGCTGTATCTCTCAGTGATGCATCACAATGGTTCTAGAGAGCCCAGGCCATGTCTCCTCACAGTGAATGACATACAGTGGTTCTAGTGAGAGCCCAGGCCTGTCTCCTCACAGTGATGCATCACATTGGTTAGTGAGCCATGCCTGTATCTCAGTAGTGATGCACCCAAGTGGATGTCTCCTCCATGATGACATCACAGGTTCTAGTGAAGCCAGCATGTCTCTCACAGTGATGCATCACAGTTATGGATCGCTACAATGGTTTTAGTTACAGGCCCAAACCTGTCTCCTCACAGTGCATGGCATCACAGTGGTTCTAGTGAGAGCCCAGGCTGTGTCCCTCACAGTGAATGGCATTGTAGTGTTTCTACTGAGAGAGCAGGCCATGTCTCCTCACAGTGGATGGCATCTCAGTGGTTCTAGTACGAGCCCAAGATTTGCCTCCTCACTAAGGATGGCATGACAGTAGTACTACAGAGGACCCTGGCTGTGTCTCCTCACAGTGGATAGTTTCACAGTGGTTCTACAAAGAACCCAGGCTGTGTCTCCTCACACTGCATGACATAACACTGGTTCTAGTGAAAGTCTTGACCAAGTCTCTTCACACTGAATGGCATCGCAGTGGTTCTAGTGAGAGATCAGGCTATGCCTATTCACAGTGCATGGCACCACAGTGGTATTAGTGAGGACCCAGGCTGTGTCTCTTCAAGGTGGATAGTTTCACAGTGGTTCTGGGGAGGAACCAAGCTGTGTCTCCTCACAGTGGATGGCATCACAGTGGTCCTAGTGAGAACCTAAGTCATGTCTCTTAATAGTTGATAGCATCACAGTGGTTTGACTGGGAGCCCAGGCTGTGTCTCCTCACAGTGGATGATATCACAGTGGTTCTAGTGAGAGGCTAGGTCCTGTATCCTCACAGTGTGTTACAACACAGTGGTATTAGTGAGGGCCCACTCAGTGTCTCTTCACAGTGAATGGCATGACAGTGGATCTAGTGAGGACCCAAGTGATGTTTCCTCAGAGTGCATGACATCACAATGGCTCTATTGAGAGCCCAGACGGTGTCTCCTCACAATGGATGGCATCACAATGGTTCTAGTGACAGGCCCAACCCTGTCTCCTCACAGTGCATGGCATCATAGTGGTTCTAGTTGGAGGCCAGGCCCTGTCTCCTCATAGTGGTTGTGATCATATTGGTTATATTGAGAGGCCCAGTCCTGTCTCCTCACAGAGCATGGCATCACAGTGGCTCTAGTGAGTGACCAGGCCATATCGCCTCACAGTAGATGGCATCACAGTGGTTCTAGTGAGAGTGCAAGATATGTTTCCTCACACTAGATGGCATCACAGTGGTACTAGTGAGAACTCAGACTGTCTCCTCACAGTGGATGGCATCACTGTGGTTCTAGTGTGAGCCCAGGCTGTGTCTCCTCACACTGGATGAAATCACACTGATTCTAGTAAGAGAACAGGCCATGTATAAACACAATGTATGGCATTGTAATGGTTCTACTGAGAGCCTAGACCATGTCTCCTCACAGTGGATGGCATCAAAGTGGTCATTGTGAGAGACAAGGCCCTGTCCCCTCACATTGGATGTCCTCACAATGATTCTTGTGAGAGCCCTGGCCATGGCTCCACACAATGGATAACATCACAGTGGTTCTACTGAGAGCCTAGACCATGTCTCCTAACTGTATGACATGACAGTGGTTGCAGTGAGAGCATGGGCTGTATCTCATCAAAGCGGATGGCATCACAATAATTCTAGTGAGAACCCAGGCCAGGTATCCTCACAGTGAATGGAATCAGAATTTTTCTAGTGAGAGACTAGGCCATGTCTCCACATAATTGATGACATTAGAGTAGTTCTAACGAGAGGCCAGACCCTGTCTCCTCACAGTGAATTGCTTCAAGGTGGTATTAATGAGAGCCCAGACTATGTCTCCTCACAGTGGATGGTATCACAATGGTTCTACTGACAAGCCCGGCCCTGTCTCCTCACAGTGGATGGCATCACAGTGGCTCTTGTGTGAGCCCTGGTTGTGTCACCACACAATGAATGGCATCACAATGGTTCTAGTGACAGGCATGGCCCTGTCTCCTCACAGTGCATGGCATCACAGTGGTTCTAGTGAGTGCCTAAGCTGTGATCCTCACAGTAGATGGCATCAAAATGGCTCTAGTGCGAGCCCAGGCCATGTCTCCTCACAGTGGATGACATTACAGTGGTTCTTGTTGGAGCCCAGGCCGTGTCTCCTCATAACAGTTGCTATCATATTGGTTATTGTTAGAGGACCATCCCTGTCTCCTCAGAGTACATGACATCACAGTGGCTCTAGAGAATGCCCAGGCAATGTCTCCTCACAATAGATGACATCACAGTGATTCTAGTGAGAGCCCAAGATATGTCTCTTTACAGTGGATGTCATCACAATGGTACTAGTGAGGACCAAGGCTATGTCTCCTGACAGTGGATTGTTTCACAGTGGTTCTAGGGAGGACCCAGGCTGAGTCTCCTCACAATGAATTGCATTCCAGTGGTTCTAGTGAGAGACCAGGCCATGTCTCCTCACAATGGATGGCATCACAGTACTTCTAGTGACAAGCCGGGCCCTGAATCCTCACAGTGCATGGCATCACAGTGGTTCTAGGGCACCCAAAATGTGTCTCCTCAAAGTGGATGGCATCACAGTGGTACTGGAGAGGTCACAGACTGGGTATCCTCACAGTGCATAGTTTCACAGTGTTTCTAGGGAGGACCAGGCCATGTCTCCTCACACTGGATGGCATCAGAATGGTTCTAGTGAGAGCCTAGGCCTGCCTCCTGACAGTAGAAGGCATCACAGTGGTTCTTGTGAGAGCCCAGGCTGTGCCTCCTCACAGTGGATGGCATCACAGTGGTACTAGAGAGGACCCAGGCTGTGTCTCCTTACAGTGGATAGTTTCACAGTGGTTCTAGGGAGGACCCAGCCTGGGTCTTCTCACAGTGAATGGCATCACAGGGGTGCTAGTGAGAACAGGCTATTCCTACTCACAATGGATGGCAACACAGTGGTATTAGTGAGGATCCAGGCTGTGTCTCCTCACAATGGATAGTTTCACAGTGGCTATAGGGAGGACACAGGCTGTGTCTCCTCACAGTGCATGGCATGACAGTGGATCTAGTGAGGACCCAGGCAATGTCTCCTCAGAATGCATGACATCACAATGGCACTATTGAGACTCCAGGCTGTGTCTCCTCACAGTGGGTGGCATCACAATGGTTCTAATGACAGTCCCAGCCCTTTCTCCTCACAGTGCATGGCATCACAGTGGTTCTAGTGAGAGCCCAGCCATGTCTCATCACAGTGAAAGACATCACAGTAGTTGTAGTGACAGGTCCGGCCTTGCCTACTCACAGTGGATGGCATCACAGTGGTTCCAGTAGGAGGCCAGGCCTTTTCTCCTCATAGCGGTTGCGATCACATTGGTTATATTGAGAAGCCAATCCTGTCTTCTCAGAGTGCATGGCATCACAGATGCTCTAGTGAAAGCCCATGCCATGTATCCTCACAATAGATGACATCACAGTGGTTTTAGTGAGAGCCCAAGATATGTCTCCTCACACTTGATCACATCACGGTGGTATTAGTGAGGACCCAGACTGTGTCCTCTCAAAGTGGATAGGTTCACAGTGGTTTTCAGGAGGACCCAGACTGTGTCTCCTCACAGTGGGTGGCATCAGGGTGATCAATTATGAGCCCAGGCCATTTCTCCTCTCAGTGGATGGCATCACTGTGGTTCTATTGAGAAACCAGGCCATGCCTCCACACAATGGATAGCATATTGGTTCTACTGAGAGCCTAGACCATGTCTCCTCAGAGTGGATGGCCTCACAGTGATTCTTGTAGGAGCCCTGGCCATGACTCCACACAATGGAAAACATCACAGTGGTTCTACTGAGAGCCTAGACCATGTCTCCTAACAGTGTATGACATGACAGTGATTGCAGTGACAGCATGGGCTGTATCTCCTCAAAGTGGATGGCATCACAGTGGTTCTAGTGAGAACCCAGGCCGGGTATCCTCACAGTGAATGGCATCACATTTTATCTAGTGAGAAACTAGGCCATATCTCCTCATACTTGATGACATTAGAGCACTTCTAATGAGAGGCCAGGCCCTGTCTCCTCACAGTGCATTGCTTCACAGTGGTATTAATGAAAACCCAGTCAGTGTCTCCTCACAGTGAGTGCATGGCAGTGGATCTAGTGAGGACACAGGCGATGTCTCCTCAGAGTGCATGACATCTCATTGGCTCTATTGACAGCCCAGGCCGTGTCTCCTCACAGTGGATGGTATCACAGTGGTTCTACTGACAAGCCTGGCCCTGTCTCCTCACAGTGGATAGCATCACAGTGGCTCTTGTGTGAGCCCTGGTTGTGTCACCACACAGTGAATGGCATCACAGTGGTTCTAGTGACAGGCCTGGCCCTGTCTCCTCACAGTGCATGGCATCACAGTAGTTCTAGTGAGAGCCCAAGATGTGTCTCTTTACAGTGGATGTCATCACAGCGGTACTAGTGAGGACCAAGGCTGTGTCTCCTGACAGTGGATTGCTTCACAGTGGTTCTAGGGAGGACCCAGGCTGAGTCTCCTCACAGTGAGTTGCATTCCAGTGGTTCTAGTGAGAGACCAGGCTATGTCTCCTCACAATGGATGGCATCACAGTACTTCTAGTGATAGGCTGGGCCCTGAATCCTCACAGTGCATGGCATCACAGTGGCTCTAGGGCACCCAAAATGTGTCTCCTCACAGTGGATGGCATCACAGTGGTACTGGAGAGGTCTCAGGCTGGGTATCCTCACAGTGCATAGTTTCACAGTGTTTCTAGGGAGGACCAGGCTCAGTCTCCTCACAATGGCATCAGAATGGCTCAAGTAAGAGCACAGGCCTGCCTCCTTACAGTGAAAGGCACGACAGTGGTTCTTGTGAAAGCCCAGGCTGTGTCTCCTCACAGTACATGGAATCACAGTGGTTCTAGTGAGAGGCCAGACCCTGTCACCTCACAGGGCATTGCATCACAGTGGTTTTAGTGAGAGCCCAGTCAGTGTCTCCTCACAGTGAATGGCATGACAGTGGATCTAGAGAGGACCCAGGCGATGTTTCCTCAGAGTGCATGACATCACAATGGCACTTTTGAGCATCCAGGCCATGTCTCCTCACAGTGGATAGCACAACAGTGGTTCTAATGACAGGCCTGGCCCTGTCTCCTCACAGAGCATGGCATCACAGTGGTTCTAGTAAGAGCCCAGGCCGTGTCTCCTCACAGTGATAGGCATCACAGTAGTTGTAGTGACGGTCCGGCCCTGTCTATTCATAGTGAATGGCATCTCAGTGTTTCTAATTGGAGGCCAGGCCTTTTCTCCTCATAGCAATTGCAATCATATTGGCTATATTGAGAGGCCTGGCCCTGTCTCCTCAGAGTGCATGGCATCACAGTGGCTCTAGTGAAGGCCCAAGCCATGTCTCCTCACGATAGATGGCATCCCAGTGGTTCTATTGAGTGCCCAAGATGTGTCTCCTCACACTAGATCACAATAGATGGCATCCCAGTGGTTCTAGTGACAGCCCAAAATGTGTCTCCTCACTGTGGATGTCATTACAGGGGTAATAGTGAGTACCCTGGCTGTGTCTCCTCACAGTGGATAGTTTCACAGTGGTTCTAGGGAGGACCCAGGCTATGTCTCCTCACAGTGCATGGCATTATACTGATTCTAGTGAGAACCCAGGCCCTGACTCCTCACAGTGCATGGCATCACAGTGGTTGTAGTGCAAGCCTAAGAAGTGCCTCCTCACAGTGGATGGCATCACAGTGGTTCTACAGAGAGCCTAGGCTTGTTGTGTCTCCTAACAGTGGATGGCATCACAGTGGTTGCAGTCAGGGCATGGGCTGTATCTCCTCAAGGTGGATGAAATCACAGTGGT
Organism: Dipus sagitta; assembly: GCA_036346955.1. Lineage (NCBI taxonomy): Eukaryota > Metazoa > Chordata > Mammalia > Rodentia > Dipodidae > Dipus > Dipus sagitta. The sequence goes on from CM070782.1 coordinate 48,608,962, forward strand.
TCTAGTGAGAACCCAGGCCAGGTATCCTCACAATGAATGGCATCACAGTTGTTCTAATGAGAGACTAGGCCATGTCTCCCCACAGTGGATGACATCACATTAGTTCTAGTGAGAGGATGAGCCCTGTCTCCTCACAGTGCGTCACTTCACAGTGGTATTAGTGAGAGCCCAATAATTATCTCCTCACAAAGAGGGCATGACAGAGGATCTAGTGTGGACCCAGGCGATGTCTCCTCAGAGTGCATGACCTCATAATGGCTCTATTGAGAGCCCAGACTGTGTCTCCTCACAATGGATGGCATCACAATGGTTCTAGTGACAGGCCTGGCCCTGTCTCCTCACAGTGCATTGAATCACAGTGGTTCTAATTTGAGTACAGACCATGTCTCCTCACAGTAAATGGCATCACAGTGGTTCTAGTGACAGGCCTGGCTTTGTCTCCTCACAGTGCATTGCATCACATTGGTTCTAGGGAGGACCCAGGCTGTGTCTCCTCACAGTGCATGTCATCACACTGGTTCTAGTGAGAGAGCAGGCCATGTCTTCTCACAGTGGATGGCATCATACTGATTCTAGTGTTAGGCCCAGCCCTGACTCCTCCCAGTGCATTGCATCACAGTGGTTGTAGTGCAAGCCCAAGAAGTACCACCTCACAGTGGATGGCATCACAGTGGTACTAGACAGGGCCCAGGCTATGTCTCCTCACAGTGGATAGTTTCACAATGGTTCAATGGAGGACCCAGTCTACGTCTCCTCACAGTGGATGACATCAGAGTGGTTCTAGTGAGAGCCCAGGCATGTTTTCTAACAGTGTGTAGCATCACAGTGGCTCTACTGAGAGCCTAGGCTGTCTCCTCACAGTGGATGACATCACAGTGGTTACATTGGATGCCCAGGCTGTATCTCCACAAAGTGGAAGTCATCACAGTTGTTGTATTGAGAAGCCAGGCTGTGTCTCCTCACAGCAGATAGCATCACAATGGATTTTGTGACTAGCCCAGCCCTGTCTCCTCACAGTGCATGTCATTACAGTGGTTCTAGTGAAACCCCAGATAGTGTCTCCTGACAGTGAATGGCATCACAATGGTTCTAGTGACACGACTGGCCCTGTCTCCTCACAGTGCATTGCTTCAAGGTGGTATTAATGAGAGCTCAGTCAGTGTCTCCTCACAGTGAGTGCATGGCAGTGGACCTAGTGAGAACACAGGCGATGTCTTTTCAGAGTGCATGACATCTCAATGACTCTATTGACAGCCCAGACTGTGTCTCCTCACAGTGGATGGTATCACAATGGTTCTACTGACAAGCCTGGCCCTGTCTCCTCACAGTGGATGGCACCACAGTGGCTCTTTGTGAGCCCTGGCTGTGTCATCACACAACGAATGGCATCACAGTGGTTCTAGTGACAGGCCTGGCCCTGACTCCTCACAGTGTATGACACCACAGTGGTTCTAGTGACAGCCCAAGATGTGTCTCCTCAAAGTGGATGTTACCACAGTGGTACTAGTGAGGACCCACATTGTGTCTCCTCACGGTGAATGGCATCACAAGTAGTTTTAGTGTAAGCCCAAGGAGTGCCTCCTCACAGTGGATAGCATCACAGTGGTATTAGAGAGGATCTAGGCTATGTCTCCTCACAGTGGATAGTGTAACAGTGGTTCTAGAGAAGACCCAGGCTGTGTCTCCTCACAGTGAATGGCATAACAGTGGTTCTTTGAGAGCCCATGCCATGTCTACTCACAGTGGATGGCAACACAGTGGTTCTACTGAGAGCCCAGGCCATGTGTTCTAACAGTGGATAGCATCACCGTGGTTCTACTGAGAGCCTAGGCCATGTCTCCTCACAGTGGATGACATCACAGCGGTTGCAATGGGTGTCCAGGCTCCTCAAAGTGGATGGCATCACAGTGGTTCTTGTGAGGTCCCAGCCCATGTTTCATCACAGTGAATGGCATCACAGTTGTTTGAGTGAGAGACTAGGCCATGTCTCCTCACAGTGGATGACATCACAGTGTTTCTAGTGAGAGGCTGGGCCCTGATTCTTCACAGTACATGGCATCACAGTGGTTCTAGTGACAGCCCAGTCCATGCCTCCTCACAGTGAATGGCATAACAGTGGATCTAGTGAGGACCCAGGCCATGTTTCCTCACAGTGGATGGTATCACATTGGCTTTAATGCAAGCCCAGGCCATGTCTCCTAACAGTGGATGCCATCACAGTGGTTCTAGTTGGAGCCCACACCCTGTCTCCTCATAGTGGTTGCTATCACATTGGATCTATTGAGAGGCCCAGCCCTGTCTCCTCAGAGTGCATGGCCTCACGGTGGCTCTAGTGAATGCCCAGACAATGTCTCCTCACAATAGGTGGCATCACAGTGGTTCTAGTGAGAGCCCAAAATGTGTCTCCTCACACTAGATCACATCACAGTGTTACAAGTGAGGACCTGGACTGTGTCTCCTCACAGTGGATAGTTTCACAGTGGTTCTAGGGAGGACCCAGGCTGCACCTTCTCAAATTACATGGCATCACAGTTTCTAGTGAGAGCCCAGGCCATGTCTCCTCACAGTGAATGGCATCAAAGTGTTTTTAATGAGAGTGCAGGCCATGTCACCTCACAGTGGATGGCATCACACTGGTTCTAGTGACAGGCCTGGCCGTGTCTCCTCACAGTATATGGCATCACAGTGGTTCTAGTGAGAGCTCAAAATGTGCCTCCTCAAGTCTATGGCAAAGCAGTATTACTAGTGAGGACCCATGCTGTGTCTCCTCACAGTGGATAGTATCACAGTGGTTCTAGGGAGGTCCCAGGCTATGTCTCCTCAAAGTGGATTTCATCAGAGTGGTTCTAGTGAGAGCTGAGGCCCTGTCTTCTCACAGTGAATGGCATCACAGTGGTTCTAATGAGAACCCAGGCCATGTCTCCTCACAGTGAATGGCATCACAGTTGTTCTTGTGAGACACTAGGCCATGTCTCCTCACTGTGGATAACATCACAGTAGTTCTAGTGAGAGGCCAGGCCATGTCTCCTCACAGTGCATTGCTTCACAGTGGTATTAGTGACAGCCCAGTCAGTGTCTCCTCACAGTGGATGACATCACAGTGGTTCTACTGACAGGTCAGGGCCTGTCTCCTCACAGTGAATTGTATCAAGTGGTTCTAGTGAGAGCGCATTCCAGTTTCTTCACAGTGAATGGCATGACAATGGTTCTAGTGAGGATCCAGGCCATGTGTCCTCACAGTGGATGATATCACAGTGGTTCTAGTGACAGGCCTGGCCCTGTCTCCTCACAGCGCAGGGCATCACAGTGATTCTAGTGAGAGCCCAGGCTGTGTCTCCTCACAGTGCATTGCATCGCAGTGGTACTAGAGATAGCCCGGTCCATGTCTCTTCACAGTGAATGGCATGACAGTCATTCTAGTGAGGACCCAGGCCATGTCTCCTCACATTGGTTGACATCACAGTGGTTGCAGTGAGACTCTGGGCTGTATCTCCTCACAGTGAATGTCATCACAGTGGCTCTAATGAATGCCCAGTCCATGTCACCTCACAGTGGATGTCATAATGGTGGTTCTAGGGAGGACCCAGGCTCTGTCTCCTCCCAATAGGTGGCATCACAGTGGTGCTAGTGAGAGTCCAAGATGTGTCTCCTAACAGTGGTTGGCATCACAGTGATACTACTGAGGACTCAGGCTGTGTCTCCTCACAATGAATAGTTTTACAGTAGATCTAGAGAAGACCCAGCCTGTGTCTCCTCACAGTGCATGTCATCACAGTGGTTCTAGCGAGATCCCAGGCCATGTCTCCTCACAGTGGATGGAATCACAGTGGTTCTACAGACAGGCTCGGCCCTGTCACCTCACAGTGCATTATATCACACTGGTACTAGTGATAGCCCAATCCATATCTCCTCACAGTGAAAGGCATGACAGTGGTTCTATTGAGGACCAAGGCCAAATGTCCTCACAGTGGATGACATCCCAGTGGTTAGAGTGAGAGCCCTGGCTGTATCTCCTCAAAGTGGATGGCATCTCTGTGGTTCTAGTGAGAACCCAGGCCATGTCTCCTCATAGTGAATAGCATCACAGTTGTTCTTGTGAGAGACTAGGCTGTGCCTCCACACAGTGAAAGACATCACAGTGGTTCTAGTGAGAGGCCAGGCCCTGTCTCCTCACAGTGGATTGCATCACAGTGGTAGTAGTGAGAGCCCCGACCATGTCTCCTCCCAGTGAATGGCATGACACTGGATCTAGTGAGGACCCAGGGCATGTCTCCTCTCGGTGCATGGCATCACAATGGCTCTATTGAGAGCCCAGGCTGTGTCTCCTCACATTGGATGGCATCACAATCATTTTAGTGACAGGCCTGGCACTGTCTCCTCACAGGGCAAGGCATCACAGTGGTTCAAGTGAGAGCCCAGGCCGTGTCTCCTCACAGTGAATGCCATCACAGTGGTTCTATTGAGAGGCCCAGCCCTATCTCCTCTCATTGCATGGCATCACAGTGATTCTAGTGAGAACCCAGTCTGTGTCTACTGACAGTGGATTCCATTACAGTGATTTTGGGAGGACCCTGTCTGTGGCTACTCACAATGGTTATAATCATACTAGTTCTAGGGAGGACCTGGGCTTCATCTCCTCATAATGGATGGCATCCCAGTGGTTCTAGTGAAGACCCAGGCCAGTTTCCTCACACTGGATGACTTCATAGTGGTTCTAGTTAGAGCCCCAGCCATGTCTCCTCATAGTGGATGGCATCACATTGGTTATAGTGAGAGGCACCAGTCTGTGTCTCCTCACAGTGGCTGGCATCAGCATGGTTCTAGTGAGAGCCCAGGCAGTGTCTCTTCACAGTGAATGACATCACAGTGGTTCTAGTGAAGGGCCTGGCCCTGTCTGCTCACAGTGCTTGGCATCACAGTGATTCTAGTAAGAGCGCAAGATGTGTCTCCTCACAGTGATACTAGTGAGGACCCAGGCTGTGTCTCCTCATAGTGGATAGTTTCTCAGTGGATATAGGGGAGACCCAGCCTGTGTAATCTCACAGTGCAGGACATCACAGCCTCACAGTGGATGACATCACAGTAGTTCTAGTCATAGGCCAGGCCCTGTCTCCTCACAGTGCATTGCTTCACAGTGGTATTATTAAGAGCCAAGTCTGTGTGTCCTCACAGTGCATTGCATCACAGTGATTCTAGTGAGAGCCCAGTCCATGTCTCCTCACAGTCAATGGCAGGACAGTGGTTCTAGTGAAGACCCGGGCCATGTCTCCTCACAGTGGATAGCATCACAGTGGTTCTAGTTGGAGCCCAGGCCCTGTTTCCTCATAGCAGTTGCTATCACATTGGTTATAGTGAGAGGCCTGGCACTATCTCATCAAAGTGAATGGCATCACAGTGACTCTAGTGAATGTCCAGGCCATGTCTTTTCACAATAGATTGCATCAAAATGGTTCAAGTGAGAGCCCAAGATGTATCTCCTCACACTAGATTGCATCACAGTGGTAGTAGTGACCACTCAGGCTGACCCAGGTGGTGTTTCCTCACTTTGGATGACATCACACTGGTTCTAGTGAGAGCCTAGGCCATGTCTCCTCACAGTGAATGGCATCACAGTGTTTCTAGTGACAGAGCAGGCCATGGCTCCTCACAGTGGATGGCATCACAGTTGATCTAATGACAGTGCCATCCCTCTCTCCTCACAGTGCATGGCATCACAGTGGTTCTAGTGACTGGTCCGGCACTGTTTCCTCACAGTGCATGGCATCACAGTGGTTCTAGTGAGAGCCCAGGCCACATCTCCTCACAGTGCATGGCATCAGAATGGTTCTATTGATAGCTCAGTCTATGTCTGTTCACAGTGGATGGTATCACAATCGTTTTAGTGACAGGCCCGGCCCTGTCTCCTTTCAGTGCATGGCATCACAGTGGTTCTAATGAGAGCCTAGGCCACATCTCCTCACAGTGCATGGCATCACAGTGGCTCTAGTGAATGCCCAGGACGTCTCCTAACAATAGATGTCCTAACTGTGGTTCTAGGTAGAACACGGGCTCTGTCTCCTCACAACAGGTGGAATCACATTGGTTCTAGTGAGAATCCAAGATGTTTCTCCTCACAGTGGATGGCATCACAGTGATACTAGTGGGGAACCAGGCTGTGTCTCCTCAGAGTGCATGTATCACAGTGGTTCTAGTGAGAGCCCAGGCCGTGTGTCCTCACAGTGGACAGTATCATGTGGTTCTACAGAGAGGCCTGGCCCTCTCTCCTCACACAGCATTGCATCACAGGGGTACTGGAGATAGCCCAGTCCATGTTTCCTCACAGTGAATGGCATGACAGTGGTTCTAGTGAGGACTGAGGCCAAGTGTCCTCACAGTGGATGAGATCACAGTGGTTTCAGTGAGAGCCCGGGATATATCTCCTCAAATTGGATTTCATCACTGTGGTTCTAGTGACAACCCAGGACATGTCTCCTCACAGTGAATGGCATCACAGCTATTCTTGTGAGAGATTAGGCCTTGTCTCCTCACAGTAGATGGCATCACAGTGATTCTACTGGCAGTCCTGGCCCTCTCTCCTCACACTGCATTGCATCACAAGGGTAATAGAGATATCCCAGTCCATGTCTCCTAACAGTGAATGGCATAGCAGTGGTCCTAGTGAGGACCAAGGACATGTCACCTCAAAGTGGATGACATCACAGTGGTTGCAGTGAGAGCCCAGGCTGTAACTCCTCAAACTGGATGGCATCTCTGTGGTTCTAGTGAGAACTCAGGCTGTGTCTCCTCACAGTGAATGCCATCACAGTTATTCTTGTGAAAGACTATGCCATGTCTCCTCTCAGTGGATGACATAAGAGTGGTTCTAGTGAGGAGCCAGGTCCTGTCTCTTCACAGTGCATTGCATCACAGTGGTATTAGTGAGAGCACAGTCAGTGTCTCCTCACAGTGAATGGCATGACAGTGGATCTAGTGAAGACCCATGCGATGTTTCTTCAGAGTGCATGACATCACAGTGGCTCTATTGAGAGTCCAGGCCATGTCTCCTCACAGTGGATGGCATCACAATGGTTCTAGTGACAGGCTTGGCCTTGTCGCCTCACAGTTCATGGCATTACAGTGCTTCTAGTGAGAGCCCAGGCCATGACTCCTCACAATGAATGGCATCACAGTGGTTCTAATGACAGGCCGGGCCCTGTCTCCTCACAGTACATGGCATCACATTGTTTCTAGTGAGAAACCAGGCTGTGTCTCCTCACAGTGAATGGCATAACAGTGGTTCTATTGACAAGCCTGGCCCTGTCTCACACAGTGCATGGCATCACATTGGTTTAAGTGATAGCCCAGGCCATGTCTCCTCACAGTGGATGGTATCACCGCAGTTCTAATGCCAACCCAGGCAGTGTCTCCTCACAGTGGATGGCATCACAGTGGTTCTAGTTGGAGCCCAGACTCTGTCTCTTCAGAGCAGATGCTATCACACATTACTTATAGTGAGAGGCCCGGACCTGTCTCCTCAGAGTGCATGGCATCACAGTGGCTCTAGTGAATGTCCATGACATGTCTCCTCACAATAGATGGCATCACAGTGGTTCTCATGAGATCCCAAAATGTGTCTCATCACAGTGGATGTCATCATAGTGGTACTATGGAAGACCTAGGCTGTTTCTCCTCACAGGACATGGCATCACACTGGTTCTATTGAGAGCCCAGGCCATGTTTCCTCACAGTGAATGGCATTACAGTGCTTATAGTGAGAGCCCAGTCTGTATCTCCTCATAGTGAATGGCTTCACAGTGGTTCTACTGATAATGTAGTTCATGTGTCCACACAGTGGATGATATCACAGTGGTTGCAGTGAGATCTCAAGCTGTATCTCCTCAAAGTGGAATGCATCACAGTGGTTCTAATGATAACCCAGGTTGTGTCTCCTCACAGAGAATTGCATCACAGTTGTTCTAGTGATAGATTAGGCCATGTCTCCTCACAGAGGTTGACATCACAGTGGTTCTAATAAGAGGCCAGGCCCTGTCTCCTCACAGTACATGGCATCACAATGGTTTTAATGACAGCCCAATCCGTGTCTCCTCACAGTGAATGGCATGACACTGAATCTAGTGAGGATCCAGGCCATGTCTCCTCTCAGTGCATGGCATCACAATGCCTCTATTGAGGGCCCAGGCCATGTCTCCTCACAGTGGATGACATCACAGTGGTTGCAATGGACACCCACACTGTACCTCCTCAAAGTGGATGGCATCAGATTGGTTCTATTGAGAACCCAGGCCATGTCTCCTCACAGTGAATGGAATTGCAATTGTTTTAGTGAGAGACTAGGCCTGTCTCCTCACAGTGAATGACATCACAGTGGTTGTAGGGAGAGGCTGTGCCCTGTCTCCTCAAAGTGCATTGCATCACAGTGGTTCTAGTGAGAGCCCAGTCTGTGCCTCCTCACAGTGAATGGCATGACAGTGGACCTAGTGAGGACCCAGGCCATGTCTCCTTACAGTGAATGGCATCACAATGGTTTTAGTAACAGGTGCGGCCCTTTCACCTGACAGTGCATGGCATCACAGTGGTTCTACTGAGAGCCTAGGCTGTGTCTCCTCACAGTTGATGACATCACATTGGTTGCATTTGGTGCTCATCCTGTACATCCTCAAAGTTCATGGCATCACAGTGGTTCTATTGAGAACCCAGGCCATGTCTCCTCACAGTGCATTGCATCACAATGGCTCTATTGAGAGACCAGGCTGTGTCTCCTCACAGAGCATGGCATCACAATGGATTTAGTGACAGTCCCGGCCCTGTCTCCTCACAGTGCATGGCATTACACTGGTTCTAGTGAGAACCCAGGCTGTGTCTCCACACAGTGAATGGCATCACAGTGGTTCTAGTGATAGGCCCAGCACTGTCTCCTCACAGTGCGTAACATCAGTGTGGTCCTAGTGAGAGCCCAGGTCACATCTCCTCACAGTGCATGGCATCACAGTGGCTCTAGTGAATGCCCAGGCAATGTGTCCTCACAGTGGATGTCATAACATAATAGGGAGGACCTGGGCTCTGTCTTCTCACAACAGGCATCACAATTATTCAAGTGAGAGACTAGTCCATGTCTCCTCACAGCAGATGGCATCATAGTGGTTATAGTGAGAGCCCAGCCATGTCTCTGCACAGTGAATGTCATCACAGTGGTTCTAGTGAGAGGTCCAGCCATGTTTCCTCTCAGTGCATGGCATCACAGTGGCTCTGGTGAATGCCCAGGCCATGTCTCCTCACAGTGGATGTCATCACATCGGTTCTAGGGAGGAGCTGGGCTCTGTCTTCTCACAACATGTGGCATTGCAGTAGTTTTAGTGAGAGTCCAAGATGTGTCTCCTCACAGTAAATGGCATCACAGTGATACTAGTGGGGATCCAGGCTGTGTCTCCTCACAGTGGATAGTTTCATAGTGGTTCTAGGGAAGACCCAGCCTGTGTCTCCTCACAGTGCATGTCATCACAGTGGTTCTAGTGAGAGCCCAGGCCACTCCTCACAGTGAAAGTCATGACAGTGGTTCTAGTGAGGACTGAGGCCATGTCTCCTCACAGTGGATGACATCACTGTGGTTCTAGTGAGAACCTAGGCCATGTCTCCTCACAATGAATGCATAACAGTTGTTCTTGTGAGAGACTAGGTCATGTCTCCTCCCATAGGATGACTTCACAGTGGGTCTAGTGAAAGGTCAGGCCCTGTCTCCTCACAGTACATTGCCTCACAGTGGTTAGTGACAGCACAGTCAGTGTCTCCTCACAGTGAATGGCATAACAGTGGTTCTAGTGAGGACAGAGTCCATGTCTCCTCAAAGTGGATGACATCACAGTGGTTGCAGTGAGTGCCTGGGCTGTATCTCCTCACAGTGGATGGCATAACTGTGGTTCCAGTAAGAACCCAGGCCATGTCTCCTCACCGTGAATGGCATCACAGTTATTTCTGTAAGGTACTAGGCTATGTCTCCTCATAGTGGATGACATCACAGTGGTTTTAGTGAGAGGCCCAATCCTGTCTCCCCACAGTGCATTGAATTACAGTGATATTAGTGAGAGCCCAATCAGTATCTCCTCACAGTGAATGGCATGACAGTGGATCTAGAGAGGACCCATGCAATGTTTCTTCAGAGTGCATGACATCACAGTGACTCTATTTAGAGTCCAAGCCGTGTCTCCTCACAGTGGATGGCATCACAATGGTTCTGGTGACAGGCCCAGCCCTGTCGCCTCACAGTGCCTGGCATCACAGTGGTTCTAGTGAGAGCCCAGGCTATGACTCCTCACAGTGAATGGCATCACAGTGGTTCTATTTACAGGCCTGGCCCTGTCTCCTCACAGTGCATGGCATCACAGTGGTTCTATTGAGAGCCCAGGCCCTGTCTCCTCACAGTACATGGCATCACTGCGGTTCTAGTGGAAGCCCAGGCTGTGTCTCTTCACATTGGATGACATCACAATGGTTCTAGTTGGAGCCCAGGCCTTGTCTCTTCATAGCCACTGCTATCACATTGGTTATAGTGAGAGGCCTGGCCCTGCCTCCTCAGAGTGCATGGCACAACAGTGGTTCTAGGAAGGACCTGGGCTCTGTCTCCTCACAATATATGGCATCATAGTGGTTCTTGTGACAGCCCAATATGTGCCTCCTCACAGTGGATGGCATAATAGTATTACTAGTGAGGACCCAGGCTGTGTCTGCTCACAGTGGATGGCATCACAGGGGTTGTAGTGAGAGCCCAGGCCATTCTCCTCACAGTGAGTATCATCACTACGGTTCTTGTGAGAGCACAGACCATGTCTCCTCACAGTGGATGACATCACATTGGTTGCATTGGGTGCCCGGGCTGTACCTCCTCAAAGTGGATGGAATTACAGTGGTTCTATTGAGAACCCTGGCCATGTCTCCTCACAGTGAATGGCATCAGTGGTTCTAGTGAGAAACCAGGCCATGTCTCCTCATAGTGGATGGCATCACAGTGATTGTAGTGTGACCAGAAGATGTGCCTCCTCTCAGTGGATGGCATCACAGTTGTACTAGAGAGGACTCAGGCTGTGTCTCCTCACAGTGGATAGTTTCACAGTGGTTCTAAGGAGGCCCCAGGCTGTGTCCCCTCAGAGTGGATGGCATCAGAATGGTTCTAGTGAGAGCATAGGTCATGTCTCCTCACAGTGAATGACATCACAGTGGTTTCAGTGAGATCCCAGGCTGTATCTCCTCAAAGAAGATGGCATCACAGTGGTTCTAGTGAGAACACAGGCCGTGTCTCCTCACAGTTAATGGCATCACAGATGTTCTAGTTTGAGAATATGCCATGTCTGCTCACAGAGGATAGCATCACAGTGGTTCTAGTGAGATGCTGGGCCCTGTCTCCTCACAGTGCATTGCATCACAGTGGTACTAGTGAGGACCCATGCTGTCTCTCCTCACAGTGGATAGTTTCACACTGGTTCTAGTGAGGACCCAGGCTGTGTCTTCTCACAGAGGATGCCATTAGAGTGATTCTAGTGAGAGCCCAGACCATGTCTCCTCACAGTGAATGGCATCACTTTGGTTCTAGGGAGAGCCCAGGACATGTCTCCTCACAGTGGATGACATCACAGTGTTTAGAGTGAGAGGCCAGGCCCTGTCTCCTCAAAGTGCATTGCGTCACAGTGGTATTAGTGAGAGCCCAGTCAGTATCTCCTCTCAGTGATGGCATGACAGTGGATCCAGTGAGGACCCAGGCAATGTCTTCTCAGAGTGCATGACATCACAATGGCTCTACTGAGAGCCCAGGTCATGTCTCCTCACAGTGAATGGAATCACAGTGGTTCTAGTGACATACCTGGCCCTGTCTCCTCATAGTGCATAGCATAACAGTGGTTCTAGTGAGAGCCCAAGCCATGTCTCCTCACAGTGGATAGCATCACACTGGCTTATTGTGAGCCCACGCCATGTCTCCTCACAGTGGATGGCATCACAGTGGTTCTAGTTGGAGCCCAGGCCCTGTCTCCTCATAGAGGTTGCTAACACATTGGTTATATTGAGAGGCCCTGCCCTATCTCCTCAGAGTGTATGTCATCACAGAGGCTCTAGTAAATGCCCAGTCCATGTCTCCTCACAATAGATGGCATCACAGTGGTTGTAGTGAGAGCCCAAGATGTGTCTCCTCACACTAAATCGCATCACAATGGTAATAGTGGGGGCCCAGGCTGTGTCTCCTCACACTGGATAGTTTCACACTGGTTCTAAGGAGGACCCAGGGTGTGTCTCCTCAAAGTACATGGCATCACACTGGTTCTAGTGAGAGCCCAGGCCATGTCTCCTCACAGTAAATGGCATCACAGTGTTTCTAGCTACAGGCCTGGCCCTGTATCCTCACAGTGCATGGCATCACAGTGGTTCTAATGACACTCCAGGCTCTGTCTCCTCCCAGTGGATAGCATCACAGTGGCTCTTGTGCGGGCCCAGGCTATGTCTCCTCACAGTAGATGTCATCACAGTGGTTCTAGTTGGAGCCCAGACCCTGTCTCCTCATACAGGTTGCTATTACATTGGTTATATTGAGAGGCCCGGCCCTGTCTCCTCAGAGTGTGTCATCACGGAGGCTCTAGTGAATGCCCAGCCCATGTCTCCTCACAATAGATGGCATCACAGTGGTTGTAGTGAGAGATCAAGATGTCTCTCCTCACACTAAATATTATCACAATTGTAATAGTGGAAACCCAGGCTGTGTCTCCTCACACTTGATAGTTTCACACTGGTTCTAAGGAGGACCCAGGGTGTATCTCCTCACAGTACATGGCATCACACTGGTTCTAGTGAGAGCCCAAGCCATATCTCCTCACAGTAAATGGCATCACAGTGTTTCTAGTGAGAGAGCAGCCCATGTTCCTCACAGTGGATGGCATCACAGTGGTTCTGGTGACAGGCCTGGCCCTGTCTCCTCACAGTGCATGGCATCACAGTGGCTCTAGTGAATGTCCAGGTCATGCCTCCTATCAAGAGATGGCATCACAGTGGTTCAAGTGAGAGCCCAAGATGTGTTTCCTCACAGTGGATATCATCATAGTGGTTCTAGTGAGGACCCAGGTGATGTCTCCTCAGAGTGCATGACATCACAATGGCTGTATTGAAAGCCAGGCCGTGTCTCCTCACAGTGGATGGCATCACAATGGTTCTACTGACAGCCCTGGCCCTGTCTCTTCACAGTGCATGACAACACTGGGTTCTGAGAGCCCAGGCCATGTCTCCTCACAGTGGATGACATCAGAGAGGCTCTAGTGAATTCCCAGGCCACATCTCCTCACAATAGAATGCATCACAGTGGTACTAGTGACAGGCCAGGCCCTGTCACATCACAGTGTGTGGCATCACAGTGGTTCTAGTTAGAACTAAAGATGTGTCTCCTCACACTAGATTGCACAGTGGTACTAATGAGGGTCCAGGCTGTGTCTCCTCACAGTGGGTAGTTTCACAGTGGTTCTAGGGAGGACCTAGCCTGTATCTCCTCACAGTGGATGATATCACAATGGTTGCCTTGGGGCCCCAGGATGTATCTCCTCAAAGTGGATGCCATCACAGTGTTTCTTGTGAGAGGCCAGGCCCTGTCTCCTCACAGTGCATTGCTTCACAATGGTATTAGTGAGAGCCCATTTGGTGTCTCCTCACAGTGATGGCATGACATTGAATCTAGTGAGGGCCCAGGCGATGTCTCCTCAGAGTATATGACATCTCATTGGCTCTATTGACAGCCCAGGCCATGTCTCCTCACAGTGGATGGTATCACAGTGGTTCTACTGACAAGCCTGGCCCTGTCTCCTCACAGTGGATAGCATCACAGTGGCTCTTGTGTGAGCCCTGGTTGTGTCACCACACAGTGAATGGCATCACAGTGGTTCTAGTGACAGGCCAGGCCCTGTTTCCTCACAGTGCATTGCTTCACAATGGTATTAGTGAGAGCCCATTTGGTGTCTCCTCACAGTGATGGCATGACATTGAATCTAGTGATGGCCCAGGCGATGACTCCTTAGAGTGCACGACATCTCAGTGGCTCTATTGAGAGCTCAGGCCATGTCTCCTCACACTGGATGACATCACAATGGATCTAGTGACAGGCCCAGCCCCATCTTCTCACAATGCATGGCATCACAGTGGTTCTATTGAGAGCCCAGGCTGTGTTTCCTCACAGTGAAAGACATCATAGTAGATCTAGTGACAGGCCTAGCTCTGTCTCCTCACAGTGCATGGCATCACGGTGGCACTAGTGAGAGACCAGGCCGTATCTCCTCACAGTAGATGGCATCACAGTGAATCTAGTTGGAGCCCAGGCCCTGTCTCCTCATAGCAGTTGCTATCACATTGGTTACAGTGAGAGGCCCGGCCCTGTCTCCTCAGAGTGTATGGCATCACAGAGGCTCTAGTGAATGCCCAGGCCATATCTCCTCACAATAGATGGCATCACAGTGGTTCTAGTGAGAGCCCAAGATGTGTCTCCTCACACTAGATCGCATCACAGAGGTTCTAGTGAGGACCCAGACTATGTCTCCTCACAGTGAATAGTTTCACAGTGGTACTAGGGAGGACCCAGGCTGTGTCTCCTCACAGTGAATGGCATTACATTGTTTCTAGTGAGAGAACAGACCATGTCTCCTCACAGTGGATGGCATCACAGTGGTTCTAGTGACAGGCCCAGCCCTCTCTCTACACAGTGCATGGCATCTCAGGGGCTCTTGTGAGAGCCCAAGTTGTGCCTCCTCACAATGGATGTCATCACAGTGGTACTAGTGAAGACACAGACTGTGTCTCCTCACCATAAATAGTTTCACAGTGGTTCAAGGGAGGACCTAGGCTATGGCTCCTCACAGTGCAAGGCATCACAGTGGTTCTAATGGGAGCTCAGGCCCTGTCTCCTCACAGTGGATGGCATCACAGTGATTCCAGTTGGAGCCCAAGCCCTGTCTCCTCATAGTGATTGCAATCACATTGTTTGTAGTGAGAGGCCTGGCCCTGTCTCCCCAGAGTGCATTCCATCACAGAGGCTCTTCTGAATGCCCAGAACATGTCTCCTCACAATAGATGGCATCACATTGGTTCTAGTGAGAGCCCAAGATGTGTCTCCTCACACTAGATCACATCACAGTGGTATTGGTGGGGACCCAGGCTGTGTCTCCTCACACTGGATAATTTCATAGTCATTCTAGGGAGGAGCCAGGCTGTGTCTCCTCACAGTACATACCATCATACTGGTTCTAGGAGAGCTCAGGCCATGCGCCTCACAGTGAAAGTCATAAAAGTGTTTCTATTGAGAGAGTAGGCCATGCCTCCTCACAGTGGATGGCATCACAGTGTTACTAGTGACAGGCCAAGCCCTGTCTCTTCACAGTGCGTGGCATCACATTGGTTCTAATGAGAGCCCACGATGTGCCTCCTCACAATGGATGCCATCATAGTGGTACTAGTGAGGACTCAGGCTGTGTTTCCTCATAGTGGACAGCTCACAGTGGTTGTAGTGACAGACCAGGCCCTGTCTGCTCACAGTGCGTGGCATCACAGTGGTTCTAGTGAGAGCCCAAGATATGCCTCCTCACAATGGATGGTATCACAGTGATACTAGTAAGGAACCAGGCTGTGTCTCCTCACAGAGGATGGCATCAGAGTGGTTCTAGTGAGAGCCCAGGCCATGTCTCCTGCCAGTGAATGGCATCACTGTAGTTCTTGTGAGAGCCCAGGACACGTCTCCTTACAGTGGATAGCATCACAGTGCTTCTAGCGAGAGCCCAGGCAATGCCTACTAACATTGGATAGTATCACAGTGGTTGCAGTGAGAGACCAGGCTGTATCTCCTCAACATGTATAGCATCACTGTGGTTCTAGTGGGAGCCCATGCCATGTCTCCTCATACTGGATGACATCACAGTATTTCTAATGAGAGGCCAGGCCCTGTGTCCTCACAGTGCATTACTTTACAGTGGTATTAGTGAGATCCCAGTCAATGTTTCCTCACATTGATGGCATGACAGTGGATCTCTTGAGAACCCAGGTGATGTCTCCTCAAAGTGCATGACATCATAATGGCTCTACTGAGAGCCCAGGCTATGTCTTCTCACCGTGGGTGGCATCAAAATGGTACTAGTGACAGGCCTGGCCCTGTCTCCTCGCAGTGCATGACATCACAGTCGTTCTCATGAGAGCCCAAGCAGTGTCTCCTCACAGCGAATGGCATCACAGTGGTTCTAGTGACAGGCCCAGTCCTGTCTCCTCACAGTGGATGGCATCACAGTGGTTCTAGTTGGAGCCCAGGCCCCATTTCCTCATAGCAGTTGCTATCACATTGGTTATGTTGAGAGACCCGGCCCTGTCTCCACAGAGTGCATGGCATCACAGTGGCTCTAGAGAATGCCCAGGCCATGTCTACTCTGATGGCATCACAGTGGCTCTAGTGTGAGCCAAGGACATGTGCCCTCACAGTAGATGGCATCACAGTGGTTCTAGTTGGAGTCCAAGCCCTATCTCCTCATGGTGGTTGCTAATACATTGGTTATAGTGAGAGGCCCCGCCCTGTCTCCTCAGAGTGCATGGCATCACAGAGACTCTACTGAATGCCCAGAACATGTCTCCTCACAATAGATGGCATCACAGTTGTTCTATTGAGAGCCCAAGATGTGTCTCCTCACACTAGATTGCATCACAGTGGTATTGGTGGGGACCCAGGCTGTGTCTCCTCACATTGGATAGTTTCACAGTGATTCTAGGGAGGAGACAGGCTGTGTCTCCTCACAGTACATAGCATCACACTGGTTCTAGTGAGAGCTCAGGCCATGCCTTCTCACAGTGGATGGCATCACAGTGTTACTAGTAACAGGCCAGGCCCTGTCTCTTCACAGTGTGTGGCATCACGTTGGTTCTGGTGAGATCCCAGGATGTGCCTCCTCACAATGGATGCCATCACAGTGGTACTAGTGAGGACCCAGGCTGTGTTTCCCCACAGCAGATGGCTTCACAGTGGTTGTAGTGACAGGCCAGGCCCTGTATGCTCACAGTGTGTGGCATCACAGTGGTTCTAGTAAGAGGCCTGGCCCAGTCTCCTCACAGTGCATGGGATCACAGTGGTTCTAGTGAGAACACAAGATGTGCCTCCTCACAATGGATGGCATCACACTAGTACTAGTGTGCCTCCTCACAATGGATGCCATCACAGTGGTACTAGTGAGGACCCAGGCTGTGTTTCCCCACAGCAGATGGCTTCACAGTGGTTGTAGTGACAGGCCAGGCCCTGTATGCTCACAGTGTGTGGCATCACAGTGGTTCTAGTAAGAGGCCTGGCCCAGTCTCCTCACAGTGCATGGGATCACAGTGGTTCTAGTGAGAACACAAGATGTGCCTCCTCACAATGGATGGCATCACACTAGTACTAGTGAGGACCCAGGCAGTGTCTCTTCACAGTGGATAGTTTCACAGTGGATCTAGGGAGGATCCAGGCTGTGTCCCCTCACAGTGCATGGCATCACAGTGGTTCTAGTGTGAGCCCAGTCCATGTCTCTTCACATTGAATGCCATGACAGTGGTTCTAGTGAGGACCCAGACCATGTCTCCTCACAGGGCATGGCATCACAATGGCTCTGTTGAGAGCCCAAGCCATGTTTCCTCACAGTGGATGGAATCACAGTGGTTCTACTGACAGGCCCAGCCTTGTCTCCTCACAGTGCATTGCATCACAGTGGTTCTAATGAGAGCCCAGGATGTGTCTCCTCACAGTGCATGGCATCACAGTAGTTCTAGTAAGAACCCAGTCCTCCTCCTCACAGTGAATGGCATGACAGTGGATCTAGTGAGGACTCAGACCATGTCTCCTCACAGTGAATGACATCACAGTGGTTCTAGTGACAGGCCCGGCCCTGTCTCCTCACACTGCATGACATCACAGTGGTTCTACTGAGAGCCCAGGCCATGTGTCATCACAGTGGATGGCATCACGGTGATTCTAGTTGGAGCCCAGTCCCTGTCTCCTCATAGTGGTTGCTATCACATTCGTTATAGTGAGAGGCCCGGCCCTGTCTCCTCACAGTGCTTGGCATCACAGAGGCTCTAGTAAATGCCCAGGCCATGTCTCCTCATAATAGATGGCATCATAGTGGTTCTATTGAGAGCCCAAGATGTGTCTCCTCACACTGGATCTCATCATAATGGTACTAGTGAGGACCCAGGCAGTGTGCTCCTCACAATGGATAGTTTCATGGTAGTATAGGGAGGACCCAGGCTGTGTCTCCTCACAGTGGATGGCATCAGAGTTGTTGTAGTGAGAGCCCAGGCTGTGTCTCCTCAGAGTGAATGGCATCACTATGGTTGCAGTGAGACACTGGGCTGTATCTCCTCAAAGTGTATGGCATCACTGTGGTTCTAGTGAGAGCCCAGGTCATTTCTCCTCACAGTGGATGACATCCCAGTATTTCTAGTGAGAGGCCATGTCCTGTCTCCTTAGAGTGCATTGCTTCACAGTGGTATCAGTGAGAGCTCAGTCAGTGTCTCCTCACAGTGATGGCATGACAGTGGATCTAGTGAGGAGCCAGGCGATGTACCCTCAGAGTGCATGACATCACATTGGCTCTATTGAGAGCCCAGGCCATGTCTCCTCAAAGTGGATAACATCACAACAGTTCTAGTGAGAGGCCCAAACCTGTCTCCTCACAGTGAATGGCATCACAGTGGTTCTAGTGACAGGCCCAGTTCTGTCTCCTCACAGTACTTGACAACACAATGGCTCTATTGGGAACCCAAGTCGTGTCTCCTCACAGTGAATGGCATCACAGTGGTTCTAGTGATAAGGCCCTGTCTCCTCACAGTGCATGACATCACAATGGTTCTAGTGAGATCCCAGGCCATGTCTCCTCACAGTGAATGGCATCACAGTGGTTCTAGTGAGAGCTCAGGCTGTGTCTCCTCACAGTAGATGGCATCACAGTGGCTCTAGTGTGAACCCAGACCATATCTCCTCACAGTGGATGGCATCACAGTGGTTCTAGTTGGAGCTCAGGCCCTGTCTCCTCATAGCAGTTGCTAACACATTGGTTATATTGAGAGACCTGGCCCTGTCTCCTCAGAGTGCATGGTATCACAGTGGCTATTATGAATGCCCAGGCCATGTCTCCTCACAATACCTGGCATCACAGTGGTTCTAGTGATAGCCAAGATGTGTGTCCTCACACTAGATCACATCACAGTAGTAATAGTGAGGACCCAGGCTGTGTCTCCTCACACTAGATAGTTTCAGTGTGGTTCTAGGGAGGACCCAGGCTCTGTCTCCATAAGTACATGGCATCACACTGGTTCTAGTGAGAGCTCAAGCCATGTCCCTCACAGTGAATGACATCACAGTTTTCTAGTGAGAGTGCATGCCATGTATCCTCACAGTGGATGGCATCACAGTGGTTCTAGTGACAGGCCAGGCACTGTCTCCTCAAAGTATGTGGCATCACAGTGGTTCTAGTGAAAGCCCAAGATGTGCCTCCATACAATGAATGGCATCACAGTGGTACTAGTGAGGACCCAGGCAGTGTCTCTTCACAGTGAATAGTTTCACAGTGGTTCTAGGGAGGACCCAGGCTGTGTCTCCTCACAGAGAATGGAATGAGAATGGTTCTAGTGAGAGCCCAGGCTGTGTCTCCTAACAGTGGATAGCATCACAGTGGTTACAGTGTTAGACCGGGCCTTATCTACTCAAAGTGGATGGCATCACTGTGGTTCTAGAGAGAGCACAGGTCATGTGTCCTCACAGTAGATGACATCACAGTATTTCTAGTGAGAGCCAGACTCTGTCCCCTCACAGTGCATTGCTTCACAGTGGTATTAGTGAAAGCCCAGTCAGTGTCTCCTCACAGTGATGGCATGACAGTGGATCTAGTGAGGACCCAGGTGATGTCTCATCAGACTGCATGACACCACATTGGCTCTATTGAGAGCATAGGCCATGTCTCCTCACAGTGCATGGCATCCTAGTGGTTCTAGTGATAGGCCCGGCCCTGTCTCTTCACAGTGCATGGCATCACAGAAGCGCTAGTGAGAGCCCAGGCAATGTCTACTCACAATGGATGGCTTCACAGTGGTCCTAGTGAGAGCTGAAGATGTGTCTCCTCACACTAGATCACATCCCAGTAGTACTGGTGAGGACCTATGCTGTGTATCCTCACAGTGGATAGTTTCACAGTGGTTCTACAGAGGACCCAGGCTGTGTCTCCTCACAGTGCATGGCATCTAGTGGTTCTAGTGAGAGCCCAGGCCATGTCTCCTCACAGTGATGGCATCACAGTAGTATTAATGAGAGCCTGGGCTGTGTCTTTCACAGTGAATCATTTCACAGTGGTTCTAGGGAGGACATAGGCTATCTCCTCACAGTGCATGGCATCACAGTGGTCCTAGTGAGAGCACAGGCCCAATCTCCTAACAATGGATGGCATCACAGTGGCTCTTGTATGAGCCCAGGCCATGTATCTTCACAGTGTTTGGCATCACAATGGTGTAGTTGGAGCCCAGGCCCTGTCTCCTCATAGCGACTGCAATCACATTGTTTATAGTGAGGGGCCTGGCCCTGTCTCCTCAGAGTGCATTCCACCACAGAGGCTCTACTGAATGCCCAGGACATGTCTCCTCACAATAGATGGCATCACAGTTGTTCTATTGAGAGCCCAAGATGTGTCTCCTCACACTAGATTGCATCACAGTGGTATTGGTGGGGACCCAGGCTGTGTCTCCTCACATTGGATAGTTTCACAGTGATTCTAGGGAGGAGACAGGCTGTGTCTCCTCACAGTACATAGCATCACATTGGTTCTAGTGAGAGCTCAGACCATGCTCCTCATTCTCCTCCTCATGGCATAAAAGTGTTTCTATTGAGAGAGCAGGCCATGCCTCCTCACAGTGGATGACATCACAGTGATACTAGTGACAGGCTAGGCCCTGTCTCTTCACGGTGTGTGGCATCACATTGGTTCTAGTGAGATCCCAAGATGTGCCTCCTCACAATGGATAGCATCACAGTGGTACTAGTGAGGACCCTGGCTGTGTCTCCTCACAGAGAATGGCATCAAAGTGGTTCTAGTGAGAGCCCAGGCCATGTCTCTATCAGTGAATGGCATCACTGTGGTTCTTGTGAGAGCCCAGGCCACTTCTGCTCACAGTGTATGGCATCACAGTGGCTCTAGTGAATGGCCAGGCCATGTGTCCTCACAGTGGATGTCATAACAGTGGTTCTAGGGAGGACACGGGCTCTGTCTCGTCACAACAGGTGGCATCACAGTGGTTCTAGTGAGAGCCCATTCCATGTCTCCTCACAGTGGATGGCATCACCATGGTTCTAGTGACAGTCCCGGCCATGTCTCCTCACAGTGCATGGCATCACAGTGGTTTTATTGAGAACCCAGTGCATGTCTCCTGACAATGAATGCAATCACAGTGATTCTAGGGAGGACACAGTCTGTGTCTCCTCACAATGGATATCATCATACTAGTTCTAGGGAGGAACTGGGCTGCATCTCCTCATAATGGATGACATCCCAGTGATTCTAGTGAGGACCCAGGCTGTGTCTCATCACAGTGAATAACTTCATAGTAGTTCTAGTTAGAGCCCCGGCCATGTTTCCTTATACCAGGTAGCATCACATTGGTTATAGTGAACATCCAGGCCATGTCTGCTCACAGTGGATGTCATCACAGTGGTTCTGGGGAGGATCCAGGCTCTGTCTCCTCACAGTGTATGGCATCACAGTGATTCTAGTGAGAGCCCAAGATGTGTGTCCTCACAATGGATGGTATCACAGAGATACTAGTAAGAACCCAGGCTGTGTCTCTTCACAGTCGATAGTTTCACAGTGGATCTAGGGAAGACCCAGCCTGTGTCTACTCATAGTGCATGTCATCACAGTGGATCTATTGAGAGCCCAGGCCATGTCTCCTCACAGTGGATGGTATTACAGTAGTTCTACTGACAGGCCTGGCCCTGTGTCCTCACAGTGCATTGCATCACAGTGGTTCTAGTGAGAGCCCAGTCCATGTTTCCTCACAGTGAATGTCATGACAGTGGTACTACTGAGGACCCAGGCCATGTCTCCTCACAATGGATGACATCACAGTGGTTGCAGTGAGATCCAGGACTGTATCTCCTCAAAGCGGATGGTATCACTGTGGTTCCAGTGAGAGCCCAGGCTTGGTCTCCACACTGTGGATGACATCACAGTGAGAGAGACCAGGCCCTGTCTCCCCACAGTGCATTGCATCACAGTGGTATTAGTGAGAGCCCCGTCAGTGTCTCCTCACAGTGAATGGCATGACAATGAATTTAGTGAGGACCTAGGTGATGTCTCCTCAGAGTGCATGACATCACAATGGCTCTGTTGAGACTCCAGGCCATGTCTCCTTGCAGTGAATGGCATCACAAGGGTTCTAGTGACAAGCCTGGACCTGTCTCCTCACAGTGCATGGCATCACAGTGGTTCTAGTTGGAGCCCAGGCCCTGTCTCTTCATTGAGGATTCTATCACATTGATTATAGTGAGAGGTCCAGCCCTGCCTCCTCAGAGTGCATGGCATTACAGTGGCTCTAGTGAATGCCCAGGCCATGTCTCCTCACAATAGTTGACATCACAGTGGTACTAGTGAGGACCCAGGCTGTGTCTCCTGACAGGGGATAGTTTCACAGTAGTTCTAGAAAGGACCCAGGATGTGTTTCCTCACAGTTCATGGCATCACACTGATTCTAGTGAGAGCACAAGCCATCACTCCTCACAGTGAATGGCATCACAGTGGTTCTAGTGACAGGCCCGGCCCTGATTCCTCATAGTGCATGGCATCACAGTGATTCTAGTGTGAGCCCAAGATGTGCCTCCTCACAGTGGATCACATCACAGTGGTACTAGAGAGGACCCAGGCTGTGTGACCTCACAACAGATAGTTTCATAGTGGTTCTCAGGAGGACCCAGGCTATGTGTCCTCACAGTGGATGGCATGAGAGTGGCTCTATTAAGAGCCCAGGCCTACCTCCTCAAAGTGAAAGGCATCACAGTGGTTCTTGTGAAAGCCCAGGCCATGTATCCTCACAGTGGATGACATCACACTGGTTGCAGTGAGAGCCTGGGTTGTATCTCCTCACAGTGCATAGCATCACAGTTGTTCTTGTGAGAGCCCAAGCAGTGTCTCCTCACAGTGATGGCATCACAATGGTTCTAGTGAAAGGCCTGGCCCTGTCTCTTCACAGTGCTTTGCATTAGTGATTTAGTGAGACCCTAAGATGTGTCTCCTCACAGTGCATGGCATAACAGTGACTAGTGAGGACCCAGGCTATGTTTCCTCCAAGTGGGTACTTTCACAGTGGATCTAGGGAAGACCCAGCCTGTGTCTCCTCACATTGAATGTCATCACAGTGGTTCTATTGAGATCCCAGGCTGTGTCTCCTCACAGTGGATGGCATCACAGTGGTTCTACTGACAGGCTCTGACCTGTCTCCTCACAGTGCATTGCATCACAGTGGTTCTAGTGGGAGTCCAGTCCATGTTTCCTCACAGTGAATGGCATGACAGTGATTCTAGTGAGGACCCAGGCCATGTCTCCTCACAGTGGATGACATCACAGTGGTTGCAGTGAGATTCTGGGCTGTATCTCTTCAAAGTGGATGGCATCACTGTGGTTCTAGCCAGAGACCAGACCGTGTCTCCTCACAATGGATGACATCACAGTGTTTCTACTGAAAGACCAGGCTCTGTCTGTCTCCTCACAGTGCATTGCATCACAATGGTATTAGTGAGAGCCCAGTCAGTATCTCCTCACAATGAATGGCATGACAGTGGATCTAGTGAGGACCCAGGCGATGTCTCCTCAGAGTGCATGACATTCCAATGGCTCTATTGAGACTCCAGGTCATGTCTTCTCACAGTGCATGGCATCACAGTGGTTCTAGTGACAGTCCCGGCCCTTTCTCCTCACATTGGATGGCATCACAGTGGTTCTAGTTGGAGCCCAGGCCCTGTCTTTGCTTTGCGGATTCTATCACATTGGTTATAGTGAGAGGCCCAGCCCTGTCTCCTCAAAGTTCATGGCATGATAGTGGCTCTAGTGAATGCCCAGGCCATGTCTCCTCACAATAGATGGCATAACAGTGGTTCTAGTGAGAGCCCACGATGTGTCTCCTCAGAGTGGATGTCATCACAGTGATACTAGTGAGGACCCAGGCTGTGTCTCCTGACAGGGGATAGTTACACAATGGTTCTAGGGAGGACCCAGACTGTGTCTCCTCACAGTGCATGGCATCACACTGGTTCGAGTGAGAGCCCAGGCCATGTCTCCTCACAGTGAATAGAATCACAGTGGCTGTAGTGACAGGCCCAGCCCTGTGTCCTCACAGTGCATGGCATCACAATGGCTCTAGTGAAAGCCCAGGCTTTGTCCCCTCACAGTGGATGGCCTCACAGTGGTTCTAGTGAGAACCCAAGCCATGATTTCTAACAGTCAATAGCACCACAGTGGTTCTAGTGCAAGCCCAAGCCATGTCTCCTCAAAGTGAATGGCATCACAGTAGTAATAGTGATAGTCCAAGCTGTGTCTCCTCATAGTGGATAGCATCACAGTGGTTCTAGTGACAGGCCCAGCCCTGTGTCCTCACAGTGCATGGCAACACTATGGCTCTAGTGAGAGCCCAGGCTCAGTCTCCTCAGAGGATGACATCACAGTGGTACTAGTGAGAGCTCAGGACATATCTCCTCACAATGTATGGCATCACAGTGACTCTATTGTCTTCTCACAGTGTAGGTCATAACAGTGGTTCTAGGTAGGACCCAGGCTCTGTGTTCTCACAACAGGTGGCATCACAGTGGTTCTAGTGAGAGCCCAAGATGTGTCTCCTCACAGTGGATGGCAACACAGTGATACTAGTGAGGACCCAGGCTATGTCTCCTCACAGTGGATAATCTCACAGTGGTTCTAGGGAAGACACAGCATGTGTCTCCTCACAGTGGATGGAATCACAGTGGTTCTACTGACAGGCCCGGCCTTGTCTCCTCACAGTGCATTGCATCACAGTGGTTCTAGTGAGAGCCCAGGCCATGTCTCCTCACAGTGGATGGCATGACAGTGGTTCTAGTGAAGACCCAGGCCATATTTGCTCATGGTGCATGGCATCACAATGGCTCTAGTGAGAGCCCAGGCTTGGTTTCCTCACAGTGGATGGCATCACAGTGGTTCTGAGAACCCCAGCTCTGTCTCCTCAGTGGATGGCATCACAGTGGTTCTGGTGAGAACTTAGGCTGTGTCTCCTCACAGTGGATGGCATCCCAGTGGATCTACTGAGAGCCCAGACCATGTCTCCTCACAGTGGATAGTTTCACAGTGGTTTTTAGGGAGGACCCAGGCTGTGTCTCCTCACAGGGGATGTCATCAGAGTGGTTCTAGTGAGAGCCCAGGCCTGCCTTCTCACAGTGAAAGGCATCACATTGGTTCTTGTGAGAGCCCAGGTGGTGTCTACTCACAGTGGATGGCATCACAGTGTTATAAAGAGAGGCCAGGCCATGTCTCCTCACAGTGGATAGCATCCTGGTGGTTCTCCTGAGAGCCTACACCGTATCCCCTCACAGTGGATGACATCACAGTGGTTGCAGTGAGAGCCTGGGCTGTATCTCGTCAAACTGGATGGCATCACAGTTGTTCTAGTGAGAACCCAGGCCTGCTTCCTCACAATGAAAGACATCACAGTGGTTCTTGTGAGAGCCCAGTCCATATCTACTCACAGTGGATGTCATCACAGTGGTTCTAGTGAGAACCCAGGCCATGTCTCCTCACAGTGAATGGCATCACAGTTGTTTTAGTGAGATACTAGGCCATGTCTCCTCACAGTATATGACATCACAGTCATTCTAGTGAGAGGCCGGGCCCTGTCTCCTCACAGTGCATGGCATCACAGTGGTTCTAGTGTGAGCCCAGTCCATGTCTCTTCACATTGAATGCCATGACAGTGGTTCTAGTGAGGACCCAGACCATGTCTCCTCACAGGGCATGGCATCACAATGGCTCTGTTGAGAGCCCAAGCCATGTTTCCTTACAGTGGATGGAATCACAGTGGTTCTACTGACAGGCCCAGCCTTGTCTCCTCACAGTGCATTGCATCACAGTGGTTCTAATGAGAGCCCAGGATGTGTCTCCTCACAGTGAATGGCATGACAGTGGTTCTAGTTAAGACCCAGGCCATATTTACTCAAAGTGCATGGTATCACTATGGCTCTAGTGAGAGCCTGCCTTGGTCTTCACAGTGGATGGCATCACAGTGGATCTAATGAGAACCTAAGCTGTGGTTCACAGTGGATAGCATCACAGTGGATCTGTTGAGAGCCCAGGCCATGTCTCCTCACAGTGAATGGAATCATAGTGGTATTAGTGAAAGGTCATACCCTGTCTCCTCACAGTGTATGGCATCACAGTGGTCCTAATGAGAGCCCAGGTTGTGTCTCCTCACATTGGAGGCATCCCAGTGGTTCTAGTGATGACCCAGGCCCTGTCTCCTCACAGTGGATGGCATCAAAGTGGTCCTAGTGAGATCCCAGTTGGTGTCTCCTCACAGTGGATGGCATCACAGTGGTGGTAGTGACATCCCAGGCCCTGTTTCCTCACAGTTGATTGCATGACAGTGGTTCTAGTGAGAGCCCAGGCTATTTGTCCTTACAGGTTATGGCTATCCAGTGGCTTTATTCAGGACCCAGGCAGTGTATCCTCACAGTGAATGGCTTCACAGTGGCTCCAGTGAGACACAAGCTGTGTCTCCTCAAAGTGCATAGCATCAAAGTTGTTCTATTGAGACACAGGCCATGTCTGCTCACAGTGGATAGCATCACAGTCATTCCTTTGAGAGCCCAGGTTGTGTCTCCTAACACTGGATGGTACCACACTGGTTTTATTGAGAACCCAGGCAGTGTATCCTCAAAAGTGATGGCATCCCAGTGGTTCTAGTGAGGACCCAGGCTGTGTCTCCGCACAGTGGATCGCATCACAGTGGTTCTAGTGAGGAGCCAGGCCATGTTTCATCACAGTGGATGGCATCAGTGTGGTTCCAGTGAGAGCCTAGGCTGTGTTTTCTCACAGTGTATGGCATCACAATGGTTCTAGTGACAGACCAGGCTTTGTCTCCTCACAATGGATAGCATCACAGTGGTTCTAGTGAGAGCCCAGGCCGTGTCTCCACAACCTGCATGGCATCATTGTGGTTCTAGTGAGAACCCAAGCTGCGTATACTCACACTGGATGGCATCCCAGTGGTTCTAGTGAGAGCCCAGGCTGTGTGTCCTCACATTTGATGGCATCACATTGGCTCTAGTGAGGACCCAGGCAGTGTCTCCTCACAGTGCTCCCAGTGAGAACCAAGCTGTGTCTCCTCACAATGCATGGCCTCACAGTGGTTCTTGTGAGAGCCCAAGCCATGTCTCCTCACACTGAATGGCATCACAGTGCTTCTAGTGAGAGCCCAGGCCATGTCTCATCAAAGTGGATGGCATCACAGTGGTTCTACTGAGAGCACACACAGTGTCTCCTCACAGTGGATAGCATCACAGTGGTTCCAGTGAGAGCCCAGGCCATGTCTCCTCACATGAATGGCATCACAGTGGTTCTAATGAGAGTCCAGTCTGTGTCTTCTCTCAGTGGATGGCATCACTGTGTTTCTAGTGACAGCCCAGGCCATGTCTCCTCACAGTGGATGGCATGACAGTGCTTCTAGGGAGGACTCTCTCTGTGTCTCCTCTCAATGGATGGCATCACAGTGGTTCTATTGAGAGCCAAGGCCATGTCTCCTCACAGTGGATGGCATCACAGTGGTTCTAGTGAGAGCCCAGACTGTGTCTCCTCACAGTGAATGGCATTACAATAGTTTTAGTGAGAGCCCAGGGCATGTCTCATCACAGTGGATGGCATCACAATGGTTCTAGTGAGGACCCAGGCTGTGTCTCCTCACAGTGGATTGCAACACAATGGTCCTAGTGAGGGCCCAGTATGTGTTTTCTCACCCTGGATGGCATCACAGTGGTCCTAGTGAGAGCCTAGGCTGTGTATCCTCACACTGGATGGCATCCCAATAGCTGCAGTGAGAGCCCAGGCCATGTCTCCACACAGTGGATGGCATCCCAGTGGATCTACTGAGAGCCCAGGCCATGTCTCCTCAAAGTGGATGGCATCACAATGGTTTCAGTGACAGCCAAGGCTGTATCTCCTCAATGTGGACTCTATCACTGTGGTTCTACTGACAGCCCAGGCTTGGTCTGCTCACAGTGAATGGCATCACAGTGTTTCCAGAGAGAGCTCAGGCCATGTCTCCTCACAGTGAATGGCATCAATGTTGTTCTAGTGAGAGCCCAGGCTGTCTCCTCACAGTAGATGGCATCACAATGGTTTTAGTAAGAGCCCACACTGTGTCTCCTAACAGTGGATAGCATCACAGTGGTTCTACTGAGAGCCCAGGCTGTGTCTCCTCAAAATGCATGACATCACAGTGGTTCTAGGAAGAGCCCACGGTATGTCTCCTCACAGTGGATGGCATCACAGTGTTTCTAGAGACACCAGGCTGTCTCCTCAAGGTGATTGGCACACCATTGGCTCAAGTCAGGACCCAGGCTGTGTCTCCTCACAGTGGATGGCATCACAGTGGTTCTAGTGATACTCAGTCTGTAACTCCTCACAGTGGATTCCATCATAGTGGTTTTAGTGACAGCCCAGGCCATGTCTCTTCACAGTGGATGTCATCACAGTGGTTCTAGTGAGAGCCCAGGCCATGTCTCCCTTAGGTCAGGACAAAATGGAGTTACAGCAGGAGGGCGACAGAGGAATCATCCACATTCCTCAAGAAATTGTTTAGCCATTATCCCTCCCTTGCCTAACAAGGCTTCAAGACTAGCTTTACTTCCCCCCTATCTCTCACTGGGTCACTTCTGGTCTCACTCTATGGCTAACGTAAAGAACAGATTTACTGCCCAACAAAGAAATTCCTTCCCTTCCTCACCTTCTCCCAACTGAAAAGCCTATGAATTCCACTACCTGCAACCCCAAGCTGACTGCTTCTGCTCTTGAGAGTCAGTCCTGGCAGCTCGTGTCTGTCCACCCCCGCCCCACCGAATAAAAACTTCCATCTTTGCCTCAGAGTGGTCTCCGTGGTCCTGCATCACTCCTGAACCTTACATGTGGTTTCATGAGTCGGATAGGAAGGCTTCTGATTGCCCTCTTGGGTGGCCAGAGCTCCTTTTCCCCTGACCAGACCACGGAGCTGCCATTCAGCCCTCTGAAGGCCTCAGATCATCTCTGCCCGACACAGGCTCTCACACCCACAAGATTCGGCCTCTCTTCTTCCCTTCTCTGTTTCCTTCTCGGTAAGTGTCCCTTCTCTTGGGTTGGCCTGTCTCAGGTTTCACCCCTCCTGGTGGTAGCATGTGGGCTCACCAGGCTACACCCCTCAGCCGCTAGGCTCCAACCCAAAGTCTCCAGAAAGACGCACTCTGGACACCTCGGGTCTCTCTGTCTCTGGTCTACTGCACCCTAAGGGGTGCCTTTTGGTTCGGTTGCACCATCTCGGGCCACCCCCTCTCCCTCCCTCCTCTCCCTCTCCCTCCTGAGCTCTCATCTTCCACTGCCAGCCGCTTTCACCATCGAGAGCACAATCGTCCTCCTCGCCCACTTACAGGCTAAAACGCCGACAGTTGTGACCTGTATGGCCTCTGCCCACGTGGGAGGTGCAGGCCCCGTTCACCCTAACAGGCCAGGGAGTCATACTTGTGTTCTGTGTAAACCCAGATTAAGCTCTGCTTTATTTTTCTCTCGCCCTTGTTTTACTCTTTCCCTGTCTCCTTAAGAACCTGAAGCCTCTATGACTCTTGGATGACATCTTGTCTTCCTCTGCAACTCTGCTTGGCTGCATCCATAATCTGGACAATAGGTCCAAATGGCCTGAGAATGATACTTTTGATTTCCAAATCCTCACTGAATTAAAACAAACTTCTGCCAATGTACAGGCGAATGGTCCACAGTACCCTACTTTTCACTCTGTATGCAAGGCCTTCTCTGCTCTACCTGCCATTCTCACCAGGTCCTAGCCAAGGTCTCAGAAATGTGCTCTCACTCAACCCCTACCCCATGCTCATCCTCACCCTCTGCTTTTGACCCTGACGCCATAGAGGGCCTCACCCCAACAGCTTCTCCGGCTTCCGGCTCCTCTGGCTCCCTCAGCCTCTCCTGACACCGCCATAGTTGTAAATAGAATAGAAATTTAAAATGGGAATGGGTAACTTCTGAATGAATGAATGAATGAATGAGTGAAGGGGAAATGGTTGTCTAGAGTCTATATGAAAAGTGAACTTCTGCCAGGCATGGTGGCGCACACCTTTAATCCCAGCACTCGGGAGGCAGAGGTAGGAGGAGCACCGTGAGTTGGAGGCCACCCTGAGACTACATAGAGAATTCCAGGTCAGCCTGAGCTAAAGTGAGAACCTGCCTTGGAAAAAAGCAAAACTCTCCCTAGAATTTAGGGGGGAAAAAAAAAACAGGCTCTTTCTTAGCTTCCCTGCCTGGCAGAGCCAGGGAGCTGCAAGCACAGGGAATCTCAGGATCCTGGCCCCAGCATGATGATGAATAAATTCCACGTCGCTATGGGGACTTCTTATAAGAAATTTACAACTGTTTTACGCTTATAAAAAATTTGTCACTGTTTTATGTTTACTTTATCTTTCTATGCTTATATGGAACTACTAACAGACAATAGCCTCAAGATTAATGTTTAAATTTAAAAGTACGCCATACTAAATTTGTAAAAAAAAAATTACTAAAATTTCTAATAATGTTTAAACCTGCTTTCTTTTTTTATTTTTTAATGTGTTTCAGGAAAGTTATAAAAAACAAAGTTCCAAAATCTATGTTTATTCTGGGTAAATAGCATAAGTCAAATCTGATCTTTAAAAAAAAATCTTTCTTTAAAATGTTATTTCTAAAGGCCTTTTGAGGGAAAAAAAATATTCATATTAAAAGTGTTACGGTAAGAACAATAAAAGTTTTTGTTGGTAGTTATGAGATGAACTGACTAAGAAGATAAACTGGAGAGAAAACTTTAAATGTTGAATGTTAAATGTTTGATGAAAAAGATTGTTACAGAGTGGTTACATGGATTGTAAGGTAAAAGTATGTAGATGAAGGTATGAGTAAACTAAAACAAGTTAATGACAAAGTACTTAATCAGATCACAGACTTCTTGAGATACAAAATAACTTAGTCTAGGGTTTACATCAGACTAACAAAGTATGGCCCTGGCTAGTAGCAGGATGCTAATGGTATTCAGGTTGTAAACTTAACTTTAACTCATTGATGTTAATCTGGTCATAATAATGGTTATGAAAGACTAAATGCAGAGTACCCAACCAAGTTAACTAGGGTCCTCTATTTGTCAACCTTTTAACTAAACCTTGAGATTAAAATTGACACATTAATATTTAATTCTCTCCTAAGGTTATTATATCTAAAACCCTGCCTCAAAAAAAAAAAAAATCTCACAGAGGAACTATTTACTCTTTTTTTTTTTCCTACTTTATAAGGTAAATAGACCACATTTGAAACATTAAACAGTATTTATCTGCCACACACTTAAAAACTATTTACTTTGTGGTGAACAGTAAAAAAAAAATTCTAAACAAAGTTATGTTGTGATTTAAGATGTAATGCCTCAATTCCCCCAACAATCAGTTTTAATACTTTACCTGTAACTTACATCATTACTGAACAAGTTTACCAAAGTACCACAGACAGAATTATAAAGTTGGTTTAAGGTTTGAATAGTTATAGATTGTGTCATAAAATTTTGTGTAAATCTGGAATTCAATATGGTTCTATAAAATTGATTTGGAAGAGATTAAAAATAGTTCATTTTGGCTCAACAGTTAAAGGTGCTTATTTGAAAAGCCAAATACACATACTGGAGCATACTGAAAATTGTTTTGGAAATCGTTTGCAGTGGCAAGTGGCCCTGGCATGCTCATTCCCTCTCTTTTTCATGAGACTTGTCTCCTTTTTTATTAAATCATGTCAGTTTAATCCAGTTCCTCTATTCTTAGGGTATGTTAAATACAGCTAAAGTAAATTCAAAGACTGACTTATAGGTTGATTGCACATCTTAGTTAGTTTTTAAGAATGCTAAATCGACATTAAAAAAAATATTTGAGATCTTCCAGGTAAGATGGCGGCTTAGGAGCCACGCCAAACCAGCCTAGGGAGGGATTTAAGCAAAACCCCAGCAAAATCCACTCTTCTTCTGAAAAGTGAAGGAGTATAGGTTATTCTTGGACACAGCAGAGAAGCCAGAGAGACCAAGATCCACCAGAAAGGAGGAAAACGGCCAGAATCCCACTGAGGTGATCACAGCCACAATCCGCGTGCCTGCCCAGCGCAGTCCCGCCAGGTGCACCAGGCGGCAGCAGAGACCAAGCAACAGATTTTTCAACTCCATCAGCCTTCTTGCAAAGTTAAAAAATCTGAAGGAAAGACAGCTGAGATCAACTAAAGAGCTATTGAAAGTGCCAGCAACTCCGGAAGTCTGAACTCTCCCATCCCCCACCATCAGAACCGCAAACCTCCAGCATTCAGCCCCCAGCGGCAGCGCAGCCAGCAGAGCGGATCAGAGGTACAGCTGCGCAGCACAACATGGAGGGATTGAGACGGGCACTCAGCATTGGTGAGATTGGAGGCCACCCCAAAAGGTAACGAGGCTGACTGACAAAAACAAAACTGAACAAACAAAAACAAACAGGTACACAGGCCTGCAAGAGCTAATCTCACTTTCCTTGTCAGGGTAGGTTATAGTGTATATATTCTTGGTTGGCTTTACCATTTTCAAATAACCTGTATTTGGGGGCTGAATTTTGTTGCCTTTGGTGCTTTCATATATATATAGGGCCTCTATCTTTTGCTTCTGTCATTATTGGGGACAGGGTCTGATCCAGATCCAGGTTGACCTGGAACCCAATTCAGAACAGAAATCTCTACCTCCCAGCTGACAAGATTAAGGGTGTAGAACAACACACACCCTTAGGGATTTGGGCTTTATATGACTGTTTGTTTTAATCCACACAATTCCATACATTGTGCTGGTTTTTATTGAATGTGTATGTTACTCAGTTGAAGTTTAGAATTTGCCAGTAAATTATTCCACCCAGTGCACTAGAATACTTGCTTGGCAAGCAAACTCAACACCTAGGATTACTTCTGTATCTTGATTGGTGGACAAGAGCTACACCTGGCACCTTGAACTCAAATTATGATGGTATGTAGAGGTGGATTGCCATGTCTGGAAACAATGCAGATAAGTAGAAAACCCAAGCATCAAATCAGTTCAGGATGCAAAAGTTGCTACAAAATAATACAAGAAACTCGAAGAATCAAGACAATACAGTCCCACCAAAAACTATAAATCCATCAGAAATGATCACCAATGAGACTGTCTTAGATGAAATCCCTGACAAAGATTTCAAGAAAATCATGGTACCTATGCTCAAAGAAATCAGAGAAGAAATGAAGGGAACCAAAGAAGAAAACAAAGGAATTAAAGAAGAAAACAAACTTCTGAAAGAGAACACAGGAAACCAGCTTAATGAAATAAAGAGGTCATTATAAGACATGAGTAAGGAAACAGAAATACTGAAGAAAAACCAGGCTGAAATCCTGGCTCTGAAGAATACAGTCAATGAAATAAAAAACTCTGGAAAGTCTCACCAGTAGAATGGATGAAGGAGAGAACAAAATATCTAAACTAGAAGACCAGGTGGCAGGTCTAATACAATCCAACAAAGAGAAAGACAAGCTAATAGCAAGGTATGAATGGGAATTTCAAGATATCCAGGACACCATGAAAAGATCAAACATAAGAATTCAGAAACAGAAGGAGAAGAATTTTAATCCAGAGGTTTAGCAGGTGTTTTCAACAAACTCACAGAAGAAAATTTTCCTCAAATTGGCAAATAAATGCCAAGACAGATAAAGAAGCTTTTGGAACACCAAACAGACAAAACCTGGAAAGAACCTCTCCTCACCATGTTATACTTAAGCTACTAAACACACAGACCAAAGAAAATATATTGAAAGCAGTTAGAAAGAAGCAAGTTACCTACAAAGGCAAGCCCATCAGAATAACTGCAGATTACTCAACACAAACTTTAAAAGCCAGAAGGGCTTGGAATGATGTATTCTAAGTTCTGAAAGATAACAACTGTCAACCAATATTACTTTATCTTGCAAAGCTATCTATCCAAATTGATGGAGAAATAAGGACATTCCACAATAAAAACAGGCTAAAGGAATTTATGACAACTGAACCAGCTCTACAGAAAATACTTGAAGGAATTCTTAATGCCAAAGAGGAAATAGGAAAAATAAACCACACTCAAATAACAGTTAAAACAAATGAGTAAAGGGAAAACAGGAAACACTACAAAATAAGAATGGCAAGAATAAATGCATACCTTTCAATAATAACTCTTAATATCAATGGCCTCAATGCACCATCCAAAAGACACAGGCTTACAGACTGGATTAAAAGGCAGGATCCTGCCATTTGTTGCCACTAGGAAACTCATCTCTCAATAGATAGATAGTCTTAGAGTGAAAAGGTGGAAAATGGTATTTCAAGCAAACGGGCCTAGGAAACAAGGAAGGGTTGCTATCCTAATATCTGACAGGATAGACTTCAAACCCACATTAGTGAGGAAAGATAAAGAAGATCATCTTATACTGATTAAAGGAACACTTCATCAGGAGGACATTACAATCCTAAACATATGTGCACCTAACATGGTGGCTACCAGCTTCATCAAACAAACACTATTAGGTTTAAGGTCACAGATAACACAATTGTAATGGGAGACTTCAATACCCCACCCTTATCAATTGACAGGTCATCCCAGACAAAAAAATAAGCAGAGAGACATCTGAATTAAATGATGTCATGGAACAAATGGACCTAACAGATATCTACAGAAAATTCCATCCAAATGCTGCAGAATATACATTTTTCTCAGCAACACATGGAACATTCTCTAAAATAGACCATATATTAGGACACAAGGCAAATCTCCACAAACATAGGAAAACTGAAATAATCCCTTGTACTCTATCTGACCACAATGGGATTAAACTACAAATCAACAACAAAAAAAGCTACAGAGCATACAGAAATTCATGGAGACTAAACAGTACACTATTGAATAATCAATGGGTCATTGAAGAAATAAAAAGGAAATCAATAAATTCATAGAATCGAATGATGATAATACAACATACCAAAACTTTTGGGACACAATGAAGGCAGTCCTAAGGGAAATTTATAGCTTTAACTGCCTATATTAAGAAAGTAGAGAGTTCACAAATAAACAATTTAATGCTCCACCTTAAGACCTTGGAAAAAGAAGAACAAGGCAAACCAAAACTCAGTAGATGAGAACAAATCATAAAGATTTGAGCAGAAGCCAGGCGTGGTGACACACGCTTTTAATCCCAGAACTCGGGAGGCAGAAGTAAGAGGATCGCCATGAGTTTGAGGCCACCCTGAGACTACATAGAGAATTCCAGGTCAGCCTGGGCTAGAGCTAGACCCTATCTCGAAAAAAAAAAATTTTTTTTGAGCAGAAATTAATGAAATAGAAACCAAAAAAACAATCCAAAGAATCAACGAAACAAAGAGTTGGTTCTCTGAAAGGATAAACAAGATTGATAAACCCTTAGCAAATTTGACCAGAAGAGAGAAGAGACAAAAATTAATAAAATTACAGATGAAAAAGGCACCATTACAACAAATACCAAAGATATTCTGACAATTATAAGGACATACTTTAAGAATATACATGCCTCTAAGTTTGAAAATCTGAAAGAAATGGATTATTTCCTTGATTCATATGACCTACCAAAATTAAATCAAGATGAGATAAGCCATTTAAATAGACCTATAACAAGTACAGAGACCCAAGCAGTTAAAAAAAGTCTCCTAACTAAAAAAAAAGCCCAGGCCCAGATGGATTCACTGGCAGATTTTATCAGACCTTTGTGGAAGAACTCACACCAATGCTTCTCAAACTTTTCCATAAAATAGAAAAGGAAGGAATTCTACCGAACTCCTTCTATGAAGCCAAAACTCACCCTCATACCAAAACCAGACAAAGACAGAAAAGAAAGAAAGAAAAGAAAAAGAAAAGAAAAGAAAAGAGAATTACAGACCAATCTCCCTCATGAACATAGATGCAAAAATTCTGAAAAAAATATTGGCAAACAAACAGAATACAAGAAAATATCAAAAAGATTAGTCATCCCGACCAAGTTGGCTTTATCCCAGGGATGCAGGGATGGTTCAACATACGCAAATCAATAAATGTAATACATCAGCCCAGTCTGTGTCTCCTCACAGTGGATGACATCACAATGGTTCTAGTGAGAGCACAGGCAGTGTCTCCTCACAGTGAGTGGCATCACAGTGGTTCTATTGAGAACAAGGCTGTGTCTCATCACAGTGGATTGCATCACAGTGGTCCTAGTGCATATCCAAACCATCTCCTCACAGTGAATGGCATTGTAGTGATTCTATTGAGACCCAGGCCATGTCTCCTCACAGTGGATGGTATAACAGTGGCTCTATAAGGACCCAGGCTGTATCTCTTCACAGTGGATGGTATCACAGTTTACTAGTGAGAGCCCAGGCTGTGTCTCCTCACAGTGGATGGCAGCACAGTGGCTCTTGTAAGGAACCAGGCCCTGTCTCCTCATAGTGCATGGCATCACAGTGGTTCTAATGAGAGCCAGGTTGTGTCTCCTCACAGTTAATGGCATTATAGTGGTTCTAGTGAGAGCCCAGGCCATGTCAACTTACACTGGATGGCATCACAATGTTTCCAATGAGGACTCAGTCTGTGTCTCCTCACAGTGGATGGCATCACAGTGGTTCGAGTAAGGAACCTGGCTGTGTCTCCTCACAGAGGATGGCATCACTGTAGTTCTATTGAGACCTAGGCCATGTCCCCTCACAGTGGATGGCATCACAATGGTTGTACTGAGAGCCAAGGCTGTGTCTTCTCACAGTGGATGGCATCACAGTGGTTGTAGTGAGAACCAAGGCTGTGTCTCCTCACACTGGATGGCATCATAGTGGTTCTAGTTAGAGCCCTGGTCTTGTCAACTCATAGTGGATAGCATCACAGTAGTTATAGTGAGTGCCCAGGCTGTATCTTCTCACAATGGATGGCTTCCTAGTGGTTCTAGTGAGGACACAGGCTGTGTTTCTTCACAATGGATGTCATATCAGTGATTCTAGTGAGAACCCAGGCTGTGTCTCCTAACAGTTAATGGCATCACATTGGCACAAGTGAGGAACCAGGCTGTGTCTCCTCACAGTGGATGGCATTACAGTGGTTCTAGTGGGAGCACAGGGTGTGTCTCCTCACATTGGATGGCATCACAGGGGTTATAGTGAGAGCCCAGTTTGTGTCTCATCATAGTGGATGGCATCACAGGGGTTCTAGTGAGAGCCCAGGTTGTGCCTCATCACAGAGGATGGCATCACTGTGGTTCGATTGACGACTCAGGCCATGTGCCCTCACAGTGAATGGCATCACAGTGGTTCTTTTGAGACCTAGGCCGTGTCTCATCACAGTGGTTGTAGTGAGAGCCAAGGCTGTGTCTCCTCACAGTGGATGGCATCATAGTGGTTCTAGTTAGAGCCCTGGTCTTGTCACCTCACAGTGGGTGGCATCACAGTGGTTATAGTGAGAGCTCAGGCTGTATCTCCTCACAATGGATGGCTTCCCAGTGGTTCTAGTGAGGACACAGGCTGTTTCCTCACAATGGATGTCATATCAGTGATTCTAGTAAGAGCCCAGGCTGTGTCTCCTAACAGTTGATGGCGTCACATTGGCACAAGTGAGGAACCAGGCTGTGTCTCCTCACAGTGGATGGCATTATAGTGTTTCCAGTGAGAGCACAGGATGTGTCTCCTCACACTGGATGGCATCACAGTGGTTGTAGTGAGAGCCTAGCCTGGGTCTCCTCACAGTAGATGGCATCACAGGGGTTCTAGTGAGAGCCCAGGCCATGTCTCCTCACAGTGGATGGCATCACATTGGGTCTAGTAATAGCCTAGGCGGTGTCTCCTCAAGGTGGATGGCATCACAGTTGTTCTATTGAGACCCAAGCCATGTCTGTAACAGTGGATAGCATCACAGAGGTTCTAGAGAGACCAGGATGTGTCCCTCACACTGGATGGCACACCACTGGCTCTAGTGAGGACCCGGGCCATGTCTCCTCACAGTTGATACCATCACAGTGGCACTAGTGAGACCCAGGTCTCCTCACAGTGGATTGCAGCATAGTTGATCTAGCGAGAGCACTGGCCATGTCTCCTCACAATGGATGGCATCACAGTGGTTCTAGTGAGCACTCGGGATGTGTCTCTTCACAGTGGATAGAATCACAGTGGTTCTACTGAGAGCCCAGGCTGTGTCTCCTCACAGTGAATGACAACACAGTGGTTCTATTAAGACCCACGCCATGTCTCCTCTCATGGAGAGTGTCACAATTCTTCTATTGAGAGTACAGGCTGTGTATCCTTACAGTGAATGTCATCACAGTGGCTGTAGTGGAGTGAGACTGTCTCCTCACAGTGGATGGCATCACAGTGGTTCTAGTGATAGCCCAGGCTGTGCCTCCTCACAGCAGATGGCATCACAGTGGTGCTATTGAAGACCGACTCTGTGTCTCCTCACAGTCAATACCATCACAGTGGTTCTAGTGAGAGCCCAGGCTGTGTCTCCTCACAATGGATGGCACCACAGTGGCTCTAGCAAGGATCCAGGCAGTGTATCCTCACAGTGGATGGCATCACAGTGGTTCTAGTGAAACTCAGGCTGTATCTTCTCACAGTGGATGGCATCCCAGTGGTTCTAGTGATACCCGAGGCTGTGTCTCTTCACAGTATATGGCATCAGAGTGGTTGTAGTGAGGACCCAATCTGTGTCTCCTCACACAATGGCATTACAGTGATTCTACTGAGAACCCAGGCTATGTCTCCTAACAGTGGATGGCACTACAGTGGTTCTATTGAGATCCAGCCCATGTCTCCTCACAGTGGATGTCATCACAGTGGTTCTAGTGAGATCCAGGCCGGGTCTCCTCACAGCGGATGTCATCACAGTGGCTCCATGGAAGACCCAGGCTGTGTCTTCTCACCATGCATGGCATCACAGGGGTTCTAGTGCGGACCCAGGCCATGTCTCCTCACAGTGAATGGCAACACAGTGGTTCCAATGAGAACCCATGCTATGTCTACTCACAGTGGGTGGCATCACAGTGGATCTAGCTCACACCTAGGCCATGTCTCCTCACAGTGAATGGAATCAGGGTGATTCCTTGAGACCCAGGCTATATCTCCTCACAGTAAATGGCATCACAGTAGTTTTAGAGAGAGCCCAGGCTGTGTCTCCTCACCATGGATTGCATCACAGGGGTTCTAGTGCAGACCCAGGCCATGTCTCCTCACAGTGAATGGCATCACAGTGGTTCTATTGACCCAGGCCATGTCTTCTCACAGTGGATTGCATCACAGTGTTTCTAGTGAGAGCCCATGCTGTGTCTCATCTCAATGGATTGCATCACAGTGGTTCTAGTGAGGACACAGTCTGTGTCACCTCACAGTGATTGGCATTACAGTGGTTTTAATGAGATCCCAGGCTGTGTCTCCTCACAATGGATGGCATTACAGTGGTTTTAGTGAGATCCCAGGCTGTGTCTCCTCATAATGGATGGCATCCCAGGGGTTGTAGTGAGAGCCCAGGCTGTGTCTCCTAACAGTTGATGACATCACATTGGTACTAGTGAGGAACCAGACTGTGTCCCTCACAGTGGATGGCATCACAGTGGTTCCAGAGAGAGCCCAGTCTGTGTCTCCTAATGTTGGATGCCATCACTGTGGCTCTAGTGAGGATCTAGGCTATGTCTCCTCACAGTGGATGGCATCACAGTGATTCTAGTGAGAGCCCAGGCTGTGGCTTCTAACAGTAGATGGCATCACAGTGGCTCCAGTGCGGACCCAGACCATGTTTCCTCACAGTGAATGGCATCGCAGTGGTCCTATTGAGACCCAGGCCGTGTCTCCTCTCAGTGGATTGCATCACAGTGGTTCTGGTGAGGACCCAGTCTGTGTCACCTCACAGTGGATGGCATCACAGTGGTTTTAGTGAGATCCTAGACTGTGTCTCCTCACAATGGATGGCATCCTAGGGGTTTTATTGAGGAACCTGGCTGTGTCTCCTCACAGTGGATGGCATCACAGTGGTTCTAGTGAGAGCCTAGGCTGTGTCTCCTCACAGTGGATGGCATCACAGTGGTTCTAGTGAGAGGCTAGGCTGTGTCTCCTCACAGTGGATGGCATCACAGTGGTTCTAGTGAGAGCCCAAGCTGTGGCTTCTAACAGTGGATGGCATCACAGGGGCTCCATTATGGACCCAGGCTGTGTCTCATCACAGTGGTTCTAGTGAGGACCCAGGCCATGTCTCCTCACAGTGAATGGCATCACATTGGTTCTAGTGAGAGCCCAGGCTGTGGCTCCAAACAGTGGATGGCATCACAATGGCTCCAGTGTGGACCCAGGTTGTGTCTCTTCACAGTGGATGGTATCACAATGGTTCTAGTGAGAGCCCAGGCTGTGTCTCCTAATGGTGGATGCCATCACTGTGGCTCTGGTGAGGACCTAGGCTTTGTCTCCTCACAGTTGATGGCATCACAGTGATTCTAGTGAGAGCCCAGGCTGTGTCTCTTCATAGTGGATCGCATCACAGTGAATCTAGTGAGGACCTAAGCTGTGTCTGCTCACAGTGGATGGAATCACAATGGTTCTACTGAGTGCCCAGGCTGTGTCTCCTCACAGTGCATGGCATTACAGTGGTTCTAGTGAGGTCCCTGACTGTGTATCCTCACAGTTGATGGCATCACAGTGGTTCTAGTGAGAACCCTTGCTATGTCTCTTCACAGTGGATGGCATCACAGTGCTTCTAGTGAGAGCCCAGCTGTGTCTCCTCACAGTATATGGCATCACAGTGCTTCTAGTGAAAGCCCAGGCCGTGTCTCCAATCACTGGATGGCACACCAGTGGCTCTAGTGTGGACCCAGGCTGTGTTTCCTCACAATGGATAGCATCACAGTGGTTCTAGTGAAAGCCCAGGCTCTGTCTCCTCATAGTGGGTGGC
This sequence comes from Dipus sagitta, assembly GCA_036346955.1. Classification (NCBI taxonomy): domain Eukaryota; kingdom Metazoa; phylum Chordata; class Mammalia; order Rodentia; family Dipodidae; genus Dipus; species Dipus sagitta. The sequence continues at coordinate 48,650,228 of CM070782.1, forward strand.
ATCACAGTGGTTCCAATGAGACCCAAGCTGTGTCTCCTCACAGTGGTTGGCATCACATTAGTTCTAGTGGAGTCCCAGGCTATGTCTCCTCACAGTGGATGGCATAACAGTGGTTCTAGTGAGGACCCAGGCCATGTATCCTCACAGTGGATGACATCACCATGGTTCCAGTGAGATCCCAGGCCATGTCTTCTCACTGTGGATGTCACCGCAGTGGTTCTAGTGAGGACCCAGGCCATGTCTCCTCACAGTAGATGGCAACACAGTGGTTCTAGTGAGAGCCCAGGCCATGTCTCCTCACAGTGGTTGGCATCACAGTGATTCTAGTAAGGACCCAGGCCATGTATCCCTACAGTGGATAGCATGACAGTGGTTCTAGTGAGAGCCCAGGCTGTGTCTCCTCACAGTGAATGGCATTACAGTGGTTCTAGTGAAGACCTTGGCCATGTCTCCTCACTGTAGGTGGCAACACAGTGGTTCTTGTGAGGAACCTGGATGTGTGCCCTGACAGTGGGTGGCATCACAGTGATTCTAATGAGGACCCAGGCCATGTCTCCTCACAGTGGGTAGCATAACTGTGGTTCTGGTGAGAGCCCAAGCTTTATCTCTTCATAGTGGATGGCATCACAGTGGTTCTAGTGAGAGCCCAGGCCGTGTCTCCTCACAGTGGATGGCATCCCAGTAGTTCTAGTGAGACCCAGGCTGTGTCTCATAACAGTGTCTCTAGAGCATCACAGATGTTCTAGAGAGACCAGGCTGTGTCTCCTCACACTGGATGGCACACCAGCGGCTCTAGTGTGGACCCAGGCTGTGTTTCATCACAGTGGTCTTAATGACGACCCAGGCTGTGTCTCCTCATAGTGGATGGCATCACAGTGGTCCTAGCGAGGACCCAGGCTGTGTCTCCTCACAGTGAATGACATCACAGTGGTTCTAATTAGGACCCAGGCTGTGTCTCCTCATAGTGGATGGCATCATAGTGGTTCTAGTGAGGACCCTGGCTGTGTCTCATCACAGTAGTTCTACTGAGAGCCCAGGCTGTGTCTTCTCACGGTGGATGGCATAATAGTGGTTTTAGTGAGGACCCAGGCTGTGTCTCCTCACAGTGAATGGCATCACAATGGTTCTAGTTAGAGCCTGGACTGGGTCTCCTCACAGTGGATGGCATAACTCTGGTCCTTTTGAGACCCTAAGCTGTCTCATCACAGTAGGTCACATCGTAGTCGTTTTACTGAGTTACCAGGTTGTGTCTCTTCTCAGTGTGTCGGATCACAGTGGTTCTAATGAGGGCCCAGGCTGCAACTCATCAGAGTGGATAGCATCTCAGTAGTAGCAAGTCCCAAGCCAACCCTATGGCAAGACAGGTAGCCAGAGAGCAGAAAGGTGTCAGGCTTTCCCTTTTATGTCACCCTCCCATAGGGTCTCCCTGGGGTCTCAACAGAAAGTCATTAATCCTGTTTGAGGGCAGTTCCATCCATGGCCAAGTTACCTTGTATTAAACCCTAGCTCTTCCTCTTCATATGCCACACAATTCTGAGCCCTCAGCGGCACTCTGAAGCCATACCCAAATGACCAGCTGTCCGGAATCCTTTACTATAAAGAAAAAAAAATGAGATTAAGGCAGGTATGGTTGCTCAGTGGGAAAAGTACTTTCCTCACAAGCATAAGAACCTGAGTTCCCTCACTAGCACCCACATAAAAAAGCCCACCATGGGCTGGAGAGATGGCTTAGAGGTTAAGCACTTGCCTGTGAAACCTAAGGACCTTGGTTCAAGGCTCAATTCCCCAGGACCCACATAAGCCAGATGCACAAGATGATGCATGTGTCTGGAGTTCTTTTGCAGTGACTGGAGACCCTGGTGCGCTCTCTCTCTCTCTCTCTCTCTCTCTCTCTCTCTCTCTCTTTCTCTCTTTCTCTCTGCCTCTTCCTCTCTCTGTCTGTCTGTTACTCTCAGATAAATAAATAAGAATAAACAGGAAAATTATTTTTTAAAAGCCCACCATGGAGGCACACACCTGTAATCCCAGCTCTGATAGGGCAGAGACTAGAGGATCCCTGGAACTCACTGGCCAGCTACCTAGACTAATTGGTGAGCTCCAGGCCAATAAAAGACTGTCTCAAAGACCTGGATGGTGTTCCTGAGGCTGATACCCAAGGTTGTCCTCTGACCTCCATCCACACATCCACACACATGTGTGCTCACATACATATGAACACGCATATACATACACACTCACCACACACCAAAAAAAAATTTAAATGAGGGATAGAGAGATGGCATAGTGGTTAAGGCACTTGCCTGCAAAGCCTAAGGACCTAGGTTCAATTCTCCAGTACCCATGTAAGCCAATGCACAAGGTACACATGTGTCTGGAGTTCATTTGCAGTGGCTAGAGGTCCTGGCATGCCCATTCTCTCTATCTGCCTCTTTCTCTCTCTCTCTAATAAATATTTTTAAATTAAGGGCTGGATAGATTGCATAGTGGTTAAGGTGCTTGCCTGAGAAGCCTAAGCACCTAGGTTCAATTCTCCAATATCCACATATGCCAGATGCACAAGGTGGCACATGTGTCTGGAGTTTGCAGTGGCTGGAAACCAGCGTGCCCATTATCTCTATCTCTCTTTCTCTCTCTCTCTTTCTCCCTCTCTCTCTCTCTCTGTCTCTCTCTTAATCTCTCTCTCTCTAATCAAGAACTAACTAAAATATTTTTATATTGAAATGAGGGCTGGAGATATGACTTAGAAGTTAAGGTGCTTGCCGCAAAGCCTAGGGACCCAGGTTTGATTCCCCAGTACCCATGTAAACCAGATGTACATGGTGGTGCATATGTCTGGAGTTCATTTGCAGTGGCTAGAGGCCCTGGCGCACCCATTTCCTCCTTGTCTCTGTCTTTCTCTCTCTTTCTACCTTTCTGTCATTAATAAAGTTTTTTTTAATATTTAAATTTAAAAAAAATTAATAAAATGAAATGAAAAGCAGAGTCATCTCTGGTTATAATACCAACACTCAGAAGACTGAGGTAGGAGTATCAGGTTCAGGGCTAGCCTGGACTATGTGCAAAGTCTGGTCTCAAAAATAGAATAGAAATATAGGTATGGGGGCATATGCTTGTAATCCCAGCACTAAGGAGGTAAAGGGAGGAGGATCAGGAGTTCAAAGACAACCTCAGTTACAGTGGGGATTTGAGGCTATCCTGGGCTATGTTAGACCCTGTCTCAAAAAAAAAATGGAAAGCTGGATGGCTCAGCCATTTAGGTACTTGCCTGCAAAGCCTAATGACCCAAGTTTGACTCCCCAGTACCCACATAAAGCCAGATGCACAAGTTGGCGCATGCATCTGGAGTTAGTTTGCAGTGGCCAAGAGGCCCTGACACACTCATTCTCCCTCTCTCTCACTCCCTTTCTCTCTCCTTGCAAATAAATAAATAAAATATTTTTTTAATGGAGCCGTGGACTGGAGAGATTTCCTAGTGGTTAAGGTGCTTGCCTGCAAAGCCAAAGGGCCCAGGTTCAATTCCCCAGGACCCACATAAGCCAGATGCACAAGGTGGCACATGAATCTGGAGTTTGTTTGCAGTGGCTGGAGGCCCTGGAGCTCCCATTCTCTCTCTCTCTCTCAAAATAAATAAATAAATAAATAAGGGCTGGAGAGATGGCTTAGCAGTTAAAGGGCATGCCTGCAAAGCCTAAGGACCCTGGTTCAATTCTCCCAGTCCCACATAAGCCAGATGCACATGGTGGTGCATGCGTCTGGAGTTCATTTGTAGTGGCTGGAGGCCCTGGCGTGCCCATTCTCGCTCTCGCTCTCTCTCTCTCTCTCTCTCTCTCTGTCTCTAAAAAATAAATAAAAATAAAATATTAAAAGAAAAACACAGGAAAGAGCTGAAGAGATGGCTCAGCAGCAGTTAAGGTATTTCCCTGCAAAGCCTAAGGACCCAGGTTTGATTCCCCAGTCTCTGCAAAAAGCCAGATGTGCAAAGAGGCTCATGCATCTGGAGTTCGTTGGCAGTGGCTAGTGGCCCTGGCATACCCATTCTGTCTGTCCTCTTCTCTCTCCCTCTCTCCCTCGCTCCCTCTCTCTCTCTCTCTCTCTCTCTCTCGTGCACACACGCTCTGCTTGCAAATAAATAAAACTATTTAGAAAAAATAAAAAAGCAGAAGAAGCTGAGCATGGTGGTGTACACCTTTAATCCCAGTGCTTGGGAGGCAGAGATAGGAGGATTGCTGAGAGTTTGAAGCCAGCCTGAGACTACATAGTGGATTCTGTGTAAATATGGGATAGAACATGACCCCTACCTTGAAAAAAAAAAAAAGGAGGCTGGAGGGATAGCTTAATGGTTATGGCACTTGCCTGCAAAGCCAAAAGACCCAAGTTCGATTCCCCAGGACCCACGTAAGCCAGATGCCCAAGGTGGCACATGCATCTGGAGTTCATTTGCAGTGGCTAGAGGCCCTGGTGTGCCATTCTCTCTCTCTTTCTCTCTCTGTCTCAAATAAATAAATAAAAATATTTTTTTAATAAAAAGCAGGATTGGCCAGGCATGGTGGCGCATGCCTTTAGTCCCAGCATTTGGGAGGCACAGGTAGAAGGATCGCCTTGAGTTCGAGGCCACCCTGAGACTACATAGTTAATTCCAGGTCAGCCTGGACAGGAGTGAGACCCTACCTCCAAAAACCAAAAAAAAAAAAAAAAGTAAAAAGCAGGATAGCTGGGACTATAGCTCAATTGTGTAGTGCTTGCCTAGCAAGGACCAAACCCTGGGTTTGAGTTCCAGCACCATACGGGTGTATATGCCAAGGCATACATGTGGACGTCAGAAGACAGCCCCACTTACATAGCCACAACCTATGTAAGCCAGGAGGCCCTTCTCCACCCCCCATAAATAAAAATAATAAAAATTTAAAAATAAAGAGCCAGGCGTAGTGGTGCACGCCTTTAATCCCAGCACTTGGGAGGCAGAGGTAGGAGGATTGCCTTGATTCACTTTCTTTGAGACAGGGTCTCTTGCTACTGCTAGCTGGCCTGCAAGCTGATTCTCCTGGTTCTGCCTTCCATTGTCATAGGCACATTAGGATCACAGAGGCATGCCTCACTTTCCATCTGGCTTTAACATGGGTACTGAAGAATTGAACCCTGGGGCCAACAGGCTTTGCAAGCAAGCACCTTTAACCATTGAGTCACCTCCCCAGACCTTTTTATTTATTTATTTATTTATTTCATTTGCTTGTTTGTTCGTTTTTGTTTTTCAAGGTAGGGTCTCAGTTTAGCCCAGGCTGACCTGGAATTCACTCTGTTCCCCTAGGCTAGCCTCAAACTCATGGCAATCCTCCTATCACAGCCTCCCAAGTGCTGAGTTTGGTACAGGGAGGGTGGGTCACATGGGAGAGTAGCCTTTGCCAAGACACAAGTAGGACACTTGAGGAGCTAGTCAGGGGCTCTGAATGTTCCAACCTGGCCATCACAAGTTACTGAAACATTGGGGCACTGAGGTCATACGGAAATCCTGAATGCCCTCCATGAAGCCTTACCCAACTCTGACCTTGCCACCTGACTAGAGCCTCCTTTGGCTCTCCACTACTTTCAGGGAAAAATAAATGGCAGCTTTATCCCTGGCCCCAAGGCCCGACCTCCACTCGTACCACCTCTCATTGCCACATGCCCTGATGGAGCCGTAGCCCTGCACCCCCTGAATCCTGCGCTCTGGACCTACCATTCCCTCGAACCTTCCTTCCATCATGCCCCTTCTCATGTCAAATACTTACCCATCCTTTTGAATCCGAACGTGACTATCATCTCTTCCAGGAAGCCTTCCATCCTCTCCCAGACTGGGTCAGACACCTGCTCTGGGCTGTCACGGGCCCAGTGCTTCTCCAGTACCACTGTCCAGTAACTCATCTTCCTCCACCACTAGACAAGATCTGTGAGGGCAGGAACAAGCCCTTCCAGGGTCAAAGATCTAGACTCAACATGCAGTATGGCTCAGTAATGACTGCTGAGTGAATGCATGAGCTCACAAGTAGTGGGTGCCTGAGACTCTGTACAGGCCTCCACGGTGGAGAGTGGGGACTAATAGGTTCAAGGCCCTGGTGTCACTTTCCATTCCTAACCTCAGTTCCATCCATCTGCAGGAGGGAACCTTACACCGGCTACAGAGGAGGAAACAAAGTGGAACTCACATCCTGTTTTGTTTTGTTTTGGTTTGGTTTGGTTTGGTTTGGTTTGGTTTGGTTTGGTTTGGTTTGGTTTGGTTTTTTGCCTCCTCTCTGCCACTACATCCCGGCTCCCAAGCCCCAGCCTGGGTGACCAGCCCAGTGTCCTCTTGGCTAGGCCAGGCCAGATGGTCTCTTTTCTTGGCCAGATCCAGAGAAAACCTGATCTCAGCTGGGGCCTGTTCCACCCTTTCTTCCTTCCTCCCCCTCCAACTCCTTCCTCCGTCTACTTCCTTCCTTCCTTCTTGCTTTTGCAACAAAAGCCCCAGGTTCCAGAGCAAGGCCCCCAGGTCCAACTGCCCATGTCAGAATACACACTTCCTCCATCAACCAGCCCCCTTGTCCTCTGGGGGGTGGGGGCGAGATGTCTGATCCAGGCCTCTGGGACTGCGGGAGCACTAAGCAAGTGGACAGAGAAGTCAAGAGCTCATCTTGAAGGCCTAGTGTCAGACACCAGGTCTCATAGGACCTTGTCATTCTGGAAGCAGCAAGTCATTTCTGACAGCCACTTCAGAGGAAGCCTCTGGGCCACGGGCTCTGCTGTGTCCACATGGTGTAACCACGCCTTGGTTCTCAGACGCTGAATCACTGCACAGCAGCTGGCACATGATTAATAACTACAGCCATTTTATTATTACCCTCATCGCCATCCTCCTTGGATTTACCCTTTACAGCTACCTTAGGGAGCAGAGGGAGTTTTGCTTAAAAAGAAGTTAGTGGGGGCTGGAGAGATGGCTTAGTGGTTAAGGCACTTATCTAAGAAGTCTAAGGACCCAGGTTCGATTCCCCACAACCTTCTCCCTTCTCCCCCCCCCCATAAATAAAAATAATAAATATTTAAAAATAAAGAGTCAGGCGTAGTGGTGTACGCATTTAATCCCAGCACTTGGGAAGCAGAGGTAGGATTGCCTTGAGTTCAAGGCCACCCTAAGACTACATAGTGAATTCCAGATCAACTTGGGCTAGAGCAAGACCTGACCTTGAAAAACGTTTAAAAATAAAAGGAAGAAGTAAGTGGCTTGTTCAAGCTCAAAGCTAAACCAGACCAGTGCACTTCACCATCTCACGTTCTGAGCCTCCCCACGTACTGTTGGCAAACCTAGGACAGTTCATGGGCTGGGTACCAGTCTGGGTGTCCCAAGGCACGCTAACCAGTTGGAGGAAACATCACAGGAAACTCAGTCACAGATGCTTCCTGAGTGCTGTCCTGATGCCAGACCGGAGCTCGGCACAGACCATAGATCCTACAGTGGATCCTGCCGGCCAAGGTCACGCAAACACAACAGACTGCAGAAATCTAACATGGATCCCTCCTTTAGGTGTAGCTCTGTCCATTTCCCCCATACACAGAAAAGAGGAGATCCAGTTTTGTGGGAGGGAACGAGGGTGCCTCCCCCACTTCAGGACTGCTGAAGAAGGTTGGAAAACAGGCCCAGGCAGGTGCACAAGTGCCCCAGCCTCGCCCCTTTCCCAATAACCCAGGGAGCGGCTCTGCTCTGCAGCCACCAGAGGGCGCGCGATCCCTCTCAGAGCCAAAGCCACGACGGCGGCTGCGGTGGACCGAACCAGGCCTTGCAAAGGATGCGGAGTTGGAGTACAGCTACTTCGGAAAGAACCACCCTGGAATGTAGCCCCACTCTGGGTGGACATGGACTTAGCCTGCAAACAATCAGGGCGTCGGACACTGCACCTCGGCCTTCCGCCCTGGCCGCGCCCGGCGCTGTGGCCTCGGGAAGACCGTTCGCGCGCCCCCTCCTGGCCACTTCGAGCACTATGGCCTGGCTGTGCTCCAGCTTGGAGGATGGACCAGGGCACAAAGAGGATTTACCTAAAAGTAAAGAGTGGGACAGGAACTGCCTAGTGGGAATGACCTGAGGCTGTAATGGTTAGCGCTGAGTGGATGAGAGTACAGGAAGGGTACTGACAACTACAAGGTACTAGGAAACTGAAAAGAAGTACCACCAGATAGGTACTGGGAGCAGTATGTGGTCTCTGAGGACTATTAAGGAGCACTATGCCTAAGCTAGAAGAAGGGTACTAAGTAGTTATATGATGGTACTGTGGCTCCCTGTTAGGATATCTGAACGCAAGCGGTTGGCCCTAGGAGCACACTGGGTAACACCACGAAGCGACTGGTTGGCACTGGAAGACACTCTTGTGTGGTACCTGGGGACCAAGCCTACAGTAGGAAGCATTCAGTAGGAGTATGGCGTAACTGAGAGTGTAAGGACATTTGGATGGTCACGGCAGGTACTGAGGACAAGGGCATTCATTATCTGTGAGAAGTGGGGACACCGATGGACATTGGGCGGCTAATGGACTGAGTCACTGAGCTTGCACTCATACCCTGGAACAGGATGGCACCTCCCCACCATGCCTCAATGCCCCCCAACAGCCCCTCCAGCCTGAATCATTGTGTCACTTTCACACATATGATTTAGATCGGAGATGTCCCTTGGCCAAACAGACTCTCACCCTGCCCAGACCTGTGATTTCCTGGCTTGTTACGGGGAGAGGGGGGAGGCAGAGGGAAGAGTGCGGCGTATGGACAGACTTCCTTATCCTCTTTCGACCATACTCACGACAGGGAAGTAAGGGCAGGTCAGCCCCTCATTCCTAGAAAAATAAGGAGCCCCCTCCCACCATGCTTCGGCCTCCTGGCCCAGCTCGCTGGCTGCTGGGGCGGGAGGGGCTGCCAGGCTCGGCCTCCTGCCCACTGCGGGGCGCCGGGGGAGGGCGGCGCGCGGCTCGAGATGCCGCGTTGCCATGGAGACACTGCCGCATCCTGACTGCTCCTGGCAACGGGGTCCCGCAGCCAGGCAGGCGCTCGGCGGGGACCCCAGGGAGCGAGCGCGCCAGGCTGCCCACGGCGCCGCCAGGCCCCCGGGACACGGATCTGGCTCCCCCACCCACAGACACCCCTCGTTCCGGCTCCCAGGGGCACACACAAGTACACACGCGCCCCAGCTGCAGCAGACCAGGCGGAACTGCAGCCCAAGCCCTCCCTGCAGCCCCCACTCATTAATTCAGCAAACATTTGCCGACCGTCTCAGTGCCAGGCTAGAGCTGGCCACTGCGGCTTCGGCGACGAGTCACACGGGGACGCAGCACCGCCCCCGCTCGCATCGCCCAGCGCGCTGGGGAGGCAGACACAGAAACACTGTGATCAATACTGTGACCCCCCAACAGCAGCCATCCTCTGCGCAGGAAAACCCACCTCGTGCAGGGTCTTGCTGAAACTGGGCAGCCGATGGGAAGCGCTGTATGAACCCCTCTTTACAGATGAGGAAGCTGAGGCCCGGGGAACATGTTTATGCATCCGAGGTCACGGAGTCAAGTTAATGCAGACCTGGCCTTCTAACTTGAACCTCAACAACCCCACCCCCACGACCACTGCCAGATGTAACTCCAGAGCATAAATGGGGAACTCTCCCCTCCCCCCGTTAGCCAGGGTGACAGCAGGGACATAGTGCTTGGGGTCTTGAGAGAAAATGCAGTGCAGAGGTAAAGAGACAAGCATCCTAGGCCCAAGGCTGAGAGATGAGCCTTTGCAGAGAGCTGGGATTTAGGCTGGCGGGCTGCAGGTGAGGAAGAGCAGAGCCACTTTTTCTATGGCGGATACGTTGGGTGGCTGGGGACATAGTTCAGTGTGAGAGCGGTTGCCTAGCATGTGCCAGGCTTTGGGTTGAAACCCAGCACTTCGGGGGGGGGGGGGGAGTGTGGAGCTAGAGCCCATTCTTAGGGGAGCAGGGGAAGTGTGGGCATGCTCTGGCTGTTGCTCTGACAACCGTGAGGAGTCTGGCTTGGAGGGGGCAAAGCTGGGACGAAGAGAGGAGATGGCAGGCCATGGTCCATCATCCCAGCAAGGGCCCAGCAGCCCCAGCCAATTTGAGAGAGGAAGGAAGCAGATGTGCCCTTGCCCTCCCAAGCAAACATCCTCTGCATGAACCAGGAACCCAGGAAATGGCCCCAGAGCTCAATGCACATGGTGGGAAGGCCCAGGAGTACCAGGGCTCACAGAGGGTGAGGACAGAACACTGAAGCCTACTTCGAAGTCAGCTTGAAGAAAGTCCTGGGCTAAAACCTTACAAGGGTTTCCAAAGAGGTGGAAGGTTAAGGTGTCTGACAGAGGCTCCTCTCCCAAGTCTCACACATGGAGACGAGGGAAAGGACCAGAGTTCACAGCCCCCTCCGGCCTGCGGTAGCCAGTCCTGTCTTGCCCCGGCCCTGGCCCTGTAGAGCCTACCTAGGGCACCCCTTTGAGAAGACACAGCACCTGGCCCCTAGCCTCCCTCCTCCCAAGGTTAGCCTCATTTTTTCCCTTCCGTGGATTCAGGTCATTGCTCCCAGTCCTCTCTCCTCGGCGCCATGGAATGTGACTAATTCCCTCCCTTCATTTACGGGTCCTGTTACCTGGGAGGTATTTATAGCGCCGCAGCCTCCCTCCCTCAGCTGCGCTCCCCCAGGCCATCTCTCCCCACGCTGCCAACCTTGGCCTCCCGTCTCGGCTGCCTGTCTACAACCTCTGGCCACCCTCCCTGCGCCTCAGTCCCCCTGGCAGGAAGGGGCTGGTGCTGGCTGGGACGAGCCTTTCTGCCACGGCGACTCGAGGGGGAGCTGTCTCAAGGGGCTCAATATAACATCCCCAGTTGAGCACCCTGAAAGGCACGGGGGGGTAGGAGATGCAGTGGAGGGCCCCCATTCGTTGGCCTCTCTGTGACCTCAACACACAGTCTGATACTTACACTAACAATAGGGAACAATTATTGAGTACTTCCTGTATGCCTGTAATTATTACTCCTTGTTTGCAGATATGGAATCGGAGGCTGGAAAAGGCCCAGTGATCCTGCTCCGGTTGTTAAAGCTGGGCTAAGCTCCTCCTGCAGGGCCACCCTCCAGACCCCTGGAGTGATACATGAGAAAACTGGCCTGAAAGCAGGTAAGGTGGGATGAGGGCTGAGGCACAGCCAGGGGTGCCTGACCAAAACCCGCCTGCCTTGACACCATACGCAAAGGTCATCTAGAAACAGTATCAGATAGGGCCACTAGGCTCCTAGACACTGCCCTTCACACACCATGTCCCTCTCCCACGAAGGGGTCACTGAAAAGTAGATGTGGGGCCATGCAACTAGTCAAGGACAGAAAGGGAGCTGTGTCCATAGGTGATAGAAAACTACAGCAGAAAAGAGGAAAGTTGGGCTGGAGAGATGGCTTAGCGGTTAATCTCTTGCCTATGATGCCTAAGGACCCTGGTTCGAGGCTCAATTCCCCAGGTCCCACATTAGCCAGATGCACAAGAGGGCACACGCGTCTGGAGTTCGTTTGCAGTGGCTGGAAGCCCTGGTGTACCCATTCTCTCCCCCTCTCTTCCTCTCTCTCTCTCTCTCTCTCTCTCTCTCTCTGCCTCTTCCTCTCTCTGTCTGTCACTCTCAAATAAATAAAAATAAACAAAAATAATTTTAAAAAAGAGGGAAATTGGATGGCCTGAGGGACTTACAGGTATGTATATAGTGCTGAGAACCGGCTGCCTTTTCATATCTACAGTCACTCCCCTTCCTTGAGACTCCTTTAGATAGAGGTGGATGGACTGGCTCAGCTATGCTGAATCTCTGACCAGAAATTCAGCAATCTGGATGAAGAGACTTTGCCAAGATTTCTGGGAGACAGGAAGAAATGCAGCAAAGGACTGAGTTCAGGTCCCAACTTTGTGATAGGCAAGGGACTTCATGAAAGACTCAATTTTAGGGATGGAAAGATGGCTTAGCAGTTAAGGCGCTTGTGTGCAAAGCCAGAGGACCCAAGTTTGATGCCCCAGGACCCACGTAAGCCAGATGTACAAGGTGGCACATGCATCTGGAATTCATTTATGCCAGCTGGAGGCCCTGGTGTACCCATTCTCTATCTATCATCTCTTTCTATCTATCTATCTATCTATCTATCTATCTGCCTTTCTCTCTCTCTCAAATAAATAAATAATAAATTTAAAAATGAATGTAGATTCAATTTTACCATTTGTAAAATGGGCTGCCATCACACCTCTTCCACAAGTGGTTGTGAGGATCAGGAATGAAAGGCGGGCAAAGTTAGCACCATGCCTGCCAAAAGGTTGCTCCCTAACTGCAGGCTTTGTGGGTTTGTTTGGTTTTTGCTTTTAAATATTTGTGTGTGTGTGTGTGTGTGTGTGTGTGTGTGTGTGTGCGCGCGCGCGCGCGCGCACTCACACACACATCAGGGCTTGCAAGCAAACACCTTGAACTGCTGAGCAATCTTCACAGTCCCCAGAATTTTGTTTGTTTTAGTTTTGTTTTTCAATTTTTTTGAGATAGTCTCACTCTAGCCCAGGCTGACTTGGAACTCTGTAGCCCCAGGCTGGCCTCAAACTCACAGTGATCTTCCTACCACTGCATCCTAAGTCCTGATATTTAAGGTGTGGGCCACCACACCCAGCCTGCATATATATATATATATATATATTTTTTTTTTTTTTTTTTGAGGTAGGGTTTCACTCTAGCCCAGGCTGACCTGGAATTCACTATGTAGTCTCAGGGTGGCTTCGAACTCATGGCGATCCTCCTACTTCTGCCTCCCAAGTGCTGGGATTAAAGGCATGCGCCACCATGCCTGGCTCTTGGTTTGTTTTTAAATATTTTACTTTATTTGTTTATTTATTTGTAGACAGAGAAGTGGACATACTAAGGTCTTTTGCAACCAAATTCCAGTTGTATGAGCCACTGTGCATCTAGCCTTACATAGGTACTGGGTCCTTAACCACTGAGCCATCTCCTCAGCCCCCTGTTTTTGTTTCCAAGACAGTCTCAATATTTAGCGCAGACTCACCTTAACCTCAGGGCAATCCTCCTGCCTCAGCTGAGCTTACAAGTGTGCGCCACCATGCCTATCCGTTTTTATGTTGTCCCTGTCCCATATCCTCTCTCCACCTGGAGAGAAGGGAGCCCCGGGGTTTGCTGTCACCATTATTTCTGCATGTCATCCTGTATGGCTGCAGCCCCATCCACACACACTGCAGCCTGTGGTTCTTATGTGATGGCGTCACCCACACGCACCCACATTGACACCAAGGTCAGTCATGAACCCCAGCAGGCGCCCACCTTGAATCCAGCACCCACCACTGCAACCCCCTTTGGCTACTCCTACCAAAGGGTGGCAGGGGGCAGCCTGGAAGAAGTCGGGAAGCCATTCTAATTTCTGCTGTGGGAACCACATCCAGTGGCAGCTGAGCCAGCCAGTCCTGGGATTTGCCACTGGGGCTAAGCACAAGCTGGCATGACAGCACCAGGAGCCACACTGGAGAGGGCAAGGGCGGGTAGGATGCACAGGGCTCAAGAGCCTGGGCCCTGAGGGAATGGTAAGGGTGGGAGTAAGCAGCTATGAGCGCCCTGTGGGGCTGGCCAGGTCTCCACCTCCCAAGGGAAGGGAAAACCCAGCCCAATTTACAAATAAAGACTACAAACTCAGGGAAGTCCCATTAGTTGGCTGAGGTCAAACAGCACCCAATAGGTGGGCACAAGGAATATCTACTCAGATGTCCACAACCCTTGGTTCTCATTCTAGGTGTGCATCCAGACCCAGGCTCAGGTAGGGGCATGGAAGCCGTCAGCAACCTGTACCACACTGGCAGGCGGAGGGTAATGCCCGCAGGAGGTGGAGGACACAAAGAGAACAGAGCAGCAGCCAGAATGAGGCCTTCTAGGCAATGAGTTCCCAGCCAGGACTTAACGTCAGAATTTTTGATGAAAACATTTGAGTTTTCAGCCTGACTTGCCCCAAGTTTTCTGGGTGACCTCGGGCAAGCTTTGGCCTCACTCTGCGCCTCAGTTTCCCCAGATCTTGCTGTTAAAAACTCTGACCTCCATTCTCCCCATCAGCTCTGAGCTCAGGCCTCCCCAGGCACAGTGGCAGGTTGGACAGGCTAAAAGGAGCCTCAGGAGAGGTCTGTGCCCAAGCGGCCATGCCATGGGGCACACAGGGTCCTAGTTGAAGAAACACGGTGTATACAAATAATTAAACGGAAGAATTGGAGTGATTAGGGCAGATGATTATTGTCAAATTATGATTTATCTTGTAGTGGAATTAGTATTCCCCCAAAGGGCCCGGCGTGGCGCGGCGCCCGCCACGGCCCGTGATTAATCGCCGTCTCCAGAAGGTCACCTCCAGCCACTGCAGATTAACTCAGTGGGGAAACTTCTTTCCGTAATTCAAGCTGTTGTTCCCACAACCTGTCATCCGCCTTGGAAAAGGACGATTTCGTCAGGGAGCCCGGGGCGGGGGCTGGCCGGCTCGCCGGCCCCTCCCGGCTGCCGACATGATAGATAGATGGTGCGTCCCGACTCGAGTGACCGCGACGGGGGCGGCGTCCGCGCGGGGAGGGCGGCTGGAGGGGGAGGGGAGGGCGTGGGGGAGGGGGAGGCGCCGCCGAGCAGAAGTAGGCTGTGCGGGGAGAGCGCGCGGGCGGTGGCAATTAGGAAGAAAATTGGATTTTTCAGCGTCCAGAGGCAGCTGCGATCTGCGATGCAGCCAGCTCCCCCTCGCTGACACACAGGCACCCAGCTCCAGCACGCAGGGACTCCCTAGGAGGGATGGAGAATTGAGGCCATCGGGTCCCCGGAAAGATCCCAGGTGTAGAGCCGGCCCTGGGCAAGGCAGACATCGCCCTGACCGCCCCCCCCACACACACACACACCCCACCCCTGACTGTGCCACCCGGAGCATGGGATGCGAACCCAGCAGGCCCAGGCTGGACTAAAGAGGCCCCTGGGTGGGCTGGCGAAAACCTGGCTAGACTAGAGACTGGACCCTGTAGAGCCCCCCAGCGGCCAGACCGCGTCCTTGGAGGAGACTAGCTTTCCTGACCCGACAGCCAGAACCAAGATCCCATGGGCCTGGGAGACACTGCCAAAACCCAGGCCGTGGCATCTGGGACTGCTAATCACAGCCACCTCAAGAGCCACTGCCCTGTCCCTCTCTGCATGGAGAATGTGGACACAGAGCCCTCTCCCGGCCTCCGCACGCCAGCCTCTCGCCCATCCTGGGCTTTCTGAGTGGAGGGAGGGGTAGCTGGGTACAAACCTTCTTTGTTCCCTACCTCAACTGACCTTCCAGCCATCGCTGCAGACGACGAGGCTGAAGCAAGGTTCACCTGCGTAGCAAACATACTCTTCGGGTCTCCCCAGCAGAGCAGGCACTTACATCTATCTGCCCAGTCCTCCAAAGACCCACCCAGCCTGTGTACAAAAGGTACTCCGGGCACCAGTTGTGGAAGAGCAGGAGCTAGAGCCCTGTCTCCATTCCCCACTCCTTCACCCCGGTGTACTTGCCAGAGCCCTGAACTGGGGAGCAGGCAGAGGACAGGGGCCAGGCCCCTTGCTGGCTGGTGCCCTCACCCACAAAGTCTGGAGGATTGTTTTGAGATAAGAACGGAAGCATGTATTATGTATACCATGGTCTGCTCAGAACGGTCTCAGGTCTGCGATATTTAGAGTTGTGAAAACCCAGCACTATTGGAGAGTGAAAATCTATTTCTCTTCCTTTCAAGGTAGGAATGAGGAACAACCTTGTCCAAAACCATTGAGACCTGACACTGCGTTTTCTTGGGGGTGGGGAGAGGGGGGGGCTTTCTGTCCTCTCTGGGGACTGCCTCTGATGACACTGTCCCCACCCCCTCCCACCAAGTCTGGCTGATGGTGACAAACACTACCCTTTAGACTGCATGTAACATGCCAGGAACCTTTGCTCCTTCAAGTCACTGACTCCTCAGAGCTGGGGGAACTCGCCCACTTCATTTTACATTTGGCACTGGGCCAAGGGCTGGCAGCTGCTAGAGGTGGCTGTGTAGCTGGGCAGGTGACTCCAGGCCCCCTCCCCACGCTGTGTGGAACTGTGGACGCCCCATACAGGTGGCTCCAAAACTTTCATCTCCATCTTTCCCCAGACTCCAAGACGGTGTGGGAGGCAGACAAGATGGCTTGGGCAGGGACCTTCCCAGGACAAAACTCATTTCTTGTGAACTCTGGGTCTGGTTCCAGTCCCAGTCAGGCCCTATACCCTTGCTTGATTGCTTCTCTGCCTCTGTTTTCTCATCTGTAAAATGAGTTCCAACCTAGCTCTTGGGTAGAATGAGACTGGGATCTGGCCTGGTCAATAGCAAGCGCTCAGAAATGTGACTGTGCTTGCTTGTTTGGGTTGTTTTTATTTAATTAATTTGTATGAGTGTGTCTGGTGCTGTGGGTGGAGCCCAGATCCTGAAGAATGCAAGGTAAGGACTTATTTACAGAGCCACACCCCTAGCTGATTTTTTTTTTTTTTTTTTTTTTTTTTTTTGGTGGGGAGACACAGCACATACTGCATATAACATTCCAGGTCGGTGTGTGTATGTTTATATGCATATGAGTACACATATGTTCGGGTGCATGCATGTATGTGTGAATGAATGTAGAGGCCAGAAGTCGACATCAAATGTTTTCCTTAATTGATACCCAGTATTTTTTTTAATTTTAGGGCTGGAGAGATGGCTCAGAGGTTAAGGCAGTTGCCTGCAAAGCCTAAGGATCCAAGTTCAATTTCCCAGTACTCACTCTCTCTGTGCCTGCCTCTTTCTCTCTCTCTCTCTCAAATTAAAAAAAAAAAAAAAAAAATTTAAAGAAACTTAAATATTTTTATTTATTTATTTGCAAGGAGAGAGAGACAGAGAATGGGTGTGCCAGGGCCTCTACCCACTGCAAGCGAACTGTAGATGCATGCGCCACCTTGTGCATCTGGCTTTATGTTCATATTGGAGAATCAAACCGTGGGTTGTTAGGCTTTGCAGATATGAGCCTGAACCACTGAGCCATCTCCCCAGCCCTCCAACTTGGTTTTTTTGTTGTGTTGCTTTTCTGTTTTTGTTTTGATCCACCTACCTCAGACTTTTTTTTTTTTTTTTTTTTTTTTTTTTTTTTTTTGAGACAGGATCTGCTTCACTGAACATGAAGCTCACTAGTTTTTACGTGGGGTGCTGGGGATTGATCTCTAGGTACTAGGGATCTATACTCAGGTACTCATGTTTATGGAGCATGTACATTACCAGCTGAGCCAGATCCTTGTTTATTTGTGTGGGGGCTTTTTGTTTGTTGTTTTATAGCTGGTAGGGGAAAGGTTGTTGTTTTGGTTTGGTTTTTTTGAAGCAGGGTCTCACTCTAACCCAGGCTGACCTTCTCATGAGGATCCTCCTACCTAAGCCAATGGAGTGCTGAGGGCTTTTTACCATGTTCATTACCTGGTTAACCTTTATTTTATTTCTTTATTTTTCGAGGTAGGGAGGTAGGGTTTCACTCTAGCCTAGGCTGACCTAGAATTCACTATCTAGTCTCAGGGTGGCCTTGAACTTGTGGCAATCCTTCTACCTTTGCCTCCCCAGGGCTGGGACTAAAGGCGTACACGACCACCCCTGGCTCATTACCTGGTTAACCTTTAGTGGGATGGGGCAGAGGATAATTTGATACCTTCATCATCTTCCAAAGGAGGAAACTGAGCCAGGGCATAGCTTTCAGCCAGCGGAAGATCTCACCAGATGAATCATGAAGGCCAAACAAGAGTATATGTGCCCTCACCTCCAGAATACTCCATGACTCCCGGTTTATGGAACACATCCCAAAGGCCTAGCCAGCTAGTTCCTGCTCCGAAACTACTCTCAGGCGGTTCCTGCCTCCCAGACTTCGACCATGCAAGTCCCGAGGCCTAGAATGCCATTTCTGGGCTACCTCCATGTTTGCCATTAAAATATTTCAAGGCTGGCCGGGTGTGGTGGCGCACGCCTTTATTCCCAGCACTTGCCAGGCAGAGGTAGGAGGATCTCTGTGAGTTCGAGGCCACCCTGAGACTACGTAGTGAATTCCAGGTCAGCCTGGGCTAGAGTGAGACCCTACCTCGAAAAACCAAAAACCTAAAGACCACGCCCTCCAGGAACCTGGCATCCCTCAGGGATCCTGATGCCCCCCGCACCACGCCGTCCAGCCACCGACCACCTCGCCCCACACTACTGCCCGAACCCCTCCGGTTGGCAGAAGGGGGACACATGGCGGTGCCCCGACCCAGGGGGCACAGCCCAACCCCCGCCGCCCTCCAGCCAGGGTCCCGCCGCCGCCCGGCTTTGATCCCGCGGCCTCCGCGCCGCGGACCTGATTGGCATCGAATTACGGCTCGCGGCGGAGGGAGATAATGGCGGGAGGCGCGGCAGACATGAAAGGGGGGGCGCAGCGGCAGTCCCGGCCGTTGTTAATGACCCAATAAAAAGGAAAAGGGGGGAGAAAAAGCCCGCCCTCCATCCCCGCCCCCAAGACCGCGGCCGGTGCACACAAAGCCGCCGCCGACGCGGAAATTACCCCGGCTCAGCGCAGCGCAGCGTGACCGGAGCGGGGGCGGCTCACCTGGCGGCGCGGGAGCCGGCACAGAGCACACGCAGGCCCGCATACTGATCCTCGGGGACTGGTTTCCTTCCTCATGGGCTTTTTGCCTTGACTGTGATTTCTTTTTTCTTTTTTCTTTTTCTTTTTTTGAGACAGGGATTCGTGTATACCAAAGTTGACTTTGCAACGCTCTTAAGTAGCTGAGGCTGGTTTTGAACCCCTGAGACTACTGTCTCCACCTCCCAAATTCTGGGATTGCAGACATGGGCCAACACGTCCTGCTTTGATTGTGATTTTTAAAATATAACTTTCATTATTTACGGAAATTTTGTTTATTTATTTAAGAGACAGAGGGAGGGAAGGAGAGAGAGAAAGAGGCAGATAGAGGGATAATGGGCACACTGGGGCCTCCAGCCACTGCAAACCAACTCCAGACTAATGCAGCACCTTGTGCATCGGGCTTACTGGGTGGGTACTGCGGAATCCAACCTGGGTCCTTAGGCTTCTCAGGCAAGTGCCTTAACCACTAAGCCATCTCTCTAGCCCCTAAAAATTTTTTTGCTCTTAAATTTTTGAGCCCATGCTAGTTTGGGTTCCCAAACACAATCACCATTTAGTCACACATGTAATGTGTCACAGAAGTTGCAGTCACACACATACCGAAGTATGTGTCACACACACACATGTACTCACACATACAGAGCCACATGGACACAACTCCCTAGCAGGACTGGAGAGATGCTCACAGAGAGACTAGTGGGGAGCAAACTCACAGAGACACAGACACATCACACAGGCCGTGCAGGGCAAGACAGCCTGCAATCTGCAAACACAAGCATGCACACATACATAGGGACAAGCTACAGATGCACAGACCCAGGCACATCTCAATATTGTCTGAGACACCCCCACATGCTCTCAGTAGCACCCACCTCACACTTTCATGGCCAAGTGTGGGAGGAGTCACAGCAGAAATAAGGTGGTATTGCTGGGCAACAGAGCCCAGGCCCTGTGTATCTATCCCAGCAGAGGGAGATGGGAAAGGGTTACCATGAGACAGGCAGATGGGCTTAAAATAGTCAAAATCTCAGTGTTACTCATCTGTAAAATGGGGTTCACTCCTTCCCCTTAGAGATTGCCTGAGACTTAGATCAACTGACATTATTATATGGACTCCTTCACATGTGATCCTTCAAATCAACCCCTTTGCTTCACACACACACACACACACACACACACACACACACGATGCTCTTGGCTTTCAGTCTCTTTACTGTCAAGATGGTACCTTGCAAATTTAACCTGAGGCCCTCATGCTATAATCTAACTCCTGAGAAGAGGGAGAACTAGGCCTGACTCCCCCTGAGCACCAGTGGTCAGGGGCTCTATTGTGGGATCAGACTGCATCAGATCACAAACACTTTGCTGGGCTGAGTTCAAATCCTAGCTCTGCTTTTTTTTTTTTTTTTTTTTTTTTGAGACAGGATGTGGAGTAGCCTGGGCTGGACTTGCCTTGAACTTCTATGTAGCTGAAGATAACATTGAACTTCTGATCTTCCTGCCTTCACCTCCTGAGTGCTGTGATTACAGGCAGGTGCCCCTATGCTCTGTTTTGTGGGACGCTGGAGATGGAACGCAGGATTTGTGCATACTAGGCTAGCATTCTACCAATTGAGCTAAAACCACAACCTTTTTGGGGAGGCTGAGGCCAGAGCTCAAGCCTTCCCAGTATGTATGTTACCACATTCAGTATCCAGATCCACCTTGAACCATGTGGGGCCTTGAGCAAGGACTTGACCTCTCTGGGCATTGGTTACCTTCAAGTGGGTTGACAATATCAGGCCCCAGTGCAGGAAGCTGCAGCTGGGAGTTTGAAATGACCTTCTGTGAGAGTCTGGAACCATAATGAAGGATGCTAGCCCATGTTAACATAAGAAGTGAGGGGTCAGGGTACATAATGTCCCCCTACACACATACCATGGCTCTCCCTACAAATCTTCAGGTGAATAGGAAGACTTTATGAGCTAAAACTTAGGACCTAAGTGATGCAGTTAACCACAGGCCCACCCACACTAGCCATGTTGGGACAGCTGCGAGAAGAGGTCACAAGCCACTCAGTTACACAGAAGGATGGCGAGCAGGAAATGAAGTTCTTAGTGGCTTCCCCCTCTCCGTTGCCCTTAACTCAGGCTTTCCCATCCCCTGTGAACCAAAGCTCCGTTCCCAGCTCCCTGGCAGAGTCCCTTCTCACGTATAAACCCAGTTTCTCCCGTTGCAGCTGAGGAAGCACATGGGCCTCGCAGTCAAGGTCCTGTTGTCCCTAGCCAGGCATGTTCGAACGGCTGTGATTAGTTCCCAAAGGGCTGGGCTGCGCGATGCTGGGTTGAACAGTGCCCGTGCAGGAGGTGAGTTGAGGCCTAATTTCTGGAGCCCAGTGTTTGGCTCTGGAGGAAGGCAAGAATAAGGGAAGGGGCTAGAGGCAACTAGTAAAAGACTCCCTTCTTCCAAGTGGTTCGTGTGTGTGACCCTCATGGGGTGGGGGTATGGCCAAAAGCTCGGGCCAGGCCTGTAGCGGGAGGGGCAGCCCACGCGGGCAGGGCCGCTGCCGTGTTATAAATCACCCTGGACTCAATTAGAGCCTGTGAAAGGTTGTGCACACCCAGCAGAAAGCACTGCTTGGCAGGCAGCCAGCTCCCCGCGGGGGGCGGGGGTAGTGCTGGTGTGTGCCTGTGTGTGCCTACTGTGTAAACGTGCTTGTGTGTCCTCAGCTGTGTATTAGTATGTGTGTGCACTGTCCTGAGTCTGTTCCTTATATGTGTAGGGTGCCGTGTGGATTTCTGCATGTGCCATATACTTGCATGTCCTGCGTGGTTGTCATGGGATGTGTCTGCATGTGTCAGTCTGTACCTCTTTGTGTTATGTGTATACCTGTCTCCATAGGTTAGTGCCTGTCTTCATGGCTGTGTGTGTTCACATGTGTGAGCATGTGTGTGGCCATCTCTCTACTTTACCTCTCTACATGACTCTTTTGTTTGTTAGGTTTTTTTTTTTTATTTTTTCAAGGTAGGGTCTCGCTCTAGCCCAGGCTGACTTGGAATTCCCTATATAGTCTCAGGGTGGCCTCCAACTCACAGCGATTCTCCTACCTCTGCCTCCCAAGTGCTGGGATTAAAGGTGTGTGCCACCACGCAAGGTCTGTAGACATGACACTTCCCCATATGAACCCAAGTGTGAGTGTGCACGCATGTGTGTATGCTTGCCACTCACATGTACATGGACCTGCATCTGCATGTGCCAGATTAGTAAATTGAGTCGGATATCTGGGAGGGGAGAGCACTGAATTTAGGAAGAAGCAAAAACAAAGAGATGCTGGGTGGGAGAAAGACCAGCAGGGAGAGACTGTGACTGACTGGTAGAGGAACCACACTTGCAGGAGTGGGGGACTGGGCAAACAGGTGGCCTTCTAAGAGCAACCACCTTCACCCCTGGGTAGACAGGACAGATTCCAATTTTGCCATGAAGAGGAGTATCTTTGGAGTTCATCCCTCCATCTCTGATCATGGCCATTCCTGAGGATTGACATCTACATCTACATTATGCCTTTGAACCCTCTCACCCACTCCAGTCTGTTAAGAACTACGTACCAGTCACTGGGCGTGCTGGTGCCCGCCTTTAATCCCAGCACTTGGGAGGCAGAGGTAGGAGCAGCTCAGTGAGTTCAAGGCCACCCTGAGACTACATAGTGAATTCAAGGTCAGCCTGGGCTAGAGCAAGACCCTACCTCAAAAAAATGAATAAAGAAAGAAAATAAATATATACCATTACAATTTGTCTTTGTAGATAAGGAGACTGAGGTTGATGGGCTTTCTCCCGGCTAATAATTAGGAGGACCAGAGTGTGAACCTGGATTTGCCTACTTCCAAAGATCTTGTCATATTCATTGCTGTTCTATAGGGTTCCACTGGGGGACACTCAGGGTTGGGTGGCAGGAGGGCCTGTGTGAGTATAGTAGGTAGGTGGACACGCTCTCCACTTGCCTGGTACTCTCTGAACCCCATGCTGCTTCATTCCCCTAGCACATTGTAGATGCCAAAGTAATATTTATTTGCTGGAAGGAGTAGGCCAACAAGAGTCTGCTGGTGAGGCCAGGAAGTGGGGGCTAGTGGTACCTGTGAGTCACTCCATGGATACTGGCCACCTCTGCTTCCCTCCCAGGAAGGAGGTGCTGTCCTGCCTAAGCCCCAGAGAAGACTGAGGCTGAGGTTTTCCTGGATCCAAGCTGAACCCTACCCATCTTCACCCAATTCAGGGGTGGGATGCTTGGATATACCTCCCAACCAACATCATGACCGAAATGTCCCTCAAGAACTCAGTCTTGGCCTGGAGAGATGGCTTAGTGATTAAAGCACTTGCCTGCGAAGCCTCAGGACCCTGGTTCAATTTCCCAGTACCCACATAAGCCAGATACACAAGGTAGAGTTCATTTGCAGTGGCTGGAGGCCCTGGTGCACCCATTCTCTCTATATATACATCTTTCTTTCTGTCTCTCTCACCCTCCCTCTCTGAAGTAAATAAATAAAATATTTTGTTTCTTTTTATTTCACTTTTTATTTTTGTTTTTTATTCATTTATTTATTTTTGTTTTTTTCGAGGTAGGGTCTCACTTTAGTCTTCTTTTTAATTAAAAAGAAAACTCAAGCTGGGCGTGGTGGCTCACGCCTTTAATCCCAGCACTCAGGAGGCAGAGGTAGGAGGATCGCCATGAGTTCGAGGCCACCCTGAGACTACATAGTGAATTCCAGGTCAGCCTGAGCTAGAGTGAGACCCTACCTCAGAAACCAAAAAAAAAAAAAAGAAAAAAGAAAAGAAAACTCAGCCTTGGCCATGGCTCCAGATACAGAAGCCTATCCCCACTCAGGGTGGAATGCAAGCCCAGAAAGGGTTCCAGGTGTCTTCTTCCCCAGACACATTGACCCTACAAAGGGCTATCCCTCTTCAGCTTCTGGGGAGGCTCTTCCAGAACCACCATCCCCTTGGTGGCCATGTTCTACTCCCAGACACAAATCACGTGCTAGGTGAAGGCAGGCCTCTCTCAAGGAGGAAACCAGCTGTGTGCCCATCTTCAACCTGTGCTCCTTCAGGCCCCACATCTGGAATCACTTCAGGAGTCCCTCCTTTAATGTTGGAGCTGTGGAGAAGGGTCATGCCATTTGGGAGGCTGGAGGTCACAATGCATGGATGACACCCCTGGAGTCTTGAGAAGAGGAGTGGGAGGACCAGGAGGGGGCAGTGCTCAGGGCAGGACCTCCAGCCTGTGAGAAAAGGGACAACTGCAGGAAAGATGCAGGTGACCAGCATCAACACCTGGAGGAAAGGCACCCATGCTTCCTCTTGCAAAGCCTCAGTTTCCCCTATTGTCACATTAGGGAAAGACCCATGAAGAGGGGAATTTTTTTCTTTTTCTTTTCTTCTTCTTCTTATTTTTTTGTTGAGACAGGGTCTTGCTGCATTATGCAGCCTAAGCTGGCCTAAAACTGACTATGTAGTCCAGGCTGACCTTGAACTCTAGGCAATCCTCTTGTCTTAGACTCTTGAGTGCTGGAATTACTGGTGTATGCCACCATGCTTGGCTGAAAGAGGATGGTTCCAAACAGGGCCTGAATATCCCATCGGTAAAGACCCAAGATGGGGCAGAGTAGCTACTACTATTGTCATTGCTATCTTTTTGTTTGTTTGCTTGTTTTTTTGAGATGGGGTCTCACTGTAGCCCAAACTGACCTGGAATTCACTCTATAGTCCCAGGCTGGCCTTGAACTCACAGCAAATCTTCCTACCTCTGCCTCCCAAGTGCTGGGATTAAAGGTGGCTGCCACCATGCCTGGCTACTATTTTTTTAAGATTTTTTAAATTTTTTTTAATTTTTATTTATTTGAGAGCAACAGACAGAGAAAGAGGGAGAAAGAGAGAGAGAGAGAGAGAATGGGCACGCCAGGGCCTCCAGCCACTGCAAACGAATTCCAGATGCATGCACCCCCTTGTGCATCTGGCTAACGTGGGTCCTGGGGAATCAAGCCTCGAACTGGAGTCTTTAGGCTTTACAGGCAAGCACTTAACCACTAAGCCATCTTTCCAGCTCAACCCAAGATTTTATTTTTATTTATTTATTTATAAGAGACAGAGAGAGGGAGAATGGGTGCACCAGGGCCACTAACCACTGCAAATAACATCCAGATGCATGTGCCACCATGTGCATCTGGCTTACATAGGACCCGGAGAATCAAACCAGGGTCGTTAGGCTTCACAGACATGAGCCTTAGCCACTAAGCCATCTCTCCAGGCCCCTGGTTATATTTTTTAAAATATTTTTATTTATTTACTTGAGACAGAGGGATAGAAAGAGGCAGCAAGAGGAGAAAGAAAGAATGGACACATCAGGGCCTCCCAGCCACTGCAAACTTCAGAAGCATGTGCCACCTTGTGCATCTGGCTTATGTGGGTCCTGGGGAATGGAACCTGGGTCCTTTGGCTTGGCAGGCAAGTGCCTTAAGTGCTAAGCCATATCTCCAAGCCCTACTATCATTTTTAAAAATATACTTATGTGGAGAAAATAAAAAAATATATATACTTATGTGTGTGTATGAGCATGTGTGCTACTGTGCACATGTGTAGGTCAGGAAAAGAGTTGTCTGTACCCACCTTCGAGATAGGGTCTGTGTGGCAGCAGATGAGTCCGGCCTATGAGCCATGGGTTAGGGAAATTCAACCATGGCCCGCATATTTTGCAAGCAAGCTCCTTTAATCTCCTAACTATCTCCTCCTCAGCCCTCAGCCCCATGTCATTACTCTCTCTCTCTCTCTCTCTCTCTCTCTCTCTCTCTCTCTCTCTTTCTTTAAGTTTTAGTGAATCTATTTCCTTACTATCATTATTTTGTTTGGACCATAACTGTTTCGCACCAAAGCTGACATTCAGCTGAGGAGCCATATCCACCCACATCAGTCAGGAACTATGGAGCCAGATATTGGCACAGAAGGAGGGAAGATCCCGCAAGGTTGGACTGTCAGGAAGAAGTTCCCACGGAAGTAGCTGGGGGCTGCCCCTCCAGAGAGAGGGAGTTCCAGGGGTAGGCTGGCTAACTTGAGCCCTAGAAACAGAAGGCTGCCTTGCAGGCCTGGAGGGAGGGCAGAGAGCTGCTGGTGTGAGGAGCAGAGCCCATATGGGGAGGAGGGAGGAAGTTCCAGAGGGCCTGCCTTGTCTGGGAAATGAATGCAGTGGAGTCTAACTGCTCCTCTTAGGGTCGAGACTAATTCCCACCTGCTCAGCATCCCAGCCCAAACACCCACGATCCACAGGGGTTACTGACATCCACTCCCAGCTAGTCTCCCTACCCGGGTTCGGAGAAATCCGGCGGCTGCTCTCTCTCTTCTCTTTATTTATTCCCTCCCCCCCCCCCTTTTCAGGAGACGATAATTATTCAGATCATCGCAGTGATTTACTCCGCAATCAGAGCCGCTCGATGCCATGGCCGCGGAGCCGAGACAGACGAGCCTCGAGCCTGGCTCAGGAGGACAGGGCCGGGGAAGAGGGGGCCTCGGCCCCCTCCCTCCTTGCGCACCGCCCGGCCTTTGTTCTCTTTCTGGTCCGCCCCCGCGCTGCTAGCCGGCAGTGGAGGCGTCCACGCGCGCTGACACGACCGGCCGCCAGCCCCGGGCCTCGGGTTCATCGTGCTCCCCGCACAGGGCCGTGTGGGGGGGCTCGTGGGCTCGCTCTCGGCCGAGCATGGTGGACTTGCGTGTGCATTCTTGGGTGTAGGGAAGGGAGGTGGTGGTGGAGGGATATGCCAGTGCAAGCCCGCAGGCAGGTGTGGGAGTGGGTGGTGGGCACCTATGTAGCGGAGGCCTCGGGTCCGGCTGTCTCTGCAATCAGACTCAGAAGTGCAGGGGCAGGTACCCAGATGCAAGTGTTTCAGGCACCATTACGGGGAGGACACAAGGACGGGGAGGGGAAGGGGCTCCTGTGCTGAAGCGGTCTGAGGCTCCCATGGACTAGGGCAGGGCGAGATTCTGGTTTGTTCTCTCTGACCTCATGTGCTTGGGCAGGGAGGGCCTGGGGGTGGGGGTGATCAGCTCAGACCCAAATGCGAAGTTCCCCTGGGTCAGTGCCGGGGCGCAGGAGTCACGTGGACAGAAGGACGGCCGTGCTCTCCAGCGCACGTCCACGTGTCCGCAGCCCTTCGCCTCCTGCCGCGGGCGGTCGCGGTGACGGTGACCTCATTACCGCCTCCGCGCAGGCCCCTGGAAATCCCTGCGCCTCGGCGACGGGCTGCTGGAAACCATGGGAGCGGCCTGCGCTTCCTGATCAATCGCTTAACATTCAGGGTCGGCTCGCGGGTGCGCCGGGGAGGGCTGCCTGCCAGCCCCGCGCCGCCTCCCTCCGCGCCCCTCCTTGCTTCGGGGTGGTGGTGGGGAGCCGCGATGCTGTCGTATTGGAAAACATCCCCGCGCTGGCTGGGGGGCCCGGTGGGGCCAGCGCTGGAAGCCGTTCCACTCGAGCAGATGGCTGTGAAACTTTGGCGGAGAGATAAATTGGGTCTGACGGCGTGAGGCCGGCTCACAGATGGGCGGGATTCTCACGCCGGCCCCCACGTCCGGCCGGGCCGCGGGCAAGGGCCTGCGCGGCCCAGAGCCCCCTTCGGGCCACCCGCCCGGCCAGCACAAGGGCTCCAGGAGGCCTCTCGTCCGCCAACAGCCTCTCTATGCCGGGGGCACCCACCGTCACATTCCTTCCCTCCCCAGATGTCCCCAGAGAGGAGCCCAGAGGGAAGGGCAGCCCCCCACCCCAGCTCCCGCCCAGTCACCTCCGCCAAGCTGGCAGCTGGGCTTTCCCCCTCCCCTGCCATCCGCAGAGGCCTGAAGCGTGAAGGTTAACAGCTGGGGGGGAGGCTGCGTGTCTCTCTCTCTCTCTCTCTCTCTCTCTCCTCTCTCTCTCCCCCTATCTCCTGCAGCCCCTCCCACCTGCCAGCCCTGGGGATGTCGTAAACAGGGCTGTGAGGTGTGTGTGAGGAGGGGGGGTGAATAGGGGAAAGAGAAGAGAGAGCCCGACAGACACAAAGAGAAAGCTAAAATGTGCAAGAGGCGAGGAGAGACCTAAGCAAGAGACCCAGGGACAGAGACAGGCAGAGAAAAGAAATGGAGATGGATAAGGACACGCCGAGACACCTGCGGAGAGAGAAGGGAGGGCATTACCTCCGAGCCAGGCAGGAGACACACAATGCACATGGAAGGAAGGGGAAAGGTGGGGCGAGGGGGGCGGAAAACTAGCCGGCAGGCGGCCATGCAGGCAGGCTGTGACGCCCTCGAGGTTCGAGCGGGCCGTGGAGGGCGAGGACGACCCCGGACTGACTATCCCTAAGCCCCTCAGCGAGGGAAGCATCACTGCCCCAGCCGTGGCCTAGATCCCTGTGCCATTTCCCGGCCTCGGTTTCCCCCGGAGCGCAGGGGGAGAGGGAGAGTGGGCGGCGGAGGACTGCGTGGCCATCGCTTTGCTGCAGAGCCGGCCCTGTCACGCTGCCTCCCCCGCGCATCAGTCCAGTGGGCAGATATCGATCCCGCCAAGCCAAGCTCGATACCCGCGGCCTGCAGCCTGCTCAGAGGCAATCCTACAAAGAAAGGAGGGCTCGGTAGCCAGGCCTCCCCCACGGAGATTTTGCACCAGAAATAAAATCTTAAAAAAATGTAAAAACTCCCAGGACCAGAGTCAGAGGGAAGCACTCGCTCCTCCACCTCTGGTCCCTGTGCAGCCCCAGTAGGTGAGCTAGGTAGCCTGCGGCTGGGGGATAGCCCAAGTGACTCCTCCCCAGCCCCTCCCCGCCCGGTCTCCTGCTGGATTCTCGGAGTCATAGGGAAAAATCTTAGTTGAGTAGATGAAGTTGAAGTTTTGTAAAGGGCGTGAAAGAGACAGCCAATCAGCAGGCCGTTATTTACATGGGCTCTCTGATTGGTTCTCATGGTGCCTCTTTAGATTGTTACTTTGAAATCTTAAAACTCAAAGTCCCACCCTAGAAGGAGGAAGGAGGCTCTGACACACACCTCCAGGTTTCATGCATGGCTCCCCCAGGCCAAGTTCTGAGGGGAGACAGACATGGGGGGAGATAGCCCCTCCCACAGGACACAAATGACTAACTTGAGATCAAGAACAGAGGTGCAAATGGCCTGAACCCCGG
This sequence comes from Dipus sagitta, assembly GCA_036346955.1. Classification (NCBI taxonomy): domain Eukaryota; kingdom Metazoa; phylum Chordata; class Mammalia; order Rodentia; family Dipodidae; genus Dipus; species Dipus sagitta. The sequence continues at coordinate 48,679,061 of CM070782.1, forward strand.
AGGTAGGTTGCACCCAGCACTCTAATGTGCTCACTTCCTGATGCCCAGGTGTGTGTGGGGTGGGGGGAAGGGGGACTCATTTTAGGTTGGGAAGAAGGGCTTGGTCCTGTCAAAAGCCATGCAGTGGCATAGAGGGTTTGATCCAATGCCTTGGGCCGGGGGTAGTGAACCCCTTGTCTGCTGCAGAAACACTGCAAGCCTGCAAACAACGCCGCTTCAAAAGTAGGCCCCCCGTTGTTCCCTAGCTGGACCTGAAGATCATGTTTCCCCTGCCACATGGGCGGGCACACATCAACCCCCCGGGGCCCAGTGAAAGGCTGAATGGGTTTGTCAGGCCACCCTGAGAAGCCTCCCTCTGCCCCCACCCCAGTGCACCGTTGAGGCTTCAGCAGGCAGTGAGTCAGAGACGTCCATATTGGCAGCTGTGAGAGGAGAGCCAGTTTTTGTCAGGAGGCCTCCCACCAGGATCCCCCTCCCCCGGGGAGTTAGCCCTCCCCATCCATGATGGGAAAGAGAGTCCGTGAGGGTCGCTCTTCCCAGCTTCCTGACCCACACCCCTCCCCAGACAACTAGGTTAGATGACTCAGCACTGGGGGTGAGGTCTGTCAAGGGTAATGGAAGCTGAGGCTGAAGAGAAAGCCCTCCACTTTCTGCCAGGGAGGTAAGAAAAGTCACTCTGGTGGGGTTCTTAGTCCCACCTCAGTTCTTTCCCAGTGACAGAGCCTGGAGACCCTGCTTCACCAGAGCCTGACAACGTATGTGAAGAAGAGACTTTGCCTGTGTTTGTATGCGTACCCCTGTGATACACCCATGTTGGGGCCTGGGTTGCGCTGGTAAACACGCTTGTTTGTGTAGACTCATGGATCCCATAGCCAATGTCCAAACAATCTAAGAGATCCCACCACCTGCCACCCACCAGAGCTCAGCCTGCTAATGACGCTATCTACTGTGACTCTGGGCACAGCTCACACATCTCGGGGCCCAGGCAAGGCTGTGCCCTTTTGAACCTACCATTCTCAGTAGAAGCAGCAGCAGAGAAATCCTAGAGGCAGTGGATGGGTCCCAGAGGGACCTGGGAGGGCCTTCTCAGAGGCCCAGCTGGTTCAGCCTGTGGTCTGGGAGCTGAGTGGGGCAGGGACAAGATTGCCAAATCCCACGGTTCTCACGAATTCACATAATCCCATCTCTCCTCCTCCCTCCCTGCCCAACTCATAAATAGCAGGGAGGCTGGAGTGAGAAGCTATGTGAGCATGCCTATGTGTGTACGTGTGTGTGTGTGTGTGTGTGTGTGTGTGTGTGTGTGCACATGGGGTGGGTGTAAGAGCCTTCCCTTCACCCCACTGCCACCGTGGCACTCTAAGAAGCTGAGATAATCTCTGGCCATCTGTCTTGTGTTGCTAACCGGCTCAGCCGGACAGCTGCCCAGGCCACAGCTCTGTAGGCAGTCTGGTGCAGGGGAGTGGGGAGCAGTGAGGGAACTAGCTAGCTCCAAAGATCAGGCACAAGGATACTCTGTACTGTCAATCCAGAATCAGAAGGGAAGGAAAGGGCTGGAGGGATGGCTTAGCGGTTAAGGCACTTGCCTGCAAAGCCAAAGGACCCAGGTTTGAATCCCCAGCACCCACGTAAGCCAGATGTAGACCCACAAGGTGGCACATGCATCTGGAGTTTGTTTGCAGCAGCTGGAGGCCCTGCAGGGCCCATATTCTCCCTCTATCTCTCTCTTCTCTCTGCCACTTTCTCTCTCTCAAATAAATTTAAAAAAATATTTTAAAAATATTTATAAAAAAAATAGGGAAGAAAAGTCAGAGACAGGTCCAGCTGCACTTCCCCCATTCTTTTTTTAAATATTATTTATTTATTTATTTGAGAGAGAGAAGCCAGGTGTGGTGGCGCATGCCTTTAATCCTAGCACTTGGGAAGCAGAGGTAGGAGAAACGCTGTGAGTTCAAGGCCACCCTGAGACTACATAATGAATTCCAGGTCACCCTGGACTAGAGCCAGACCCTACCTTGAAAAAATATATATATATGAGGGGAGGGACAGATAGAGAGAAAATGGGCATGCCAGGGCCTCCAGCCGCTGCAAATGAACTCTTGTGCATCTGGTTTATGTGGGTCCTGGGGAATAGAACCTGGGTCCTTTGGCTTTGCCAGCAAGCGCCTTAACTGCTAAGCCATCTCTCTACCCCCCCACACCCGTTCTTGTTTCGTTCTTTCTTTTTTTGTTTTTTGCTCCTACACATTTTCAGAATTTATGTTGCCACACACCCTCCTTACATGCATGTACACACATCCTTCTGTTAGGAAGGATTCAGTGGGACATCAGGGCTGCTAAGCCAAGCAAGCAGGCAGGAGTCCTCTCCCTCCCCCCCCACCGACTCTGGGCAGGCTAGCAGGCTCACTGCATACTTAGCACATACTTAGACTCCAGGTATAGGGTCATTATTCTGGGGAGCAAACTGAAAGAAGTGACTTGGCCCAAGTCATTCCAATGAGGACAGAGCTGGTCTTGCCCTCGGCCTCTAGCAGCAGCAGCTCTGCCTCTGTAAACCTCCTCCATAATAAAGTCTCACCTCGCCCCCCCCCCCAACCTGTGGCTTTGCCCTTCCTCAGGCTCTCAGACTCCGCAGTGTGACCCAATGTAGTCAGAGATGTGAGAATCACGGACTCCCACTTGCCCCCAGTCGTCTTCCTCCTCTCTGCATGAACAGCACACTTCCTCACACACGGACACTAATGTGGCCATGAAACAAGTACTCACAAATGCACATAAACACATGTGATTGTATACACAGTCCCTATAAATGTGTACTTTCATTGATACAAACACAAACTCAGCCTACCACGGCCTCACACTCACACCAAACAGAGTCCAGATCCCAATCTGCACACATTCAGGCTCCCAATTTCTAAACCTGTCCCCCTCACTCAGCAACTCTTATCATTCCACACCCACAGCAGAACCTGCAGGCAGAGCCCGGGTGTAAGGAGATGTGAGGTCCCGCAGGTAAGACCTTCCCACCTGTGGAAAATCCCTGCCCCAGCTGCTTAAGGTCTTGGGAAGCTGCCACATGGAGCCAGACCCTAGAGAACAGACCCCACCTTTTGCCCTCAGGGCCTTAGCATTCTCAGGACCAGGAAAAGAAAAGGGGGGAAAACTTTTTCTGAGGGGTTCATTGGACAGGAAATGAGACACACTGGAAGTGGTCTGAGCCCCATGGAGCCACGGACCCCCAGACGCTGACCATGACCCAGCCCAGCCACTGCACATCCTTCTCCTCACTACATCCAGAAGCAAACAACCAGGCCTGTGTTCTCCTGAAATATAAAGGGCCCACTCCAGCCTGGCTCTACATATGAGGAGGCCCCACGCTTCAGATACACCCTCACACAGTGTAGTCCATTCCCAGCCATGCTTGCTTACACACATTCACACGATTGTCACTCTCACGCTCACACACATGCACTGATACTTTCACGAGTCATACAAACACATTCACACAAGTCACCCATAGTCATTCAGCCATGTTTCACCTACCTAGCCACACTGGCAGTCACACTTTTGCACACTCAGGCACACCGTCACAGTCGCACACACTCACTGTCAATCCTTCGCACCCAGCTGTGCTCCCACACTCCCACCCTCCCATCCCATCGCAGCCATGGCCCCATCTGGTCAGGAGGCTTTGCAGGGGTTCCGAGGTCAGCAGCTCCCCGGCAGAGGCTGCGAGGCCTGTGCTGACAGCCTGGCGTGCATGGGGAAGAGAAGCACTGCCATGGAGGCCTGGAGGCTCCTGAATAATTCAGGGCAGTAGCGGCTGAGGTGGCAGCGGCCTGTCAGCTGAAGGGAAAGGTTGGTGGCTGGATTGTTCTGGGAAGATCACTCTCAGTGCTGTGAGGGAAGTGTGTCTAGTTTGAAGGCTCATGGAACTCCCAGAGGACCTCCCACACATGCCTTCTCTTTCCATCCTCATCAGAGCTGACACCACACTTACCCTGGTCTGGTTGACACAGAGTAAACTGAGGCTCAAGGTTGCCTCCAGGCTCCCATCTCCACCCTTCTTTGCTCCTACACATCACCAGAGAGGCTCCTTTGGTGCTGTGTCCACATGAAGATGAGACCCTGGAGTTTGCTACTGGGGCCCAAATGCAAGCAGTGTCCTGGTTCAGCACCTGTACTTAGTAGGGTCTCCGATGCTGCCTGCTGAGTGGAGTGAAGGCATCTTTTTGTTTTGTTTTGTTTTTGTTTTTTGTTTTTTGAGGGAGGGTCTCACTGTAGCCCAGGCTGACCTGGAATTCACTATGTAGTCTCAGGTGACCTTGAACTCATGGTGATCCTCCTACCTCTGCCTCCCGAGTGCTGGGACTAAAGGCATGCGCCACAACCGGCTGGCATCTTTATTAAAAAAATATATATTATATATAATATTATTTATTTATTTCAGAGAGAGAGAATGGGTGCACCAGGGCCTCCAGCCACTATAAACAAACTCCAGATGCGTGCGCCCCTTGTGCATTTATCTTACCGGGGCTTGGGGAAGTAGAACCTGGACCAGCAAGGAGGCTTTGCAAGCAAGTACCTTTATATGCTAAGCTATTTCTGGGTTCAGGCCTCTTATCTCTCTGTTCTCCAGGTAGGCTCTCACTCTTGCTTAGGCTGACCTGGCACTCACTCTGTAGTCCCAGGCTGCCCTTGAACTCACGGTAATCCTCCTACCTCTGCCTCCCAAGTACTAGGATTAAAGGCATGCGCCACTATGCCCATCCCCTTGTGGTGGTTTGATTCAGGTGTCCCCCATAACCTTAGGTGTTCTGAATGCTAGGTTCCCAGCTGATGGAGATTTGGGAATTAACGCCTCTTAGAGGCAGTGTATTGTTGGGGGTGGGCTTATGGGTATTATAGCCAGTGTCCCCATGCCAGTGTTTGTTTGGCACACTCTTCTTTTCCTGTTGTCCGCCTGATGTTGGCCAGGAGCTGATGTCCAACCTTTGCTCATGCCATCGTTTTCCCCTGCCATTGTGGAGCTTCCCCTCAAGTCTGTAAGCTAAAATAAACCTTTTTTTCCCACAAGCTGCTTTGCTCTTGGTTGGGTATTTTCTGGCAGCAATGTGAACCTGACTGTAACACCCCTCCTATTTCTTTTAGAATTTACCAGACTCCTCTGAGCCTCAGTCTCCTCATCTGTAACCTGGGTGCAACTGCACTGACCTCATGGGGAATTGATAAGGCTGACTGGGAAGGCACACACGAGGCTGCTGGCATGTAATCTGGCCTGCAGGAAGGGCTCCTTGTTACAGCTAAAACTGTGATAGAGCTATTCTTGCCGCAAAGAGCCAGCCTTGAAGCAGTGGTCTGTCAACACACCCTCTCTCTGCCTGGGCATTCTCCCTAGTACGCCTCTTCTGTCTCCTCTTCAAGGCCCTGTGTACCAGCCACCTCCTCCAGGGCGACAGCTCGCAGTCTACCACCAAGTCCAGCCCTACCCCTTTAACCCAGCCACCCTCCCCGACACCCAGATGGCTAATTCCCTGTAGCTCTTCCAGCCTTCTGTGTCTTGTACACCGAGGTGGGCCCAGCCTAACCCAGCTCAGGGCTCTCTCCCAGTGAGTGTTCAAGCACTACCCACTGAACAACAGCCCTGTGCCCTGTCAGCACTGCAGTTAGGCTGCCACTGTGATTAAATTAAATCACTGAGGTCATGGGTCTGTTCTCTCTGCCAAAACAAAAAAATGCCCAACTGGTCGTGCCTGCATAAGCAAAAGATCAGAACATGGCTACTTCCCACAGAAGCCAAGCCTCAGGCTCCCAGCACGTCCCTGACCTGATGGATAAACCTGCCTGAGCTCAGGGGTACCAACAACTCGGAGGCAAGTGGAATGTGGCTCCACACCCCTGGGGAAAGGAAGCCGATCAGTCCCCAGAGCGCTGTGACTGGAGGAGATTATAGAACATCCTCCATATTTGATTCAAAATAAAAGCCACAGCAAACCACACACCCGAAACCTAGACATTGGCTGAAATTAAAATAGCTTCTTGCTATGTCTCCTGGTTTCAGTATTCTGAATAAGCTCGTGGAAGCTCAGGCAACTGATCTCTGTCTCTCTCTTACTTTGTTCTAGGCTCTCAGCACATGCCTGCTTTCCTTCCTGGAACAGACCCCAGCAGGTCTAGAGACCCCCTGATCCCACACACATGGGGCTGATTCCCTCCCCCCGAAAGTATTCACGTCTGTGCACCCCAGGGGATTCTTGGGGCCCTCAAGGAGGGGAGCAGACCAGGCTTGGCCCCCAGACACCCCTCGCTGCCACTGTTTCCCACAAGGTTTCCAGCACTCCAGGGCCCCTCCCTCTTCTGGGGAACCTTGCGCCTGGGCCCGTGCCTGCGGCGAGTCTCACCCCAGTATTATTTTAGTCGCAGACAGACACGAGGCAGATGGTGACAACATCCCTTCCCCGCTCCCCACTGACGAGAGAGCCGAGCCGTTGCCGCCCTGAAGCCTCAGGGTTCTTCTCCCTCAGGAATATTTCAGTCCCGACTCAGTGGCTAAATGTGGCTGCTCGTGTGAGACAAGCGCACATCTGCGCCACCTCCTCTCTGCCCCCTGCCCATCTCCGGGAGGAGGGCCCTGCCCACTTCCAGAGCTGGCCCAGCACCCTGCCGCCTTACTATGTGCCCTCCACCAGGCCATGAGCATTGCACCATTGGGAGGGGCAGCTATTGTGCCCACTTTACAGATGAGGAAACAAAGACTGAGAGAAAAGCAGGGATCCAAGAGGTCACTCAGCAGACCACTGCAGCGTCTCCTGAGCTAGCTTCCTCACCTCCATGCCCCTACCACCTTGATGCGCACCCAGGCGACTCACCTTCCCTCAGCGGGCTCCGGAGCTTACCGTAGCTGCTGTAGTCACTCTCTTACACCATCCTGGGGCAAAAGGCTGGCCCAGCCCTGTCTTCCTATCCCTTGACCCAGCTAGTGGGTCTTGGTTCAGCGGGCATGAGAGGACTGTAAATGTATCAAGGGCATGGTGGCTCACGCCTTTAATCCCAGCACTTAGGAGGCAGAGGTGGGAGGATCGCTGTGAGTTCAAGGCCACCCTGAGACTACATAGTGAATTGCAGGTCAGCCTGGGCAAGAGTGAGACCCTACCTTAAAAAAATAAAAATAAAAAAGCCTGGTGTGGCGGTGCACACCTTTAATCCCAGCATTTGGGAGGCACAGGTAGGAGGATTGCTGTGAGTTCAAGGTCACCCTGAGACCACATAGTGAATTCCAGGTCAGCCTGAGTGAAACCCTACCTGGAAGAAAAAAAAAAAAGGATGTATAGAATGTACATATACAAATATACACCACCCAACTGAAGCACAAATACAAGCATGTACCCAATTCAGTGTGCATGGCAAGGTACATGAGCTCACAAACATGTGTGGTACAGAACACGTCATGAGCCACGGTCATAAAGACATGCAGCACAGTCCACACTGACAGTCATACAGCATGCCTGTGAACATGTGAGGGGCACAGGCAGGCCCAGTGCGAGGAACACACATAGCAGGATGGGTGAGGCTTTGCAGAGAAGCTGGGGTTGTCTCTCCGCATCACACCTGGCCAGGAGCTGAGCCCCTGCAGCTAGGGGACAAGTTGCCATAGGAACACAGGGAGACCGGAAGAGCAGGAGGACAGGACTGGCTCAGGTCAGGATTGGCTCTGCAGCCCCCACTTTGATAGGACTAGGGCTTAGCTTTCAGGGCCCCAACAAGCAGATCTTTCGTGGATAGAACATTAAGAACTAGGGGCTAGCCGGGCATGGTGGCACACGCCTTTAATCCCAGCACTTGGGAGGCAGAGGTAGGAGGATCGCCATGAGTTCAAGGCCACCCTGAGACTACATAGTGAATTCCAGGTCACCCTGGACTAGTGTGAAACCCTACCTGGAAAAAAACAAAAAAGAAAAACCAAAACCGACATTGAAAAAAAACAATAAATAAATAATAAAAATAATAGCAGGAGGCTGGAGAGGTGGCTCAGTCGTTAAAGGAACTTGCTTGCAAAGCTTGATAGCATAGGTTTGATTCTTCAGTACCCAAGTAAAGCTAGATCACAAAGTGGCGCCTGCATGGAGTTTATTGGTAGTGGCAAGAAGACCTGGTACGTCCATTCCCTCTCTCTTCTCTATTCTTGAAAATAAATTTTAAAAAATATTTTTAAAAATAATAGCAGGTTGCCAGACGTGGTGGCACACGCCTTTAATCCCAGCACTCTGAAGGCAAACGTAGGAGGATTACCATGAGTTTGAGGCCACCCTGAGACTGCATAGTGAATTCCAGGTCAGCCTGGGCTAGAGCGAGACCCTACCTAGAAAACCCCCCCCAAAAAAAGAAAAGAAAAACATATTTTTTAAAAATTTGGGCTGGAGAGATGGCTTGTGGGTTAAGGTGCTTTCCTGCAAAGCCAAAGGACCCAGGTTCAATTCCCCAGGACCCACAAAAGCCAAGTACACAATGTGGCAAATATGTCTGGAGTTTGTTTGCAGTGCCTAAAGGCCCTGGCATATCCATTCTCTCTCTCTCTCAAATAAATGAAATAAAATAAATATTTTATTTATTTGTAAGCACAGAGAGATAGAAGAGAGACAGAGAATGGGCACGCCAGAGCCTCCAGCCACATGTGCATCTGGCTTTACATGGGTTCTGGGGAATCGAACCCAGGTTGTTCGGCTTTGTAGGCAAGCACCTTAACCACTGGGCTATCTCTCCAGCCTCAAACTTAGTTTTTTAAGCCGGGCATGATGGTGCATACCTTTAATCCCAGCACTCGGGAGGCAGAGGTAGGAGGATCACCATTAGTTTGAGGCCACCCTGAGACGAATTCCAGGTCAGCCTGTGCTAGAGTGAGACCCTATCTTGAAAAAAAATGGACACTAAAGATGTAGTACATCTACCCATTGAAATTGTATTCAGTGGTAAAGAAAAATGAAATTATGAAATTTGCAGGGAAATGGATGGATCTGGAAAGGATTATACTAAGTGAGGTAACTAAGGCCCAGATAGCTAAATGTCGCATGTTCTCTCTTATATGTGGATCCTAGGTACAAATGTATAGACTTGTGTGTGATCTGGAACCAATAATCAGTAGCAGAGGCCCATAAGCTAGAAAAAGGCTATAAGGGAGGGAGGAGAGGGAAGGTCTTAAGAGGATGGTATTGTAAGCAGAAGAACAGATTACAGGGAGGGGAAAGGCCTAAGTGAGGTCAGGGAATGAGATTGTATAAAAGAAGGGTGGGGGGGAGGGTCAATCAAAATTCAAGATATTCTGAATAAGACATATGAGAATCTACTTTCTTAAATAATGGCACATCCAGAAGCCATAGATTGTTACTAGAAAATTTTCAATGCCTGTGATGGGATACCTTCCAGTGAGTCATTGGCCAGGGAGGCCCCTGTTGCCTCCAAAACATTACAGACTATTGCCAAGGCCCTTGGTTCCCCATGAGAAAGAGATGGTAAGACCCTATTGCTGAAGACTTCACATGCCTGAGAGGCAAAGTCGCTGAGAAGTCAAGTTGGTGCTGGGCAGAAAACCTTCTCCCTGTAGCCCAGCAAACTGAAAACTGGAAAAAGGCGCACTGCATGCAGTCTTATGGGAGACAGAAGTCATCAGCGGTGAAAACAGTGGACAATGGAAGCCTCAAGTTTGGCCAGACAGGCCAAATGACTGAATGAGTGCAATAGTGGCATGTCTGCTCTGGGGGAAACCAACTGCTCTCCAATTGGACTGAAGGCCCACTCTATGGGAGGGAATACATGCCTGGTACTGAAAACCTAATCAAAAGCCTGTGGCAGGGGAGGTCATGAGCCTTAGGGGTATAAAGCCTGCTCTTATCTGAATAAATGCATATATTACTCTCACCAAATTGCCCTGAAAGCACTACACTTAATGTTCATACTCATATATTAATGCTACTCTCACTTCCGGTTAGAGAAGCTTCTCTTTTCAGATGGCAATGACCACTGGGATGGCCCAAAAGGCAACATAGTGCTGAGAAGAAGGGATGGAGGAGTTTCCAGCACTGAAACATCTCACACCCTCCAAGGCTCAGGGTCCATTGTGGAAGAGGTGGTGGAAAGAATGTAAGAGCCAAAGGAAGGGTACCACTCTGTACATACAACTGTCCAGATAGAATTTGGCCTCGATATCCAAGACCTTGCAGTGCCTAGCAATACCCACACAAGACCCTCATAATAGGAGAAAAAGATGATGACATCAAATTAAAAGAGAGACTAATGGAGAGAGGGAGGGGATATGACAGAGAGCAGAGTTATGAAGGAGAAAGTGGGGGAGGAGAGGGGAGGGGAGGACAGGGAAATACCATGGTTTGTTGTCTGTAAGTGTGGAAGTTGTCAATTAAAAAATATATATATATATATAAACTTAGGGCTGGAGAGATGGCTTAGTGGTTAAGGCACTTGCCTGCAAAACCTAAGGACTCAGGTTCAACTCTCTAGTACCCACGTAAGCCAGATGCACATGGTGGCACATGTGTCTAGAGTTTGTTTGCAGCGGCTAGAGGCCCTGGTGTGCCCATTCTCTCCCTCCCCACCCCCTCTGAAATAAATAAACAAAAATAATTTAAGTTAGTTTTTCATATAAAAAATAAAAATAAAGTCAGGAACCTTTTTCCTAGTCCACATACACCAGCATGTCACCACTACCAATCTCCTCAATAGCCACCACTGCCCAGGTCACCCTCACACTAATGCATGGCATAGCAAACCGGGGAATGCTGTCCCTGTTACCACAATGCCAGCACCAAGGAAAAGAGAAGCTGAGTGTCAATGCAGAAGCCTGTGGTTCTGACCACGCTGCCAGGAACAGTCAAGAAGGGTAAAGCAGCCGGGCGTGGTGGCGCACGCCTTTAATCCCAGCACTTGAGAGACAGAGGTAGGAAGACCGCTGTGAGTTTGAGGCTACCCTGAGACTACAAGGTCAGCCTGGGCTAGAGTAAGTCTACCTGAGTGGTAGCTCATCAACCAACACAACTGTGAGACCCACCAGTTTGAGGGCCTGCTGGTGAAGGACCAGGGCTCTCTTCTATGGCCTACTTCTATCTCTCACCACAGCTCTGTGGTTCCCATTCCCCACAGGGTACCGCTTGAGAAGCCGCTTGTTTTCTGACCCCATTCTGTGTTTGTGTTGTTGCTTTGAGACATGGTCTCATTCTATAGTCCAGGCGGGCCTGGAGTTCACTATAAAGCTCAGGCTGGCCTCCTGCCTCAACCTTCCAAGTGCTGGGGGTATAGGCATGAGCCACTAAGCCCCGCTCTGTGTTTTGGGTTTCTTTTTGTTTTGTTTTGTTTCTTTCTAGGCCTTTGCCAATGCTGTTCCCTCCACCGATAATGCAGTCCCAGCTTCTACATTTTTCCATCCTGCCCATCCATCAAAATCAGTGCCACCTCTCCAGAGAAGCCTCCCCAGCTTCCACCAGGAAAAAAAAAAAACAAACTCCCAGTTGAGTACAAGAATGAGAAATGAGGACTCATATGGGGCCCTGCTGGACCTCAGTGAAATATGCAAGACATGGCCCATGACCACTAAGAAAGAGCAGAGGAGGCAGGCAGCTTTCCCCAGACAGGGTCCACCGACTCCTGAGAGTCCCCTAGACCTTTCCGGGGTAGGTGAGGTCAAGATTATGTTACTAATAATACCAAGGCATTTCCTGACTTACTCATTGTGTTGACATTTGCATTAATGGACAAAAACAACAGTGGGTTAAACTCTTGGTGTCTTACACAAATCAAGGCAATGACACTAAACTGTGCTAGGAATCAGTGTACTTGTCACACTCAAGAGCTTGTGTTATAAAAAAACAAAAGCTGGTGGGCATGGTGGTGCAGTCCTTTAACCCCAGCACTTGGGAAGCAGAGGTTGGAGGATTGCCATGAGTTTGAGGCCAGCCTGAGATTGCACGGAAACTACACAGTGAATTCCAGGTCAGCCTGGGCTAGAGGGAGGCCCTACCTCAAAGAAACACACACACACACACACACACACACACACACACACAAGCTAGTTTCACTTAGGAATGTCCCTATTGAAGTTAAGCAGTGAAATTAAGTCATTTTATTAAATCTTAACCCTATATGAGATGATGGGGGAATTCACAACAAACATTTCTATAACCTACTAGAAGTAGCATGCCAGCCCCAAGGAAAAAACCTGGGCCACTGCGACCTGAAGTTGCTGTTTTATTTGCTGACTTTGATGTTTTTTAACATATTTTCTTATTTATTTATTTATTTACTTGCAAGCAGAAAGAGAGAGAAGTGAGGGTGAAGAGACAGGTTAAGAGAAGGGCCCATTCCTGGCTTTATGTGGGTACTGGGGAATTGAACTGTGGTCATTAGGCCTTGTAGGCAAACACCTTAACCACTGAGCAATCTCTCCAACCTCTGTTGTTTGCTTTTTGAGGCAGGGTCTCATTCTAGCCTAGATAAACTCTTACCTCAGTCTCCCAAGTGCTCCTGAGGTGGGAGCCACCACACCAGCTGAAAATAGATTTTTTTGTGTGTGTGGGTGTGTGCTCATACATGAATATAGGCAGAGGCTTGCCTTGGTGAATGTGTAGAGGTCTGAGGACAACTTTCAGGTCAGTCCTTGCCTGTCCACCTTATTTTGAAGCAAGATTTCCTGCTCCAGCCCAGGCTTACCTGGAATTCACTATGTAGTCTCAGGCTGGCCTCAAACTCACTGCGATCCTCCTATTTCTGCCTCCTGAGTGCTAGGATTAAAGGTGTGTGCCACCATGCCTGGCTACTTTTAATATTTTTTCATTTATTTGAGAGAAAGAATGGGCATGCCAGAGCTTCTCACAACTGCAAACGAACTCCAGACACATGTGTCGCTTGGTACATCTGCTTTTATGGGGGTGCTGGGGGACAGAACTGGAACCAGCAGGCTTTGCAAGAAACTATTTTTAACCACTGAGCCATCTCTCTAGCCCTAAAGTTACTTTTTCTTTTTCTTCTTCTCCTTTTGTTTGAGGTAGGGTCTTGCTCTCTAGCCCAGGCTGATCTGGAATTCACTGTGTAGTCTCAGTGTGGTCTCGATCTCTAGGCGATCCTCCTACCTCTGCCTCCCAAGTGGTGGGATTAAAAGCATATGCCACCATGCCCAGCTTCTAAAGTTACTTTTCATAAAAATGTATTATTGAGGGTTGGATAGATGACTTAGCCGTTAAAGCGCTTACCTGCAAAGTCAAAGGACCCGGGTTCAACTCCCCAGTAACCATGTAAAGCCAAATACCAGATGCATAAGGTGTTTCATACATCTGGGGTTCCTTTGCAGGGGCTGGAGATCCTGGTGTGCCCATTCTCTCTCTCTCTCTCTCTCTCTCTCTCTCTCTCTCTCTCTGCCTCTTTCTCTCTCTCTCAAGTTAATAAATACTTTTGTTTTGTTTTGTTTTGTTTTTGAAGGTAGAGTCTCACTCCAGCCCAGGCTGACCTGAAATTCACTATGTAGTCTCAGGGTGGCCTTGAACTCACTGCAATCCTCCTACCTCTGCCTCCTGAGTGCTAGGATTAAAGGTATGGGCCACCACCCCTGGCAATAAATACATTTTTAAAAAATGTATTATCACGAGCTAGAGAGATGGTTTAGAGGTTAAGGCATTTGCCTGCAAAGCCAAAGGACCCAGGTTCAATTCTCCAGGACCCACATAAGCCAAATGTACAAGGTGGCACATGCATCTGACGTTTGTTTACAATGGCTGAAGGCCATGCCATGCCCATTTTCTCTCTCTCTCTCTCTCTCTCTCTCTCTCTCTCTGAAATAAAGTTAATAAAAAAATTTTTTTAGCCAGGCATGGTGGCGCACACCTTTAATCCCAGCACTCAGGAGGCAGAGGTAGGAGGATCACCATGAGTTCGAAGCCACCCTGTGACTACATAGTGAATTCCATCCAGATCAGCCTGAGCTAGACCCTACCTCTAAAAACAAAACAAAAAAAAATTTTTTTAATGTATTATCGAGGGCTGGAGAGATTGCTTAGTGGTTAAGGCACTTGTCAGCAAAGCCAAAAGACCCAGGTTTGATTCCCCAGTGCCCATATAAACCAGATGCACAAGGTGGTGGTGCATGCATCTGGAATTCGTTTGTAGTGGCTGGAGACCCTGGTGCTCCCATTCTCTCTATCTGCCTCTTTCTCTCTAAAATAAATAAAACACTTTAAAAAATGTATTATCACTAGGCATGGTGGCCCACGTTTTTAATCCCAGCACTTGGAAGGTAGAGGCAGGAGGATCGCCATGAGTTCGAGGCTACACTGAGACTACATAGTAAATTCCAGGTCAACCTGAGCTAGAGCAAAACTCTTACCTTGAAAAACAACAACAACAACAAAAATATATTATCAGGCTGGAGAGATGGTTTAGCAGTTGAAGTGCTTGCCGGCAAAGCTAAAGGACCCAGGTTCGAGTCCCCATTAACCATGTAAACCACACAAGGTGGTACATGCATCTGGAGTTCCTTTGCAGTGCCTAGAGGCCCTGGTATGCCCTCTCTCTCTTTCTCTCCCTCTCTCTCTCTGCCTCTCATAAATAAATAAATTAGTAAATAAATTAAATAAAAAATATTTGTAATGTATTATCTAGGGCTGGAGAGATGTCTCAGCAGTTAAGGAACTTGCCTGCAAAGCCTAATGACCGAAATTCAATTCCCCAGTGCCCATGGAAAGCCAGATGCACAAAGTGGCACATCTAGTCCCAAGCTGGCCTCAAACCCACAAGGATCTTCCTCTTAGCCCCCTGAGTGCTGGGATTAAAGGTGTGTGCCACCACATCTGGCAAGCTTACTTTAAAAAATTATTTATTTATTTGAGCAAGAGAGACAGAAAGAGGCAGACAAAGAGAGATAGTGTGAGTTATGGGTATGCCAGGGCCTCCTGCCACTGCAAACGAACTCTAGATGCATGTGCCCCCTTGTGCATCTGGCTTTATGTGGGTACTGGGCAATCAAACTTGGACTGTCAGGTTTTGCAAACAAACCACTGAGCCATCTCTCCAGCCCTGTTATTACTTTTTTAAAAACACTTTTTTTTTTTTTTTTTTTTTTGGTTTTTTGAGGTAGGGTCTCACTGTAGCCCAGGCTGACCTGGAATTCACTATGGAGTTTCAGGGTGGCCTCGAACTCATGGCAATCCTCCTACCTCTGCCTCCCAAGTGCTGGGATTAAAGGCATGCGCCACCACACCCAGCTTAAAAATACTTTTTATTTTTCTTTTATTTATTTATTTGAGAGAGAGAGGATGGGTGCACCAGGGCTTCCAGCCACTGCAAACAAGCTCCAGACTCACGCACCACCTTGTGCAACTGGCTTACATGGGACTAGGGAATCGAGCCTAGGTCCTTAGGCTTCAGAGGCAAGTACCTTAACTGCTAAGCCATCTCTCCAGCCCCCTATTGTTACTTTTCTTTCCCTTCAAGATAGGGTCTCACACTAGTCCACACTGACCTAGAGAATTCACTATGTAGTCTCAGGCTGGCCTCGAACTCATAGTGATCCTCCTACCTCTGCCTCCCAACTGCTAGGATTAAAGGCATGCACCACCATGCCTGGCTATAAGGTTAGCTTTTTGTTTTGTTTTGTTTTGTTTTGTTTTCAAGGTAGTGTCTCTCAATCCAGGCTGACCTGGACTATGCAGTCTCAGGCTGGTCTTGAACTCCTGGCAATCCTCCTACCTCTGCCTCCCAAGTAGTGGGATTAAAGGTGTGAGCCACTGTGCCAGGCTTCTATTGTTACTTTTATTTATTTGTTTGTTTGTTTTAAATAGCTTTTATTATTTTATTTATTTGAGAGAGAGAGAGAGGGGGGCAGAAAGAGAGAATGGGCACACCAGGGCCTTCAGCCACTGCAAATGAACTCCAAACACATGTGCCACCTTGTGCATCTGGCTTATGTGGGTCCTGAGGAATCAAACCTGGGTCCTTTGGCTTCACAGGCAAACGCCTTAACTGCTAAGTCATTCCTCCAGTCCTATTTATTTATTTTTGATTTATTTTTTACTTTTGAGGTAGGGTCTCACTGTAGCCCAAGGCTGACCTGGAATTCACACTGTATTCTCAGGGTGGCCACCAACTTTCTGTGATTTTCCCACCTCAGCCTCCCCAGTGCTGCAATTAAAGGTGTGTGCCACTAAGCCTGGCTTTATTGTTACTTTTTTTTTTTAATTTTATTTATTTATTTGAGAGAATGAGAGAGGGAAAGAGGCAGCCAAAGAGAGAGAATGGGCATGTCAGGGCCTCCAGCCACTGCAAACGAACTCCAGACACATGCGCCACCTTGTGCATCTGGCTTATGTGGGTCCTGGAGAGTTGAACTGGGATCCTTCCACTTTGCAGGCAAACGCCTTAACCGCTAAGCCATCTCTCCAGTCCCTTATTTATTTATTTATTTTGGTTTTTCAAAGTAGGGTTTGGCTCTAGCCTAGGCTGACCTGGAATTTGCTATGTAGTCTCAGGGTGGCCTCAAATTCACACCAATCTTCCTACCTCTGCCTCCCAAGAGCTGGGGTTAAAGGCTTGTCCCACCACGCTTTTGTTTCTGTTGTTCTTTTTGTTTTATTGTTACTTTTAAATGAACAAATAAATGTTGTTAACTTTTTCTGTTTTACTGTCTTATGTATATGTGGGTGTGCATGTGTATGCATGTGTGTGTTGTGCATTCTGGGGATCAAACCTAGGGCCTTTACTTGCTCAGCACAGGCCCTGCCACTGAGCTAGCTACACCTGTACTCCCACAGGGCAAATCCTGATGGGTGGGACCCATGCTAACAAAGATCATCAGGGGTCCTCAGTAATTATTAAGCATGTCCTAAGGTGGGGGAAAAAATGTTGACAGCTGCTGGTGTTTCCACAGAAGGAAAGATAAGGTGTAGACATGGAGAAAGCATGGGTCAGCAGAGGTCAGCAGTGACCAGAAGGATCTATCAAGAGTGGGTTCCTATAAAGAGGTCTCCAGGGCCTTAAAGCCTGGGTGGGAGGGTATGGAGAGACGGGACCTTTGATTTCATGGTGAGAGCTCTGGCAGAGGCTTCTGGGAGTCTTCAACTTCCCTCTGCTGCCCCTGTAAGGACGGAGGAAAGACCCCAAACACGTGCCAGACTTCCCCCACACGTGGAGCTAGGAACTAAGACCAGCCATGGAGTTCCTGCTGTCCCCAGAGGGCCTTCATCCTCCCCACCCCATCCATGAGAAGGATTTGGGCCTTAAAATTATCATCACCACAGCGTGTAGCAGACAATACAGAGGGGACATTATGCACTGAGAAAGAGGCCTCGTTGTTGGTGCAGTCCAGACAGCAGCGCTCTGTTCGAAGCAAGCTGGGGGCTGTTCACGTGCTTGAGCCCAGACCCCTCATACCCCAAATCACGTCCTCACCCAAATGCACATGTACAAGCTCTCTCTGGGATATGTCTGGGGCTCAGGCTGTGGCACACAGGAGCTCTGTGAAATGCCAAGTCCCACCCTGCCCTACCTGCCTGAATGCTGTGGTACAAGTCTCCTCACCTGCTGCACCCCAGTGGAAGAGCAAGGGACACAAGGCAGCCACACTGGGGACACTGAGGGCAAAGCCCTGCCCGCCCCACCCTGCTCTGCCTGGCTGGGATCACAGGGCTGTGAAACCAGCAGCCGCCAAGGCTGGGCCAGACGTGCCTGGATGCGAGGAGGGACACAAAGGCCGCGTTGTTGCTCTGCCAAACACTCCCAGCTCTGGCGTGGGAGGGAGGGACCTGAGCAACTGTCGCCCCTATCCCTAGCTCCTGGACTGGCCCTGGAGCAAGTCTGGACTTTAACCTCTTAGGCCAGACACCGTTTGCGCTAGAGGGCTAGGAGGGGGACACTCATGACCTGAGGAAACCTACCCAAAGAGGGCACCCAGGCAACTGATGCATGCGCCAAGCAAAGTGTGGCATTTCTCCTCTGAAGTACGGCTCTTCCCCACCCTCTTAACTTCCCTGCGCCTGGACTTCCCTCTCCTCCCCCTTGCCTACAGAACCTTTAGGATATTGTTCAGAGAGCACCTCCCATGGGAAGCCTGGCCCCCACCCCGGCTCCCTGCAGACAGGCAGTTCCTCCATACTGTGAGCTCCAGACAACGTCTGCCCAGCACGGGAGACATCTTTCTGCCACAGAATGGGTGTGCATATGTGGGACTCAGTCACATCTCAGGCAACAGCTTGACCAGCCCCAAAACCATGTCTCTGGATGGACAGGAGGGGGCAGACTTGGCAGACCAAGTCTCAGAGCAAGGCAGTCAACAGTCACCTCACCAGGGGAGCCTTCTCACCCACAGGCCTTTGTTCTCTGCCTGGGACGTTCTTTCCGGTCCATCTGCTTGACCAGTCCCACTTAGGCCAGTAGGAGCTGGTGTTATTACTATTTCTTCTTTTCTTGATTTTTTGTTTACGATGTAGGGTCTCACTATGTAGTACCAGGCTGGCCCTGAACTCACAACAATCCTCCTACCTCTGCCTCCCAAGTGTTGGGATTAAAGGCGTGCGCCACCACGCCCAGCTACTTTATTTCTTATTTAACACATACATAGCATTGACCTTATGCCTGGCACTGTTTTAATTTTTTTTGTTTATTTTTATTTATTTGAGAGCGACAGACAGACAGAGAGAGAAACAGGCAGATAGACACAGAATGGGCGCGCCAGGGCCTCCAGCCACTGCAAACGAACTCCAGATGCGTGTGCCACCTTGTGCATCTAGTTTACGTGGGTCCTGGGGAATTGAGCCACGATCTGGCGTCCTTAGGCTTCACAGGCAAGTGCTTAACCGCTAAGCCACCTCTCCAGCCCTGGCAGTTTTTTATTTTGTTTTGTTTTGTTTTGTTTTGTTTTGTTTTGTTTTGTTTGAGATAGGGTTTTTTTACTCTAGTCCAGGCCAACCTGGAATTCACTATGCAGTCTCAGGATGGCCTTGAACTCATGGCAATCCTCCTACCTCTGCCTCCCAAGTGCTGGGATTAAAGGCGTGCGCCACCACACCCGGCTTTATTTATTTATTTACTTATTTATTTATCGTGGGCTTTGTTGTTTTGCGGTGTTGGACCTTTCATATGCCAGGCAAGCCCTCTGTCACTGAGTCAGCCCAGCTCCCATCTCTTGGGGATGAAATCTTAGTTGCTGCCAAGGTAGATTTTGTTTCTGTTGTTGTTCCAGAGTGCTGGAGCCCTTCTTCTAGCACAGCACGTGGTCCATGGAGAATCTCAAAAAATAATGTCACCAGCAGGGCAAGGTGCCACCCGCCTTTAATCCCAGCACTCGGGAGGCAGAGGTAGGAGGATCACCGTGAGTTCGAGGCCACCCTGAGACTGCATAGTGAATTCCAGGTCAGCCTGGGCTAGAGTGAGACCCTACCTCGAAAAACCAAAACATAAAAAAAAGTAAATAAATAAAAAATAAAAGCATATTCTCAGGACAGGCTAGCTGCCCTGCCACACCCAAGGTTTCAATGACAGTTTCTGTTTTCTCTCTTGCATCTCATGAATCCCCCCATAAGCAATCCTCAGTTGTTTCTAAATAAAAAACAACATGTGGAATTACTGGTCTCCTCCTAATAAGACAGATATTCCGGGAAGCACAGCCATTTATCCCAGCCCGCAACTTCATCATGCCACTCAGTCAGGCCCCAGGCTGAGGCACACGTGGCTGCAGGTGACAGCTGGACTCCTACAGCAGCCTGCTCGGGGTCCCCAGCCTTCACATCCATGGGCTCCTCCTCAGGACATGCACTCTTTCCTGGCCCCAGAACCTCTCCCTGTTGTGGACAAATTTTCATAAAATGTGTTTCGTAGTAAAAGGGCTATTATCTTCTAGAAACTGACATCATCTTACCTGTCTCCTTCAGAGGGACCTATCTTTGCCAACCTCACTGGATATGGGATAATCTGCCCATATCACCGTTTCATGCTCTCCTGGCTCTCTTGACCATCTGGCATTGCCTACTCTATTACCAGTCTGTCAGTCTCCCAACCACAATGCTCCATGAGCATGTCTTACACACCATTTAAAAATATATATTTATGGGCTGGAGAGATGGCTTAGTGGTTAAGCATTTGCCTGTGAAGCGTAAGAACCCCGGTTCAAGGCTCGGTTCCCCAGGACCCACATTAGCCAGATGCACAAGGGGGTGCACACGTCTGGAGTTCGTTTGCAGTGGCTGGAGGCCCTGGTGCGCCCATTCTCTCTCTCTCTCTCTCTCTCTCTGCCTTTTTCTCGCTCTATCTGTTGCTCTCAAATAAATAAATGAAAATGAACAAAAATATATATATATATATGTATATATATATATAGTTAGTTAGTTATTTGAGAGAGATAGACAAACAGAGAGAGAGGGAATGGGCGCACTAGGGCCTCTAGCCACTGCAAACAAACCCCAGACACATGTGCCACCTTGTACATGGGTACTGGGGAATCGAACCTGGGTCCTTACACTTCACAGGCAAGCACCTTAACCACTAAGCCAGTTCTCCAGCCTCCTCTTAAACATCATTTTGTCCCCACCACATAGGACAGTGCCTGGCACACATCAGGTGTTTAATATATACTTGTAGAAAGAAGAAAGGAGTGACAAGAGAAAGAATAATCAGAAAAATCTAGGTTTCCTGTTTCCAACAAAGGTGGTACCTTGGTCTGGTTTTTTTTTTTTTTTTTTTTGACGGGGGGGGGGGGGGGGGGTTTCAAGGTAAGATCCCGCTCCAGCCCAGGCTGACATAGAATTCACTATATAGTCTCAGGGTGGCCTCGAATTTACCGTGATCCTCTACCTCTGCCTCTGGAGGGCTGGGATTAAAGACGAGCGCCACCACGCCTAGGTTTGGTTTATTTGAGACCGAATCTCGCTAGCCTGGAATTTACTATGTTATGTAGTCCAGGCTGGTGTCAAACTCAATCCTCCTGCCACGGCCTCTCCAGTGCTGGGATTACAGGCGTACAAAACAACACTCGGCCCCAGGAGGCACGTTTGAAGCCTTGGTCAGCCCCTCTACCAGAATAAGCAAGGCGTCTAGCCCCATGCTCCCTGCTCAGGGACCAGTGCCACTATGGCTGCCCTGCAGGATCCGATGGCTGCGGGCAGGTACTGCCACAGGCCTGCCTCCGGAGCCGTCCTCCTAACCCACAGCCGTCTCAGAGAGAAGGACATTAATTTCCTCGGCATAAACTGATTCTGATGAGGCAGTCTCCAGGAAGTCCTCAGGACTCTCAGGGAGCAGTGCAGGGAACAGCATGACTTACAAGGGCCTTGAGGCCCCAAACACCCAGCTGCCTCTGATGGCGCTGGACACCTCCAGCCACCCTAAATCAACTATGACAGAGCGACCTGGAGGGCTGCCCAGCCCTGCTCAGGCTGGGCTGGTGCCCCGGGCAGGCGCCTCCCAGGTCAGGGTGCGCAGGCTGCGCGGAAGCGGGTGACTTCATCCAGGCTGACTCACGCCAGACAGCCACTGCTGATGGACTGCAGGGGAAAGCAAGTGTCCTCTCCGGCGCGGGGATCCTCATTCCGCGCTGCACCACCAGAGGGTCCCCAAACCAGGCTGTACCCTGCCCTATCACTCAAGAATCCGCACACACTGTCTTGCAAATAGTCTAGGCTTTTTGTTTAAATAAATATATTGTATTTATTTATTTGAGAGAGAGAAAGAGGCAGAGAGGGAGAGAGAGAGAATGGGCGAGCCAGGGCCTCCCGCCACTGCAAATGAACTCCAGACGCATGCTCCCCCTTGTGCAGCTGGCTTACGTGGGTCCTAGAGAATCAAACCCGGATCCTTTGGCTCCACAGGCAAACACCTTAACGGCTAAGCCATCTCTCCAGCCCTAGGCTTTTTTTGTTTTGTTTTGTTTTGTTTTTCGAGGTAGGGTCTTATTCTGGCCCAGGCTGACCTGGGATTCACTATGTAGTCTCAGGGTGGCCTTGAACTCACAGCGATCTTCCTACCTCTGCCTCCCGAGTGCTGTGATTAAAGGCGTGCGCCACCATGCCGATCTCCTAGTCTAGTTTTTTGACTTGGCACTGTCCCAAAGGTGGGGGTCCCGGCCTAAATCCCCTCTAGGCAACCAGATGAAAGACTCTAGTCCCATAATCACTGAGACTGTGGCACCCTTGCTCTACCAACTGCCCAAAGGAAACATGCAAATCTGAATGATTTGAGAGGGTCTTGGAAAGGGCCACGTGGAAGGTAATGGGAACTGGATCCAGATACTATGCATCAGGGCTGAGCCCATCTAGTCCTGGCCTGCCTACCCTCAACTCTACCCTCTGCTATATATGTAGTGTCCTTAAGCTCTCCCTGTAGGCCTGTTCTCTTCCCTATTTCAGCCTGAGGTACTATTTTCCAGTATGGAACTCTCCTCTTTCACTCCATCTTCTTTGTTTTTGGTTTGCTTTTTTTTTTGTTGTTATTGTCAATTTGGAGACAGGACCTCAGGTATTCCAAGCTGGCCTTGAAGTTGCTTGGTAACACAGGATGACTTGGTTTTGTTTTTGTTTTTTTGAGGTAGGTTATCACTCTAGCCAAGGCTGACCTGGAACTCACTGTATAGTATTCTCAGGCTGGCCTCCGACTCACAGTGATCCTCCTACCTCTGCCTCCCGAGTGTTGGGATTAAAGGCGTGCGCCTACCATGCTTGGTTCCAAAGATGACTTTGAACTTCTGATCTTACATCTCCCCTCTAAGTCCTAAGAGTACAAATATGAGCCATCACACCTAGTTTATATGGTGCTCAGGATCAAACTCGGGACTTCCAGCCTGCTAGGCAAGCACTCTAGTAGCTGATGTACGATAGCCCCAGCCTGGTTTAGGTTTTTGAAACAGGATCTCCCTTTGTTGCTCAGTTTGGCTTCGAATTCCTAGAGTCAAACAATCCTCCTGCCTCCGCAGTAGCTTGGACAGGCACCACCACATCTAACTCATCATGTCTTGTTTGCCTGGCTAAGTCCTAGTGAGTCCTCAGTCCTGAGTTGAAATATCACTTCCTCCAATAAGCATTTCCCAGCTCCTCATTTTGTCATTAGCGGCTGTCTGCATTCTCTACCTTAGCATAATTACCTCACGGCTGCCTTCCAGACACTGGCTTTGTTCACCTGGCATCTCTGGGGTCTATTCCAGTGCCCAGCTCATGGCTGGTGCTCACTCATAAGGGCTTCACTGAACTAAATGCTTATGCCTCTTCGTGCTGGCTAACAGTGTCGGCCTGGAGCTCTTTGTTGAGAAAGCTTCTGGGGCTGCATAATATACAAGCAAGCACTCGTACAGGTCAGCTGCTAAGACGTCTTCTGCTGGTGGAAGCTGGATCTCTGGATCCACACCCTGCTCTCACCACCACCACCCCAAGTTCCCATCCCACTTCCCTTCGCCTACCCCATCCCAACCAGGAGAGAGGGTTTATATTCAACAATGCCCAGAAGACATTTGTCCCTGACAAAACGAATATTAACACAGAAACAGCAGACTGGAATCTGAGACCTCAATGCCTACCAAGTTGTTTTGAGAGTAGCACCAACTCGCTGTCTCAGTAGCCTCAGCTACAAAATGGGAATGACTCTCACCTTCAAAAGCACAAAACCAGGGCTGGAGAGATGGCTTAGCAGTTAAGGTACTTGCTGGGAAAGCCAAAGGACCCAGGCTCAATTCCCCAGTATTCATATAGCCAGCTGCACATGGTGGCACATGTGCCTGGAGTTTGCTTTCAGTGGCAAGAGGCCCTGGTTGCCCATTCTTTCTCTCTCAAATAAATTAAAAAAAATAAATTTAAGATTACAAAGGTTAGCTAGGCATAGTGGCATACATCTTTAATCCCAGCACTTGGGAAGCAGAGGTAGAAGGATCACTGTGAGTTCTAGGCCACCCTGAGACTCCATAGTGAATTCCAGGTTAGCCTGGGTTAGAATGAGACCCTACCTCAAAAAAACAAAACAATAACAAAAAAAAAAAAAAAAAAAAAGTACAAAGGTGGGGCTGGAGAAATGGCTTAGTGGTTAAGGTGCTTGTTTGTGAAGCCTAAGGACCCAAAAATCCCATAAGAAGGATGCACAAGGTGACACATGTGCACAAGGTGGCACACATGTCTGGAATTAGATTGCAGTGGCTAGAGGCCCTGGTGTGCCAATTCTCAATCTCTCTCTCTCTCCGATTAAAAAAAAAAAAAGCACAAAGGCAGGGAAAAAAAGCACGGATACAGGCTGGGCTTGGTGGCACATGCCTTTAATCCCAGCACTTGGGAGGCAGAGGTAGAAGGATCGCTGTGAAGTTGAGGCCACCTCACCTCGAGGCCACCGTGAGGCTACATTGTGAATTCCAGGTCAGCCTGAGCTACAGTGAGACCTTACCTAGGGGTTGGGGGGACAGAGAGTGGCGCAGGCCTTCAATCCCAGTACTCAGGAGGCAGAGGTATGAGACTCACTGTGAGTCTGAGGCCACCCTGGGACTTCAGTGTGAGTTCCAGGTCAACCTGGGCTGGAGTGAAACCCTACCTCAAAAAGAACCGCCCCCCCCCCCACACACACACGCTAGAACCAGGTTAGGGGAGATGGCTCAGCAGTTAAAGGCACTTGATTTGTAAAGCTTGCAACCTGGGTTCAATTCCCCAGTACCCACATAAAGCTAGACACACAATGGCATATATATCTGGAGTTTGTTTGCAATGTCAAGAAGCCCTGGCATGCCCATACACACTCACTCTGTCTAATAAATAAATAAACTATTTTTTTTTAAGCCAGGCATTGGGCGGCTGAAGAGATGGCTCAGCAGTTAAAGTGTTTGCTTACAAAGCCAAAGGATCCCCGTTCAACTCTCCAGGATCCACGTAAGCCAGATGCACAAGGGGGTGCATGCATGTGGAATTCATTTGCAATGGCTGGAGGCCCTGGCACACCCATTCTCTCTCTCTTTCTCGCTCTCAAATAAATAAAATATATTTAAAAATAAATTTTAAAAAAAGCCAGGCATGGTGGAACATGCTTTTAATCCCAGCATTTGGGAGGCAGAGGTAGGAGGATCACTGCAAGTTTGAGGCTAGCCTGAGACTACATAGTGAATTCAGCCTGGACTAGAGTGAGACCCAGGTTTAAGTCCCAGGATCCACGTAAGCCAAATCCACAAGGTAGCATATGCCTCTAGAGTTCATTTGCAGTGGCTGCAGGCCCTGGTGCTTCTCTCTCCCTCTCAAATAAAATGGAAAAAAAATGGGCTGGAGAGATGGCTTAGCAGTTAAGGTGCTTGCCTGCAAAGCCCAGGGACCCAGGTTCAATTCCTCATACCTCTACCTTCTGAGTACTGGGATTGAAGGCCTGTGCCACCATGCCCGACTCTATTTTTTTAATTAATTAATTTTTTTTTTTTTTTTTTTTTTTTTTTTTTTGGTTTTTCGAGGTAAGGCCTCACTCTAGCTCAGGCTGATCTGGAATTCACCATGTAGTCTCAGGGTGGCCTCATCCTCACAAAGCAAGATGCACAGGAGGTACATTCTCTTGCTAAGTACCTCTTTCTCTCAATCTCAAATAATTATTAATTAATTATATATATATATATATATGTATATATGTATATATATGGCGTGGTGGTGGCACGCCTTTAATCCCAGCACTCAGGAAGCAGAGGTAGGAGGATGGCCATGAGCTCAAGGTCACCCTGAGACTACATAGTGAATTCCAGATCAGCCTGGGCTAGAGTGAGACCCTACCTGGAAAAACTAAAAAAGAAAATCACAAAACAGGATCTGGAGAGATTACTCAGTGGTTAAAGGCGCTTGCTTGTAAAGCCTGTCAGCCCAGTTTCAATTCTCCAGCCACCCACAGCAAGCCAGACACAAAAAGTGGTGCATGTGTCTGGAGTTCCTTCAAACTCTGCCAAGCCCCCAAACACATACATACACACAAAATTTTTTTTTTTATTAATTTTATTTATTTTCACTTATTTATTTATTCAAGAGCAGCAGAAAGTGAGAGAGAGAATGGGCGCACCATGGCCCCAGCCACTGCAAAGGAACTCCAGATGCATGTGTCCCCTTGTGCATCTGGCTTATGTGGGTCCTGGGGAATCAAGCCTTGAACCGGGTCCTTATGTTTCACAAGCAAACACCTGACCGCTAAGCCATCTCTCCAGAGATATATATTTTTTAAATCATAAAACAAGCAAACAAAAGCCCAGGGTAGAAGCTTGCTTCACCTTGATGAAAGACACTCCTCAACCCCTGGCAGACACTTGGGGAAGGGCTCACAGGCTGGGGAAAGATAAAGAGGCAAATAGAGAAAGTGGGCGCCCAGGGCCTTCAGCCACTGCAAACGAATTCCAGATGCATGCGCCACCTCGTGCATCTGGCTTATGTGGGTCCTGGGGAATCGAGCCTTAGAACCAGGTTCTTTAGGCTTCACAGGCAAGCGCTTAACCACTAAGCCATCTCTCCAGCCCTGTTTTGGTTTTTTGAGGTAGGGGTTCACTCTAGTCCAGGCTGACCTGGAATTCATTCTTTATTCTCAGGGTGGCCTCGAACTTATGGCGATCCTCCTACCTCTGCCTCCCAAGTGCTGGGATTAATGGCATGCACCACCACACCCAGCTTTTTATGTTTTGTTTGGTTTGGTTTGGTTTTTTTTCAAGGTAGGGTGTCATTCTAGCTCAGGCTGACCTGGAATTCACTCTAGTCTCAGGGTAGCCTCGAACTCATGGCGAGCCTCCTACTTCTGCCTCCTGAGTGCTGGGATTAAAGGTGTATGCCACAAATTTCTTTTTTAAAAAAGATAATTTGTAGCTGGGCATGGTGGCGCATGCCTTTAATCCCAGCACTTGGGAGGCAGAGGTAGAAGGATCGCCGAGAGTTCGAGGCCACCCTGAGACTACATAGTTAATTCCAGGTCAGCCTGGACCAGAGTGAGACCCTACCTCAAAAAATAAAAAAATAAAAAGATAATTTATTGGGCTGGAGAGATGACTTAGCAGTTAAGTCCTTTGCCTTCAAAGCCAAAGGATCCCGGTTCAATTCTCTAGGGACCCACATAAGCCAGATGCACAAGGGGCACATGCAACTGGAGTTTGTTTGCAGTGGCTGGAGGTCCTGGCGTGCCCATTCTCTCTCACACACACTCTCTTTCTCTCTCTCTCTCGGCCCCTTTCTCTCTCAAATAAATAATATTTGAGAGAGAAAGGGGCCGAGAGAGAGAAAGAGAATAGGTACACCAGGACCTCCAGCCACTGCAAATGAACTCCAGACACATGTACCACCCTGTGCATCTGACTTACATGGGTCCTGGGGAATCAAACCTGTATCCTTAGGCTTTGCAGGCAAGTACCTTAACCATTAAGCTATCTCTCCAGCCCTCAATCAGTTTCTTCATCTATAAATTGACAATGCTGGAGGTGAGGATGTAGCTCAGTTGGTAGAGTGCTGGACTAGCATGTAGGTCCTGGCTTCAGCCCTCAGCACCACATAAAGCAAGCATAGTGGGGTACATCAGTAATCCCAGCACCTGGGAAGTGAAAGCAGAGGAAAGTTTAAGGGGGGGGGGTGTGTGCTGGAGAGATGGCTCAGTGGTTAAAGACACTTGCTTGCAAAGCCTGAGTTCAATTGCCCAGTACCCATGTAAAGCCAGATATACAAAGTAGCAATGCATCTGGAGTTTATTTGTAGTGGCAAGAAGCTCTGGCATACTCTCTCTTACACATTAAATAAATAAATAAATATTGGGGGTGGATTTCGATGTAGAGTTTTGCTCTAGCCTAGACTGATCTGGAATTTCCTATGTAGTCTCAGGCCGGCCTCAAACTCACAATGATCCTCTTACCTCTGCCTGGATCAAAGGCATGCACCACCATGTCTGCCAAATAAAAACATTAAAAAAAAATCCTGCCAGGCATGGTGGTGCACACCTTTAATCCCATTACTCGGGAGGCTAGGGTAGGAGGATCACTGTGAGTTTGAGGCCACTCTGAGACTACATAGTGAATTCCAGGTCAGCATGGGCTAGAGTGAGACCCTACCTTGAAAAACAAAAAAATCCAAGGTTGGCTGGGCATGGTAATACACACCAGTAATCCCAGTACTGGGGATGCAGAGGTAGGAGGATCACCATGAGTTTGAGGCCACATTGAGACTACATAGTAAATTCCAGGTCAGCCGGGACTAGAGAGAGACCCTACCTTGAAGAAAAAAAAAATGTTAAGGGGGCTGGAGAGATGGTTTAGCAGTTAAGGCGCTTGCCTGCAAAGCCTAAGGACCCAGGTTCAATTTCCCAGTAGCCACATAAGCCAGATGCACAAGGTGGTACATGCATCTGGAGTTTGTTTGCAGTGGTTAGATGCCCTGGTGCATCCATTCTCTCTCTCAAATGAATAAATAAAATATTTAATAAAAATTAAGGCCAGGCATGGTGGCGTATGCCTTTGATTCCAGCACTCGGGAGGCAGAGATAGGAGGATCGCCATGAGTTCGAGACTACCCAGAGTTTACACAGTGAATTCCAGGTCAGCCTGGGCTACAGCAAGACCCTACCACAAATAATAATAATTGCAGAGGAAGCCAGGTGTGGTGACACACTTGGAAGGTAGAGGAAGGGGGGATCACCATGAGTTCGAGGCCACCCTTAAACTACAGAGTGAATTCCAGATCAGCCTGAGCTAGACTGAGACCCAACCTCAAAAAAAAAAAAAAAAAAAAAAAAAAAAAAAAAAACTGGGCTGGAGAGATGGTTTAGTGGTTAAGGCACTTGTCTGCAAAACCAAAGGTCCCGAGATTCAACTCCCCAGTACCCACGTAAACCAGATGCACAAGGTAGCACATGTGTCTGGAGTTTATTTCCAGCAGTTGGAGGCCCTGGCATGCCCACTCTTTCTGTCTCTTCCTCTCTCTCTCTTTCAAGTAAATAAAAATAAAATATTTTTTAAAAAAGAAAAAAATTGTAAAATCCGGGTGTGCTGCCATACATCTTTAATCCCAGCACTCGGGAGGCAGAGGTAGAAGAATCGCCAGGAGTTCAAGGCCAACCTGAAACTACATAGTGAGTTCCAGGTCAGCCTGGGCTAGAGTGAAACTCTACTTTGAAAAACACAAAACAAAACACTGGGGGGTGTAAGCAGATGTGTCCTCCTCTATTTCTCTTCCACGTTATTTCCTTGAGACAGTGTTGCAGTCAGGTTCACATTGCTGGCAGAAATAATCCAACCAAGAGCAGCTTTTGGGTAAAAGGGTTTATTTTGGCTTACAGACTCGAAGGGAAGCACCATGACGGCAGGGGAAAACGATAGCATGAACAGGCCAACATAAGATGAACAACAGCAACAGGAGAGTGTGCCAAACACTGGCAAGGGGACGCTGGCTATAACTCCCATAAGCCCACCCCCAACAATACACCCCCTCCAGAAGGCAATAATTCCCAAATCTCCATCAGCTGGGAACCTAGCATTCAGAACACCTAAGTTTATGGGGGACACTTGAATCACACCACCACAGACAGTCTCTCTCTGAACATGGAAATTGCCTTTTTTTTTTTAGTTAAGACTAGCTGGCCAGTGAGCTGCAGCGGTCTCTGGGGTTACAAGCATATACAGTCATACCTGGTTTTCATATGGGTTCTGGGAATCAAACTCAGGTCCCCAGTCTTGCACAGCAAGCACTTTACCCGCTGAGCCATATCCTCAGCCACAAACTTCTGTTCACTTAAGGGATCTGGAAATGAACAAAGATAACCCTATCCTCATGAGAGTCCACATACACACAGATTAGCTGAGTAAGAGCCAATGTGGGAGCTGGAGAGATGGCTTAGCGGTTAAGGTGCATGCCTGTGAAGCCTAAGGACCCCAGTTCAATTCTCCAGGTCCCACGTAAGCCAGAAGCACATGGTGGTGCATGCATCTAGAGTTCGTTTGCAGTGGCTAGAGGTCCTGACACACACATTCTCTCTCTCTCCCTGTCTCTGTCTCAAATAAATAAATAAAAATAAAATCTTAAAAAAAAAAAAGAAAGAGCCAATGTCGGGCTGAGGATGGAGCTCAGTTGGCAGAATGCTTGGCTAGCATGCATGAAGTCCTGGGTTCAAGTTTTAGCCACCAGTAAACTGGCCACGGTAATGCTCACCTAGAAGCCAAGAACTGGGGTGGAGTGGGGAGGAGAAAGATCAGAATTACAAGATCATCTTGTTTTTGTTATTGGTTTTTTGAGGTATTATCTCACTCTAGTCTAGGCTGACCTGGAATTCACTATGTAGTCTCAGGGTGGCCTCGAACTCACAGTGATCCTCCTACCTCTGCCTCCCAAGTGCTGGGATTAAAGGTGTGCACCACCACGCCCAGCTAAGACCATCTTTGACTACACAGAGAGTTCTATGCCAGTCTGGGATACATGAGAACTCAAAATCCAAGAGTAAACATCTGTGGATCTCCCCAAGTATGTACATGTTATGGTGTGTGTACAATGTTAATGTGTAAATGGCTGCAGACTGCATCAGGGTGTCCAAGAGTATACTTGTGTGCAATATGCACAAGAATGTATGTGCATATGCTAAGTCATGTGGAGGCATAAGAACACATGAGCCAATGTGAAGGTGGATGAGCACGATAGGCATGGGCAGATGAGCAGGCAAATAGAGAAGAGCAAGGCCAGAGATGAGCTGATACCTTCTGTTGCCTGCTGTCCGAGAAGGAGCTTTGAGAGGTTGTTTCAAGCAGCCATCCGGCTCAATTAGATTTCTTCATCAAATGAAATACAAATGTCCTTGTGCCCAAGGGTCTCCTCCCACGGTTCTCCCTAGTGCAAACAGCCCTGGTCTTGGAGAAGTCCTTCCTGCATTATCACATTCCCTGGGTGACACTTCAAAATTCAGGCTATGGATATCCATGACCTCGCAGTGCCTATCACAGCTTCTAAGGCTCAGGGTCCATTGTGGATAGGTGGCAGAAAGAATGTAAGAGCCAAAGAAAGGATAGGACTCCTTACAATGCAATCTTCCAGACACATAATGGCCTGTATATCTATGACCTTGCAGTGCCTCGCACTACCTACACAAAACCATCATAATAGAAGGAAAAGATGATGACTTCAAAATAAAAGAGACTGATTGAGAGGGGGTGGGGTGTGATGGGGAGAGGAGTTGCTAAAGGGAAAGTGGGGGGGGGGATTACCATGGCTTATTGTCTATAATTATGGAAGTTGTCAAAAAAAAATTCAGGGCTAGAGGGATGGCTTAGTGGTTAAGGCATTTGCCTGCAAAGCCAAAGCAACCAGGTTCGATTCCCCAGGACCCACGTCAGCCAGTTGCACAAGGGGCGCATGCATCTGGAGTTCCTTTGCAATGGCTGGAGACCCTGGAACGCCCATTCTCTCATTCTTCCTCTTTCTCTGTCAAATAAATAAGTAAATTTAAAAAAAATTCAGGGGCTGGAGCGATGGCTTAGTGGTTAAGTGCTTGCCTGTGAAGCCTGAGGACCCCAGTTCAAGGCTTGATTCCCTAGTACCCATGTAAGCCAGATGCACAAAGTGGTGCATGCATCTGGAGTTTGTTTGCAGTGGCTGGAGGCCCTGGTGCACACATACTCTCTCTCCCTCTCTCTATCTGCCTATTTCTCTATCTCCCTCTCTCAAATAAATAAATAAATAATATTTTTAAAAATTCAGGCCAGGCATGGTGGTGCACACCTTTAATTCTAGCACTCATGAGGCAGAGGCAGGAGGATCACTGTGATTTTGAAGACAGCCTGGGCTAGAATAAAGACCTACCTTGAAAAAAAACAACAAAAAATTTAAACCAAGCCGGGTGTGGTGCCACACACCTTTAATCCCAGCACTTGGGAGGCAGAGGTAGGAGAATCACCTTGAGTTTGAGGCCACCCTGAACCTACATAGTGAATTCCAGGTCAGCCTGCACTAAAGTGAGACCCTACCTTGAAAACAAAAACCAACAACAACAACAACAAAACTAAACTAAATCAGACATCAGCACCATGGTTCCAAGCCACACAATGACCCTCAACCTGCCTTTCCAAGAGAGGGATGTAGAGCCATTTTCCCAAAGGATTCAACTTGGATATCCCATTCTGCCCTCACAAATGCTCAACCTAATAGCCCCTGACCCCTGCCTGGCAGGAGAGGCAAAGGACTAGGTGAACAGGTACACTTTCCTTCCATCACAGAGCCTCATACAAAGCACCAAAGATGACAGGGATCTAGGAGGGCCGAGTCCTCAGAGACTAACCAGGCCAGCACCTTGCAGGCATCTATGACTGCAAATTGGAGGGGCAATAATTAACTCAAGGGTAAAAAGCCTAGGCACTAGGAGTTGGGGGTCAAGGACTGGAGATTTAGGAGAGGAGACTGCCCCCAGGGACTGACTGATTCCTATCCCATACCTACTCTCCCATATTCAAGACTTGACCCTTGAACTACAGTGAGGCCAGTTACTCATCTCCTTTACAAGCTACAGATAATAACATTAGGGCAGGGACGAAGTTACCTGGACTGTGCTCTCCCACTCTTCATGCACTGCCCCACTGAAGTCAGTTTCTTGGAGTTAGTGAAAATTGGTGTCACATTTTACAGTTGAGGAAACTGAGGCACAGACTGTGTGGGAGGCCATGCAGTTGATTAGCAAGTAGTGCCAGGATTTAAGCTTGGTAAGATCCTAGACAGACCCTTCTCCCAGTTCCTCAGTCTGTTTAGTGATATGCTAGATCCCATGACCTCTGGTTTCTGGGGTAACTCCCAACACGCCTCTCAGAGTGAGCACCACATCTGCATGATCTGCATGCTCAAAGTCCCCAGCGGTCTGAGAATTCCCCAGGTGGTGGGATTCCATAGACAAAAGGGAATGTGGAAAACACTCCTCTAGCAGGGAACTTTAGGTCGGTAAGGCTGAGGATGCTCTTGAGGCATGGAGAAAAGACCCATGAATTCCAGAGATGTTCTCAATTACAGGGTTGGGGAGAAGAAAAAGTCACCCCCCAACACATACATACATACATACATACATACATACATACATATCCTCTGCTCTTCTCTGAGCCAGACAGGCATGAAGGTCCAAATAGACTCCTGCTCCCTTGAGTCAAAGTTGACTGGGACGGGAGCAGCCTTACTAGCTTGAGGGGAAGGGGAGGTGGTGGGCTAGACTGGCAGGAAGGTGGGAGCCCCTCGCAGACAAAAGCTGACCCCAGCCAGGCCTGCTGGCCAGCTAACCCACCCCCTCCCCCCCTGCAGCAGGCAGCTTGGCAGGGCTGAGCGCCAGCTCCTCGCTCCAAACCGAGTTCCCGCCGAGCGTGCTTAATGCAGCAGCGGTGACATTTCTGCCATCAGAGGCAAAAACAGGAACTCGGCCATTTTGATGAAGGACTCCCAGAGTGCTGGCGGGAGACCGGGAGAGTCGGTTACGACGCCAGTACCCGCTTTCCTCACTGCCCACCTCCCCCACCCCATCCTGGACCACAGCTCACGCCATACACAAGGTCACAAAACCAGGGTTGGCAGACAGGGAAGCTGCCACAGGAGAACCAGCGACTCCTTTGTGGTGGGGAAACTGAGGCAGGGACTCTGGACACTAGCCAGATCTAGGCAATTTGGAGATAGAGAAAAGCTCCGGGAAGATGCCTAGAGGACTGCCCGGGTGGGATGGCCAGGCTGAGCCACGAGGCCGCGATGACCTAAGCCCAGAGTAGACACACCTTGTCCCCCGCCCGGGCCGGCCTCAGGAGGGGGGCTCGCGCGGCCCCTCATCCTCCAAGCAGCGAGAGGGTTAAGCTTGCTCGCGGTACTTGCCGCAGTAAGTGGAAAGGAAAGAAGTGTCAACTCCGTTCTCACCACAGCGGGGCTGTCGGATGGCACCTCCCCCCGCCCCGCGCACCCCGCCCTCCCCTCGGAGCGCGCGCACACACCTCCCACCGCTTTGCCCAAATTATTTTCGATCCCGGGAGACTCCGGATGCCAGACGCGCTCGGCGGCGGCGGCGGCGGCGGCGGACGCGCCTGATTCATTGCGCCAAAGCTGCAGATGCGACCTCCCGCCTGCGCCCCGTGCCCCGGCCCACGAAGGGCTGCGCGCGCCTGGAAAGACAGGGGAGGTGGGGGGGGGGACGATGACAATTTGTAGGCGCTTTCCCCTCCCCACAAAAGGCGGTCCCTGGCCCCCCGGGGCCAGGTCCCCTGTCTCCAGCTCCCCAGGCTGCGCTAATTAGCTTCCTCCGGGGGCGCCACGCGGCGTGAGGGGCGGCAATTTCCCCGGCTGGGCTGCGGGGGAAGCGCTCCCGCCGCCTGGGAAGGTGAAATGGGAAGCTCGATTCAAAGAGACCCCCCACCCCTCCCGCCAAGCTCCGTAGAAAACGGGTTTGAAATTCCTCTTTTTTTTTTTTATTTATAGTGCACGGTCTCCATGGCAACCGCGGAGGAGATCACGGTAGCTGGGCCCCCGCGCGTCACCCCGCGCCTCGCCGGCTGCAGGCGCCTGGATTGCGGCCTCCCAGGCGCCGTGGCCCGCGTGGACTCAGCTCCGAGTTGTCCGCCCCCGCTCCGCCCTGCCCGCGGCCCGGTCCCCCGCCCCCACAGCTCCCGAGCACCCACCGGCTGTAGCGCACCTGGGCACCAGTGCACCAATCTGTGCCTCTGTCCCCGGCCTTAGGCACGCGGGACTGCACCGCGAAACACGTGCCCAGCTCCAAAATGGGAGCCTGTGCGGCCGAGGGGCTCACCGCACTCGCGGGCGCCCTAGGGAATCGACCTATCAGGGGCGCACGACTCTGAAGTTCTTGCCAAGGCGGGCCGCCCGGAGGCCCGAGGAGGCCGGCTCTGGCGTCAGAGCCCAGGCCTGCCTAGGTGTCGTGACTAGCTGCAGGGCTTAGGCCAACTCGTGACTTCTGTGCCCCTCAACTTGCTCATAAGCAAAATGGACTTGAGGCTTAAATTGACTCAGTAACGTCTAAGGCTCAACAGGGTCTCGGCAGGTAGCTGTGAAAATCTGTCGCTGGGGTTATTTTTTCCCGGCTGTGAAAAGCCAAGACCGTGAAGATTTTAAGCAGGGATGTGCGCCCAGCTTGGAGACTAGGAGGTCCCCCCTTGCCTAGGTGCACAGGCGGCCCAGGGAGTGTCGGGCGGGCTGAGTCCCCGGAGCTGTCCACATCCGCACCGGAACCCCGGAGACGGGGAGCCCCCTGCGGCGTCCTTCCCCCGCCCCCTCGCTCCAGCACCATTAGCAACAGGCCCGTCTGCCCTTCCTTGTGGGACTGAGGCCGCACCTGCCCCACCGGATGACGGCCCGGGGGCCAGGCGGTGCCCCCCACCGCGCACACTTCCTCCCGGACCCCTAGCGCCCCGTCGAGTGCGCCGGGGGAGGGGACCGGGTCGCCCAGGCCCCATCAGCTTCCCACAGCCCGAGCTGCCCGGAGCTGGGGAGGCAGGAAGTCTCAGAGCCGGGGCGTGGAGGCGGGGTGGGGGCAGGAAGTTGGGGGTGACTCTCCCAGAGACCCCAGACGGGGCCCCGGCGTGGGAGCGGTCGTGTAGGGATTAAGGGCGTCCCCCTCCTCGGGAGCCCGAGGCCATGTGACTGGAGCTGGAACGACCCGCTGGGCGAGGGCGAAGGCCGCTACCTCGGGCGACCCCCAGCAGCGCGCACAGGGAGGGAGGGGCCGCCTTTGTCTACTTTGCCGCAGAGGCAGCCCCCCACCACCCCTCCCCCCGCGCCCCGCTGGCCCTGCACAGCCCGGGTTTTCCATCCGGCCCGGCTCGGCTCGGCAGCTGTCAGGGGACCGAGCTGACCTTCGCGAGCAGGGAGTTTCAATTAGCCGCAGATCAGATAAGCGGGCGGGCCCGTCTCTCCGGGCACTGCGGGGGCGCAGCCCCGCCCCCGCCACGCCGCGCCAAACGCGCTCCAGATGGGAACAAAGATGAGGACGCAGCTCCACCTGCCTCCCCGGGGAGGGGAGGGAGAGGAGGCCCCGCCGGGAGAAGCTTTCCACCCGAGGAAGGGTTGCACGCCCTCCCCTACCGGTCTAGGATGCTGGGCCAAGCCGGGCCAGGGCTTTGGCCAATATGATCTTTGCAGCTCCTCTTGCCTCCTGCACTGACCTCATCCTCAGTTGGGCATCGTGCCCTCCTTCCCCCGGAAGGAGCGTTTTGCCATCTCTGATCTCATCCAGAGCCTCTCTGGGAGATAGAATGAGGCAAAGATCAACAGCAAAAGGAAACTGAGGCAGAGAAGCTGGGGCCAAGCACATATGATTCTTCAATGTTCATTGAGTGCCTACTAAATGCCAGGCACTGTTGTAATTCTATGAACACAAATGGTCTTGTCCTAGCCTCACAGAACTTCATTCCAATAATCAAATAGTTGTACAAGGTCACTGAAAAGTCTGAGGATCCAAGAAGACATTAAAATTGGTCAGAAGAGCCGGGTGTGGAGGCAGAGGTAGGAGGATCGCCGTGAGTTCGAGGCCACCCTGAGACTCCATAGTGAATTGCAGGTCAGCCTGGGCTACAGCGAGAGCCTACTTCCAAAACGAAAAATAAACAAATAAATAAAAGCAAGCCAGGCATGATGGCGCACGCCTTTAATCCCAGCACTCCAGAGGCAGAGGTAGGAAGATAACCTGAGTTACAAGGCCACCCTGAGACTATATAGTGAATTCCATGCCAGGTGAGATGGTGCATGCCTTCAAATCCCAGCACTCCAGAGGCAGAAGTAGGTGGATCGCTGAGTTCGAGGGCAGCCTGGGACTACAGAGTGAATTCCAGGTCCAGGTTGGGCTAGAGTGAGAGCCTACCTCAGAAAACCAAAAAAAAAAAAAAAAAAAAAAAAAAGATTAAAAATATAGTGAATTCCAGGCCAGCTCTGGCTATAGTGAGACCATACCTGGAAAATCCAAAAGAAACAAAAGAAAAACAAAACCAAAAAAAAAAAAGAGCTCAGCCGGGCCCGGGGGGTGTGGTGGCACATGCCTTTAATTCTAGCGAGGCAGATGGTAGGAGGATCACTGTGAGTTCGAGGCCACCCTGAGACTTCATAGTGAATGCCAGGTCAACTTGGGCTAGAGTGAGACTCTTCCTCAGAAAAAAAAAAAAAAAAAGCTCAGGTCTGAAAAAAACCAGGAAGAACCAGCCAAGCAAAGGGAGTGTGGGGAGGGTAGATTATAATAGATATGGATGTGAGCTCAACTAAAACCAACCCTGGACTTCTAAAAGGTCTTTGTGGGTGTGGCCATCGTCCCAAGGGTGATGCAGGTACAGATAGGACAAGACTGCAGGTCTCATGTGCAGTTAAGGTTTGTAAAGTGCAAGAGATGAAGGAGAGTGCTGTGAATAGCAAGGTCTGACTTTATTTATTTATTTATTTATTTATTTATTAGTTTTTTTGAGGTAGGGTATCTCTCTAGCCCAGTCTGACCTGGAATTCATTATGTAGTCTCAGGCTGGCTTTGAACTCACTGTGATCCTTCTACCTCTCTATCTCTGGAGTGCTGGGATTAAAGGCATGGTCACCATGTCGTGGTTTTTGTTTTGTTTTGTTTTTTTGGTTTTTCAAGGTAGGATCTCACTGTAGCTCAGGCTGACCTGGAATTCACTATGTAGTCTCAGGGTGGCCTTGAACTCACAGCAATCCTCCTACTTCTGCCTCCCGAGTGCTGGGATTAAAGGCTTGTGCCACCACTGCCCAGCTCTGTTGTGAGTTTTGAGTATGATGTAAGGTGTAAAGTGTTCAGCACAAAACCTGGTAAAGAGCATCCTCATGGGTTGGAGAGATGGCTTAGCGGTTAAGGCGCTTGCCTGCCAAGCCTAAGGAACCAAGGTTTGATTCCCTAGTGCCCACATAAGCCAGATGCACAAGGTGGTGCATGCATCTGGAACTCATTTGCAGTGGCTAGAAGCCTTGGTGCTCTCTCTCTCTCTTTGCCCCTCTCTAATAATAAATGAATAAATAAAATATTTTAAAAAAAACACCCTAGCCGGGCGTGGTGGCGCACGCCTTTAATCCCAGCACTCAGGAGGCAGAGGTAGGAGGATCACCGTGAGTTCGAGGCCACCCTGAGACTCCATAGTGAATTCCAGGTCAGCCTGGGCTAGAGTGAGACCCTACCTCAAAAAAACAAAAAACAAAAATAAATAAAAATAAAAAAATAAAATAAACAGGCGTGGTGGCACACGCCCTTAATCCCAGCACTTGGGAGGCAGAAGTAGGAGGATCGCCATGAGTTCAAGGCCACCCTGAAACTACATGTTGAATTCCAAGTCAGCCTGGGCTGGAGTGAGACCCTACCTCAAAAAAACCAAAAAATGGTGGTGCACGCCTTTAGTCCCAGCACTCAGGAGGCACAGGTAGGAGGATTGCCAAGAGTTCAAGGCCACCCTGAGACTACATAGTGAATTCCAGGTCAGCCTGAGCTAGAGTGAGACCCTACCTTGAAAAACCAAAAAATAAAATAAAAAGCCAATGACTACTGGGAGTGGTGGCACATTCTTTTAATTAATCCCAACACTCAGGAGACAGATGTAGGAGAATCACCTTAAGTTTGAGGCGAGTCTGAAACTACATTCCAGGTCACCCTGGGCTAGAGTAAGACACTACCTAAAAAAAAAAAAAAAAAAAAAAAAACAGAATGGGGCACCCAGAAGCCATAGATTGTTGCTAGAAAATTTTCAGTGCCAAGGATGGGAAACCTTCCAGTGAGTTGTTGGCCAGGGTGGTCACTGATGCTCCCAAAACATGGCAGGCCATTGCTAAGGCTCTTGGTTTCACATCAGGAATAGATGGTAACACCCTACTGCTGAGGAGTCTACATGCTTGGGCTGATTGCTGAGAAATCTTGCTGGAGCTCAGCTGAAAACTTCCTCCCTCTAGACCAGCTGACAGAAAGCTAGAAAAAGCTACACTGCATGCAGCTCCATGGGAGAGAGAGAAGTCATCAGTGGAGATAAACAACAGTGGACACTGTAAGCCTTAAGTTGGGCCACCCAGGCCAAATGAGCCAACAGGTACAATAGTGGCATGTCTATTATGGGAAAAACCAACTGCTCACTAGTTGGATTGGAGGCCCACTCCACAGGAGGGGAATACATGCCTGATACTGAAAACCTATGACAGGAAAGTCATGAGCCCTAGGGCTGTAACCCCTGCTGGTGTCTGGCTAAATGTATATATTATGCTCACCTAACTAACCAATAAGCACTTCTCTTAATGCTCATACCCATATAGTAATGCTACTCTCACTTTTGGTTAGAGAAGCTTCTCTTTTCAGATGGCAGTGACCTCTGGGATGACTCAAAAGGCACCATGGTGCTGAGAAGGGGCAGAGGAGAGGCTCAGGGTCCGTTGCAGATAGGTGGCAGAAAGAATGTAAGAGCCAAAGGAAAGGTAGGAGTCCTTACAATTCAATCTTCCAGATACAAAATGGCCTGTATATCTATGACCTTGCAGTGACTGGCACTACCTACACAAGACCATCATAATAGGAGGAAAAGATGATACATTAAATAAGAGACTGATTGAGATGAGGGGAGTGGGATGGAGAGTAGAGTTGTGAAGGGGAGAGTGAGGAGGGGGAGGGAATTATCATGGTTTATTGTCTATAATTATGAAAGTTCTCAATAACAATAATAAAATGCAAAAAAAATGACTAGAAGCGAGGCATGTGGTGCACGCCTTTAATCCCAGCACTCGGGAGGCAGAGGTAGGAGGATTGCTGTGAGTTCAAGACCAGCCTGAGACTACCTAGAGAATTCCAGGTCAGGCTGGGCTGGAGTGAGACCCTACCTAAAAAAAAAAAAAAAACTGGGTGTGGTAGCACACACCTTTGATCCCAGCACTAGGGAGGCAGAAGTAGGAGGATTGCCATGAGTTTGAGGTCACCCTGAGACTACATAGTGTAGTTAATTCCAGGTCAGCCTAGACCAGAAAAAAAAAAAAAAAAAACACTAGAGAGAGACTAGAGAGAGGGCTGAAAAGATGACTTAGTTAAAGCACTTGCTTGCAAAACCTAAGGACCCAGGTTCGATTCCCCAGTACCCATGTAAGCCAGATGCAAAAGGTGGTGCATATGTCTGGAGTTCATTTGCAGTGACTGGAGGCCCTGATGTGCCCATTCTCTAGATCTGCCTCTTCCTCTCTCTCTTCCCCTCTCTCAAATAAATAAATTAAATATTTAAATAAAAACAGATTAGCCAGGGGCTAAAGAGATGGCTTAGTATTTTTTTTTTTTTTTTTTTTTGGTTTTTCGAGGTAGGGTGTCACTCTAGCCCAGGCTGACCTGGAATTCACTATGGAGTCTCAGGGTGGCCTCGAACTCACAGCAATCCTCCTACCTCTGCCTCCCGAGTGCTGGGATTAAAGGCGTGCGCCACCACGCCCGGCCCTGAGATGGCTTAGTATTTAAGGAGCTTGTCTATGAAGCCTAAGGGCACTGGTTTGATTTCCCAGTACTCATGTAAGCCAGATGCACAAGGTGGTGCATGTGTCTGGAGTTCATTTACAGTGGCTTGAGACCCTGGCACACCCATTCTCTCTCTTTCCTCTCTCTCTCCCCTCCTCCCTTTCAAATAAATAAAATATTGTACAAAAAGATTATAGTCAGGCATGGTGGTGCACACCTTTACTTCCAGCACTTGAGATGTACAGGTAGGAGGATCTCATGAGTTCGAGATCAGCCTGGGACTGCAGAGTGAGTCCCAGGTCAGTGTGGGATAGATTGAGACCCTATCTTGAAAAATAAAAATAAAAATAAATAAATAACTAGTGGGCTGGAGAGATGGCTTGATGATTAAGATGCTTGACTGTAAAGCCTAACAACTGGAGTTTGATTCTTCAGTATCCATGTAAAGCCAGATGCACAAAATGGTGCATGCATCTGGAGTCCATTTTCAGTGGCTGGAGGTCCTAGTGTGTCCATTCTCTAGGTCAGTCTCTCTTCCATCTCTCCTTCTTTGAAAACAAACAAACAAACAAACAAACAAATAAATAAATAAAGGGGCTGGAGAGATGGCTTAGTAGTTAAGGCGCTTGCTGCAAAGCCAAAGAACCCAGGTTCAATTCCCTAGCACCCACATAAGCCATATACACAAAGTGGCACATGAAGCCGGGCGTGGTGGCGCACGCCTTTAATCCCAGCACTCGGGAGGCAGAGGTAGGAGGATCACCGTGAGTTCGAGGCCACCCTGAGACTACATAGTGAATTCCAGGTCAGCCTGAACTAAAAGTGAGACCCTACCTGGTATAAAAAAAAAAAGTGGCACATGCATCTAGAGTTCATTTGCAATGGCTGAGGGCCCTGTCACACCCATTCTCCCTCCCTCCATCTGCCTCTATATCTCTCTCAAATAAATAAAGTTCATTAAAATAAATAAATAAATAAAAAATTTTAATGGCCAGAAAAAGTGGGATGTGCTGGTGTACCCCTTTAATCCCAGCACTCAGAAGGCTGAGATAGGAGGATTGCTATGAGCTTGAGTCTACTCTGAGACTATATAATGAATTCCAGGTCAGCCTGGGCTAGAACAAGACCCTACCTCAAAAAGAAAAAAAAAAAAAAAAAGGCTAGAAATAAAACTCAGTGGTAGAGCTCTTTCCTAATTAGCTTGCTTAGCCTGTGCCCAGCCCTGGGTTCAAGCCCCAGCACTGGGGGTGGGGGGGAATTGCCATATATACAGCCTTTACCCAGGGCTAAGCACTTGCCCTGGTTCATCCATACTACAAGTCATTGTGTCCTTAAAACCACCCAAATAAGCCGGGCGTGGTGGCGCACGCCTTTAATCCCAGCACTCGGGAGGCAGAGGTAGGAGGATCGCCGTGAGTTCGAGGCCACCCTGAGACTCCATAGTGAGTTCCAGGTCAGCCTGGGCTACAGTGAGACCCTACCTCAAAAAAAAAAAAAAAAAACAAAAAAAACCACCCAAATAAACTGAGCATGGTGATGCATGACTTTAATCCCAGCACAGGTAGGAGGATCGATTTGAATTTGAGACTACATAGTGAATTCCAGGTCAACCTGGGCTAGAGCAAGAGCCTACCTCAAAAAAAAAAGAAAAAAGAAAAAAGAAAAGAAAAACCCATAGGGCTAGGGAAATGGCTTAGCAGTTAAGGTGTTTGCCTGCGGCGAAGCCTAAGGATCTTGGTTCGATTCCCCAGGACCCAAGTAAGCCAGATGCACGGGGGAGGGGGTCATGTGTCTGGAGTTAGTTTGCAGTGGCTAGAGGCCCTGGCGTGCCCATTCTCTCTTTCTATCTACCTCTTTCTCTGTCTCTCAAATAAATAAATAAATAAATAAAATATTTTATATAAATTTATATATAATATATTATATAAATTTATTTTAATAAATAAAATATCAAATAAAAAACAAACAAAAAATAGACAGAAACTTATTGAGGTGACACCCAGTGATTAAGTGATCACGATTTTAAATGGATGTTTGCCCCCAAAGGTCATCCAGGTCCAGTGGAGAGGGATGTGCCTGTTATGGCCTCCACTTTCCCATGTGCTTGAACCTCAAGGACAGAGGCTTCGTGTGCAACCCAGCATGGAGCCAGGTATACAGTAGATGCTCTGAATGTGATGTCTTCTCCACAAAGCAAACATGATGTCTGTCCTTACCTTCACTTGTTTTTGTTTGTTTGTAAGGCCAATCTAACTTTTGTCCTGGATGATTTTTTTTTTTTTTTTTTTTTTGGTTTTTCAAGGTAGGGTCTCACTCTGGCCCAGGCTGACCTGGAATTCACTCTGTGGTCTCAGGGTGGCCTCGAACTCACGGCGATCCTCCCACCTCTGCCTCCCGAGTGCTGGGATTAAAGGCGTGCGCCACCACGCCCGGCTCTATCCAGGATGATTTTGAATTCACAGCTACCTCCTACCTTAACCTTTTAAGTGTTGGTGTAAAACCAGAGGCCATCATTTCTCCTTGGGTTCTTGGCCCCCTACTGCCTGTTTCAGAATACCTCAGAACTGTGGACTAGGAAAAAAAAAAAAAAAAAGCTCTAATTTGCATACTGTTTGCATCTGCTTTGCATGCTATTCATATAATA
Source organism: Dipus sagitta (assembly GCA_036346955.1). Taxonomy (NCBI): domain Eukaryota; kingdom Metazoa; phylum Chordata; class Mammalia; order Rodentia; family Dipodidae; genus Dipus; species Dipus sagitta. The sequence goes on from CM070782.1 coordinate 48,722,094, forward strand.
TCAAAATACATGGAGGCTCTGGAATCCTATGCCTTTTGGCCTCCCATCTACCTGCTGACCCAAAGGGGGGGAGGGGGAGCGGAGGTTCTTGGGGCTTGTGAACTTCCAGGGTTGTGACAGGGAGATGGGAAGGCTCCAACCAGGTTTTCCTTCCCCTCCATCTCTTCCTGGGGATGCTGAGGCAGTGGGTCAGGCAGGGGAACAAGCTAGCATGCACACCTGTAATCCCACACACACACAGAAAGAGAAGGAGAGAGAAAAGAGAGAGAGAGATAGCGCTGTTCAGCAGAAATGTCTGGTTGGCTGCCCCACACCAGGGTGAGAAGAGAAAGGAGGCATTACTGCAGTTGCTGCGGCTGGTGAGCCACTTTTCCTCATCCAAAGCTAGGCTGCTTCTCCCCCACCTCCTACCTACATACCTTCTGATATGCCAAGCTGGCCTGAGGGAAAAGAGAAGGGCAGGAAGAAATGAGATGGAATGGTAGCAAGGTCTAGAAAGAAGGAAGCTGGCTGTGACCCTGAGGGCAATGAGGGAGAGCTGGGGGATTTATCCTGGGTCTTTAACCAGGTCAGGACCTCCTAAAACACCCTGGCACATGGGAACCAATAGGAGGAGACAACTCGTGTGATTGGTGCAGGCCTATTTGAGTTAACAGAGGCCAATGTGCACCCAGCCATCACTGTAATGAATGTCTTGAGGTCTGATTGGCTTTGAGGAGGTGTGAGAGGTTGGGAACTGGGGTTGATAGAGGCATCTTAACTGTGGGTTAAAATTTCAGGCTTGGAGGTACCTGGTATATAACTCAGGAAAAACCAGAGACCCAGAACAGTGGGCTCACCTGGGCACATGGAAGTGGCTGTAATTACCCAAGAGGCTTGGTGCTAGCCATGTGCTGGGCAATGGAGAGTGACGTTTTGCCAGTCAGGAAAGGGCATGAAAGGTGCCAACTGGAGAAAGAGGCTTTGAAAGCTCCTGCCTGGCCCTCCACACTCATATTCTTCTCCCTGCACTGGAAGACCTGTGTGAAGGCCCCTGGGGTGTCCATCCACCCACCTTTCCCACAGCATGTTGAGTTCAGCTCTGGATCCTGGAAGCTCCCCAGGCTGTCATGAAATCTACCCGCTTGGAATAGGCCTATGGAGATGCCCTGTTCCCTTAGTGTGCAGAAGGGGTCAGGGACCACAGTCTCTAAACCTCAATGTTGAGGTCCACTCCCAGTGACCACAACTTATATGAACAAACTCTTTGAACCTCAGTTTCCTCAACTCAAAATGGGTATGGTAAACTGAGTGGTGTGGGACACACCTTTAGTCCCAGCACTCAGAAGGCAGAGGTAGGAGGATTTTTGTAAGTTCAAGGCCAGCTTGGGACTGCAAAGTGTGTTCCTGGTCAGCCTGGGCAAGATCCTACCTCAAATTAAATAAATAAATAAATAAATAAATAAATAAATTGGTTGGCACACTATCAAGTTTCTGAGATTCTTGTGAGAATTAAGGTGGATGAAGTATTTAATTTTGTTCATTAACTATTATTGGTGAGGACCTTGTATTGTGCCCAGCATTGTTTGAGGCACTATTATTTCAGCAGTTAATCGGACAATGTCCCTGCTCTCAGGTTTCCAGTGTAGAAGAGGATGAATATAAGCCACAAATATATAAATGAAATAGTATCACATTATGACAAATTCTGTGAAAGTATATATAGGATAATGGGCTAACAGGGTGACATAAAGGGGTAACTGGATATAAATCTGGATAAGGTTTTTATTTATTTATTTGGTTTGCAAGCAGAGAGGGATAGAAGAGAGACAGAGAGAAAACAGGCATACCAGGGTCTCCAGCTACTGCATACTCCACTCCAGACTCCTGTGCTACCTGTGCATCTGGCTTACTTACGTGTGTACTGGGGGAATCAAACCTCGGTCCTTAGGCTTTGCAGGCAAAGGCCTTAACCTCTAAACCATCTCTGCAGCCCAAGAGGTGTTCCAAAGAGCAGAAATAGCAAGTGCAAAGGCCCAGAGCCAGGAAGAACTTGTCCATCTGTGGGAAGGCTAGACTAGATAAGGTAGAAGCATGGAACAGCTATTTAGGGATCCTGAGGACCTTGGGACTATGGCTGGGATTCTAAGGCTGTAAAAACCCCGGCTTGGATTTTAATTTAGGTGCTTTGTTTCTATACGCCCGGTAAAGGCTTGCTGTATGAAGGCCGGGGAAGGTTACCAATTTATAGAAGATAAAAACCCTGTCCCGCCTTTTTTCCCCTTTCCGGTTTTCCTTTTTCCCCTAAGGGCCACGTGGTTCAGCGCCACCAGCGAGGGGTGAGGGTGGCTTTTTTTGCACTCATTCCCCCCCCTTCCCCGGCCCCCCGTGCTCCAGGGCCCGCGCCCCAATTAGCCGCGAGGCTGCCCTGCCTGGGCTCCGGAGGGACAGCCCCTCCTGTCACCCCCTGAGGGGCGAGGAGTTTAAACTAAGAGAGGCGCCAGCGGAAGGGGGAAAGGGGGAAGGGGGGGGGGAATGACCGGCCCCCCCGCCATGGGTGTTGGCAGGAAGAGGGCCCGCTCTCAGAGAAGCACAGACGCAGCCCGGGGAGAGGCCCTCCCCTCTCCCGAACCGGTGCCCCCAGCGGAGGCCGAAACCTGGCACACCCATTCTCTCTCTTTCCTCTCTCTCTCCCCTCCTCCCTTTCAAATAAATAAAATATTGTACAAAAGATTATAGTCAGGCATGGTGGTGCATACCTTTAATTCCAGCACTTGAGATGTACAGGTAGGAGGATCTCATGAGTTCGAGATCAGCCTGGGACTGCAGAGTGAGTCCCAGGTCAGTGTGGGATAGATTGAGACCCTATCTTGAAAAATAAAAATAAAAATAAATAAATAACTAGTGGGCTAGAGAGATGGCTTGATGATTAAGATGCTTGACTGTAAAGCCTAACAACTGGAGTTTGATTCTTCAGTATCCATGTAAAGCCAGATGCACAAAATGGTGCATGCATCTGGAGTCCATTTTCAGTGGCTGGAGGTCCTAGTGTGTCCATTCTCTAGGTCAGTCTCTCTTCCATCTCTCCTTCTTTGAAAATAAACAAACAAACGAACAAACAAACAAATAAATAAAGGGCCTGGAGAGATGGCTTAGTAGTTAAGGCGCTTGCTGCAAAGCCAAAGAACCCAGGTTCAATTCCCTAGCACCCACATAAGCCATATACACAAAGTGGCACATGAAGCCGGGCGTGGTGGCGCACGCCTTTAATCCCAGCACTCGGGAGGCAGAGGTAGGAGGATCACCGTGAGTTCGAGGCCACCCTGAGACTACATAGTGAATTCCAGGTCAGCCTGAACTAAAAGTGAGACCCTACCTGGTATAAAAAAAAAAAGTGGCACATGCATCTAGAGTTCATTTGCAATGGCTGAGGGCCCTGTCACACCCATTCTCCCTCCCTCCATCTGCCTCTATATCTCTCTCAAATAAATAAAGTTCATTAAAATAAATAAATAAATAAAAAATTTTAATGGCCAGAAAAAGTGGGATGTGCTGGTGTACCCCTTTAATCCCAGCACTCAGAAGGCTGAGATAGGAGGATTGCTATGAGCTTGAGTCTACTCTGAGACTATATAATGAATTCCAGGTCAGCCTGGGCTAGAACAAGACCCTACCTCAAAAAGAAAAAAAAAAAAAAAAGGCTAGAAATAAAACTCAGTGGTAGAGCTCTTTCCTAATTAGCTTGCTTAGCCTGTGCCCAGCCCTGGGTTCAAGCCCCAGCACTGGGGGTGGGGGGGAATTGCCATATATACAGCCTTTACCCAGGGCTAAGCACTTGCCCTGGTTCATCCATACTACAAGTCATTGTGTCCTTAAAACCACCCAAATAAGCCGGGCGTGGTGGCGCACGCCTTTAATCCCAGCACTCGGGAGGCAGAGGTAGGAGGATCGCCGTGAGTTCGAGGCCACCCTGAGACTCCATAGTGAGTTCCAGGTCAGCCTGGGCTACAGTGAGACCCTACCTCAAAAAACAAAAAAAAAAAAAAAAAAACACCCAAATAAACTGAGCATGGTGATGCATGACTTTAATCCAGCACAGGTAGGAGGATCGATTTGAATTTGAGACTACATAGTGAATTCCAGGTCAACCTGGGCTAGAGCAAGAGCCTACCTCAAAAAAAAAAAGAAAAAAGAAAAAAGAAAAGAAAAACCCACAGGGCTAGGGAAATGGCTTAGCAGTTAAGGTGTTTGCCTGCGGCGAAGCCTAAGGATCTTGGTTCGATTCCCCAGGACCCAAGTAAGCCAGATGCACGGGGGGGGGGGGGGGGGGGGTCATGTGTCTGGAGTTAGTTTGCAGTGGCTAGAGGCCCTGGCGTGCCCATTCTCTCTTTCTATCTACCTCTTTCTCTGTCTCTCAAATAAATAAATAAATAATTAAATAAAATATTTTATATAAATTTATATATAATATATTATATAAATTTATTTTAATAAATAAAATATCAAATAAAAAACAAACAAAAAATAGACAGAAACTTATTGAGGTGACACCCAGTGATTAAGTGATCACGATTTTAAATGGATGTTTGCTCCCAAAGGTCATCCAGGTCCAGTGGAGAGGGATGTGCCTGTTATGGCCTCCACTTTCCCATGTGCTTGAACCTCAAGGACAGAGGCTTCGTGTGCAACCCAGCATGGAGCCAGGTATACAGTAGATGCTCTGAATGTGATGTCTTCTCCACAAAGCAAACATAATGTCTGTCCTTACCTTCACTTGTTTTTGTTTGTTTGTAAGGCCAATCTAACTTTTGTCCTGGATGATTTTTTTTTTTTTTTTTTTTTTTTTTTTTTTTGGTTTTTCAAGGTAGGGTCTCACTCTGGCCCAGGCTGACCTGGAATTCACTCTGTGGTCTCAGGGTGGCCTCGAACTCACGGCGATCCTCCCACCTCTGCCTCCCGAGTGCTGGGATTAAAGGCGTGCGCCACCACGCCCGGCTCTATCCAGGATGATTTTGAATTCACAGCTACCTCCTACCTTAACCTTTTAAGTGTTGGTGTAAAACCAGAGGCCATCATTTCTCCTTGGGTTCTTGGCCCCCTACTGCCTGTTTCAGAATACCTCAGAACTGTGGACTAGGAAAAAAAAAAAAAAAGCTCTCATTTGCATAATGTTTGCATCTGCTTTGCATGCTATTCATATAATATCAAAATACATGGAGGCTCTGGAATCCTATGCCTTTTGGCCTCCCATCTACCTGCTGACCCAAAGGGGGGGAGGGGGAGCGGAGGTTCTTGGGGCTTGTGAACTTCCAGGGTTGTGACAGGGAGATGGGAAGGCTCCAACCAGGTTTTCCTTCCCCTCCATCTCTTCCTGGGGATGCTGAGGCAGTGGGTCAGGCAGGGGAACAAGCTAGCATGCACACCTGTAATCCCACACACACACAGAAAGAGAAGGAGAGAGAAAAGAGAGAGAGAGATAGCGCTGTTCAGCAGAAATGTCTGGTTGGCTGCCCCACACCAGGGTGAGAAGAGAAAGGAGGCATTACTGCAGTTGCTGCGGCTGGTGAGCCACTTTTCCTCATCCAAAGCTAGGCTGCTTCTCCCCCACCTCCTACCTACATACCTTCTGATATGCCAAGCTGGCCTGAGGGAAAAGAGAAGGGCAGGAAGAAATGAGATGGAATGGTAGCAAGGTCTAGAAAGAAGGAAGCTGGCTGTGACCCTGAGGGCAATGAGGGAGAGCTGGGGATTTATCCTGGGTCTTTAACCAGGTCAGGACCTCCTAAAACACCCTGGCACATGGGAACCAATAGGAGGAGACAACTCGTGTGATTGGTGCAGGCCTATTTGAGTTAACAGAGGCCAATGTGCACCCAGCCATCACTGTAATGAATGTCTTGAGGTCTGATTGGCTTTGAGGAGGTGTGAGAGGTTGGGAACTGGGGTTGATAGAGGCATCTTAACTGTGGGTTAAAATTTCAGGCTTGGAGGTACCTGGTATATAACTCAGGAAAAACCAGAGACCCAGAACAGTGGGCTCACCTGGGCACATGGAAGTGGCTGTAATTACCCAAGAGGCTTGGTGCTAGCCATGTGCTGGGCAATGGAGAGTGACGTTTTGCCAGTCAGGAAAGGGCATGAAAGGTGCCAACTGGAGAAAGAGGCTTTGAAAGCTCCTGCCTGGCCCTCCACACTCATATTCTTCTCCCTGCACTGGAAGACCTGTGTGAAGGCCCCTGGGGTGTCCATCCACCCACCTTTCCCACAGCATGTTGAGTTCAGCTCTGGATCCTGGAAGCTCCCCAGGCTGTCATGAAATCTACCCGCTTGGAATAGGCCTATGGAGATGCCCTGTTCCCTTAGTGTGCAGAAGGGGTCAGGGACCACAGTCTCTAAACCTCAATGTTGAGGTCCACTCCCAGTGACCACAACTTATATGAACAAACTCTTTGAACCTCAGTTTCCTCAACTCAAAATGGGTATGGTAAACTGAGTGGTGTGGGACACACCTTTAGTCCCAGCACTCAGAAGGCAGAGGTAGGAGGATTTTTGTAAGTTCAAGGCCAGCTTGGGACTGCAAAGTGTGTTCCTGGTCAGCCTGGGCAAGATCCTACCTCAAATTAAATAAATAAATAAATAAATAAATAAATAAATAAATAAATTGGTTGGCACACTATCAAGTTTCTGAGATTCTTGTGAGAATTAAGGTGGATGAAGTATTTAATTTTGTTCATTTAACTATTATTGGTGAGGACCTTGTATTGTGCCCAGCATTGTTTGAGGCACTATTATTTCAGCAGTTAATCGGACAATGTCCCTGCTCTCAGGTTTCCAGTGTAGAAGAGGATGAATATAAGCCACAAATATATAAATGAAATAGTATCACATTATGACAAATTCTGTGAAAGTATATATAGGATAATGGGCTAACAGGGTGACATAAAGGGGTAACTGGATATAAATCTGGATAAGGTTTTTATTTATTTATTTGTTTGCAAGCAGAGAGGGATAGAAGAGAGACAGAGAGAAAACAGGCATACCAGGGTCTCCAGCTACTGCATACTCCACTCCAGACTCCTGTGCTACCTGTGCATCTGGCTTACTTACGTGTGTACTGGGGAATCAAACCTCGGTCCTTAGGCTTTGCAGGCAAAGGCCTTAACCTCTAAACCATCTCTGCAGCCCAAGAGGTGTTCCAAAGAGCAGAAATAGCAAGTGCAAAGGCCCAGAGCCAGGAAGAACTTGTCCATCTGTGGGAAGGCTAGACTAGATAAGGTAGAAGCATGGAACAGCTATTTAGGGATCCTGAGGACCTTGGGACTATGGCTGGGATTCTAAGGCTGTAAAAACCCGGCTTGAGATTTTCAATAGGTGCATTGATCTATACAGTCCGGTAAAGGCTTGCTGTATGAAGGCCAGGAAGGAATACCAATTTATAGAAGATAAAAATCCTGTCCCAGAACTCCTTTCCCTTCTCGGTCTTCCTGTTCCCCTAAGGAGCCACGTGGATCAGCGCCACACAGCAGAGGAGGTGAGGGTGGCTTGTCTGCACTCATTCCCCCTCCTTCCCTCCGGCCACTTCCCGTGCTCCAGGCGCCCGCGCCCCAATTAGCCAGCGAGGCTGACTGCCTGGGCTCCGGATGACAGACACCTCCTGTCACCCCCTGACGGGCGAGGAGATTAACTAAGAGAGGCGCCAGCAGGAAGGGAAGGGAGGAAGGGGGAGGGAATGACCAGGCCTCCCCGCCATGGGTGCCTTGGCAGGAAGAGGGCCTGCTCTCAGAGAAGCACAGACGCAGGCTGGGGAGAGGCACCTCCGCTCTCCTGACCGGCTGCCCCGAGCGGAGGCCTCGGCCTCGGCCTCAGCTTCCACCTTCAGCTTCTTGCAGAGCCCCGGGCATGGCTGAGGAAGCCGCACTGCAAGTCCACGGACTTTGACTGCGGCCCGGCGACTCACACCTGTGATTCCAGCGCTTGAGTTTGGGAGGCCTGGGACAGAAGAATCACTGCGATGCAGAGTGGCGCTCCAAACAAGGAACCCACTGGCTTTGCTGCTCCCTGGTGCAGGCGCTGCCCTCTTCACTCCAGGCTCCATCTTTTTCTCCTGCCTGCCCCGCCTTCTCTTTCTTCCTCTCTCCTCGCCATTTCTCTTTTTCATCCATTACAAATAATGGATGGTTCACGCCTTTAATCCCAGCATTCAAGCCTAAATAGGAGGATCACTGTGAGTTTGAGGCCACCCTAAGACTACATAGTCAATTCCTGGTCACCCTGGCCTAGAGCGACTAGCCCTACCCCAACTTCTCCATTTTAAAAATCAAGACTGGGGCCTTTCATCCCAGCACTCTGGAGGGAGAGGTAGGAGGATCGCCATGAATTTTGGGGCCACCCTGAGACTACATACTGAATGAATTCCAGGTCAGCCTGGACTAAAGTAAGATGCTACCTAAAAAAAAAAAAAAAAAAGGAGTAGGGGGTAGGGGGCTGAAGAGATGGCTAAGCACCTCAGAGTACTTGCTTGCAAAGCTTGATGGCCAAGGTTTCAAACTCCAGTAACCATGTAAAGCCAGATGCACAAAGTGGCGCATATGTCCGCAGTTCATTTGCAGTGGCAAGAGGCCCTGGCACGCCCATTCTCTTTCTTTGCTTGTAAATAAATAAATAAACATTAAAAAAAAAAAAGAAGAAGAAGCAGGGGGGCGGAGAGATGGTTTAGTGGTTAAGCGCTTGCCTGTGAAGGCTAAGGTCTCCGGCCCGAGGTTCAATTCCCCAGGACCCACGTGAGCCAGATGGTGGGGGGGGGGGGAGGCACAGGCATCTGGAGTCTGTTTGCAGTAGCTGGAGGCCCTGGCACGCCCATACTCCCTCCCTCCCTTTCTCTCTCTCTGTCGCTTTCAAATAAATAAATAAAATAAAATAAAAAGAAGCAGGGGGCTGGAGGGATTGCTCAGTGGTTAAGGTGTTTGCCTGCAAAGCCAAAGGACCCAGGTTCTGCGGAGAGCCCCCTGACCCGCAGGGAAGAACGACCACAAGACGAGGATCCTTCTTGATCACACTTTTATTGGAGAGCTCTTGGTTAACAGGAGGGTTGATGGCGAGGGGCAAGGAGGCGGAATGTGCAGCTACTTTTATAGAGGAAAGTGCAATGAGGCGCCCACTGATTGGTTGCTACCAGCTTGCCACCACCAGGCGCCACGGGATAGGCTCGGGACAGGTTGAGTCAAGGCACTGCCTAATATGGAGTTGTTTACGACAGAGGAAGCACTCACCATTGGGGAGGTGGAAGGCGGAAGCTTTAGCCATATATGGAGTTGCTTACCTCAACACAGACAGGAAGCCAGCGCCATCTTGTAATGGCAACTGCTTGCAGCTCCCTGCAAGGTTCGATTCCCCAGGACCCATGTTAGCCAGATGCACAAGGGGGCACATGTGTCAGGAGTTCATTTGCAGCGGCTGGAGGCCCTGGTGCACCCATTCTCTCTCTCTCCCTCCTCCCCTCCCTCTTAAATAAATAAATAAAAATATTTAAAAAGAAGCAGGGGGTGGGCTGGAGAGATGGTTTAGCAGTTAAGGCGCTTGCCTGCAAAGCCAAAGGATCCCTGTTCAATTCTCCAGTACCATCATGTAAGGCAAATGCACAAGGGGGCACATGTATCTGGAGTTCCTTTGCAGTGGCTGGAGGCCCTGGCACACCCATTCTCTCCCTCTCTCTCTACCTCTTTCTCTCTCTCAAATAAAATATATTTAAAAAGAAAAAAATAGCCGGGTGTGGTAGCACACACCTTTAATCCCAGCACTCGGGAGGCAGAGGTAGGAGGATCGCCTTGAATTCGAGGCCACCCTAAGACTCCATAGTGAATTCCAGGTCAGCCTGGGCTAGAGTGAAACTCTACCTTGAAAAGAAAAAAAATAAAAGGAGATAGATAGGGGTTGGAGAGATGGTTCAGCAGTTAAAGATGCTTGTTTGCAAAGTTTGATGGCCCAGGTTCAATTCCCCAGTGCTCAAGTAAAGTCAGATATACAGTTGTTGCATGTGCCCAGAATTGGGTGAGAGGCAGGAGGCCCTGGCACACCCAAACTCTTTCTCTCAAATAAATAGATAAATATTAATAAAAAATAGGGGACTGGTGAACGGGCTCAGTGGTTAAGGCACTTACCTGCAAAGCCTAAGGACCAGGGTTTGATTCCCCAGTATCCACGTAAAGCCAGATGCACAAGGTGATGCATGTATCTGAAGTTCATTTGCAGTGATGAGAGGGCCTAGCACGCCCTTTCTCTCACTCTTTTTCTCTCTCTCATGTGCACTTTCAAATAAAAATAAATTAATTAAATTATTTTTATAAAAATACATAGGGCCAGGCATGGTGGCAGACATAGGAGGATAACAATGAGTGTGAGTTCGAGGCTAGGCTGAGACTACACAGTGAGTTCCATGCCAGCCTGGGCTACAGCAAGACTCTATCTAAGAAAATATTACTAATAAAAATGATATATAGCCAAGTGTGGTGGCACATGGTGGTAGAGGTAGGAGAATCACCATGAGTTTGAGGCCAGCATGGAGCTACATAGTGAGTTCCAGGTCAGCCTGAGTTAGAGTGATACCCTACCTTGGGGAAAAAAAAAAAGATGATGTGGGGAATGGAATGATGGCTTAGCGATTAAGGCATTTGCCTATGAAGCCTAAGGACCCAGGTTCTATGTTCTATTCCCAGTACCCATTTAAGCCAGATGCATGAGGTGGCACATGTGTCTAAAGTTTGTTTGCCATGGCTGGCTGCCCTGTGTGCCCATTCTTACTCTCTCCGCTTCTCAAATAGGTAAAATAAATTCAAAAACTGAGAGCCAGGGGCATGGTAGTGCACCCCTTTAGTCCAGGTCAGCCTGGACTACAGTGAAACCCAACCTCCAAAAGCCAAAAAAATAAAATAATAATAATAATAATGAAAAAGACATGATAAATACTTGGGCTGCAAGGCCACTGAGAAATCCTGCTGGAACTGAGCTGATAACCTCCTCCATGTAGACCAGCTGACAGAAAGCTGGAAGAAGCCATTCTGCATGCACTTCAATGGGAGAGAGAGAAATCACCAGTGAAGATACTCAACAGTGGACTCTGCAAGCCTTATATTTTGCCAGCCAGGCCAAATGAGCCAACGGGTACAATAGTGGCACGTCTGTCATGGTGGAAACCAACTACCCTTTAATTGGACTGGAGGCCCACTCCATAGGAGGGAATACATCCCTGATACTGAAAACTTAAAACAGGGGTAGTCATGAGCCTTAGTGGTGTAACGTCTGCTGCTGTCTGGCTAAAGGTATATACTATGCTTATCAAACTGCCCAGTAAGCACTTCTCTTAATGTTCATACCTATACATTAATGCTACTCTCACTTTGGTAGAAAACCTTCTCTTTTCGATGACAGTGACCTTGGATGACTCAGAAGGCACCATGGTGCTGAGAAGAAGTGACAGAGGAGTGCTCAGCACTGCAATATCTCTATCACATCTTCCAAGGCTCAGGGTCCATTGCAGAAGAGGTGGTGGAAAGAATGTAAGAGCCAAAGGAAGGGTAGGACTCCTTACAAAGTGCTCCCCCCAGACACAAAATGGCCTGGATATCCATGACCTCACAGTGCCTGACACTACCTACACAAGACCATCATAATTGGAGGAAAAGATCATAACATCAAAATAAAAGAGAGACTGATTGAGAGGGGGAGGGGATATGATGGAGAATGGCGTTTCAAAGGGGAAAGTGGGGGGAGAGAGGGCATTTCCATGGATATTGTTTATAATCATGGAAGCTGTTAATAAAAATAAAAATAATAAAATAATAATAATAAAAAGAGATGATAAAGTAATGGTTCCAAATTCTCACAGTACCAGATCAGACAATTCCCCCAACCAAAGCCTTGAGATTCAACCTGATGTTCAAGTGTTGTTACGGAAGAGGATTTTATGATTAGTCTGGTCCCTCTCCCTAGAAGCGGGGTTACAGAAGTACCCGCTGGGAGGAGGAAGTCCCTCCAAATGATCAAGGGCTCTGGGAGCTTGTCATTCCCAGGGTTTCCTCATCCTATGTTGGATTCTGGGCCTTGCATGACCCCTCCCACCTCTCAGAGCTCCCATTGGCTAGATCACATCCACATCCCAGCTCTAGCTCAGTCCAAAGGGAGCTCCAGGAAGGCTCTTGATCCCAGTCAGGTGTCTGGAGGTTACCCTGAATACATTCCCCCTTTTTTCAGCTTTAGCTTAGCTCTTTCTCCTTGAGTTTGTGTTTTTGACAAAAGCTACCAGCTCAGGGGGCTGACGATAGCTCAGCAGTTAAGGCATTTGCCCAAGTTCAACTCCCCAGTACCCACCCACATAAAGCCAGAAGCACAAAGTGGCACATGCATCTGGAGTCCCTTTGCAGCAGCTGGAGGTCCTGGCATACCCATTCTCTCTGTTGGTCCCTCTTCTACCTCTCTCTGCTTCAAAAAAAAAAAAAAAATTAAGCTGGGCATGATGGCGCACGCCTTTAATTCAGCCTGAGGTAGGAGTATTGTCATGAGTTCGAGGCCACCCTGAGACTACAGAGTGAATTCCAGGTCAGCCTGGGCTAGAGCGAGACCCTACCTTGAAAAGAAAAAAAATAAAAGGAGATAGATAGGGGTTGGAGAGATGGTTCAGCAGTTAAAGATGCTTGTTTGCAAAGTTTGATGGCCCAGGTTCAATTCCCCAGTGCTCAAGTAAAGTCAGATATACAGTTGTTGCATGTGCCCAGAATTGGGTGAGAGGCAGGAGGCCCTGGCACACCCAAACTCTTTCTCTCAAATAAATAGATAAATATTAATAAAAAATAGGGGACTGGTGAACGGGCTCAGTGGTTAAGGCACTTACCTGCAAAGCCTAAGGACCAGGGTTTGATTCCCCAGTATCCACGTAAAGCCAGATGCACAAGGTGATGCATGTATCTGAAGTTCATTTGCAGTGATGAGAGGGCCTAGCACGCCCTTTCTCTCACTCTTTTTCTCTCTCTCATGTGCACTTTCAAATAAAAATAAATTAATTAAATTATTTTTATAAAAATACATAGGGCCAGGCATGGTGGCAGACATAGGAGGATAACAATGAGTGTGAGTTCGAGGCTAGGCTGAGACTACACAGTGAGTTCCATGCCAGCCTGGGCTACAGCAAGACTCTATCTAAGAAAATATTACTAATAAAAATGATATATAGCCAAGTGTGGTGGCACATGGTGGTAGAGGTAGGAGAATCACCATGAGTTTGAGGCCAGCATGGAGCTACATAGTGAGTTCCAGGTCAGCCTGAGTTAGAGTGATACCCTACCTTGGGGAAAAAAAAAAAAAAAAAAAAAAAAAAGATGATGTGGGGAATGGAATGATGGCTTAGCGATTAAGGCATTTGCCTATGAAGCCTAAGGACCCAGGTTCTATGTTCTATTCCCAGTACCCATTTAAGCCAGATGCATGAGGTGGCACATGTGTCTAAAGTTTGTTTGCCATGGCTGGCTGCCCTGTGTGCCCATTCTTACTCTCTCCGCTTCTCAAATAGGTAAAATAAATTCAAAAACTGAGAGCCAGGGGCATGGTAGTGCACCCCTTTAGTCCAGGTCAGCCTGGACTACAGTGAAACCCAACCTCCAAAAGCCAAAAAAATAAAATAATAATAATAATAATGAAAAAGACATGATAAATACTTGGGCTGCAAGGCCACTGAGAAATCCTGCTGGAACTGAGCTGATAACCTCCTCCATGTAGACCAGCTGACAGAAAGCTGGAAGAAGCCATTCTGCATGCACTTCAATGGGAGAGAGAGAAATCACCAGTGAAGATACTCAACAGTGGACTCTGCAAGCCTTATATTTTGCCAGCCAGGCCAAATGAGCCAACGGGTACAATAGTGGCACGTCTGTCATGGTGGAAACCAACTACCCTTTAATTGGACTGGAGGCCCACTCCATAGGAGGGAATACATCCCTGATACTGAAAACTTAAAACAGGGGTAGTCATGAGCCTTAGTGGTGTAACGTCTGCTGCTGTCTGGCTAAAGGTATATACTATGCTTATCAAACTGCCCAGTAAGCACTTCTCTTAATGTTCATACCTATACATTAATGCTACTCTCACTTTTGGTAGAAAACCTTCTCTTTTCGATGACAGTGACCTTGGATGACTCAGAAGGCACCATGGTGCTGAGAAGAAGTGACAGAGGAGTGCTCAGCACTGCAATATCTCTATCACATCTTCCAAGGCTCAGGGTCCATTGCAGAAGAGGTGGTGGAAAGAATGTAAGAGCCAAAGGAAGGGTAGGACTCCTTACAAAGTGCTCCCCCCAGACACAAAATGGCCTGGATATCCATGACCTCACAGTGCCTGACACTACCTACACAAGACCATCATAATTGGAGGAAAAGATCATAACATCAAAATAAAAGAGAGACTGATTGAGAGGGGGAGGGGATATGATGGAGAATGGCGTTTCAAAGGGGAAAGTGGGGGGAGAGAGGGCATTTCCATGGGATATTGTTTATAATCATGGAAGCTGTTAATAAAAATAAAAATAATAAAATAATAATAATAAAAAGAGATGATAAAGTAATGGTTCCAAATTCTCACAGTACCAGATCAGACAATTCCCCCAACCAAAGCCTTGAGATTCAACCTGATGTTCAAGTGTTGTTACGGAAGAGGAATTTTATGATTAGTCTGGTCCCTCTCCCTAGAAGCGGGGTTACAGAAGTACCCGCTGGGGAGGAGGAAGTCCCTCCAAATGATCAAGGGCTCTGGGAGCTTGTCATTCCCAGGGTTTCCTCATCCTATGTTGGATTCTGGGCCTTGCATGACCCCTCCCACCTCTCAGAGCTCCCATTGGCTAGATCACATCCACATCCCAGCTCTAGCTCAGTCCAAAGGGAGCTCCAGGAAGGCTCTTGATCCCAGTCAGGTGTCTGGAGGTTACCCTGAATACATTCACCCATTTTCAGCTTTAGCTTAGCTCTTTCTCCTTGAGTTTGTGTTTTTGACAAAAGCTACCAGCTCAGGGGGCTGCACAGATAGCTCAGCAGTTAAGGCATTTGCCCAAGTTCAACTCCCCAGTACCCACCCACATAAAGCCAGAAGCACAAAGTGGCACATGCATCTGGAGTCCCTTTGCAGCAGCTGGAGGTCCTGGCATACCCATTCTCTCTGTTGGTCCCTCTTCTACCTCTCTCTGCTTCAAAAAAAAAAAAAAAATTAAGCTGGGCATGATGGCGCACGCCTCTAATTCCAGCCTGAGGTAGGAGTATTGTCATGAGTTCGAGGCCACCCTGAGACTACAGAGTGAATTCCAGGTCAGCCTGGGCTAGAGCGAGACCCTACCTTGAAAAACAAATTAAAAAAAAAAAAAAAGTTGGGCTGGAGGAATTGCTTAGCGGTTAAGATGTTTGCCTGAAAAGCCAAAGGACCCAGGTTCGATTCCTCAGGACCCACGTTAGCCAGATGCACAAGGGTGCACACGTGTCTGGAGTTCATTTGCAGTGGCTGGAGGCCCTGGTGCTCCCATTCTCTCTCCCTCTTTCTCTGTCAAAAAAAAAAAAAAAAAAGTTATCAGCTATGACTGTTAACAGGAGCTCATTCAGTAGCCTCAGGCTTGCCTCAAACCCTTGGGGATCCTCCTAACTCAGCCTCTAGGTGTGAGCCACAACACCTGGCTTTTTCTATTTAAAATTTTTTTTAATTAATTAATTTATTTATTTGCAAGAATACAGAGAACAAGCTGGGTGTGGTGGCATACGCCTTTAATCCCAGCACTTGGGAGGCAGAGGTAGGAGGATTGCCGTGAGTTCAAGGCCACCCTGAGACTACATAATGAATTCCAGGTCTACCTGAGCTAGAGTGAGACCCTACGTCGAAAAACCAAAACAAGGGATGGAGAGATGGCTTAGCAGTTAAGGCGTTTGCCTGCGAAGCCATAGGACCCAGGTTCGATTCCTCAGGACCCACGTGAGCCAGATGCACAAGGTAGTGCATGCATCTGGAGTATGTATACAGCAGCTGAAGGCCCCAGCGTGCCCATGCGCTTGCTCTCTCTCTCTAATAAATAAATAAATATTAAAAAACATTTTCTAAAGAAAAAAAGAATACAGAGAACAGCAGGAGAGAGAGAAAGAATGGGTGCACCAAAGGCCTCTTGCCACTGCAAACTCCAGATGCATGCACCAGTTTGCTTCTGGCTTTACATGGGTGTTGGCAAACTGAACCCAATCCATCAGGCTTTACAAGCAAGCACATTTAACTTCTGAACCATCTCTCCCCCAGCACATGGGGCAGACTTCTACAAAGAAAGCAAGCAGGTACTAACACCAGGCTTGCTCAGGGTCTGCAGAGGTAGAGCTTGCTGTGGCAGCTCATCTAGAGCTAATGATCCTGAGCTCAGCTCACCAGTAGGAAGGGAAGCAGGGACCTTTCTGCAGCTCTACTCAAGTTCTACATTTGGCTCATGGACTTGGAGTCATACAGACAAAGACTTGAATTCTAAAGTGGATTTGGCCTTGCCCTCTTCAGCCTCGGCTTTCTCATCTGCAAAATGGGAATAATGTGGGCTGGAGAAATAGCTTAGTGGTTAAGGCACTTGCCTGCAAAACCCAACAACCCTGGTTAGATTCCCCAGTACCCATGTAAAGCCAGATGCACAAAGTGGCACATGCATCTGGAGTTTGTTTGCAGTAGCAGGAGGCCCTGGCATGCCCATTCTCTGTTTATTTCTTTCTGTCTATATATCTCCCTCTCTGCTTGTAAATGCATAAATAAATACATAAATTGTTAATTATTATTATTATTTGACAGAGAAAGAGAGAGAGAGAGAATGGGAACGCCAGGGCCTCCAGCCACTGCAAACGAACTCCAGATGCGTGCGCCCCCTTATGCATCTGGCTAATGTGGGTCCTGGGGAATCAAACCTGGGTCCTTTGGCTTTGCAGGCAAGTGCCTTAACCACTAAGCCATCCTTCCAGCCCAAATACATAATTTTTTTAAAAAAATGGGGATAATGTGAGGATGGCCAGACCTTAATGGGTAGTGACAGTCTGATGAGATATTGCACACCAGGTGCTGTGCCTGACCACAGTCCTGAAACAGTGACTCTCCCATAAAGAGGAGCTACTACATTATTCCAGCTCTGCTGAGCCTGGCCCTTAGCCTGGAGCTCAAGGCAGCCCTTTCTGGACCTCAGTTTCTCCATTTGTCCTTCCAGCTCGCTCACTACTAGAATGGGTGACTTGAATGATCTCACTGAAGGGAAGACCCCTCCCACATGGGTCAGTCCATGGGGGGGGTGAGGGGGTAGGAAGGCGACAGTGCCCAACCAACATTTTCAACAGGCTGGGCAGGCAGCGCCAGGCAGGCGGGAGCTGGTCAGGTTTTTAATTGAACGCGATGCAAATGAAATGTAAATACCATGCAAATAAGCTCTTGCCAGGAGGTGCTGGGTAGAGAGCAGAGGGAGCAGGGGGGGGGGCGGGACTGCGGAGTAGGGATCCCTGGGGGGGTGCTTTTCTCTCTTCAGCGGCTGTCCACACCCACCCCCTGGTGTTTGCCACCCAACTAGGCCATTTTAGTGGGGGAACATAGTACTTCATCCCCCCCCCCAAAAGGTTCTCTCCCAGACTCATTTTCTTAACTCTGCTGCTCCAGGTGACATTTGGGTGCACAAGGAGGAGAAAGGGATCCTGTGGATGGGGTGAGACTGACACAGACACTGTCACACACAGATAAGGTCACACAGAGAGACCCACACATGAGCATAGAGAAAGATGCAGACATGCAGAAACACATTCCCTCCCAAGCTCTTTGCAGCTCTGAGACCCACTCAGACAAGGCCAATCACACATAAGTGTACCCAAGTGTACATCCAGTCATAAATACACACGGTGACGGACTGACCTAGTCACAGAGGCATGCGTGTGTACACACACACACACACACACACACACACACACACTGCCTGCCCTGTCATGAGGACTGCAGGCAAGTCCCAGTGCTGGCTGAAGGGGGTGAAGGGAGTTGGGGGCGGCGGGAAGGGGGGGAGTGTGTAGGACATGCACCCTGTGTGGTCAGAGCCTGGTGGCCTGAGCCAAGCCAGACAGACGGTAGGGGGATCTTCAGGGTGGCCTGGGCCCTTAGCCCAGCCCCCATCCCCACACATGACCAAACCCTAAGGCTCACAGCCATGAGATCCCAGGTGCTGGTCCATCTCCAAGTACTCTGGGCCCCATCCTGGGACCTGTGGTCCCACAGCCTCACTCGTGAGGCTGACAGCCCTTTGGGGGAGGCTGATCCCACCATGGTGACAGGGTCACCCTGCCGAGGGGTAGGAGATGAGGGACAGGGGAGTGGGGGAAAGACTGAGCAGTATGGGCAAACCATGCCACTATCCACATCTGGGGGTGGTCCCTTCCCCCTCTCCGAGGTGACTCATGCCCTACATTTAGCTCTCATTAGCGCCTCTGAGCCCAGCTAGAGGGACAACTGCCAACTTCCCCCAGCAGACAGGGAGCTCTGGGTGGGCCGCCCTCTCAGCCTCAGTTTCCCCCTAGGGGCCTGACCCAGAGACAGGGGCTCCGTGGGAAGCAGTACACACAGCCTACTTGACCTTAGCAGAGGACTGTCCTCCTCCCCATGGAAGGGGGCTGTGGATGTGGCCTCTTCCCAGGAACCTCCCTCCCCAGGGCTCCCCGGGTTGCACGACAGCCTTGGACAGTACCCTGACCTCTAGCAGGGCCCAGAGAACCGGACTGAAAAGAGGGGATCCCTAGCGACCTATCGAGGTTGCTGGTGATTCGCCCACAGCCCACCGCTTCCAGGGGGGCGGGGAAGAGGGTGGGGGTGGACGGAGCCGGGGCCAGAGACACCGAGTCGTGGGCCAAAGCTGCACGGCGACGCCGGCCTCCCGGCTCGGCCCGCTCGGGTCGGCCGGGCCCCGCGCGTCGCCGCCCGCGTGCCAGGCGCTGGGCCGCCCCGGCCGCCCCGGGGGCCGCTCCTCTCGCGCCCGCCCCGCCGCCTCCTCCCCTCGCCGCTCCGTGGGAAGGAGGCAGCTGGGGCGGGGGTGGCCGCGGGAGCGTCTTGCCCGTGTGATCGTGCCGAGCGGGGAACTCGGGGCCATGTGGGAAAGACATTAGTGCCGGCCGCCCTGCCAGCCAGGAATGCGCCCCCCGCTCCGCAGCCGCCGCCGGCCTGGCCCAGAAACCGTGACTCACCCGCTCCGCGCCCCGCCCCGCCCCCTCGTCGCGCACCCTGCACGGCCCACCGCGGGCCCGGCCTGCGCTCCCGCCTCCCGCCTCCCCGCCGCGCCCCGGCCCAGCTACCTGCCGCCCCTTCCTCCCCTCGGATCGCGTCCCGGCCCGGGACACACGCACGCTGCCCCCCCCCGCCCCCCGCCGTCTGTTCCCCTCTGAAAAGAGCACCCCCGGGGACTTAGCTCCCAGCGCCCTCTCCCTCACTCCAGAACCGTACGCCTGGGAGGTGGATGGGTGGATCTCCACACCAGCACAGAGCCTGGATCACAGGACAAAAAAAGAAAAGAAAAGAAAAGAAAAAGAAGGGAGCCCTTAAATCTCTGCAGGCTGGGAAGCCGGGCTCAGTGTGGGAGGGCTGTTCCCAGGGCCCTCCTTTTGAATAATGAAGCCAGGCCACCTACCTCAGAGGGCCTGTAACCTTGGACCCTTTACACCCTCGTCCAAGCCTTCTTCCCCAGTCCCACAGGACCCACCCCGCTGTGGCTAAACCTGGAAGCCTTCGCAGGGTCTACCGCCCAGAGGGACTACAAATCTTGCTGACCGTGGTGATATTACTAGTAATCATGTCTATTTAATTACCTTATTTTATATTTATTTTTTGGTTTCGAGGTAGGGTCTCTAGTCCAGGCTGACCTGGAATTCACTACGTAGTCTCAGAGTGGCCTCGAACTCTGAGTGCTGGGATTAAAGGCATATGCCACCACCTGGCTAGCTTCATTCTTAATTATTTTTTAACAATTAATAATTATTTTTTAAGCTGGCTGGCCAGTGAACCCCAGGTATCCACCTACATACACCTCCTTGGCACTAAGATTACTGATTTCTACTACTACACCTAGTATTCCCCCCCCCCCGCCCCCTCCAGGTAGGGTCTCGCTGTAGCCTAGGCTGACCTGGAATTCGCTATGTGGTCTCAGGTTGGCTTCAAACTCACAACGATCCATCTACCTTGGAAAAGCGTGAGCAACCACACCCAGCCTCATAACTTTTTAAAAAATACATATTTTTTACTCAGAAGGCACCATGGTGCTGGGAAGAAGTGACAGGAATGCTCAGCTGCAATATCTCTATCACACCTTCCAAGGCTCAGAATCCATTGTGGAAGAGGTGGCGGAAAGAATGTTAAGAGCCAAAGGAAGGGTAGGACTCCTTACAAAGTGCTCCTCCAGATACAAAATGGCCTGGATATCCATGACCTCACAGTGCCTGACACTACCTACACAAGACCATCATAATAGGAGGAAAAGATCATGACATCAAAATAAAAGACAGCCAGGCATGGTGGTGCACGCCTTTAATCTTAGCACTCAGGAGGCAGAGGTAGGAGGATCTCCCTGAGTTTGAGGCCACCCTGAGACTACATAGTGAATTCCAGGTCAGCCTGAGCTAAAGTGAGACCGTACCTTGAAAAACAAAACAAAACAAACAAAATAAAAGAGAGACTGATTGAGAGGAGAAGGGGATATTATGGAGAATGGAATTTCAAAGGGGAAAGTGGGGGGAGGGAGGGCACTACCATGGGATATTGTTTACAATCATGGAAGTTGTTAATAAAAAAGTATATTTTGGGGCTGGAGAGATGGCTTAGCGGTTAAGAGCTTGCCTGTGAAGCCTAAGAACCCTCTATGAGACTTGATTCCCCAGGACCCACGTAAACCAGATGCACAAGGTAGCACATGCATCTGGAGTTCCTTTGCAGTGGCTGGAGGCCCTGGTGCGCCCATTCTCTCTCTCTCTGTCGCTCTCAAATAAATAAAATGAAATAAATCTTTCTAAAAAAATTTTTTTTATTAGTTGGGTGTGGTGGCACAAGCCTTTAATCCCAGCACTCGGGAGGCAGAGGTAGGAGGATTGCCATAAATTGGAGGCTACCCTGAGACTACACAGTGAATTCCAGGTCATCCTGAGCTGTGTTACCCTATCTCAAAAATATATATATATTTATTTGCAAGCAGAGAGAGAGGAGAGAGAGAGAGAATGGGTTCACTAGGGCCTCTCGCCACTGCAAAGTAACTCCAGACATGTGTACCCCCTCGTGCATCTGGCTAATGTGGGCCCTGGGGAATCAAGCCTGGGTCCTTTGGCTTTGCAGGCAAAAGACTTAACTACTAAGCCATCTTGCCAGCCTTTTTCAAAATTTCTTTCTTTCCCTTTTATTTTTATTTTTTTATTTATTCATTTGAGAGAAAGAGGCAGGGAGAGATAGACCTGCAACACCATGCTTGGCTGTTACAATTTTTTTTTTTTCAAGCTAGGGTGTCACTCCAGCCCAGGCTGATCTGAAATTCATTATGTAGTCTCAGGCTGGCCTTGAACTCACTGCAATCCTCCTACCTCTGACTCCCAAATGCTGGGATTAAAGGCATGTGCTACCACACCCAACTGTTATAAAATTTTAAGACAAGAATTGTCGGGCTGGAGAGATGGCTTAGCGGTTAAGCGCTTGCCTGTGAAGCCTAAGGACCCCGGTTCGAGGCTTGATTCTCCAGGTCCCACGTTAGCCAGATGCACAAGGGGGCGCACGCATCTGGAGTTCGTTTGCAGTGACTGGAGGCCCTGGCGCGCCCATTCTCTCTCTCTCTATCTGTCTCTTTCTCTCTCTGTCACTCTCAAATAAATAAATAAATAAAATATTAAAAAAAAAAAAAAAGAATTGTCTAGGGAGGGCTGGAGAGATGGCTTAGCTGTTAACGTGTTTGCCTGCAAAGTCAGAGGACCCAGGTTCAGTTCTCCAGGACATACATAGGCCAGATGCACAGGATGGTATATACTTCTGGAGTTCATTTGCAGAGGCTAGAGGCCCTGTTGCATCCATTCTCTCTGTCTCTCTCACATAAACAAACAAACGAACAAACAAATAAATAAATAAAACAGTTGGGTGTGGTGGTGCATACCTTTAATCCCAGCACTTGGGAGGCAGAGGTAGGAGGAACACCTTGAGTTCGAGACCACCCTGAGACTAAATGGTGAATTCCAGGTTCAGCCTGAGCTAGAGTGAGACCCTACCCCCCCCCCAAAAAAAAAGCTAGGCGTGGTGGCACATGCCTTTACTCCCAGCACTCGGGAGGCAGAGGTAGGATTGCCATGAGTTCAAGGCCACTTTGAGACTTCATAGTGAATTCCAGGTCAGCCTGGACTAGAATGAGACTCTACCTTGAAAAACAAAAAAATTTAAATAAATAAATAATTTTAGAATTGTGTATGGAGCCAGGCGTGGTGCTGCATGCCTTTAATCCCAGCATTTGGGAGGCAGAAATAGGAGGATCTCTGTGAGTTCAAGGCCTGCCTGAGACTACATAGTAAATTCCAGGTCAGCCTGGGCTAGAGCAAAACCCTAATTCAAAAAAAAAAAAAAAAAAAAAAAAGTGGGGGGAAACTTAAGCCCAGAGAAGCCAAAGGACTACTTCAAGATCCCACATTAAAGTGGGGTCAGACGTGGAAGTAGTCTCCAGATCTTGGTCTCACCCAGGGCAGGAACATTGGGCAGCTCATAGTGGTCTCACCCAGGGCAGGAACATCAGGCAGCTCATAGACGCAGTAATGTGTAGCTAAGGAACACCATGGGGCTGGGCCCCAGGGTGTGCGTGTGTTGCTGGGAGGCCTGATGGACAGGGTGTTGGGGGAGCTGCTGCCGCCTGCCTGGTATTTTTAGCCCTGAGAATGAGCTGAGCTCAGAGCTCTGAACTCCCGTTGGCAGGGAGGAAAATGGGAAGGTCCCCACCACCGTCCCTGCCACCACCAGTGTGATTGGTTGAGGGAGAGCGGGCCTGGGGACTCCGGTCCTGACTCCCTTCATCGTACCTACCCCCATTTGGGTTTTCCTTCCTGAGAAGAAAAAGCCAAGCTGGTAGGAACAGGAGCCCCCATATGCCCACTGCTAGGAGGTCCAGGCCTGTTCTCTGGCCTGTGCCAGGTCAGAGCTGTAGGGTTCCCATGACAACAGATGATAGCAGTGGCAGCTGCTGGCCACCAGGTCAAGGGTGAAGCAAGTGTGGATGGAGGTGCAAGAAAAAAGAGCCCACATGGAGGTGGGGACTAGGTAGGGTAAAGGGCCCCCAAATTGCCACTTGAGCCTTGAGCTACTAGAAAAGGCCTAGAACAAGGTTGTTTCATTCATAGCACTGATTAGAAGTGCTGAACACAGAGAAGGGCTGGCTATGCCTTTGGTTGAGGCCATGAAGCCAGCTAGGACTTAAAGAGAAATCCTGGCCCTTGCTTCCTAGCCCAGGCCTCTGCTGCTTCTAGTTTATGGTCCTGGGGCCTCAGATGTCCTCTTATCTCCATTTCCAGGAAGTCACAGGGTCCTGAAATCTTCCTACCAGCCTGGTCATTCTGTAGCTTGGATTTTCCTGTCATGAGTGAGCAAAGACCCCAAGCGGTCAGGTCACTTTCTATAAGCCTCACCCTGCAATCAGTTTTTTTTAATTCTTTAAATCATTTATTTAGTATCTGCACATACTAAAAAAAAAAGAGCACATGTTATAATGTACATGTTAATGCCTGTGTGTGGAGGTCAGTGGACAATTTTCAGGTCAGTTCTTGGTCTCTCCTTGTTCACATTTCACGTTTGTGAGCGAGAAATCTGTTCTGTCTTTACCTTCCATCTTGTTTTAAAAAATATATTTTATTTACTTATTTGAGAGAGAGAGAAAGAGGCAAAGAGAGAGGAAGAGAATAGGCGCACTAGGGCCTCCAGCCACTACAAATGAACTCCAGGTGCTTGCGCCCCCTTGCGCATCTGGTTACATGGGTCCTGGAGATTCAAACCGGGATCCTTTGGCTTTCCAGGCAAATGCCTTAACCGCTAAGCCATCTCTCGAGGCCCCTTTCCATCTTTATTTATTTATTGGGTTTTCGAGGCAGGGTCTCACTCTAGTCCAGGCTGACCTGAAATTCACTATGTAGTCTCAGGGTGGCCTCAAACTCACGGCAATCCTCCTACTTCTGCCTCCTGAGTGCTGGGATTAAAGGCGTGTGCCACCACACCTGGCTTCCATCTTCCATTTTGATGTAGGCACTGGGATTACAGAAGCCTGTCACAGCTTTTTGTTTGTTTGTTTGTTTGTTTTGGTTTTTCGAGGTAGGGTCTCACTCTAGCCCAGGCTGACTTGGAGTTCACTATGTAGTCTCAGGGTGGCCTCGAACTCACAGCAATCCTCCTACCTCTGCCTCCCAAATGCTGGGATTAAAGGCGTGCGCCACCATGCCCGGCTTTTTTTTTTTTTTTTTAACCTGAGGTCTAGGACTCAAACTCAGATACTCAGTTGTGTGGCAGGCGCTTTACCCACAGAGCCATCTCCCCAGCCCACTGTCAATCTGTTTAATGTGGAATAGATTGTTTTGGTTCTCCTGCAAGGAGACCCAGTAGAGAGAGGTCATGGTCTCTGGCCAACTCCCCACTACAGCTCCAGGAATCCAGAGTGGGGCTGGGAAGTTGCCGCACACTCCTAAGGGTGTCATTCTAGTGTTAGTCCTTCAAAAGCTGCCTAGACTTGAGAACCATCACTGGCTCCCTGACCCAAAACACACCTTACAGCCCAGCTGGTGGCACACACCTTTAACCCCAGCACTCAGGAGGCAGAGGTAGGAGGATCACTATGAGTTCGAAGCCAGACTGGGACTACAGAGTTCCTCAAAACAAAGCAAAACAATTAACCCCTGGGTTCCCTCCAGTGTGGTACCCTCACCATCCCACAAGTATGAGTCTCCATGCATCCTAAGAAAGCAGCACAGGGGCTCAGCGTCGTGGCACACCCCTTTAATCCCAGCGTGAGTTCAAGGGAGACCCTACCTCAAACAACTGAAAAAAAGAAAGCATCAAGGTTCAGTTTCACCCACACTTTCTGGAGCTCTCTGTTTTTCCCATACACTCACATCTCTTCCCATGGAATCTGAAGTGAGGGATCTCTCTCTTTGTCTTGTTTTACTATTTAGCCTAGGCTGGCTTCAGACTCAAAGCAATCCTCCTGCCTCAGCATTCCTTCCAAGTACTGGGATGACAGACATGTGCCATAATTCCTGAGCAGTCAAGGGAGTGGTCAGGGACTCTTTCTTTCTTTCTTTTTTTTTTTTTTTGGTTTAGGGTGTCAGTCTAGCCCAGGCTGACCTGGAATTCATTATGTCTCAGGGTGGCCTCGAACTCACAGCACGGCTTGATCAAGGACTCTTTTTATGTGAGGCTTCTCATTCTGTCATTGTATCTCAGAGAAGTGATGTCCCTAACCAATGACTAAACTGAGGCTGAGAGAGAGCAGCCTCTTTTGGGTCATAGAATTGATGAGTGGTAATGTGGTACCCAGCTCCAGGAGTATGCCACCATGCCTGGCACTTCTTGGGAAGTCCCTCTTAGTTCCCCTAGACAGTCTCCAGCCTGTAGCACCAAAGCTGAACTCCTCAAGCTCAGACCTAACAGTCTTTTTTTCCCAGCCCCTTATTCTCATCTTCCTTTCCCAGAGCAGCCATTAACTCAGCAACACTGAGCACCTGACATTTTTCCAGGGGACCGACAGGCCCCTCCCTTGTCGTCTGTAGCCAGGAAGTCCAGCAAGCAAGCACACAGGTAAGCTTACCCAATAGGATCCCCACAGGGCCTAGGAGGCACCTGGTGTGGAGGAGGGTAAGCAGAGGAAGGCTGATTTAGTTCCCTTGGCCCTGTTTACTTCTCTATCTAACCTCAGTCGCGCCTGCTGCAACCCTTTGAAGATTTTAAAGCAGGTGACTGGCTGAGGAAAGCTAGACCTTGGCTCCTGACGGGGGAGGTGGGGGGCTTTACAACCAGGTCCTCACTCTTTCTACCCAGGATCCCCTTTGTTCCCCATCTCCAGGGTGAGCAGAAGGGGTAAGCTGGGTAGCAAAACCATTAGATTTGAGCCCCTCAAATAAATAGATCCTAGGGACTTCCTGCAGAGCCCACTCCAACTCTGCTTTTTGGGCAACTGGCTGGCAAAAGGCTGACAGGAAGCTAACAGACAGGCCAGAGTCAGAAATTCCTCCCAGAGCTAGTGAGCCCCGCTGAAAATTCGGGTCCATCACCACAGGATTGCTGCTTGGTCGGTGGGATCCCTGAAGCCAACAGGAAGAAACCAGAAAAGGCAAAATTTGGTCTTGGCTCCCCAAATCCTCCCTTGGGAGGTAGGGCAGGCTCTTGACACAGTACCCATGCCCCTCCTAGGGGTGTATGTGTGTGTGTGTGTGGGGGGGTCAAGTGCTGGGCGCCCTCGTGACGAGGCCAGCTGCAGAGCGATTAATCTTGTGAGGCCTGTGCGTCAGCCCCCCCCCCCCAGGGCCAACCCCGCCCGCCTGCACTGCCCAGGGAGTTAATCTCCGCTCCAGGGACTTCTCAGCCGCTGTCACTGCCACATTAATTCTGAGGCTGAGAGAGGCAGGAAGCAGGAAGAGGTGTGTGTGTGTGTGTGTGTGTGTGTGTGTGTGTGTGTGCGCGTGTGCACGCGTGTGCGTGTGCTGCTGAAGCCTGCTTGGGAAGATTTTGTGATCAGCAGCTGGTGAAGAGGGATCCCAAAAGATGGAGCCTGGGTCTCTTTCAAGGCCCAGCCCTGGAGAAAGGGCGGGGTGGTGTGTGTGTGGAGGGGGCCATATCTATAGCATTCCCTTCAAACCATCCGAGCCCGTGCACCCCTGGCTTCTGGCTAGCCTGGTCATCTACCAGCTGAGCCCCAAATGCAGTTTGCAGTTTTGACAGCAGATGTCTCTGCTATTATGATTTATCAAAACGTTTAAGGTAAATAATGCACACATATTTATAGGAGGAGAGCGAGCGGGTGGTGGAAAGGGAGGGACTGAATGGAGGAGGTTTGGGGGAGCACCCTACCTCTGACCCCAGTCTTCTTTACCCACGTCCAAAAGTTGACCCCAGCAGAGCCCTGGGGAAACTGGCTGAGGTGGTACTAAGTATACTCAGCTTCGAGCCTAAGCCCGCCGCTGGGAGGGCAGGAAGCAACACAAGCAGTGGCTGGACTCATTTGCTAGGCCCCCTGCCAGGATCGGGGGGTGGCCACCTGGGGAAGCAGCTGAGCCAGCTTCTCACCTCAGCCTCGTTTCCATGGCTTCCCTGCGTCCTGCTGCCATCCCTGCTCCCCTGGGTTCCATTGCCTTATCAAGGGCGAACACTGCCCTTACCCTCGCCCTTGCTGCCACTCCCCCAGCAGCTGCCTGTTGATCCTGCTGCTGAAGGGGTCCTTTCTGAGCAGGCCTTCAGGCTGGCCAGGACCCTGGGGCTGTGTCTGCTTTGAGCTTCCAGAACACCTACACCTCTACTCTCATCCCTAGTACTCTTTGTTTCTAGAACTTTCTGGATTTGAGAACATGTGGTTACCTGGTGTATGCACAAGACTGTGTCCATGCAGTGCCTTATATACTCACCCGCAGCGGGGTGCACTCACAGAACAGAACTTGATTGCTCTTCCACAGCTCTTTTTTGTTTGTTCGAGGTAGAATTTCACCCAAGCCCAGGCGGACATGGAATTCACTATGTAGTCACAGGCTGGCCTTGAATTTACAGCAATCCTCCTACCTCTGCCTCCCTAGTGCTGGGATTAAAAGCATGCGCCACCACACCTAGCTTTCTCTCGCAGTTTTTTATTATTTATTTATTTGAGGGAGAGAGAGGAAATGGACGCACCAGGGCCTCCAGCTGCTGCATGTGCCACCTTGTAAAACTGGCTTACATGGGTCCTGGGAAATCAAACCTGGGTCCTTTGGCTTTGCAGGCAAGAGCCTTAATTGCTAAGCCATCCCTCCAGCCCACTCCTCCCATTCTTTTTTTTTTTTTTTTTTTTTGATTTTTGGTTTTTTCGAGGTAGGGTCTCTCACTCTAGCCTAGGCTGACCTGGAATTCACTATGGAGTCTCAGGGTGGCCCTGAACTCACGGTGATACTCCTACCTCTGCCTCCCGAGTGCTGGGATTAAAGGCGCGCGCCACCATGCCCGGCTTCCTCCCATTCTTATTTGAGCTGATGCTTGCCAATTTTTTCATGAGCTCCAGGGATTCTCCAGTCTCTGCTTTCCTATGGGTCTACAGACACCAACACATTTGGCCACTCCCAGCTGTTTATATGGGTCCTGCAGAGTGAACTCAAGCAGCCTTTCAGGCCTCCTCAAACCCTCATGTTTGAACAGGAAGTGCCCTTAAAAGTAAGTAGCACTGTCCAGCCCTAGCTAATTTTTCTTTTTTCTTTTTTTTTTTTTTCCAGGTAGGGTCTCACTCTAGCCAGCTGATCTAGTAGAATTCACTATGTACTCTCAGGGTGGCCTCGAACTCATGGTGATCCTCCTACCTCTGCCTCCTGAGTGCTGGGATTAAAGGTGTGCATCACCACACCCAGTTCCTTAGCTAATATATTTTTCTTAATTGGGCCGAGTGTGGTGGCACATACCTGTAATCCCAGCACTCAGGAGGCTGAGGCAGTTGGGTGGTGAGTTTACTGCCAGCCTGGGCTAGAGTGAGACTCCCTCAAACAAATAAACAGAGTTGGGCTTGGTGGCACATGCCTTTAATCCCAGCTCTGTGGAGGCAGAGGTGGGTGGAATTCTGTGAGTTGGAGGCCACCCTGATAATACATAGTGAATTCCAGGACAGCCTGGGCTAGAGCAAGACCATACCTTGAAACCATCCCCCTCTCAAAAAAAAAAAAAAAAAAAAACAGGGCTGGAGGGATGGTTTAATAGTTAAGGCGCTTGCCTGCAAAAGCCAAAGGACCCAAAGGGGGCACATGCATCTGGAGTTCATTTGCAGTGGCTGGGATCCCTGGCATGCCCATTCTCTCTCTCTCTCTCTCTGTCTCCCTCTTTCTTTGTCAAATAAATAAATAAATAATATAAAACAAACAAACACAACCAATCCAGCTGGAAAGATGATTTAGCCAGGAGTAGTTTGCCTGTAAAGCTTAATTACCCAGGTTCAATTCCCCAGTGCTCATGTAAAATCAGATACACAAAGTGGTGAATGCATCTGGAGTTCATTTGCAGCAGCTAGAGACCCTGGCTTGCCCATTCTCTCCCTCTCTATCTCTGCTTGCCAATACATAAATAAAATTTAAAAAAAAAGAAACAAGTGCTGGAGAGATGGCCTAGTGGTTAAGGCACTTGCCGGCGAAGCCTAAGGATCCAGGTTTGATTCTCCAGGTTTCACATAAGCCAGATGCAGAAGGTGATGCATGAGCCTGTAGTTCGTTTGCAATGGCTGGAGGCCCTGGCGTGCCCATTCTCTCCCTCTCTCTGTTTAATAAATAAATATAAGTAAAACAAACAAAAAAACAACCACCAAGCAAGCAAAAAAGGGCCGAGGATGTGGTTTCCTTGGTAAAATGCAGTCTAGTGGCCAGGCGTGGTGGTGCACGTCTTTAATCCTAGCACTCGGGAGGCAGAGGTAGGAGGATTTCCATGAGTTTGAAGCCATCCTGAGACTACATAGTGAATTCCAGGTCAGCTTGGGCCAGAGTGAGACCCTACCTCGAAAAACAAAACAAAACAAAACAAAACAAAAAACAAAAAACAGAAACGAAGCCCTTCTTGTGGGGTTCTGGGCATGTGAATGCAGTGAAGTGGTCCAACACTTGGTCCACTGCCACAAGCTCTGTGCCCTGTGAGGAAGAAGTTCATCCTCAGTGTCTCTAACCACGGACTATCTACGGACGTTCTAGGGATGGAGAAAGGTAAAAAGCAGCTTTTTCCCCCCTTCAATGTTGGGGATCAAAACCATAGCTTTTACTCTCACAATGCATAAACTACAACCCCATGGAGAATATCTGCAACCCTACTGAGGAGTGTATCCAATGGAATGGGGGCAGGGATGAGAAAAAAGAGGGCACCAACACATGATGTATCCATACAAAACATCTTGTTAATAATAATAAAAACATAAAAAAACCCATAGCTTTGCAATACATGCTAGGCAAGTCACTAAGCCACAATCCCTGCCATTTTTTTTTTTTTTTTGATTTCCGAGGTAGGGTCTCACTCTAGCTCAGACTGACCTGGAATTCACTATGGAGTCTCAGGGTGGCCTTGAACTCACGGGTGATCCTCCTACCTCTGCCTCCAGAGTGCTGGGATTAAAGGTGTGCGCCACCACGCCCAGCTTCTGCCATTTTTTTTTAAAGTTATATTTCCCTTTTCTGTGGTTGGAAATACATACAGAGGGGGGAAAAAGCCTTAAATGGTCTGGTGGTACATGCCTTTAACCACCTCCCCCCCACCAAAAAAAAAAAGAAGACTTAAAGATAATGTTTATTCAGCTCACAGATTTGTTGTTTGTGCTGTGATTAAAGGTCTAGCAGGTTTATTTTATTTATTTATTTTTGGTTTTTCAAAGTAGGGTCTCGCTGTAGCCCAGGCTGACCCGGAACTCACTATGAAGTCTCAGGGTGGCCTCGAACTCATGGCGATCCTACTTCTGCCTCCCGAGTGCTGGGATTAAAGGCGTGCGCCATCATGCCTGGCAGGTTTGTGTTTTTGACAGAGTCTCAATATGTAACCCAGGGTGTCCTTCAATCCTTGACCTTCCTATTTCTACAAGAATAAAGGTGTGTACTACATGCATGGCCCCATAGACATTTCCTACCCCTTCCATGTGCCGCGTGCCAATGATGCCCTTCATGAGCAAAAGACCACAGTGTCACCCAGAGTGGTCAGTGCTGTGATACACTGGGACATCTGAGCTAGCAGGACTCAGGATGGCTAGAGGAGGTGCCACCTGGGGAGGGGTTAGAATCGGTGTGAGGCAAGGTGGCCAAGGAAAGGAACGTGCACCCCTGGAGGATGGCATCTGGGGCTACAGGAATGGCCACCTGAGCCCCCAGGCCAAATCTCGCCAGTCCTGCACTTTGTACCCAGACCTGGAGCCCGAGAGGACCTGGCTTACCTCCCCAGGGCCTGCCCATCTTCACGCCCTGCTGCCTGGAATCTGAGGACTGCCCTTGTTCTCCCGCAGGAGGGCAATTTAATGCCTCAGAGATGGCAGGTCGACAGCCAGAGAGATGAAAGTGTCTGCTCTGGCAGCCTGGCCAGCAGCCTCAGGGGACTTTCCTGTACCCCCACCGTCCTACCCAGTAAGCAGAGCCCTCAATACAGACTTGGGCCTTTGGGGATAGGACTCACTGCAGGCTATGTGACCTTGGGGGACAGCAAGGCAATCTCTGTGCCCAATTCCTATCTGCAGCGTGCGGGGACCAAGGAAGGTCTGATTACTGTGTTGGTGGCTGCCTCAATCTCCCCCAGCCTTGGCTATCATCAGCAGTGGCTTGTTGGGTGGGCATTGTGGGGGGAGGGTGTCCATGGAAGGCTGAGGTGGTCTCTATCTATGCATATTTGGCACCTGGAAGGGGGTAAGAGCTGGTGCTGCAATCAGGTCAGATATAAAGGCTGAGCCACGCAGCTGTCATCATGTCCTTTTTTTTTTTTTTTTTTTCGGTTTTTCAAGGTAGGGTTTCACTCTAGCTCAGGCTGACCTGGAATTAGTCTCAGGGTGACCTCAAACTCACAGTGATCCTCCTACTTCTGCCTCCCAAGTGCTGGGATGAAAGGCGTGTGCCACCACGCCCGGCATGGCAATGTCCTTCTTTATTGGTACTATAAATTGGGCCCCCAAACCTGAATATGCCCCCTGAGGCCACTAATCTCAATCTCATATCCCTGTTGGAGTTGTTGTGGGTCTTGTCACTAACTGTCCAGTAATCTTGTTCTGCAAAGCACCCTGTCGAGAGTGCCCTACTCTACAACCTTGGCTATGTTGTCCTTTCTTGGGAACACAGGCAGAGGCACTTGGTCAAGGTCACCCAGCAAGGACACACACACACACACACAAACGTACTGTGGCTTTGACACATCATGTCAAAGAAATGAGCAGGAACACATATGTCCAGACTCCCAGGCCCCTCCCCATTCCTTTGGAGGCAGCTGGTCCTCCCAAGGCAGCCAGGAGCCTGGTGCTAATCAAGCCTGCCACTACCTTGCTCTTGGGCAAGTCATACACTTTTTATTATTTATTTATTTATTTATTTATTTATTTAGCTTTTCAAGGTAGGGTCCAGGCTGACCTGGAATTCACTATGTAGCCTCAGGGTGGCCTCAAACTCACACCAATACTCCTACCTCTGCCTCCCAAGTGCTGGGATTAAAGGCGTGCGCCACCACGCCTGGCTAAATCATACATTTCATTTTTCACTATAAAATGGGTCATAATCTCAACCCTGATGATTTATTGGAGCTAAAGAAATAAACATTCAAACTAAAGCCAGCCTGGACTGATGACTAGCCTTCCAACCATCCATGGGCCGAGGGAAGTTGTACCCTCCCGAGCTCAGCTCCTAGTCCACACTCAGTGCAACCACAGATGCTTCTATCCATCTTCCTGCATAGTGCAATCACAGCAAACTCAGCACAGGGCCAAAGGCCCAGTCTCAAGATCTGGAGCATGTGACAGGGACTTCGGTCTGGGTGGCTAGAGACTGGGTCACTCAAATCCTGGCTGTTTATGTTGGAAGGGGGCATCTGCCAGGCAGGGGCTGGGGCAGGCGGTAGGGAAAGGCCTTTGGCGGTCACAGAGAACAAAAGGGCTAGAGTTGCCAGAATATTCTGTGGAGCTGAAGTCCTCCGTGATGGGCTGGGAGAGGGGCATCGTGTCCATGGGAACTGTGTCTGCTGGCTCCACACCAGTGCCCCATGCAGACTGGGCCTCAGGTCTCAGCTGAGGGTGAGAGGCTCTAGAGCCTGGTGTTCCCCAGAGCTGGTCAACTGCTGGGGCAGAGTTCTAGGAACACACACACACACCATGCCTTGAACATACCTGTTATCCAAGGAGCACATAAGGTCATACCATGATCACCAGACACAACACACTGACTCATTGACGTCTTAGGACTATATCCATGAAGATCATGGACAAAGAGCCAGGCTTTTATTTATTTATTTATTTTAGCCCAAACTGACCTGGAACTCATTTTGTAGCCCCGCCTGGCTTCAAACTCATGGTGACCTTCCTACTTTAGCCTTCAAGCCACCAAACTTGGCTTAGAATCACTACTTTGTCATAGGGTCACACAATGACATACAACTGTGTTATATATCCCTTGTCAAATACACAGAATCACCCAGTGTCGCACATTCCGTTGGACAGCTCAGTATTACACTGGGTCTACTACAGGACTGTCCAATGTCACCGAACATCTCAAAGTATGGCCACTGACATTGTACACTAATCCATGGCCACATGAAAAGTATAGCAGTTTCTCAGTAACAAATTCATTTTCAAATTGTCACATGCAAACTCGATGATTCATTCTTGCATAAGGTCTCATGGGATTTTCAGGGTCTTGAAGCATTTCTATAGTAGACACACACACACCCAGAAACCCACCCTCTTTTTCTTTTTTTTATTTTTAAACATATTTTATTTGAGTGAGAGAAAGAGAATGGGCGCACCAGGGCCTCCAGCCACTGCAAAGGAACTCCAGACACATGTGCTCCCCTTGTGCATCTGGCTTACGTGGGTCCTGGAGAATTGAACCGGGATCCTTTGGCTTTGAAGGCAAACGCCTTAACCGCCAAGCTATCTCTCCAGCCCCCGTTATCTTTTTCATGTGTCTGTGTGCATACTGTGTGTGATGTGCATGTGCTCACATGTGTGGGTACACGTAGTCTTAGGCTGGCCTCAATCTCATGCCAATCCTCCTACTTCTGCCTCCCGAGTGCTGGGATTAAAGGTGTGCACCACCATAATCAGCTGTTTTCAAACAAACTCCAGACATATGTGCCACCTTGTTTATCTGGCTTACATAGGTACTGGGGAATTGAACCTGGATCCTTAGGCCTCACAGGCAAACACCTTAACTGCTAAGGCATCTCTCCAGCGCCCCCTGACCCGCCCTAATTTATTGTTTTTCCAGGTAGGGTCTCACTCTAGCCCAGGCTGACCTGGAATTCAGAATGGCCTTGAATTCACAGTGATCCTCCTACCTCTCTGCCATGATCTCTGCTAGAACTAAAGGTGTGCTGCCACCATGTCTGGCTCCAGCCCTTTTAAGAATATTTTTATTGGGCTGGAGAGGTTTACTGGTTAAGGCACTTGCCTGCAAAGCCAAAGGGCCCCAGTTCAATTCTCCAGACCCCACGTAAGCCAGATGCACAAGGTGGTGCATACATCTGGAGTTTGTTTGCAATGGCTGATGCCTTGGTGTGCCCATTCTTTCTCTCTGCCTCTCTCAAATAAATAAATAAAAATAAATATTAAAAAAAAAAACTATTTGCCATCAGAGAGAGATAGAAGAGAGACAGAAAATGGGTGTGCCAGAGCCTCCAACCACTGCAAACAAACTCCAGATACATGTGCCACTTTGTGTACCTGGCTTTATGTGGATACTGGGGAATTGAACCTGGGTCATTAGGCTTTGCAGACAAGTGTCTTAACTGCTGAACTCGCTAGCCCAAAAGTTTTTTATTTTTTAATATACATTAGGCTGGGTGTGATGGCACACACCTTTAATTCCAGCATTTAGGAGGCAGAGGCAGGAGGATCACAGTGAATTTGAGGCCACCCTGAGACTACAGAGTGAATTCCTGGTCAGCCTGAGCTACAGCAAGACCCTACCTCGAAAAATCGAAAAACCAAGAAAAACAAAACAACAATAACAACAACAAACCCAAAAACAATAAAAATAAATAAAATATTGAAAGAAAACCTTGTTTGCAAGCAGAGAGGAGAGAGATGGGGTGCATCAGGGCCTCCTACTACCACTGCAAACGAACTCCAGATGCATGTGTCACTCTCTATCAGGCTTTATGTGGGTACTGGGAAATGGAACCCAGGCCTTTAGGCTTTGCAGGTAACCATCTTAACCACTGAGCCATCTTTCCAAAACTAGTTCTTAATGCCACATCACCCAGAAGGGGATGAGGATACTGGTTGAAGCCACCCAAGCTCCTCACTACACCCTGGTGGGAAGAGAACGGGGAATCATCAGGGGTCCAAGTATTCTGGCAGCAGGAGATAGACATGCAAGAAAGAAGGCAGACTCAGAGCTCGACAAGGCCACTCAGATGAATATAGGAGGCTACAGAAGAGACCACCAGCCAAAACAGTGGAACCAGCCAGAGGAAAGACAGGGAGATAGGCTGGCAAAGGTCAGGGCCATACTACGGAAATGGGCAGTGTGGCTGGCTAGGGCTTCAGGATGGTGCCTGGCTAGAAGTGAGCATTTTCTTGAAGATCTAAGTGTGTGTGTGTATGTATGTATGTATGTGTGTGTGTGTGTGTATATATATATATATATATATATATATATATATATATATAATGCATTTTTTTTTTTTTGGTTTTTCGAGGTAGGGTCTCACTCTAGCCCAGGCTGACCTGGAATTCACTATGGAGTCTCAGGGTGGCCTCGAACTCACGGTGATCCTCCTACCTCTGCCTCCTGAGTGCTGGGATTAAAGGCGTGCGCCACCACATCTGGCATGTTTTTTCAAAGTAGGGTTTTATTCTAACCCAAGCTGAACTCTTGACAGTCCTACCTCTGCCTCCTGCGTGCTGGGATCAAAGGTGTGTGTCACCATGTCCAGCCACTGCAATCTAACTCCAGATGTGTGCACCCCCTTGTGCACATGTGTGAGCTTGCACACTTGAGTCACAGTTTGTTTGGCTTACATGGGACCTGGAGAGTCGAGCATGAGTCCTTAGGCTTCACAGGCAAGAACCTTAACTGCTAACCCATCTCTCCAGCCCTTTCCCCCTTTTTGCAAACAAGTGCCTTTAATTACTGAGCCACTTCCCCAGGCCCTTCCCCTTTAAAAATATTTCACTTATTTGAGAGAGAATGGGTTTACCAGCCACTTCTAAGAACTCCTTATGCATGCACCACCTTGTACATCTGGCTTTTGTGGGTACTGGGGAATCGAACATGGGTCCCTAGGCTTCACAGGCAAGTGCCTTAACCATTAAGTTATCTCTCCAGCCCCCTGGCTTGTTTTGATCATCTGAGACAGGGTCTCTGTAGCAAAAGCTGATTTGGAACTGATGGCTATCCTGCCTCAACCACCCAAATGCTGGGAATAAACGCATATACCACCCACCATGCCTGGCCTGAATAGTTTTTCTTTTTCATGTTCCCCTTACCCCCCAGGTAGGGCCCAGGCTCACCTGAACCTCACTCTGTAGTCCCAGGCTGGTCTTGAAGTCATAATGATCCTCTTGAGTGCTGGGATTAGAGGCATGCACCACCATACCCAGCAATTAAAAAACAAAGAAAATCAGAGATTTACTTATGACCATCAGGGCCTCTCTTGCCACTGCAAACACTAGACACTTGTACTACTTTTTGCATCTGGCTTATGTGGGTGGCTTGGGAATTGAACTCAGGCACGCAGGCAGGCTTTACAAGCAAACACCTCAACCACTGAGCAATCTTCCCAGCCCAGTTTTTCTTTTTTCCCCCCAAATAGAATAGGTTTTAAAAATTTGAGCTGGGTGTGGTGGCACATAATCCCAGCACTCTGGAGGCAGAGGTAGGAGGACTGCTGTGAGTTCAAGGCCACCCTGAGACTACATAGTGAATTCCAGGTCAGCCTGGGCTAGACAGAGACTCGACCTTGAAAGAACTAAAAAAATTAAAAAAAAAAAAAAAGGGCTGGGTGTGGTAGCGCACATCTTTACTCCCAGCATTTGGGAGGCAGAGGTAGGATTGCCGTGAGTTCGAGGCCACCCTGAGACTTACATAGTGAATTCTGGGTCAACCTGGGCTAACGTGAGACCCTACCTTGAAAAACCAAAAAATAAAAAGGGATGAAGAGATGGTTCAGCAGTTAAGTCTCCTGTCTACAAAGCCAAAGGACTCAGGCTCGTCTCCAGAACCTGTGTATACCAGGTACACATGGTGGCATATACATCTGGAGGCCCTGGCATGCCCATTTTCTCCATCTGCCTCTCTTTGCTGGGATTAAAGGTGTGTGCCACCACGCTCATGCTTGGCTTAAATTTGTTTTTTCTTACTTGTTTTTCTATGTGTGTGTAGGCATGTGGGTGGGTATGTGTGGAGGCCAGAGGTTGATGTTGGGCTGCACCTGGCTTTTACTTGGGTGCTGGGGATCTGAAATCAAGTCCTCATGCTTGTGGTGCAAGCACCTTCCTGGCTAAGCCATCTCCCTAGCCCAGGAATAAGTTCTAGAACAGCAGCCGCAGCTAATACTTCCCGGTGCTCAGGATGGGCGAGGTCCAGCCCTTCTGGTCTCAGTTCCTTGTTAGGCCATTTTCTGGAGGAAGACCACGATTGCCCCCTTTCTGAGGCAAGTCCTCATCACAGCCATGGTGCCCCCAGCCTCCTCCTGAGCCCTTGAAGCTCATCTCCACTTCCACGGTGAGCACACAAGATGGCAAAAGCTACAAGAGGTGTGGGGCTTTGAACTTCCGGCATCTCTGTGCTGGGGTGGGCCCAGGGGCCTCTGGGCCATGGGCTGGCACACTAAAGGCCCAGGCTGGCTGAGTCACAGCACACCTTCATGGGACTGGCACCAGAGCCACTAACCCCATACCTGGAAGTGTGCCAACCAGGGCCGGCTGTGGCCATCTGCATCCTGTGTGCTGCCAGCCAGGGCCTCCATCCCGGTGCCCCCTGCTGGCCAGGTGCCCCACACCCTCCAGGACCTTCCAGCTCCCTTGAGGTTCTGGAGGTGCTGCAGTTTACCTCGTGCTGGGGCGGAGGGTGCCCCTAGCTGCAACACTTCCCCCTACTCCCTGCTGGACACCTCCCTTTGGCAGAGCCGCCTGGAGAGATCACAGGCAGCCACATGAAAGGGAATTTTCCCAGGCAGATATGCAGTTGAAAGCTGCCTCCCCCGCTCCCGCCTGCCCCTGCTGTGCCAGGCCAGGCTGCTGAGCCCCTGGTGTTCCAAGGCAGCCTGTGACACTGGGTAAAGGTGTGTGGGGGGGTCAGGACCCTCCCTCCCTACTCTCCTTGCAGGAACAATGGCAGGGACAGTCCATCTCCCCCACCCCACCACCCTCTCAGCTTCAAGTTCCCACCTTCCACTGTCCCGAAATCCCTTACCCGCCTGGAGCATTGCTGGCACCTTGCAGGAAGTCCTTCCTAGTACCTAGCCTCACCTGTGCCAGGCTCATGGAAGCAGGGTGGGAATGCTCCCTCAGTGCATGGTGAGGCCTTATCCTTCAGGCTGGCCTCTGAGGTGTGCTGGGAGGGGCATGCAACTGCCACACTCCTTCCTGTTCAGGCTGCCTTGGCCTAGATCATGTGGTGGCTGCCCTAGACATCTGGCTTCTGAGGTCTAGAGACCTTCATACTGACAAAACCCTCTGGAGGTGGCAGCAATTAAAGCCAGGGCCCTTTCTAGAAACCCTTAGCCTGAAGAGGAATGTAGGGAGGGGTCTGAGTGAGTACCCTGAACACAGCCATGTCTCTAGGAACTTGGGAGGAAACAGCTTGCTCCCAGGAGAAATCACATCAGGCTGGCTGAGGGAGCCCAACGGCTCTCATTCAAGAACACAAACAGGCAGTCCACGCCCACTGCAGGCCGAATGGGCATGGCACTGGTTATTACTAGTCCAGCGGAACGGCGTGGCCTAAGTGGAGTGACACTTCTCATAGCCAGGTTACAAGATGAAGACCACTTCCATCATGTTTCTAGGCTAGTGGCTCCTCCCCCCACACACTCCTAAGTATCCACAGGCAATCACTCCTTCCCCTCAACATGGTCCCACACAACTCCCAGTCCAGCAACAGCTCCCAAACCAGCCCCACAAAACCCCCAGAGCAAGAAGCAAGAGGGGCTTTGTGACACAAACATGCATTTGTTTTATTCACAAAACAGCCTGGTTTCCTAAAACAATACAAACAGCATGTTCATCAGCAGGAAGCTGGCCATGGGTAGGGGCCCCCTGGGCACCCACCCCCACTGGCAGAGGACCACGCAAAGAAGCCCTTTCTTCTGTTGCCATGAGCAAGGCTGAAAAAGAGGACTCATTTTCTCTAAGGGAAGTAGCCAAGATCAGAAATATTGCGGAGTGGACTCCCCAGATCTCAGTGGATCAACAAATAGAACCTTTCATTTCTCCAAAACCATCACTGCTGGGATGGGAGACCCCAGCGGGGGGATGGTGAGCGCAGCGGTGGGCCTGGCGGGAGGTCTCGGCTGGCCCCGGCCGGCAGCCGCGGCTCTGCACTCACGTGGACACAGAGGGTTTCTACCTGGCGCCATCAACATTCTCTTTATAAACGTGAGTGGATTCTCCAGGCAAACTATGCACTATTTCATGGTCAGAAAGAATCAAAGGAAGTTTAAATGAGGGTGGAGTTAAACTGTGCTAAATTACAGTAGTGCTTATTAGTAA
This sequence comes from Dipus sagitta, assembly GCA_036346955.1. Lineage (NCBI taxonomy): Eukaryota > Metazoa > Chordata > Mammalia > Rodentia > Dipodidae > Dipus > Dipus sagitta. The sequence continues at coordinate 48,761,704 of CM070782.1, forward strand.
CTAGATTTCAAAAGGTTACAGAAAATTTACATTCTCTACACAAAAACAGCATCTCCCGCACAGACAACATCGACATCAACACAGGAAGGAGACTGATTGTCCATTCTTTGCCCAGGAAGTCTCGGTACTTTATAGATTCATCTTTACCTCTTTTGTTGTTCTTCAGAAAAAGCAGTTTTTTTTTCTTCTTTTTCTTTTTATGCTAGGGACGTGGAGATGTTAAAACGACAACAAAAAATATATATATATATAAAAACAGGAATGAAATCTGTGAGAGAATATTTTTGGTTCTAAAGACGGGTGCATCCGTTTGTCTTCGCCCGAATCCCTTGCCGGAGACCACACGAAGCAGTGACATTGCACGGAGAGGGCAGCTTTGGGTTCCCACCGCCGTCACTGAAACCACCGGAAGGCGGCTCCCGTCGGAAGCATCACCTTCTGGCGGGACGGGAGACAAAAACAAGGAGAGAGTTCAGTCAGGGTCCAGGTGGGCCTGGTGCAAGACGCTCCGCGTGGCCGGCTCATGATGGTGGGATGGGCATGGAGGATGGGCAGCCACCCCGCGGAGTTCCTGCTATCCTGGCCAGGACAGAAAGAGAGCCCGTGACCCGCTGGGCTGCCAGAGGGCCCAGAGCACCCAGAGGTCTCCTGAACCATTTTGCCTGGGAGCCCTTCTTCCAGACAGGAAACCCCTCTTTCCCTGGCCCAAAGGCACGAAGCACCAGGTGACCAAGTGAGCATGTGCATTGCTAGGTGTGAGTGCGTGCGTGCGCTAGGTTCGGCTACGTTGTCTGGTATGCAAGGCTGTAGGGAGGGGAGGTACAAGTTGGGCTCAACAAGCAGCTGTGTCTGTAACGAGGACATGTACTGGGCAGGTATACACACGGGTGTCTACACGGGTTCAAAGTGAGTACCTTGGTGTGTTGATAGGCAGACAGGCATATGAGGGATGGGGCTGGAGCAGGAGGAGGTGGTCAAGAGACCATACCTGGGGTAACAATGATTTCCAACTATGATGCCAACTTGTCTCTACTAGTAGTGAGTAGAAAGGCAGGGGACAAGCTGAAGTGATGTTTTGTACCTAGGCCTGGCACTCCAACTAGGATGCCATGTCTGGGGGCACAGGGACAGGCTCTGCCACAAGGGTAGAGAGAAGACAGCATAGGAATGCTTCTGTCTTCTCAAAGTCAACCCCAAGGGGAGACAGACCCTAGCTACTAGTAACTCAGCCCTACCCTGGGCCTTAGGGCAGGGCAGCCAATACTACGCTTGCTCTGTCTTGACTGGCCTTGGAGGAAAGACTGAATTCTGGGGAGGATGAACAAACGGCTTACCCGCAAGGCCACAGGGTCTATGGGACAGAACCCTTCATATGGAGCAGGTGACAGCAACAGAATCTTGGGTCACATACTGGATGCTTTAGGACATATCTGAGAGTCTTAAGACCTGTCCTAGGCCTAGGCGGGGTATCAGAGTCCTGGGGCTTCACTGGGAATAAAAGGCCCTGCGTGGAAAACTGTGGCTCATTGGACATCTCAAGATGTGGCTCTAAGTTTTAGGGGAGTGAACAGGTGCCTTGTAGCTAGACCGGCCCCCTAGGCTCCAGGCTGGCAGGGCCTCAATACTTGCCCAGGTAGGAGAAAGGTGGGTAGGCTCCAGGAGTTGGGGGTAGGTTTGAACTGCTAGACAGATGCAAGAGCCCACAAACCTCCCTCTATGGCGCCGTTACCTCCAGAGCAGCGGAAGGCTTCTTTTTGAGTTCCTCACACTTTCTGAATTTGCAAATCTGATGGCCAGTCTTTCGGTTCCTACAACTGCTGCACTGCTCGCAGTTGATGCGCCGCCGGCAGGGCGCACACATGCCACAACGTTTCCGCTTCTTCTTGCCGGAGCTGATGGCGGAGGCCAGCTCTCCCTGCATGGGGTACTCGGCCAGGCCGGCCATGTGCAGCGCACTCTCAGCCAGGAACACTCCAGCCGGGGTCATGATGAAGAGGCCTGGGTTGATGGGGAAAGCACCCAGGTAGGGGAAGTCGGACTGGCCGTTGAGGGCTTCCGCGCCAGCCACGGCCTCCATGTCGGGCAGAGCAGCACCAGCTTCGCTCATCAATGGCAGGTGCTCCTGCACCACACGTTTCAGCATCTCTGTGGACTGTGCGAACTGCTGCAGTGTCAGCTGTCCCTCGGCTGCCAGCCCCGTGGCCCGCTCTGCTTTGCTCAGCAGGCTGGCCACAGCGCCACTTTTGTGCTTTGAGGTAGGGTTGCTTTTGTCCGCCGCCATGGCCGCCGCCAGGTCATGACCATTGGCCAACAGGGAGGCTGCGGCTGCTGCGGCAGCCTTGTCAGCAGACTCTCCCCCCATCATGCTGCCACTGCCACCACTGCCACCAAAGGAGGAGTAGTGGGAGAGCGGGCGGGAGCGGCGCAGGCTCTTGTTAAGAGGTTCGCTGATGATACCGCTCTTGTTCCGGCGCTCAGGGGGCGGGGCATCATCCACCGCGGCAGCGGGTGCAGACGTGCTCACCACTGTACTTTTGTCTGTTGCTCCTGCCTTTGGGCCATTGCCACTGCTACTACTGCTACTGCCGACGGGGTCTTGGGAGCCACCACCGAGGCTCGACATGGTGGGGCCGAGGCCCAGACCCCACTGCTGGGGAAGCAGCCAACTGCTGGGATTCACAGATGAGTACCTGGCCCTGCTGCCCACAACAGAGATGCCTGGTGGGCCTCACTCAGGACAGGCACATGGTCAGGTGTCCACGTGGAAGTGTCTTTACTCTGTTGGGAAAGAAAGGGGACAAGGGTCAGCAAACCCTCCTGTTACCACCTGTATTGCCATGGTAACAACTATAAGCCTGGTGAGGTGTTACGTGTCATGAGTCTTTCTTATTTGTACTATCTCACTTAAGACTCAGAAGAGCCATAGAAGTGGTGGCTGGCTAATCTCTAATTTATAGACAAGAAAATAAGGCTTAGGAGAATCCCTAGCCCACAGACACAGGTCACCAAGATACACAGGAGAAATTCATGCCAGGTGGCCCGGGTCCAAATCTGCTCTGCAAGGGTCCAGGAGGACCTAGTGAAGGAAGGTGGCCCATCCTTGGTAGAGTAGAGGAGAGTATGAGACGTTTACTAGCCCTGGAGAACTGATTAACCACCTCCCATCCACTTCCTTGTCTTGTTTCCATAACTCCTCAGAAGGGTGTGAGGTTTAGAGACTAAAAGACCCAGGAAGCTGCCTCCGATTCTCCTTTGGAGATTTCTAATCAACACCAAATTTCAAGGCTTTCCCAAGTCCTGCAAATACAGGAATCAGGTTTGCTTAAACCAAAGTCTGTCAGAGGAGTACAATTACTTCAAGGAGCATCTACCCTCTTGCCACAGGCCCCAGGACAAGCCTTCCCCTGCAGGACTGGGAGGACACTTGTGCCCATGGCAGCTCACACACACTTTCCCCACAGCTCCCAACAAGTCATCGAGAGCCCGCACTGTTCTCTGCACTGTTCTCTGCGGGGCTGTGGTCTGCCTTCCCACATGGGAAAGACGCTTTACACAGCCTGCAGAATGGAGGTCGCAGTGAACACCCACCGAGGAGAGGTGGACTGCAGGCAGCAGGGTCCTCTGTCTGGGGCAGGCTGGGACAGACAGCAGGTGGAGCCACACTTCTGAGGGACAGGGCCCTCCCCAGGACATGGGCTGCTGCACTTGGGCCTCAAGTAGGCCGTGTGAACGACCAGCCCTTTAGCTTAGGGGAGCAGGTCCAGGCCAAGCGGGGTGACAGTTTCCTCATTAGCTGTAGCTCTTTGGCCTCCTTTTCCTGCTGGCCTGCACTCCCCAGGAGAGGGGTGGGAAGACAGACTCCAGCCCCTGAGCAGCTGTTGGCTCAAGGGGGAGGCGCACATCTGGTAAACCCAGTCCCGCCCTGGGCTTGAGGGTGGGAACACACTGGATCTTTGTCCCCGCACAACCCCATCGCCCAGCATGGCTGACCTGGCCACTCAGCCTATCCCAGAAGATTAGCTAGTGCAACCCCTGCATTTAGAGGGAAATAGAGGCTGGGAGCACACTGAGCCTTCTTCTTCAGACTTCCAAGGAGTGAATAGAAAGAGTGGGGAATGTGGCCAAGCGAAGAGCTCTGCTGACCCACAGACATCCCCTCCTCTGCTCCCTAGTGTTCACCAGTCCACTAGGGCTCCTTACTAGCAAAGGCAGATGGGTGAAGAGGAAGAGGAAGTTGACCAGGGTGGACCTAGGAGGGCTAGGGGGTCAGAGGTCAGGGATGTGGTAAGAAGAAGGGGGTCATTCCATTCACCTCCAAGGACCCCTCCAGGCATCAGTAACCCTTGGTGGAGGCTGTACAAAACACAGGTCTAGCAAGATAGGGACCAGAAAGCACCAAGTCACCTCTTCGAACTCCTGCTCACTGGATTTAACTTCCCTGACCTGGGCCACGAGAAGGCAGTCCAGCTCCAAGGCAAGGGGAAGGAGGCAGGGGTCTGCAGGTTGGAGTGACAGGAGTGGAGCTGCCAGTGTGTCCCCCGCCTCTAAGGCCCGCTGGCTGGTGGCAGAAATCGATAGCTGCATTAACGCTGCTCTTGCTTGCTTGAGCTCTCCCATCCTCCCTCTCTCCCTCCCTCCCTCCCCCAGCTCCAGGATCTGCCTCTGTGCAGGGCGGGCAGGTCAATTAGAAGTCAGCTCCATCCAACACAGCAAGCGGCATGGTTCAGGGCTGGTGCTTGCTCGGACTGAGCCTCAGCTTTTGTCTCCATTCCTCTGGTTTCTGAGTTGGAATAGACCTCGTGTCCTATTCATTTCTAGTCCCCTTTTGGAATTTCTCTGATCCTCTACTTTTTAGTTCCTGCTTTGAGACCACCTGCTCACACACAGGCCCACAAGTTCTGGGACATAACTGAGCGTGGGACAGAGACGCCACTAAACAGGTCCTATAGGCAGAAAGAACACTGGTTTGTCAGCCCCAGAAACTGAAGGGTGGGGTAGGACACTCAGGGAGGACTGGCCGCAGGGCCAAGGCCCCAAGCTTGTTCCCCACTTGCTTCTGCTCCTGCCTCGCCTTCTTCAGATATTGGGAAAAGACCTGACCACAGGCCCCATCTGCCCTGAGCACAGGAAGGGAGGACAGAGAGGTGACATACATTCTCCTAGGTCCCTGGCCTTCTACTGCAGGGTATGCAACAGCCCCTCCCAGGCAAGGAAGAGCCTGGCAATGCCCAGGCAGCAGGGGAGGAGCTGGGGCTGCGTTGAAGCGAAGCGGCAATGAGCGGGAGGGAAAGCTGGCGGGCAGGCGGGTGGCGGCGGCGGGCGCATCCATCATCAGCCCTGCCAGGAACGCATCCAGCCCCCAAAAAGAAATACTGCGCCTAAGGAGGGACAACAAAGGGCTCCGTTTCATCAGCAATGCGGAGCCAGCGCCCCGCCGCCCCGCCAGCCTCGGTCAGCCCACAAAGGACCCCTTTGTCCATGCAGGAGCCGGGCAGCCGGGAGCTGGGACCAGGGGCTGACGGGTGGGGACAGGGCCCAGGGGTGAAGTAACTAGTCACAGAGCTGGGGAGGAGGAAAGGGGGTGTGGGGACAGAGTAACAGAGACAGGTGGTGGGGACATCATGTTGACACAACTCAGGAGTGGCTCAGGGAGATGAAACCAGGTGAAGATGAGGGTCAAGATTAGAGGTCAAAGGGTACAGTGGGGCGATGGGACCAACAGAGAGACGCGGGGATATCTAACAAGACCCACCATGTCCAGCCTGAGCCTGAGGAGGAGAGACGGGGACACCAAGTTCTTGCTTCATTCAGCCCCTGGCTATGGAGCTCAGAGCCTCCTGTGGCTGAGTCCTGGCCTGAGTTGTGAAGACAGGGTTAGTCACAGATATGGCTACTTGCTGGCAATGGGTCACTCCCTATCTCTACCCCCAGAAGCACAGACCTTTGGCCCTTTCAACCTGGAACCAAGGCTGACATTTAATTTCTTTCCACTTGCATTTACTGAGGACCTACTGCACCTCAGTGTTCTTATGGCTTGCATGTGGACACAGGAACTAATTTCAGAGGTCAGGAAACGGAGGCACATAGAAGTTCAAGCTATCACCCAACGTCAACAGGTGCCAGGGCAGAACCTGAACCCACAGCCTGTTCCTCATCCTTGTACAGTGGCTGCCTTTGTTCTATCTGGGCAATTAACAGCGGCCCAAGGCAAGGTGACCCAGTTACTATGTTGCCCCCCACCTTAAATTGTTACCATGCCTGTCACCTCTCCATGGTTAAGAGGCAAGTTGACACAGAACCCCCCCCTCCAGGTCTGTCCCCACCTGGAGGCTTGGAGATACACAAGCAAGAACCTGGAATGCTAGGCCAGTGACATCATAATGCCAACTGGTAATGAGGTCAATAAAGGTAGTGGCAGTATTCTCACTTCACCCCAAGCAGGCTCCATTCTGAACCCTGCAAGGAAGAGAGTATGAGGGAAGTCACATCCTGGGAGTGGATGGTATTGCATTGAGCCACATCCTCCGTCTACCTACTCCAGCAGTGACCCCCCCCCCCCCCGTTCTCTGTGCTGCAGGATGGGGGAGCAGTGAAGGGCACAGATGCTGGTCCAGTACATGACAGTGGGGTTGATAGCTACAGGAGCTAGTATGAGATGTGGAAGGGGACCAAGGGATGTAAGGGGTCCTTACTGCCGGGTAGACAGAAGTTACTGGAGGGCATATGGCTGAAAGCATTAGGAAGAACTGGGAAAAGGCTGGATTGCTCAGCGGTTAAGGTACTTACCTACAAAGTCTAACAACCTAGGTTCAAGCCCTCAGTATCCACTTAAGCCAGATACACAAAGTGGTGCATACACCTGGAGCTGTCTGCAGTGGTTAAGAGGTCCCCCGGTTTGCCTATTCTCTCTCTCTGCTTCCAAATAAAATTCATTTGCACATGTGTACAACAAGGCCTCTTGCCACTGTAAATGAACATTTGTACCACTTTTTGTGTCTGGCTGAGGAATTGAACCTGGGCTGGCAGGCTTTTCAAGCAAGTAAGCAAGCCCCTGTAACCACTGAGCTACCTCCCTAGCCTTCAGAATTATTTTTTAAAATGTATGTGTGTGTGTATGGGCATGCCAAAGTCTCTTGCCAGATTCATGGACTGTTTCCACCCCCCCCCCCAAGGTAGGATCTCATTCACTATGGAGTCTCAGGGTGGCCTGGAACTCTCAGTGATCCTACCTCTGCCTCTCAAGTGCTGGGATTAAAGGTGTGCGCCACGACACTCGGTGCAGATACTGTTTTTGTGAGTCAGGACTTACATGGGTACTAGGGATTTGAACCCGGGCTGCCAGGATTTGCAAGCAAGCACTTTTAAGCACTGAGTCATATTCCCAGTCCAGAATTAAGGAATTATGTTTTTAAATATTCATTTGCAAGGAGGCAGGGAGAGAGGGAGAATGAGAGAGAATAAACAGAAAGAATGGCACTCCAGGGTCTCCAGCCGCTGCAAACAAATCCCAGACGCATGTGCCACTTAGTGCATCTGGCATTATATGGGTACTGGGGAATCAAATCTGGGTTGTTAGGCTTTGGAGGCCAGCATCTTAACTGCTGACCCATCTCTTCAGCCCCAGAATGCATGTGCCACCCAATGCATCTGGTTTTAAGTGGGTGCTGGGGAATTGAACCAGGGTCCTTAGGCAAGTGCCCTAACTGCTAAGCCATCTCTTCAGCCCCACAGAATTAAGTCCTTAAAGAGCACTGAGATCTACCTTACATAAAGGTACAAAAGCCACCCAGTTTCAGATAATTCAGTGAATTTTGAATACGTATTTGATATTTTATTTACTTTTATATATTTTTTTAAAGCTTTTCGAGGTAGGGTCTCACTCCAGCCCAGGCTGACCTGGAATTCACTATGTAGTCTTAAGGTGGCCTTGTACTCACGGCCATCCTCCTACCTCTGCCTCCTGAGTGTCAGGATTAAAGGCGTGCGCCACCATGCCGGGCGATATTTTATTTACTTCTGAGAGCATGCATGCACTCCAGGGCCTCTAGCCATTGCAAACTAACTCCAGACACATGGGCCACCTTGTTTATCTGGCTTACGTGGGTACTGGGGAATCGAACTTGGGTCCTTAAGCTTTGCAGGCCAAGAGCCTTAACTGTTAAGCCATCTCTCCAGCCCTGAATATACATTTTTTAAATTGTGCAAGTACCACCCAGAGCCCTCCTCTACTGTGTTGCTGAAGAGCCTTCCATGCCTTGCCTGCCTGGGGAAAGAAGTCCTGGACTGATCCCGAGGCTCTCTGGTTGGGCCAGGTTTGCAGAGCACACGCTCTGGCTCAGCGTACCTTTCCCCATACTACATTTCCGGATATGCCTTCCACTGGCTTTGGGGAGAGGGCTGATTAACTTGGCCTTCAAGGAGGTAAGATGGACAGATGGATGGGTGGATGTTGGCTCTGGTGATTGAAACGAGCTGAGTGATGATGGAAGAGGAGGGAGTTCTGTCTCTGATTTCTGATTGAGCCTGGGGAGTTTTCAGGGGGAAAGCCCACTGGGGCCCAAGAGACACACATAGACAGGGGTTATGGAAGTACAGCCATAGATGGAGAGCCCAGGGCATACAACCAGTACAAGAAACACACGTTAAGTCACACTGACCCCAAAAGCGCCCACAGAAGGTGGTTGCAGTGAGACATGGCCCTGATACCAATGGGGGCTTCTCAAGAATTAACACCCCAATACCAACTGTTAAGGAGAGAAAAGGAGGTGCTGCAGTCATACTTTCAACCATACCCCGTGGACTGGATTCTCCTAAACCCCCTTTTCCCGGGAGAGGTACCACCTCTCTTCTGGTCTGCAGATGTCCAATAATGAGCCCGAGGTGGTGACCTGCTCATCCTTGGACAAACACATCTAGGTCCTGGGCAGGAAGTATGCTGACCTGGGCTCTAGGGAGTGAGTGCAGAACCCAAGATATCTGTAAAGATGTCTTATCCACTGACACCTACTCTGGGCCAGGTTCCATCCCTTAGTGTCAAAGGATCAGGACTTTTTGGTCCTCATGTGTCATGATGGATCACAATGACCACAGCTAATGTGAACGGAGCTCTTCCCTGACTCAGCTGTTAAGACACTTCCCCAATAGCCACATCAAGCCAGATGCAGAGTGGCGCATGCATCTGGAGTTTGCAATGACTGGCACGCCCATTCTCTCCCTCATCTCCTTGCAAATAAATAATTTTTTTTTTAAAGTAGGCAATTTGAAAAGAAACAAAACAAAAAACCTGGCATGGTGGCGCATGCCTTTGATCCCAGCACTCGTACTAGCACTCCGCTCCTCTGGAGGCCAGGTAGGAGGATCACCATGACTTCAAGGCCACATTGAGAATACAGAGTGAATTCCAGGCCAGCCTGGGCTAGAGTGAGACCCTACCTCAAAAAAGAAAGAAAGAAGGCAATTTGACAAGTGGCTGGGATGAAGACAGAAGGACACCCTTCCTTTGCAGGGTTCCAGATCTTGTGATAAACTTTTCCCAGAGTTGTGCTGTCTGAGCTGACCCCTATTTGAGATTGGAGCCCACACACGTGCTCAGAGCCTCTCTCCTAGTGGACCTCCTCCCAGGATACGGCAGGCCAGCCCAGAGACACCTAAGCCAAGGAACTAGAGGGGGTTCAATCCTTCCAGGGCTCTTGTGGGGGGAAGGGACAGGGGTAGAAAACAGGGGTCAACAGACTGGAGCTGGGCACTGGAGACCTGAGGTCTGGTTCTGCTCTGGCTCTCCCTCACTGTGGACTTTGACCAAGTCCTTTCTCAACATTGAGCCTCTGTAGGATGGAGAATGGTTTTTGCTCCTCATCCCAAGTTGCAGGAGCCCTGCTCCCAGACGCTATGGATCAGAAGATAGAGAAAAGAAGATGTGCATAGTGACCCTCTACCCAACAAGTCTTGGGCGATATGACACAAAGCCAGAGTCAGTGATAGGATTTGTAGGTGGGGATGCACCTGGACAGAAGACCTGGCAGTGCAGGGAGGGTGCACAGCTTTGTGGGGCAAGGAGCATTACACTACATACACTTACACTGAATTCTCTCTACATCCCTTTAGCTAAGATCACAAGGTTAGTAGGCGATACAGCCAGTATTTGAACCCAGATCGATATGACTTCAACACCTGGCATTCCAGCACTGGTCAAGGGCTTCCCAAGCATACAGAGGATGAGACTTTGAAGGATAAGGCCCAGATCAACTCTCAGACTGGGATAACCTCTAAGTTTTGGGTGGCTCTTAAGCTTTGGAAAAAAAAAAATCACACTAGAGCACCATTGCAGAGAAATCTGCAGCTGTACCCCAAAACCCAGGGGAAGGGGCTGCGGGTGGGCTGGACAGGCCAGGCTGGGCCAGAGCTCCGGGCATTCCGGCGGCCTCCGCAGGAAGCAGAACGGGACGGAAACTGGCTCCTGCTGCCTCCCCCAGAATCCTGTGGGCAGCCCAGCCGAGCCGCACAGAGGCCCTCTTTGTGCTTGCCCCAACCTGCCACCCGGCTGGCCCAAGGTTTAGAGTTTCCTGGGGGGGGGGGGGAGAGGCAAGCCACCACTAAAGCCTCCAGTTACCCCCTTCCAGGGACAGCCACAGCAGTCCACAGCTGGAGGAGGCAATGGATGGATGACCACGGCCGTACCAGGGACCTTGGGAACCTGTAGTGGGCCCACATCCCATTCCTCCAACATTTATGCACCCTAAGCAGAGGCTGTCACTGCTCTGGCCTGCTCTATGCTGGTAGTCCATCATGACCCACCTGGAGCAACACCCCCATTCCACCTCACCCTGGTGTTATTGGCCACGTGGGTGGGGGAGTACATCTGCCAACCGGCCCTTTGCCATGCTTTGGACATACAGGGCACAGAGACGTCTTCCCAGCATTTCAAGGGATAAAAAAGCCCCTTGGGTATGTAACTGTTCAAGAAACACAGGGCACCTGGGAAGGGAGGGGGCATGGGAATGGAGCATGTCAGACAACTGTATGCTGGGTGCCAGCGTATGTCTGATGGACTGTGACTATTGCCCAGGTTTATGTAAAGTCTCACGTCACCCTTCTTACACGTGGGTTTATATACCAGAGCAGGTGAAGGTGCCTATATGAGCTCCCTGTGTGAAAGACAGAGGGCCATGCTTGCCACACCTCTGAATGCATGTACATAGCCACCCTTGTGGTGCACAAGTGTGGTGGATTCCTTGGCGGGTGGGTCCCTGCATGTTTTTCTGGCCTCTGTGTGTTAACTTGTCCTAGCTGTGAGAACGGCAGCATGTTCACCAGGAGCTGTCTTGGAGCCCGAGTGGCATGGGATGGTGGGGGAGGAACCGGGCCAGCTGGTAGGGTCCCTATAAAAACAGGAAGTTGCCCACAGGTGTGCCTGGGGTGGGGTGGGGGCTGGGTTGCACCCAGGTTCGGTTTGTTCCTCTGAGAAACCAGCCCACTGTTCTACTAGCTGACAACTCAGCCCCCATCCACGAGGGAGGCACCTGTCTGGTCCGCTGTTCAAGGTTCAACAGCTCTGGCCAGTCTACCCGCCTGCCTGGCCCCAGTGTGGTAAAAACTGGAAAACAAAAGCCCCCGGACGGCAGGCCCCCCCCCCTACAGAGCTACAGAGGCATGGGGGAGGCAGGAGGCTGAGGGGGAGGGAGGGAAGGAGGGAGGTGTCGCCGCAGCCCCGGAAAACAAAAATAATGAGGCGAGAGGGGCCATGGGGCCTAGCAGGCTGGTTCCGGAGTCGCTATCTGACCTTGACAGATGCCACAGCTGGGCGCCTGGAGAGGAACCGCAGCCACCCGCCGCCACTCTGCTGCAGCCCCCCCCCCCCCCAGCTTCCCCAGGCCAGGGTCGATGGAGACTCTGGCAGGCCAGCCACAGGCAGCCCACCACCAGGCTGGAGCTGGGAGACTTCAGCTCACCTCCCAAAAGGGGGGAGAGGAAGGTCTCCCAGTGAATGGAGGAGCCAGCCATGGGGCCTCCAGAATTGCCCCAGCCTTCAGGTGTGGCTAACCTGAGAAGCACAGAGCTGGCCATTGTGTTACAGCTTAGCTGTGGGGAGAAGGGAGGCAAAGTAAGAGTGGAGGTGTGAAAGGGACAAAGATAATGCTTGTGTGCACATGCCTTGGGGTCACACAAGAGGAGGGATGGGCCAATGTTCCTGCAATAGGTGTGGTTACATTCTCCAGGGTGGGCACTGACCAGTTCACACCCTCTCCCTGTCACAACTCTCTGGGTCAATGTGAAGTATTCTGGACAAGGGGTGGGGTAGGGGACAAAGGAGGCCACAGCACCCCAAGCCCTGTGTCTTGTAGATGGGGAAAGGTGCCTCTCTATAATCCACCCTTCCTAACCTACCCTCTCTCCCCCACTTTAAGGGTCAGGTCCCCTGGTGCTCAGTGATGGGCACATGGCTGGGCAAGGCCACTTGTGGGGGGTGACAGCAAAGGGCTGGGGTGTGAGCTGCAGCAGGGGACACTGGGCTAGAGGTGGATTAGCAATTCCGATCACTGGCTGCATAATTAAAAAATCATTACGGCAGGCGGGCAGGCAGAGCTGAGTGTGAGCTCACGCTTGGAACGGGCGGGGACACAGCCCTGGTGCTCCCCCTCAAACTGCTTCCCCGAGGAAAAATCCCACCTGCTAATATAATTATGGAAAAACACAAGCACGGAAATTCTGTTTCAGCAAACAGCGTGCCTGAGTGCCCAGGGCCTTCATGGCCCCCAGCACAGCTAGCAGGCCCGGAGACTGGCACCCCTGGATCCCTGCAGTGAATAACCCCTGCTAGGTTTAGGCTCTGATCTCCACCCTCTCAGCAGCCCCCAAGAGAGGAGGAATATCAAATCCAGTTCTCCTCACCCCAAATCCAGGAGAAAACTGGCCAGTCCTGATAGTTTATAACTATGGAAACTGAGGCTAAAGAATCTGCAATTTGTGGCAGAGCTGACCACTGTGGGATCCCACTTGCCAATGCGACACCCCATGAGCAACACAACACTGTCCCTGACAGTCCCCCAGCTTCCCTCTCATCAATGTCTCCACCCAGCCTCTTTCCCTCTGGCTAGAATAGGCAACTCTGTCATGTACCCTAGAGCCAAGCAGAGCTGAACACCCTTGGAGCTGCGTGGACCTCAGGCTCCAGCTTGGATACAGGGTGTTCCAGGTCTGTCTGAGCTAAGCCAGCCGAGCAGAGATGGCTCCGGCCTCTGAAAGGTGCCAGCTTTGGGGCACAGGCCCCAGAAGGGCAGGTTCAGCCGCCATCACCTCGGGCCTGGAGCGGGCAACGCGGAAGGGAGCCGGGCCTAATTAGTCGGCCAGGGACCAAGCGGGCGCCCGGCGACTGCCCGGAGCCGCGCAGGCACGTCCGCGGACGGCCGGGAGCCGGAGCTTCGAGAAGCGGCGGGCAGGAGCCTGGGAAGAGGGCCTGGGCCAAGGAGATTCCACCGCGAGCAGGCCTGCCGCCCCTCGCTCCTCGGTGCCACCAGGCGCAGCAATTAGAGGCTTTCAAAGTTTGTCCTTAATTGGTTTCATTTTTGCCTCATAAATGATTCATGGCCCCAGAGGTCTGGGAGGCGGTGGGAGTGGCCAGGAAAATTTGGGGGAAGCTTTTGCCTAGGGCCAGCCCCTACCTGAGGCCGAGGAGGGGACAGAGCATCCAGCCCCAGCAGAGAAGCGATGGGGAGCCCTGGTCAGTTGGGACCCTGCAGCAAAATTCAGACCAGGCTGTCTTCTTGGAGCTAATTAGGAATGGCAACTTCTTTTCTGCAGACCTGAGCTCAGCATCCAGGCCCAGCCACCCCAGCTGCTGGGGCCCTGGGAATGAATGCCGCCATGATAACAGCCTAGCAGCACCACTAGTAATAACAATGGCCAATACTTAAGACGCTTTAACCAGGTCCAGGCAGTGGTTAAAAACAACAGGGGCATTATCTCCTTAACCACCCCCTGCCCCGAGCACCCCAGGATGAGGTACTGCTTTGCTTTACAGACAAGAAACTGAGGGGCAGAGAGATTAAGGCCGGCTGTCTCAGGACAGAACCCACTCTCTAAGCCCTCAGGAGCACAAGGTTAAGAGCTGAACACCAGGACCCCAAAAGCCATTTATAAATGGCCCAATCCCTCCTGAGGTCCGAAGGAAGCATGAGGGTACCAAATGGCTCTACACGCCATACTCAACAGGCTGTGTGTGGTGTCATCTTGACAGAGCACCGGGCCTTAATCTACACATCTGTAAAATGGGAACAGAAGCCCTATGATCCACGTACAGGCTGGTAACCTTGTGCTGGGCACTGAGATACTGGGAGAGATGTGAGTGCCACCCCGCAGGGAGCTCCCAGTCTCAAGGGCACATTTAACAGTTCATACACAAAGAACTCTGAACGTTATCTGGTAGGCTATTGTGCACCAGGGTGGCTGCAGGGAAGACTTCTTGGATAAGGTGAGATGTCCTTCTAACCCCAGATTTAGGCCAGAGGATACTTGGGAAGTGGGTGTGGCTCAAGACTGGGGGTTGGACCTGGAAGAAACCCAGACTACAAATCACATCAGACTGACAGACTGACATAGGATGCAAAGTACCCAGCTCAGTACCCATGACATGCACTTTTTTTTTTTTTTTTGAGGTAGGGTCTCACTCTAGTCTGGACTCACCTGGAAATCACTATGTAGTCTCAGACCTTGAACTCATGGCAATCCTACCTCTGCCTCCCAAGTGCTGGGATTAAAGGAATGTGCCACCATACCCAGCTTTTTTTTTTTCTTTGTTGAGGTAGGGTCTCACTCTAGCCCAGGCTGACCTGGAATTCACTATGTAGCCTCAGGGTGGCCCATGACATTCACTTTTATTCTTCACAAGTGGGAATGAAGTCCCTGGAAACTCTGGGGGTGCTTCTCTTGGATGCCTCACAAGCAGCCTCTCCTCCGGGTTTCTGGGCTCCCTTGCTTTAACCGTAAACACCAAGTTTTAACGGGCTCCCTTGCTTTAACCGTAAACACCAGGTTTTCATCCAGAACCCCCCCAGGGCAACACAGTCCCAAGACTCCCTGCTTTTCCACCAGCAGGGGCCATTCTCTTTTCTGGACAAAGGCTACCCATGTTTTTCCCCAGAAACCACGCCTTGGTACAGCTGAAACTTGTGGTCTTTGGCCTTGCAGGGGTATGTGCACCCTGGTACACACGGGGCATCAGGCCTCCTGTCTCATGGTAGCTACATCCTCTAAGGAGAGATGATGATAGGATGACTGGGGTGGGGACAGGCACTCAGTACCACGTACCACACTGAGGAGGAGCAGGGCTGCCTGTGGGATTTCGCCAGCGTAGGAGGAAGACTAAGGTATTGTGCCTCACCCCACTGGAGGACACAGCCTAACCTCATCCCTGTCTGCTCAGTAGTTCACCCATATTCTATAGGCTTGAGGACATTCAGGTCCTGACCATGTGCCTTTTGAAAAAACTGGGAACTCAGCAGCCTACTGGCTAGGCTTCAAAACAATGGAATCAGTGCACTGTGGAAGCCACTGATGGCTGAATACACAAACGCAAAGTCCTTAGGACACTTCCAGCAGTCTAGTCAACAAATCATGCCAAGTACCTACCCTGGGCCAGGACATGGTACCCTTCCTCCTTACTGTCCATCTACCTGTCCCAGGGCTGCCTAGCTGGGTCACTGGGGTCATTTTCCCCAGCCTGTCCAGGAAGCTGCACATCTTCATGGGTCAGCACTGACGTCAGCAAGGCCAGTAGGGCGTGAATCCTGCCACCTCTGGAACCACCAATTAATTAACTTTTTCAAATTAATTTCCCAAGCAAAATTCCATAATTACATCTGTCCCTACCAGCCCCAGCTGGGCGAGCAAGACCACACAATGAGGTAGAGTGTGGGGTGAGAGGTGACCATGCCAGCCTAGGGACGATCGAGAGGCCACAATGGGTTGTTTCTTTGTGACAGGGAGTTTGCCTAGTATCCTGAAGGAAACCGAAGGGAGGAACTGAGGCCAGTGGCCTTTCAAGCAGGAAGGAAGGGTTCTCAGGGAGAACCTGCTCAGCTCATCCTACTACTGCCACCTCCCACCCTGGATACCCCCAAACCGCAGTGGGTCTTGGCATGGCCCAGTAGCAGCACAGGCGCTGTGAGGCTGAGGAGGCCGTGGTTGCGGCGTTCTAATTTCCCAAAGGGGCTGAGATTAATTAGCTCACACACAGGCGCAGAGAAGGAGAGACGAGAGTGGGAGCAGGGGCGGGCGGCGGCAGGCAAGGAGCTGGCTGGTGCTCCCCAGCACAGGCAGTCAAGCGGCCTCGACTGCCTGGGTGCTCTGAAGGTCAGTGGCCAAGGCGGCTGAGCCAGCAGACTGGCACCGTCTCCTTCCCAGAATCCTTAAGACCAAGGCTGGAGGGACAAGAACCAGGAAGACAAAGTGGGTGGGGGAAGGGGGCACTGTCACCACCATTTATATGGCTAGGTGCTCTGTCCATAGTATCTTGATTCATCTTCACAGCAGCCCAAAGACATGGGGCAACATTGGTTCTCCCATTTCACAGATGAGGACGTTTTGGGGGGGGGGAATCTGTGAATGGTCAAGGTCACCAAGCTTGGTCAGTGAAGGTAAGGTTAAATCCAAATTAGTACAACTCTGGCGCCTTCAGAACTGAATGCCAGCACAGGACTTATGAGTGAGTATTTTTTCTTCCTCCCCCTACATTGAGATGATCGGGGGACTCAGCCATTTCACAACGAAACTGACCAGGAAGAGGAAGTGATCTTAGGTGTGGACCAGCCTCCAGCAAAGTCAACCTAACTTGGGTGCCTTTAGTGATTCCCCACAGGACACATGGAGCCTGGTGCTCTCACTGGCTAAGTGGCAAACTGACCAGAGGGTGGGGGATCATTGTGACTGGCCCTGTGTTCCCAAGAGGAAGCATTTGCCTAAGGGAACTATCTCAACTACTCCCCTGAATAAAGAAAGGGGTGATGGTGGAGGGAGGGGTGTACTTCTGAGCAGGTAGCTCTCCCAAGCCTGGCAATGGAGTTTCCAGAACTTGTCAGCAACGACATCCCTGCAGGTGTTCACCCTCCTTAGTTAGGCAGGAAGGTCAGCAGTCTCACCTACAAACGTGACTCATTGTGTGATTCTGGGGGCAGGGGAGTCCCTCCCCTCAGAGGCATGGGTTCAGACCAGAAAGGGCCCCACTGGGCTTTGGAGTCAGGATTCCTATCCCCACTTTGCCTAGGGGATCTAGCCTAGGGACTACCAGACAAGCTGCTCAACCTTTCTGAACCCAAGCCCTAGTCTGGAATGAAGCCAAGGACAGTCCCAACCACCAGGGTCCTGGAGATCACAAACCCGAAGTTGTACAGAGTCAGCTTGTTGTTTTATAGTCATCACCTGCCAGCTTAAGAGCGAGTATCGAGGCCAGCTCAGGCCAGGGGTATTGGATGACCAAGGCTCCAGTCACAGTCCTGCCAGTTTGCCTTGAGCTAATCCCTCACATCGATCCCTAGCCCTCCCCCACTCCCAAATATAGCACTTCCCATCCTCTACTCTGCAGACCCCTGGGAGATGAATGTGTGGTAAGGTCTGAAGACTATAAGGAGGGTGATACCAGCTGGTTGGGCCTGTGTTTCTTCGGGCCACAGGAAGAACACACCTACACTTCCGGCCAGCCTTTCCATGTTTGCCCTATGTTAGCACTTGTTAGATCTCCCTTAATCCCCGGAGCCCTGCCACACAGGTATGCACAAAGCCCATCACCACCCTGCAAAGACCCCATTTTCCACCTGTAAGTTCTTGCTCAAATTTAACTTGCCGTGGCCTTGCTGTGTGAATGGTCTCGAATGTATGGGTGGCTTTTTTCTCTTTCCTCCCATGATGTGAACTAAAGCTTCCAGGGATTTACTAGGGACCTCAGGTTCCCCCCAGCCCCCCAGGTCCAAACAATCTTCACCTTTCCTGTCACCCAGCGGAGGAGCCTCTTCGCTTGCCACCTCAGCATCTTCCCATCTGAGAACATCAACAGACAAGTCCAAGACTACTTAAGGAGCCTTGTTGGAGAGTGCCATGCACCCCACAAAAAATTCTCAGCCGTGGTAGAACAAGCATGAGGTTGGCAAGGGGGGGGCTCAGAAGTACTGGTGAGAACATACCCCCATCCTACAACTCACAAGCATGGCTTGCTGGGGCTCAAACCCAGGACCTCATACATGCTAAGTGTTCAATATACCACTGAGCACACCCCAACCCTCACCATTTATTTCAGGTTCTGCAGCTCTGAGACGGAAACGAGGTAACAAGAGAAGCAGAAGCCGAGTTTGGAGGCACATTAATCCCAGCACTTGGGAGGCAGAGGTAGGATTGCCATGAGTTCGAGGCCACCCTGAGATTACATAGTGAGTTCCAGATCAGCCTGGGCTAGAGTAAGACCCTACCTTGAAAAACCAAAAAGTTAAAAAAAAAAAAAAAAAAAGAGAGAGAAGCAGATCAGCAGTGACACAGCAGGGCGTAACGAAACCAGGGTCCTTGGCTTGGGAGCTGTGTCTAGCCTTCTGAGCAGTCATGACTGCAGCTTTCTTCTCAGTCTGCCTAGGTCCCTCTCCCACCCCTCCCTGACCACAGCCGTTGTGTCAGGGAGCCTACGTGGCCCCCAAATGATCTGAAGTCTGGGTGTCAGGGAACAGTGTCAAAATCTTTCATGATTGTACCGTCACTCCATCTGACTCAGTTTTCTCATATGAAAATGGCATTTTCCTCCTGTAGAAAAAAGTGGCTATGGCTTCTGTTCAGTGTAGGAGGGAAGAAGGCAAGCCCCTGGCAAAGGTTTAGACACCCCTAAGGGCATCCCACCAACCCCTTAGCCCAGGCTCTGGTGTTAGGCCAGGGCTGCGCTGTGCTCATTGTGCAGAGCTTTAGCCAAATCCTGAATCTCAAGGGGTTGGTTGGGGGGGTGGGGCGGGGGCACAGAGAGACTCCTTGGACACAGCCCATTTCACCAGGGAGGCCTCATTCTTCCCCCAATCCCTGGAATGCCCACATCTCTCATGGACCCCACCCTGAGCGGGGAGAGAGCCAGCCAGCCACACAGCGCTCCTGGAGAAATGGATTTTCTTTGGTTTTTCTCTGCCTAGATCTTGACTCTCTTTCCCTCACCTACCCCATCTACTCTGCCTGAGCCAGAGCTCTACACGTGGGGGATATGGGCCCCTAAATGGGTCCATAGTAGCCTGGTGATGAGGGGGAGACCCCCTCCACGCCACAGAATCAGAAGGCAAGATGGCTGAGGGGAGGCCTCTATTGTGTGAGGCTCACACAGGGATGAGCGGAGACCTGATGTGCGCAGCAGGCTCTGCTGGGTAAGCGTTCTTGGCCCGCTCCGACAACCTCAGCTGGGTGTGAGCCATGGCCTGTGGATCACCATTGCCTGAGTTTGTGACAGGATGGAACACTGCACAGGGTCCGTGAGGTCAAATGTAGCTTCCTGACATGGGCACAGCATGCCCATGTGTCACTGTGCATATCCCTTTGCCTACGTGTGTCAGTGTTCATGTATATCAAGCCTAGAGTGAGTGTACTTCTTAGGCGCCCACACATATGTAACTAAGTCTGTGCCACGCGTGTCAGTGGGCGTGCTGGGGCGTGTGGAATTAGGTATGCTATGACTGCCTGTCCTGTGCGTCCCTGGTTGGGCTGCTTGTGGGGTATGTGAGTGTGTGTTTTGCCTGCTAGGCCACAGGGCCTGGGTGGGGGGGGGCTGCTGGGGATGGGGTGACTCATGTCTCCTGAGCTAATCCCGCCACCCGCCCGCCCAGCTCACCCTGCTCTGCTGGGCTCATGGCCGCCAGCACAAGAGGTGTGGGGGGAGGCGGCGGGCAGACGCGGCGGGGAAGCTGGCTTGATAAATAACCTGCTGCTTCCCCAGGCCTCTGGGAAAGGGAGGCTGCATCAGAAGGAGAGGAGGCAGCGAGCAAAGCTGTCTTGGCCCCCCAGGCTCTGGCTGTCCTGGCCCCCACGGCTCCGGTTCCTGTTTCATCGAAACCTGATCTGGGAAAAGCCTATCGGGTCATCTTGCGTGTCCCGCCGGCCGCCAGGCCCAGGCAAGCTGCCCCTCAGGGGACAAACCCGCAGCCTGGCTGCCCAAGCCAGTGGGTGGGTGGGTAGGGGGGGGGTTTAGGATATTTCTGTCCAGACTAAATGCAGCTCCAGGCCTCTGTCTGTGCACCCCCTAACAGCTGCTCCCAGGGGCCCTGGCCCTGCAGACTAAATTTAGTCCCTCCTTCCCAACAAACCCCAAAGCTCACCTCTTCTCATTAGCCCCACCCACAAAAGGATAGAGGGAAGGCCAGGTAGTGGTAGTTAATTAGCAATGTGACCTTGAGCAAGTGCATGCCCCTCTCTGGGCTCTCAGTAGTAGACCACAAAAGCAACTAAGTTGCGGTCCTTGCATAGCAGTTACAAGGGTTGCAGTTCCTTCTTCACAGCACCCCAAGTGCCTTTAGGGTTATAAACATGGTTCCCCCATTCTGCCTGTTCCTTGCAGGGTGGGGTGGGGTGGGGCGAGTGGGGTGTGTGTGTGTTATGACAGATGGACAACTACTATTTCTTGGAGGTCACAGTTACGAACACCTAGGATTCCTGCCTGGATTCTCCCACTACCAGAGAACATCTCCTGGGCCCGAACCCCAGGATAGGGTGTCCCCTTTCCCAGTGTCAGCACACTCTCAAACCTGATGCTGTCCAGGGTAGCCAGAAGGTACCTGCATGGGGTGTTGAGAGTGATCCCCAGAGTTCAGCAGGCTGGGAGGCAGCCCCAGCTCCCACCTTTCTGCTCACCCGCCGCCGCTTCCCCCAGCCCCACATGCACTGAATTCCCCACGTGCCTGTCTGTCTCTGACAGCTCTTGCAAATACTTGGCTGAGCAGCTCCTGCTGTTCTGAGCCCACTGTGCCTCCTTCTTGCCTGGGGGGGGGGGGTAGGTTCTGCAGACGAAGACAGGGATGTGAAGGCACTAGAGCTCGATGGGCAGTGGGTGGAAAGTAAGGGCAGGAGGTTCTGGCTAGAATTCCAAGGCACCATCCCTGGTCCCCGGCCAGGTAATAGGGACAGGAGAAGCCACTATAAGTCAGCCTGGCTGGATGAGAGCTGCCTACGCCCCCACCACCGCCATCCCCCCCCACCTCCCAGGAAGACCTTCCGGAGGCCTCCCTAGGCCAATGAGACAGCATCTGTCACCCTCCGCGGCAGCTCAGGACAGGGCAGAGGGCACCAAGAGGCTTCAGGGAACGGTTTGAAATCTGGACATGGCCAGGCCACTCCTGGCCCCTCACCACAGTTATAAGGGTTCATCCCAGCCCTCCTACAGTGTGGGGGGCACACCCCACCCAGCTGCCAGGTCGAGAAGACTCCATGTGGACCAGAGGGGTGTGTGTGTGTGCCATTTCCACCCCTCACTGATCCCTATTCAGCTTGCCCAGTCTTCCCAGATAGCAATAGAGGAAATGCTTCCTGAGGACAGCTGGGATTTTCCGCTGGCCATTGCCTGGCTAGTGAGGTCCTGACTTCCCTCAGTCAACTCTGTGACCCAATGACACTCCCATCCCATTTCTGCAGCCAAGGACCCCCTCCCCTGGGTACATGTGCCACTTGCCCTGGCACCCAGCACACATCCAGGTAGTGTAGGCACTGCCTGGTGGCCTTCAAGGGACAACATGCTCCGTTTTGCAGGTAAGTACACTGGGGTGAAGGGGAGCCCATCCCACGCTTTTCCTGGAGAAACTGGTCCACGTCCCTCCCCTAGCTATGCACTCCATGATCTCCCACCATACTGCCTGCTCAGGAAGCAAGTTTTCCCTCCAGCAGACTTCTGGGAGAGCTAAGGCCAATGTCTCAGGGCTCTTTGGACTACTCTCCAGCTCTAACAGTTTTCCCGGGAAGAATCCCAGCTTTATTGTCCCCGTGACACCACACTGCAGGAATAAAGCTTCCTCTCCCCATTGCACAGATGGGGCTGCTGAGGCCCCCAGGGGAGGGGAGCTGCAGGCAGCCATGAGTCAGAGGGGGAGCTGGGAAGCCGCCCGGCCCTGCCTGCTGTCGCTGGAAGCAACAGCCTGCAATTCCTCCTCTCGCTGGTGCCTAGGGAAGCGTGGGCAGCAGGCGGTAGGCGGCCACAGTAAAGAGGACCCCTCCTGTGCCTGCAGGCCAGCTATGTCTCCTAGCTGCCTGACTGGGCCCCCAGCCCACCCCCTACAGGCAGAACTGACATTTCTATCCCAGGAATGGGTTCATGTCACCTGAGGGCTCCAAGGCTCTATGACCTCAGGGAAGTCCCCCTCCCATGTCCTCAATCATCAAACAGGAGCTTGGAGCAGGACCATTCATGCTTCTTCCCACAGGAGAACCTCACGCTTCTGTGATTCTAGAATCCCAAGATGACAAAAATCCTGATAAATGTCCTTCCATTGCAAGGAGTACGACTGTAGATTCCTGTCACTAAAAAAAATTCTAGATCTGCCTGCTGGGCATGGTGGCACACACCTTTAATCCCAGTACTGGGGGTAGGGGAGAGGACAGAGGTAAGAGGATTGCCCTGAGTTCGAGGCCACTCTGAGACTAGAGTGAATTCCAGGTCAGCCTGGGCTACCCTACCTCAAAAAAAAAATTCTAGATCTGACAGCCTCAGGAAAGGACTATGCCCACCTTTACCTCCTACTCTGGGCCCAGTAAATTAATTTCCCACATAGCTTTTGAGGAGGTGAACTAGGCAGGAGAGAGGCTGGTTTTCTGCATTAGGGTCAACAGGAAATGACATGAAACTGGGGGGGTGGTGGTGGTTATGGGCCCAGGGAGGAGCCAGTTTAATCCCAGGGGGCAGGCCACCTCCCCCTGGCACACATGGCCACTAACGGCCACAGATGTCAGGAAGTGAGCTTGTGCTGGAGCAAGAGTGGGTGGCTGGGGGTTTATGAGTCTGTCTTCCCCTTCTGCAGCTCAGAGGGAGGGCTCCTATCAGGTCAGGACTGGTCTCACTGCTTCTCAGGTTCCAAGCCAAGCTCCACTCTTCATCTTTCTGTCTTCACCACCCACCACTTCCTCCTTCCCACCACAGTCCCCTCACCTCCTTGGCTGGCCTAAGTCTAGGCCAGCTGGCAGTCAGCCAAGACAAAAGGCTCCCAAGCCCACTTGACAGATGGAAACACTAAGGTCCAAGAAGAAATAACTTGCTCTACTGGTTCAGCCCCGCAGCCTGTTTGTCTGGTATCATCTCTTAGCCCTGTCTTTAATTCACGTCCCCCAAATTCTCCACTGAGCCAGTAGGTGTCCGCATACCAGTGTGCTCATCCCACAGCCAGCGGTCTTGTTATTCATTAATTCACTCAAGAGGTCAATCAGCGCCTCGGTGCCTCACGTCAGACCCAGTACCAGAGGTTGGAGAATCTCTCCCAGAGGAGAAGCAGAGAAAAGCCCGGTGTTTTGTGAGCATTCAGCGAGGGTCTTCAGTGTTCCAGGTACTGAGAGGAAGGTGCAGGAAATATCCCACAGTGACCAGCCCTGGCTGTCTTCACGTACTCACCGCCTGTCAAGGGTTCTGCCGATACTCAAGCCTACTTGTCAGTGCCAAGTCATAAATTCTCCAAGCCTCAGTTTCCTCATTTGTATCTGTGAATGCTAAACAACACCCAGCTCCCTGGGCTACAGTGGCTATTAAATGCAGCAAAGACCAGAAAGCTGTTGACAAAAATGGCTGTCCCCTAATAATGGCCATTGTTGCAACAAATCAACCAATATATCAGTAACCTAGTCGGGGGCAGTGACTGATGAGAGAAGCAGCAAAAGCTCTCTAACACTTGATGCCAGGCACTGGGGCTAAAGACAGGAATCACTACCACGTCCCATTGCAAGGCTCAAAACAACCCTGTAAGCACCTGATGAATGCAGGGGTCAGTGACAGCAGGCATGGCCCTGCCTCCAAGGAAAGTGCAATACAGCACGTGCTCATGGCTGAAGGAGTCTTTCTACACACATGCGCATGCGAGCATGCACATGGGCCTGTGTGAGGAACCAGGAGCACAGACTCTCTGGCTGCACCTCCACCTCACCCCTGCCAATGATCAGCAGAGCTGAGGGACTGTGGCAGCCAAAGGACCAGGCCCAGTGCAGAGAAGCCTAGAACCTAGGTCTAGGTCACGCCCCTGGGTGGGGGTGAGGGAGCTTGCTGGGTACCAGGACCCCTAGTACCCTCACTGTACGCCCATTCTGGCATGGCAAAGAAGTGTTCCTGCTGGCAGGTGAAGTGAGCCTGAGGAAGTCAGAGGAGGTCATGGGTAAGGGAGGGAGTACTGGCTCCAAGGGCCATGTGGGGTCTGCCAGATGGGAGGGTGAATACTGGGCTCCCTGGGGGCCACTGGGCAGGCCTGGCTCTGCCCTGTTGGGGCCAGCAGCTGGAGGGAAGTAAATATAGCGCGGGGCGTCCCAGTCACATTCCTGGGAGGCCAGCGCAGCCGCCTGCCCGCTGCTCTAGGCAGAGAGCAGCAGCCAGGGCCCAGAGCTGCCACTGCCCTCTTCCCAAACAAACAGAAAAATAAATAAAACCAGCTCTCACGACAGCTAGCCCATCTGGGGGAAGGGGGTAAGAAGAGGCGGAGGGTCTCAAGGACAGGCAGGCAGACCAGTTGCTAGTTGCCACGGTTTCTGTTCCATTGGGAAGGAAGAGACCAACAAAAGAGGAAAATGGACGAAACGAGCAAGGAGATGGCCAGAGGTGTCAGAAAAGGGGAGAGAGCATGAGAGATGGAGGGTGTCACGGATGGAGGTGTGGGGTAGGCAGGTCAGGGAAGGCGACGGGGTGGACGCAGTAGGGAGTAGTGAGGGAAGGCAGAAGCAGCCTCTGGGTCAGTAATTCAGTGACAGAGATGGGGGGGTGGCAGGCAGACAAAGGGGGCCATGTGGGCTGGGGCAGGGGGCTGGCTTGAAGGGCCATGAAATATTAAAGAGCCTGGGGCCAGTGAGTGACAGAGGTCATAGAAAGCAGGGGACTAGCCAGTAAGCACAAGGGAAGCCTGAGGCGGAAGGCTGCCTCCACCTCTTGTCATAGTCCAACAGAGGACAGGGAGGGAGGGAGGGGCTGCGGGGATGGGTGAGGGGAGGAAGTCCTTTGCGGTTCCCTCTTCCCTCAGGCTGACTTGGGCACAGCGGCTTTCCAAAGCTGCTAGCCACCCCAGCAAGAAAGCCAGGAGGCCTGTCAACACAGTGGCTGCCATGGGCACCTGGGGGAGGAGGGGTGGACATTCAGCTTCCCCTTTGGCTGGGGGGGGGGGGTTCAGCCAAACCACCACTTTCCAGAGACCTTCAGGGACGGAAGGCTGTATCTCACAGCCCAGCTGAACCAGCAGGTCTGGTTTCCAGAGCTGGTGTCTTCACCAACCCTACCTACCCCAGGCTTGGTATTGGGGGTGGGGGCGGGGGTGGGGAGGGGGGAAGAGAAACAAAACCGGGCGTGGTACACACCTTTAATCCCAGCACTTGGGAGGCAGAGGTAGGAGGATCACCATGAGTTCAAGGCCACTACATAGTGAATTTGAGGTCAGTTTAAGCTAGAGTGAGACCCTACCTCGAAAGAGAGAGAGAGAAAGAGAGAGAAAAAGAAAAAAAAATAGCAGAGGATAGGGCTGGAGAGATGGCTCAGTGGTTAAGATGCTTCCTGTAAAGACTAATGACCTAGGTTTCATTCCCTAGTACTCATATAAAGCCAGATGCACAAAGTGGCGCATGCACCTGGAGTTCGGTTGCAGTGGCTAGAGGCCCTGGTGTACCCATCCTCTCTATCTGCCTCTTTCTGTCCCTCTCTCCTCTCTCATAAATAATTTTTTTTTTAAAAAAGAGGAGGGGCTGAAGAGATAGCTTAGCGGTTAAGGCACTTGCCTATGAAACCTGAGGACACAAGTTGGATTACCTAGCACCCACAGTTGCACAAGGCGGTGCATGCATCTGGAGTTTGCTTGCAGTGGCTAGAGGCCCTGGTGCACCCATTCTATCGAAGGAAAAAAAAAAAAAAAGGGCTGGAGGGATGGCTTAGCGGTTAAGGCATTTGCCTGCAAAGCCAAAGGACCCAGGTTAGCCAGATGCACAAGGGGTGCACGCTGTCTGGAGTTTGTTTGCAGTGGCTGGAGGCCCTGGTGTGCCCATTCTCTCTCTCTTTCTGTCAAATGAATAAATAAATATTTAAAAATAAATAAATAAACAAGTAAGTAAAGGAGGGCAAATAATGCATGGCAAACCTGTAGTGGCCAGCATCCAACCCTCCTGCATACCCTGAGGCCACTTCTGTCAGTCCACTGTAGAAACTCAGAGCAGGACAGTGATGCAGCCAAGGTCACAAATTCACTGGAATAGTAAGTTGTCACCAGGTCAGCCTGGGCTACAGTGAGGCCCTTCTTTGAGAAAACCAAAGCCAACTCTTGTTGATTGCCAAGCCTGTGGATAAGCCCACTGCTGACATGCCTGTGTGTGCACCTAAAACTGGTCTTGTGGGGTAGCCGATACTGTCCCACTCACAGATAAGGAAACAGGTTGGCAGAGATAGCAGAACTTGTTCATATGTCATATAGCTAGCTAGACTGTAACACGGCCAGGATTTGGAGCCAAGTCTGATAGACTGAGTCCTAGTGTGCATCCATACTTCTCTGGGCGAGGACAAAGAAGGACACTAGGGCATCCCAGCAGAAGAGTGCTCAGTCTCCTAGGACTGTCACCTATAACGTGAAAAGCTAAAAATAAATAAATAAAATAAAAAGAGGTCACAGCAGGTAGTGGTGGCATAAGCCTGTATATTCTACAGCACTCCATAAGCAGAGGCAGGAGGATTGCTGGAAATCTGAGACAGGCCCAGGCTACATACTAATACTCTCAAAAATTATATATACAGTTGAGGAGATGGCTCAATGGGCGAAGGCACTCCCTATGTAACAAGACGACTTCAGTTTAGACCCCCAGATTCCACATGAAGGATGTGAAATCCCTGTGTACCTGTGGCAAAATGAAAGGGGAGGGGGTGGAGAGCAGCGAATCCCTGTAAACTTGAGGGCCAGCTACAAGAGACTGTGACTCTAGGTGGAGATGACAGACACCCACGGCTCTCCTCTGACCTCCACATATGCAACCCACAAGAACGAAAGTGTGCACACAAGCTCAACAAGAACAACACCCAAACCAAAACAAGGTAGCCAGCCACAGCTGAGGGAGCAAGAGGTGGGTGGAGCCTATGGAGGCCCCAGTCAAGGTGGCCTAGGGGCCAGGTTAAAAGAATCTGTTGGGCCTACAAGGCAGCCCTGTACTAGGTAACAGAAGACCCCTTTCCCATTGGTCAGCCGTAAAGGGCTAGTGAAGCCTTCTTGCTGGTCCCCACGGTTCTAACCTGAGCTCCAGGGTCAGTGTACTAGGAATTAAATCACCCTCCCAGATCCCACAGGGTGGGAAGAAGGGAGGTTGGGATCCCCTCTGCCTCCCATTCCTGCAAGCCCAGAGGGAGGCCAGCATCAGAGGCAGGAAATGAAGAAGAATTTGCGATCTAATTGAGCTGGCGGGGGATTAGGCGGCAGAATGCAATTATAGGGGCTGGAGCTGGGCCAGGGGCACCGACACCCTGACATGTGGCCTTGCCCAGGTGAATAGGCCCAGCTAGTCTCCCACCCAGAGGCACTCAGATGGGGGAGGGAAGAACAAGAAACAGGTAAGCAAAGATTGGGCCCAGACCGCTCTCCTTGGTGTACTAGTACTGTAGGGTTCCAACTCCATGGGGTACCCACAAGCAGGAAGTTTTCCTGGGGGAATCCCGCCCCCAGGAGAATCCAGGACAGTTTCATGGACTCTCAGGGAGGGCCAGGCAGACAGACACATATTCTCCCAGGTTCCATTCACGTATGTACGCGTGTGCCTGTGCTCCCGGGCTCGCCCCACATATATGTTCACTGGTAGACTTTCCAACCTGCAGACACCGTTGTGGCCCTCTGCTGCCACTGGCTCCACCAAAGGGGAGAAATATAAAAAGCACCCATGACCTTAAAATCCTTTTATTCCCGTAATCACAGGCTGCCATCGTGGTGGATACGCGCTGTCACCCAGGCCCCAGCCTGTCTCCCTCCACAGCTTCCAAAACTCCCAGCAGGCAGGCAGGCAGACAGGGAGGCTGCCCAGTTACTGCTGGGGGAGGGGGGGACATGGGTAAGGGAGGCTTGAGGTCTCTCTCTCTCCCTTTTACAGAGAGCAAGGGATTAAAAAAAAAGCCTGGCAGAGGTATAGAATGAGAAAGGAACACAGGGCTACCAAAGACACAGACCACACTGCCTACACAGCTCAGATATGCCCACCCCCACATTTATAAGCATATGCAAAACATACAGTTACACACAACCCCTCCAAAATCCCAAGCACACAAAGCACAGAATATGAACACTCCCAGACACACAGGATATACTCAACTTTCAATCTCAGATTCCTAAGTGTGCAGCATATATACATATACAATGCAGCTACATATTTATGCCCCATTCATGAAACCATGCATCTCAAGACTGCTTCATCTTGAAACAGACACAGATATAAGATGCAAGGATGCATAGGTCATAAGCACACACACCATCTAGGTTCTCATATTAGAGACCAACAGACTAGTGCCACACAGCCTCATCTCTGCCAACTGATACTACCTCTGGATTTAGGAGGCAGGAGGAGGATGGAAGAGTCCCAGGTTTTTGAAGGGGCAGTCCTTTCTCACTGCCAGTGTCTGGGAAGGTGGGCTCAGCACTTGAGGGAGGCAGTCAGAGCAAGGGGGAAGTAAGAGAATGCAGAAAAACTTCAGTGGGATATTCTTGTTGGGCAGTAGCGCGTGAGTAACGGGGGAGGTTTTTTGTGGTCTGGTGAGTTCCAGCTATGAGTGAGAGTTTAACTATTAATACACTTAATCAAGGACACTTCACACACACACACACACACACACACACACACACACACACACACACACACAGCTTCAGGATGGAACCAGGTGGTGGGGGTAAGAGAGCCTGCTCCAAGAGGGGAGGGGAAGGCACCAATCAGGCCCCACCAGAAAGGTTTGCTACCCAGTAGGTGTTCAATACTTACCTAACAGGTTAAAGAATTAATTGCATGTAATGACTGTAGGTAAGCCTGTTCCATCCTTGACCAGTTAAGGTACTCTCAAGAACACCATGCTTAGGAACTGGCTCTGATTAAATGACCACTCTACCAGGTAGGAGATGCTAAAAGGAACATGGTCCTGCGTGTGATCCATCTGTACCCTCTTATTCCTCCACCACACCCAACACAGGAGGAAGTCAAGTGACCCTAGCCCAACCCATATTCCTCTCCCCTTCCCAGGGAGACCCCTATGTCCATTTAACCCTCTCATGAATAACGGTGAGATCTTAAATGTAGGATATATGTTGTTATTGTTGATTTCTCAAGATAGGGTCTTACTCTAACTCAAGCTGGCCTGGGACTCACTCTGTAGCCCTACACTAGCCTCGAATTCAGCAATCCCACCTCAGCCTCTGCTGAGTGCTAGGATTAAAGGCCAGTGCCACCACGCTTTGCTAAATATGCAGGAATATTTAATTCCCAGAACCTGGGCATTTTATCTAGACACAACCCGGCCTCCACATTCCTATGGGCCTCAGTTAACATTTGCCAAATGGGTAGAAGACTAAGCAGGAAATAAGCAGAAGTTGAGGGTCAGTGTGTGAGGAGCCCTTGGAACCAGAGGCCAGTGCTGGGCTTGGATGTAGACTCCTCCCCTCCCCCCCCCCAGCCGGGTGGACATTCCAGGCTTCACGTGATAAAGAGGAGGCCGATGGCCCTAGGGTAAGTCAACAGGCTCAGTCGCAGCAGAGATAGGAGGCCCAGGCCAGGGTCACCTGCTGAGCCTGGAAAACGGGTCTAAACATACACATAAATAAGGCACTAACAATCATGTCAGCCAGTGTAAGGTCTATCTTCTACAAAGGAATCTCTGCCCCTACCTTGCATGGGGAGGCAGCATAGGAGAGGGAGAGGCTCTTCCCCAGGAAAGCCCCAGCTTCCAGCCAACATTGAGGGGGACACTTTCCCGGTCCTAGGGATGATGGGCAACTCAGGCTAATCTTCCTCAGCTGTTCCTCCCCTCCCCGGGGCAAAAAAAAAAAAAAAAAAAAAAAAAAAAAATCAAACTGTCACTGTCCTGTCTCCCTACAGAGAGGATAATTTCCGTTCTGGGAGGGGGGTGACAGCTGCAGAACGGGCCACCCCCCCCCCAACAAGCTGTAGCTTGACTCTCATCTAAGGGAACTGCTAAATCAACATCATGCAGTTAACACGGAAGTGGCCCGGGCCAGAGTCTCCCTGCTCAGAAAGGGGGTCAGAAGGGCTTTGAGTCTCAGGACACCGGGGGTCTTCCTGAAGGGGGGGATCAGGTCAAGCTTGGGCCAGTCGGTGCCCCCAAGCCGGCTGACTTAAAAGCTGCTAATCGCAGGGACTGCACCCCCCTACCTCCGCGGGCAGGGGCTGCAGAGGTGGCGCCGAGCGTTCAAATCGCGCTCCAAACAAGCCCGCAGCGGCCGCGCTCGCAGCCCCCGCCAGGCGGCCCCAGCGGAAAACTTGAAAGGGACTCTGTTTGCCCGCGGCCCTGGGGCGGCTCCGGAGGGGACGAGGGCCGTGCGACCACAGCCCCCTCCACCAGGGCTTCCTGTGCCAGCGCGTGGCGGGGGGCCGGGGGACCTACAAAACCAAGGACTGCACGGGGAAAAGCGGGGAGCTTTTCCGTTCTGGACACCCCGCAATCCGAAGACACGACTCTCCGACCACCCAGAGTCCAAGGGGTAAAGTAGGGCGCGGCGGCTAAAGCTTCAGACCCCCAACCACAGGAGACTGGAGAGAGCAGATCTTTCCAGGGGGCCACTACAGAACCCCAAAATCTAAGCTGCCTGCCTCCTTTTGCAGTCTGTGGCATCAGCCCAACTCTGCGCGCCCCTCAATATTTCTCCAGGGAGGAAATATATAATATCTTCTTTCCACACTGGGAGATTCAGCTCCTCTGACAGGTCCTGGGACGTCCTTCCCCTCATTTAAAAACTGGGGTCCATATACTTTCGGTCGATTCTACATATAAACAAAGCCAGTCCCTCCCCGCCGGAAAACAGCCCATTCCGGGCGAAGACAACTTCCCCTAGTAAGAAAATTAACACATTCCTCTTGCGGCGGTCCAGCCCCTCGCTCCAGGGATGCGGAGGGGAGGGGGGGGATCGGGCCGTACCCCGTAGGTGAATTCGGGGCCCGAGCTGCGCAGCCGGAGCCTGGGAGCCCGCCCCACACACCTCGGCAGCCGGGGAAACACCCCCATTCTGGGTCCGGGGAGTCGGCCCCAAAGACTCCCTAATGCTACATAGGTATATACGTACACATACAGAGAGAGACCGCGGGGTTCGGCGGAGGTGGGGGTGGTGTAGTTTGACGGAAAAAAAAGGTCAAACTTGATCAGTCCGCCAGGCACCCTGCCGGCAGCGGGGGCGAGGAGCCCAAGGGGAAATACACAAGCGGCCGTCGCTTCTTTCAAGTGGAGGGGGAGGCTCTGCCACGCATGGTGGAGGGGGGGCTCGGGGCAGTCACGGTCACCCCCCAAACCGTGGGCTGCCGCGGGAAGTGCGCGCCCGACGTCTCCCAGCAGCCGCCCCCGCAGGCGGAGCGCCCGCCCGGCAACCCGAGGTGAGGGACCCCGGGCGCCCACCGCCCCAGATCTTCAGTAATAGGAAGGGACTGGGTACCCCGCAGGGAGACCCCCCCAGCCTCGCTCCTCGGTGTCCAACCTGCCGTCCTCGACCCTAAAACCCCTCTTTTTGTCTGAACTCAGTGATCTGCGACCGAGCACACTGCGGCTTGGAGAGGCTTGGGTACAGCAGCGGCCCTGGAACGATTTCCCCGAGCCGGGTCTCCCAAGCTCCGCGGCTCAGGCTGCGGGCGTCCCCCGCCCCTCCCGAGCACAGACCCCCCTCCTTCCCCTTTCCTAACTCTCCGCACCTGAACTTCGGGGGAATCCGCGCCGACAAACTTTCCGCCGACTTGCAGCGAACTCCGGCCTCGGCAGCGCACCGAGCCCCGGGGGAGGAGAGGGAGGTAGGCGGGGAAGGGGAGGGGGCTGGCCTCCTGGGGGGTCGGAGGAGGGCCGTGGTCCCACACCTACCGGCTCTCCGAGTCGTCCGAGCCACCGCCGCCGCCGTCGCCGCGACACCGAGGGGGAGGGGCGGGGCGGGGAGCCGCACTCCGCTCCGGGCACCGCCGCCGCCGCGGTGCGCTCCGCTCCGCTCCAGTCACCCGCCGAGCCTGGGTCCGGAGCTGGAGTCGCGCCGCCGCGGCTGGCCCGAGGCGGGGAGGGGGGGAGCCTGCAGCACCTGCCCCTCCTCCCCCTCCCCGCGGCCCAAATTAAAAAACAACAAAAAGCAACTAATCACCCCGGAGCGGAGTGGGGCGCGGCGGGCGGAGGGGTGAGCGAGCGGCGCCCGGACTCAGCGGGCGGCGCGCATGGCTGGGCTCGGGCTGGGACGCGGGGCCGGGCCTGGGGGAGGGAGGAAGGGGGGCGAGCGAGGCTCCGCCGCTGGCGCTCAGCTCGGACCACTGCTCTCGCCGCCACCGACGCCGCCGCCTCTACATCCCCGCTCAGGCTCCGCCGCCTCTGCTGCCGCCGCGCGCCCGCCCGCCCGCCCGGGCAGGAGCTCTGAACGCTGCCCGGGGGCTGCCGGCAAAACCCGGACCGGACTAGCCGCTCCCCCCCTCCACCTCGACTCCCCTCCCTCCTCCCGCCGCCTCCCTCCCTCCCTCGCTCGCTCGCTCGCTCGCTCCCTCCCAGCGCCGCTCTGGCCACTTGGACGCTGCTGGCTCCACCTGGAGCCGCAGCCGCGGCGCCTCCACATCCCCGCGATCGGGCGAGGCCCGCCCAGACTCAGCTCCCCCGCGCTCCCGGCTTCATCTTTTTTCTATGCAACTTTCAAAACAAAAAAGCAGCCCCCCCCCTTTCACTTCGTGAGGAACGCCAGGGCCGCGAGACGCACCTTCCGGGGACAATTCGCCGACCTTCTGCCCTCCGTACAGCTGTTAACTGAGTTACAAGCCCCAGGGATCCGGAGGGAGGGTTTGGCCGCGCCCCTCAGCCCAGGTGCTTCTTGGGGTGGACTGCCAGCCCAGATCAGATCTACGTTCCTGTTCAAAGACCCTCACCCTTCCCAAAGTGGGCATTGGGTCCACCGGAAGAAAAGAGGAGAGTCCTGTTCCCATTCTACAGATGAAGAAACTGGCCCGAGAAAGGACATTTTGTTTAAGAGCAGGCAGGCGCCAGTTGGACCTCCGCGAGTCCTAGGGTTTAAGTCTTAGAACCGTCGGGCGTGATGATGCATGCCTTTGCCTTTGATACAAGCACTGGGGAGGCAGAGGTAGGAGGATCGCTGTGAGTTCAAGGCCAGCCTGAGACTACATAGTGAATTCCAGGTAAGGCTGGACTAGTGGGAGACACTACCTCGCAAAACAAAAAGAAAGGTCCTACAACCATAACCGAGGCCCATGAACCCGCTAATAGATACTGGCGGGGAGAAGGAGACCTCAGCCCAGCCCTGACAGCGTACTGCACAGTGTATCCTTGTCCCTCTAACATCAGTACGCTCCGTACCTGCCCAGTTCGAGCTAATCCTACGGTTGAACATACTCTCTTCTCCGGGACCCATAGTATGAGTTTTGGCCTTTTTTAAACCCAAAGTGGGGCTGGAGAGATGGCTTAGCGGCTAAGCGCTTGCCTGTGAAGCCTAAGGACCCCGGTTCGAGGCTCGATTCCCCAAGACCCACGATAGCCAGATGCACAAGGGGGCGCACGTGTCTGGAGTTCGTTTGCAGTGGCTGGAGGCCCTGGCGCGCCCATTCTCTCTGTCACTCTCAAATAAATAAATAAAAATGAACAACAAAAACAAAAAAACTTCCTTAAACCCAAAGTGGGTGGAGCATGGTGCCACATGCCTTTAATCCCAGCACTTGGGAGGTAGGAGGATCCACCTGAGTTAAGAGTGAGACCCTACCTGGAAAAGAAAAAAGAAAAAAAGTAATAAACCCGAAGTGGAAGCTCTCTGGGATTCGTGCAGGTTGCAGCAAGCAGACCTTCAAGACAGAGAAAACACAGATAGTTCTGTTGGGGAGTCTGCTTCTTGCTAAAAAGTTATAGGCTGGGGCCAGTCGTTAATCCCAGCACTTGGGAGGCAGAGGTAGGAGGATCGCTGTGAGTTCGAGGCCACCCTAAAACTACATAGTGAATTCCAGGTCAGCCTGAGCTACAGTGAGACCCTACCTCAGAAAACAGAAAGAAAAAAAAAAAGTTACAGGCTGAGAAGACAGACCAGATAAACAGGGAGTTAACTGAGGTGACCCAGGTATCTCCAGCCAGACCTTCCTGAGAGAAACTTGTCTCCCACCTCATCGTTTCCTCTCCTTGCTGCTTTTTTTCTGTGTGGATGACAGCCAAACCAACCAGAGGCATGGATGGTGCTGGGGCTGATATCCTCCAAGCCTTGTGTGTTGACTTGGGGCCTAATGGTCAAAAAGCAGCTCAACCAAAATGTGTTGCCAGGGTGTGACTACCCCTGGTGTTGGAAAAGACCCCCCTCTTAGAAAATTCTTACCTATGCCAAATTTAGCCTGTCTTCACTTTTCTAGTAGGCCTGTTCAGAACCATCCAAAATAAATCTATCATGTGATAATCAGGGTAGGTGTTTGCTATGGAAATAGTTTTAAGATAGTGGACACTCAGATGTTCATGCCCCTAAATTTAAAGGTACAAGGACAGCCAGGCGTGGTGGCGCACACCTTTAATCCCAGCACTCGGGAAGCAGAGATAGGAGGATAGCTGTGAGTTTGAGGCCACCCTGAGATTACCTAGTGACTTCCAGGTCAGCCTGGGCTAGAGTGAGACCCTACCTTGAAAAGCCCCTCCCCCCCCCAAAACAAAACAAAACAAAACAAAAAAAGAAGTCCTGTACACTGGGAAAAAGTTCTATCCTGGGGTGAGGGGGGCTGTTGCACACCTTAGGGAATTGCTACTATGCACTTAAAATTTTATTTATTTATTTATGTGTGTGTATACATGAGTGTATACATGCACCAGGGCCTTTTGCCACTACAGACACCAAATGCTTGCACCACGTTTTGCATCTGGTTTATGGATGGGGAAATCGAACCCGGACCAACAAGCTTTGTAAGCAAATGTCTTTTAACTGTTGAGCCATTTCCCCAACTCCTACTATGCACTTTCTTGAGACCTTTGTCCCCACCTACAAGCAAACTAGAGCAGGCCAAGGCCAAGGGGCTTGGTGATTTCAATGAGCATGGCTTCCTAAGTAGAGTGGTGACAAATACCTGGCCTGGTTTGAGCTAGGAGTCTTTCCATTCTTCTGTACATTAAGAACGAAGGAGATTCTGACTCCATCTGTCTACTCCACATGGGAACCAGAAAGACTATTCATGTGGAGACTGAGGTAGAAGAATTGCTTTTAGTTTTAGGCCAGCCTGAGCTACAGAATGAGCTCTAGGTAGGTCAAACTGGGCTGGAGCAGGACCCTGCCTCAAAAAACAAAAACAAACAAGAAAAATGCAACATGAACAGGAAATGTCATGCATAAGCCACCTACATATAAAACATCATGGGACTGGAGGGATGGTTTAGCATTTAAGGCACTTGCCTGAAAAGCCAAAGTACCCATATTCAATTCCCCAGGACCCACATAAGCCAGATGTACATGGTGGCACATGCATCTGGAGTTCCTTTGCAGTGGCTAGAGGCCTGGGAGCAACCATTCCCTTTCTCTAAAAAACAAAACAAACAACAACAACAAAAAAACTCCATCACGGATGGTAAGACAAATGGAGGACATCCAGGAAGGATGAGGTGGGGCAGACCATTCCTATCTTGGACACGTTCCCCAAGAGGGCCACTGTCCTACACTCCAAAAGGATTATTTTTCTGCTGAGGTTTCAACTAATCAATCAGCTTTCAAGTTAGGAAGCTCTCCAAGTCTATAACACCTGTGGGGAGAGGGCCCCTTTATTATCTGTCCTATCTTCTGTTGGGGAAGAGTTCAGAGTTCCTCTCACCCTCTTTCCTCTTCTCTCTCCCCATAAACTATGCAAATATGCCTCTGAGCTACCCTCAAGCTGCATAATGCCTTCCTGAATACTATTTATCCTTAGCATTGAGTCTCACTGACGCCTTACATCATCTTTACTTTTCAGATGAAGAAAGTAAAGTGATATTGTAACCAAAGTTGTTCTCTAACCCTGAGATTTACTGTCATTAGAAGGCTTTTCCCATACAGATCTGACTTGGGCTTACCTGAGTTCACATCTCTCAGTGTTTCTCCAGAGCCCATACGATCAGCTCAAGTCCCTTATCTGATGTGACCTGGCTTTCTTCACCAGCCATCTTTGTCCTTACAGTTCCCAAGCCCTGCTAATGAACACCATCAGGGAAGACCCCTGAGACATTCCCAAGATTCCCCCTCAGGTTTCCAGG
Source organism: Dipus sagitta (assembly GCA_036346955.1). Lineage (NCBI taxonomy): Eukaryota > Metazoa > Chordata > Mammalia > Rodentia > Dipodidae > Dipus > Dipus sagitta. The sequence continues at coordinate 48,798,302 of CM070782.1, forward strand.
GCTTTGCAGGTACTGTTTCCTCTGCCTCTCTAGAAGGGCTGAATCAAGCTCCTGTTGAATACCCAGTACATGTATCACCTCCGTGGGGAATGTGAGTTTGGGCCATTCCTACAAGGCTACCAGTACTGCTTATGCTATTCAAACAATGGTACCCATTTGATCAGAGGCAGGAACCCACATAGGAGGCACGCAGAGTCTCTCCAGCCACTGCAAACAAACTCCAGACGCATGTGCCACCTTGTGCATCTGGCTTATGTGGGTCCTGGGGAATTGAACCTGGGTCCTTTGGCTTTGCAGGCAAGCGCCATAACCACCAAGCCCCCCTTTTTTTGGTTTTTCAAGGTAAGGAGGTTTCACTCTAGTCCAGGCTGACCTGTAATTCACTATGTAGTCTCAGGGTGGCCTCAAACTCACGGTGATCCTACCTCTGCTGGGATTAAAGGCATATGCCACCACACCAGACTCCTCTCCCCCTTTCTATTTGTAAATATAAATAAATGAAAAAATATATAGCTTTTCTTTTTATGGGGGGGGCTGAACAGGACTGGGGGTGACTTTGCTCATACTAGGCACGTATTCAACCAGTGGGCTGCTGCAGCCCCAGAAACTGATTTGCTCATCTGTCTCCATCCACTCACTAACACCGCTCATTCTTTGAGGGTAAGGGATGGTCTGCCCTAGGCCTTTATGACTACATCTTTTTGAGCACTTTTTATGTGTCTGGCACCATGCTAATTGCTTTCTGTGCATATTTAATCCTCAAGTTTGGAGAGACATTTGCTCAAGGCTGCAAAAAAAATGTAGCCAAACTAGGACCTCTGTGCACACCTTATCTGAGGCATTTCCCATAACTGCTGGGTACCAGCTAATGTCCATCATTAACTAAACAGCCAGTGGCTGTGTGGAGATTTGTATAGAAATGAGGGTCTCCAGTAAAGATGCCTGGTCTGGAACCTTGACTAATGTCTACCCCTCTGGGGTCATTTCCTTATCAGTATCACAAAGAACAGGAGTAAGGAGCACAGCATAGGGCAGTGTTCAATGGCATCATGAACTATGATTACAGCCAAAATACCAGTATCATTTGGCAGAAGCCAAGAATTTAGCAGCCTAGGTTATGCTCAGGTCTTTGAGTCTCAACCCCTTACAGTGAGCGCTGGATCTTAGGTCTCTCTCACCTCCAATCCATAAAGGGGCAAGAGAACCCTAAAAACCAAAGGGGAAAGTCAAACAAGCCAAGTCTTATCTTCCCGAGATGTCAGTCTGGTAGCTTATACCTGGCCCTGTTCTGAGGAAACGGGAGGGAAAGGAAGAGTAGAAGGGACACTCCAGTCCAGTTCTGGGGACAGACACTGATAGGGCAGAACTCAGGCCAATACAGCTCCACACTACCAAGAACAGGGAATTCAGCCTTTATGGGAGAGGCAGAGGGCGTAGGGACAGTCTAGTGAATGTCATGCCACTGACAGCATGCATCCCTAGGTTTCAAGGCAGTCACGGGTCAATTGTCTGTCCAGTGGGAATGCTCCCAGAGCCCAAAGCTGTGGCTCCAGGGCTCCCAGGTCAGGAAGTGGGAGGGGCAGTAGCTGAAGTGGAGGGCAGAGTCCCAAATCTGGAGACCCTAGATGTGGGGGAGGGTGTCCAGGGCATTGAGAAGCAAGGGTCCAGTTTGAGGCCTGCAAGCTAGGGTAGGGTGGCATGAAGGAGGCAGAGCTCAGTGTACTCTTCCAGATAGAGCATTTGAAAGCAGAGCCAAATAAATAAATGCCCTGCAAGCTGGCACTTCTGAAAACCAACCTGCTTTTCTTCAGAAAGGAGACTATCCACCTGCCGCTACCCTGTCTTTCTCTCCAAAGAATGGGGTGCCCAGGCTGTGCCTAGGGTGGGTCTGGGATAATCTGCTCTTTGAACTGGAGGGACTGGTTCTATGTCTAGCTACCTGGGTAGTCACGGGTTGCCGGCTGGGCCAGGGAAGAGGGAGGCCTCAGGAAGGGGGGCCTCTTGTAAATAGTTAACTCCCATAGCCACCACTGGGTCCCCTGGGCTCCACCCCCAGTTGTGACTGCTCCTGAGTGCCCACTCCTAAGCCAAATGTCAAAGGTCAGAGCCAGTCTCAGCACCTGGGCAACGCCTTCTCCAGACTCTCAGGGGGAAGGGAATTTTCTTTGGGGATGAACCTTCCCTCTGCATTCTGACGGAAAGAAAGCAGTCACTCTAGTGTGCCCTCTTGCCTTTCTGCTGCAGTCCTGACCTTTGTCTCCAGGCGGATAAAGCCAGGAACTCTGGGTGGGCCTCAGGGCAACCCCTGGGCAAATCACAGCCCCACCAATCCCACCCACTCTAGCTCAAGGGGCAGCACCAAGACTAGATGGAAGTGAGGAAAAGAACAGATATTATCCAGTCCAAAATTGCAATAGGACCCTCAGCAGCCTTCCAACCCCGTTCCTAGTTCTGGGGTCTTCCTTTTGGTGACATTAAGGAAACCCTTTACCTGTTCTGTAGGTAATCTGTTTAGCAATCTATTCCTGTTTTGTTTTGAGACAAGGTTTTACTATGTACCTGAGGCTAGCCTTGAATTCTAGGTCCTCCTGCCTGCCTCAAAGTCCTGGGATTATAAACTTGTGACATCATAAGGAATCCATTTCTATTTGGCTAATAAGGAAATTGAGGTTCTAGGGAGGGTACTTGCCCAGGCTAAGGCAGCTGTACAATGAATGGAGACCTGAATTCTGGCCTTTAAAAGGGTCTAGCTCACCTCAAATTTTGAAGCTGTATGTGAGGGGACATCCTAAAGGCAAAAGGACCAGGCAGCTCCTCTGCCTTGGATGAAATACTGCAGGGAGACTCTGAATATGAGGACAGATAGGGGGATTGCCCCTCACCTCCCGCTATGCCCACCCACCTTCAGAAGAATTACAGGCCAATGAGGGAGGATTGATGGTGCTGCCACCCTTTTCACTAGGGAGACGGGGAAAAAAAAAAACAAAAAAACCTTTTAATCGAGATTGTAGATTGTGAAAAGATTCATAACTGAAATGATTCCCTTAGGAAATATAAAAAGTTACTTATGGCATGGCTAAATCGGGCATGCTTCAATCAGGGGCTGTTGAGAAATCATTAAGAGAGATATACACAATGATCTTTTAGATCTATGTGAGTCCTGCCAAGAGGGCTGGACATTGCTCTAGCTAGAAAGGGCATCTGGCACTGAGTTGGCTTAGCTCCTATGCCACCCACCTCCCTCAACACCAACCCAGAGAAAGGGGGGAAGGAAGAATCCCTACCTGCTAGGCATTGAGGGGGTACTACTGTAGCAAGGAAAAATGGACTAGGAAGGACCATGGCTACATAAAGCTGAAGCTATTTTCTTTTCAATAGCATAACGGGAATGGGAGTGTTAACTACCTATCTCTTGAAAAACTAAAAAGGGGGCCATTTTCATGTTCCCTATCTCTTCCTATTCCTTGAGTCAGTCTGAGGAAGTGGACACCTTATTTAGACTCAAGAAAATTACCAGAATGGGCTGGAGAGACAGCTTAGCGGTTAAGCGCTTGCCTGTGAAGCCTAAGGACCCCGGTTCAAGGCTCGGTTCCCCAGGACCCACGTTAGCCAGATGCACAAGGGGGCACACGCATCTGGAGTTCGTTTGCAGTGGCTGGAAGCCCTGGTGCGCCCATTCTCTCTCTCTCTACCTGCCTCTTTCTCTCTCTGTCTGTTGCTCTCAAATAAATAAATAAAAATGAGCAAAGAAAATATTAAAAAAAAGAAAATGACCAGAACTTATTTTTGGTTTTCGAGGTAGGGTCTTGCTCTGGCCCAGGCTAACCTGGGATTTACTGTTGTCTCAGGTTGGCCTCGAACTCACAGTGATGCTCCTACATCTGCCTCCCAGAGTGCTGGGATTAAAATTAAAAGCATGCACCACCACGCCCTGCTCAGAATATGTTGTTAAACATGCACCTGAAGTCCTTGTCTGGGCAGGGAGGCAGGAGTAGGATTACCAGATCATTGTATTTGATCCCTTACACGAAAAACTGAGGGCATGGACCTTCTGGGGAACTGCTAGAAGTAGTTTTTTTTTTCTTTCTTCAGCATTTTATTTATTTATTTGAGAGAGAGATGCAGATAGAGAATGGGCATGCAAGGGCCTCAACCCACTGCAAACAAATTCCAGGTGCATGTGCAACCTTGTACATCTGGCTTACATGGGTCCTGGGAAATCGAACCTGGGTCCTTTGGCTTTGCAGGCAAGCACTTTAACCACTAAGCCATCTCTCTACCCCTTTTTTGTTTTTTTGAGGTAGGGTCTTACTCTAGCCCAGGCTGACCTGGAATTCATTATGCAGTCTCAGGGTAGACTTGAACTCACAGTGATCCTCCTACTTTTGCCACCTGAGTGGTGGGATTAAAGGCGTACACCACCACTCCCAGCTCTGATCCTTGTTTAATTTAAAAAAAAAAATTGTTTTAGGCTGGAGAGATGGTGTAGCGGTTAAGGTGCATACCTGCAAAGCCTAAGGACCCAGGTTCAATTCTCCAGGTCCCATTTAAACCATATACACATGGTGGCACATGCATCTGGAGTTTGTTTGTAGTGGCTGGAGGTCCTGGCACACCCATTCTCTCTCTCTTCCTAATAAATAAATAAGTCTTTTAAAAAAATGCAAGTAGAGGGAGAGAGAAGGGGGTCATCTTGCTCTCCTTACGCCTCGTTTTCAGGATGAAGCACAAACAGGGTGGCTGCGACGTACTAGTCATCAACTTCCATGCACTCCTGAAGCCTTACCCCCATCTCCGTGTTCTCTCTGCCCAGGGCCTGGCCCAGATGATACCGAATCAGTGTTTGCTGGAGGAGGTATGGCACCCGGATGTGGCCAGAACAAAGCCTGTGTCACATGGGGGCAGATGGGAAGACAGGCTCGTGCCTAGCCCCTGTTCATAAGGATCATCAGTTTGAGTAGCCCCCACTTTCACTGCTAAGTCATCAGGGAAGGCAAGAAACCGGAGGAGGATGGTGACCTTGCTGCCTTGAGGGTGACCCAAACCCAATCCTGGCCAGGCAGAGGCAGGATTTTCCACTCCAGCCCCCAAGCTGCTGCAGTAGCTTCCCCCTAGCCAGGCCCATCTCTGATTAGAAAGCCACAGCTCAACCTCACAGCCACGCCGTACTCCCCATTCTGGCACTTCCTAGGCTAGTCCTGGGTTCTGTGTCTTAAGCTGTCTTATATCTGGCACCAGCGCTCCCCCTCTCCATTCCATCAGGCATGCCCATCCTTCCATCTACACAGACACCTGTCGACCGGTATTTCTGACATTTCCCCTCTGATAGTAGGAGGGTACACCTTAGCCAGAGGACTACAGTGGTGGTCACTGTTTCTGCTGGGGCTGGAGTGTAGGGCAAGAGCGGGCTGATGCTTTAGGAAGAAAGGAAGTAGATTAGGCAGCAGGAGAAACTTCTAGCAGACATATTTCCTTCCCCTGCCTGCCAGACTGAACAGGAAGAATAGGACTCCATAGTGGGGGGGGGGGGGGGCGGTTCCCCACTCCAATCCTCTGGTTCAAAGGCTGTGGATTGGGAATGTTCAACCAGTACCATGTAGTCAATCTACAGTGCCTTTCCCCCCTCCTGCCTTCTTGCAGGGGGTAGTCATCAGCTCAGCGCTCAGGTGGTCCAGCTGTCAGCTGGCTGGCCTGTGTCCATAGTCTTTCCTATCCCCGACATCAGCCCTCAATAGCTCTGAGCCCTGCCAGCACCATCCCAAGCCAACATTGACCTAGAAGGAGGCAGCAGACATTGCCAGGGAACCAAGGAGGCTGATCATCAGTGCTGAGGGCCCCCATTTAGAGCTGGCTGGACAGGTCAGAGCAGCCTAAGTGGCCCATGACCTTGTCTGCTCACTTGCCTTCATGACTTGTAGCTTCACAGTGAGGTGTTGATACCAAGCCTAGAGTGGATGAGCAGTGATACCAACAGCAAGACCCCTGCCATCTCAGGCAAGCATGGTTCACTCTATCCTAGCATTTGCGGTCATGAGGCACAGGGAAGGGGAGCATTTCCCGTCATTCTGGACCTGACACACTCGGGAACAGGGATGTTCTGGAAAATCACTCACCCACTGTTTAGATCATTGGCATTCCTATGAGATCCTTGCTATCACTTCCAGGCTGGTTGTTCTGGGGTTATACCAGGGTTTCTGAACTAGAGAACTTCCCCCAGGTCATTGGCAATGACAGGAGACTGAGTATGCCAAGCAAGTACCTTACCACTGACTTATATTCCCAGCCCTGTGGAGGTTTTTGGTTTTTGTTTGCTTTTCAAGGTAGGGTTTCACTCTAGCTCAGGCCGACCTAGAATTCACTATGGAGTCTCAGGGTGGCCTCAAACTCATGGCGATCCTCCTACCTCTGCCTCCCGAGTGCTGGGATTAAAGGCGTGCGCCACCATGCCTGGTTCTGGCTAACTCCCCCCCAACCACCCGGAATAGTGCTAGTGGTCAAACCTGGAGTCTTGTGCATGTCAGGCAAGCCCTCTACCACTGAGCCACATCCCCCAGCTGATTTTGTGGACATTTCTGATAGCTACATTGCTACTAGTATATCTAATAGGCAGAGAACAGGTATACAGACAAAAAAATGAAATGATTCCAAATGTCAGTAGTGCTAAGCTAAGGATGAGAAACCCTAGGTTACAGTTTGGTAGGAACTTCTTTGACTCATCTGGGAGCTTGGAAGGTGGCAGGAAACATTCTGTACCCCCTACCACCACCACCACACATAGGGGTCAAGGCTCATCATCTCACCCACACGGAGAAAGAAGGCAGTCTGCCACTCTGGCTTCAAAGGCCCCTTGTGGCCTTAGGAATGTGGTGAACTGGCTGCCTCCTTACCTACCCACACACCAACCTCTAGTGCCCATGATGAGGGGCCTGGCAAAGCATTACAGCTGCTCAGTTAGAGGGACTCACTCACCATCCCCCCAACCCCATAAACCCTAAAAAGCCTGACCCAGAGGATTTCTGGGCCTAAGGAAAAGGGTGGGGGCTGCTTTGCCCCTCCAAACCTGCCCCTGAAGAGTTGGTTGGACGCTCTGGCCTCTTGGTTGTCTCCCTGGCCCCTCCTCCCATTTCTGTTTAGGAGGCAGCCATGGTGGCTTAGCTCCTGTCTCCGGTTTCCTAGGGAGCTGTGCTGAAGCAGCCCAGCCTCCATGGGTCCATCTGTCAGGGAGGCTGTTCCGCCCCATCGATTGCTGTTCCCAAGGGGCTGTGTTGCTCGAGGGACCCAGTGTGGCCGCCAGATAGGAGGGAACCACACGGATAAGAGGCGGGGAGTGGGGCAGCTTGGCAGCAGGCAGAGCCAAGAGGGGCCGACACTGCAGCAGGGAGGCACAAAGCTAGACAGGCAAGACATGTAGAAGGTAGTGAGGCAGCAGGTTGACTGGAATGACTTTAGAAGCCAGCTGCGAACTCTCAGGACTCAGTTTTGCCTTTGGACACACCAAGTTCCCACTTGTAAAGACAATAAGAAACAGCTAACATTTTTTTTTGAAGCAGGGTCTAGCTCTAGCTCAGGCTGACCTGGAACTCACTCTGTGGCCCCAGGCTGGCCTTGAACTCATGGTGTTCCTAGACTTCAGCCTCCTAAATGCTGGGATTAAAGGTGTGTACCATCACACTAGGCTGCCCTTAATTTTGTTTTTTTTCAAGGTAGGGTCTCACTATAGCCCAGGCGGACCTGGAATTCACTAGGTAGTCACAGGGTGGCCTGGAACCTGTTGTTTTTATTTGCATTTGTAGTTTTCCTGAATTTGCCTCCTAAATGCTGGGATTAAAGGTGTGGGCTGCCACCACAGCCAGCCAATAGCTGACATTGAACAGAACAGTGTACTTGGTCTAGGTCAGGGGTTTCACACACCTCTTTGCATCTGAGTATTAAGCCCAATCAAAACAGGTGCTGTTACTCTCCAGCAGGATACTGAAGAGACACAGGCTGCAGCACTGTCAGTAACCACACAGAGGAGCTGGAGCTAGCCTCCAAGGCACTGGCAATCTGGCCCCACTGGCTGTGCCCCAGCTCCAGACCAAGGAAGCCAGGTCTGAGAGGAAGGAGGCGGTCTTGCCTGGCCAAAGGCCCTGCCCACCCGCCCTCCCGGGGAGTCACCGCCGCCTCCTCCCCTGGGCTGCGTGACATCTGCCCCGCTTCCCGGCCTCAGACAGCTGCCCAGAGCCACGTCAGCACTTCCACCAGGGAGTCTGGAAACTGGCTCTGGCCCTTGAGGGGAAAGGAGGGGAGATGTCTGCCTGCCGGTCCCCAAAAGGATGGCTTTTAGTGAGGGTGATCCACTCAGCTGAGCAGGGGCAGGGTCACATGACCTTGAGTTTTGGGCTTCTATAAACTTGTTTCCCCTGCTTTGGAATGCATGTACCGGGAGGGGACTTTAAGACCAGCAGGCAGAGTATCTAGACTAGACAGTGAGCATATATTCCTATGTAGCTGTTGTTCTGGGGATACTCAGGGGACCCTGCAACTCTCACAACCAGCTGGGACCAAAGTGGTCATTTGGTGGGGGTCAGTGGGGTGAGGTGGCAGGGTAGGAGATAACCGTATAGGGCCCATCTCTTCACACTGGCCGGCTGGGGCCAGAGATAACTAGCATAACTAGAGCCTCCCGGAAAATCATTAGCATGTGTTTGGGCCAGCAAAGTTGGCCCACAGGCGCCTCCGCCTGCCGGAAAAGGCCGCAGCCCAAGCCCCAGGCACAAATGCACACCTCCCCCCACCTACACCTCCCCCACCCAGAACCAACCAACTCAAACTCCGGTGGGGACCCACCCCAGGCCAGGGTCGAACAGGCCAGCAAAGGGGGGGGGGGAAATCAGGGATGTCATTAGGGAAGGGGGGGGCTTCCTCTGAAAAGTGGGCGGTCCCGTCCACACTCCGACAATCCAGGCCGGCTCTTGGAGGTGTCTTATGCTGGCGGCAGCCCAGGGAGTGTGTGGAAATGACACCGCCAGGGCGGCGGAGATCCCCCCTCCTGACATTGGCTGGAAAGTGGAGCAGCTCGTCAGGGACAATCAATGGCGATCGATCGCTAGTGAGGCGAGGGCGGACGGCGCGGGGGGAGGGGTGGCTCGGCTGGCAGGGGTGGGGGCACCCGTTGGTCGAGGTCAAAAAATATACAGATCTGCAAAAGGGCATCGCAGGGTCTCATGGACACACTGGTTCAGAGACACATAATATGGACCACCACACCACAAATTGGCAGACCCAGTTTCCCTACCCCCCCCAGTCTCCATCCAACACAAATGGCAACACAGGGTCAAATTGTCTGGTCTGCTTGGACACATGGTCAAACACACATAAGGACAAAATGATATACAATTTGCCACGCTATCACACAACCAGTTCTCCACACAACAGGGCCTCACACTACCACTAGATACCTACCATTTTGCCAGGACTTAAAAGGAACCAGGCATTCCACTAACTGATCTCACCGGCACAGCAGTGGGGTGTTATATACTCTGGCTTCACATTGGTGCCACCAAAGCAAAAAGTCACAGCCATATGTACATCACCACAACCTCAAGTATTGATAAATTAGGTCTTACTATTGCAACATCACCATATGATCAAGAGCTCAAGTGGTATACAGTGGGCCCCCAACTGCCACAGGATGTACCCCAATTAAGTAAACAAAGTTGTTTCACAGCATCCAACCATAAGTAGACATGTGCTTCTCATGACAATAAGACCTATGGCACTGGCACACTGCATTAATAGGTTCTTCTGACAGTACTGCAAAATGTTTCGCATAGGCCCAGGTACTAAACACTCAACATGGGGTCTTAAGACTTACTAACACATCACCATTCACAATAACCCATTTTATAGCTTAGCATTTCTCACTTCCTGTTTGGTTCATTCCTCTTTGGGAATCTAACCCCAGCAAAAAAACTAATTCCACCATTACATCTGGGAAACAACTCAAATATCACAAGCACAACTCACACAGCTGCACTCACCAATGTAACAGCCACATTTTCACTTCTCCCAGTACATAGTCTCCTCCCCCTCCTCAGGAGAGCAGGGTGTGCCTAAGTAGTTGACCACCCTGGCTCTTAAGACCTTGGTCCAGCAAACCATCTCTAACCTCTCACCAGATGTAACGTGTCTAGTACACAGCTATGGGCTTCACTTCCTCTACTCCCAACAAAGTTTAGAATACAAAACACCTCCCTTCCAAAGGTCACCCACCTAGGGTCTCCCAAATAAGTTTCCCAAGGACAATACCCACTCTCCATTCCTTCATTTTCCCCAAGAGAAAGAGGCATGAGTTAGTTACAAAGTCCACAGAAAAGCTCTCTCCCATAAAGCATCCACAGACATAACTAATTTGGAAAGGCCATTTTCCAAGTATTGCCTATGCAATGTGCCCATTTTTTGGATGAGAAAAATCAAAGGATAGATACATTAAGTATCCCAATTCCAAAGTAGTAAACAAGGCTGGTCCTAAATCTCAGTACCTGCCACTCCCAATCCTAGTGGGTACATGTATAGGAGATGGGGCAAGATCTTCAGTCCCCTACTCATGGCTGGAGGAAAATCCTCCTCCTTTCTCCAGAGTTATTCAATAGGAGTAGCTACAGGAAAGTTGGCAAGACACGTCCACTTGCCTGCCTACCTGAGCAGGTGAGTGCTTCTCCCCTGTCAAAGGAACCCAGCCAGTCCCTCACAAGCACTCCTGTACACCAATGCAGGTACAGCTGGGTATGTTCCTCCAATTCAGGCCTGGGCCCACCCCAAAACTTCTAGTAATCTCTTGAAACAAGGAAGCTCCACATAAAGGTCAGGCCTAGAGTGACCAAAACATGATTTTTTAATATTTTTTGAAAGAGAATATAGGTGCACCAAGGTTTCTTGCCACTGCAAACAAACTCCAGGTGCATGTGCCACTTTGTGTATCTAGCTTTACATGGATACTGGGGAATCAAACACAGGCAGTCAGGCTTTGCAAGCAAGTGCCTGTAACTGCTGGCTATCTCTCCATGCCTAAATCTCGAGCCCTACTACACATTGACCCAAAACTACCTTCCCTGACAAGAGGCTCTCCTTGACTAGGTTTTTGATCTAAGAAGGGAACAGAAAGGATCCTGGCTAGAGTGGGTGTTACAACCACCTTTTCACTCATCCCTCTCCCTTCCTTTGCAGACAGGGTAGGGAAACAACTGAGTTAGATCTGTTCTCCTGTGGCACTCTCAGCCATGGCTGGAGGTAAATTCTCCTCCTCCTTTCTCCAGGAGTTATTCAACAGGAGTAGCTACAAGAAGGCTGGCAAGACATGCCATTTGCCTGCCTACCCTATTTGTGGACATACTCTCATGGGCCTGCTGAGCGCTTCTCCCCTGTCAAAAGAACCCAGCCTGTCTCCTCTAGGCTGCTGGGTATCCCAAAAGCTGGTTCTCAAAGTGGGACAGAATTCTAGCTTAGACAAATATCCAAGAAATAAGTCCTATTGTCTGTACTTACTTCTTTGAACCCATGAGCATCCACAGACACAATTTGATAAGGCCATTTCCCACCAAATATTGCCTATCCAATATGCCCATTTTTCTAGATGAGAAAAATGAAAAGATAAAGTATCCTAAATTTTATAACTGAAAAGCTGTAGACCAGTGATTCAAACTCAGATCTAATTTCTGTTCTGCAAAGGTCAAAGATTCACTAAGGAATGTCACGCTCACAATTTTCACAAGTTCTTGAACACACAGATAGCCCCTCCTGCAGAGGCATGAGCACACACAGATTAGCCAACTGGAACTTGTCACCACATTCTCCATGGCTCCTTCTACCAATAGACAGGACCAGGCAGGGAGTCTACATTCCCAGGTTTCCGCCCTGACCCGCCCTTCCCCAACACAGCACACATTCCTCTGGTGGCAGCCGATAACCAGCCCCACGGGGAGGTCTGGAGGACAGCAAGGCATTCTGGGGGCCAAGCTGCTTCTCAAGGCTAAGCCCGTTTTACTGCCTGTCTAGCATTATAGCAAAGCAAGTCAGCTTTTCCTACATACAGGTAGTCCCTACCTTCTAGTCTAACTAGAACCAAGGCATCCCCCTTTACTCCAGGGACTTTCTTAGGTCCAGTTTCCTTTGGAGACAACATCCCTCATATGGTTAAGAACTAAAGCAGTACTTAGAGACCCTAAGGACTCCCTAGAAAACACTGTGGAAGAGGCAACAGAAAGAATTTAAGAGCCAGCCGGGCGTGGTGGCTCACACCTTTAATCTCAGCACTTGGGAGGCAGAGGTAGTTCTAGGGCACCCTGAGATTACATAGTGAACTCCAGGTCAGCCTGGGCTACAGTGAAACCCTAACTCGAAAAAACAAAACAAAACAAAACAAAATTAAGAGCCAAGCATTGGGAAGAAGTGATTTGGAATGCTGTCTTCTGGAAGTGGCCATTGCGCCTGCACAAGACCTAAACAGTATTGGACCCATCAACATTTTCTCATGGACGATGGAGGGCAAAACAGCAAAATAAAAGAGGGAGTAGGGGCTAGAGGGATGGGTCAGCAGTTAAGGCACTGGTTTGCAAAGCCTGATGGCTGGGGTTTGATTCCCCAGTGCCCACATGAAGCCAGATGCACAAAGTGGCTCATGCATCAAGTTTGTATGTGGTGGCAAGAGATCCTGGTGTGTCCATTCACTCTCTCCTTGCAAATAAAAAATATATATTTTAAAAAGAAAAGGCACTAGTTGGAAAGAAGGGGTTCAGGATGGGGAAGGACAAAAGGAATCGAAAGGGATTGTAATCAAAAATACATTATGTACATGTATGAAAATTTGCCAATAAACAAGGGGAAAAATGCCTGGTGTGGTGCACACCTCTAATCCCAGCACTGGCTGAGAGGCAGAAGTAGGGGGGATCACTGTGAGTTCAAGGCCAGCCTGCAACTACAGTAACTTCCAGGTCAAATTGGGTTAGAGTAAGACCCCACCTCAGGGAGAAAAGAAAATCCCTCCCTACAGTTGAGTAGGCACCAATAGCCCCCCCCGCACCCCCCCCCCCCCCGCCAGTCAGCTTCCCCATCTAGGGTTAGTGGTGGTTGTCACAAATATTTGCATACCCCGATGGTCAAGCCTACAATTTAAAAGAATTCCCTATGAAGAGGCAGCTGGCTTCTGGGTGGTGGCCCTGGAGGCTCACAGCTGTTGACAGGAAGACTATGGAATCTAGAAGCCCCAAGCACAAGATAGACTGAAACAGACAAGAACATCACCCAAGGCCAATTCTTAGGACTTTAAAGAGCTATGCCATGGCTACATGTACGTGGGTAGGCAAGTAAGACTGGATGAGTTGGGGGAGGATTGCCGCTTTTTGGGAAAAAGCAACAGTGGACACCAGAAATGTAGATCTCCTTGCTAACATGAAGCAGTGGGCTTGTTTTTGCTTCCATGTAACTTGCAGCCAACTGAGCAAAGGCTTTTGTGTGCATAATACTGAGCCTGTTAACACACAGGCATAGGTCTAAATAGCAATAGGGAAGGGAGAGCAGCTGATATCTAGTATCCTCTAGTAGAACTTGGGTTGGAATATGTAACTAACCTGTTCCCTTGCTGTAATTTAAGGGTTTCTGGCTGATTAATCCAGACACTAGGCCATCTGGTTTCAGACACACTGAACAAAATTCCAAGCCCAAAAGAAGTCTCTCCATCCAAGGAAAGCCCCTCTCGGGTTCTGTCCATGCAGACTTACTGACCACACATTTTAGTTTTAAAGGCTATGTGTCACCACTGCCCTCTGCTGGCCACCTCAGGACTAGCACCTATAAAGAAATATGCTTTCATCACACTGAAATGTAACCCCAATCAGCTGCCTACAGTGTCAGGAGTTAATAGGAGTCACAATGAATAAAAAACACTAGGTATGTTTGTCAGGGTAAATCTGGCTTCCACCGCCATATAAACACAACTTCAAAACTACCCTAGAAGTTGAAGCCACCTTCATGGCACACCTGCTTCATAACTTGTTATGCACTACAACCACCCCATATCCCTTCTGTGTTCTTGCCTTGTTCGGTCAAAAAAGGGCTGAGCTAAGCTGGAGGAGCCATTTTTCTAGAGAGCAACTTTACTGGGGTCTAGGGCAGTCATGTTTCCATAGTTTTGAAAAGGTAATAGCTCCCCCCACCCAGGACGGGTTTCATTCTAGTCCAGGCTGACCTGCTACTCACTCTGTAGTCCATCTGGCCTTGAACTCACAGTGACCCTACCTCTACATCCTCAGCCAAATGGCAAGTTTGAGGTCACACTGGGCTACATGGGACACCGTCTTAAAATAAACGTAAGTAAATAAATATTGAAGATTTAAGCCAGGAGCAGTATTGTCTGTAATTCCAAACCTCAAGCAAGAGGCTGAGGTGGGAAGCCTTCAGATGATAAACTCAAGAAAAGCCTGGGCAACCAATGTGAGACTCCATTTCAAAAATAAAAATAAAGGACTGAAGAGATGGCTTAGTGGTTAAGGCATTTGCCCCTGAAGCCTAAGGATCTAGGTTTTATTCCCTAGCACCCATGTAAACCAGATGCACAAGGTGGCGTTTGAGTCTGGAGTTTGTTTGCAGTAAGTAGGTAGAGGCCCTGGAGTGTCCATTCTCTCTGCCTTACTCTAATAAACAAAACAAACAAACAAAAAAACCCCCACATTTCAAGTTTTTTTTTTTTTTTGGCTTGTTTGTTTTTTCTGAAGTAGGGTCTCACTGTAGCCCAGGCTGACCTGGAATTCACTATGCAGTCTCTGGATGGCCTCAAACTTACGGCACTCCTCCTACCACTGCCTGGGATTGAAGGTGTGCACCACCATGCCCAGCTACAGTTCAAGTTTTGTGAGTACTTCTGTTAGAAAGTTTGAATAGAAGAATCTTGAGAAGCAGATCAGTTTAGAAGAGAGCAGTGCCTTCAGGAAACAGTAGTATGCATTCACCAAGGCTGCTGCTGTTTCCCCTGTATAGCATCATAGGAGACCCAACCCAAGTGATCAGCCTTACTTTTAAGAGTACATGTAGAAGAACCCCAGCCCTGCAGAAATCTATTTTAGAGATAACTTACACAGGAGATTAAAAAACAACAAAAACCTACTCAAAGATTATTAAACTGTTGTATTGGTGCCAAGGTATTCGTATTGGAGATGGAATACAGGGTTTCATGAATGCTAGGTAACACTCTAATACTGAGCTATATCCATAGTCCTATTAACTTAGCTTTGCATGTACTGAAATGCAGATTACTTTGCCTCTGACTAGATAAAAGTGAATAATTTTATGCCAGGCATGGTGGCGCAGCACACCTTTAATCCTAGCACTCAGGAGGCAGAGGTAAGAGGATTGCAGAGAGTTCAAGGCCAGCCTAAGACTACATAGTAAATTCTAAGTCAGCTTGGGCTAGAGAAAAAAAGTGAATAATCTTGAAAGAAAAGTCACCTGGTGGCACACTCTTTTGAGGGAGGTATGGATGGCTGTGAATTTGAGGCCTTGAAATCCACCCCCCCCAAAAAAAGTGATCATGAGTCAAAATTTCTAACTTTGTCCCAACTAGACAAGGAGTAATCAGTGTGAAAAGAGCAAACTAATTGCTGATAGTGTTGTTAGACAGCAACTGAGGCCAAAGGCCTTAAAAGCTTTATTAAGTTCAAGCAGAGCTTTCTAACTTATGTTAAGGTAAAATACGGCTACAATAAATTGGCCTAGAAATACTGTGACAGTTCTGAGTACTAGCCATTTCAAACAGTCTCAGCTAAGTATAAGGTTATACTGCTAGGGGAAAGTTTTTTTATTTTTTTATTTTTTGTTTGAGATAGGGCCTCAGGTACCCCAGGTTGGCCTCAAATTCTTTTTTTTTTTAAATGTAAAGTACTTTTAAATATTTTTAATTTATTTATTTGACACAGACAGACAGAGAGAAAGAGGCAGATAGACTGAGTGAGAATGGGCATTCCAGGGCCTCCAGCCACTGCAAACAAACTCCATACACATGCGCCCCCTTGTGCATCTGGCCTACAAGGGTTCTGGGGAATCGAGCCTTGAACTGAGGTCCTTAGGCTTCACAGGCAAGTGTTTAACAAGCCACCTCTCCAGAACCGGCCTCAAATTTCTGATATGTCTGTCTTAAGTGCTGGGATTACAGGCATACAGCAGCACACCAAGCAAAGACAAAGACTATTCGAGAGGGCTCCTATGGGGTAAACAGGACTTAAGAGAAAACCAATTCTCACTGAAGTGCATGCACAACACAATGGAATTGGGACCATAATCCAGGAACACCCACACAAGGCCTCTTCATGGATGTACACAGTCCAACTTCACTAATAGCTCATCATTTGAAAGAAAGACTATTTCAGAAGGGAAACTGATTCTTTCATACTAGTTAAAGGTAACAAAGATGCTTATCCTGATTTGAAAGATACGAGCGAGTCTAATATAATATAGCTCAGGAGTATGCATGCTTACCCTTAAATCCCCAGTTCAATAACATAATGACAGCAAACAAAAAGCAAGAACAGAATGAAGTTCTATTAATTCTCACTGGCAGGTATTAAGGGAGACAAAGCCTGAGTTTCACCTTAATTGCAAATAAGAGACAGTTTATAGTAATTTCAAAAAAAAAAAATTGTGTGTGTGTGTGTGTTTTTTGAGGTAGGGTCTCACTCCAGCCCAGGTGGAGCTGGAATTCACTATGCATGAACTCAAAGCAACCCTATTGCCTCTGCCTCCCATGTGCTGGGGTTCAAGGCATGTGCCACCATGGCCAGCTAGTAATTCCAATTATAATTTAGAAGCAACCCATTTCTTCCGACAACCAACCTAAAGCTCAAGATAATGGACTAGCATGCAAAACCTAACCATCTGGGTTCAATCCCCTAGTAGCCACATAAAACTAGATGCACAAAGTGGCACATGCATCTGGAGTTTGATTGCAGTGCCTAGAGGCCCTGATGTGCCCATTCTCTCTCTCTGCTTGCAAGTAAATAAAACAAAAAAAATTATTTAAGAGAAAAAGAAATTTCTTAGGAAGTGGGATTGTAAATGGAGAGGAAATATTTCTATGCCTAGGTCACTACAGCAAAAGGGTCCTATCCTTTCCCCACAAACTTTCCTGCTCCTTCCCACAACTACTGCCCTTTCAATATACAACTAGAAATTAGCAGGTCTAAGAGCATGCAAATATCTTATTCAGTTTTACCAAGACATTCTAAACTATTAATAAAGAAACCCCTTGAAAGCACTACATCACTGGGATAAAACAAAGTTATACCTGAGAACCAGAGAAATTCCTCTAAAAAGCTGCAAGATCCTATGTGAGAATCACCGAGTGGCTTTTCTCACTTCATTCTGGACAAAGTATCTGCACACAACTGGACCAAACATACTCTACATTTCAGTGGGCAAGACCAAACTTCACATCGTAAACATCCACACTTTTCACTGGATACTTGGCACACAGAATGACAGCGTTTTTTTTTTCTCCTTGAGGTAGGGTCTCACTCTAGCCAATGCTGACCTTGAAATCACAGCGATCCTACCTCTGCCTCCACACCTGGCAGTTGACAACTTTTCATTTTAAATTTTTGTTTATTATTTATTTATTTGAGAGTAACAGACAGGGAAAGAGAGGGAGGGAGGGAGGGAGGGAGGGAGGGAGGGAGAGAGAGCGAGCGAGCACGCCAGGGCTTCCAGCCACTGCAAACGAACTCCAGACATGTGCGTCCCCTTGTGCATCTGGCTAACGTGGGTCCTGGGGAATCGAGCCTCGAACCGGGGTCCTCAGGCTTCACAGGCAAGTGCTTAACCGCTAAGCCATCTCTCCAGCCCAGATAACAACTTTTACTTAGCACAAAATACTTAACAGTTACTGTTTGAAAAATATCTACATTATGACCTAATAAATGCTAATAAACTGGCTTCTAAGATGAGAGATAAATTAAGAAAGAGCTTTCAGGCTGGGCGTAGTGGTGCACTTTTTAAAAAGTCTTTTGCATTTGTCCTTTTTACTTTATTTGGGGGGGCGGGGAATGGGCGTGCCAAGGCCTCCAGCCACTGCAAACCAACTCCAGATGCCTGCACCACCTTGTGCATCTGGCTAAGGTGTGTCCTGGGGAATTGAACATGGGTCCTTTGGCTTTGCAGGCAAACACTTTAACCGTTAAGCCATCCCTCCAGCCTATGGCGCATTCTCTTAACCCCAGCACTCAGGAGGTAGATAAGAGGATCACCCTGAGTTCAAAGCCACCCTGAGACAACATAGTGAATTCCAGGTCAGCCTGGGCTAGAGTGAGACCCTACTGTGAAAAACAATAACAACAAAAAGAGCTTTCAAGATCTTGCAATTGACCCAAAGTAAATAGTATAGTGAATAGTAAAATCAAAAACTGATAAATTCAGGCTGGGCTGTAGCTCAATGGCAAAGGACTTGACTACTACTGTGGGCACGCACGCGCGCACACACGCAGCTAAATTTCTACCTGCCAATCATGCTATGACTACAAGATGACTGTAATTTACAATATAATTTTAAATCCTTTCCCCACAACTGGTAAGTCAAACCTTATCTGCCAGGAAAGGGAATCTTGTATTAACATTCTTGAAATGCTTCTAAGTAGGTAAAAATGCAAAACTTTAAGACAGTGTTTTAGCTGACAAATTCTGAGATGGAGGAACAGTTAAAACTAAGAGATGAGACAAGGTGAGCAAGTTTAAAACCAAAAGCAGTGGACATTTATTCCTCAGTTTTGTGCAAGAGTGTAAAGATGCAGTTTCAAGAACCTTGATGGCTAGTGAGCATCAGCCATGGCTTTCAGGCTGGCCTGGTTTACAATAACTAGATTAAGAAAAAGGAGGGAAGGGATGTAACTTACAAGTTTGAACTACATTTTACTTGAGTAAAGGGAAGACTTCAAAAAGCCACATACAGTACAATTTAAAATTGGATGAATATCTTGAATGTTAGTGCAAAGTAACTATGTAGACCTTTCCAATACAAGATTGTGCTCATGTTTCTCAGGTTTGGTCAATGTTAGTCTTCCATAAGTACAACCACAGAGCTTAACTTGCCTTTGTTTTTTTATGTTCTAAGTACCAAGGGAATGCCACAAGGTTTTGGTGAAATGCAGTTTAGTTTCATAACAAAGCAAATTTAATTAGTTAACAGTCATGTTCCTGGAATGGTGCACATAAGTTTCATGAACATGTCTTTAAAAGCTTGTGCCTCTACCTTGTTCAATTAAATTACCTTTACGATATCTTTTTTTTAAACTATAAACTGAAATTGTTTCATGATTTTAGAATGCAATCAATGTAAACAAAAACATTTCAAGGGTGTGGAAAAATCCACCACTAATCTCAGCTAGACAAAAATTTTAAAATCAAAAAACCTATTCACACAAAATTATATGTAATGACTGTAGTAATCAGTTTATTACACAGATTAATCATTCTTGAACGTACAAGCTCCAGAGGAGCAACTGGGTCTTTAAATATACACA
This sequence comes from Dipus sagitta, assembly GCA_036346955.1. Taxonomy (NCBI): domain Eukaryota; kingdom Metazoa; phylum Chordata; class Mammalia; order Rodentia; family Dipodidae; genus Dipus; species Dipus sagitta. The sequence goes on from CM070782.1 coordinate 48,817,840, forward strand.
AGTATTTCCATCAAGTGAATTTTCACCCTTACATCCAAACAGACCTAAAGCAGTTAAAAACATAAGAAAAATAAGAGCTATTAGCTATGTATTAACTGAGAAACCACATACAAACCAAAAAATTATGGAGAGAAAGAGGCTTAAAGGAGTTGAAGGGATAGGGAGATGTAAGAGTTGGGAACAAGGCCCATCACACTTTTATGTACTAATAGCTCCAATTCACTTAAATGTTGACCAGTTAAACTTAAGATTATACAGGATGTAGGTCCTTCGGGATGAAATGGATACAGAAATAGCTTCATGTTCTTCAACCTTGCTTTTTTATAATTGTTTTGAGATTAGGTGTAATCCACTTAAAATAAAATCTCCTACAGGTCAGTGGACCTTTTTACCCAACCAAGCACATAGCATGTACCCACCACCCCTTACACCTTGCTGTTATCCAAATTTCAATCAATAAGGAAAGCTTTTAGTCTCACAACTAGGTTACGCTTGGAGAACTGGCTTCTCACACACACACTTCTCTGCTAGGAGGCAATGTTGGTACAGAAGTACAGTATTTCTAGTTTGTTGTTCCAAGTATGTACAACACGCAGCACTGCTGTATCAGGTAAACATGTGCACAGGGGAAGATGAGGCGTGGGCTCATAGAAAGCAGTCAAATGGAAATCAAAAGGACTTTGTCTTTCAGAGTTCCCCTATCTTTATTTGTAGAGGTTATCCAATAATTTCTTTAATTACATCGCATACTTCTGAGTCCATTCCCGAGCTATTCTGTTGTACCTGTGCACACAAAGAGAAGCTTGGCTTAACACAGTGAGGAATCAGTAAGCAACAGATTTCATTCATCATTCCATCTAGTAATTTAAGGGTATTAATTTCAAGGACATTCAAGAAAAGCCATCCTTCTACTTCTAATTTCTTTCAATCCTCCTCCCCCCCCCCCCCAGGTAGGCTCTCGCTCTAGCCCAGGCTGACCTGGAATTCAGTCTATAGTCTCAGGTTGGCCTTGAAATCACAGCAATCCTACCTCTGCCTTCCAAGTGCTGGGTTTAAAGGCATGCACTACCATGCCCAGCACCAGCTGGCTTTTCTGGACATCAATGAAACAACTTTTTCTTCTAGAACTTACCTTAAAATTTGTTGGACAAAAATGAATGCTCCAAAAGAATATTTTACTAGTAAAATAAGCAGAGCAAAAGTTTTTCTAAGTGTACTAACAAAGGAATGGAGGAAGCCAGATAATAGTGTCACATAGTTGTAATCCTAGGTAGAGGCAGAAAGACTAGGAGTTCAATTACATCCTTGGCTACATAGTAACTCTGAGGTAAGTTTGGGTTATATGAACCTGTCTTAAAAAAAAAAAAAAAAAAAAAAAAAAGCCAGGCGTGGTGGCACATGCCTTTAATCCCAGCACTCGGGAGGCAGATGATCGTCGTGAGTTCGAGGCCACTCTGAGACTACATAGTTAATTCCAGGTCAGCCTGGACCAGAGTGAAACCCTACCTTGAACCCCCCGCAAAAAAAAAAAAAAAAAAAAAAAAAAAAAAAAAAAAAAAAATAAAAAATAAAACAGGAAGAGAGGGCAGATTTTAAGAGCCACAGAGTTGGTAGGAGTATCCTGAGGCATGGTCCCCAGCTATCACACATGGTCTGACTGAGGCGTTCATGAACCTTCAGTGAATACCATAATCCCACTGAGAAGGGTCTCCAGGGTAACAGAAGCTGGCATAAGGGAGTAAGAAAGAATAACATAGCTGGGCATGGTGGTACACACCTTTAATCCCAGTGGTGCTTGGGAAGCAGAGGTAGGATGATTGCTGTGAGTCTGAAGCCAGCCTGAGACTATATATTGAATTCCAGGTCACCGTGGCCTAGTGCGAGACCCTACCTAAAAAAAATAAATAGATAGAAAAGGGGGGGGGGGAGGCCGAGCATGGTGGCACATAATCTATATAATCCTAGTTACTGGAGAAGCTAAGGCAAGATTATTTGCACCAGGAGTTAAGACCAACCTGGACAACACACTGAGACGCTGTCTCCAAAAACAAAAAACAAACAAACAAACAATAGCCAGGCGTGGTGGTGCACGCCTTTAATCCCAGCACTGGGGAGGCGGAGGTAGGAGGAATGCTGTGAGTTCGAGGCCACCCTGACGACTATATAGTGGATTACAGGTTAGCCTGGGCTAGAGTGAAACCCTACCTCGAGAGACAAACATAAGTTTTTTTAAAGGGATGCAGAAAAGTTCTGCTGAATATTATAACCACACTAACTTAGGATATGCTTTCTGTAAGCATTCATATGTCCACAATTGTAGATAGTAGACAAAGCAATTTTTTACTTCAAGAAAATTTTGAAGCATGACATAACTTTATTGATTTCAGCCAGAAACACATGACTGTTTAGACACAAACAAAACCAAGAACTGCTGTTATTATCTCTCATTCCTGGTGGAGTTCTATTTAGACAACAAAACAAAAACCACAGCTTAAATATGCCTTTTATGTTATTCTTGATTTTTGACTTTATTTTTTTATTATTTTTGTTCTTATTATTTTTTTGAGGTAGGGTTTCACTGTAGCCCAGGCTGACCTGGAATTCACAATGTAGTCACAGGGTGGCCTTGAACCCACAGCGGTACTCCTACCCCAGCCTCCCGAGTGCTGGGATTAAAGGTGTGTGCCATTATGCCCGGCTAGTTAGTATCTCTTTTGATGCCCAGACCACTCAATAATTCATAGTATATATATCTAAAACACTAACTCTACATCTAACTACACATAAAGTTTTACTTTTATTCTTTAAATTTATATTTATCTGCATATGTGCACGTGTGAATTTCAGGGTCTCTCAATGTTTGCACCACTCTTTGTGTCTGGCTTAGGAACTGAACCAAGACTTCAGACTTTGCAAGCAAGATTTTTTTTCTTCCTTTCTTTCTTTTTTCTTTTCTTTCTTTCCTTTTTTTTTTTTTTTTTTTCTTTTTTGGTTTTTAGAGGCAGGGTCTCACTCTAATCCAGGCTGACCTGGAATTCACTCTATATACTCAGGAAGGCCTCAAACTCATGGCAATCCTCCTACCTATGCCTCCCGAGTGCTGGGATAGGCATGTGCTACCACACCCAGATCCAAACAAGAATTTTTAACCTTTTTTTTTTTTTTGGATCTGCCAGGAAGGTACCCATGCCTCCCAGTCTTTTTTTTTTTTTTTTTTTTGGTCCTTAAATCCATCTCTACAGACCAGGATGTTATCTTCTGGCAGTGGGGGCAGGGTAGGGTAACATCTTCACCTGGCTTGGCTTTGGTATGAATTCAGAAGCTTTCCTTTCCTGCTCACCCCCAACCGCAGACTACTTCTGAACCTCCACTCTGCCTTTTTTCCAGGTACAGTCTCACTCTAGCCCAAGCTGCCCTGGAACTCACTCTGTAGTCCCAGGCTGGCCTGAAACTCACAGTGATCAGCCTAACTCTGTTGGAATCAAAGGCTTGTGCCACCATGCCTGGCCATTTTTAACCTTTGAGCCATCTTTCCAGCACTCAAGTTGTTATTTTTTAAGAAAGCTGATGCTGTCATAAATAATGGTATTTATTGACTTTCTCTTTTACATTACATAAAATGATAAGGATCAATTCTCTTTACCCATTAATTTACAAATACCTATGTAAGACAAATGGGCACTTATTGCAAAATACTTTATCAAAAACCAGACAAGACACAAAGTTGTGTGAAATGTACTTACTGTAGTCAAGTTCTTCTAAACAGAAGTTATATGAAACAATTAAAGATAGTCTATTTCTAATGACATTTGGTATAAATACTCCTTTTCTGTCACCCCAGGGAAGCCTATCAGGACTTCAGTTTAGTATTTGGTCTATATTCAGATTTAGATAACATCTTGTGGAAATCTCCATACCACTACAGCAGGGGCTTTCCAGGCACACGTGATACTTACTTTTCTCTATCTGTTTTGTAGATCCGAGCAATCTCAGGCACTAAAGGATCATCTGGATTGGGATCACACAACAGAGAACAGATGGACAAAAGTACTAGGATTGAAAAAAAAAATTATATATATATATATATGTATATATACACACACATTAGTAAAGGACAAAAGCAAAGGGTTATTCTAAGAACCTATTTAGAGTTTGCTTTGCTTAGTGGTGAAGAGCTTGCCTAGCATGCAGGAGGCTCTAAATTCAATTATCAACACAGTAAAAAAAACAGCTCACCCAAATCCTAGACCAAAAACATTGATCAGGGCCTATGAAATTCAATTTTTGGAAGTGCAAATTCAAGGAAAATATCTGCTTGCAGATAAGTATGTGGTTTTTTTAAAAGTATATTATTATGTGGGCTGGAGAGATGGCTTACTGGTTAAGGTGCTTGCCTGCAAAGTGAAAGGACCCAGGTTCAACTCCCCAGGACCTACACAATCCAGATGGCACAAGGTGGTACATCTGGAGTTCATTTGCAGTGGCTGGAGGCCCTCTCTCTCTATTTGCCTGTTTCTCTTTCTCTCAAATACATAAATAAAAAATAAGTAAAAAATAATTAAAAGAAAGAAACAAACATGACAACTAGGCCAGGCGTGGTGGCACATGCCTTTAATTTCAGCGCTTGAGATGCAGAGGTAGGTGGAGTGCCTTGAGGATCGCCGTGAGTTTGAGGCCACCCTGAGAATACATAGTGAATTCCAGGTCAGCCTGGGCCAGAGTGAAACCCTACCCTTGAAAATCAAAATATTACTTAGCCTGTGCTACAAAGATGCCTCAGTGGTCAAAGGTGCTTACTTGCAAAGCCTGCTGGCCTGGGTTTGATTTCCCTATATCCACTTAAAGCTGGATACACAAAGGGGAATATGTGTGTGCCTCTCTCTATTCACACAAAAAACCAAATAAATAAATAAATGAGAAAAAAAAAAACCCACCCACAACAATTTAGTCTTAAGTCAAAGACAAAAAGGTCAAGACTTCACCCAAAATGGGAAAAGCCACATACTTATATCAGAGGATACAGCATATTAAGGTTTCAAACTATTTACCTCCCCTAAGCCATTTTCTCTCTCTCTTGTTTTTCGAGGTAGGGTCTCACTTTAGCCCAGGCTAACCTGGAACTCACTATGTATTCTCAGGGTGGCCTCAAACTCACGGCGATCCTCCTACCCGACTCCCAAGTACTGGGATTAATGGCGTGCACCACCATGATGCCTGGCTCATTTTCTCAATAATACAGATGAAATAAATTTTGAAAAGTTTAATTTCCTCTATCATCCAAAACTATCATTAACTTATATATTCCTTACTGAAAGCAAAACAGGGGAACCAAGGTTACTGAATTCCTTAAGTTCAATATCCTAACAATGAATTTAATTCAGATCCTTCCATTCTGAGGTTAACAAAATTCAACTACACCATTTCTCTACTGTTCTACAGCAAAATAAATGACTAGGAGCATACTTTGCTCTCAAAATTTCAAACTCAGGCCTGGGGATGGGACTCAGTTGGTAGAGTGTTTGTCTAGCATGTACAAAACCTTGGTTTCAATCCCAAGCAACCCAAAAAATGGTCATGGTGGTGCATGCCCCTGATACCAACTCTCAAGAGGTAGAAGTTAATCTAAGCTACATCAAGTTTGAGGCCAGCCTGAGAAACATGAGAATCTATCTTAAAAACAAAACACAGAAAACAAAAGCCAAATTCAGCAGGAAAAGGATTTGCTCATTTTCCTAGTAAAGTTAGTCTAACCTAAGCATGCTGGGACACACCACTAGTCCCTGATGGCAGCCTAGGGACTACAAAGTGTATCCCAAACCAGCTAGATTGAGACCCTTCTTTGAAAAACAAAAGCTCATCTGCAGAGATCAAGGGTTTCTGAAGGAAAAGAAAAAGAAAAAAGAAAAAGACAAGTCAGCCATCGAGGTGGTACCTGCCTTTAATCCGAGCCAGCACTTGGGAGGCAGAGGTAGGAGGATCACTGTGAGTTCCTTCGAGGTCACCCTGAGACTACATAGTGAATTCCCGGTCAGCCTGAGCTTCAGTGAGACCCTACCTCTAAAAACCAAAAAAGAAAAGAAAAGAAAAAAAAAAGAAAGAAAGAAAGAAAGAAAGAAACAAGTCCTTTAATCCTCAATATGATAGCCAAGTAACTATTTCCACATCCAAATAAAAATATATAGAAAACTGGGCTGGAGAGATAGCTTAGTAGTTAAGGCATTGGCCTGCAAAACCAAAGGACCTCGGGTTCGATTCCCCAGGACTCACATAAGCCAGAGGCACAAGGTGGCGCGTTCCTGTTTGCTTGCAGTGGCCGGAGGCCCTGGAGGGTTCAATCTCTCTACCTCTCTCAAATAAATAACTCAACCCATACCTGCCAAACACTCAATCAACTAAGCTACATCCCTGACCCAAATTCATATATTTTTAATTTAGGGCTGGAGGGGTGGCTTAGCGGTTAAGGCGTTGCCTGCAAAGCTAAAGGATCTCAGTTTGATTCCCTAGGATTCAAGTAAGCCAGATGCTCAAGGTGGCAAATACGTCTGGACCTCGTGTGCAGTGGCTGGAGGCCATGGTGCGCCTATTCTCTCTCTCTCTCAAATACATAAAATATATTTTAAAAACATAAAAAAAATAAGTAAACTCAGCACGCGCGCACACACACACACCCCGACCCCTAGACCTGTGGTGCAAGTTTGTAATCACAGCTACTTGGGACACTGAGGTAGGAGGATTACAAACTCAAGGGCAGCCTGAATAACTTACTCATACTTGGTTTTAAAAAACTACGTTATACGGGCATGGTGGCTCACACCTTTAATTCCAGCACTCAAGAGTCAGAGGTAGGAGGATCGTTGTGAGTTTTGAGGCCATCCTGCGACTATATAGTGAATTCCAGGTTAGCTTGGGCCAGAGCAAGACCCTACCTGGAAAAAAAAAAAAACCAAAAAAAAGTAAAGAATGAAGGGCTGGAGAGATGGCTTAGTGGTTAAGGTGCTTGCCTACGATGATGCCAGAACCCAGGATCAATTTTCCAGTACTCATGATTCACACAGTGGTGCATGTATCTGGAGTTTACTTCCAGTGGCTAAAGGCCCTGGCATGCCCATTCTCTCTCTCCATACAAATATATAATTCTTTTTTTTTTTTTTTTTTTTTTGAGGTAGGGTCTCATTCTGGTCCACGCTGACCTGGAATTCACTATGTAGTCTCAGTGTGGCCTTGAACTCATGGCGATCCTCAATCCACCTACCCCTGCCTCCCTAGTGCTGGGATTAAAGGCATGCGCCACCAGGCCTGACTCCAGATAAATAATTTTTTAAAATAATGCAAAAAGGTGGGATATATATAACTTGGTGGTGGGTACAGTGCTTGCCTAGTCTAAAGTTCAAACCCACCATTGCAAACAAAAACACACCAGGAAGGGGCTGGAGAGATGGCTCAGTGGTTAAGGTGCTTGCCTGCAAACCCTAATAATGACTGAGGTCCAATACCCCAGTAGCCATGTAAAGCCAGATGTACAAAGTAGTGCACGTATCTGGAGTTTGTTTGCAGTGGCTGGAGGCCCTGGAGGGTCCATTCTCTCTACCCCTCTACTCGGAAAAAAAAAAAAAAACCTTCTGAATTATACTGAAGGTATGGACTATAGAAGAAACATCTCTGGTCTATTACTTATTATTTTTTTATAAATTATGTTTTTATCTTATTTGAAAGGGGGCAGGGAGAAAGAGCTAGAGCTAGAGAGAGACAGAGAGAGAATGGGTGCGCCAGGGCCTTCAGCCACTGCAAATAAACTCCAGATGCATATACCACATTGTGCATCTGGCTTTTGCGGGTGGCTTGGGAATCGAACATGGGTCCTTTGGCTTTGAGGGCAAGCACCTTAACTGCTAAGCCATGCCTCTAGCCCTATTTTGTTTTTTGAGGTAAGGTCTCACTCTAGTCCAGGCTGACCTGGAATTCACTATGTAGTCTCAGGCTGGCTTAGGACTCATAGTGATCCTTCCACCTCTGCCTCCCCCAGTACTGGGATTAAAGGCCTGTACCACCACATCCTGAAGAAATACCTTTTCTTTATCTCTAGAAAGGAAAATAAGACAGTGGCATGCCAGGGACCCTAGCCACTATAAACTAACTACAGATGCATGCACCACTTTGTGCATCTGGCTTTTACGTGAGCACTGGGGAGTTAAACCCTGGTCAATTAGGCTTTGCAGGCAATCACCTTAACTGCTGAGCCATCTCTCCAGCTCCTGTATATTTAAATTGTTAATGTAAATTTTCAGAGGAAGCTTAGGGTATGGTTGTGTAACAGGGTATATGTTTACCATACATGAGTCCCTGGGTTTAAACCGGGGGGTGGGGTGGGGGGGCGGGGGGGTGGGGAATGGGAAGGTGAGAGGGAAGGAGGAAAGGGGGAAAAGAGGGGCTGGAGAGATGGTTCAGTGGTTTAAAGGCCTCAGGTTCAAGTCCCAAGACACAAATATAAAGCCAGACAGGTGTTCATTTGCAATGGCAAGCAACCCTGGCATGCCCATACACATTATATACACATACCAATAAATAAATAAAAATAAAAATCATTTTCATTTGTGAATAGAGAAGATATGGATAGGCACTCATCAGGGAATCCTCCTTCTGCAAATAAACCCCAGGTGCATGAATCATGTTCTGTATATGACTTTACATGGGCATTGGGAAAATGATTTCAGGCCAACAGGCTTACAAAGCAGGAACCTTTAACCACTGAGCCATCTCCTCAGCCTTATTCTATTTTATCATTATTATTTTGGTTTTTTGAGGCAGAGTATCACTCCAGCTCAGGCTGACCTGGAATTCACCATGTAGTCTCAGGGTGACCTCAAACTCACAGTGATTCTCCTACCTCTGCCTCCTGAGTTCTGAGATTAAAGGTGTGCACCACAATGACCGGGCTATTTTATTTTTTTACTTTGAGAGAGAGAGAGAGAAAATGGGCACACCACAACTGTCACCCTTCTGCAAACAACTCCAGACGCAGGATTCCCCTTTTAGGCATGTGTGACATATTTTGCACTTGTGTCACTGTGCATCATCTGGCTACATGGGACCTGAAGATTTGAACATGAGTTCTTAGGCTTCACAGGCAAGTGCCTTAACCATTAAGTCATCTCTTCCATCCCTTATTTTAGTTTTGAATATATTTTGTATTGATTTTTTAAATGTTTTATCTATTTGAGAGCTAGAAGGAATAGGTGCACCAGGACTTCCTGCTACTGCAAATAAACATGAGACGAATGTGCCACTTTGTGCACTTGGCTTTACATGGGTACTTGGGAATTAAAACTGGGTCAGCAGGCTTTGTAAGCAAGTGGCTTTAACTGCCGAGCCATCTCTCCAGCAAATAATTTTTGTTGTTGTTTGTTTTCTTTTTTTTTTTTTTTTTGGTTTTTCGAGGTAGGGTCTCACTCTAGCCCAGGCTGACCTGGAATTCACTATGGAGTCTCAGGGTGGCCTCGAACTCAAGGCGATCCTCCTACCTCTGCCTCCCAAGTGCTGGGATTAAAGGCGTGCGCCACCACGCCCGGCTGTTGTTTGTTTTCTAAGGTAGGGTCTCACGCTAGTTCAGGCTGACCTGGAATTCACTATGTAGTCTCAGGGTGGCTTCGAACTCATGGCGATCCTACCACCTCTGTCTCCAGAGTGCTAGGATTAAAGGCATGCACCACCACATGTGGCTTAAATAATTTTTTTTTAAAAAGCAGGGAGTCAGGTGTGGTAGTGCACACCATTACTCCCAGTAATCAGGAGGCAGAGGTAGAAGGATCACTGTAAGTTTAAAGCCACCCTGAGACTACACAGCGAATTCCAGGTCAGCCTGAACTAGAGTGAGACCCTACCACGGAAAACCAAAAAAAAAAAAAAAAAAAAAAAAAAAATTAGGGAGAAAGGGATAAGATAGTATAACTTTCCGGGCGTGGTGGCGCACGCCTTTAATCCCAGCACTCGGGAGGCAGAGGTAGGATTGCCGTGAGTTCGAGGCCACCCTGAGACTCCATAGTGAATTCCAGGTCAGCCTGTACTAGAGTGAGACCCTACCTGAAAAAACAAAAAACAAAACAAAACAAAAAAAGACAGTATAACTTAAAATTATTTAGGGACTGGAGGGATGGTTTAGCGGTAAGGCGCTTGCCTGCAAAGCCAAAGGACCCAGGTTTGATGCCCCAGGACCCACGTAGACCAAATGCACAAGATGGCACATGCATCTGGAGTTCATTTGCAGCAGCCGAAAGCCCTGGCATGCCTATTCTCTCCCCCTTTCTCAAGTAAATAAAATAAATTTGATTTTTTTTTTTTTTTTTTGGTTTTTCAAGGTAGGAAGGTAGGGTCTCACTCTAGCCTAGGCTGACCTGGAATTCACTATGTAGTCGCAGGGTGGCCTCAAACTCACGGTGATCCTACCACCTCTGCCTCCTGGGTGCTGGTATTAAAGGCGTGCACCACCACGGCCAGCTTAGAAAAAATAATCTTTTTCATGTAGAGAGAAAATATGGACATGCAAGGACCTCTAGCCACAGCAAATGAACTCAAAACACATGCACCACACTTACATGGGTACTGGGGAATCAAACCTTGATACTTAGGCTTCGTAGTCAAGTGCCTTAACCAATAAGCTCTCTCTCTAGCACATATCACTTTTTTTTTGGGGGGGGGGAGGTTTAGAGGTAGGGTCCCACTAGAGCAGGCTGATCTGGAACTCTTTGAACACAGTGCAATCACCCTACCTCTCTCTCCCAAATGCTGGGGTGTTCCACCGTGCCCAGCTTAGCAACCACCTTTAGACATTTTCAAACACACAGGACTGTTATCAGTAAGCCTTTACATACTAAAAATGAATTTTAAAAAATTTGGGTGATAGTGATTGAACTCCAGTCCTTGTAAATATTGAGCAATCACTCTACCATTTCATTTAGCTAAACATCCAGCCCTAAACACTATATTAAAAATGATCATCTCAGAGATGGATCTGTTTCTGATAGCAATCTAAAGAATTGAGGAAACCTTTAACAGTTGGAATGTCTTTTCTTTTTTTTTAATTATTCATTTATTTGCGAGAGGGAGAGGGAAGGAAAGAGAAAGAGGGGCTGAAGAGATGGCTTAGAGGTTAAGGTGCTTGCCTGCGAAGCCTAAGGACCCATGTTTGACTCTCCAGATCCAATGTAAGCTAGATGTGCAAAGGTGAGGCAAGCGCAAGGTCACACATGCCCACTAGGTGGCGCAATCACCAGGAGTTCAATTTCAATGGCTGAGGCCCCTAGAGTGCCAATTCTGTTTCTCTCTCTAAAAAGACAGAATGAGAATGAGTGTGCCAGGACCTCTAGCCACTGCATACAAACTCCAGGTGCATGAATTGCTTTGGGCATCTGGCTTTACATGGGTACTGGAAAATCAAACTAACTCAACTCTTTGTAGTTGCATACTAAGGAAGTTTGTTCCTCTTAAAAGGTGAGTTATATTTAAAAAAAAAAAAAGGGGGGGGAGGGGGTCGGTCACGGATGAGCCTAATAATGGTACCAAACTGACTGTATTTGCTGAATACAAAACTAACTAAAAAAAAAAAAAAAAAACTGGGTATGGTGGCGCACACCTTTAATCCCAGCACTTGGGAGGCAGGGGTAGGAGGACAGCCATGAGTTCAAGGTCACCTTGAGACTACATAGTGAATTCCAGGTCAGCCAGGGCTAAGTAATACCCTACCTTGAATTCCCCTCCCCCAAAATATATATTCTTAAAAAAAAAAAAAAAACTACAACAAAAGCAGCAGTTACTTTAGTATGATATCAAATAACCATTCCATTACCTTTTGAAATAGTTAGTGCTGGAGACCACTGTGACCGCAGAATATCAAGACAAATGCTGCCATTACTGTTAATATTTGGATGATAAATTCTTGTTGTAAATGCAACCTAAAAAAAGAAAAATCTTTTGTAAATTGGTTTATTACCACAATATACAAAGCATATTAGAAGGCACTATCACATCCCATTTACCTTAGGTGGTTTGAAGGGGTAATCTGTTGGGAAATGAATTGTCAAGAAAAATACTCCACCCTGGTAGGGACTGTCATTCTGTAGATAAGAAAAATGGAATTTAACATTGAATAAATTACATAAGATATTTATTCTGAAATTAATCTGAATACTTACTGGCCCCATTATTGTAGCTTGCCAATGAAACACTGGAAAAAAAACAAAGAAAAAAATAAACATTTAACAATATCCACATTACAGCTATACAATCATAATATACCATTTCTCATCTAACCCAGTTCATTTAATAAGCAGCATGATAAAAGATTATTGGCAGAATAAAAAAATCTAAATCTACTGTGAGTTAAAACCTTTTTGTAATGGAGGATGTGGGCACAGATCTAAAAAAAAAAAAATTAAAAAAGCCTATAGTACTGATGAGGTAAAAATAATTACTGATCAAGTAAAATACATTTGGAGCCAGGCATGGAGACATACACAATCCCAACACGGGGGAAGCTGGGGAAGCTGAGGGAAGATCAGTCAGGACAACATACCGAGGTAGGTTAGAGTGAGATCCTGCTTCCAAACTCATGTCAGACAGACAAACGTGCTAAATATATATTTATTTTATTGCTTTCGAGGGTAAATCATTTCAGCACAATTACATGCAATATACTTTTTGGTTTGTTTTTCAAGGTAGGGTTTTGCTCTAGCTGAGGCTGACCTAGAAATTACTATGTAGCCTCAAGGTGGCCTTGAACTCATGGCGATCCTCCTACCTCTGCCTCCCGAGTGTTGGGATTAAAGGTGTGCGCCACCACACCCGGCTGCAAATGAACTCTTGACTACTTTGTGCATCTGGTATACGTGGGACCCGCAGAATCGAACCTGGATTCTTAGGCTTTGCAGGCAAGCGCCTGCTAAGCCATCTCTCCAGCCCTAATTTTTTTTTTTTTCTGAGGTAGGGTCTCACTCTAGTCCAGGCTGACCTAGAATTCACTATGGAGTCTTAGGGTAGCCTCGAACTCATGGTGATCCTCCTACCTCTGCCTCCCGAGTGCTGGGATTAAAGGCATGCGCCACCATATATATAATGGTGGCATAAGACAGAACAGTGAAGACAGCGCTAATAATTCTCAAATTAGGAAAAATTAGTTTTATAACAATGAGAAAAAATTATGATATCATGTATAGGTCTTAAGGATTTTTAGTATGAGCCAGGCATGGTGGTACATGGACCCTACCTTGAAAAAACAAAACAAAACAAAACAAAACAAAAGAATTTCTAGTATGCCCCTCTCAGTACCTAAAGTAGCAGAACAGGTAGCATAGGGTCAGTAGTACATCACTTCACCAGCACCACAAAAATATAAAATGAAGAGCTCAAGCTTGATTATAAACTGCATGGATAATTCCAGTTAGTTATAAAATTGTTTAATAGGAAAGCTTTCCAAAATGCAGAAAATAGTTCTTGTTCCATTTCTAAGGTAGCGCTAACACAGAGTAACTGTCACTGGGATTATATCTAGACAACCCAAACCAACTAACTCATCACAAGAAATCTGAAGACAAAGTACCTACATGAAAATTCATGGGGTTTCTGCAAACCTCCTTAATATGAAATTGTCTCCATGGTTTGTTTCCCCTACTGGAGCCTAAACCCATAAATACTAGCACATTTATTATTTACTAAGATGAAGGATAAGCATGGTGGCTCACCCATTTAATCCCAGCACTTGGGAGGCAGAGATAGGAGGATCGCCATGACAGGAGTGAATTTCAAGTCAGCCTAGGCTAGAGCAACACCCTACCTTGAAAACTCAAATCAAAACAAAACAAAAGATGATGGGCTGGAGAGATGGCTTAGCAGTTAAGGCATTAGCCTGAGAAGTCAAAGGATCCAGGTTGGATTCCTCAGGACCCACATAAACCAGATGCACAAGGTGGCAAATGTGTGTCTGGAGCTTGTTTATAGTGGCTAAATGTCCTGGCATGCCCATTCTCTCTCTCTCTAAAATAAAATTAATAAAAACTCAAAAAAAAATATAAAAGATGACATAGGTATTGCTGAAGCACACATCCTGATTACCCCACCCTAGCAATTAAAGAAAATCGTCATATTTTCAGGTAATTGACTTTTCCTTGGATAAAAAGCAGCCAAAGAGAAAGTCATTTTATTTTTTATTTGGTTTTCCGAGGTAGGGTCTCACTCTGGTCCAGGCTAACCTGGAATTAACTCTGTAGTCTCAGGGTGGCCTTGAACTCATGGCAATCCTCCTACCTCTGCCTCCTGAGTGCTGGAATTAAAGGCGTGTGTCACCACGCCTGGCTCGAGAAAGTCATTTTAAACCACTAAGATTGGTCCTAGTATCTTCAACAAAGTTGTATGAAAGACCCCTATGGTCTCAGTTAAAGAAACAATATGTTAGCCAGGCATGCTGGTACACGCCTTTAATCCCAGCAGTTGGGAGGCAGTTAGGAGGATCACTGTGAGTCTGAGGCCACCCTGAGACTATACAGTGAATTCCAGATTCCAGGTCAGCCTGAGCTTACAGCAAGACCCTACCTCAAAATATATAAATAAATAAATAAGTTTTTGTTGTATTTATTTGAGAGAGAGAAAAAGTGACAGAGAGAGAGAGAGAGAGAGGGAGGGAGGGAGGGAGGGAGAGAATGGGCTCACCAGGGCCTCCAACCACTGTAAATGAACTCCAGATGCACGCACACCTTGTGTATCTAGCTTACGTGGGTCCTGGAGAGTCGAATCAGGATCCTTTGACTTTGCAGGCAAACGCATTAACCGCTAAGCCATCTCTCCAGCCCAAAACAGTATGTTTTAGTAACAAAAATACAAGTTTAAGCTGGGTATGGTGGCGCAAGCCTTTAATCCCAGTACTCAGGAGGCAGAGGTAGGAGAATCACTGTGAGGTCGAGGCACTACATAGTGAATTCCAGGTCAGCCTGAGCTAGAATGAAACCCTATCCCAAAAAACAACAACAAAAAGACACGTTTAGTAAACAAAATGGCCTCATAACTAGAGTTAACTAACCTAATAAGGTTAAAACCACTATTAGACAAAATTATGAGCAACTGTGCAATGGACCATAATTTAAATCTACATCTATAAATGGAAAGGCATTAATTATAAATGTACTTATTTGCAGGATATTTAAGAATCAGATGATAAGAACTTCCATGGAGAGAACTGCTGGGGCTAGCGATATGGCTTGATGGTTAAGGCACAAGTTTGACTCCCCAGAACCCATGTAAGGCAGATGTACATGGTAGCTCATGGGTCCACAGTTTGTTTGCAGTGGCTAGAGGCCCTGACATGCCCAATCTCTCTCTTTCATAAATAACAAAATAAGTGAAAATGACAGCTTTGGGTTGAGTGACTCATCTCAAGGAAACAGGCAGATGAGTTGAAAGAGGATACCCAATGTTCTCCTATGGACTGCACACATTTGACAGGTTGCACACATCTGAACACACATTCATATACTGTATGACTACACATACACAACCAAAAATTTTTTTACATTTATTTATTATTTTTTGGAGAAAGAATTGGTGCACCAGGGCCTCAGCCACTGGAATCTAACTCCAGATGATTACGCCACCTAGTGGGCATGTACAACCTCACACTTGTCTCACCTTTGGGCATCTGGCTTATTACATGGGATCTGGAGGGTCGAACATGGGTCCTTAGGCTTTGCAGGCAAGCACTTTAACCACCAAGCCATCTCTCCAGACCCTCCTCCCAATTCTGTTAGTGGGAGAACAAGAGTGTGAGAAAGAAGGGGCATGTCAGAGCCTCAAGCCACTGAAATCAAACTCCAGGTGCTTGCGCCACCTAGTGGGTATGTATGAAATGGCTCTTGCCTCACATAAGATCTGGAGAGATTGAACATGGGCCCACATGCCAAAAAAATTTTAAAGGCCCAAGGAAGCTGGAGAGGTTACTTAGCTTAAGGTCCCAGGTTCAATTCCCCAGTGGCCAGGTAAAGCCAAATGTACAAAGTGATGCATGCACCTGAAGTTTGTTTGCAGTGGCTAGAGGCTCTGACATGCCTATTCTTTCTAAATCTGCCTATCTCTTCCTCTATCAGATAAATAAATAGATAAAATATTTTAAAAATAAAAGACCCAAATCTGGGCTGGAGAGATAGCTCAGCAGATAAAAGTGCCTGCTTGCAAAGCCTAACAACCTGGGTTTGATTTCCTAGCACCCACCCAAAGTCACAGATGCACAGGGTGATGCATGCATCTGGAGTTCGTTTGCAGTGGCAAGAGGCCCTGGCTTGCCTATACTGTCTGCTGTTTTTTCTAGGTCACAAACAAATAGATTAAAACACTATTTTTAAAGTATTTTATTTATTTGAGAGAGAGAGAAGGGGGGGGGGAGGAAGAGACAGAGAAGAATAGGCACACCAGAGCCTCCAGCCACTGTACATGAACTCTAGATGCTTGCACCACCTTGTATATCTGGCTTACATGGGTAGTGGGGAATCAAACCTGGGTCCCTAATTAAACTTCATAGGCAAGCGCCTTACCACTAAGCCATCTCTGCATGCTAACCTGGCCTCGACTTCACAGCAATCCTCCTACCTCTGCCTCCTGAGTGTTGGGATTGAAGTTGTGCACCACCACACCTGGCACATAAAACTTTCCTGGTTTTTCAAGGTAGGGTCTCACTCTAGCTCAGGCTGACCTGGATTTCACTATGTAGTCTCAGGGTGGGCTTGAACTCATAGCAAGCAATCCTCCTACCTCTGCCTCCCGAGTACTGGGATTAAAGGCGTGCTCCACCATGGCCAGCTCTAAAAATATTTTTTTGTTTTTATTTGAGAGAGAGGAGCAGACAGAGAATGGGTGCACCAGGGCCTTCAACTGCTGCAAACGAGCTCCAGATGCATGTGCCACTTTGCGCATCTGGCTTACATGGGTCCTGGGGAATCAAAGGTGGGTCCTTGGGCTTTGCAGGCAAGTACCTTAACAGCTAAGCCATCTCTCCAACACATAAAATATGTATACATTTTTTTTGTTTTTCGAGGTAGGGTTTCACTTTAGCCCAGGCTGACCTGGAATTCACTATGTAGTGTTAAGGTGGTCTCAAACTCACAGCAATCCTCCTACCTCTGCCTCCCAAGTGCTGAGATTAAAGGAGTGAGCCCCCACGCTCAGCATGTAAAATGTTTTTATAAGTTAAACTTTTATAAAATTACTAAAGGTGGCACACACCTTTAATCAAGAGCACTAGAGAAGCCAAGGTAGCAGGATCGCTATGAGTCTGAGGCCAACCTGAGACTAGATAGTTAATTCCAGGTCAGCCTGGGCTAGATCAAGATGCTACCTCCAGAAACAAAAAAAAAAAACAACAAAACAAACCCACCCTATTAAAAAAACAAAAACGCTACTAAAATTTTTAAAAAGAGGGTCTGGATTAGATGGTTCAGTGGCTAAAGGCTCTTGCCTCAAAAACCTTTAGCCCAAGTTTGATTTTCTACTACACACATAAAGCTAGATGCACAAAGTGACACACACATATGGAGTACATTTGAAGCTCCAAGAGGCCCTGGCACACTCATACTGTCTTTCTCTCTTACCTTATATTATATATATGAATTGGGCTGGAGAAATAGCTCAGTTGGTGAAGTGCTTACCTCACAAACAAGCAACTGAGCTCAGTTGATTCTAACCTATTTGGAAGCTCCAGGATATTAACAAACCCTATTCCCCCCCAAAAAAGTGGATGACACCTGAAGAATGACATGTGAGGTTGTTCTGGAATTTGCACGCATGTTTATGCACTTGTACTCAAACTCTTAATCCCAGCAGGTAGGATGGTCATGTGAGTTCTGTTATGAGTTCCAGGTCAGTCTGGGCTAAGACGAAGCCCCTGTCTAAAAAATTAAAAAGGATGGAGAAGAAAGAAAAAAGTATAAGAACAAGGAAAGAAAAATATCTAGGTCAGAACATGCTGGCTAAAGGTAAAATAAAATTTTGCTTTGTTTTGTTTTTCAAGGTTAGGTGTCACTCTAGCCCAGGCTGACCTGAAATTTACTATGTAGTCTCAGGCCATCAAGTAGAGAACCTTCTCTTTTAAGATGGCAGGACCTTGGGATGACTTAGAAGGCATCATGGTGCTGGGAAGAAGTGACAGAGGAGTGCTTAGCACTGCAATATCTCTATCACACTTTCCAAGGCTCAGGGTCCATTGCAAAAGAGGTGGCAGAAATAATGTAAGAGCCAAAGAAAGGGTAGGACTCCTTGCTACGTGCTACCCCCAGACACAAAATGGTCTGGATATCCATGACCTCACAGTGCCTGACACTACCTACACAAGACTATCATAATAGGAGGAAAAGATCATGACATCAAAATAAAAGAGACTAATTGAAAGGGGGAGGGGATATGATGGAGAATGGAGTTTCAAAGGGGAAAGTGGGGGGAGGGAGGGCATTACCATGGGATATTGTTTACAGTAATGGAAGTTGTTAATAAAAATAATAATAAATAAACTTAAAAAAAGAGGGCTGGATTGATGGCTTAGTGCTGGCCTCCATTGCTCAAGGACCCAAGTTGGATTCTGCAGGACCCATGTAAAGCCAGATATACAAGGTGGTGCATGCGCTTAGAGTTTGTTTGCAGTAGCTTGAGGCTCTGGTGTACCCATTGTCTGAGTTTTCTCCTTCTCACCCCTCTCAAATGAATAAATACATAAAATATTTTTTAAAAAAGAAACTAAAATCTATAATCTGTTGTAGGAACTTATTTAACTGTGATGTCTACAGATAAAAATTACTCGTTGGTACCCTGGATGAAATCAAGTTAAATGGGATAGTGAGGGCTTGAGAGATGGCTTAGTAGTTAAGGCGCTTGCCTGCAAAGCCCAAGGACCCATGTTCGACTCTCCAGATCCCAAATTAGCCAGACACACAAAAGAGAGGCAAGCGTAAGGTCGCATATGCCCACTTGGTGGTTGCAAGTGTCTGGAAATTGACAGCAGTCTGAAGACCTCGCATGCCAATTCTCTCTCTCTCAAATAAACTTTTAAAAAGGGATAGTGAGAATATTTATTAAGTTTGAGACTGAACCTTTAGAGACCTACATCTGAACTTATCTCAATGGTGTAGCTCTAAAAAGTGCTCAAAACAAAGCAAGGCAGATTAAATATGACTAATGTATCTTTAAGTACATTTCTTCCTGCTACCAGATCATAGCAGAAAAGTGAAAAAAAAAAAGTAGTGCATTAAAGTTTGGTTATTTTAGCTGGGCATGGTGGCATGCGCCTTTAATCTCAGCACTCAGGAGGCAGAGGTAGGAGGATCGCCTTGAGTTCCGGGCCACCCTGAGACTACATAGTGAATTCCAGGTCAGCCTGGACTAGAGTGAAAACCTACCTTGAAAAACTAAAAAAGGTTATTTTGCTGGACGTGAGAGATCCTGCTGCCAACACTAAGAATGGCCTATGCCACATAAATATGGACCATGTTTGAGAAGGAAGAAATAAGTAACAGCAGCCAGGCATGTTGGCACATGCTTAATTCCAGCACTCAAGAGGCAGAGGTAGGAGGCCACTGAGTCTACATAGTGAATTATAGGTCAGCTGGGGCTATGTTGAGTCCCTACTGGAAAAATCAAAAAGAAAAAGAGAAAAAAGCCAGGTGTAGTGGCACACGCCTTTAATCTCAGCACTCAGGAGGCAGAGGTAGGAGGATCGCTGTGAGTTCAAGGCCATCCTGAGACTCCATAGTGAATTCCAGGTCAGCCTTAGTTAGTGAGACCCTACCTCGAAAAATCAAAAAATAAAATAAACTAAAAATTAGAGTCCCACTATATGCTGCCTCTGGGCCACAAGGAGGAGGCCAGGCTAACTCCTGAGAAGGAAGATATTCTTAACAAAAAAATGAAAGAAAATACAAAAGAAACAGGATGAAAGGAAAAGGAAGACCAAAATCAGCAGTCTTCTCAGGGAGCAATTCCAGCAGGGCAAGCCTCTTGTCTGCACTGCATGGAGGCCTGGCCAGTGTGACAGAGCAGATGGCTATGCGCTGAAGGACAAGAGCTGGAGCTCTATCTGAGGAAGATCAAAGACTGGGAAAGGCAAATAATTCATCCTTACCATGTTTTATATATACACACATACATATATATGTAGGTTATGTTAACTGGGCAGTGGTGGCGCATGACTTTAATCCCAGTATCCTGGAAGGCAGAGATAGGGGGAACAATGTAAGTTTGAGGCCAGACTGGGACTAGAATGATTTTCATGTTAACCTGGGCTACAGTGATACTGTACCTTGGGAAAAAAAGAATTTTTTAAAAATGGTTTTGCAGTAGGATTCATCCCAGGCTGACCTGGAATTCAGCACAACCCTCCTACCTTTGCCTCCTGAATGCTAGGATTAATGGTATGTGGCACCACGCCTGGCAAAAATGGGCATTTTGGGACTGGAGAGATGATGGCTTAGCGGTTAAGGCTTGCCTGCAAAGCCAAAGGACCCACCTAAGTCAGATGCACATGGTGGTGCATGTGTCTGGAGTTCATTTGCAGTGGCTGGAGGCTTTGACGTGCCCATTGTCCCCCCTCTCTACCTGCCTATTTCTGTATCTCTCTCTATCAAATAAATATATTTTTAAAAAATTGGTATTTTAAAGTAACTTCAAGTCTCCACTTTAAAATTTTTATTTCATTTTATTGGAGGGGGGGGAGAATGGGCATGCCAAGGCCTCTAGCCACTGCAAACAAACTCCGGACACGCCGGGCGTGGTGGCGCACGCCTTTAATCCCAGCACTTGGGAGGCAGAGGTAAGAGGATTGCCATGAGTTCGAGGCCACCCTGAGACGACATAGTGAATTCCAGGTCAGCCTGAACTAGAGTGAGACCCTACCTCGAAACCCCCCCCCCCAAAAAAAAACTCCGGACACATGTGCCACCTTGTGTATCTGGCTTACGTGGGTAGTGGGGAATTGAACCTGGGTCCTTAGGCTTCACTGGCCTTAACTGCTAAGCCATCTCTCCAGCTCCTCTCTACTTCATTCTTTTTGTTGTTTTTGGAGATAGGGTCTTCCCTCAATATCCCAGGCTGGAATTACAGAATCCCACCACAGCTTCTGGCTATTTATGTGGGATCTGGAATTAAATTCAGATATTCTGGCTTGACTACTGAGTGCTTTATCCATCAAGCACCTTTGTCCAGTTTCACTTTCTGTACTTTTAAGTGGTTCAAGAAGATATGAGCAGGCTTTTTTGTTGTTGAGGAGGGTTTCACTCTATCCCAGGCATACCTGGAATTCACTATGTAGTCTCTGGGTGGCCTCAAACTCAGGGTGATCCTCCTACCTCTGCCTCCCAAGTGCTGAGATTAAAGATGCGCGCCACCATACCCAAATTTAAAAAAATTGTTTTCAGAGACACTGAGTGCGCAGGTGCGTGCGTGCACGGGGGGGGGGGGGGGGGAGATATTGGTGTGTCAGGGCCTTCCAATCACTATAAATCAAATTACAGATATGCTTGCCACCTTGTGCGCATATGCCATCTTGCACTTCCATTATCTTGTGCATCTGGCTTACGTGGGACCTGGGGAGTTGAACATGGATTCTTAGGCTTTGCAGACAAGTGCCTTAACCTCTAAAGCCATCTCTCCAGCCTGTCCCCCTTTTAGTTTTGGTTATTGAGGAAGGCTCTTGCTATAGCCCAGGCTGATCTGGAATTCACTATGTAGTCTCAGCTTGTCCTCGAACTCAAGATAATCCTCTTACCTCTGACTCCAAAGTGCTGGGATTGCCCCCTCCCCTAAATGGTAGTTTAACCTCAAGTAGAAACAACCATCCACAGAAATTTCCAATAAATTTCTTTTATCAGTGAACACAATGTAGATAAGCAATTTTAAATTTATTTATTTAAGGGGGGGTAGAGAAAATGGTTGTGCCAGTACATCTAGCCACTGCATGAGAACTCCATACCCATGTGACACCTTCTGCATCTGGCTTACGTGGGTACTATGGAACTGAATTTGGGCCTTAGACTTCACAGGTAAATACAGCTAAGCCATCTCTCCAGCTCCCAGCAATTTTATAGCTATCTAGGTACCTATGTTTTTCTTTAAGAAGGCAGATAATCTTGATATTTCCAAGTATCAGACCAAAGCTGAAGATATAGCTCAGTGTTGGAGTGCTTACTGAGTATGTGCAAAGTCCTGGGTTCGATCCCTAGCAATAATACTCCTAAAAACAAACAAACAAAAAAGACTAGACATGTTTGATGTGGTCAAGGTCAAACTCAGTCCCTTGCAGACGTTAATTATACAAATTACCAGTAAGCTGTATTTCTACCTCTAAAATGTTGATGGTTTTGCTGCTAAGGGTCACACCTGGAGTCTTGCACACACCTGGCAAGCACTCTACCACTAAGCAACATCCCCACCCACAAGATAAGTATTTTTTAAATTATCTTTTAAGCAGCTAGCTCTATAATATATATATATCATATAATTCACACACTGAAAGTGTATGATTCCAATGGTTTTTAGAACACTTACAAGAGTTGTGTAACAATCGTTAACCTCCTCCCCAACCTCATGTTTGATGAAGCTATTAATCTACTGTCTTAATAACTCATATAGCATAGCTTACCTCATTTAAGATAATCTTTTCAATATTCATCCATGTTGCAATACTTACCACTACTTTTTTGTGTGTGGGAACAGGACTGTGTGCAAGGTAGAGTCTCACTCTAGCCCAGGCTGACCTAGAACTCACTCTACAGTCCAGGCTGGTCTCAAACTCATAGAGATCCTACCTCTGCCTCCCAAGTGATGGGACTAAAGGAGTGCACCACCATATCCAGATACTTCATTCTTTTTGTTTTGTTTTTGATTTATCATTATTATTATTATTGTTTTTTTGTTTTTTAAAGGTAGTTTCACTCCAGCCCAGGCTGACCTATTCACTAGGTAGTCTGAGGGTGGCCTTGAACCCACAATGATCCTCTCCTACCTCTGCCTCCAGAGTGCTGGGATTAAAGGAATGTGCCACCACGCCCAGCCTCATTTGTTTTAATTGCAGAATATTTTATTTCTTCTCTATTTTAAAGCAGAGTTTTATGCTGCTTTATTCCATCGTTCTATTTAAATACTTACTATCATCTCCAACAGGACCTGCTGAACACTGTGCTGGGGGATCCCGTGCCAGGTCATTCAATTCCTTAAGAAAAAAACAAAGAAACATAATTTTACATTGCTACTAAATTTGTGTTGTCACCAATATTCTCTGTCTTATTTACTGGGAAAACTCTTTTAGAATTATTTCTTCAATGTCAGGGAAGTGGATGGTGAACACAAAGTATTTTGGATTTATGAATACAAATCATGGTTTTATAAAGTGGGAAGGGGGTTGAGAGTATAGCTCAAAGGTATAATATCTGCTTTGCTTAGAGTTGAGTAGATAACTACTGAGACTAAGGCAAACAGGCATAAAGTACTAAAGAGACACATAACTTTTTTTAAATTAATTTATTTATCTTGAGAGACAGAGAGAGAGAGAGAGAGAGAGGGGGGGGGTCAGGCTCTCTAGTCACTGCAAAGAACTCCAAATGCACACGCCACTTTGTACATCTGGTTTTATGTGGGTACTGGGGAACTGAACCTGGTTCCTTAGGCTTCACAGGCAAACGCCTTAACCACCAAGCCATCTTTCCAGCCCCTTGTTTTGGTTTTTATCTTGCTAGGCAAACTCTCTACCACTGAGCTAATTTTACATCTGTGTGTTAAGTCAAGTCTTGAAATTAAAGCCCAACACAGAAAAAATGGGGTGGGGTAATTTTAAGCATGCAAGTGGCATCTCTCTGGTCCTAATAAGTCATTTTATTTATTTTTAAAATATTTTGTTTATTTATTTATTAGAGAGAGAGGGAAAAGAGAGAGAATGGACACACCAGGGCCTCTAGCCATTGCAAACGAACTCCAGATGCATGTGCTACCATGTGCACCTGGCTTACATGGGATCTGGAGAATTGAACCTGGGTCCTTAGGCTTCACTGGCAAGTGCCTTAACCACTACACCAGCTCTCCAGCCCCAATAAGTCATTTTAAATACAAACTTCACATTCATTTCTCATCTTAGTTTATAAACTTTTTTATTTTATTTGAGAGAGAAAGAGAATGGGTGCACCAGGGCCTCTAGCTACTGTAAACAAACTCCAGACACATTCACCACCTTATGCGTCTGGTTTAAATGGTTTCTAGGGAATCAAAACTGGTCCTTTGGCTTTGCCTGAACCATGCAATGTTTGTTTGTTTGTTGGTTTTTCGGGGTAGGGTCTTGCTCTAGACCAGGCTGACCTAGCATTCACAATGTAGTTTCAGAGTAGCCTTGAATCCATGGTAATCCTCCTACCTCTGCCTCCCGAGTGCTGGCATCAAAGGTGTGCACCATCACGCCTGGCTAATACACATTTTTAAATTTTAAAAAATTTTAAATTTAAATGATATATTTTAGGGCTGGATAGATGACTTAGTGGTTAAGGTGCTTGCCTGCAAAGTCTAAGGACCCATGTTCAATTCTCCAGATCCCCAGTAAGCCAGGCACACAAAGGTGAGGTAAGCACAAAGTCGTACATGCCCACTAGGCGGCACAAGTGTTTGGCATTTGACTGCAGTGGCTGAGGCCCTAGCATGACAATTCTCTCAAATACATATATTTGAGAGAGAGGGAGGGAGGGAGATGGAGAAAGAGTGGGCATGCCAAGGCCTCCTGTCACTGCCAATGAACTCCAGAGACATGTGCCACTTTGTGCATCTGGTTTAATGTGTGTACTAAGGAATCCAATCTGGGCAGCCAAACTTTGCAAGCAAGTCCCTTAACTAGTGATCAGTCCATCCAGCGCCAACCCCCCTTTTTGAGGTAGGGTCTCTATCTAGACCAGGCTAACCTATAATTAATTCACTATGTATTCTCAGGGTGGCCTCAAACTCATGGCGATCCTCCTAACTCTGCCTCCCAAGTACTAAGATTAAAGGCATGAGCCTACACATGAGCCACATTGACATTCTTTTTTATCAAGGTAGAGTCTTGCTGTAGCCCAGGCTTTGAATTCACTATGTAGTCTGAGGGTGGCCTTGAACTCATGGTGAACCTCCTACTCTGCCTCCCAAGTGCTGGGATTAAAGGCGTGTGCCACCACAGCCCAACACATTTGTTTTAGAATTTTGAGAGAGAATGGGTGTGGTAGGGCCTTCAGCTGCTGTGAAGGAACTCCAGATATTGCACCCCCTTGTGCGCATATGCAACATTGCACACTTTTGTTACTGTGCATCTTATGTGAGACCTGGAGATTCAAACATGAGTTCTTAGGCTTTGCAGGCAAGCGACTTAACTGCTAAGCCATATCTCTCCAGCCTGGGCACATTCTTACATGTTAGAATATTCTAGGTTGTAGGTGCTAAGAAGATGGTTAAAGGCACCCACTCACCAAGCCTGCCTGGCCAGGTTTAATTCCTAAGCCACTCATGTAAACTGCATGCAAAATGTGGTACAAGCATCTGCAGTTCATTCGGCAAGAAGCCCTGGCATAAGCCCCCATCCACACACACACACAGAAATTAAATAAATGAATAACAAAAATTCAAGGTTTTAAATTAGTCCTTCATTAAAAAAAAAATCCCAATACTCTGAACACAAAACTAGCCTTTGTCAGGCATGGTGGTGCATGCCTTTAATCCCAGCACTCAGGAGGAATGTGCCACTTTGTGCAACTGGCTTTCCATGGGTTCTGGAGAATTGGAATCATTTCTCTCTGCAGGCAAGCTCCTCAGTTGTTGAGCCATCTCTGTAGCCCCACGACCTGTCTTTTGCTCAGGCTCCCCATAACTTTGACTGCCTGAAACTGAATATAAGGGGCTAGTACAGTCAGTTTGGGATACACTCTAGTGTTTCCCGACCCTCCATTAAATCCCATTTTCTGTTGCATGGTCATTTTGTGTCCTCCAATACTGCTGGACAGTACATACAAATGCCACCTGGAACAGAAATTTTGTAACTGATTCAAGAAACGTAAAAACCTAGGAAATGGAAAGGTAAGAAAATAAAGGTGAGCTCCACAGCAGAACCGTTAAGCAACAGGGACCCTCCGTATCCTTGAAACTGATTCAGCAAGGCAAACAAGGAGGAATAATTTTCCACAGAGCAGGAAGAATATAAAGGTGCTTTGACACTTGTTATAATCCTCAGGAACTCAAGTTAGGTGGCCCATGTGTCTGGAGTTTGTTTGCAGTGGCTGGAGACCCTGGTGTGCCCAATTCTCTCTCTCTCTCCTTGAAAACAAATATTTAAAAAAGCCAGGCATGGTGGCACACACCTTTAATCCCAGCACTGGTGAGGTAGAGGTAGGAGGATCATCATGAGTTCAAGGCTACTCTGAGACTACAAAGTGAATTCCAGGTCAGCCTGGGCTAGAGCAAGACCCCACCTCCAAAACCAAAATAATAATAATAAATATAAATAGAAAGAAAGCCAGATATGCTGGCACAAACCTTTAATCCCAGAATTTGGGAGGCAGAGATAGGACTGTTGTGAGTTTGAGGTCACCATGAGCTAGAGTAAGATCCTAGAGTAAGATCCTACCTCATAAAAACAAACAAACAAACAAAAAGAGCAGGGCATGGTGGCATACGCCTTTAATCCCAGCACCTGTGATGCAGAGGAAGGAGGATTGCTGTGAGTTTGAGGCCACCCTGAGACTACATAGTTAATTCCAGATCAGCCTAGGCCAGAGTGAGACTCTACCTCCAAAAACCAAAAAGGAGGGTGGGAAAAAAAAAAAAAAAAGGATGGCTTTGGGCTGGTAAGATGGCTTAGCGGGTAAGGTGCTTGCCTGCAAAGCCTAAGGACCCATGTTTGACTCTCTAGGTCCAACGTAAGCCAGATGCAAGAAGTGACACAGCATGCAAGGTGGAACATGGGTGTGGAGTTCCATTGCAGTTGACAGAGGCCCTGGCAGGCCAATTCTCCCCAACCCCCCATAAAAATTTTAAAAAATGATGGCTTTGTTATGTGTTAAACTAATGTCTTATGTTTTTCAGGTATAACATTAAGATATAAAATTTGTGGTTGGAAAAATGCCTCAGTGGTTAACACACTTGCCTACAAAGCATAAGGACCAGAATTCTATTCCCCAGTACCCACATAAAGCCAGATACAAAGCTGTGAACGTATCAAGTTTTTTGGAGTGGCTTGAGGCCTTGGATGTATCCACTCTCTCCTTATTTTAATTATTTATTATTTATTACTTGTCTATTTATTTTACATAGGGAGAAGCAGAACAAACATTCTTTCCCTTGCTGCATACAAATACATGAAGTATTTTTTAAAAAAAGATATCTTGACACCAGGACTTTGCCAACAATTAATCCATCCTCCAGGTTTCCATACACTTGTCCTTCCACTTCGGTGGTCATTGGATTAATTATCTGTACTTTGCTCTCTGTACAGTTGAAGGGATCAACTGTTAATCCTTACACAGGCTAGCCTGAGGACATGGCAAACTGTGTACCTTGGGTAGAGTTCCTGCATAAGAAATTCATCAGTAGCCAGACATGGTGGCATACGCCTTTAATCCCAGCACTCGGGAGGCAGAGGTAGGAGGATCACCATGAGTTCGAGGCCACCCTGAGAATACAGAATGAATTCCAGGTCAGCCTAGACTAGAGTGAAACCCTACCTCGAAAAACCAAAAAAAAGAAAGAAAGAAAGAAAGAAAGAGAAATTAATTCATCAGCTTCTCCAAAGATTTCCTAAAAAGTCAAACCAACTCATGATCTTATGCTCAGACTCCCCATAGCTTTGACTGCCTGAAACTGAATGAAAGCAAGTACAGCCAGTCAGTTTGGGGAGCTCTTTAGTGCTTCCTCCTGACCCTCGGATTGTCATATATTTAAAAATATTATTTATTTATTTATTTGAGAGAGAGAATAAAAAGAGAGAGAAAGAGAGAGAGGGAGGAAAAGAGTCGGTGCACCAGGGTCTCCAGCCACTGCAAACAAACTCCAAGTGCTTGTGCCACCTTGTGCATCTGGCTTATACGGGTATTAGGGAATTAAACCAGGGTCCTTAGGCTTTGCAGGCAAAGGCTTTAACCACTGAGCCATCTCTGCAGCCCCCACATTGTCATATTTTGTGTTGTGTGTTCATTTCAAATCCTCCCAGGCACCCCAGAAGATGCAGACAACAGATACAACACTGATACAAATTTTCCTACAATTATTTCTCATCTCTACCAGTTCTACACTACAAATTGCCTTTAAGTAGATTGGTTCATTCATTCATTTATGTTTTAGATGTATAGCCTAGGCTGTCCTTAAACTCTCAAGTGTCACGGTTATAGGCACGTACCATCATGCCCAGCACTAAATGAATGTTTTAAAAAAGTGAAAGTTCATGTTTTAGGGCCTTTTCAGACATGGTGAGAGTTGGGGGAGATGGCTCAGTTAGTTAAATGCATACCCTGAAAGCATGAGGACCTTAGTTTGCTCCCCAGTGCCCATACAAATACCAGGCAGGTGGTCCATATCTATAATCCCAGCACTTGGGAAGTAGAGACAGAAAAATACCTTGGGCTAGCTGGCCAGTTTAATACCTGAGCCCCAGATAAATGAAAAACCCTGTCTCAAAAGAAGTGGACAGCATGCTTTTACCAAAAGACACCCAGGGTGCTCTCCAGACTCCACATACACCCCCACACACATAAACATACCCATACATGTACATATGTGCATACACATGTAAAATGAAGATTCTCTCTTTGTGTGTTTGAGTGCAGGTGCCACAATGTGTATGGAGATCAAAAGGCAAAAGACCTTGCTTTCCACCTTGAAGCATTATTAAATATATTTTGTGGGGAGGAGGGAAACAAAGTAAAAGTATATAGCAATGCCAGGGCCTCTTGTCATTGCACAGTCACTTTCTGAATCTGCCTTTACTGGGAAATCAAACTGGAGCCAGCAGGCTTTGCAATCTCCCCCAGCCCAAAGTACACATTTAAACCACTGTGAGAATGCCAGGCTGCCTGGCCCTGGAGCTTACAGGTTTCTCCTGTCTCCACCATAGGAGGGCTGTGATTACAGGTGGCTGTCATACCCATAAGGCATTTATGTAAAAGTGCTGGAGAGCCAAACTTGAGTCCTCATGTTGGTGCAGCAAGCACTTTACTCACTAAGCCTGAGTATTCTCTTCTGAAGGCAGTTAATATGTTTGAGTTTTCAGGGACAGAATTTTATTATGTGTGTGCATGTGCCAAGTGTCTGAATGTGTGTGTGGAGCTCATCGGACAACCTCATGAACCTCATCCAACCATTTTTTTTTCTTCTTTTTTGAGGTGGGCCTAAATAAATGTAGCTCAGGCTGACCTGGAATTCACTATGCAGTTTCAAGCTGGCCTTGAAATCACAACAATTCTCCTGCCTCTGCCTGGGTGCTGAGATTAAAGGTGTGCACCACAACATTGTGCCCAACTTTTATTGAGAAAGAATCTCTCACAGACCTAGAGTTTACCAATTAGGTTCGATTGACTGGTTAGTGAGCCCTAAGGGATCTGTGTCTCCATCCCCAGCACTGGGATTATAAGCACACACCACTCCACTTCACTTTTTTCCTTTTTCCTTTTTTTTTTTTTTTTTTTTTTTTTTTTAGGCAGGGTCTTGCCCTAGCCCAGGCTGACCTGGACTTCACTATGCAGTCTCAGGGTGTCCTCGAATTCATGCCGATCCTCCTACCGCTGGCTCCCTGAGTGCTGGGATTAAAGGCATAAGACACCACGGCTGGTTCCTTTTCTTTTAATGTGGTTCTGGGTTTATGAACTCAGGTCCTCATGCTTGTACAAAGAACACTTTACCCACTAAGCTCCCCAGCCCAGAAATTAAAAAAAAATTTTTTTTGCAAACACCTTTAACTACAGAGCCATCTCTCTAGCCTTACAGATTTTTTTTTAAAGTTACTTTTTTCAGGTTCTAGAAAATCCTTAAGTCTTTGTGTGACAATGTTGACAACTTCCAGCACTTAGGAGGTTATAGTAGTTACTTTCCCCTTGCTGGGACAAAACACCCAACCAGAAGCAGCTTCTGGGAAGGAAGGTTTTATTTAAAACCAATTTAAAAAAAATTTTTCATGGGTGGGGAGAGAGAATTGGTGCATTAGGGCCTTAGCCACTGAAATCAAACTCCAGATGCGTGTGCCACCTTGTGCACATGCATCACTTTATGCATCTGGCATCATGCATCAGCAGCAGAGAGAGTTATCAAGAGTTAGCTGGCTATCAATAACATTAGGCCAATCAACCCCAAGGTCAACAACCTTCAGCAAGTTCTACCACTGGGAGGCTCCACTAGTTGGAGACTATGCAAGAAACTTAAACACTTAAGGCTATGGGGACATTTACATTCAAACCACCACAGAGGATCTCCAATTTGAGGCCTGCTTGAGCTATACAATGTTTGAGGTTACCTAGGCTATACATACAGTGAGATCCATCTCAAACAAAAACATTTAATAACTGAATCTGAAAAGTTGTTTGGGAGGGGTAGAGAGATGACTCAGAGGTTAAAGCACTTGCCTGCAAAGCCTAACAACCCCAGATCAATTCTTTGGTACCAACATAATGCCAGATGCACAAAGTGGCACATGCATCTGGAGTTTCTTTGCAGAGGCTGAAGGCCCTGGCATGCCTATCTTCCATCTGTCTCTCTTCTCTTTCTCTCTCTCTGCTTGCAAATAAATAAATAATTTTTTAAAAAAAGTTGTTTGGAGGAAAGGCTATAACACTAAAAACAAGAAATTCTTTTTTGCTGTCTGTTTTGTTTTATTTTTTAAACAAGGTCTCAAACTGTAGCCCAGGCACAAAGAATTTGTTTGACCTGGGCGTGGTGGCAAATGCCTTTTATCCCAGCATTTGGGAGGCAGAGGTAGGAGGATGGCTGAGAGCTCAAGGCCACCCTGAGACTACATAGTGAATTCCAGGTCAGCCTGGACCCGAGTGAGACCCCACGTCAAAAAAAAAAAAAAAAAAAGTGAGCACTTCAGCAGCAACCATTTAGATGAAATTGTCCCCCTGTAATTCAAGACAACTGTCACAGTATTTCAGGTTCGCTTGCTATTTTTTTTATTTTTTATTTTTTTTGGGGGGGGGGTAGTGTTTCCCTCCAGCCCAGACGGACCTGGAATTCACTATGTAGTCTCAGGGTGGCCTTGAACTCATGGTGATCCTCCTACCTCTGCCTCCTAAGTGCTGAGATTAAAGGTGTGTGCTAGCATGCCCAACTCATTTTTTAAAAATTATTTATTGATTTGAGAAAAAGGGAGGGGGAGGGAAAGAGGGGGAGAGAGAGAGAGAAAATGGGCATGCCAGAGACTCTTGCCACTGCAAATGAACTCCAGACACATGTGCCACCTTGTGCATCTGGCTTAAGTGGGTCCTGGGGAATGGGTCCTTTGGCTTTGCAGGCAAGCGCCTTAACTACTAAAGCCATATCTCTGGCCCTTGATTACTTATTTTGAAGTCCTGCTATGTGTGTACCCAGACTCACCTACAATTCCTAGGTTCAAGACATTTTCACTTCAGGTTCCCAAGCAGCATGGACTACAGGCCTGTCTGGCTTTCCACAGTTCATTATCTAGGATCAGGAACCTTTCTTAGGCTGAGTGTGGAAGCTCACATTTGTAATCTCAGCACTAAGGAGGCTGAGATAGGAAAACTGCCATTGAGTCTGAGGTCAACTGGGATACAACAGAACCTTGCATCAAAAAATAAATAAAATAAAGGTTGGAGATGTTGTAACTCAGTTGTTAAGGTCCATGCCTAGCATGCACAAAGCTTTAGGTTTGATCCCCAGCACTACATAAACCAGGCATGGTGGTACATACCTGTAATCCCAGCACTCAGTAAGTGGAAACAAGAGTATCACAAATTCAAGGTCATCCTTGGCTACATAGGAAGTTTGAGGTTGGCCTAGCTAGAGTCTAGGATGGATGGATGAATGCTGGAGCTGGGGAGATGACTCAGCAGACGAAAGTGTCTGCAGCAAGAACAGTCTGATTTCCCAGCACCCATATCAAAAGCTGGGTATGGCCACATACACATGTCTGAACTTCAGTCCTGTAGGGAAGGTGGGATGGAGATCAGAAACTCTCTGGGGCTCATGGACAGAAAACTGCAGTTCTGGGTTGATGAGGAAGACTGTCTCAAGGATACAGGCAGATGAGTAAAAGGGGAAACCTAACATTCTCCTCTAGCCTCTACATGCATGGGGCACAGGGCATACACATGTACACAATGTGCATATAACACACACACACACACACACACACACACACACACACACACACACACAGAGATCAATACATAAATGCAAAATCTAAAACAGCACACCTTTAGTCCCAGCACTCTGGAGGCTGAGGTAGGAGAATCATTTTGAATTTGAGGCCAGCCTGGGGCTACAGTGTGAGTCCCAGGTCATCCTGGACAACACTGAGACCCTGCCCTGAAAACAAGCAAAAAATATGACTAATTCATCACCACAACCATACAGCACCAAAATGACAAGCCTGGTTGTGTGGAAAGTGCAGGGGCTGAAGTTTAATTCACTTATCATGTGAAAAAGCCCTTGGTTCAGTCCCCAGCACAACACAAAAAGAGAAACGGATGGGAGGACCAAATGAAGTTAACCTATCTGCAAATCTGTCATGTGATGAATCAAAGCACACACACAAAAATTCAGCCTAAAAAAAAAAACAACCAAGTTTCAAGCCTAAGACTATGTTTTATAACAATTGCTATAACCACTTCCTAACAGATTCTTTCATCTCCCTGGAACAGTACAACTTACAACACTAGACAATATTAACACTAGACAAGTATAAATAGGTACATCTGAGAAACGTCTTTTTATAAAATTTCCTCCATACTTAATTCATTAGACAGGGAGAGGTCCTGAGAGATTTTTTTTTTCAGATTTATTTATTAGAGACATAGAGAGAAGGAGAAATAGAGACTGGGTGCACCAGGGCCTCTAGCCACTGCAAATGAACTCCAGACACATGTGCCACCATGTACATCTGGCTCACATGGTACCTGGAGAATCAAACCTGGGCCCTTAGGCTTCGCAAGCATGCACCTAACCGTTAAGCCATCTCTCGAGCCCTGTTTATTTATGTTTGTCTTATTTTCTAGGTAGGATTTTATTCTAGCCCAGACTGACCTGTCCATAGTCCCTGAAACTCAGTCCATAGTCCCAGGATGGTCTTGAACTCATGGTGATTCTCCTCCCTCTGGCCCCCAGGGGTTTTTTTGTAGTCTACCAGTTTTGTAAAAGTGCCTTCTGAGTGCTGGCTTTAGGCTAACACCACTACCCACTATGCCTAGCTGTTTTTTTTTTTTTTCAAGGTAGAGTCTTCCTCTAGCCAGATGTGCATATATCTCCAGTTCTTTTGCAGTGGCTAGAGGCCCTGACATACCAATTTTCATAATTTTTTTTTTTTTTTTTTTTTTTGGTTTTTCGAGGTAGGGTCTCACTCTAGCCCAGGCTGACCTGGAATTCACTATGTAGTCTCAGGGTGGCCTCGAACTCACGGCGATCCTCCTACCTCTGCCTCCCGAGTGCTGGGATTAAAGGCGTGCGCCACCACGCCCGGCCAATTTTCATATTCTAACCCTCCCTTCCCCCAGCAATCTTTCTCTCTCTGCTTGCAAATAAATAAAAAAAATTATTTATTTTTCTAAATGGGCTGATGCCGGGCAGATAGGAGGATCGCCATGAGATCAAGGCCACCCTGAGACTACAGAGTGAATTCCAGGTTAGCCTGGACTAACCTTAGCGGTTAAGGCATTTGCCTGTAAAGCCTAAGGACCCAGCTTTAATTCCCCAGTACCCACATAAGCCAAATGCACAGGTAGCCCGTGTGTCTGGAGTTCTTTTGCAATACCTATTCTCTACCTGCCTCTCTCCCTCTCTCTCAAATAAGTAAAATAATTTAAAAAGCCAGGCATGGCAGCACACACCTCTAATGCCAGCATTTGGGAAGCAGAGGTAGGAGGACTGCTATGAGTTCAAAGCCACCCTGAGACTACAAAGTGAATTCCAGGTCAGCCTGTGCTAGAGCAAGACCCTACCTAGAAAAACCAAAAAATCCAAAACATCCTAAATTATTGGTGCATCAATGAGGAACCCCAAAATTTCTGTATAACTAAGAGCTGTGTAGTAAGGACAACACATAGCCTCTTCCAGAAGATAGTAAATGAAGTCAAGAAATTCAATTGTGGCTGGGCGTGGTGGCGCACGCCTTTAATCCCAGCACTCAGGAGGCAGAGGTAGGAGGGACTGTCTTGAGTTCGAGGACACCCTGAGACTATATAGTGAGTTCCAGCGCTAGAGTGAGGCCCTACCTCGACAACCCCCCCCAAATTCAATTGTGGGGTGGAGAGATGGCTTAGTGGTTAAGGTGCTTGCCTGTGAAGCCTAAGGACCTAGGTTCGACTCTCCAGATCCTACATAAGCCAGAAGCACAAAGGTGATGGAAGCACAAGGTCGTACATGCCCATTAGGTGTCACAAGCGCCTGGAGTTTGACTGCAGTGGCTGAGCCCCTGGTGCGCCGATTCTCTCTATCTTGATCTATCTAATAATAAAAAATTCAGTTCTGTGCCAGGTGAGGTGATGCATGCCTTTAATCCCAGCACTGGGGAAGTAAAGGTAGGACTGCTATGAGTTAAAGCCACCCTGAAACTACATGGCTCAGTAGATAAAAACTCTTGCAGGACAAGTATGAGCAACCAAGTTCAGATCACTAGAACCCAAATAAAAGCCAGACACTGATACAGTGTACACACCAATAAGATGAGAGACGGACAGAATTTCCCAGAAATACATGGGCCAAAAAAGCTAACACACAGGTAAACAAGAGACTCTGCCTCAAAAACAAGGTGGAAGACAAAGACTAAAACCTGAAGTTATCCTCTGACCTCTAATAGCGCATACGTGCTGGTAAGCGTGCACACGGATACACACACACACCACACACAATTCAGTATTCAGTTCTAGCTTCTGCCCTAGTTTTACCACACTACAAGCTTTTTTGATAGAAACTCTGGAATGTATTGCAGTGCTAATATTGAAATTCTACTACATAATAACCATGTCTTTGTAGACAGAACAAATAATACTTTATTTCCCTATTTATAAAGTATCAAAACTTTATTTTTACAGGAAAAACAAGCTTGCTCCAACATTTTCAAAATAAGGACTATAAGGTTTCTGGCAGCATGAAGCATGAGTCAGGAATTCCTATCCTGGAAATGCCTAGGATATTTAGCATCATATGATATTTTATAGTTTTGAGATTGTAATATTCAGAATTGTAACTTGTCAAAAGTTCTCTTCCTAATGAAAAAACTTTTAAAAACACCCTAGACTAAGGTTTTCTCAATGGTAGTGGCTTAAAATATATTTTAAAAGCATCAGGTGGGGAGGGTGGCATATGCACAGAATCCTAGCACTCAGAGTTCCAGACCAGTTTGGTTTCCATACATAGGAAGGAGACTGTCCCAAAAAACAAACAGGGGCCAGGGAGTTCAATTCCCCAGGACTCTCATAAGTGGTGCACGCATCTGGTGTTTGTTTACAGCAGCAAGAGACCCTGGTGAGACACACACACACATTCTCGCCCCACCCCACACAGAATAAAATAGTAAAATTTAAATCACAATATAGGGAGCCAAAGTTGAACTTTTTGTAAAAGACTCACTCCCTCCCCCACCCCTTCATGATTGAATCAGTGTTTTATATGCTAAGAATGAGCTCTAAGAAAGAGGTGTGTTCCCAGTTATTCTATTTTATTTTTGAGAAATGGGCCTTAGCCGGGTGTGGTGGCCAAGCCTTTAATCTTAGCACTCAGGAGGATCACTGTGAGTTCAAGGCCACCCTGAAACTACATAGTAAATTCCAGGTCAGCCTGAGCTAGCGTGAGACCCTACCTCGAAAAAACAAAACAAAACAAACAAAAAAAAAATGGGCCTTGGAAGTCAAAGAACCCAGGTTCGATTCCCCATTACCCACATAAAGCCAGATGCACTAGATGGCACATGCATCCAATGTTTGTTTGCAGTGGCTAGAGGCCCTCTCGCACCCATTCTAACTGCACCCCCCCCCAGTAAAAAATTGTTTTAAAGCCTCAACTTTTTTGTTGTTGTTTTTCAAAGCAGGGTTTTACTCTAGGCTCATCTGGAACTCACTCTGTGGTCTCAGACTAGCCTTTAACTCATGGTGATCTTGTTACCTCGGCCTCCCAAAAGCTGGGGTTAAAGACGTGTACCACCAAGCCTTGACTATCTTTCTAGAGGTTTTGTTTTGTTTTGTTTTGTTTTTGACCTGGAATTCACTATGTAGTCTCAGGGTGGCCTTGAACTCATGGCAATCCTCCTACCTCTACCTCCCCAAGTGCTAGGATTAAAGGCATGTGCCACCATGTGCGGCTGTTTGTTTTTTGAGGGTTTTATTCTAGTCCAGGCTGACCTGAAATTCACTATGTAGTCTCAGGTTGGCCTTACAGCAATCCTCCAACCTTGGCCTCCTGAGTACTGAGATTAAAGGTGTGTGCCACCATGCCTAGCAACTCTTATCCTTTTGACTGAGATACGATCTCATAATGAGGCTGGCCTAGAACTCACTTACATAGCTAGGCCAGACTGGCCTCAAACTTCTCCTGCCTCACCCTACTAAGTGCTGGAATTAGAAGTTTGAAAGCTACCACAACTGGCTTTCCCAATCTTTAGACATTCTGAAAATGTATGGTAGGGCTGGAAAAATGGCTTAGTGCTTAAGGCGCTTGTCTGTGAAGCCTAGGGACCCAGGTTCAATTCCCCAGTACCCACGTAAGCCAGAATCACAAGGTGGCATATGCATCTAGAGCTTGTTTGCAGGGCTAGAGGCTCTGGCACACTCATTCTGTCTCTTTCTCTCTCTAATAAATAAACAAAATACTTTTAAAAAATGGAAAGGACTGGAGATATGGCTTAGTGGTTAAGGCGCTTGCCTGCAAAGCCTAAGAACACATGTTTGAATCTCCAGGTCCCCCCATGTAGCCAGATGCACAGTGACTCAAGCATGCAACATCATACATACGCACAATGGGGCACACGCATCTGGAGTTTGTTCACAGTGGCTGAAGGGCCCTGGCGCGCCCATTCTCTCTCTCAAAAATAAAGAAAGAAAAGAAAATGTACTGTCTACAAGATAATTCACATATGAAACAGATCAAAGTAAGATTAAACTTCCACTATAGTGTTAACATATCTACTCAACTGGTGTTCCCTATTACCTCACACAAAACCTGCAAAACTGGGTAAGGCAGCAAGCACTTGTAGTCCCAGCTACTGTGGAGGAAACAGGTAGATATCTTGGGAATTGATGGAGGCTAGCCTGAGCAAGACATCTATTTAAATAAACGTGTGTAATACTTAAACACACATGATATAAGTTTAGGAGTTTAATTAGAATTTTATGAAAATCTACTTAATTTTGCCCAACTGTGTAGAACAGTATTTATTAAAATATTTTTTATTTATTTTTAAGAAAAGAAAGAGAAATGGGCACACCAGGGCCTTAGCTGCTGAATGTGAACGAACTCCAGATGCTTGCGAACCCCCTTGTGCAAATGTGTGACATTGCATGCTTGCGCCACTGTGCTTCTGGCTACATGGGTCCTGGAGATTCGAACACAACTTCTTAGATGTCGCAGGCAAGTGCCTTAACCACTAAGCCATCTCTCCAGCCCAGCAATACTTTTAAAATAAATATATTTGCAAGGAGAGACAGAGAGAGAGAGAGATAGATATCGTGATTGAGATTAAGTATGGGGGCCCCAGGGCCTTTAGCCACAGCAAACATACTCCAGAGGAATGGGCCATTTTGTGCATCTGGCTTACATGGGTGCTGGAGGATAAAACCCAGATCATTAGGCTTTGCAGGCAAATGCCTTAGCCACTGAGCCATCTTTTCAGCCCCTGTTGGGTTCTGTTTTTAAGTATTTTATGGGCATGCCAGAGCCTCCTGCCACTGCAAATTAACTCCAGACACATGCACCACTTTGAGCATCTGACTTTACGTGGGTACTGGGGAACTGAAGCCAGACCATTAGGCTTTGCAAGCAAGTGTCTTTAACCTTTGAGCCATCTCTCCAGCCCTGCTGGGTTTTTAAGTTGCATTGTCCAGGCATAGTTGCATACTCCTTTACTCCCAGCATTTGAGAGGCTGAGGTAGGAAGGTTGAGGCCAGAGTATTGGGCCAGCCTGGTTCTAAAAGAGTTTGTTCCAGGTCAGCCTGGACTAGAATGAGACCCTGCCTAGAAAAAAACAAACCAAACAAAAAAGCTGAACTGGGGATTGGGAGAAATGGCTCAGTGGATAAAGCACTTGCTGTACAACTGGAGTATGCAAGTTCAGATCCTCAGACTCTAAAAGCCAGAAACTGTAGCAGGTTTCTGTAATCCTAAGTGAGATAGAAACAGAATTTCCCAAAAGCTCAAGAGCTGGAAACAATGGGATCATACCTCAAATAAAATGGAATGTGAGGCTGGAGAGATGGCTTAGTGGTTAAGGCACATGCCTGAAAAGCCTAAGGACCCATGTTTGATCTCTCTCCAGATCCCACATAAGCCAGACACACAAAGGTGAGGCAAGCGCAAGGTCACATATGACCACTAGGTGCCACAAGCGTCTAGAGTTCAATTTCAGTGGCTGAAGCCCTGGCACACCAATTCTCTCTCCTTCCCTCTCCCTCACGTGCATGCTTTCTCTAAAAAGTAAAAATTTTAAATTGAGTGAATTTAAGTTGAGTGAATCTAACTGGGTGTGGTGGCACGCACCTTTAATCCCAGCACTTGGGAGGCAGAGGTAGGAGGATCACTGAGTTCAAGGCCACCCTGAGACTACATAATGAATTCCAGGTCAGCCTGGGCTACAGTGAAATCCTACCTCAAAAAAAAAAGGGGGGAGGGCTGCTGGAGAGATGGCTTAGCAGTTAAGGTGCATGCCTGTGAAGCCTAAAGATCCTGGTTCGATTCTCCAGGTACCACATAAGCCAGACACACATGCATCTGGAGTTCATTTGCAGTGACTAGAGGCCCTGGTACACCCATCCCCCCCACCCCGTCTCAAATAAATAAACTTTAAAAAAAAATTGAATCTATTGCTGTGGTAGTTGGAAGGAGATGCCCTCCATACTCCTGTGTTTTGAATGGTAGGTCCTGGCTGGTGGCAATTTGAGAGGTGAAACCTTGCTGGATAAGGTGATTGCCAGTGTAGGCTTAGGGGTGTTATAGACAGTACTCCCTTGCCAAAATAAACCCTTTCCTCCCATCAGATGCTTTTGGTTGGGTGGTTTGTCCCAGTAATGAGGCAGTAACTACAACAGTTGGCAAAAATCTGAAATTGGGGTTGGAGAAGATGGCTTAGTGGTTAAGGCGTTTTCTTGCCAAGCCAAAGGACCCTGGTTTGTTTACAGTGGCTGGAGACCCGGGGGTGCCCATTCTCTCTCTCTAATAAATAAATAAATAAATAAATTTTTTTAAAAAGTCTGAAATTGTGACTTCTCAAAATAAAATAGCCAGATAGCACTGGTGCACACCTTTAATCTCAGCAGCCAGGAGACCAAGGTAGGAGGATTGCCGAGAGTTTGAGGCCTTACTGAGAATACATACTGAATTTCAGATCAGCCTGAGCTAAAGCAAGACTCTACCTTAAAAAAAAAAAAAAAAAAAAAAAAAAAAAAAAAAAAAAAAAAACGGGCTGGAGAAATGGCTTCATAATTAAGGCACTTGCCTGCGAAGTCTAAGGACCCTGGTTTGATTCCCCAGAATCCACATAAAGCCAGATGCACAGGGTGGCACATGAGTCTGAAAATCATTTGCAGTGGCTGGAGGTCCTGGTGCACCCATTCTGTCTGCCTCTTCACCTCATCTGGCTCTCCAATAAATAAATTAAAAAGTAAAATATTTTTAAAAAATAAGGGCTGGTGAGATGGCTCAGTGGTTAAAGGCACTTGCTTTCACAGCTGGAGGTCAAATAGCCTGACCGCCCAGGGTTTGATCCCCTAGTACCCATGGCACAAAGTGACACATGTGTCTGGAGTTCTTTTACAGAAGCAGGCGGCCTTGGTGTAGCCATACACAATCTCTTTCTCTCTTGAGGACTAGAGCTGGGCGCGGTGGCACACACCTTTAATACCAGCACTCGGGAGGCAGAAGTAGGAGGATTGCTGTGAGTTTGAGGTCACCCTGAGACTACAAACTGAATTTCAGGTCAGCCTGGGCCAGAGTGAGAAACTATCTCGAAAAACCAAAAAAATAAAAAATAAAAAAATAACGACTAGAGAGATTGTTCAATAGTTAAAAGGTGCTTGCTTTCAGAGCCTGATAGCAGAGGTTTGATTCCCTAGTACCCATGTACAGCTAGTGCACATGTGTCTGGAGTTGATTTGCAGTGGCAGAAGACCCTGGTGCAACCATTCTTGCCCATTCTAATAAATATATACTAAAACACTAACTAAAATAAAGGGTTGGGGAGATGGTTGAGGGGTTAAAGGTACTTGTCTACAAAACCTGCTGTCCCAGGTTCAACTCTCCAATACCCACATAAAGCCAGATAAACAAAATGATGAGTGCAAGTGTCTGAAATTCATTTGCAGTGGCAAAAGGTCCTGGCATACTCATTCTTTGTGTACCCCTCTCCTCTCTCTGATTGCAAATAAATATTAAAACAACAAAATAAGGAAGATCTGGCAAACTGGAGACTATAGACCTTAGCAATGGGACATCTGGAAGGAACTGAGCAGGTCTCATCTGACAACACATTATGTCTATTTTCCAGCTTCTTTTTTAAAATTTTTATTTATTTACTTGAGAGTGACAGAGAGAGAGAGAGAGAGAGAGAGAGAGAGAGGGGCAGGCAGAGAGAAAGAGAGCGAGAATGAGTGCGCCAGGACTTCCAGCCACTGCAAACGAACTCCAGACGCTAAAGCCCCCTTGTGCATCTGGCTAACGTGGGTCCTGGGGAATCAAGCCTTGAACCGGGGTCCTTAGGCGTCACAGGCAAGCGCTTAACCGCCAAGCCATCTCTCCAGCCCTATTGCCAGACTGGCCTCAAACTTCTCCTGCCTCACCCTACTAAGTGCTGGAATTAGAAGTTTGAAAGCTACCACAACTGGGTTTCCCAATCTTTAGACATTCTGAAAATGTATGGTAGGGCTGGAAAAATGGCCTTAGTGCTTAAGGCGCTTGTCTGTGAAGCCTAGGGACCCAGGTTCAATTCCCCAGTACCCACGTAAGCCAGAATCACAAGGTGGCATATGCATCTAGAGCTTGTTTGCAGGGCTAGAGGCTCTGGCACACTCATTCTGTCTCTTTCTCTCTCTAATAAATAAACAAAATACTTTTAAAAAATGGAAAGGACTGGAGATATGGCTTAGTGGTTAAGGCGCTTGCCTGCAAAGCCTAAGAACACATGTTTGAATCTCCAGGTCCCCCCATGTAGCCAGATGCACAGTGACTCAAGCATGCAACATCATATATACGCACAATGGGGCACACGCATCTGGAGTTTGTTCACAGTGGCTGAAGGGCCCTGGCGCGCCCATTCTCTCTCTCAAAAATATATAAAGAAAAGAAAATGTACTGTCTACAAGATAATTCACATATGAAACAGATCAAAGTAAGATTAAACTTCCACTATAGTGTTAACATATCTACTCAACTGGTGTTCCCTATTACCTCACACAAAACCTGCAAAACTGGGTAAGGCAGCAAGCACTTGTAGTCCCAGCTGCTGTGGAGGAAACAGGTAGATATCTTGGGAATTGATGGAGGCTAGCCTGAGCAAGACATCTATTTAAATAAACGTGTGTAATACTTAAACACACATGATATAAGTTTAGGAGTTTAATTAGAATTTTAGGAAAATCTACTTAATTTTGCCCAACTGTGTAGAACAGTATTTATTAAAATATTTTTTATTTATTTTTAAGAAAAGAAAGAGAAATGGGCACACCAGGGCCTTAGCTGCTGAATGTGAACGAACTCCAGATGCTTGCGAACCCCCTTGTGCAAATGTGTGACATTGCATGCTTGCGCCACTGTGCTTCTGGCTACATGGGTCCTGGAGATTCGAACACGACTTCTTAGATGTCGCAGGCAAGTGCCTTAACCACTAAGCCATCTCTCCAGCCCAGCAATACTTTTAAAATAAATATATTTGCAAGGAGAGACAGAAAGAGAGAGAGATAGATATTGAGATTGAGATTAAGTATGGGGGCACCAGGGCCTTTAGCCACAGCAAACATACTCCAGAGGAATGGGCCATTTTGTGCATCTGGCTTACATGGGTGCTGGAGGATAAAACCCAGATCATTAGGCTTTGCAGGCAAATGCCTTAACCACTGAGCCATCTTTTCAGCCCCTGTTGGGTTCTGTTTTTAAGTATTTTATGGGCATGCCAGAGCCTCCTGCCACTGCAAATTAACTCCAGACACATGCACCACTTTGCGCATCTGACTTTACGTGGGTACTGGGGAACTGAAGCCAGACCATTAGGCTTTGCAAGCAAGTGTCTTTAACCTTTGAGCCATCTCTCCAGCCCTGCTGGGTTTTTAAGTTGCATTGTCCAGGCATAGTTGCATACTCCTTTACTCCCAGCATTTGAGAGGCTGAGGTAGGAAGGTTGAGGCCAGAGTATTGGGCCAGCCTGGTTCTAAAAGAGTTTGTTCCTGGACTAGAATGAGACCCTGCCTAGAAAAAAACAAACCAAACAAAAAAGCTGAACTGGGGATTGGGAGAAATGGCTCAGTGGATAAAGCACTTGCTGTACAACTGGAGTATGCAAGTTCAGATCCTCAGACTCTAAAAGCCAGAAACTGTAGCAGGTTTCTGTAATCCTAAGTGAGATAGAAACAGAATTTCCCAAAAGCTCAAGAGCTGGAAACAATGGGATCATACCTCAAATAAAATGGAATGTGAGGCTGGAGAGATGGCTTAGTGGTTAAGGCACATGCCTGAAAAGCCTAAGGACCCATGTTTGATCTCTCTCTCCAGATCCCACATAAGCCAGACACACAAAGGTGAGGCAAGCGCAAGGTCACACATGACCACTAGGTGCCACAAGCGTCTAGAGTTCAATTTCAGTGGCTGAAGCCCTGGCACACCAATTCTCTCTCCTTCCCTCTCCCTCACGTGCATGCTTTCTCTAAAAAGTAAAAATTTTAAATTGAGTGAATTTAAGTTGAGTGAATCTAACTGGGTGTGGTGGCACGCACCTTTAATCCCAGCACTTGGGAGGCAGAGGTAGGAGGATCACTGAGTTCAAGGCCACCCTGAGACTACATAATGGATTCCAGGTCAGCCTGGGCTACAGTGAAATCCTACCTCAAAAAAAAAAGGGGGGAGGGCTGCTGGAGAGATGGCTTAGCAGTTAAGGTGCATGCCTGTGAAGCCTAAAGATCCTGGTTCGATTCTCCAGGTACCACATAAGCCAGACACACATGCATCTGGAGTTCATTTGCAGTGACTAGAGGCCCTGGTACACCCATCCCCCCCACCCCGTCTCAAATAAATAAACTTTAAAAAAAATTGAATCTATTGCTGTGGTAGTTGGAAGGAGATGCCCTCCATACTCCTGTGTTTTGAATGGTAGGTCCTGGCTGGTGGCAATTTGAGAGGTGAAACCTTGCTGGATAAGGTGATTGCCAGTGTAGGCTTAGGGGTGTTATAGACAGTACTCCCTTGCCAAAATAAACCCTTTCCTCCCATCAGATGCTTTTGGTTGGGTGGTTTGTCCCAGTAATGAGGCAACTACAACAGTTGGCAAAAATCTGAAATTGAGGTTGGAGAAGATGGCTTAGTGGTTAAGGCGTTTTCTTGCCAAGCCAAAGGACCCTGGTTTGTTTACAGTGGCTGGAGATCCGGGGGTGCCCATTCTCTCTCTCTCTAATAAATAAATAAATAACTAAAATTTTTTTAAAAATCTGAAATTGTGACTTCTCAAAATAAAATAGCCAGATAGCACTGGTGCACACCTTTAATCTCAGCAGCCAGGAGACCGAGGTAGGAGGATTGCCGAGAGTTTGAGGCCTTACTGAGAATACATACTGAATTTCAGATCAGCCTGAGCTAAAGCAAGACTCTACCAAAAAAAAAAAAAAAAAAAAAAAAAAAAAAAAAAAAAAAAAACGGGCTGGAGAAATGGCTTCATAATTAAGGCACTTGCCTGCGAAGTCTAAGGACCCTGGTTTGATTCCCTAGAATCCACATAAAGCCAGATGCACAGGGTGGCA
Organism: Dipus sagitta; assembly: GCA_036346955.1. Classification (NCBI taxonomy): domain Eukaryota; kingdom Metazoa; phylum Chordata; class Mammalia; order Rodentia; family Dipodidae; genus Dipus; species Dipus sagitta. The sequence goes on from CM070782.1 coordinate 48,862,215, forward strand.
CATGAGTCTGAAAATCATTTGCAGTGGCTGGAGGTCCTGGTGCACCCATTCTGTCTGCCTCTTCACCTCACCTGGCTCTCCAATAAATAAATTAAAAAGTAAAATATTTTTAAAAAATAAGGGCTGGTGAGATGGCTCAGTGGTTAAAGGCACTTGCTTTCACAGCTGGAGGTCAAATAGCCTGACCGCCCAGGGTTTGATCCCCTAGTACCCATGGCACAAAGTGACACATGTGTCTGGAGTTCTTTTACAGAAGCAGGCGGCCTTGGTGTAGCCATACACAATCTCTCTCTCTCTTGAGGACTAGAGCCGGGCGCGGTGGCACACACCTTTAATACTCGGGAGGCAGAAGTAGGAGGATTGCCGTGAGTTTGAGGTCACCCTGAGACTACAAACTGAATTTCAGGTCAGCCTGGGCCAGAGTGAGAAACTATCTCGAAAAACCAAAAAAATAAAAAATAAAAAAATAACGACTAGAGAGATTGTTCAATAGTTAAAAGGTGCTTGCTTTCAGAGCCTGATAGCAGAGGTTTGATTCCCTAGTACCCATGTACAGCTAGTGCACATGTGTCTGGAGTTGATTTGCAGTGGCAGAAGACCCTGGTGCAACCATTCTTGCCCATTCTAATAAATATATACTAAAACACTAACTAAAATAAAGGGTTGGGGAGATGGTTGAGGGGTTAAAGGTACTTGTCTACAAAACCTTCTGTCCCAGGTTCAACTCTCCAATACCCACATAAAGCCAGATAAACAAAATGATGAGTGTAAGTGTCTGAAATTCATTTGCAGTGGCAAAAGGTCCTGGCATACTCATTCTTTGTGTACCCCTCTCCTCTCTCTGATTGCAAATAAATATTAAAACAACAAAATAAGGAAGATCTGGCAAACTGGAGACTATAGACCTTAGCAATGGGACATCTGGAAGGAACTGAGCAGGTCTCATCTGACAACACATTATGTCTATTTTCCAGCTTCTTTTTTTAAATTTTTATTTATTTACTTGAGAGTGACAGAGAGAGAGAGAGAGAGAGAGAGAGAGGCAGGCAGAGAGAAAGAGAGCAAGAATGAGTGCGCCAGGACTTCCAGCCACTGCAAACGAACTCCAGACGCTAAAGCCCCCTTGTGCATCTGGCTAATGTGGGTCCTGGGGAATCAAGCCTTGAACCGGGGTCCTTAGGCGTCACAGGCAAGCGCTTAACCGCCAAGCCATCTCTCCAGCCCTATTTTCAAGCTTCTTGATTCTCCTTGCTCACTTTAAGTTACCTGCCTTGCTTTTATAGCCATAAGTTTTTTTTTTGTTTTGTTTTGTCCATTGGGTTTCATTTCCTTACCAAGGCTCCCTGTCACATAAAGTTTGTTTTTTTTGTTTTGTTTATTTTTATTTATTTATTTGAGAGCGACAGACACAGAGAGAAAGGCAGATAGAGACAGAGAGCTGCAAACGAACTGCAGACGCGTGCGCCCCTTTGTGCATCTGGCTAATGTAGGTCCTGCGGAATCCAGCCTCGAACTGGGGTCCTTAGGCTTCACAGGCAAGCGCTTAACTACTAAGCCATCTCTCCAGGCCACCATAGGAGTTTTAAGCCTTTATTTAACTTGAAAAAAACTTTTTTGTCTCCTGGGAGGGGGGAGGTCTTAAAAGAAGCTAGACATCAATAGATGTCTAGAGCAATGATGATCCTGTAACTACTTAGCTCTACAAGGGCTAAAAATGCTTTTAGGGGGTCAGGTGTAGTGGCACACACCTTTAATTCCAGCACTTGGGAGGCAAAAGTAGAAGGATTGCAGTGAGTTTGAGGCCACCCTGAGACTCCATAGTGAATTACAGGTCAGCCTGAGCTAGAGCAAGACTCTACCTCGAAAAACAAAACAAAACAAAAATGCTCTTAGGGGCTAGAGATGGCTCTCACTTGTCCATAATAAAGCCTAACGACCAGATTTCAATTCTTCAGAACTAAAGTAAAGCTAGATGCACAAAGTGGTTCATATGTCTGGAGCTCATCTGCAGCAGCTAGAGGCCCTGGCACACCAATTTTCTCTCTTGCTTTCCTTCTCTCTCCTTGCTAATAAATAAACAAATAAAATATGTATCTTGGAGCTGGAGAGAGATGGCTAAGCAGTTAAGGTGCTGCCTGCAAAGCCTAAGGACCCAGCTTTGACTCCCCAGACCCCACATAAACAAATGAACACAGTGGCACATGCATCTGGAGTTTGTCTGCAGTTGCTAGAGGCACTGGCACACTCATTCTCTCCCCCCCAACAAAAAAACAGCTGGAGAGATGGCTTAGCAGTTAAGCGCTTGCCTGTGAAGGCTAAGGACCCCAGTTTTAGCGCGATTCCCCAGTATCCACACAAGCCAGATGCACAAAGTGGTGCACACATCTGGAGTTCCTTTGCAGTTGCTGGAGGCCCTGGTGTGCCCATTTCTTTCTGCCTGTAGCTCTCAAATATGTAAATAAAAATTTAAAAAATCTTTCAAAAAAAAAAAAACAGGTTTCTATTTGTGAAAGAGGGAAACACTATGGGTGCAACCAGGGTTTCCTGGCACTGCAAGTACATTCCAAACACAAGCATCACTTTGTGCATCTGGCTTTACATGGATTCTGGGGAATTTAACCTGGGTTGGCAGGCTGCACAAGCAAGCACCTTTAACCATTAAGCCATCTTCCCAGACCTAGATCCTATTTTAGACACAATTTTCCTAAGTTCTATTATCTGGTTTCTTAGCCCACAACAGATGAGATGAAGCCAAATATAAAAGAGCTGGAGGTGGTGCTACTAGAGAGGCATTCCATTTTCCCAGCCTCACGATGGACCTTTTTTTTTCCCTCAATTTTTATTAACATCTTCCATGATTATAAAAAATATGACATGGTAATACCCTCCCTCCCCTCCACTTTCCCCTTTGAAATTTCATTCTCATGATGGGTCTTTTTTGACAGTAGCCATCCAAGTAGGTATAAGGTGATATTCCAGTGACTTTGATTTGTGTTTCCCTAGTTATTAGAAAGGTTGAGTAACTTTTCATGTGAGTATCTCTTTGTTGTCTATTTTACTCTAAAAGTAATCTTTTCAGGCCAGACATGGTGACACATGCCTTGAACTCCAGCACTTGGAAGGCTGAGGTAGGAGGATCACTGTGGGTTCAAGGCCAGCCTGTGATTAACAGGAGGTCAGCCTGGGCCAGAGTGAAACCTACCTTGAAAAAAAAAAATAGGGCTGGAGTGGTTAGGCCTGCAAAGCCAAAGGTCCTGGGTTCGATTCCCCAGGACCCACGTAAGCCAGATGTACAAAGTGGCACATGCATCTAGAATTCAACTGCAATGGCTGGAAGCCCTGACACGCACCCATTCTCTTTCTCTCTCAAATAAATAAAAACAAAATACTTAAAAATAAATAAATAAAATAAAATTTGTTCAGGACTGGAGAGATGGCTTAGCGGTTAAGGTGCTTACTGGCAAAGCCAAAGGACCTAGATTTGATTCTCCAGTACAATGTAAAGCCAGATGCACAAGGTGGTGCATGCATCTGTTTACGGTGGCTTCAGGCCCTAGCACACCCATTCTCACTCTCAAATAAATAAAAACCAAGCATAAAATGGTACATGTGTCTGGAGTTTGAAGTAGCAGGAGGCCATAGCAGGCCAGTTCTTACACACTTTCAAGGAAATAAAGGGGCTGGAGAGATGTCTTAGTGGTAAAGGCATTTGCCTGCAAAGCCAAAGGGCCCAGGTTGGATTCCCCAGGACCCACATAAGCCAGATGCACAAGGGGCACATACATCTGGAGTTCCTTAGCAGTGGCTACAGGCCCTGCCATGCCCATTCTCTCTCTTCTCTCTAGCTCTCTGCTTGCAAATAAATAAAAACAATATAAAAAAAAGATTAAGATGTATGTTTTGAGTCTAAATGCTACTTCCCTCTCTGAAAAAAAGGTCTCTATAGAACACATATCAATGTAGACATTGGGCTGAAGAGGTGGCTTAGCAGTTAAAACTTTGTTTTTTGAGGTAGGATCTTGCTCTAGACCAGGCTTGTCTGGAGTTCACATGTAGTCTCAGGCTGTCCTGGAACTCACAGCCATTCTCCTACCTCTGCAGGGATTAAAGGCTTGCACAACCACAATGCGGCACCAAGAGTTAAAGCTTTTATTTATTTGACAGAGAAAAAGGGAGAGACAGAGACAAGAGACAGAGAGAATGGGTGTGCCAGGGCTTCTACCCACTGCAAAGGGAACTGCAGATGCTTGCGCCCCCTTGTGCATCTGGCTAACATGGGTCCTGGGGAATTGAACAGGAGTCCTTTGGCTTTGCAGGCAAATGCCTTAACTGCTAAGCCATCCCTCCAGCCCAAGAGTTAAAGCTTTTACATTGTATGTGCATGTGGCTTATGTGGGTACTGGGGAATCAAACCTAGGTCCTTAGGTTTCACAGGCAAGCGCCTTAACCACTATGCCATCTCTCCAGCCCAAGGTTCACATCTTTTAAAAACAAATATCCTGCTACATTTTTTTTAAAGGTATCATGCACTTGTGCATGATTTTTTCTTTTAATTAACTAATTAACTAATTTACTTATTTGAGACAGAGAAAGGGAGAGAAAAGGGGGAAAGAGAGAATGGGTGTGCCAGGGCCTCTAGCCACTGCAAACAAAACTCCAGACAAATGCACCACCTTGTGCATCTGGCTTATGTGGGACCTGGAGAATTGAACCTTAGTCCTTAAGCTTCCCAGGCAAGTGCCTTAACCATTAAGCCATCTCCCCAGCCCCCTATCACATTTTCGTTCAAGATTTACTGTCTAAAGTAATTTCTAAAGTAAATTTCCATTTCTAAGAAATCAAAGAAGCCAAAAGTTAGCAAGGAGATGATTCATAGTAAGAGGTAAGACTAATTCCACACTAAGGGTCTTGAATAAAGAACAAAATGGCCAAAGAGGGACCATACCTCAAAAAAAGAATGAAAGAAAAGAAAATGAAACATAGTAATAATTAGAGAATAATAAATTACTAACCTAAAGTGTTTTAAACTTGTCAATTTGCACGCTTGAGTTACTGTAAGATAAACTGAAAACTGGCTTTCTCTTGCATCCCCATTCCACCAAAGGTGGAGTGGATAATCCCAGGACTTATCACTTATTAAACTGAAGGTTTATATAGCCCATCTGAGTAGCCAATATGATACTAAATAAAAATCACCAGGGGTGCCTTTCCAAGCCCAAGAAAAAAGCGCGATATTAAGTAGTATTAAGTGGTTACAATAAAGTTTGAGCCAAGCTCATATTCTTTGTAGTGTTCAAACTCCACATCAATAACCAAATGAATAAGCTTTCGTTAAAGAGCAGAAATCCTTTCTAGCCGAAAATAGAATAAAACCCCTTCTAATTTAAGAGTCTCAATGAACACAGCACCTAATTTCAGTTAAATCCATTTTGTCAGGAGACTGGAAGGAATTTCTCCAGTGGTTTTCTATGTTGTTTTCTGAACTGCCTGCCTTCTAAACCTTACCAAGAAAACAGCTTTTCTAACAGAACCAACCCGGAAACTCCAAGAGCTACTTCTGACTACATATGGCAACCTCAAGAAATAAAGATTCTCCCTCTTCTTCCTCCCCCACTCCCCGCCTCCTGAGTCATATTTTCTTCCTTCTCAACTTCCTACTCTAGCCCTTTCTATACAAGTCAGGTGGATTCAAGTGTGTGGCTGCCCGAGAGGTAAGCGAACTCAAGAAATTTTAGCTGTGGATCGGGAAAAACGGCTTTATTCGCTGGACAGAAGCGCAGAGCTCGGGCCGCTCCGCGAACAGGGCCGAGGGGTGGGGGACAAGAGATGGGGTGAGGCGCCCTTTCGACCTCGGTCCATTGGGCCGCCCAAGGCCCCGGTCCCCGCCCCATCCAAGCCCCTTCCCAGGCCGGACAATGGCACTCGAGAGCACAAGTCCCGGGTGGATAGATGGATGGCGGCCCTGGAACTCCGTACTCCTGCAAACCTCTCCAAAGGCGGCCAGGAGGGACGCTGAGAGGCCTACGCGCGGGCCGCGCGCCCGGGCCTCGGCCGGCGCCATCACTGGGAGTGGGGTGTTGGGGCCGGCGCCGGCAGCGCGAACCATGCGCCGCGAGTCCGGCGGAGGCGACGGCGGGAAGCGCAGGCCGCAGCCTTCTCCATCCAGGCAGGCCCGCCCGCCCAGCGGCCCATTCCCGCAGCAAGCCCGCTCAGCAGGGCCGCTTACCTTATGAATTCTCTTCAGAGCCATGGTGGGAAGGAAGGCGGCGGCGGCCTCCCCGGGGCGGGGACGGGGGCGGGGGAGGGACGGGGAAGGGACGAGGGGGCCTGCGACCGCCTTAGAGGTGGCGAGTCGGAGGGAGAAGAGCCGCAGTTCCGACACGCACGTCCGACGGGCTGAGGGCCGAGGCCCGCTCAGCTTCTGGGCCTGCCGCAGCCCTCACCGCATCACCCGGCGGCGGCCCCTTTATGCGCCGCTGCCACAGCCGCCGCCGTAGCTGCCTCTTCCTGCTAGGCTCGGCGCCGCCTCCTCGGCCGCGGTGGATCCCTCCGCAGGGAAGGAAGAGCCCGATTCTCGTGCACGCCGGACCTCCCTACTCGATGAGATAACCCGGGGGACTGACTCTGCCTTCCTGCCTAATGCAGGTGGAACGAGGGACGCGCGGGAGGGCGGTGCCGCCGGGGTGGGGCCGTCAGAGCGCGGGGTGGGTCCAGGCCGAGGGGCAGGTCGGGAAGCACGGGGATTGGTGGGCCGGGAAAGGAGGGCCGGGCCGCGCGGATGGCGGAGGGATACGGGCCGTCGCTTGCGAAGGCCGTACGCAGCGTCGCAGTCGCAGCCTCGGCTGAGGAGATGACGCCGCGAAGCGCTGGGAGAAGATCTCGCGAGAGCTCAGCGGGCGGCTTCTGTAGGGTACACAGCCCAGTTCCCACAGTCTGTTCTCTATCAGCAAACGTTTAAAGGCGTATGTTTTCCACGTTCTCTGACGACCCTCGGACCAGTTTTAGAGGGAAGACACTAATCCTATTTAAACTTTTCCTGAAAGAGAAATGGACTTTTTTTTCCAAGGTCGCGTTTCATTGGTAGGACTTTTCTGGAGTCACATCCCTTTCTGGATGGAGTTGGTTCTCAGAGGGGCACCAGCTGAGAATGATGTTACCAGAATTAGTACAGGCAACCCAAAAATTAGCAATCCCAGCCAAGACCCCAACTGGAGGTGGCTTGAATGTGCTCTCCTCAGCCACTGGCCTGTTTACCCCACTGTAGTCAGACACTAGCCAGTGTCTAAGGAATATAATTTTGACATGGTCACTCAATGAGTGACAAGGTTCATTCATGCCACCTGACTTAGGAAGTACAAAATTGGCCCAGTAGCAACATTTTTGTATTTATAAATACACCAATGTCTGGTGTATTTTTTTTTTTTTTGTAATTTCATTTACTTTCAAGGAGAGAGAGAGAGAGAATGGGTGTCCTAGGACCTTCTGCCACTGCAAATGGACTCCAGATGTATGTGCCACTTCATGCATGTGGCTTTACATGGTTACTGGGGAATCAACCCCTGGTGTTTAGGCTTTGCAGGCAAGTGTCTTAAACACTGAGCAAACTCTCTAGCCCTATTTTTGTATTTTTTTGTGGGAAGGGGTAGGGTGTCACTCCAGCCCAGGCTGACCTGTAATTCACTATGTAGTCTTAGGGTGGTCTCAAATGCACAGAGATCCTCTTACCTCTACCTCTCAACTGCTGGAATTAAAGGTGTGCACCACCACACTAGGCTCTATTTTTGTATTTTTTTTAAAATTTTTTTATTTTTATTTTTTTTGGATTTTGGAGGCAGGGTCTCACTGTAGCCCAGGCTGACCTAGAATTCACTATGTATTCTCAGGGTGGCCTTGAACTCCCGGTGATCTTCCTACCTCTTCCTCCCGAGTGCTGGGATTAAAGGTGTGCGCCACCACACACAGCTTTTTTAATTAAAAAAATATTTTTATTTATTTTAGAGAAAGAGAGAGAGAGAATGGACAGTACAGGGCCTCCAGCCACTGCAAACAAACTCCAGACACAAGAGCCAACTTGGGCATTAGCAGTCCTATTATTGTATTTTTAAAAGCAGTATAGGGGCTGGAGAGATGGCTTAGTGGTTAAGGCATTTGCCTGTAAAGGCAAAGGATCCAGGTTTAGTTCTCCAGGACCCAGATAAGCCAGATGCATATGGTCCATGCATCTGGAGTTCGTTTCCAGTGGCTGGAGGCCCTGGTGTGCCCATTTTTCCTTTCCCTCTCTTCCTCTCTCTCTCTCTCCCTTTCAAATAAATAAAAATAAAATATTTTTGGAAAAGCAGTACAGCTGAGGGCATGATGGCTCATGCCTTTAATCCCAGTACTAACCAAGCTGAGGTAGAAGGAACATTGTGAATAGGCCAGCCTAGGCTTCAGAGTGATTTCCAGGTCAGCTTGGGCAACAGTAAGACTGCCTTAAACAAAGAAAAGAGCAATATAAGGGCCAGGTACACTGCTGATGCCTCCAATCCCAGCAGTTGGAAGGTGAAGGCAGGGGGATCAGGAGTTCAAGGTCATCCTCAGCTATATAATGAGGGAGGCCAGACTGAGCTATATGAAAACCTGTCCTGCCCAAAAAAGAAGGGTCTGGGCATAGTGGCACATGCCTTTAATCCCAGATCTTGGGAGGCCAAGGTAGGAGGATGTCTGTGAGTTCGAGGCCAGCCTGAGACTACATAGTAAATTCCAGGTCTGCCTGGGCTAGAACTAAACCTTAACTCAAAAACCAAATCAGGAGCAGGAGAGATGGCTTCACATTTAAGGCACTTGCCTGTGAAGCCTAACAACCCATGTTATATATCTCTCCAGATCCCATGTAAGCCAAACACACAAAAGACAAGGAAAGTACAAGGTGGCACATGACCAGTAGGTGGCACAAGCAACTGGAGTTCCATTGCAGTGTTTGAGGCCCTAGCGCGTCAATTTTCCCTTTCTCTCTCTCATTCTCTCTAAAAAATTAAAACTTTAAATAAAAAAAAAAAAGGCCACACCTGGTGTCGCAGGCCTTTAATCCCAGCACTTGGAATTCTAGCAATCACACAAGCAGGCAGAATCTGCTTCCACAGCGCCACTGGTACGCACTGCCACCAGGCTCTGCAGGAGAAGCCAGTCACACCAGCCTGCTCGCAAAGTCAAGAAACTTAAAGGAGAAGACAGCAACAAACAGCTGAGTGGCTCATGAAGAGGATCATAGGAACAGCTACACAGCTTCGATACAGCTTCAGACATCCTCCACAACCTCCCATCCCCCAACTGCCAGCACCAGCAACCACTGGAGACCTGGGGAAGGAAACTCAGCTACACAGTATCCAGCAAGGCAATCAGAGCAGTGGACCAACCAACCCAGCCATGCTAGCTGAGCCCATAGTGCAGTAAAAAGGGACCCACGCAGGCACATGGCATAGCTGAGACCAAAGCCATCCCAAAAGGTAATAGGGCCTTTTATACCAGGTCAGTACTTGCCACAAAGCCAGCTATATAGGCCTGTATTGGAAATGTTAATCTCAACTTCCACGTCAGGGCAGATTATGTGTTAAATTTGATTGATGGTCAGCGTTGTCATTCTCAAAGAAGCTATATTTTGGGGTTGTCCTTTATTGCTTCCTGATTTATAGTGCCCTTGTCTTCTTCTGTCATCCATGGGGGCAGGGTCTCACTCAGCCTCAGGTTGACCTGGCACCCTTTACAAGCCAGAAATCTCAGCCTTCCAGTTGATAGGATTAACAGTGTGGGGCAACTTTCTTTGTTTGTTTTTTATTTGAGTGAGAGATACAGAAATAGGCAGGTAGAGAGAGAGAATGGGCGTAGGGCCTCCAGCCACTGCAAACGAACTCCAGATGCATGTGCCACCTTGTGTATCTGTCTTACATGGGTCCTAGGGAATCGAACCAGGATCCTTTGGCTTTGGAGGCAAGTACCTTAACCGTTAAGCCATCTCTCCAGCTCTATCTGTTTGTTTTAATACCCACTCTTACATAAGATTCAGAGTATTAAATCCAAATGCTACAGAATACACTCTTCTCAGCAGCACATGGAACATTCTCTAAAGTAGACCATATAATAGGTAGGACACAAAGCAAACCTTAACAAATACAGGAAAATTGAAATAGTTCCTTGTACTCTATCTAATCACAATGGAATTAAACTACAAATCAGCAATAAGAAAAACTACAGCCATACACAAAATCATGGAAACTTAAACACACTACTGAATAATGAATGGGTCATTGAAGAAACTGAAAAAAGGAAATCAAGCCGGAGGTGATGGGACATGCCTATAATCCCAGCATTCAGGAGGTGGAGGTAAGAGGAGCCCCAGGAGTTTGAGACTACCCTGAGACTACATAGTGAATTCCAGGTCTGCCTGAGCTAGAGTGAGACCCTATCTCCAACTCCCCCCAAAAAATCAAAACATTTATAGAGGGTTGGAGTGATGGCTTAGCGGTTAAGGCATTTGCCTGCAAAGCCAAAGGACCCAGGTTTGATTCCCCAGGACCCATGTAAGCCAAATGCACAAGGGGGTACATGTGTCTGGAGTTCGTTTGCAGTGACTGGAAGCCCTGACATGCCCATTCTCTGTCTCTCTCTCCCCCTCTTTTCCTGTCAAATAAATAAATAATTAAAATAAAATTCATAGAGAGGGCTGGAGGGATGGCTTAATGGTTAAAGTGCTTGCCTACAAAGCCAAAGGACTCAGGTTTGATTCCCCAGGACCCACGTTAGCCAGATGCACAAGGGGGCGCACGCATATGGAGTTCATTTGCAGTGGTTAGAGGCCCTGGCATGCCCATTTTCTCTCTCTCTCCATGTACATATATATATATATATACACATATACTTGTACATATCTGCCTCTCTCCCAAATAAATAAATGATATATAATTTTTTTAAAGTCCAGGCCCAGCTGGGTGTGGTGATGCATGCCTTTAATCCCAGCACTCGAGAGGCAGAGGTAGGTGGATTGCTGTGAGTTCAAAGCCACCCTGGGACTACATAATGAATTTCAGGTCAGCCTGGACTAGAGTGAGACCCTACCTCGAAAAAAAAAAGAAAAAAAAAAAAAAAAGTCCAGGCCCAGATGGATCCACTGCTGAATTTTACCAGACCTTCACAGAAGAACTAACACCAATGCTTCTCAAACATTTCCATAAAATAGAAAAGGAAGAAACACTATCAAGCTCCTACTACAAAGCCAGCATCATCCTGATAACAAAACCAGATGAAGACAGAACAAAAAAAGAAAATTACAGACCAATTTCCGTCATGAATATAGATGCAAAAATTCTCAACAAAATATTGGCAAACAATACAACACTATATCAAAAGAAATTCACCCGACCAAGTAGGCTTTATCCCAGAGATGGAGGGATGGTTCAACATATGCAAATCGATAAATGCAATGCATCATATAAATGGACTGAAGGTCAAATACCACATGATCATCTCAATACATGCAGAAAAGGCATTTTACAAAATCCAACATCCCTTCATGGTAAAAGTAGTAAAGAAACTGGGATAGAAGTAACACATCTCAACATAATGAAGGCTATTTATGACAAATGTTCAGCCAACGTAATACTAAATGGGGAAAAACTTGAAGTTTTTCCACTAAGATCAGGAACAAGGCAAGGATGTCCACTGTTATCACTTTTATTTAATATAGTACTAGAAGTCTTAGTTATAGCAGTAAAGCAAGAGACACATAAAAGAGATACAAATTGGAAAGGAAGAGCTGGGCATGGTGGTGCAAGCCTTTAATCACAGCATTTAGGAGGCTGAGGTTGGAGGATTTCTATGAGTTCAAGACCTGCCTGAGACTACATAGTGAATTCCAGGTCAGCCTGGGTCAGAGTGAGACCCTACCTCAAAAAAACAAATATAAGCCAGGCGTGGTGGCGCACACCTTTAATCCCAGCCCTTGGGAGGCAGAGGTAGGAGGATCACTGTGAGTTTGAGGCCACCCTGAGACTATGAGTAAATTCCAGGTCAGCCTGAGCTAGAGTGAGATCCTACCTTGAAGAAAAAAATAATATATATATATATATATATATATATATATATATATATATATATATATGTACAAATATATGCAATATATATACATATATACGTAATTGGAAAGGAAGAGATCAAATTATCATTATTTGAAGATGATATGGTTATATACATCAAGGACCCTAAAGACTCTACCAGCAAACTGTTAGAGCTGATAAACTCTTTTAGCAACATAACAGGATACAAAATAAACATACAGAAACCAGTGGCTTTCCTATATACTAAGAATAAGCATGCTGAGGATGAAATCAGAGAATCACGCCCATTCACAATTGCCTCCAAAAAAAAAAAAAAATTACCTTGGAATAAAGCTAACCAAGAAAGAGAAGTATCTCTACAATGAAAATTTTAAAACACTCGAGAGAACTTGCAGAGGACAGTAGGAAATGGAAAGACACCCATGTTCTTGGATTGGAAGAACCAATACTATGAAAATTTCAATCTTACCAAAAGCAATCCACACATTTAATGTAATCCTCATCAAAATTCCAATGAGCCAGGCTTGTAGTGTTCTCATTTAGTTCCAGCACTTGGGAGGCAGAGGTAGGAGTATCACCATAAATTTGAGGCCATCCTGAGACTACACAATGAATTCCAGGTCAGCCTGGGCTAGAGCGAGACCCTACTATGAAAAAACAAACAACAAAAAATAGGAGTCACAAAGTTCTAATTGCATTCTTCATGGAAATAGAAAAATCAATCCTAAAATTCTTTTAGAGGCACAAAAAAACCTCAAATAGTCAAAATAATTTTGAGCAAGAAAAATAAGGCTGGCAGATGGCAGTGACTTTGGGATGACTCAGAAGGCATCATGGTGCTGGAAAGAAGTGACAGGAGTGCTCAGCACGTCAATATCTCTGTCACACATTCCAAGGCTCAAGGTCTATTACAGAAGAGGTGGCAGAAAGAATGTAAGAACCAAAGGAAGGGTAGGACTCCTTACAACATGCTCCCCCCAGACATAAAATGGCCTGGATATCCATGACCTCACAGTGGCTGACACTACCTACACAAGACCATCATAATAGGAGGAAAAGATCATGACATAAAAATAAAAGAGACTGATTGAGATGGGGAGGGGTTATGATGGAGAATGGAGTTTCAAAGGTGAAAGTGGAGGGAGGGAGGGCATTACCATGAGATATTGTTTACAGTCATGGAAGTTGTTAATAAAAAAAGCTGAAAAGAAAAAAAATAAGGCTGGCAGTATCACCATACCCAATTTTAAGCTATATTACAGAGCCATAGTAACAAAAAAAGCATGGTACTTGCACAAAGACAGACACGTAGATCAATGGAACAGAATAGAGGACTCAGATGTAAATCCAGACAGCTACAGTGATCTGATTTTTGAGAAAAAAAAAATGCCAAAAATACAACACCAAACAGACAAAATCTGGAAAGAACCTCTCCTTGCCATGTTATAATTAAGCTAGTAAACACACAAACCAAAGAAAATATATTGAAAGCAGTTAGAGAGAAGAAGCATGTCACCTACAAAGGCAAGCCCATCAGAATAACTGCAGATTACTCAACACAAACTTTAAAAGCCAGAAGGGCTTAGAATGATGTATTCCAAGTTCTGAAAGATAACAACTGTCAACCAAGATTACTTTATCCTGCAAAGCTATCTATCCAAATTGATGGAGAAATAAGGACATTCCACAATAAAAACAGGCTAAAGGAATTTGTGACAACTAAACCAGCTCTACAGAAAATACTTGAAGGAATTCTTAATGCCAAAAAGAAAGCAAAACACACACAGGAGCAAATAGGAAAAAATAAACCACACTCAAATAACAGTTAAAACAAATGAGTAAAGGGAAAACAGGAAACACTACAAAATAAGAAGAATGGTGAGAATAAATGCATACCTTAATAACTCTTAATATCAATGGCCTCAATGCACCATCCAAAAGACACAGGCTTGCAGACTGGATTAAAAGGCAGGATTCTGCCACTTGTTGCCTCCAGGAAACTCATCTCTCAAAAAAAAAAAAAAAAAAAAAAAATAGACACCGCCTTAGGGTGAAAGGATGGAAAATGGTATTTCAAGCAAATGGGCCTAGGAAACAAGCAGGGGTTGCTATCCTAATATCTGACAGGATAGACTTCAAACCAACATTAGTAAGGAAAGATAAAGAAGGTCATCTTATACTGATTAAAGGAACTCTCCAGGAGGACATTACAATCCTAAACATATATGTGCCTAACATGGGGGCTCCCAGTTTCATCAAACAAACACTATTATACTTAAGGTCATAGATAACATCAAATGCAATTGTAATAGGAGACTTCAATACCCCACTCTCATCAATTGACAGGTCATCCAGCAAAAAAATAAACAGAGAGACATCTGAATTAAATGATGCCATGGAACAAGTGGACCTAACAGATATCTACAGAATATTCCATCCAAATGCTGCAGAATATACATTTTTCTCAGAAACACATGGAACATTCTCTAAAATAGGCCATATATTAGGACACAAAGCAAATCTCCACAAATATAGGAAAATTGAAATAATCCCTTGTACTCTATTTGACCACAATGGGATTAAACTGAAAATCAGCAACAAGAAAAGTTACAGAGCATACAGAAATTCATAGAGTAAACAGTACACTATTGAATGATCGGTGGGTCATTAAAGAAATCAAAAAGGAAATGAATAAATACATAGAATCAAATGATGATGATAATACAACATACCAAAACCTTTGGGACACAATGAAGGCAGTCCTAAGAGGGAGATTTCTAGCTCTAAGTGCCTATATTAAGAAATTAGAAGCCGGGCGTGGTGGCGCACGCCTTTAATCCCAGCACTCGGGAGGCAGAGGTAGGAGGATCGCCGTGAGTTCGAGGCCACCCTGAGACTCCATAGTGAATTCTAGGTCAGCCTGGGCTAGAGTGAAACCCTACCTCGAAAAACCAAAAAAAAAAAAAAAAAAAAAAAAGAAAGAAAGAAATTAGAGAGTTCACAATTTAATGCTCCACCTTAAGGCTTTGGAAAAAGAAGAACAAGGCAAACCAAAAAGCAGTAGATGAGAAGAAATCATAAAGATTAAGGCAGAAATTAATAAAATAGAAACCAAAAAACCAATCCAAAGAATCAATGAAGCAAAGAGTTGGTTCTTTGAAAGGATAAACAAGATTGATAAACCCTTAGCAAATTTGACCAGAAGAAAGAGAGAAAAGACAAAAATTAATAAAATTAGAGATGAAAAAATCACCATAACAACAGATACAAAAGAAATTCAGACACTTATAAGGACATACTTTAAGAATATATATGCATCTAAGTTTGAAAATCTGAAAGAAATGGACGGTTTCCTTGACTAATATGACCTACCAAAATTAAGTCAAGATGAGATAAACCATTTAAATAGACCTATAACAAGTACAGAGATCCAAGCAGTTATAAAAAGTCTCCCAACTAAAAAAAGCCCAGGCCCAGATCAATTCACTGGCAAATTTTACCAGACCTTCATAGAAGAACACCAATGCTCCTCAAACTTTTCCATAAAATAGAAAAGGAAAGAATTCTACTGACTCCTTCTATGAAGCCAGCGTCACCCTCATACCTAAGCCAGGCAAAGACAGAACAAAAAAAGAAAATTACAGACCAATCTCCCTCATGAACACAGATGCAAAAATTCTGAACAAAATATTGGCAAACAGAATACAAGAATATATCAAAAAGATTATTCACCCCGACCAAGTTGGCTTTATCCCAGGGATGCAGGGATGGTTCAACATATGCAAATCAATAAATGTAATACATCATATAAATGGTCGGAAGGACAAAAATCACATGATCATCTCAATAGATGCAGAAAAGGCATTCAGCAAAATCCAACATCCTTTCATGGTAAAAGTATTACAGAAACTGGGACTAGAAGGAACATATCTTGCAATATCTCAACATAATAAAAGCTATTTTTGACAAACCTACAGACAACATAATACTAAATGGTGAAATACTTGAAGCTTTTCCAGTAAATCCAGGAACAAAACAAGGGTGTCCACTGTCCCCACTTTTATTTAATATAGTATTGGAAGTCTTAGCTATAGCAATAAGGCAAGAGACACTCATAAAAGGGATACAAATTGGAAAGAAAGAGATTGAATTATCACTATCTGCAGATGATATGATTCTATACATAAAAGACCCTAAAGCCTCTACCAGCAAACTGTTAGAGCTGATAAACACTTTTAACAACATAGCAGGATACAAAATAAATACACAGAAACCAGTAGCTTTCCTATATACTAACAACAAACATGCAGAGAATGAAATCAGGGAATCTCTCCCATTCACAATTGCCTCAAAAAATAAATAAATAAATAAATAAAGTACCTTGGAATAAACTTAACTAAGGAAGTGAAGGAGCTCTATAATGAGAACTTTAAAATACTCAAGTGAGAAATTGTAGAAGACACAAGGAAATAGAAAGATATCCCATGTTCTTGGATTGGAAGAATCAATATTGTGAAAATGTCAATCCTACCAAAAGCAATCTACACATTTAATACAATCCCCATTAAAATTCCAATGGCATTCTTCACAGGAATAGAAAAAAATTCTAAATTTCATTTGGAAGCAGAAAAAACCTTGAATAGCCAAAACAATTTTGAGCAACAAAAATAATGCTGGTGATATCACCATACCCCGTTTTAAGCAATATTATGAAGCCATAGTAACAAAACAGCATGGTATTGGCACAAAGACAGACATGTAGATCAATGGAACAGAATAGAGGACCTAGATGTTAATCTAGGCAGCTGCAGCCATCTGATTTTTGACAAAAATGCCAAAAATATTCATTAAAGAAAAGACAGCCTCTTCAACAATTGGTGCTGGGAAAACTGGGTATCTATATGTAGAAAGACGAAAATAAATCCTTGTCTTTCTCCATGCACAGGAATTAAATGCAAGTGGATCTGGAACCTTAATATCAGACCTGAAACTGAAATTGCTAGAGGAAAAGGTAGGGAAATCCCTTCAACATATTGGCATAGGTAATGACTTTCTGAATATAACCCCAATTGCTCAGGAAATAAAACCACTAATCAACCACTGGGATCTCATGAAATTACAAAGATTTTGTACAGCAAAGGATACTGTGAATAGAGCAAAGAGACAACCTACAGAATGGGAGAAAATCTTTGTCAGTTACACATCTGACAGAGGATTAATACCCAGAATACACAAAGAACTCAAAAAACAGAACAATAAGAAAACAAACAACCCAGTCAAAAAATGGGCTATGGAACTAAATAGAGAGTTCTCACTGGAAGAAATTCAGATGGCATATAAATATCTTAAAAAGTGTTCTACATCCTTAGCCATCAGGGAAATGCAAATTAAAGCTACCTGAGATTCCATCTCTCTCCCCTCAGAATGACTACCATCAAGAAACAAATGACAATAAATGTTGGTGAGGATGTGGTAAAACAGGAACCTTTCTGCACTGTTGGTGGGAATCTAATTTGGTACAGCCATTGTGGAAATCAGTGTGGATATTTTTGAGAGAGCTAAAAATAGATATGCCATATGATCCAGCTACAGCACTCTTAGGCATATATCCTAATGACTCTTCTCACCACCTTCGAGATATTTGCACAACCATATTTATTGCTGCTCTATTCACAATAGCTAGGAAATGGAACCAGCCTAAATGCCCATCCACAGATGAATGCATAATAAAGATGTGGTACATCTACACAATGGTATTTATTCAGCGGTAAAGAAAAATGAAATTTGCAGGGAAATGGATGGATCTGGAAAGGATTATACTAAGCGAGGTAACCCAGGCCCTGAAAGCCAAATGTCACATATTCTCTCTTTTATGTGGTTCCTAGCTAAAAATGTGTAGACTTCTGTGTGATCTTGAACCAAAAATCAGTAGCAGAGGCCCATAAGCTAGAAAAAGGCTATGAGGGAGGAGAGGGAAGGTCTTAAGAGGATGGTATTGTATATATGCAAGTAGAAGAACAGATTACAGGGAGGGGAAAGGCCTAAGCAAGGTCAGGGGAACAGATTGTATAAAAGAAGGGTGGGGGGAGGGTCAATCAAAATTCAAGATATTCTGAATAAGGCATATGAAAATCTACTTTCTTAAATAATGGCACATCCAGAAGCCATAGATTGTTACTAGAAAAATTTCAGTGCCTGGGATGGGATACCTTCCAGTGAGTTGCTGGCCAGAGAGTTCCCTGCTGCCTCCAAAACATTACAGGTTATTGCCAAGGCCCTTGGTTCCCCATGAGAAAGAGATGGTAAGACCTTATTGCTGAAGACTTCACATGCCTGAGAGCCAAAGTCACTGAGAAATCAAGTTGGTGCTGGGCAGAAAACCTTTTCCCTGTAGCCCAGCCCACTGAAAGCTGGAAAAAGCTGCACTGTCTGCAGCCTTATGGGAGACAGAAGTCATCAGCGGTGAGAACAGTGGACACTGGAGACCTCAGGTTTGGCCAGACAGGCCAAATGACTGAACAAGTGCAATAGTGGCATGTCTGCTGTGGGGGAAAGCAACTGCTCTCTAATTGGACTGAAGGCCCACTCTATGGGAGGGAATACATGCCTGGTACTGAAAACCTAAGGCAGGGGAGGTCATGAGCCTTAGGGGTATAAAGCCTGCTCTTGTCTGGATAAATGCACATATTACTCTCATCAAATTGTCCTGAAAGCACTACACTTAATGTTCATACTCATATATTAATGCTACTCTCACTTCCGGTTAGAGAAGCTTCTCTTTTCAGATGGCAATGACCACTAGGATGACCCAAAAGGCAACATAGTGCTGAAAAGAAAGGTCAGAGGAGTGTCCAGCACTGAAACATCTCACACTGACCAAGGCTCAGGGTCCATTGCAGAAGAGGTGGTGGAAAGAATGTAAGAGCCAAAGGAAGGGAACCACTCCTTACATACAACTGTCCAGACAGAATTTGACCTCGATATCCAAGACCTCATAACACCTAGCAATACCCACACAAGACCCTCATGGTAGGAGAAAAAGATGACAACATCAAATTAAAAGAGAGACTAAAGCCGGGCGTGGTGGCGCACGCCTTTAATCCCAGCACTCGGGAGGCAGAGGTAGGAGGATCGCCGTGAGTTCGAGGCCACCCTGAGACTCCATAGTGAATTCCAGGTCAGCCTGGGCTAGAGTGAAACCCTACCTCGAAAAACCAAAAATAAAAAAATAATAAAATAATAAAAGAGACACTAATGGAGAGAGGGAGGGGATATGACAGAGAGCATAGTTATGAAGGAGAAAGTGGAGGAGGGGAGGGAAATACCATGGGTTGTTGTCTGTAAGTATAGAAGTTGTCAATAAAAATATCTATATAGATTTTTTTAAATGCCAAATATATTCATTGGAGAAAAAACATCCTCTTTAACAAATGGTGCTGGGGAAAGTGGTATATATAGAAGGATGGAAATAAATCCTTCGCCAGGCATGGTGGCGCACGCCTTTAGTCCCAGCACTTGGGAGGCAGAGGTAGGAGGATCACCGTGAGTTTGAGGTCACCCTGAGACTACATAGTAAATTCCAGGTGAGCCTGAGCTATAGTGAATCCCTACCTAGAAAGAAAAGAAAGAAAGAAAAAGAAAATAGACCCTTATCTCCCTCCATGCACAAGAATCAAGTCCAAATGGATCAAAGACCTTAATATCAGACCTGAAACTCTGAAACTGCTAGAGGAAAAAGAAGGGGAAGCCCTTCCACATATTGGCATAGGCAATGACTTTCTGAATATAACCCCAGTTGCTCAGGAAATAAAACCACTAATCAACCACTGGGACCTCATGAAATTACAAAGATTTTGTACAGCAAAGGACACTGTGAATAGAGCAAATAGGCAACCTACAGAATGGGAGAAAATCTTTACCAGCTATACATCTTACAGAGGATTAATATATAGGATATACAAAGAACTCCAAAAAGTAAATAATAAGAAATCAAACAACCAATTTAAAAATGGGCTATGACAGTTAAGCACTTGCCTGTGAAGCCTAAGGACCCAGGTTTGAGGCTCGATTCCCCAGAACCCACATGAGCCAGATGCACATAGTGGCACATGCATCTGGAGTTCATTTGCAGTGGCTGGAGGCCCTGGCGCACCTATTTTCTCTCTCTTTCTCTCCCTCTCCCTCTCTCTGTCTCTCACTCTCAAATAAATAAATAAAAAATAAAAAATAAATATGGGCTATGAGCCAGGTGTGGTGACACACACCTTTAATCCTAGCACTTGGGAAGGAAGAGTTAGGAGGATCACCATGAATTTCAAGGCCACTCTGAGACTACATAGTGAATTCCAGGTCAGCCTGAACTAGAGTGAAACTCTACCTTAAAAAAAAAAAAAAAAGGCTGTGGGTGGGGGTGGGACTATATAGAGACTTCTCAAAAGAAGAACTACAGATGACCTATAAACATCTAAAAAAATTGTTCTAGGGCTGGAGAGAAAACTTAGTGGTTAAGACACTTGCCTGAAAAGCCAAAAGACCCAGGTTCAATTCCCCAGAACCCATGTAAGCCAGATGAACAAGGGGGCACATGCGTCTGGAGTTCATTTGCAATAGCTGGAAGCCCTGGTGCACCCATTCTCTCTCTCTCTCTCCATCAAATAAATAAAAGTAAATAAATGTTCTACATCCTTAGCCATCAGGGAAGTGAAAATCAAAACTACTTTGAAGACTGGAGAGATAGCTTAGTGGTTAAGGCACATGTCTGTGAAGCCTAAGGACCCAGAGTCAATTCTCCAGGTCCCACATAAGCCAGATGCACATGGTTTCATATGCATCTGGAGTTTGTTTGCAGTGGCTAGAGGCCGTGGCATGCCCATTCTCAGTCTCTCTCTCTCTCTCCCCAACTTTCTGTCTCTAATTAATAAATAAATAAAAATAAAATATTTTAAAAAACTACTTCAAGATTCCATCTCACTCCTGTCATCATGGCTATCATCAAGAAAACATAAATGCTGGCAAGGATGCAGATAGAGGAACACTTCTATGCTGTCGGGAATGTAATCTGGTGCAGCCATTGTGGAAATAAGTGTGGAGGTTCCTGAGACAGCTAAAAATAGATTTACCATATAACCCAGCTATAGCACTCCTAGGCATATATCCTAAGGACTCTTCTCACTACCTTAGAGATACTTGCTCATCCATGTTTATTGCCACTCAATTCACAATAGCTAGGAAATGGAACCAGCTGACATGTCCCTCAACTAAATGGATAATGAGGATGTGGTACATTTATACAGTGAAGTTCTGTTGGGCAGTAAAGAAAAATGAAGTTATGAAATTTACAGGGGAATGGATGGATCTAGAAAGAATTATACTGTGGTAACTCAGGCCCAGAAACCCAAATGTCACATGTTCTATCTCATATGTGGATCCTAGCTGCAAATGTTTTGACTTGTATATGAGTTGGAATAAAAATTGGTAGCTGAGGCCAGTAAGCTAGAAAAGGGCTATAAAGTAGGGAGGAGAGGGGCGGACTTAAGGGGAGGGTAAGGTATATATGTAAGTAGAACAACAGATTACTGGAGATGCAATGCCCTAAGTGAGGTCATGGGAAGAGACTGAGTAAAAGAAGGGTGGGAGCAGGGTTAAACCAAAATTCAAGATGGAAGCCGGGCGTGGTGGCGCACGCCTTTAATCCCAGCACTCGGGAGGCAGAGGTAGGAGGATTGCCGTGAGTTCGAGGCCACCCTGAGACTCCATAGTGAATTCCAGGTCAGCCTGGGCTAGAGTGAGACCCTACCTCGAAAAACCAAAAAAAAAAAAAAAAAAAAAAAAAAAAAAAAAATTCAAGATGGAGTGTGGTGGCACACACCTTTAATCCCAGCACTTGGGAGGCAGAGGTAGGAGGACTGCCATGAGTTCAAAGCCACCCTGAGACTACATAGTGAATTCCAGGTCAACCTGGGCTACACTGAGACCCTACCTCAGAAAAACAATACAAAAAAATCAAGATGTTATGAATAAGACATATGGAAACCTACTTTTTTGGATAATGACACACCCAGAAACTATAGACTTTTCCTAGAAAAATTTCAGCGCCAGTGATGGGAGACCTTTTAACTAGTTATTGGCCAGGGAGGTTCTTGATGCCCCCAAAACATTATAGGCCATTGCCAAAGCTCTTTTGTTCCCACCAGAAATAAATGGCAAGACCCTATTGCTGAAGACTCCACATGCATGGGCTGCAAGGTCACTGAGAAATCAAGCTGGAGCTGAGCTGAAAACCTTCTCTGTGTAGACCAGCTGACAGAAAGCTGAAGCAAGCTACGCTGCATGTAGTCCCATGGGAGAGAGAAGTCATCAGTGGTGAAAACAGTGGACACTCCAAGCCTTAAATTTGGCCAGCCAAGCCAAATGACTGAACGGGTGCAATAGTGGCATATCTCCAATAATACACCTCCTCTAGCAAGGTTACATTTCCCAAAGCACCATCAGCTGGAAACCAACCATTCAAAAGAGATGAGTTTCCAGGCATGGTGGCACACATTTTTAATCCCAGCACTCAGGAGACAGAGGTAAGAGGACAGCTATAAATTCAAGGCCACCCTGAGACTACATAATGAATTCCAGATCAGCCTGTCTCCTGTGACCTAGGCTGGCTCCCTACTTGCTATGTGGCTGAGAATGATTGTTCTTACCTCCACCTCTCTAGTGCTGGGATTCCATTTGTGCCACAATGCCTACTTTGAGGTTCTAATTTCTACAGTTTATTTCTCCCTCCCTTTCTTCCTCCCTCACACCTCCCTCCCAAATTCTATGATTTTGGCCTTGTAGTTGTTTGAATGTAAATGGCCCCACAGCCTCAGGTTTCCTCCTTCCCCTCCACAGGTGGGGTCTTACTGTAGCCCAGACTGAACTGGAATTCACTATGTAGTTTCAGGGTGGCCTCGAACTCATGGCGATCCTCCTATCTGTGCCTCCTGAGTGCTGGGATTAAAAGTGTGTGCCACTACATCTAGTGGTTTCACTCTAGCCCAGGCTGACCTGAATTTACAGAGATCCTACCTCTGTCTCCTGAGTGCTAGGATTAAAAGTGTGCACCACCATGCCTGGCTTCTCTCAGATATCTTTTTTTTTTTTTTCTTTTTTCAAATGTTTACTTTTTTTAGACAGTGAGTGAGAGAGAGAGAAAGAGAGAGAGAGAGAGAATGGGCACCCCAGAGCCTTTACCCACTGCTAGAAATTAGACTCCAGACACATGGGCTACCATGTGCATCAGCTTATGTGGGGGTAGGAGAATCAAACCTAGGTCCTTAGGCTTCACAGGCAAGCACCTTACTGCTAAACCATCTCTCCAGATCTTGTCTCAGGTATTTCTGATTAGGCTTCCTATTTAGTCTCCCTGCTGGAGGTGGTGTTCAGCACCAGCTTTTGCTTGCTGGTGCTGGCTGGTGTCTCCTTGCTATGGATGTATGCTAATGTGAGCCAGCCTTCGCCCATCATGAGAAGCTTCCCCTGGAATCTGTAAGTATGTAATAAAACCTTTTCTCCCATAAACTACTTCTGGTCAAATGCTTTATACCAGCAATGTGAAGGTAACTGTAATAAGCCTGCATGCCTAGCTTAAAATATATATGTATATATATATATATATATATATATATATATATATATATATATATATGTATATGTATATATATATATATACATATGTATATATACATATATATATATATATACATACATATATATATATATATATATATATATATATATATATATAGCCAGGCATGGTGGCACATGCCTTTAATCCCAGCACTCTGAGAGACAGAGGTAGGAGGATTGCCACGAGTTCGAGGCCACCTTGAGACTACATAGTGAATTCCAGGTCAGCCTAAGCTAGAGTGAGACCCTACCTCAAAAAAAAAAAAAAAAAAAAAAAAAGAAGCCAGTCATGGAGGTGCACGCCTTTAATCTCAGTACTCAGGAGACAGAGGTAGGAGGATCACTGTGACTTTGAAGCCACCCTGAGACTACACAGTGAATTCCAGGTCAGCCTGGACTAGAGTGAAACCTTACCTCAAAAAATAAATAAATAAATAAATAAATAAATAAAGAGGGACTTCCGGTTAGGATGGCAGCATAGGAACCATGCCAAAGCAGCCTAGGGGAGAAAAAGCAAAAAAAACAAAACAAAAAACAAACAAACAAACAAAAAACAACAACAACAACAAAAAAAAAAAAACAGCAAAATACACTCTTCATCTAAAAGGTGAAGGTGTATAAGAAATCACCAATGGCAGCGGAGAAGTAGGAGAGATCCAGAGCATCAAGAGCCCACATAGGCAGGCAGAAGTGGCTCCAGCAGCTGTGGCACCAGGTCCACAGAGGCAGCAGATCTACAGGGCCACAGCTGTAAGGCTCGGCTTGAGCCACAGGAAAAGCCAGGTGAGGGGATTTCCACTCATACCAGAGCTCCTCGCAAACTCAAGAAACATGAAGATAGTGTTATGCCCAGATCACAGAGTTCCCAAAGACCACCAAGAGAGTCAGACACGTATGCAACAGCAAAGAGCTTTATTTTGGGCTTAAGCTCAGACTCTTGACTTCACCAATGCAGTGGATCCGTACAAGAGCCCTGAGCAGCAGGGGGACAGGTTTTTTATAGGGATTTGAACAAACAAGTAGGGAGAAGTAGGGGATGGTTATATGATTGGTTGATTTAAGCAGTAACTGCATTAGTATTTTTCTGATATGCTTAGGATACTGGTGGGCAAAGCTGGTGGGCAGGGGACTAGGGGGATTCCAATCAGATTAGGTAACCTTTATTGTAATTGGCTATGTGTATTTGAGGAAGTTTAAACAGACTTATTTTAAGCAAACTTTATGTATGACCACAGGAACATATGGTTCAGACAGTCTATTCCCCCTTATCAGGAAACTGACCTTGCTGGGAAGCAGAAACTTAGGCCTATTGATGATTCTGAGGCTTATTATGGCTTCCTGAGTCCTTCAGTAGGACCGCAGCAACCAACAGAGGAGCAGAACATGAGGTAGAGGACCATGTGGACCAGCGGGAGAACTAGAACCACCATCCACAGCGTCTCCTACCCCACTGCAAGCACAAGTGCCAGCAAACACCAGAGACCTGGGGAAGGGAGATCACAGCACCCAGCACCAGTGACCAGAGCAGTGATCCAGTGACCCAGCTAGCCTACTTGAACACACAGTGCACCAAGCAGGAGCGCAGCATAACTAGACCAAAATCACCCCAAAAAGTAACTGGGATTACACCAGGGAAGGGTCTTACCTGGTCACAAGCTGACTTGGAACCCTCACCAGACCAGAAATCTTAACCTCCTAGTTGACAGGAGTAAGGGTGTGGGGCAAACACACCCTAAGGGACTATGACTTTGTTAGAGGATCTGGTTGTCATAAAACCTACTCTTGCGTAAATACTCTGTGCTGTTTTTCATTGAATGTGTACATTGTTTAGTTAAATTTTAGAATCTGCCTGTATTTTGTTCCACTCAGCCTACTTGAATACTCTCATAGTGGGCAAACCCAACATCAAGGGTCACTTTTGTAGATACTCTGAAAGTCTTAAGAGCCACACCTAGCAACTTTAGCTCCTACCCTGAAGATATATAACATTGGATTGATTGATACAACTAATAATACTGCAGCTAACTGGAAAATTCCAGCATTAAATTAATCCAAGATGCAAAAATATGTACATTATAACACAAGAACCACCAAAAATTGAGGCAATATAAATCCACCAAAAAGTATTAATGCATCAGAAATGACCTCCAGTGAGAATGAGTTAGAGGAAATGCCTGAGAAATATGTCCAAAGAATGATTATAAATATGCTCAAAGAAGTCAAAGAGGAAATCAAAGGAATCAAAGAAGACATAGGAAACCAATTTAATGAAATAAAGAGGTCAATACAAGACATAAATAAGGAAACAGAAATTATAAAGAAAAACCAGTCAGAATTACTAGCAATGAAGAACACAGTTAACGAAATAAAAAAAAACTCTGTAGAAAATCTCACCAGTAGAATGGATGGAGGAGAGGACAGAATACCTAAACTAGAAGACCAGGTGTCAGATCTAATAAGTCCAATAAAGAGAAAGACAAACTAATAGGAAAGTATGAATGGGAATTTCAAGATATTCGGGACACTATGAAAAGATCAAACATAAGAATTCCGGTTACAATAAAAGGAGAAGAATTTCACTCCAAAGGCATAGTAGGCATTTTCAACAAAATCATAGAAGAAAACTTCCCCCAATTGAGAAAGAGGTGCCAATGCAGATACAGGAAACCTTTAGAACACCAACCAGACACAACCTGGAAAGAACCTCTCCTTGCCACATTGTAATTAAACTACCAAACATACAAACCAAAGAAAATATATTGAAAGCAGTTAGAGAGAAAAATCAAGTTACCTACAAAGGCAAGCCCATCAGGATCACAGCAGATTACTCAACACAAACTTTAAAAGCCAGAAGGGCTTGCAGTGATGTATTCCAAGTTCTGAAAGATAACAACTGTCAACCAAGGTTACTTTATCCTGCAAAGCTATCCATTCGAATAAATGGAGAAATAAGGACATTCCACAACAAAAGCAGGCTAAAGGAATATTTGAAGACAAAACCAGCTCTACAGACAATACTTGAAAGAATACCCATGCTGAAGAGAAAGAAAAACACACATATAAGAAACCTGGAAAAAACAAACCGTACTCAAATACTAGTTAATACAAGAGAGCAAAGGTAAAACTGGAAGAAGTACAAAAAAAATGGCAAAAATAAATACATACCTTTCAATAATATCTTTTAAGATTGACAGCCTCAATGCCCCAACCAAAAGACATAGGTTTCTGGACTGGATTAAAAGGCAGGATCCTTGAATTTGTTGCCTCCAAGAAACTCACCTTTCTACAAAGGATGGACACTATCTTAGGGTGAAAGGTTGTAAAATGGTGTTTTAAGCAAATGGGCCTAGAAAACAAGCAGGGGTTGCTATCCTAATATCTGACAAGGTAGACTTCAGTCCAAAATTGGCTAGGAAAGATAAGGAAGGCAACTTTATATTGATTAAAGGCACACTCCAACAGGAGGACATTACAATCCTAAACATATATGCACCTAACATGGGGGCTCCCAACTTCATCAAACAAATGCTATTAGAACTAAGGTCACAGATAACATCAAACACAGTTGTAGTGGGTGATTTCAACACCCCACTCTTCCCAATTGACAGGTCATTCCAGCAAAAAATAAGCAGAGAGGCAACTGGATTAAATAAGGTCATAGAAGAAATGGACCTAACAGATGTATACAGGACGTTTTATCCAAATGCTGCAGAATACACATTCTTTTCAGCAGCACATGGAACATTCTCTAAAATAGACCATATTTTAGGACACAAAGCAAATCTTAACGAATACAGGAAAATTGAAATAATTCCTTGCATTCTATCTGACCACAATGGAATCAAACTACAAGTCAATAGCAAGAAAAGCTATAGAACATACACAAAATCATGGAAACTAAACAATACACTACTAAATAATGAATGGGTCAATGAAGAAATCAAGAAGGAAATCAAAAAATTCATAGAGTCAATAATAATGAGAACACAACATGCCAAAACCTTGGGACACGTGAAGGCAGTCCTAAGAGGGAAATTTATAGCTTTCTGCCTATATTAAGAAATTAGAAAGGTCTCAAGTAAATGACCTGATACATCACCTTAAAGCCTTGGAAAAAGAAGAACAATGCAAACCAAAAATCAGTAGATGGGAAGAAATAATAAAGCTTAGGGCAGAAATTAATGAAATAGAACCCCCCCCAAAAAAAATCCAAAGAATCTATGAAACAAAGAGTTGGTTCTTTGAAAGGATAAGCAAGATTGATAAACCCTTAGCAAATTGCCGGGCTCCCCTGGCAGGTAGTGCTGAGGAAGGACCAGGCCCGCTGGTTCCTCCCAAGGGGTTGAGGAAGAGGGTGAACGTCGGACAACTCAGAACCTCTCCTAGTCACCGGAGAAAAACCACACTGAGTCGGGAGTCTTGTCAAAGCAGGAACTCGCTTTATCGTTACAGGCGGTTGCCTATATAATGTTGAGAATGAAGGCAGGGATTCTAGGATGGGGGGAGAGGTAAGGGCCAATAGTATATTGCAACTTTTGAAATGATTGGTCCCAAGTGCGCGTGCGGGAATTCCAACTCCTATGCGGAAGTAACAGGCCAAAGGCCATTTGGTGCCCTGCTGGTCATAGCTGGCCAGAGGCAGTTTGCCAAACTTTAGCTAGGCTCAGGAAGTTCCGCTAGGCCTCACGTGTGGGCCTCTCAAGGCCCAACAGCAAATAAACAAACAGCAAAAAAAAAAAAAAAGAGAGAGAGAGAGAGAGAGAAGAGACACAAATTAATACAATTAGAGATGAAAAAGGCAGCATCACGACAGATACCAGAGAAATTCAAAAAATCATAGGGACATACTATAAAAACATATATTTCATTAAGTATCAAAATCTGAAAGAAATGGATGATTTCCTTGATTTATATGACCTACCTAAATTAAATCAAAATGAGATTAATAGACCTATAACAAGTATGGAAATCCAAGCAGTTATCAAAAATCTACCAACTAAAAAATGTCCAGACCCAGATGGATTCACTGGTGAATTTTACCAGACCTCCAGGGAAGAACTAACACCATTCCTTCTTAAGCCTTTCCATAAAATAGAAAAAGAAGGACTCCTACCAAACTCCTTCTATGAAGCCAGCATCATCCTGATACCAAAACCAGGCAAAGATAGAACAAAAAAAAAAAAAAAAATTACAGACCAATCTCATCATGAACATAGATATAAAAATTCTCAACAAAATATTGGCAAACAGAATATAATACAAGAATATATCAGATGGTAAGACCCTATTGCTGAAGACTCCATATACTTGGGCTGCAAGGCCACTGAGAAATCCTGCTGGAACTGAGCTGATAACCTCCTCCATGTAGACCAGCTGACAGAAAGCCGGAAGATGCTATTCTGCATGCAGTTCAATGGGACAGAGAGAAATCACCAGTGGAGATACTCAACAGTGGACATTGCAAGACTTATATTTGGCCAGCTAGGCCAAATGACCCAATGGGTGCAATAGTGGCACGTCTGTTATGGGGGAAACCTATTGCCCTCTAATTGGACTGGAGGCCCACTCCATGGGAGGGAATACGTCCCTGATACTGAAAACTTAAAACGGGGTAGTCATGAGCCCTAGGGGTGTAACGTCTGCTGTTGTCTGGCCAAATGTATATACTATGCTTTTCAAACTGCCCAGTAAGAACTTCTGTTAATGTTCACACCCTTATATTAATGCTACTCTCACTTTTGGTAGAGAATCTTCTCTTTTCAGATGGCAGTGACCTTGGGATGACTCAGAAGGTATCATGGTGATGGAAAGAAATGACCACAGTGCTCAGTACTGCAATATCTCTATCACACCTTCCAAGGCTCAGGGTCTAATGCAGAAGAGGTGGCGGAAAGAATGTAAGAGCCAAAGGAAAGGCAGGACTCCATACAACATGCTCCCTCCAGACACAAAATGCCCCGGATATCCATGACCTCACAGTGCCTGACACTACCTGCATAAGACCATCATAAGAGGAAGAAAAGATCATGACATCAAAAGTAAAAGAGACTGATTGAGATGGGGAGGGGGTATGATGGAGAATGGAGTTTCAAAGGGGAAAGTTGGGGGGGGAGGGAGGGTATTACCATGGGGTACTTTTT
Source organism: Dipus sagitta (assembly GCA_036346955.1). Classification (NCBI taxonomy): domain Eukaryota; kingdom Metazoa; phylum Chordata; class Mammalia; order Rodentia; family Dipodidae; genus Dipus; species Dipus sagitta. Next base: position 48,892,105 of record CM070782.1, read on the forward strand.
GTAATCATGGAAGTTGTTAATAAAAAAAATTTAAAAAAGAATATATCAGAAAGATCGTTCACCCAGACCAAGTTGGCTTTGTCCTAGAGATGCAGGGACAGTTCAACATATGCAAATTGATAAATGTAAAACATTGTATAAATGGGAAACTTCCGGTCAAGATGGTGGCATAGGAACCCACGCCAAAGCAGCCTAGGGGAGAAAAAGCCAAAGAAAACCCAGCAAAATACACACCGTTACTAAAAAGGGAGGTGTATAAGAGATTAAAACAGCAACAGAGAAGTAGGAGAGATCCAGAGCCCACACGGGCAGGCCGAAGCAGCTCCAGCAGCGGCAGCTCGGGCTCCGGCAGCGGCGGCTCGGGCTCTGGCAGCGGAGGCGGTGGTGGAAGCCGTGTCTCCGGCTCCAACAGCAGCATCAGCGGCTCCAGCACTGGCTACAGCAGCTTCAGCGGCAGCGAATCCAGCAGCGGCAGCTCCAGCGGATCAGTGGCGGCGGACCCAGCAGCAGCAGCTTCAGCAGCAGCAGTAGTGGATCCAGTAGCAGGGGTGCCTATCTGCAGGGCCACAGTTGCCAGGCTTGGTTTGCCCCGCAGGAAAAGCCAGTGCCCAGTTCCAGAAAACAGAACAGCGGCCCAACGTCCTAGCCAGCAACTTGACTGAGACCAAAAGCATCCAAAAAGGTAACTGGGATTGAACCAGGGAAGGGTCTCACTTGGTCACAAGCTGACTTGGATCCCTCAACAGACCAGAAATCTTGACCTCTTTGTTGATAGAGGATCTTGTTCTTATAATACCTACTCTTGCATAAATGCTTGGTGCTGTTTTTGACTGAATGTGTACAGGGTTTAGTTAAATTTTAGAATCTACCTGTATCTTATTCCACTCAACCTACTTGAATACTCCCATAGTAGGCAAACTCAACCCCTAGGAACACTTGTCTAGATACTCTGAGAGTGTTAAGAGCCACACCTAACATCTTAATCTCCTACATTGAAGATATACAACATCAGATCAATTGATACAGCTAAGAATACCCAGCTAACTGGAAAATCTAAGTAGTAACTTAATCCAAGATGCAAAAATATATACATTATAACACAAGAAACACCAAAAACCAAGGCAATATAAATCCACCAAAAAGCATCAATGCATCAGAAATGACCTCCAGTGAAAACAAGTTAGAGGAAATGCCTGAGGAAGATTTCAAAAGAATGATTGTAAATATGTTCAATGAACTCAAAGAAGAAATCAAAGGAATCAAAGAGAAAATCAAAGGAATCAAAGAAGACACAGGACACCAATTTAACGAAATAAAGAAGTCAATACAAGACATAAATAAGGAAATAGAAATAATAAAGAAGCCAGGCGTGGTGGCGCATGCCTTTACTCCCAGCACTGGGAGGCAGAGGTAGGAGGATTGCTGTGAGTTAGAGGCCACCCTGAGACTCCATAGTGAATTCCAGGTCAGCCTGGGCTAGAGTGAGACCCTACCTCGAAAAACCAAAAAAAAAAAAAAAAAAAAAAAAAAAAAAAAAAAGAAATAATAAAGAAAAACCAGTCAGAATTACTAGCAATGAAGAACACAGTTAATGAAATAAAAAACTCTGTAGAAAATCTCACCAGTAGAATGGATGAAGGAGAGGACAGAATATCTAAACTAGAAGACCAGGTGGCAGATCTAATACAATCCAACAAAGAGAAAGGCAAACTAATAGGAAAGTATGAATGGGAATTTCAAGATATTCGGGACACTATGAAAAGATCAAACATAAGAATTCAGGGCATAGTAGAAGGAGAAGAATTTCACTCCAAAGGCATAGTAGGCATCTTCAACAAAATCATAGAAGAAAACTTCCCCCAAATTGGGAAAGAGGTGCCAATGCAGATACAGGAAACCTTTAGAACACCAGCCAGACAAAACCTGGAAAGAACTTCTCCTCGCCGTATTATAATCAAATTACCAAACACACAATCCAAAGAAAAAGTATTGAAAGCAGTTAGAGAGAAAAATCAAGTTACCTACAAAGGCAAGCCCATCAGGATCACAGCAGATTACTCAACACAAACTTTAAAAGCCAGAAGGGCTTGGAGTGATGTATTCCAAATTCTGAAAGATAACAACTGTCAACCAAGGTTACTTTATCCTGCAAAACTATCCATTCAAATAGACAGAGAAATAAGGACATTCCATGACAAAAGCAGGCTAAAGGAGTATTTGAAGACAAAACCAGCTCTACAGACAATACTTGAAAGAATCCTTCATGCCGAAGAGAAGGAAAAGCACACATATAAGGAACCTGGAAAACAACAAGCGATACTCAAATACTAGTTAACACAAGAGAGCAAAGGCAGAACCGGAACCACAAAAAAAAAAAAAAAAAAAAAAAAAAAAGGCAAACATAAATACACACCTTTCAATAATATCTCTTAATATCAATGGCCTCAATGCCCCAACCAAAACATTGTATAAATGGACTGAAGGACAAAAATCACATGATCATCTCATTAGATGCAGAAAAAGCATTTGACAAAATCCAACATCCCTTCATGATGAAAGTCCAATAGAGACAAGCCTACAGCCAACATATTACTAAATGGGGAGAAACTGGAAGCTTTTCCACTAAAATCAGGAAGACAAGGGTATCCACTGTCCCCACTTCTATTTAAAATAGTACTGGAAGTCTTAGCCATAGCAATAAGGCAAGAGACATACATAAAAGGGATACAAATTGGAAAGGAAGAGATCAAATTATCATTATTTGCAGATGACATGATTCTATACATAAAGGAACCTAAAGACTCTACCAGCAAACTGTTAGAGCTGATAAATACCTATAGCAATGTAGCAGGATACAAAATAAACACACAGAAATTAGTAGCCTTCCTATATGCTAACAACAAACAGACAGAGGATGAAATAAGAGAATCACTCCCACTCACAATTGCATTGAAAAAAAAAATACTGAAAACTTAAAACAGGGGTAGTCATGAGCCCTAGGGGGTGTAACGTCTGCTGCTGTCTGGCTAAATGTATATATTATGCTCATCAAACTGCCCAGTAAGCACTTCTCTTAATGTTCATACCTATATGTTAATGCTACTCCCACTTTTGGTAGAAAACCTTCTCTTTTCAGATGGCAGTGACCTTGGATGACTCAGAAGGCACCATGGTGCTGAGAAGTGACAGAGGAGTGCTCAGCACTGCAATATCTCTATCACATCTTCCAAGGCTCAGGGTCCATTGCAAAAGAGGTGGTGGAAAGAATGTAAGAGCCAAAGGAAGGGTAGGGCTCCTTACAACATGCTCCCCCCAGACACAAAATGCCTGGATATCCATGACCTCACAGTGCCCTACACTAACTACACAAGACCATCATAAGAGGAGAAAAAGATCAAGACATACAAAATAAAAGAGAGACTGATTGAGATGGAGTGGGGATATGATGGAGAATGGAGTTTCAAAGGAGAAAGTGGGGGGAGGGTATTACCATGGGATATTTTTTATAATCATAGAAGTTGTTAGTAAAAATTTGAAAAAAAAATCTTAAAAATAAAAAAATAAGAAAAAATAAAGTACCTTGGAATAAACCTAACCAAGGAAGTGAAGGATTTCTACAATTAAAACTTTAAAACACTCAAGTGAGAAATTGCAGAAGACACTAGGAAATGGAAAAAATCCCTTGTTCTTGGATCAGAAGAATCAATATTGTGAAAATGGCAATCTTACCAAAAGCAATCTACACATTTAATACAATCCCCACCAAAATTCCAATGGCATTCTTCACAGAAATAGAAAAAACCAATCCAAAAATTCATTTGGAATTACAAAAATAAGGATGGTGGTATCACCATACCTGATTTTAACCTATACTACAGAGCCATAGTAACAAAAACAGCAAGGTACTGTCACAAAAGCAGACATGTAGATCAGTGGAACAGAATAGAGGACCCAGATGTAAGTCTGGGTAGCTATATCCACGTGATATTTGATAAAAATGCCAAAAATACTCATTGGAGAAAAGGCAGCCTCTTCAGCAAAATGGTGCTGGGAAAACTGGATATGTATCTGTAGAAGGATGAAAATAGATCCTTCTCTCTCTCCATGCACAAGAATTAAGTCCAAATGGATTAAAGACCTTAACATCAGACCTGAAACTCTGAAACTGCTAGAGGAAAAAGTAGGGGAAACTCTTCAACATATTGGTCTTGGCAAAGACTTTCTGAATATAACCCTAATTGCTCAGGTAATAAAACCACAAATTTGGGGCTGGATAAATGGCTTAGCGGTTAAGCGCTTGCCTGTGTAGCCTAAGGATCCCAATTCGAGGCTTGATTCCCCAGGACCCACGTTAGCCAGATGCGCAAGGGGGCGCACGCATCTGGAGTTCATTTGCAGTGGCTAGAGGCCCTGGTGTTCCCATTCCAACCTCCCTCTCTCTCTATCTTCCTCTTTCTTTCTCTGTCTGTTGCTCTCACATAAATAAATAAAAATAAATGAAAAAAATTAAAAAAAAACACAAATTAACCACTGGGACCTCATGAAATTACAAAGATTTTGTACAGCAAAGGACACTGTGAAAGAAGCAAAGAGGCAACCTACAGAATGGAAAAAAATCTTTGCAGCTATACATCTGTTAGAGGATTAATATCTAGGATATGCAAAGAACTCAAAAAATTAAATAATAAGAAATCAAACAACCTAATTAAAAAATGGGCTACGGAACTAAATAGAGAGTTCTCAAAAGAAGAAATACGGATGGCATATAAGCATCTAAAAAAATGTTCTACATCCCTAGTCATCAGGGAAATGCAGATTAAAGCTACATTGAGATTCCACCTCACTCCTGTCAGATTGGCTACCATCATGAAAACAAATGACCACAAATGCTGGCAAGGGTGTGGAAAAAGAGGAACCCTTCTACACTGTTGGTGGGAATGCAATCTGGTCCAGCCATTGTGGAAATCAGTGTGGAGGTTCCTAAAACAGCTAAAAATAGGTCTGCCATATGACCCAGCTATAGCACTCCTAGGCATATATCCTAAGGACTCATCTCATTACCTTAGAGATACTTGCTCAACTATGTTTATTGCCACTCAATTCACAATAGCTAGGAAATGGAACCAGCCTAGATATCCCTCAAGTGATGAGTGGATAATGAAGATATGGCACATTTATACAATGGAATTCTACTCACCAGTAAAGAAAAATGAAGTTATGAAATTTGCAGGAAAATGGATGGATCTGGAAAGGATTATACTTAGTGAGGTAACCCAGGCCCAGAAAGCCAAGCGCCGCATGTTCTCTCTCATATGTGGATCCTAGCTATAGATGATTGTATTTCTGTGTGAGTAGGAAGAAAACTCAGTAGCAAAGGCCAGTAAGCTAGAAAAGAGATATAAAGGGAAGATAAAGGGAGGGAGGGGGATACTTCATAGGATGGTATTGTATATATGTAAGTAGAAGAATAGATTAATGGGGGTGAAAAGGCCCAAGTGAGGTCAGGGGAAGAGATTGAGTAAGGAAAGGTGGAGGGAGAGCTAATCAAAATCTAAGAGGATATAAATAAATCATATGGAAACTTACTTTTTTGGACACCGGAACACTGAGGAGCCATAGTTTGTTACTAGAAAATTTTCAGTGCCAGGGATGGGATACCTTCCACTGAGTTGTTGGCCAGGGAGGCCCCTGATGTCCCCCAAACATTATAGGCCATTGATGAGGCCTTTGGGTTCCCACCAGGAATAGATGGTAAGACCCTATTGCTGAAGACTCTACATACTTGGGCTGCAAGGCCACTGAGAAATGCTGCTGGAACTGAGCTGATAACCTCCTTCATGTAGACCAGCTGACAGAAAGCTGGAAGAAGCCATTCTGCATGCAGTTCAATGGGAGAAAGAGAAATCACCAGTGAAGATACTCAACAGTGGACTCTGCAAGCCTTATATTTTGCCAGCCAGGCCAAATGAGCCAACGGGTGCAATAGTGGCACGTCTGTCATGGTGGAAACCAACTGCCCTCTAATTGGACTTGAGGCCTGCTCCATTGGAGGGAATACATCCCTGATTCTGAAAATCTAAAACAGGGGTAGTCCTGAGCCCTAGGGGGTGTAACATCTGCTGCTGTCTGGCTAAATGTATATACTATGCTCATCAAACTGCCCAGTAAGCACTTCTCTTAATATTCATACCTATATATTAATGCTACTCTCACTTTTGGTAGAGAACCTTCTCTTTTTAGATGGCAGTGACCTTGGGATGACTCAGAAGGCATCATGGTGCTGGAAAGAAGTGACAGGAGTTCTCAGCACTGCAATATCTCTATCATACCTTCCAAGGCTCAGGGTCCATTGCGGAAGAGGTGGCAGAAAGAATTAAGAGCCAAAGGAAGGGTAGGACTCCTTACAATGTTCTCCCCCCAGGCACAAAATGGCCTGGATATCCATGACCTCACAGTGCCTGACACTACCTACAGAATACCATATTAATAGGAGGAAAAGATCATGATATCCAAATAAAAGAGAGACTGATTGAGGGGGGAGGGGATATATGGAGACTGTAGTTTCAAAGGGAAAAGTGGGGGGAGGGAGGGCATTACCATGGGATATTGTTTACAATCATGGAAGTTGTTAATAAAAAAACAAATAAATAAATAAATTTTAAAAAAGAAATGAAAGTATTTATTTTCACATGTGCGTATGTGTGTGTGTGTGCACGCACGCACACACGTCCATGTACATGTGCCAGGATCTCTTGCTTTTGTAATCTAATGTTTGTTCATCTTCATGTGAGTAGCTGAGGAATTGAATCCTAGCCCTCAGACTTTCCAAGCAAGAGCCTTTAACTGCTGAGCTATTTCCCAGGTCCCAGGCCTGGCTTTTAATTAATTTTAAAATATCTTTGGTATTTTTTTGGTCTGTGAGTATGAATGACACATGTATGTATATATGGGAGGGGCACAAGCCTGCCATGGTATGTGTCAAGGTTAGAGAAGTATGGGGTGTTGATCATCACCTTCTGCCTTGTTTGAGGCAGAGTCTCTCTGAGTTGGCCAGGTTAGCTGGCCTGCAAGGGAGCTTCTCATTCTCCTGTATCTATCATCTCACTGGGATCCAAAGTAGGGTTGCTTCTGTGGCAAGTGATTTATAGTGTAGGCAAGTGTTTTTGTCACTGAATCTCCCCAGCTCCACTTTCTTTCATGGTCCCTCCTTTGGGCTATCACTCTATTAAAATAATGGCCACCAAGAATTGGAATTTCCCTAGGAATCTCATGCTGGGAAAAACAAAAGGCTGAAGCTGACAAGTTGTCAGAGCACTTTACAGAAGAGACTGGAGCAGAGACAATGATGATGGATGAGGCCACTTGATCAGGACTGTTTAGTCATGTATATCTCTGGCCCTGTATTTAAACCTAAACCTATGTTAAAACTTTGAAAATGGACCTAGTAGGGGGCAGGAAGGGTGCGGTGGGGTCAGTGGACCTCTTTGTTCCATTTCCTTATGTGGCCACATTGAATAAGTCTCCTCTTTGTACTTTTCACCATTACTGTGTTAATTGGCTTAGTGGAGGACAGACAGGTGTCAGGCCTGGCTTGTTAGGAGCTGTCAGGCACAGGCTCTGACTCCAACTCTGGTAACAGTTGTTGCTGCTATTCTTCATATGTTATTAGTTATACAGGATTTGGGGTTCAAGAGGGGTCTCCCAAACTTAATGTTAGAAAAAGCAGGAAATAATGGCTTTATAGTAGGATCCCTGTAAGTTCAAGGCCAGCCTGAGGCTACATAGTGAATTCCAGGTCAGTTTGAGCTAGAGGGAGACCCTACCTCGAAAAAAAAAAAAAAAGAAAGAAAGAAAGAAAAAGTGGGGCTGGAGAAATGGGTTGATAGTTAAGGCGCTTGCTTACAAAGCCATAGGACCCAGGTTCGATTCTCCAGTGATGCAGGATTTTCGGGCTCATAAGGGGTCTCCTAGAAGTTATTAAGCCCAAGTTTTGGGTTCTTTTCGACCTTTAACAAAGAATCAATAAAGACAGACTCAAGAAGGATAAATTATGGTCGGGCGTGGTGGCGCACGCCTTTAATCCCAGCACTCGGGAGGCAGAGGTAGGAGGATATCCATGAGTTCGAGGCCACCCTGCGATTACATAGTGAATTCCAGGTCAGCCTGGAGTAGAGTGAAACTCTACCTTAAAAAAAACCAAAAAATAAAAAATAAAAAAAAATAACCAGGCGTGGTGGCGCACGCCTTTAATCCCAGCACTCGGGAGTCAGAGGTAGGAGGATTGCCACGAGTTCGAGGCCACCCTGAGACTCCATAGTGAATTCCAGGTCAGCCTGGGCTAGAGTGAGACCCTACCTCGAAAAACCAAAAAAAAAAAAACAAAACAAAACAAAACAAAACAAAACAAAAAACCGGGCATGGTGGCGCACACCTTTAATCCCAGCAAGTGCTTGGGAGGCATGAGTTCAAGACCACCCTGAGACTACATAGTGAATTCCAGGTCAGCCTGAGCTAGAGTGAGACCCCACCTCAGAAAGAAAAAAAAGAAGGATAAATTATGAATTATTAAGTTTACTTATGGAGAAATCACAAATTGTGGGGTTTGGGAAACACTCTCATGTGGAAACACTGCATAGTTTTTAAGGTTTGTTTAAAAGAAGTTGAGGTTTTTAGGGAAAAAACTGGACTAGAGACATGAGCATGTGGGCTTAAGAAAAACTGAGGCTTTATTTTATTTTATTTTTGAGAGAGAGAGAGAAAAAGGCAGAGAGAGAGGGAAAGAATGGGTGCACCACAGCCTTTCAGCTACTATGAATGAACTCCAGATTCATGTGGCCCCTTGTATCACTCTGCATCTGCTACATGGGACCTGAAGATTTGAACATGCATTCGTTTTTAAAAATTCATTTCATGTCCGGGCGTGGTGGCGCACACCTTTAGTCCCAGCACTTGGGAGGCAGAGGTAGGAGGATCGCCGTGAGTTCAAGGCCACCCTGAGACTCCACAGTGAATTCCAGGTCAGCCTGGGCTAGAATGAGACCCTACCTCAAAAAACCAAAAAAAAAAAAAAAAAAAAAAAAAAATTCATTTCATTTTATTTATTTGAGAGAGAGGGAGAGAAAGAGGCAGATAGAGAGAATGGGCACACCAGGGCCTTCAGCCACTGCAAATGAACTCTAGACGCATGCGCCACCTTGTGCTTCTGGCTTACGTGGGTCCTGGGGAATTGAACCTGGATCCTATGACTTTGCAGCCAAATGCCTTAACCGCTAAGCCATCCCTCCAGCCCTTGAACATGCATCCTTAGGTTTTGCAGGCAAGCACCTTAACTGCTAAGCCATCTCTCTCCAGCCGTTTTTGTTTTGTGTTTTTTTGTTTTTTTTTTTTTTTTTTTTTTTTTGTTTTTTTTTTTTTTTTTGGTTTTTCGAGGTAGGGACTCACTCTAGCCCAGGCTGACCTGGAATTCACTATGTAGTCTCAGGGTGGCCTTGAACTCACAGTGATCCACCTGCCTCTGCCTCCCAAGTGCTGGGATTAAAGGTGTGAGCCACCATGCCCAGCATCCAACCTTTTTTTTTTTTTTTTTTCCGAGGTAAGGTCTCACTGTAGCTCAGGCTGACCTGACCTGGAATTCACTATGTAGTTTTCAGGGTGGCCTCGAACTCATGGCAATCCTCCTGCCTCTGCCTCCCAAGTGCTGGGATTAAAGGTGTGAGCCACCATGCCCAGCATCCAACCTTTTTTTTTTTTTTTTTTCCGAGGTAAGGTCTCACTGTAGCTCAGGCTGACCTGACCTGGAATTCACTATGTAGTTTTCAGGGTGGCCTCGAACTCATGGCAATCCTCCTGCCTCTGCCTCCCAAGTGCTGGGATTAAAGGCATGTTCCACCATGCCCAGCCCAACCCTTTAAAAAAAAATTTTTTTTTGAGGCAAGCCCAACAGGCTGGCCTTTATTTTTTATGCAAGAGAGCAAGAGCAAGGACAAGAGATAGAAAGAGAGAAATTTGACACACCAGGGCCTCCAGCCACTGGAATCCATCCAGATGCATGTGCCAACCTTGTACACATGTGCGACCTTGCACACTTGTGTCACCTTGTACATCTGGCTTACGTAAGACCTCCAGAGTCGAACATGGGTCTTTAGTCTTCGCAGGCAAGCACCTTAACCACTAAGCCATCTCTTAACCAGTAAGCCCAAAACTTAGGCTTTTAAGGAGAAATAGGGCAAAGCTGTAAGCACATGGACTTAAGAGAACCTGATGCTTTTTAAAAAATATTTTATTTATTTATTTGAGAAAGAGATAAAGAGGCAGATAGAGAGAGACTAGGCGCACCTCTAGCCACTGCAAATAAACTCCAGACACATGTGCCACCTTGTGCATCTGGCTTAGGTGGGTTCTGGGGAGTCGAATCTGGGTCCTTAGGCTTTGCAGGCAAGCACCTTAACCACTAAGCCATCTCTCCAGCCTGAATCTGAGGCTTTTAAAGAGAGATTAGAGTAAAGCTGCAAGCATGTGGACTTGAGAAACTAAGGCTTTTAAAGACAGATTAGAGGAAAGCTACTGGCATGTGGAAAGTAGAATCTAGGAGCTTGTCTAGGGAAACTTGAGGAAAATGTGCATATAGTAGATTCAGAAACCTGAGGAAAATCATGTATGTAATCAAAGAGAGAAGTTACCTCAATCTATAAAGCAGAGACAAGCAGAAAAGCCATCTAGACCAAAAAACAGTTTTGTTGTTTTTTTAAATTTTTGTTTTTTATTTTTATTTATTTGAGAGCGACAGAGAGAGAAAGAGGCAGATAGAGAGAGAGAGGGAGAATGGGCGCGCCAGGGCCTCCAGCCACTGCAAACGAACTCCAGATGTGTGTGCCACTTTGTGCATCTGGCTCACGTGGGTCCTGGGGAATAGAGCCTTGAACCGGGGTCCTTAGGCTTCACAGGCAAGCCCTTAACCGCTAAGCCATCTCTCCAGCCCCCAAAAGACAGTTTTATGCTTTTCCTCCCCCACCACTTGGAAGCTGGACTCACGTGTATCCTTGTGGCCCAAAGAAGAGATGTAGGCAGGCGGAGCACAGAAGCAGAGTTCCCAACAGGAGGAAGACCCCACTGGTTGGTAGATTGAGGGCAAATCCCTGGGCCAGCCCATCCAGGGCTGTCTGTTTAGGAAGTGTGCTAGACTGGGCAGCAGAGGGAGGTGCAGATCTGTCTCGATCAGACACAAATTCCATTTTTGTGGTGGCATGTGGGGTAGCATCTCATGGTTCTCTTTGAGTCTCAATCCTTAGCTGAAACTGCCCTAAAAAGCTAGCTTTCTTCCATCCTCCTTCACCAGTACCCATGTAAAGGTAGATGCACACAGTGGTGCATGCATCTGGAGTTCATTTGCAGGGGCTAGAGGCCCTTCTCTCTCTTCTCAATGTGCTTCTTTCTGTCTCTCTCAGATAAAAAAAAAAAAAAATTGTATATATATTAAAAAAGAAAAAAAGAAAAAAAAAAAGAGACTGGGAATGGTGGTGCACGCCTTTAATCCTAGCACTTGGGAGACAGAGGTAGGAGGATTGCCATGTGTTCAAGGCCACACTGAGACTACATATTCCAGAATTCCAGGTGTTATGCCCAGATCATGGAGTTCCCCAAAGACCACCAAGAGGACTGGACACCTGGACACGTATGCAACAGTAAAGAGCTTTATTTTGGGCTTAAGCTCAGGCTCCAGACTACCAACGCAGTGGGTCTGTCCAAGAGCCCTGAATGGCATCCAGGAGGAGCTTTTATTAGGTTCAAACAAAGAAAACGGGAATTTCCAACGTAGCAGTTACATATTTGGTTGACATTTAGCAAGAGTATATATGTTACAAACTGATTGGTTACATAGTAGCTGAGGACTATCAAGCAAACTTATCTATAGTCACAAGAGCCACAGGAATGTATAACATCTACTTGGTCCTTTTTGATTGGCCCGTTACAGGGATTATTTTGGGTACTGAGCAGTTTGTAGTTGTTTTTCCCAGTAACTGCAAAGTGCTGTGTCAGTAATTTGGGCCCTGTAGGGAAACAGAAATTTAGGCCTATTAATATCTTTAAAGTCTGTCATTGCGTTACTTTGGTTTGGGCTCTTCACCAGGTCAGCCTGGGATAGAGTGATACCCTACCTTGAAAAACCCAAAATAAGTAAATAAATAAATAAATAAATAAGTGGGAAATGAAAAGAGAGAGAAGACTCGCTCAACAACAGAGACGGGGTTTACTCAGGCCATCCAGGCAGGTCAAAAAGCCTCCTCCCTTACACACTAGAGGATCTTTATGCGGTGGTGGGAGTCACTGGAATCAATCCTTTGTTTGCTGGGTGGTCTGCCTTGCCTCAGGGATCGGGCCACTTCAGGGAAGTGATAATCAGACAGGTGGTTTGGGTCATTTGAGAAAAGTGATAATTTGGAGTGGGTTTTGGACCCCTCTTGGGAAAGAGTTATAATAAAATGGCAGTCAGAGTCCAAAAATGGAAACATTCTGGTTCTAACACTTACAAACCCAAATTTTGTTTTGTTTTTGTTTTTGAGGTAGAGGCTTGCCCTAGCCCAGGCTGACCTGGAATTCACTATGGAGTCTCAGGGTGGCCTCAAACTCACAGCGATCCTCCTACCTCAGCCTCCCGAGTGCTGGGATTAAAGGCGTGCGCCACCACGCCTGGCCATAATACTGTTTCTTGGTCTGGGGGAACTATTCTGCTTTCCTGTACTTTATAATTTGAGGTAACTTCACACTTTAGTCACATGTATGGTTTTCCTCTGGTCTCTAAATCTAAATTGTGTACTCCCCTACGCTCCAGATCTACCACATGGATGCTTTCACTAACTCTACCTATGTAACTTCTCTAAACTCAGGGTAGCCATGGGTATAATGCTCTTTACTACTCATTTCTCATCTGAATTTCTTGGTATCTGTTTGATATTTTCACTCTGCTATTATTCCTTAAGCTCTCACTGTTTGCCCTCGTAGCTTCCTTCCATGGAAAAACACAAGGCAGAAGCTATTGATGTTTCTTCTATATCTCACTCTTTATGCATTTAAGTTTTCTTTTCTTCCTTTTTTTTTTTTTTTAAATTTACTTATTAGAGACAGAGAGAAAGAGAGAGAGAGAGTGAGTGAGAATGGGCATGCCAGGACTCTAGCCACTGCAAACGAACCATGTGCACCTGGCTTACATGGGACCTGGAGAATCAAACCTGGGTCCTTAGGCTTCAGAGGCATGCGCCTTAACCACTAAGCAATCTCTCCAGCCCCTAAGTTTTATTTTCCATGTGCTTGTGGCTCTAGTCCAGTCTTTCCTTAAAAACTGCAATTTCAGCCGGGCATGGTGTTGCTAGCCTTTAATCCCAGCACTTGGGAGGCAGAGATGGGTGGATTATCATGAGTTCGAGGCCACCCTGAGACTACATAGTGAATTCCAAGTCAGCCTGGACTAAAGCGAGATCCTGTCTCAAAAAACAAAAATAAAAACAAAAACAAACAAACAAACAAAACTCAATTTTGAACTTCCAGGTGCGATGGCTGCATAGTAGCCACACCAAGCAGCCTAGGGAGGAACTAAGCAGAAAAACAACAAAATACACTCTTCTACCAAAAAGTGAAGGTGTATAAGGAACTATCAACCTCAGCAGAGAAGCAGGAGAGACCCAGAGCTTCTTGCAATCACAGCAGCAGGCAGAGCCAGATCCTGAGCGGTGCGGGTCTGTGCAGCCAGCAGACTCTGCCTGAGCTGCAGGAGAAGCCAGGTGAAGGGATTTTCCATTCATATCAGCTTCCTCGCAAAGTCAAGAAACCTGAAGGGGAGGATGGCAGGGACCAGCTGAGTGGCTCCCGAGGAAGAGGATCACGGGGACCAGCACCAGCTACACTGCTCCTGCACAACTTTAGGTACCCTGCACAACCTCCCCTCCCCCAGCCACCAGGGCCTGCAACTACTGGAGACCAGGAAAGGGAGATCAGCCACCCAGCACCCAGCACAGACGATCAGAGCAGCAGACCCACTGACCTAGCCAGCCAAGCTGAGCCTACAATGCAGTAAAGAGGCACCCAAGTAGGCACATAGCATAGCTGAGACCAAAGCCATCCCAAAGGGTACCAGGGCCTTTTACACCAGGTCAGTACCCACCACAAAGCCTAGTATATAAGGCCTGCACTGGAAGTGCCAATTGCATCTTCCATGTCAGGGCAGGTTATGTGTTATATTTGATTGATGGCTTTGCCATTCTTAAATAAGCTATATTTTAGGGTTGTTCTTTGCTGCTTCCTGATTTATAGTGCCTTTGTGTTCTTCTGTCATTCGTAGGGGACAGGGTCTCACTCAGCCCCAGGCTGACATGGAACCCTTTACAGACCAGAAATCTCAGCCTCCCACTTGACAGGATTAACGGTGTGGGGAAACATACACCCTTAGAGACTTTGACTTTGTTAGACTGTCTGTTTGTGTTAATACCCACTCCTGCATAAATACTCTGTGCTGGTTTTGATTGAATGTGTATATTGTTCAGTTGAATTTTAGAAATTTACATGTATTTTGCTCCACCCAGCCTTCTAGAATACTTGCATAGCAGGCAAACCCAACACCTACAGTCATTTAACTATTACTCTAGGAGTCATCTAAGAGCCATACCTGGCACCTTAAGCTCCTTATAGAAGATATATAACATCAGATTTACACATCTAAGAATACTGCAGATAATTAGAAAACCCAAGCATCTCTCTCTCTCTCTCTTTTTTTTTTCTTTTCTTTTTTTTTTTTTTTTTTTTTTTTTTTTTTTTTTTGAGGTAGGGTCTCACTCTAGCTCAGGCTGACCTGGAATTCATTATGTAGTCTCAGGGTGGCCCTGAACTCACGGTGATCCTCCTACCTCTGCCTCCAAAGTGTTGGGATTAAAGGTGTCTGCCACTATGCCCAGCTCTCTCTCTCTCTCTTTTTTTAACTTTTACTTTTTCAAGGTAGGGTTTCACACCAGCTCAGGCTGACCTGGAATGAATTATATGGTCTCAGCATGGCCTCAAACTCACTGCAATCCTACTACCTCTCCCTCCCCAGAGCTGGGATTAAAGGCGTGCTCCATTACACCGGGCTTCTTCCCCCTGCCAAACCCCCGAGGTAGGGTTTCACTCTAGCTTCAGGCTGACCTGGAATTCACTATGTAGTCTCAGGGTGGCCTCGAACTCATGGCAATCCTCCTACCTCTGCCTTCTACCTCTGCCTCTGCTGGGATTAAAGGCATGCACCACCACGCCTGGCCCCGGCTTCTTTTTCATTTTAAAATATTTTTATTTATTTATTGGAGCGAGGGAGGAAAGAGAGAAAGAGGCAGATAAATATATAGAGAGAATGGGTGTGCCATGACCTCCAGCCACTGCCAAAGAACTCCAGATTCATGTGCCACCTTGTGCATCTGGCTTAAATGGGCACTGGGGAATCAAATCCAGTTCCTTAGGCTTCACAGGCAAGTGCCTTAACTGCTAAGCCATCTCTTCAGCCCCCCCCCCTTTTTTAAGTAGGGTTTCACTATAGCCCAGGCTGCCCTGAAGCTCCCTATGTAGTCTAAGGGTGGCCTTGAACCCATGGTAATCCTCCTATTTCAGCCTCCCAAGTGCTGGGATCAAAGATGTGCACCACCATGCCCAGAAATCTCTCTCTCTCTCTCTCTCTCTCTCTCTCTTTTTTTTTTTTGTTTTTGTTTTTGTTTTTCAAGGTAGGGTCTTGCTGTAGCACAGGCTGACCTGGAATTCACTATGTAGTCTCAGAGTGGCCTCAAACTTGTGGAGATCCTCCTATCTCTGCCTCTCACATTTTGAGATAAAAATTCCTACAATACAAGAAACACAAAAAAAAAACAAGCCAATATAATTCCACAAAAAATTATAAATCAATCTGAAATGACCTCCAGTGAGACTGATTTAGATGAAATGCCCGAGAAAGATTTCAAAAGAATGATTATATTGGGCTGGAGAGATGGCTTAGCAGTTAAGCACTTGCCTGTGAAGGCTAAGGACCCCAGTTCAAGGCTTGATTCCCCAGGACCCATGTTAGCCAGATGCACAAGGAGGTGCACATGTCTGGAGTTTGTTTGAAGTGGCTGGAGGTCCTAGCACACCCATTCTCTCTCTCTCTCTTTTTTTAACTTTTACTTTTTCAAGGTAGGGTCTTGCTGTAGCACAGGCTGACTGGAATTCACTATGTAGTCTCAGGTGGCCTCGAACTCATGGCAATCCTCCTACCTCTGCCTCCAAAGTGTTGGGATTAAAGGTGTCTGCCACTATGCCAGCTCTCTCTCTCTCTCCTCTCTCTCTTTTTTTAACTTTTACTTTTTCAAGGTAGGGTCTTGCTGTAGCACAGGCTGACTGGAATTCATTATGTAGTCTCAGGTGGCCTCCGTACCATTTTATAATTAAACTACCAAACATGTAAACCAAAGAAAATATATTGAAAGTAGTTAGAGAGAAAAAGCAAGTCACCTATAAAGGCAAGCCCATCAGAATAACTGCAGATTACTCAATACAAACTTTAAAAGCCAGAAGGATTTGGAATGATGTATTCAAAGTTCTGAAATATACCAACTGTCAACCAAGATTATTTTATCCAGCAAATTACCTTGAAATAAATCTAACCAAGGAAGTGAAGGATCTCTACAAAAAACACTCAAGACAGAAATTGCAGAAGACATGAGGAAATGGAAAGACATCCCATGTTCTTGGATTGGAAGAACCAATATTGTGAAAATGTCAATCTTACCAAAAGCAATCTATACATTTAATGAAATCCCCATTAAAATTCCAATGGCATTCTTCATGGAAATAGAAAAAACAATACTAAAATTTATTTGGAAGCAAGCACAAAAAACCTTAAATATCCAAAACAATTTTGAGCAACAAAAATAAGGCTGGTGGTATTACCATACCTGATTTTAAGCTATATTACAAAGCCATAGTAACAAAAATAGCATAGTACTGGCACAAAGACAGACACGTAGATCAATGGAATAGAATAGAGGACACAGCCATTTGATTTTCAATAACAATGCCAAAGACATGCACTGGATAAAAGTCAGCCTCTTTAACAAATTGTGCTAGGAAAACTGGATATCTATATGTAGAAGGACAAAAATAGATCCTTATCTCTCTCCATGCACAAGAATCAAGTCTAAGTGGATCAAAGACCTTAATATCAGATCTGAAACTCGAAAGTTATAGAGGAAAAAGAAGGGGAAAAACCTTTGACATATTGGCATAGGCAATGACTTTCTGAACATAACCCCAGTTACTTAGGAAATAAAACCACTAATCAGGTATGAAGAGATTGGTTAGCGGTTAAGGCACATGCCTGTGAAGCCTAAGGACCCAGGTTTGATTCTCCAGGTCCCACGTAAGCCAGATGCACATGGTGGCACATGCATCTGGAGTTCATTTGCAGTGGCTAGAGGCCCTGGTGTGCCCATTCTCTCTCTCTCTCTTTCTCTTTCTCTCTGCCTATTTCTCTCTCTCCCTGTCTGTAATAAATAAGTAAATAAATAAAAATAAAATAAAAACCACTAACCAACCAATAGGTCCTCATGAAATTACAAAGCTTCTATATAGCAAAGAGCACTGTGAATAGAGCAAAGAGGCAACCTACAGAATGGGAGAAAATCTTTGCCAGCTATACATCTGACAGAGGATTAATATCTAGGATATACAAAGAAATCAGAAAACTTAATAATAGGAAATCAAATAACCCAGTTTAAATATTGGCTAAGAAACTAGAGAGTTCTCAAAAGAAATACAGATATCATATAAACACCTAAAAAAAGATCTACATTCTTAGCCATCAGAGAAATGCAAATTAAATTACTTAGAAATTCCATCTCACTCCTGTCAGAACGGCAATCAAGAAAACAAATGAAAAGCTGGGCGTGGTGGTGCACGCCTTTAATCCCAGCACTCGGGAGGCAGAGGTAGGAGGATCGCAGTGAGTTCGAGGCCACCCTGAGACTCCATAGTGAATTCCAGGTCAGCCTGGGTTAGAGTGAGACCCTACCTTGAAAAAACAAACAAACAAATTAAAAAAAAAGAAAACAAATGACAAAGCTGGGCATGGTGGTGCACACCTTTAATCCCAGGACTCAGGAGGCACAGGTAGGAGGATTACTGTGAGTTTGAGGCCACCCTGAGAATACAGACTTAATTCCAGGTCAGCCTGAGCTACAGAGCTACAGAGACCCTACCTTGAAAAACAAAAAACAAAAAAAGAAAAGAAAAGAAAAGAAATGACAATAAATATTGGCAAGGATGTGGAAAAACAGGACCCCTGAAGCAGAGGTAGGAGAATTGCTGTGAGTTCAAGACCACCCTAAGACTACAAGGTGAATTCCTGGGCTGGAGTGAGACCCTACCTCTAAGAAACAAACAAACAAAAAAAAAAAGAGGAACCCTTTTACACTAATGTAATCTAGTACAGCCATTGTGGAAACCAGTGTGGAGGTTCCTGAGACAAAAATAGATCTACCATATGACCCAACTATAGCACTCCTAGGCATATATCCCAAGGACTCTTCTCACTATCTTAGAGATACTTGCATAACCATGTTTATTGCGGCTTTATTCACAATAACTAGGAAATGGAACCAGCCTTGATGTCCCTCTACTAATGAGTGGATAATGAAGATGTGGTACATTTATACAGTGGAGTTCTACTTAGCAGTAAAGAAAAATGAAATCATGAAATTTGCAGGGAAATGGATGGATCTGAAAAGGATTATACTAAGTGAGGTAACACAGGCCCAGAAAGCCAAATGTTGCATGTTCTCTCTCATATGTGGATCCTAGTTACAAATGTTCAGACATGTGTGTGAGTTGGAGTAAAAATTGGTAGCACTGGCCAGTAAGCTAGAAAAGGGCTATAAGGGAGGGAGTAGAAGGCTGGATTTAAGGGGAGGGTATTATGTATATGTAAGTAGACAAACAGATTACTGCATGTGGAATGACTTAAATGAGGTTAGGGGAAGAGATTGAGTAAAAGAAGGGTGGGGGGAGGGTTAATCAAAATTCAGGATATTGTGAATAAGCCACATGATAACTTACTTTTTTGGATAATGTCACACCCAGAATCCATAGACTGTTACTAGAAAAATTTCAGTGCCAGGGATGGGATACCTTCCAGTGAGCTGTTGGCCAGGGAGGTTCCTGATGCCCCCAAAACATTATAGGCTATTGCCAAGGTTCTTGGTTTCCCATCAGAAATAGATGATAAACCCTTATTGCTAAAGACTCCACATGCCTGAGCTCCAAGTTCACCAAAAAATCAAACTGCGGCAGAGCTGAAAACCTCCTCCCTGTAGACCAGCTGACAGAAAACTGGAAAAAGCTGTACTGCATGCAGCCCTATGGGAGACAGAAACCACCAGTGGTAAAAACAGTGGACTCTGCAAGCCTCAAGCTGGGCCAGCCAGGTGCAATAGTGGCGTATCTGTTATGGAGGAAACCAACTGCTCTCTAATTGGACTGGAGACCTGCTCTATGGGAGGGAATATATGCCTGGTACTGAAAATCTAATTGAAAGCCTAATGGGGGGGGGTAGGTCATGAGCCTTAGGAGTGTAATGCCTGCTCTTATCTGGCTAAATGCATATATTATGCCAATCAAACTGCCCTGTAAGCATTTTACTTAATGTTAATACCCATATATTAATGATACTCTCACTTTTGGTTAGAGAAGCTTCTCTTTTCAGGTGGCAGTGACCACTGGGATGACCCAAAAAGCATCATAGTGCTGAGATGATGTGATGGAAGAGTGTTCAGCACTAAATATCTCTATCATACCTTCCAAAGCTCAGGGTCCATTGTGGAAGAGATGGTGGAAAGAATTAAGAGCCAAAAGAAGGGTAGAACTGCTTACAGTGCAATCGTCCAGACAGAAATTGGCCTCGATATTCATGACCTCATAGTACCTACCACTACCTTCACAAGAACTTCATAATAGGAAGAAGAGATGATGTCATCAAAATAAAACAGTGTGGTGGTTTGATTCAGGTGTCCCCTATAAACTTAGGTGTTCTGAATGCTAGATTCCCAGCTGATGGAGATTTGGGAATGAACGCCTCCTGGAGGGAGTGTATTGTTGGGGGGCAGGCTTATGGGTGTTATAGCCAGTTTCTCCATGCCAGTATTTGGCACACTCTCCTATTGCTATTGTCCACCATATGTTGGCCAGGGGGTGATGTCCACCCTCTGCTCATGCCATTGTTTTCCCCCTGCCATCATGGAGCTTCCCCTCAAGCCTGTAAGTCAAAATACACCTCTTTTTCCCACAAGCTGCTCTTGGTTGGGTGATTTCTACCAGCAATGTGAACCTGACTGCAACAGAGACTAACGGAAAGGAGGGGATATGATAGAGTATGGGTTTGTGAAGGGGAAAGTGGAGGAGGGGAGGGAATTATCAGGGTTTTTTGTCTGTAAGTGTGGAAGCTGTCATTAAAAAATAAATTAAGGCTGGGCATGGTGGCACACGCCTTTAATCCCAGGAGGATCACCGTGAGTTCAAGGCCACCCTGAGACAATACAGTGAATTCCAGGTTAGCCTGGGCTAGAGTAAGACCCTACCTTAAAAAGAAACAAAAACAAACAACAACAACAAAAATAAAATAAAATAAAATAAAAATAAATTAAGGCAGTCGGGCATGGTGGCATACCTTTTTAATCCCAGAACTCTGGAGGCAGAAATAGGAGGATCACTGTGAGTTCTAGGCCACTCTGAGTCTACATAGTGAATTCCAGGTCAGCCTGGGCTAGAGTGAGACTCTACCTCAAAAAGCCAAAAATAAATAAAATTAATTAATTAAATAAATAAATTAAGGGCTGGAGAGCTGGCTTAGCAGTTAAGGTGCATGTCTGCGAAGCCTAAGGACCCAGGTTCGATTCTCCAGGTCCAATGTAAGCCAGATGTACATGGTGGTGCATGCATCTGGAGTTCGTTTGCAGTGGCTAGAGGCCCTGCTGCGCCCGTTCTCACTCATTTTCTCTCTCTCCCTCTCTCTGTCTCTAATAAATAAATAAATAAAATAAATCTTAAAAAGATAAATTAGGGCTGGAGAGATGGCTTAGCAGTTAAGGCACTTGCCTGCAAAGCCTAAGGACCCTGGTTCAATTCTTCAGGTCCTATGTTAGCCAGATGCACATTGTGGTTCATGCTTCTGGAGTTCATCTGCAGTGGCTAGAGACCCTGGCATGCCCATTATCTCTTTCTTTGTCTCTCTCCCCCCTCTGTTTCTAATAAATAAATAAATAAAATTTATAAAAAAATTAATTAATTAAATATATATATTTAGAAAATGGGCTATGGAACAAAGTAATGAGTTATCAAAAGAAGAAATGTAGATGGCATATGAACATCTAAAAACATGGTCTAGGGCTGGAGAGATGGCTTAACAGTTAAGGAGCTTCCTGCAAAGCCAAATGACCCAGGTTTGATTCTCCAGGATGCACATAAGCCAGATGCACAAGGTGGCCCATGCATCTGCCCTGGCACTCCCATTCTCTCTCTCTGTCTCTCTCTCTCTCTCAAATAATAAATAAATAAAAATAAAACCATGTTTTATATCCTTAGCCATCAGGGAAATGCAAATTAAAACTACTTTGAGGGCTGGAGAGATGGCTTAGTGGTTAAGGCACTTGCCTGTGAAGCCTAAGGACCCAGGTTGGATTCTCCAGGTCCCACGTAAGCCAGATGCACATGGTGGCACATGCATGTGGAATTCATTTGCAGTGGCTAGAGGACCTGGTGCACCCATTTGCACTCTCTTTCTCTTTTTCTCTCTCCCTCTCTTCCTCCCTCTGTCTCTAATAGATAAATAAATATAAATAATAAATAAAAGTACTTTGAGATTCCATGTCACTCCTACCAGAATGGCTATTACCAAGAAAACAAATGACAATAAGTGCTGGCAAGGATGCGGAAAAAGAAGACCCTTCTACACTGTTGGTGGGAATGTAATCTAGTACAGCCATTGTGGAAATCAGTGTGGAGGTTTCTGAGACAGCTAAAAATATATTTACCAGATGACCCAGTTACAGCACTCCTAGGCATATATCCTAAGGACTCTTCTCATTACCTTAGAGATACTTGCTCAACCATGTTTATTGCCGCTCTATTCACAATAGCTAGGAAATGGAACCAGCCTAGATGTCTCTCAGCTAATGAATGGATAATGAAGATGTGGCACATTTATACAATGGAGTCCTATTCAATGGTAAAGAAAAATGAAATCATGAAATTTGCAGGGAAATGGATCTGGAAAAGATTATACTAAGTGAGGTAACGAAGGCCCAGAAAGCAAACTATTGCATGTTCTCTCTTATATGTGCATCCTAGCTACAAATGTTTAGTGAGTTGGAGTAAAAATTGGTAGCTAAGGCCAGTAATCTAGAAATGGGCTATCAGGGAGGGAGTAGAGGGGAGGACTTAAGGGGATGACATTATATATATGTAAGTAGATGAACAAAAACTTGGGGTACAATGGCCTGACTAAGTGAG
This sequence comes from Dipus sagitta, assembly GCA_036346955.1. NCBI lineage: Eukaryota > Metazoa > Chordata > Mammalia > Rodentia > Dipodidae > Dipus > Dipus sagitta. The sequence goes on from CM070782.1 coordinate 48,914,650, forward strand.
ATCATGGGAAGAGAGTGAGTAAAAGAAGGGCGGGGAGAGGGTTAACCAAAATTCAAGATGTGAATAAGTCATATGTAAACCTACTTTTCTGGGTAATGGCACACCCAGAATCCATAGGCTGTTACTAGAAAATTTTTAGTGCCAGGGATGGGAGACCTTCCAGTGAGTTGTTGGCCATGGAGGTCCCTGATGCCCCCAAAACATTAATGGCCATTGCCAAGGCTATTGGCTTCCCACCAGAATTTTTTTTTTTGAGAGAGAGAGAGGGAGAGAGAGAGAGAGGGTGTGCCAATGCCTCCGGCCACTGCAAATGAACTCCAAACATATGTGCCCCCTTGTGCATCTGGCTTATGTGGGTCCTGGGGAATTGAACCTGGGTCCTTTGGCTTTGCAGGCAAGCACATTAACCGTTAAGCCATCCCTCCAGCCCAAGAAGGGCTTTTATATTCTGTGTCCCTAATCTCTCTGAGGCTAGCCCAGTGGAGTAGAGGTTCTGATGACCTGGAAGCACACTGGGATAAATATATTAGATGACTTGCTGGCATCTGTTAGGCTCTGGACGCAGTTCCTGCAGAGTCTGCCAGCACAGATGTTCCATCAGCTTGCATGGCTTAGGTCTGGTTGGTTTTCACACTGGTCTGCCGCTGGAAACGATTCAGGGCACCAGATGCTAGAAGACTGATGACTCAGTAACACCCATTGCCATGACTGGACATGATGCTCAAATGAATGCGCAGGACCTGTCTCTAAGAACCTAGGAATCAGTTCTATCTGAATGAAATCTGACTTGGTCCTGGGAAGTGACCTACTAAGTGTAGGTTGGGGGGTTGCCATAGGGGACCAAGACTGGCAGTTTCTTGGGCCTGGAGTCTTTTGTAATATCAGGATAGTCTGCTTTGATCTGAGAAAGGGAGGAAAGCATCATGTCAGAGGACTTAGACATTTTCTTGGACCCAAGACCTTATTGGAATATGGGAGAAAGATAAAGGGAAAGAGGGAGCACAAGAAGAGAAAGGGGTACATGCACCAGAGAGAAAAGAAAAGGGGGGGAGGGGAGGCGTGTGAACCTGAAGCAGAAAAGCCAAAAAGGGAGTGAGTGAAGGCCAGGGAGAGAGTTCTATGCAGAGAGGAGAGAAATTGCCCTGTGAGGGACGAGCCTTGGGTGGTGTGCAAAGGTGGGGGCTGGTGTGGAGGTGGGAGGTGGCCTTCCTTCTTCTTAACTACCATACCAGGAGGCAGTCCCAGAATCCCAGGACTAGCATGGCCGGGTGGTAGGGGAGGGAGAGAAGGGTAGGTTGAGAGCTTTTGGATTCTGACACTATGGCATGTTCACCCCTTTAGGGCACTGGTGCATTTGAAAAAGTTCTCTTCCTTTTCTTCTTCTACATTCTTTAGTTATTTGTTTATTTTTGAGGTTGCATCTCACTCTAGCCCAGGCTGACCTAGAACTCTGTTGCTCCAGGCTGGCCTTGAACTCACAGCAATCCTCCTATCTCAGCCTCCCAAGTGCTGGGATTCAAGGCTTTCCTTCCTCATTCTTTTCTCTTTCAATATTCCAGTTCATTTACTTATCCAACTAGCTTCCAGTAGTCCACCCTACCCAGAAATAGAAGTATTTTTATTCCTAAACGTAGACACATTTAGTCAGGTGTGGTGGTGCACGCCTTTAATCTCAGCACTCAGGAGGCAGAGGTAGGAGAATTGCCATGAATTCAAGGCCACCCTGAGAATACAAGTGAATTCCAGGTCAGCCTGGGCTAGAGTAAGACCCTACCTAGAAAAAACAACAACTACAACAACAAAAGTAGACACATAACTCAGAGGTTGAGCACCTAGTTAGGATGTGAGAGATCCTATATTTAATTTCAGGCACACACACAGAGTACTCAAGAACACAGGCTCACTCAGAGCCTCAGAGGCCCCCAACACCTCAACACTGAAGCAGACCAAAAATGAACCCAACATGTCTCAGGGAAATTTTGCAGAAGAGGGGGCAGAAAGAATGTCAGAGCCACACGTTGGGTCATGATATGCAGAGACATTTATCTTACCCATAACTGTGGGCTAACTCCACAATGCATGACCCGTATACCTCAACAAGGAGGGGGCCAAGGGGAGGGGGTAGGTCACGGATGAGCTACAGAGACCCTACCTTGAAAAACAAAAACAAAAAAGAAAAGAAAAGAAAAAGAAATGACAATAAATATTGGCAAGGATGTGGAAAAACAGGACCCTGAAGCAGAGGTAGGAGAATTGCTGTGAGTTCAAGACCACCCTAAGACTACAAGGTGAATTCCTGGGCTAGAGTGAGACCCTACCTCTAAGAAACAAACAAACAAAAAAAAAAAGAGGAACCCTTTTACACTAATGTAATCTAGTACAGCCATTGTGGAAACCAGTGTGGAGGTTCCTGAGACAAAAATAGATCTACCATATGACCCAACTATAGCACTCCTAGGCATATATCCCAAGGACTCTTCTCACTATCTTAGAGATACTTGCATAACCATGTTTATTGCGGCTTTATTCACAATAACTAGGAAATGGAACCAGCCTTGATGTCCCTCTACTAATGAGTGGATAATGAAGATGTGGTACATTTATACAGTGGAGTTCTACTTAGCAGTAAAGAAAAATGAAATCATGAAATTTGCAGGGAAATGGATGGATCTGAAAAGGATTATACTAAGTGAGGTAACACAGGCCCAGAAAGCCAAATGTTGCATGTTCTCTCTCATATGTGGATCCTAGTTACAAATGTTCAGACATGTGTGTGAGTTGGAGTAAAAATTGGTAGCACTGGCCAGTAAGCTAGAAAAGGGCTATAAGGGAGGGAGTAGAAGGCTGGATTTAAGGGGAGGGTATTATGTATATGTAAGTAGACAAACAGATTACTGCATGTGGAATGACTTAAATGAGGTTAGGGGAAGAGATTGAGTAAAAGAAGGGTGGGGGGAGGGTTAATCAAAATTCAGGATATTGTGAATAAGCCACATGATAACCTTACTTTTTTGGATAATGTCACACCCAGAATCCATAGACTGTTACTAGAAAAATTTCAGTGCCAGGGATGGGATACCTTCCAGTGAGCTGTTGGCCAGGGAGGTTCCTGATGCCCCCAAAACATTATAGGCTATTGCCAAGGTTCTTGGTTTCCCATCAGAAATAGATGATAAACCCTTATTGCTAAAGACTCCACATGCCTGAGCTCCAAGTTCACCAAAAAATCAAACTGTGGCAGAGCTGAAAACCTCCTCCCTATAGACCAGCTGACAGAAAACTGGAAAAAGCTGTACTGCATGCAGCCCTATGGGAGACAGAAACCACCAGTGGTAAAAACAGTGGACTCTGCAAGCCTCAAGCTGGGCCAGCCAGGTGCAATAGTGGCGTATCTGTTATGGAGGAAACCAACTGCTCTCTAATTGGACTGGAGACCTGCTCTATGGGAGGGAATATATGCCTGGTACTGAAAATCTAATTGAAAGCCTAATGGGGGGGGGTAGGTCATGAGCCTTAGGAGTGTAATGCCTGCTCTTATCTGGCTAAATGCATATATTATGCCAATCAAACTGCCCTGTAAGCATTTTACTTAATGTTAATACCCATATATTAATGATACTCTCACTTTTGGTTAGAGAAGCTTCTCTTTTCAGGTGGCAGTGACCACTGGGATGACCCAAAAAGCATCATAGTGCTGAGATGATGTGATGGAAGAGTGTTCAGCACTAAATATCTCTATCATACCTTCCAAAGCTCAGGGTCCATTGTGGAAGAGATGGTGGAAAGAATTAAGAGCCAAAGAAGGGTAGAACTGCTTACAGTGCAATCGTCCAGACAGAAATTGGCCTCGATATTCATGACCTCATAGTACCTACCACTACCTTCACAAGAACTTCATAATAGGAAGAAGAGATGATGTCATCAAAATAAAACAGTGTGGTGGTTTGATTCAGGTGTCCCCTATAAACTTAGGTGTTCTGAATGCTAGATTCCCAGCTGATGGAGATTTGGGAATGAACGCCTCCTGGAGGGAGTGTATTGTTGGGGGGCAGGCTTATGGGTGTTATAGCCAGTTTCTCCATGCCAGTATTTGGCACACTCTCCTATTGCTATTGTCCACCATATGTTGGCCAGGGGGTGATGTCCACCCTCTGCTCATGCCATTGTTTTCCCCTGCCATCATGGAGCTTCCCCTCAAGCCTGTAAGTCAAAATACACCTCTTTTTCCCACAAGCTGCTCTTGGTTGGGTGATTTCTACCAGCAATGTGAACCTGACTGCAACAGAGACTAACGGAAAGGAGGGGATATGATAGAGTATGGGTTTGTGAAGGGGAAAGTGGAGGAGGGGAGGGAATTATCAGGGTTTTTTGTCTGTAAGTGTGGAAGCTGTCATTAAAAAATAAATTAAGGCTGGGCATGGTGGCACACGCCTTTAATCCCAGGAGGATCACCGTGAGTTCAAGGCCACCCTGAGACAATACAGTGAATTCCAGGTTAGCCTGGGCTAGAGTAAGACCCTACCTTAAAAAGAAACAAAAACAAACAACAACAACAAAAATAAAATAAAATAAAATAAAAATAAATTAAGGCAGTCGGGCATGGTGGCATACCTTTTTAATCCCAGAACTCTGGAGGCAGAAATAGGAGGATCACTGTGAGTTCTAGGCCACTCTGAGTCTACATAGTGAATTCCAGGTCAGCCTGGGCTAGAGTGAGACTCTACCTCAAAAAGCCAAAAATAAATAAAATTAATTAATTAAATAAATAAATTAAGGGCTGGAGAGCTGGCTTAGCAGTTAAGGTGCATGTCTGCGAAGCCTAAGGACCCAGGTTCGATTCTCCAGGTCCAATGTAAGCCAGATGTACATGGTGGTGCATGCATCTGGAGTTCGTTTGCAGTGGCTAGAGGCCCTGCTGCGCCCGTTCTCACTCATTTTCTCTCTCTCCCTCTCTCTGTCTCTAATAAATAAATAAATAAAATAAATCTTAAAAAGATAAATTAGGGCTGGAGAGATGGCTTAGCAGTTAAGGCACTTGCCTGCAAAGCCTAAGGACCCTGGTTCAATTCTTCAGGTCCTATGTTAGCCAGATGCACATTGTGGTTCATGCTTCTGGAGTTCATCTGCAGTGGCTAGAGACCCTGGCATGCCCATTATCTCTTTCTTTGTCTCTCTCCCCCCTCTGTTTCTAATAAATAAATAAATAAAATTTATAAAAAAATTAATTAATTAAATATATATATTTAGAAAATGGGCTATGGAACAAAGTAATGAGTTATCAAAAGAAGAAATGTAGATGGCATATGAACATCTAAAAACATGGTCTAGGGCTGGAGAGATGGCTTAACAGTTAAGGAGCTTCCTGCAAAGCCAAATGACCCAGGTTTGATTCTCCAGGATGCACATAAGCCAGATGCACAAGGTGGCCCATGCATCTGCCCTGGCACTCCCATTCTCTCTCTCTGTCTCTCTCTCTCTCTCAAATAATAAATAAATAAAAATAAAACCATGTTTTATATCCTTAGCCATCAGGGAAATGCAAATTAAAACTACTTTGAGGGCTGGAGAGATGGCTTAGTGGTTAAGGCACTTGCCTGTGAAGCCTAAGGACCCAGGTTGGATTCTCCAGGTCCCACGTAAGCCAGATGCACATGGTGGCACATGCATGTGGAATTCATTTGCAGTGGCTAGAGGACCTGGTGCACCCATTTGCACTCTCTTTCTCTTTTTCTCTCTCCCTCTCTTCCTCCCTCTGTCTCTAATAGATAAATAAATATAAATAATAAATAAATAAAAGTACTTTGAGATTCCATGTCACTCCTACCAGAATGGCTATTACCAAGAAAACAAATGACAATAAGTGCTGGCAAGGATGCGGAAAAAGAAGACCCTTCTACACTGTTGGTGGGAATGTAATCTAGTACAGCCATTGTGGAAATCAGTGTGGAGGTTTCTGAGACAGCTAAAAATATATTTACCAGATGACCCAGTTACAGCACTCCTAGGCATATATCCTAAGGACTCTTCTCATTACCTTAGAGATACTTGCTCAACCATGTTTATTGCCGCTCTATTCACAATAGCTAGGAAATGGAACCAGCCTAGATGTCCCTCAGCTAATGAATGGATAATGAAGATGTGGCACATTTATACAATGGAGTCCTATTCAATGGTAAAGAAAAATGAAATCATGAAATTTGCAGGGAAATGGATCTGGAAAAGATTATACTAAGTGAGGTAACGAAGGCCCAGAAAGCAAACTATTGCATGTTCTCTCTTATATGTGCATCCTAGCTACAAATGTTTAGTGAGTTGGAGTAAAAATTGGTAGCTAAGGCCAGTAATCTAGAAATGGGCTATCAGGGAGGGAGTAGAGGGGAGGACTTAAGGGGATGACATTATATATATGTAAGTAGATGAACAAAAACTTGGGGTACAATGGCCTGACTAAGTGAGATCATGGGAAGAGAGTGAGTAAAAGAAGGGCGGGGAGAGGGTTAACCAAAATTCAAGATGTGAATAAGTCATATGTAAACCTACTTTTCTGGGTAATGGCACACCCAGAATCCATAGGCTGTTACTAGAAAATTTTTAGTGCCAGGGATGGGAGACCTTCCAGTGAGTTGTTGGCCATGGAGGTCCCTGATGCCCCCAAAACATTAATGGCCATTGCCAAGGCTATTGGCTTCCCACCAGAATTTTTTTTTTTGAGAGAGAGAGAGGGAGAGAGAGAGAGAGGGTGTGCCAATGCCTCCGGCCACTGCAAATGAACTCCAAACATATGTGCCCCCTTGTGCATCTGGCTTATGTGGGTCCTGGGGAATTGAACCTGGGTCCTTTGGCTTTGCAGGCAAGCACATTAACCGTTAAGCCATCCCTCCAGCCCAAGAAGGGCTTTTATATTCTGTGTCCCTAATCTCTCTGAGGCTAGCCCAGTGGAGTAGAGGTTCTGATGACCTGGAAGCACACTGGGATAAATATATTAGATGACTTGCTGGCATCTGTTAGGCTCTGGACGCAGTTCCTGCAGAGTCTGCCAGCACAGATGTTCCATCAGCTTGCATGGCTTAGGTCTGGTTGGTTTTCACACTGGTCTGCCGCTGGAAACGATTCAGGGCACCAGATGCTAGAAGACTGATGACTCAGTAACACCCATTGCCATGACTGGACATGATGCTCAAATGAATGCGCAGGACCTGTCTCTAAGAACCTAGGAATCAGTTCTATCTGAATGAAATCTGACTTGGTCCTGGGGAAGTGACCTACTAAGTGTAGGTTGGGGGGTTGCCATAGGGGACCAAGACTGGCAGTTTCTTGGGCCTGGAGTCTTTTGTAATATCAGGATAGTCTGCTTTGATCTGAGAAAGGGAGGAAAGCATCATGTCAGAGGACTTAGACATTTTCTTGGACCCAAGACCTTATTGGAATATGGGAGAAAGATAAAGGGAAAGAGGGAGCACAAGAAGAGAAAGGGGTACATGCACCAGAGAGAAAAGAAAAGGGGGGGAGGGGAGGCGTGTGAACCTGAAGCAGAAAAGCCAAAAAGGGAGTGAGTGAAGGCCAGGGAGAGAGTTCTATGCAGAGAGGAGAGAAATTGCCCTGTGAGGGACGAGCCTTGGGTGGTGTGCAAAGGTGGGGGCTGGTGTGGAGGTGGGAGGTGGCCTTCCTTCTTCTTAACTACCATACCAGGAGGCAGTCCCAGAATCCCAGGACTAGCATGGCCGGGTGGTAGGGGAGGGAGAGGAGGATAGGTAGAGAGCTTTCGGATTCTGACACTATGGCATGTCCACCCCTTTAGGGCACTGGTGCATTTGAAAAAGTTCTCTTCCTTTTCTTCTTCTACATTCTTTAGTTATTTGTTTATTTTTGAGGTTGCATCTCACTCTAGCCCAGGCTGACCTAGAACTCTGTTGCTCCAGGCTGGCCTTGAACTCACAGCAATCCTCCTATCTCAGCCTCCCAAGTGCTGGGATTCAAGGCTTTCCTTCCTCATTCTTTTCTCTTTCAATATTCCAGTTCATTTACTTATCCAACTAGCTTCCAGTAGTCCACCCTACCCAGAAATAGAAGTATTTTTATTCCTAAACGTAGACACATTTAGTCAGGTGTGGTGGTGCACGCCTTTAATCTCAGCACTCAGGAGGCAGAGGTAGGAGAATTGCCATGAATTCAAGGCCACCCTGAGAATACAAGTGAATTCCAGGTCAGCCTGGGCTAGAGTAAGACCCTACCTAGAAAAAACAACAACTACAACAACAAAAGTAGACACATAACTCAGAGGTTGAGCACCTAGTTAGGATGTGAGAGATCCTATATTTAATTTCAGGCACACACACAGAGTACTCAAGAACACAGGCTCACTCAGAGCCTCAGAGGCCCCCAACACCTCAACACTGAAGCAGACCAAAAATGAACCCAACATGTCTCAGGGAAATTTTGCAGAAGAGGGGGCAGAAAGAATGTCAGAGCCACACGTTGGGTCATGATATGCAGAGACATTTATCTTACCCATAACTGTGGGCTAACTCCACAATGCATGACCCGTATACCTCAACAAGGAGGGGCCAAGGGGAGGGGGTAGGTCACGGATGAGCCTAATAATGGTACCAAACTGACTGTATTTGTTGAATACAAAACTAACTAATAAAGAAAAAAAGAAAAGAAGAAAAAAAATAACATGTAAGTAAAAATCATAGCATAAATGTCATAAAGGAAATGACAAATACGTGCTACAATATAATGATCATTATTTTATATTAAAAAAAAAAAGAATACAGGCTCACTAAAGTGGGCATGGTGATGCATACCTTTAATCCTAGCACTTGAAAGGCAGAGGTGAGAGGATTGTCATGAGTTCAGGCCAAGGTAGGAGGATTGCTGCAAGTTTGAGGCCAGCCTGGGACTACATAGTGAATTCCAGGTCAGCCAGAGCTAGAGAAAGACCCTACCTCAAAAAAACAAAACAAGAAGAAGAAGAGGAGGAGGAGAAAGAAGAAGAACGGGGGTTGGAGAGATAGCTCAGTGGCTAAGGCACTTGACTGTAAAGCCTAATGACCAGTGCCCACATAAAGCCAGATGCACAAAGTGGTGCATGCACCTGGAGTTCATTTGCAGCAGCTGGAGGCCCTGGCATGACCATTCTCTCTCTCTATCTCTCTTCTCTCTTCTCTCTCTCTGCTTGCAAATAAATAAATAAATAAATAAATAAATAAATAAATATTTTTAAAAAGTATGATGGTACCAATACATGATGTATCTATACAAAGTTTCTATGTGATAAAAAAAATTAAAAATAATAATAAATAGCCAAGTGTGGTGGCATATGCCTTTAATTCCAGCACTTGGGAGGCCGAGGTAGAAGGATTGCTGTGAGTTCAAGGCCAGCCAGGGACTACAGAATGAGTTCCAGGTCAGCTTGGGCTAGAGTGAGACCCTACCTCAAAAATTGCAACCCCCCCCCAACAAAAAAAAAACCTGAAAAGAAGAACTTTCTCCACAGAACAGGCAATAGATGTTCTAAGAAATGTGGAATGTGTTTTAATTAATTATTTATTTATTTATTTTTGTTGTTGTTTTTTGAGGTAGGGTCTCCCTCTAGCCCAGGCTGACCTGGAATGTACTATGTAGTCTCAGGGTGGCCTTTAACTCACAGTGTTCCTCCTGCCTCAAGTGCTGGAGGCAGAGGTAGAAGGATTACCATGAGTTTGAGGCCACCCTGAGACTTCATAGTACATTCCAGGTCAGCCTGGGCTAGAATGATACCCTACCTCAAAAAATAAAAATAATAGGGCTGGAGAGATGGCTCAGCAGTTAAGGCGCTTGCCTGCAAAGCCTAAGAACTCATGTTTTGTTTTGTTTTGTTTTGTTTGGTTTGGTTTTTCAAAGTAGAGTCTCACTGTAGCCCAGGTTGACCTGGAATTCACTATGTAGTCTCAGAGTGGCCTCGAACTCACAGTGATCCTCCTACCTCTGCCTCCCGAGTGCTGGGCTTAAAGGTGTGTGCCACCACACCTGGCTAGAACTCATGTTTGAATCTCTAGGTCCCATGTAGCCAGCCACACAGTGACGCAAGCAACAATGTCACCGTTGTGCCATAAGGGAGCACATGTATCTGGAGTTCTTTTGCAGCGGCTGAAGGGCCTGGTGTGCCCATTCTCTCTCTCTCAAAAAAAATAATATGAGGCTGGAGAGATTGGTCAATGGTTAATGCCTGCAAAGCCTAATGACCTAGGTTCAAATCCCCAGTACACATGTAAATCCAGGAAGGGAAGGAAAGGAAGGAAGGAAGAAAGGAAGGAAGGAAGGAAGGAAGGAAGGAAGGAAGGAAGGAAGAAAAAAAGGAAGGAAGAAAGAAAATTATTTTTTTTTAAAAGCAGAGATAACCAGGGACAGCCAGCTAAGGATCCCAGCCCCCAAGGGCTGACCGCCTAGCTGAGCAGGCATCCGCTGGGTCTCTCTGCTGAGAGCAGCGCCATCTAGTGAGGCCCGACTTAGCACCAGAGCCCAATGAGGTCACCGCCAGCAGGCAGCTGGGATGAGTCACCCAGGGGCCGCGGGAGGAGGATGGATACCAGTGGAGAACCTGCCTGCCTGCCTGCCTGCCTGTCTGTGAAGAGCCTCCTGCATGTGGGTCTTGGGCTTGCCATCCGACATCACCAAAACCGCTGCAGTACCTTCCTCTCTTTCCCTCTGTGTCCTGTGGTCATCTGTCCCTCTCAGACCTCAGATTCCACATTAGTTCCCTTCCTCCTCTCCTCACATCTTCCCACTTACCTGCTGTCCTTGGGTTGCCTCCCCCTTCCACTCCGTACAGCTCAAGGCCAAGGGAGGTGGAGGTCCCCTAGACATTCCCCACCACCACCTCCAATCGATATATATATATATATATATATATTGGTTTTTCAAGGTAGGATCTCTCTCTAGCCCAGGCTGACCTGGAATTCAGTATGTAGTCTCAGGGTTGCCTCATGGCGATCCTCCTACCTAATCCCAGCACTCGGGAGGCAGAGGTAGGAGGATTGCTATGAGTTCAAGGCCTCCCTGAGACTACATAGTGAATTCCAGGTCAGTCTGGGCTAGAGTGACACCCTACCTCAAAAAACCAAAAATAAAATAAAATGGCTGGAGATATGGCTTAGCGGTTAAGGAGTTTGCCTGCAAAGCCTAAGGACTCAGGTTCAATTCCCCAGTACCCACGTAAGCCAGGTGCACAAGATGGCACATGTATCTGGAGTTCACTTGCAGTGGCTGGAGGCCCTGGCACGCCCATTCTCTCTGTCTCTTTCTCTCTGTCTGCCTCTTTCCTTTTTTCGCTCTCTCAAATAAAATAAATAAGTAAATTAGAAGCTGTCAATAAAATATACATATATAATTAAAAAAGAAACATCCAATAATAATAATAATAATAATAGCGTGCACCACCACACCAGGCTCTCTTTCTCTCTCTCTCTGTTTTATTATTTATTTATTTATTTATTTATTTATTTATTTTGGTTTTTCGAGGTAGGGTTTCACTCTAGCCCAGGCTGACCTGAAATTCACTATGGAGTCACAGGGTGGCCTTGAACTCACAGCAATCCTCCTACCTCTGCCTCCTGAGCACTGGGATTAAAGGCGTGCGCCACCATGCCCGGCCCAGCTTTCCATTAAAATTTTTTAAAAATTTATTTATTTGCAAGCAGAGAGAGACAGAGAGAAGACAGACAGGGAGAACGAGAATGGGCAGCTGCTGCAAAGGGGCTCCAGATGAATGTATCACTTTGTGCATCTTTGTGGGTACTGGGGAATTGAACACTGGGTTGTTAGGGTTTGCAGGCAAGTGCTTAATATTGCTGAGCCATCTCTCCAGCCCCCTTCTTTTTTTTTTTTTTTTTTTTTTGAGTCATGACTCACCTGGAATTTACTGTGTAGCCCAGGTTGGCCTCAAACTCACTGTGATTTTCTTACTCCAGTGCTGGGACTATAGGCGTGAGCCTTCAAACCTGGCTTTCGTTCTTAATCTAACTGGCCACCAGGTGGCACTAGTGTCAGTCACATGGCGTGTCACAGGCCAGAAGAGATGCACTCAGGTAGAAGTGTGAATGGGTGAAGTTGTCCAGCTCTGCTCTGGCCAGCCAGAGTGAGAAGCAAGTTCCTCAAACGGAAAATTGGTATCTGTCTCCTCTCGACTGTCACTATGAAGACACCCTTGTGACTTTCTCAACATCCAGCTGGCGTGGGACCTTGCAAATGCTCAACCTCAGGCTGGTTTGGTAACTTTCTTTCATATATGTATGTTTATATATTTTTTCTTTGTTTTATTTTTATTTATTTATTTAACAGGGAGAGAAAGAGGGGGAGAGAGAGAGAGAGAGAGAGAGAGAGAGAGAGAGAGAGAATGGGCACGCCAGGGCCTCCAGCCACTGCAAACAAACTCCAGACGCATGTGCCACCTTGTGCATCTGGCTTATGTGGGTCCTAGGGAATTGAGCCTCGAACCGAGGTCCTTAGGCTTCACAGGCAAGCACTTAACTGCTAAGCCATCTTTCCAGCCCCTATGTTTATATTTTTATTTTTATTTATTTGCAAGCAGAAAGAGAGAGAGAGAGATGGAGGGAGAGAATGAGCATGCCAGAATCTCTGTCCTCTGCAAACAAACTCCAGACATATGTGCCACCTTGTGCATCTGGCTTTAAATGGGTGCTTTATGTGGGTGCTGGGTACTGGAACCCAGGTGGTTAGGCTTTGCAGGCAAGTGCCTTAACTGCTGAGCCCTTGTTTGGAAACTTTCTGCAGCCTGTCTCTCACACAGAGCCCACCAGGCTTCCTGCAAATCCCCTTGTGACTACACCATCACCCCACAGCCTATGTTAATAGAAGGTCCTTCCTGATATCCAACCAAAATTTGACACTCACTCTAACTTCTACTTCTGCTATTTGTGCTCACAAAGAGGAAGGCTCTTCTGCCCTTCGGACATTTGCAGTTTATTTGTTGACTTGTTCCTGACTGTAGAGCATTTGGTACGGGTTGGCTTTGAGACCTGCCATAACAAAGAGCTAACAAGGTCGAGGCCTGTCTGCCTGTGGTTTACACTCTGTGGCTCTATGCTGCCAACAACCAGCAGGGGTAGTGGCACATGCCTGTAATCCCAGCATTCAGGAGGCTGAGGCAGAAAGATTATGAATTTGAGGCTAGCCTGAGCTACACAGTGATACTCTGTTTAAAAATTAATTAATTAATTTAAAAAAAAGGATGGCTTAGCGGTTAAGGCGTTTGCCTGTAAAGCCAAAGGATCCAGGTTTGATTCCCCAGAACCCACGTTAGCCAGATGCACAAGGGAGACACAAGTGTCTGGAGTTTGTTTGCAGTGGCTGGAGGCTCTGGCGCACCCACTCTCTCTGTCTCTCTCTTTCTCTGTCAAATAAATAAATAAATAAATAAATAAAAATTAATTTAAAAAAACCCAAGCTGGGTATGGTGATACATGCCTTTAATCCCAGCACACTCCGGGAGGCAGAGGTAGGAGAATCACTGTGAGTTCGAGGCCACCCTGAGACTACTGAGTGAATTCTAGGTCAGCCTGGGCTAGAATGAGACACTACCTGGGGGCGGGGGAGGCTGGGCGTGGTGGCGCACACCTTTATTCCTAGCGGTTAGAGGCAGAGGTAGGAGGACTGCTATTAGTTTGAGGCCAACCTGGGACTACAGAGTGAGTGCCAGTCAGCCTGAGCTAGAGTATGACCCTATCTCAAAAAAAAAAAAAAAAAAAAAGTAAAAACAAAACAAAAAAACCATGAAAACAAGCCGGGTATAGTGGTACAAACCTAAAATCCCAGCACTTGGAAGGTAGAGGCAGGAGGATCAGAAGTTCAAGATTACCCTCCATCAACTATTTGATGTTTGAGGCCAGCCTGGGCTATATGAGACTGTGTGGAGAGAGAAAGAGAGAGAGAGAGAGAGAGAATGAATCAAAAACATGAAAACAAGATCCGGATGTGGGGGTATGTTCAGTGGTTAACTCTTGCCTAGCGTGCATCAGGCCCTGGTTTTGATCCCCAGCACTACAAAACAGTAGCAGCAGCAGCAACAGAAAGAAAAGAAAGGGGGCCCGGCCTGGTTGCACACGCCTTTAATCCCAGTGGGAGGCAGAGGTAGAAGGACCACCATGAGTTGAGGCCACCCTGAGACTATGGAGTGAATTCCAGGTCAGCCTAAAGTGAAACCCTACCTTGAAAAACAAAACAACAAAAAGAAAAGAAAAGAAAGGGGGCAGGAGAGATGGATTAGCAGTTAAGGCACTTGCCTGCAAAAGCAAAGGAACCAGGTTTGGTTCCCCAGGATCCACGTAGGCCAGACGCACATGGTGTTGCATGTGCCTAAAGTTCGTGTGCAGGCCTTGGTGTACTCACTTTCTCTCTCTAATAAACAAATTTTTAAAAATATATAAAATATTATTAAAAAATAAGAAAAGAAAGGGAAAAATGAAGCCCACAACCAAACTGGCAGTAACAATGGAGACACCAGGCTGAGGAGGAGACACTGGACTAACCTGGAACAGGAGGCCAGGCTAGCCCTCCCCCCAGCATAGGAGCTGGGAAGGCTTTCTGGGGAGGTCTTTCTGTTAGGTAAAAGGTGAGCAGCTCAGTGCTGTTCAAACATCAATTTGTGTGTGTGTGTGTGTGTGTGGTTATGTTCATGTGTGTGAGCATGTACCATGGTGTGGTACATGTGTGGAGGTCAGAGGACAACTGTCGGGTCTGAGGCAGGGTTTCTCTCTCTACAACTCTCTGTTTTTCTGTGCTGCACTCACTGAGCTTCTAGGAATCTCCTGTCTATGCCTCCCATCTTGCCCCAAGCTTGCTGGGATTACAGAAGCCCTTCCCAGCTTCTGACATTTTACATGAGGGCTGGGGATTGAACTCACACACTCAGGCTTGAGCGGCTAGTGCCTTACACATCAAGTCTTCTCCGCAGCCCCACACACCATTTTGTTTTGTTTTGGTTTTTGGTGTTTTCAAGGGAGATCTTGCTCTAGCCTAGGCTGACCTGAAATTCACTATGTAGTCTCAGGCTGGCCTCGATCACATGGCAATCCTCCTATGTCTGCCTCCTGAGTGCTGAGATTAAAGACGTGTGCCACCACACCCAGCTTCAATATAATTTTTTTTTTCTCCGAGGTAGGGTCTCACTCTGCCTCCGAGTGCTGGGCTTAAAGGTGTGTGCCACCACACCTGGCTAGAAATCATGTTTGAATCTCGAGGTCCCATGTAGCCAGCCACACAGTACGCAAGCAACAATGTCACCGCGTTGTGCCATAAGGGAGCACATGTATCTGGAGTTCTTTTGCAGCGGTCTGAAGGGTCCTGGTGTGCCCATATCTCTCTTCTCAAAAAAAATATATGAGGCTGGCGAGATGGTCAATGGTTAATGCCTGCAAAGCCCTAATGCACCTAGGTTCAAAACCCCAGTACACATAGTAAACCAGGAAGGGAAGGAAAAGGAAGGAAGGAAGAAAAGGAAGGAAAGGAAGGAAGGAAGGAAGGAAGGAAGGAAGCGAAGGAAGGAAGGAAGGAAGGAAGGAAGGAAGAAAAAAAGGAAGGAAAAAGAAAATTATATTTTTTTTTAAAAAGCAGAGATAACCAGGACAGCCAGCTAAGGATCCCAGCCCCCCAAGGGCTGACCGCCTAGCTGAGCAGGCATCCGCTGGGTCTCTCTGCTGAGAGCAGCGCCATCTAGTGAGGCCCCGACTTAGCACCAGAGCCCAATGAGGTCACCGCCAGCAGGCAGCTGGGATGAGTCACCCAGGGGCCGCGGGAGGAGGATGGATACCAGTGGAGAACCTGCCTGCCTGCCTGCCTGGCTGTGAAGAGCCTCCTGCATCTGGGTCTTGGGCTTGCCATCCGACATCACCAAAACCACTGCAGTACCTTCCTCTCTTTCCCCTCCTGTGTCCTGTGGTCATCTGTCCCTCTCAGACCTCAGATTCCACATTAGTTCCCTTCCTCCTCTCCTCACATCTTCCCACTTACCTGCTGTCCTTGGGTTGCCTCCCCCTCCCACTCCGAAGCTCAAGGCCAAGGGAGGTGGAGGTCCCCCTAGACATTCCCCACCACCACCTCCAATTCGATATATATATAATATATATATATATATGGTTTTTCAAGGTAGGATCTCTCTCTAGCCCAGGCTGACCTGGAATTCAGTATGTAGTCTCAGGGTTGCCTCATGGCCATCCTCCTACCTAATCCCAGCACTCCGGAGGCAGAGGTAGGAGGATTGCTATGAGTTCAAGGCCTCCCTGAGACTACATAGTGAATTCCAGGTCAGTCTGGGCTAGAGTGACACCCTACCTCAAAAAACCAAAAATAAAATAAAATGGCTGGAGATATGGCTTAGCGGTTAAGGAGTTTGCCTGCAAAGCCTAAGGACTCAGGTTCAATTCCCCAGTACCCACGTAAGCCAGGTGCACAAGGTGGCACATGCATCTGGAGTTCATTTGCAGTGGCTGGAGGCCCTGGCACGCCCATTCTCTCTGTCTCTCTCTCTCTGTCTGCCTCTTTCCTTTTTTCGCTCTCTCAAATAAAATAAATAAGTAAATTAGAAGCTGTCAATAAAATATACATATATAATTAAAAAGAAACATCCAATAATAATAATAATAATAATAGCGTGCACCACCACACCAGGCTCTCTTTCTCTCTCTCTCTGTTTTATTATTTATTTATTTATTTATTTATTTATTATTTGGTTTTTCGAGGTAGGGTTTCACTCTAGCCCAGGCTGACCTGAAATTCACTATGGAGTCACAGGGTGGCCTTGAACTCACAGCAATCCTCCTACCTCTGCCTCCTGAGCACTGGGATTAAAGGCGTGCGCCACCATGCCCGGCCCAGCTTTCCATTAAAATTTTTTTAAAATTTATTTATTTGCAAGCACAGAGAGACAGAGAGTAGACAGACAGGGAGAACGAGAATGGGCAGCTGCTGCAAAGGGGCTCCAGATGAATGTATCACTTTGTGCATCTTTGTGGATACTGGGGAATTGAACACTGGGTAGTTAGGCTTTGCAGGCAAGTGCTTAATATTGCTGAGCCATCTCTCCAGCCCCCTTCTTTTTTTCTTTTTCTTTTTTTTTTTTTTGAGTCATGACTCACCTAGAATTTACTGTGTAGCCCAGGTTGACCTCAAACTCACTGTGATTTTCTTACTCCAGTGCTGGGACTATAGGCGTGAGCCTTCAAACCTGGCTTTCGTTCTTAATCTAACTGGCCACCAGGTGGCACTAGTGTCAGTCACATGGTGTCTCACAGGCCAGAAGAGATGCACTCAGGTAGAAGTGTGAATGGGTGAAGTTGTCCAGCTCTGCTCTAGCCAGCCAGAGTGAGAAGCAAGTTCCTCAAACGGAAAATTGGTATCTGTCTCCTCTCGACTGTCACTATGAAGACACCCTTGTGACTTTCTCAACATCCAGCTGGCGTGGGACCTTGCAAATGCTCAACCTCAGGCTGGTTTGGTAACTTTCTTTCATATATGTATGTTTATATATTTTTTCTTTGTTTTATTTTTATTTATTTATTTAACAGGGAGAGAAAGAGGGGGAGAGAGAGAGAGAGAGAGAGAGAGAGAATGGGCACGCCAGGGCCTCCAGCCACTGCAAACAAACTCCAGACGCATGTGCCACCTTGTGCATCTGGCTTATGTGGGTCCTAGGGAATTGAGCCTCGAACCGAGGTCCTTAGGCTTCACAGGCAAGCACTTAACTGCTAAGCCATCTTTCCAGCCCCTATGTTTATATTTTTATTTTTATTTATTTGCAAGCAGAAAGAGAGAGAGAGAGATGGAGGGAGAGAATGAGCATGCCAGAATCTCTGTCCTCTGCAAACAAACTCCAGACATATGTGCCACCTTGTGCATCTGGCTTTAAATGGGTGCTTTATGTGGGTGCTGGGTACTGGAACCCAGGTGGTTAGGCTTTGCAGGCAAGTGCCTTAACTGCTGAGCCCTTGTTTGGAAACTTTCTGCAGCCTGTCTCTCACACAGAGCCCACCAGGCTTCCTGCAAATCCCCTTGTGACTACACCATCACCCCACAGCCTATGTTAATAGAAGGTCCTTCCTGATATCCAACCAAAATTTGACACTCACTCTAACTTCTACTTCTGCTATTTGTGCTCACAAAGAGGAAGGCTCTTCTGCCCTTCGGACATTTGCAGTTTATTTGTTGACTTGTTCCTGACTGTAGAGCATTTGGTACGGGTTGGCTTTGAGACCTGCCATAACAAAGAGCTAACAAGGTCGAGGCCTGTCTGCCTGTGGTTTACACTCTGTGGCTCTATGCTGCCAACAACCAGCAGGGGTAGTGGCACATGCCTGTAATCCCAGCATTCAGGAGGCTGAGGCAGAAAGATTATGAATTTGAGGCTAGCCTGAGCTACACAGTGATACTCTGTTTAAAAATTAATTAATTAATTTAAAAAAAAGGATGGCTTAGCGGTTAAGGCGTTTGCCTGTAAAGCCAAAGGATCCAGGTTTGATTCCCCAGAACCCACGTTAGCCAGATGCACAAGGGAGACACAAGTGTCTGGAGTTTGTTTGCAGTGGCTGGAGGCTCTGGCGCACCCACTCTCTCTGTCTCTCTCTTTCTCTGTCAAATAAATAAATAAATAAATAAATAAAAATTAATTTAAAAAAACCCAAGCTGGGTATGGTGATACATGCCTTTAATCCCAGCACACTCCGGGAGGCAGAGGTAGGAGAATCACTGTGAGTTCGAGGCCACCCTGAGACTACTGAGTGAATTCTAGGTCAGCCTGGGCTAGAATGAGACACTACCTGGGGGCGGGGGAGGCTGGGCGTGGTGGCGCACACCTTTATTCCTAGCGGTTAGAGGCAGAGGTAGGAGGACTGCTATTAGTTTGAGGCCAACCTGGGACTACAGAGTGAGTGCCAGTCAGCCTGAGCTAGAGTATGACCCTATCTCAAAAAAAAAAAAAAAAAAAAGTAAAAACAAAACAAAAAAACCATGAAAACAAGCCGGGTATAGTGGTACAAACCTAAAATCCCAGCACTTGGAAGGTAGAGGCAGGAGGATCAGAAGTTCAAGATTACCCTCCATCAACTATTTGATGTTTGAGGCCAGCCTGGGCTATATGAGACTGTGTGGAGAGAGAAAGAGAGAGAGAGAGAGAGAGAATGAATCAAAAACATGAAAACAAGATCCGGATGTGGGGGTATGTTCAGTGGTTAACTCTTGCCTAGCGTGCATCAGGCCCTGGTTTTGATCCCCAGCACTACAAAACAGTAGCAGCAGCAGCAACAGAAAGAAAAGAAAGGGGGCCCGGCCTGGTTGCACACGCCTTTAATCCCAGTGGGAGGCAGAGGTAGAAGGACCACCATGAGTTGAGGCCACCCTGAGACTATGGAGTGAATTCCAGGTCAGCCTAAAGTGAAACCCTACCTTGAAAAACAAAACAACAAAAAGAAAAGAAAAGAAAGGGGGCAGGAGAGATGGATTAGCAGTTAAGGCACTTGCCTGCAAAAGCAAAGGAACCAGGTTTGGTTCCCCAGGATCCACGTAGGCCAGACGCACATGGTGTTGCATGTGCCTAAAGTTCGTGTGCAGGCCTTGGTGTACTCACTTTCTCTCTCTAATAAACAAATTTTTAAAAATATATAAAATATTATTAAAAAATAAGAAAAGAAAGGGAAAAATGAAGCCCACAACCAAACTGGCAGTAACAATGGAGACACCAGGCTGAGGAGGAGACACTGGACTAACCTGGAACAGGAGGCCAGGCTAGCCCTCCCCCCAGCATAGGAGCTGGGAAGGCTTTCTGGGGAGGTCTTTCTGTTAGGTAAAAGGTGAGCAGCTCAGTGCTGTTCAAACATCAATTTGTGTGTGTGTGTGTGTGTGTGTGCGTATGTTCATGTGTGTGAGCATGTACCATGGTGTGGTACATGTGTGGAGGTCAGAGGACAACTGTCGGGTCTGAGGCAGGGTTTCTCTCTCTACAACTCTCTGTTTTTCTGTGCTGCACTCACTGAGCTTCTAGGAATCTCCTGTCTATGCCTCCCATCTTGCCCCAAGCTTGCTGGGATTACAGAAGCCCTTCCCAGCTTCTGACATTTTACATGAGGGCTGGGGATTGAACTCACACACTCAGGCTTGAGCGGCTAGTGCCTTACACATCAAGTCTTCTCCGCAGCCCCACACACCATTTTGTTTTGTTTTGGTTTTTGGTGTTTTCAAGGGAGATCTTGCTCTAGCCTAGGCTGACCTGAAATTCACTATGTAGTCTCAGGCTGGCCTCGATCACATGGCAATCCTCCTATGTCTGCCTCCTGAGTGCTGAGATTAAAGACGTGTGCCACCACACCCAGCTTCAATATAATTTTTTTTTTCCTCCGAGGTAGGGTCTCACTCTAGCTCAGGCTGAACTGGAATGTAGTCTCAGTGTGGACTTGAACTCATGGTGATCCTCCTACCTCTGCCTCTCGAGTGCTGGGATTAAAGGAATGCGCCACCACACCTGGCTAACTTTGTACTTTTTGTGTGTGCATGTGGTATGTGTGCATTTGTTTTCTTTTTCTTTCTTTTCTTTTTTTTTGGTTTTTCGAGGTAGGGTCGCACTCTAGCCCCGGCTGACCTGGAATTCACTGTGGAGTCTCAGGGTGGCCTCGAACTCACAGTAATCCTCCTACCTGTGCCTCCTGAGTGCTGGGATTAAAGGCGTGAGCCACCACGCCCGGCTTGTATGTATGCATTTGTATTGTGTTAATATTAATGTGGTGCACATGGGTGTGTTTGGTATGGAGCCCAGAGATTGACATCTAATATCTTCCTCAATTCCTTTCCACTTTATTTACTAAGGCAGGTTCTCTTGTACCCAGAACTTACCCATTTGGCTAGTTTAGCTTGCAAGCTTGTGCCAGGGTTCCTCTGCCTCAATCTCCCAAGCACTGGGATTATAGACGAACCACCATGGCCACCCACCACTTACGTGGGTGCTGAGAGTCTAAATCCCGGTCCTTGCACTTGTGTGGCAAGCACTCTACGTACTGAACCCTCTTCCTAGACCTTTGTACTTCTGATCCTCCTGTCTCCCTCTCCCAGAGCCGAGATTTTAGAGGCAGGAGCCATCTTACCATCTAGATATACTCCATTTATATTAAATATCCACTATTGGCAAATCTACAGAGACACGGGGGTGAGGTGAAGGTGGTCGTGGTCGAGGAATGATGGCTAAAGGGTACAGAGTTTCTTTGGGGAAGTGTTCTAAAATTAATTGTCATGATGATTGGACATCTATGTGAACATGCAGTGTGGTAGTTTCAATAATAGTAATAGATTCAGGAGTTTTTTGTTTGTTTGGTTGGTTGGCTTTTTTTGTTTTGTTTTGTTCTGTTTTTCAAGGTAGGGTCTCACTCTAGCTGAGGTAGATTCAGGAGTTTTATTCAAGCTTGTGACTTGGCTGGAGGAGGTGTCACTGTGAGCGGATCCTAGGGCCTAGCTCTACGGTGTGGGATCAGTTCTGGAATTTCCAGCCTGTGGTTCCCAGAGTGCCCTTGCTCGGGATGCTGCTGCTGGTGGTGTTTCTCTCTCTGCATGGTCCTGTGAAGGCAGGCCAGCTTCTTCTGCCGTTATGGAACTTCCCCTGGATCTGTAAGCTTCCATGAATCCCTTCCTCCATAACTGTGCCTGGTCTGGAAGTTCATCCCAGCAACCTGAAACTGTCTGCTACATGCAGTTTTCCTCCAGTATCCATGAGTCATCAATTCCAGGATCCACCCATGGACATCAATCATATGGAAATATGGTGTTCTCTAAGAGGGAGTGCATCGTGGCTCCTGGGTGGGCTTTTTTTTTTTTTTTTTTTTTTTTTTTTTTTTTTTTTTAAGGTAGGACCTCACTCTAACCCACACTGACCCGGAATTCCCTATGTAGTCACAGGCCTCAAACTCACAACAATTCTCCTATCTCTGCTTCCCAAGTGCTGGATGTGTGCACCAGGCTTGGGTGGGCTTTTTTTTTTTTTTAAAAAAATTTTTTTTAATTAAAAAAAATTGTAAGCACAAAGAGGGAGATAGATAGATGAGAGACAGAGAGAGAATGGGCACGCCAGGGCCTCCAGCCACTGCAAATGAACTCCAGATGCATGTGCCCCTTGTGCATCTGGCTAACGTGCGTTCTGAGGAATTGAACCTGCATCCTTCGGCTTTGCAGGCAAATGCCTTAACTGCTAAGCCAGCTCTCCAGCTCCCCCCCCTTTTTTTAAAGAGAGAGAGAGAGAGAAAATGGGCATGCTAGGACTTTTAGTTTGTTGTGAATGAACTCCAGATGCATGTGCTCCCTTGTGGCACATGTGCAAGCTTGCACGCTTGCACCACTGTGCAGCTGGCTATGTGGGACCTGGAGATTTGAACATGGGTTCTTAGGCTTCACAGGCAAGTGCCTTAACCACTAAGCAATCTCTTCAGCCCTTTTAATTTTTTAAACTTACTTATTTGAGACAGCAATAGAGGAAAGAGAGAGAGAAAATGGGCACACCAGGGCCTCCTGGGCACACCAGGGCCTCCAGCCACTGTCAACAAACTCCAGATGCTTGTACAACCTTGTGCATCTGGAACCTGAGTCATTTGACTTTCAGGTAAACACCTTAACTGCTAAGACATCTCTCCTGCCCTTGGGTGGGCTTTAAAAAAAAAATTAAGGACTTTTAGGGATTTGCTGGGATTAGAGGCATGCATGTCCAGTTTATTTTATTTTTTACCTCAGGGTGGCCTGGAACTCATGACAATCCTCCTGCCTCTGCCTCCCAATGCTGGGATTAAAGGTATGTGCTACCATGCCCAGCAAACTTAATTTATTTATTAGAGAAAGAGAGAGAGAAAGAGAATGGAGAATGGGCAGGCTAACCGGGTGTGGCGGCACACACCTTTAATCCCAGCACTTGGGAGGCAGAGGTAGGAGGATCACCGTGAGTTCAAGGCCACCCTGAGACTACATAGTGAATTCCAGTTCAGCCTGAACTAGAGTGAGACCCTACCTTGAAAAACAAAAAACAAAAAACAACAACAAAAAAGAGAGAGAGAGAGAATGGGCAGGCCAGGAGCTTCTGCCACTACAAAGGAACAGGGACCTTGGCAGTCAGGCTTTGTAAGCAAGTGCCTTTAACTGCTTAGCCATCTCTCCAGCCATCCTCTAGATTCTTGTTTCCTAAATTTGATGAATTAAATCTATAGTCCACAGAAGGTGAGGTTTAGAAAGATTTTTATTAAAGCCAGGCATGGTGACATAGGCCTTTAATCCTAGCACTTGGGAGGCAGAAGTATGTGGATCACCATGAGTTCGAAGCCACCCTGAGACTACATAATGCATTTCAGGTCAGCCTGGAGTAGAGAGTGAGACCCTACCTCAAAAAACAAAACAAACAAACAAAAAGATAGATTTTATCACAGAGATTAAGAGAAGGAAAGACAGAGATCCTGTATAGCAAGAGGAGTCTACAGAAATGAGTGTGGTTTTTTTTTGTTTTGTTTTGTTTTCTTGGGTTTTTTTTTTTTTTTTTTTTTTGTATTTTGAGGTAGTATCTCGCTGTAGCCCAGGCTGACCTGGAATTCGCTATGTAGTCTCGGGGTAGCCTCTAACTCATGGCAATTCTCTTACCTCTGCCTCCCAAGTGCTGGAATTAAAGGCGTGTGCCACAACGCCCAGCTCAGAAATGAGTATTTAAGGGAAGAAAGTAAAACAGAATGCTCCCAATATGGGACAGATCCAAATAGGTAATCCACATGGTGACTCAGATTGGGGTTTCTTACAGGAATAAGGGGTGGTAGATGGGAAATGAGTGGGTCAGTCCAGTTCCCATGCCATGTGTCTAGATACCTTGCCGTCTTAGTCACATCCCATGCCTGGTTTCTAATAAAGGGAAACTCCTTTAGGGGGAAAGAAAATGATACGGAGGCTGGGTATAGTGGCACATGTCTAATTCTAGCACTTGGGAGGCAGAGGTAGAATTGCTGTGACTTCATGGCCAGCCTGAGACTAAATAGTAAATTCCAGGTCAGCCTGGGTTAGAGGGGGACCCTACCTTAAGAAAACAAAACAAACAAACCAAAAAAAAAACAATGAAAAGATAGCCAGGTGTGGTGGAGCACACCTTTAATCCCAGCACTCGGGAGGCAGAGGTAGGATTGCCATGAGTTCAAGGCCACTCTGAGACTACAAAGTTAATTCCAGGTCAGCTTGGGCCAGAGTGAGACCCTACCTCAAAAAAAAAAAAACAAAGCAAGCAAACAAAAAATAAATAAAAGAAAAAAAAAGAAAGAAAAAGGATGAACTGTATGATATATGACATATCATAGTAAAACTGAACAAAGTAAATATGTGCAACAGAATACCTTCTTCTTAGAGAGGATGAGGGCCCAGCATTTACTCCCTGAGTACTGCCCCTCAGCCAGCTGTACTTCATGCCATCATCTGGCCTCGTGCCCATCATACATCATCCTGCCCACTGAATACTATGACACCCTTGACAGCTACATGATGAGGTAATGGAGTTATAATAGAGGCAGCTGGAGTCAGACCTCAAAGCCACCCCATAAAACATCAAATCTTAATGTATGCAGAAGTGACTTGAGCCCAAGGTAGAGCCAAGATATCAGAGGCTGGCATCTCCATGGTATAACTGCCGATGGTAGTGGTAATGATTAACTTTATTAATTCTGAGGAGTTACAGTTAATATCTACACATTGCTTCTTTCTGCTCTCATCACAAGCCTATAAGCTTAAAGCTGAATGTTGTTGCTATTCCCATTTTAGGTATGGGAATACCTAGGCTTAAAGCAGTTGAATAGCTAGGCCAATGTCACACTGCTAGGGGAAGCAGAGGCTAGACTGGATCCCAGGTCCACAGAGGACGACTGGTAATAATACCTCTCCTAGGGCTGGGGAGATGGCTCAGTGGGTTGAAGGTGCTCGCTTGCAATTGGCTGACTGGGGATTAGTTCCCCAGCACTCACATAGAAAGCCAGACTGGAAAAGTGGCACAAGTATCTGGTGGCAGGAGAACCTAGTGTGCCTATGGGTGCCGCAGACTGACTCTCGGGGAGATCAGGACCGAGGGAGAACAAGGGCGAAGGTTCAAGGAAGACTCGGATTCGGCGAGGAAATGACAGACAGACACACTCTAAGTTGAATATGTTGTTGCCCCAATAGTCAGATTGTTTTTAGTGTTCCCATCAGTCACAGAAATAGGCTTATGATTAGTTTGTGGGGTTTTTTGTGAAAGGGCTATAAGGAAGAAAAACAAGAATATAAGACAAACACATGTCCAAAGACGTAAGTAACTGGGCCTTCGAGGCTTATCTACGACAGGCGGAACCATCACAGTTGTCGACTGCCAAGGGGTCACCGGGGGCATCCCTCCGTGGAGTATTGGCCCTCTGTCCTCGGCACCCATCCTATGAAACATCATTTTTTTTGTTACACAGGCGAGTTTGCCGTGGCTATGGCATATGGGCACACCAACACACACACTTGTTCAGATAAATAAGTAAAATAGTTTAAAAAATAAACCAAAATAGGACTGAAGAGATGGCTTAGCAGTTAAGGCACTTGCCTGCGAAGCCTAAGGACTCAGGTTCGATTCCCTAGAACCCGTGTAAGCCAGATATACATGGTGGCACATGTGTCTGGAGTTCATTTGCAGTGACTAGAGGTCCTGGCATGCCCATTCTCTCTCTGTGTTTCTCGTAAATAAATAACAATAAAATAGCTAGGCATGGTGGCACATGCCCTTAATCCCAGCCCTCAGGAGGCAGAGATAGGAGGATCAACATAAATTCGAGGATACCCTAAGAGTACATAGTGAATTCTAAATCAGCCTGAGCTAGAGTGAGAGCCTACTCAAAAAAAACTATTAATAATAATAACTAAATAAATAAGCCAAAATAAATAGAGCTGGATGTGGTGGCACATGCCTTTAATCCTAGCAGTTGGAAGGCTGAGGTAGGAGGATCTCTTTGAGTTTGAGGCCAGCCTGAGATTACAGAGTGAGTTCCAGGTCAGCCTGGGCTACAGTGAGACTCTGCTTCAAAAAAAAAAATATACATATATGTATCTACATAGACAGATAGAACATTCCCCAATGTTCCTATTTTAATAGGATTAAGGGGTGCTGGAGGTGTGTGTGCAAAAGTGGCTCTGAGAGGTGAGAGACTTCCCCATCTATTCACACTATTGGGGCCCAGGGTACCCTGAATAATGAGTGCCTGGGGGCTTGTTTCTCTCTCTCTCTCTCCACCCCCCACCCAGGGCTCTAGCCAGGGCTGACCTGGAATTCACTATGTAGTCTTAGGCTGGCCTCAAACTCACAGCAATCCTCCTACCTCTGCCTCCCAAGTGCTGGGATTAAAGGCTTGTGCCACCATGCCCGGCTTGTTTCTCTTGCAGGAACACTGATGATGAGTTTCAGAGTGACTTGTAGGAAATGGAACTGGGCTGGAAATAGAAACAAGAGCTTGGTGGTCAGGCCAGCAGTTCCTGGATGTTTGCAGAGAAGAAGCAACTCTGAGTCCACAGTCCTGGGAGCAAGAGCCTAACAACTAGGCACCCTGCAACTAGGACCTGACTCTCTCCATGGCCTTGGGCCTTCTCCTTAGATAACCAGATGGGCTGGAGAGATGGCTTAGCAGTTAAGGCAATTGCAAAGCCTAAGCACCCAGGTTCGATTCCCCACTACCCACATAAGCCAGATGCACAAGGTGGCACATGCGTCTGGAGCGTGTTTGCAGTGGTTAGAGGCCCTGGTGTGCCCATTCTCTCTTTGTCTCTTTCTCAAATAAATAAAATAAATGAAGTAGATAATCAGATGGTCAGTCTGCAAGAGCTGTGAGTCCTTGTCTGTCTGTATGGCTAGTTTGTCTGAAAATTGAGGACAGTCTCATGTAAGCAGCTGTCACCATTAATTCCCAGGCCTGACCATAGCGCCCAATGTCCTTGTCACTCTCCAGGCTTCTTATATCACTGACCAGGTTAGTGTTGAATTGTGTTAAGTCCTAACCTCCAGTACCTATGCCTTTTTCTATTTTCTATTGCTAATAACACAGTACTACCGTGGTAGTTTGAATAGATAGACCCCAATATATTCAGTGACATATATATATATATATATATTATATATATATTTATATATATATAATAAATATATATATAATATATTATATATAATATAATATAATATAATATATATTAAATATATATATATATATTTTTTCAATGTAATGGGTCTGGGGTCACTCAGAGATTCACCAGTCCAACATGAATATGATATTAATAAATAGAGGCATTTATTTCTGACCAGGACTACACTTAGACCCAGGAACTCAAGAGTGCAGCCCCCCCAGTTACATCTGGTCAGGGTTTATAAGGACGAATTGCTAAATAAGTCCACATGACAACAGTCACAAGTCTAGTCACAAAGGTGAGGAATAAAAGAAAAGGTTATCTCATTCAAGCAGATGGCCTGGTATTCTGCATACCAAAGATAACATTTGCAAGGTACCACATCCTGCATGCCACAGGTAACATTTCTTTATAACATTTCCTTATCCATCACAGTTTGGATCTGTAGCCGCCTGGCTCGAGGAGGTGTCACTGGGCAGATCTTAAATTGTGGTGGTGGGTTTAAAATTCCAATCTACCACGTAATCCAGATGCATAAGGGGGCACATGCATCTGGAGTTCGTTTACAGTGGCCCTGGTATGCCCATTCTCTCCCTCTCTCTTTCTCTCTGACTCTTTCTCTGTATCAAATAAATAAATAAATAAATTATATTAAAAGAAAAAGAAAGCCTTCTCACTTTTTAAGGGTGGCTGTGCCCTGATTGAAGAGATGCAACAGATGTGTCTGAGGTGAGTCCTAAACAAAGAATTAGCAGCTTTCTTACTCCCTGTTCCACACCCATCCATTACCTTTAGACTCATAGTTAGGTGTGTACAAAATCAGTTCAACCCCAAATTCATGTCTAGGAGAAAAAGAATTACTTAGGAAACAACCACCTACCATAAAATGCTGCTCATTTGATGTCTTTCATAGTAGTTTAATTCAATATATTTTGAGTTAAAAATATAATTTATGAGCACACTCTCCTGTTGATGTTGTCCATCTGATGTTTGCCAGGAGGTGATATCCACCTTATGCTTATGCCATCGTTTTCCCCTGCCATTATGGTGCTTCCCCTCGAGTCTGTAATCCAAAATATACCTTTGTTTTTCCTACAAAATAAATAAATAAATAAATAAATAAATAAATAAATAAAATTCCAATTTAGCCGGGCGTGGTGGCGCACAACTTTAATCCCAGCACTCCGGAGGCAGAGGTAGGAGGAGTGCTGTGAGTTCAAGGCTACCCTGGGACTACATAGTGAGTTCCAGGTCAGCCTGGGCTAGAGTGAGAGCCTACCTTGAAAAAAACAAAATAAAATAAAATTCAGAGCCAGGCGTGGTGGCGCACGTCTTTAATCCTAGCACTCGGGAGGCAGAGGTAGGAGGATCACCATGAGTTCAAGGCCATCCTGAGACTACATAGAGAACTCCAGGTCAGCCTAGGCTAGAGTGAGACTCTACCTCGAAAAACCAAAAAGAAAAAATAAAATAAAATTTCAATCTAAAGATATGCAAAATGTCTAGTTCTACCAGGAGTTGCTGAAGTGTGCTATGTGGGTGTGGCTTTTGGCTTGTGGTTTTTTCTCTCTCTGCTTAAACCTGTGAAAGCAGGGCCAGCTTCCCCCCCCCCCCCATTATGGAACTTCCCTTGGATCTGTAAACTTCAATAAATCCCTTTCTTTCATAACTGTCTGGTCTGAAAGTTCATCTCAGCAAACCTAAAGCTGTCTCCTACAGAAATTGGTACCGAGAGTGGGGTGGGATGAACCTGATCATGTGGATTTTGGTCTTTTGGAAGTTTTGTTTTGAAGGAATGGAAATAGACTTGGTACTTACAGCTGAAAATGCCTTTTGGAGTGGTAAGCCAAATATTATGGACTATTCTAATGAGAGTTTGAGAATGCTGAGTGCAAACGGCATTGAACTTCGAGGCTAGGCTTATGAACTTTCTAAGGGGGAGGAAAGACTGCAGAGGACTTTGTTGGAACTGGGCTATTGGCATAAGGGCTGACTGCATTCTGCTACCCAGGCCTAGAGTGTTTAATCAAGGTTAAGTTTATAATAGACTGGTGTGCTTAACTAAAGGTATTGGACTGAGAGACAAGATTTTAAGTTAAAAACCTCAAGCAAGTTAAAATTACAGGCGCTGCCAGGCGTGGTGGCGCACGCCTTTAATCCCAGCACTCAGGAGGCAGAGGTAGGAGAATTGCCGTGAGTTCGAGGCCACCCTGAGACTCCATAGTGAATTCCAGGTCAGCCTGGGCTAGAGTGAGACCCTACCTCAAAAAAAAAAAAAAAAATTACAGGCGCTGATACTGGTTTTAGATTATTGAAGCCTCTTTTGTCTACACATTAACAATCTTAAAAAAGATGCCCCACCCCAAAAAAAGATGGCCCAACTGCTTTATATTAAACTAATGGAGAGCGTGTCTAAGAAAAGATCATGATAAAAGTACAAACTTTTTTATTTTAATTTTTATTTATTTATTTGAGAGTGACAGAGAGAGAGAGAGAGAGGCAGATAGAGAGAGACAGAGAATGGGTGCGCCAGGGCTTCCAGCCACTGCAAACGAACTCCAGACGCGTGCGCCCCCTTGTGCATCTGGCTAAAGTGGGTCCTGGGGAACTGAGCCTCAAACCGGGGTCCTTAGGCTTCACAGGCAAGCGCTTAACCGCTAAGCCATCTCTCCAGCCTGGTACAAACTTTTTTGGGAAAGGGTTGAATGGGGAAAAAAAAAAAGTCTGCTTTTCAAGGTTACAGATTTATTTGGTTCCTGAATTAAGAATATGGCTGTGGCCAGGTGTGGTGGTGCGTACCTTTAATCTCAGCACTCTGGAGGCAGAGGAAGGAGGATCACTGTGAGTTCAAGACCACCCTGAGACTACTTAGTGAATTCCAGGACAGCCTGAGTTAGAGTGAGACCCTACCTCAAAAATAAAAATTAAAAAAAGGGCTGGAGAGATGGCTTAGTGGTTCAGCACTTGCCTGTGAAGCCTAAGTTCGAGGCTCGATTCCCCAGGACCCATGTTAGCCAGATGCACAAGGGGACTCATGTGTCTGGAGTTCGTTTGCCGTGGCTAGAGGCCCTGGCGCACCCATTCTCTCTCTCTCTCTCAAATAAATTTTTAAAAAATTAAAAAAAAAATTAAAAAGGGCTGAAGGGATGGCTTAGCAGTTAAGGTGTTTGCCAGCAAAGCCAAAGGACACAGGTTCGATTACCCAGAACCCATGTTAGCCAGATGCACAAGGGGCGAATGTGTCAAGAGTTCGTTTGCAGTGGCTGGAGGCCCTGGTGTGCCCATTCTCTCTCTCTTTCTTTCTCTGTCAAATAAAATAAATAAATAAAATTAAAAATAAAATAAATAGCCTGATGTGGTGGTGCATGCCTTTAATCCCAGCACTTGGGAGGCAGAGGTAGGAGGATTGCCATGAGTTCGAGGTCACCCTAAGACTACATAGTGAATTCCAGGTCAGCCTGAACTAGAGTGAAACCCTACCTCGAAAAACCCAAAATAAATAAATTAATTACATTAAGTTAAAAAGAAAATAAAAGAATATGGCTGTGTCCTACACACCTGGTATTAGTTTTGAAACATAAAAAGTACATGAGGTGGGTCAAGAAGTGCACACACAGTTCCTAAAGCTGTTGCTGAGATGCAGGAAGAGATAGGGTGTGCTGACCCGGATAGGCTGGCAAAGCCATTGGCAGATGGACCGTGGTTTGCATGGAGACCCAAAGATGTTTTAGATATACCAGGACTGTGCAAGGGCTACCATGGAGGCTGTTAGCTAGGGATGGAAGTTTTCCCTGGCTACTCTGACCAGCTGGAGGGGCAGAATTGGAAAATCTGGAGACTGCCAGTTACTGTACTTAAACTACAAAAGTTTGATGTTTGCTTGATGGTGGTTGAGTTTACATTGTTCTAGTCTCTCCTTGCTATGCTGTATACCAGTTAAAAATGTTTGCGCTGTGCCTTTATACGTTGAAAATATATAACTTGTTTGATTTTATAGGACTCACAGCTAAGGGCAATCTTAAATCTCAGATGAGACTTGGGACTTTGGAACTGTTTTAAGTTGGCAAAGGCTGTGAGGACCTGTGACTGAATACAATTTACAGTGTATGATG
This sequence comes from Dipus sagitta, assembly GCA_036346955.1. Lineage (NCBI taxonomy): Eukaryota > Metazoa > Chordata > Mammalia > Rodentia > Dipodidae > Dipus > Dipus sagitta. The sequence goes on from CM070782.1 coordinate 48,945,924, forward strand.
GTTTTAAATCTATTGGGCGCCAGTGGCAGAATGTGGTAGTTTGAGTAGATGGCCCCCAATATATTCAGTGTTTTATTAGTTTGCAGTTTGGATCTGCAGCCACCTGGCTGGAGGAGGTGACTGGGCAGATCTTAAGGTGTGGTGGTAGGTTTGATATTCCAATCTAAAGATATGTAAAGTGCCTAGTTCCACCTGGAGTTCCTGAAGCGTGCTGTGTGGCTTCTGGCTTGTGGCTTTTCTTCTCTCTCTCCCTCTTTCTCTCTCTCTCTCTGTTTGGACCTATAAAAGCAGGCCAGCTTCTTCTGCCATTGGAACTTCCCCTGGATCTGTAAGTTGCAATAAATCTCTTCCTTCCCTTACTATGTCTGATCTGAAAGTTCATCTCAGCAAACCTAAAGCTGTCTACTACAACTACAAACTGGGTAAATTATAAAGACAAGAGGTTTATTTTAACATGGTCTAGTCTAAGATCAAGGGACCTCATATGGTGGTGATTTTCTTTCTTTCTTTCTTTCTTTCTTTCTTTCTTTCTTTCTTTCTTTCTTTCTTTCTTTTTTAAGGTAGGGTCTCACTCTAGCCCAGGCTGACCTGGAACTCACTATGTAGTCTCAGGGTGGCCTTGAACTCATGGTGATCCTCCTACCTCTGTCTCCCAAGTGCTAGGATAAAAGGCATGTGCCACCACACCCAGCTGGTGATGATTTTCTTACCATATCATGGGGCAGAAGATACTGTTGTTCTTGTTTTTGTTTTTCCAAGAGTCTCACTTTATCCCAGGCTGATCTGGAATTCACTAAGTAATCTTTAGTCTCAGGCTAGCCTTGAACTCATAGCAATCCTCCTACCTCAGCCTCCTAGAGTACTGGAATTAAAGGTGTGTGCCACCATGCCTGGCAATAAAAATATTTTTATATTTATTTATTTGCAAACCTAGAGAGAAAGATAGAGAGGGGAAGAGACAGAGAGAGAGAGAATGTGTTCACCAGGGCCTCCAGACATTGCAAAAAAACTTCAGACACATGTGCCACATTGTACATCTCATTTTACGTGGGTACTAGGGAATCGAACCCCAGGCCTTCTAGCATCACAAGCTAGCTCCTTAACTGCTGAGCCATCTCCCCCAGCCCTAAAAGTATTTTTATAGCCAGGCATGGTGATGTATGCCTTTAATCCCAGCACTTGGGAGGCAGATGTAAGAAGATCGCCATGAGTTTGAGGCCACCCTGAGACTACATAGTGAATGCCAAGTCAGCTTGAGCTAGAGTGAGACCCTACCTTGAAAAACCAAAATAATAATTATTATTTATTCATTTATTTGAGACAGAGAGAGAATGATAGCGCGTGCCCAAGAGAGAGAGAATGGGTGCACCAGGGCCTCTAGCCACTGCAAGGGAACTCCAGATGCATGCATCACCTTGTACATCTGGCTTACATGGGTACTAGGGAATTGAACCTGAGTCCTTAGGCTTCGCAGGCAAGTACTTAACTATTAAGCCATCTCTCCAGCCTGAAAGAATTTTTTAAAATTATTTTTATTCTTTTACTTGAGAGAGAGAAACAGAGGGAGGGAGAGAAAGAGAGAGAATATGCGACGTCTTCAGTCACTGCAAAGGAACTCCATACGCATGTGCCACCTTGTGCATCTGGCTTACGTGGGTCCTGGGGAATCAAACCAGGTCCTTTGGCTTTGTGGGCAAATGTCTTAACTGCTAAGCCATCTCTGCAGTCCCCCAAAAGAATTATTTTTAAGAAAAAAATATAATTTTTGGTTTTTTGAGGTAGGGTCTCACACTGTGAATTTGTGGCCACCCTAAGACTACACAGTGAATTCTAGGTTAGCCTGGGCTAGAGTAAGACCCTACCTTGAAAAACCAAACAAAGAAAAAAAAAAAAAAAGAAACTGAAATGGGGTGGAGGTCTGCTGGAGAGATGGCTCAGCAGTTAAGACACTTGTCTGCAAAGACTAACAACCCAGGTTTGATTCTCCAGTAACTACATCAAGCCGGATGCACCAAGTGGCACATGCATCTGGAGTTCATTTACAGCAGCTAGAGGCTCTGGCATGCCCATTCTGTCTGCCGTCTCTCTTCTCTTTATCTCTTTCTGCTTGTAAATCAATAAATAAAAATATTAAAAATAAATGAAAAAGAAATGGGGGATGAAGATGTAGTTCAGTTGGTAGAATGCTTGTGTAGACATATGTTTGATCCCTGGGACCACATAAACCAGGTATGGTGGCACATGCCTGTAAATGCCAGCACTTGAAAAGTAGAGGCAGTAGTGTCAAGAGTTCAATGCTATCCCCAGCTACAGAGTAAGTTCAAGACCAGCCTAGGCTACTGTGGTAGTTTGAATGTATGCCCCCCATAGACACAGGTGCTTTTAAAGCTTGTAACTTGGCTCTCCAGTCACTTGACTGGAGGAGTTGTCACTGGGGGCAGATCCTTTGGCCTAGCCCTAAGGTGTGTCTAGGGACAGATCTGATTTCCAGCCCAAGGGTGTGCAGAGAGGTTTGAGCTCTGCCTGGGTCCCGGCAGTTTGCTGCTTGCTGGCTGGTGTGGGTTTCTCTCTGCTTGGATGTATGGAAGCAGCTTCTTCTGCCACTGACGGAACTTTCCCCGGATCTATGAGCTTGAAATAAAGCCCTTCCTCCCATAAGCTGTGTCTGGTTGGATGTTCATCCCAGCAACATGAGCTGGCTACAATGACTACCTTAGACCTTGTCTCAAAAAACAAAAACATCTGGACATGGTGGCGCACACCTTTAACCCCACCACTTGGGAGGCAGAGGTAGGAGGATTGCCATGAATTCAAATTCAAGGCTGAGGCTACCCTGAGATTACACAGTGGATTCCAGGTCAGCCTGGGCTAGAGTGAGACTCTACCTTGAAACCCCCCTCCCCCAAAAAAGCAAGCAAGCAAACAAAACCCCATGGATATGCAGGACCAGGCAGTAGGAAGTAGGCTAAATGAGCTCAGAGGAAGGGAAGGAGGGACAAAGAGGAAGGTGTTCCAAATGCTGAGATTTTCTGTCTTCCTGCACACTTTGTTAATCATTTTTATTCTTTTAAAAAAATTATTATTAGCCAGGCGTGGTAGCACATACCTTTAATCCCAGCACTCGGGAGGTAGAGGTGGGAGGATCACTGTGAGTTCGAGGCTACCCTGGCACTACATAGTGAATTCCAGGTCAGCCTGGGCTAGAGTGAGACCCTAACTCAAAAAAATAAAAATAAATAAATAAATAAAAATAAAATAAAATTATTATTATTACTGGTTTTTCGCAGTAGGGTTCCACTCTAGCCCAGGCTGACCTGGAATTTACTATGTAGTCTCAGGGTGGCCTTGAACTTACCGCGATCCTCCTACTTTTGCCTCCCGAGTGCTGGGATTAAAGGTGTGCACCACTATGCCTGGCATTAAATTATTATTTTTATTTTTTATTTTTATTTTTATTTTGTTTTTCTTTTTGTTTTTTGAGGTAGGGTCTCACTCTAGCCCAGGCCGATCTGGCATTCACTATGTAGTCTCAGGGTGGCCTCGAACTCACTGCGATCCTTCTACCTCTGCCTCCCGAGTGCTGGGATTAAAGGCGTGCGCCACCATGCCCGGCTCATTAAATTATTATTTTTAATAAAAAATTTTTAAGTTATTTTAGAGAGAGAGACAGAGAGAGAGAGAGAGAGAGAGAACTGGCATGCCAGGGCCTCTGCAACTGAAATAGAACTCCAGGTGCTTGTGTCACCTAGTGGGCATGTGTGACCTTGCACTTGCCACCTTTGTGTGTCTGGCTTACGTGGGATCTGGAGAGGCGAACATGGGTCCTTAAGCTTCGCAGGATGTGCCTTAATGGCAATGCCATCTCTCCAGCCCTAAATTATTTTTAAAGATATGTTATTTATTTATTTGAGAGAAAGAGGTAGAGAGAGAATAGGTGTGCCAGGGCCTATAGCCACTGCAAATGAACTGCAGACACATGGCTTTATGTGGGTACTGGGGAATCAAACATGGGTCCTTGGGCTTTGCCAGCAAGCGTCTTAACTACTAAACCATCTCTCTAGCCCAATTATTATTATTATATTATTATTATTTTATTATTTTTATTTTATTTTATTTATTTTTGGTTTTTCAAGGTAGTGGTTTCACTCTAGGCCAGGCTGACCTGGAATTCACTATGTATTCTCAGGGTGGCCTTGAACTCATGGCGATCCTCCTACCTCTGCTTCCCCAGTGCTGGGATTAATGGTGTGTGCCATCACACCCAGCTATTATTATTATTATTCTTTTGGGATTTTGTTTTGTTTTGTTGTTTTGTTTTAATTTTTGGCTTTTCCATGTAGGGTCTCACTCTAGCCCAGGCTGACCTGGAATTCACTCTAGTCCAGGCTGGCCTTGAAGTCACAGTTATCCTTTTACCTCAGCCTCCCCAGTGCTATTATTAAAGGTTTGCTGCACCAGGCCTAGCTTTCTTTTCTTTAGTTTTAGTTTTTATTTTTTGGTTTGGTTTTGGTTTTGGTTTTTCATGGTAGGGTTTCACTCTAGCCTAGGCTGACCTGGAATTCACTATGTAGTCTCAGGCTGGCCTCGAACTCACAACACTCCTCCTACTTCTGCCTCCCAAGTGCTGGGATTAAAGGCCGTGAGCCACCATGCCCAGCTAATTTTATGTTTTTTTTTTCAAGGTAGGGTCTCACTGTAGCCCATCCAGACACAAAAAGTAGCACATGTACTGGGTGGGTGGTGGACACCTTCAAACCTAGCACTCCGGAGGCAGAGATAGGATCACTGTGATTTCGAAGTTGAAGCTAGTCTGAGACTACATAGTGAATTCCAGGTCAGCCCGGAGTAGAGTAAGACTCTATCTTGAAAAACAAAAACAAAACAAAAATAATAATAATAAAATAAAGTGGCACATGATTGCCATGCTTGGTGGTAAATGCCTTTAATCCCAGGCACTCAGGAGGCAGAGGTAGGAGGATCAGCTGTGAGTTCCACGTCAGCCTAGAGTAGAGTGAGATCTTGCCTCAAAACAAACAAATAAAAAAGACAGAGTCTCACTCTGTAGCTCTGGCTAGCCTTGAACTCACTACGTAGCCCAGAATAACCTCAAACTTGCAGCAACTTCAGCCTGGCCTCCTGCACGCTGGAATTACAAGAGTGTACCACCATATCCTGTCCTTTTACTACTTTATTTATTTATTCATGGGTTATTTTGTGTAGCCCATGCTGGCCTCAAGCTCCCTACGCAGCTGAGGATGACCTTCCAGTCATCCTGCCTCCACCTTTCAAGTACTGGGGCTGCAGGTATGTGCCATGACACCCAGTTTTATGCGAGTCTAGGGATAGAACCTATGACTTCCTGCCTGCTAGGCAAGCTTTCTACTACTGAGCTACATCCCAGACTCTACTGCATACTTTAAGCATCAAACAACTCATGTTCCACATAATGAGCCAAAAGGAGAAAATAGAATAAAGATTATTCAGATTCTACTGCAGTGACGCATACATCTTTATTTACATGAAGTCAGCTATCCTTCCAGCTCTTCATGTCAGCAATTACAAGGAAGCGAAAGTGTAGGGAATTCCCTCCAGCTTAAGGAAATTCTTTGCGAAAATCAGACTTTCCAGGAAGCCAAATTGTTTCCGAGAACCAAGGGGCATCTGTGACTGTCTCCTTGGAATGTGAGGACAGGAGTCTAGCAGGAGGCTCTGACCTGGGCAGGCCCTGAAGCAAGTCCTTCCTATGCAAGGGAAATGGCATGCATGAATGGTGGTCTTGGGGCCTCTCACCTGCTCATGATAGCAAGGCACAGCGTGAGCTACTTTGGAGCTTCAAGTCCTCACTCCCTTACAATCAGGCAAGGTATTTTCACCTCGCTGAGTCTCAGATCACCCACCTACAAAATAAGGATACACGGGCTGGAAAGACTGCTCCATGGTTAAGGCACTTGCCTCCGAAGCTCAACAACCTGGGTTCAGTTCCCCAGTGCCCACATAAAGCCAGATGCACAATAGGTGCATGCATCTGGTGTTCATTTGCAGTGGCTAGAAGGCCTGGTGCATCCATTTTTTTCTCTCTCACTCACTCTCTCTCTCTCTTTCTCTGTCTTTTGCTCTTCTCTATGTCTCTCTCTGCTTGCAAATAAATAAATTAATTAAAAAACAACAACAACAAGGATAGGGGCTGGAGAGATGCTTTAATGGTTAAGGCGCTTGCCTGCAAAACCAAAGGACTCAGGTTCAATTCCCCAGGACCCATGTAAACCAGATGCACGAGGTGGCACAAGCGTCTCCGGTTCCTTTGCAGCAGCTGGAGGGCCCTGGTGCACCCATTCTCTCTCTGCCTCTTTCTCTCTTAACTAACTAACCATTAAAGAAGAAAAATAAAAAGAAAACCAAGGATAGAATTACAGCTATCTGGCACACGGTGTCTGGGGAGGCAGAGTGAAGCCGGTCATGAGGCACTTGGCAGGGAGTCTGTACCAAGCAATGCTTTCGCGCAATTACCTCGGGGGCCATTCTTAGCTTGCGTAGTTGCGGGCGTGGCCACTTTCTGCTCCGAGCCAGAGCAGCCCTCCTCTCCCAGCCTCCTCCCACCAAACTGTTGGGTCAAAAGCCAGTGTTTTCAGGAAGTGACTCCACCCCTCACTCCTCCTCCCCGCCCCTCTTCAAGCAGAGGTCTGCAGGCTTCAGGAAATCCTGTGGGGCTGTGGGGAGCCCCGCTGAGTGTGGAGGAGTGGGCTACATCCTGGGAGCTGCAGGGGAACCTAGTGCAGGGTTGTGGCTGCGGGTGAGTGAGGAACTTTCTGAACATTCTCACCTTTGAGCGTAGCAAATGGAAAGGAGCTGTTCAAGTCTCCAGGACCCCCATCATCCCCAAGACTCATCACCAGGCGCATGGGGCCTTGCGGGTTCCTGGCCTGTTGTGCAGGAAATACCCTTTGCAGCAGAGTACCTACAAAGGCTTTGGCTAGGGGCCAGGGCTGGGTTTTGCTGAGGAAGCTGCAGTTGTTTTTAATGTTTCATTTTTAGGCTGCACCCATCGAGGCTTCTAGCTGGTACCGGTTGTGCCATGCTTCAGTGCCGGTCCTCTTCCAGGAACGCCGTAGTCCCGGAGGCAGACGGTAAGGCCAACAGCAGAGCAGGCAGAGCCCTGGGCACCAGGGCCAGAACATCCTGGAGACAGGAGGCCCTGTTTCCCACGGGTTCCTGGTGGGTTGGGTGGCACAGGACGTTTTCATCTGAGTCTAGGATGGTCACTGTCTTGTTTCTTCATCACGAGGATGGTCTCACTTGAGCTCAGTGGTGGAATGAGTGCTTGGGCTCGGCTCAGTGTGCAACAGCCTCTCCTGGACAGGAGCTGTGGGATGATGTTTGCTGGGGCTGTCCCCTAAAGGTGTCTCCCACAGCAGCTTGTCAGAGTGGCTGGGTGGGTAGCAGGGAAGGGCGCCGTTCCGCGGAAGTCCGCGATGCTCAGAATTAGGAGCATGCTTATGGATTTCTTGATGCCCACAGATGCCATACTCCAGCCTACATCCGTCCATCCCACGTCCCAGAGGTCACAGGGCCCAGCAGGCAGCCTTTCTCCTGCTAGGGACCTGTCTGCTGGCCCTTTGGGTCCTGGGGGAGCCAGCAGATCACACTCTCCAGGTCCTTGTGCTCCACCTAGCCTCCCTGCAGCTGGGACTGCTACTGAAAGAGGTCTGCTGTCTGGCTGAAGAGCTGTGCCACGTCCACTCCAGGTGACCCTCTGCAGTCCCCATGGGGGTTGGATGTCCGAAAGATGCCACACCCCTGACTCCTAGCCCTGCCCGTTCCCTGGCTGAGCTACACTGAGATGTGGAGCTGTGCTGTCCCCTGCAGGTACCACGGGAGCTACTGGAAGGCCCTGCAGGCCTGCCTGGGCTGCCCCATTCGCCGCGTGGCGGTGCTGTTGCTGTCCTCCTATTTCTACTCCTCCCTACCCAACCCTGCTGGCCTGCCCCTCCGTTGGTTGCTTGCCCTCCTGGGCCTTTCGCAGGCCCTCAGCATCCTCCTGGGCCTCCAGGTATGATACAAAGAGAGGTGGAAGATCTGGCTCAGTGCAACTGTGGCAAATGTGACCTGCTTAAATTTAGGACTGGGATTAGGACTAGTTTAAAGGTTAAGGTCCTGGGAGTGGAGCCTACAATGTGGACGACGTGTTTAGCAGAAGCAGAGAAGACAGCAAGGAGGCGGTGGGATGAGAAAGCTTCCTGGACTGGCAGGGGCCGCGGAGAAGGGGGTGGAAGCTCTGAGAATCCTTCATGAAAGCCCCCAGCCCCGTCCTGCTGTCCACAGGGCCTCGCCCCAGCAGAGGTCTCCGCAGTCTGTGAACAGAAGAACTTCAACGTTGCCCACGGGCTGGCATGGTCATATTACGTCGGGTACCTGCAGCTGATCCTGCCAGGTATCCAGAATATCTGCGCCTCCATTTCTAGAACATAAGACACATGCCTTTTTCTGTTTCCAGAACTTGCTATACTTTTCAAAGCATTTATTTTTTTCCTTCCTCTCTCCGCACCCTCTCCCTCCCTTCTTTCCTCCCCTTCTTTCCTACTTTCTTTTGTTAAATCATTCCTTCCTTCTTTTTCTTTTCTTTTATCTTCTTCCCCTCCTTCTCCTTTTTTCTCTTTTGTGTGTGTGTGTTTTTTGAGGTAGGGTCTCACTCTAGCCCAGGCTGACCTGCAACTCACTATGTAGTCTCAGGGTGGCATCTAACTCACAGCAATTTTCCTACCTCAGCCTCCCTCCTGAATGCTGAGATTAAAGCACACATCACCAAGCCCTGGGCCTCTTTCTTTCTTTGACAGGATCTCATGTAGTCTTGAACTCACTGTGTAGGCAAGGAAAGAGATGGGGTAGGGAGATCCGAATATTTTCCCTCTCCCCCAGTCTCTTTGCTGTATAGTGGGAGTGGTCCAGCCAGCCACGTCTCTTGTGCTCGCTTATAGAGGAGGATGCTAGCCCGTCTCATTCTGGATTGGGTGGGAGACAGGGTTAATGGACTGACTTCCTGGGCTTCCCTACTGCAGGTCTCCAGGCCCGCATCCGAACTTTCAATGAGCTGCACAACAATGTGCTACGGGGCGCGGGGAGCCGAAGGCTGCACATCCTCTTCCCACTGGACTGCGGGGTGCCTGATGACCTGAGCGTGGCTGACCCTAACATTCGCTTTTTGAACATGCTGCCCCAGCAGAACACAGACCGTGCTGGCATCAAGGGCCGCGTTTATACCAACAGTGTCTATGAGCTTCTGGAGAATGGGCAGACAGTGAGTGGACAGGAAAGTGGGGCCTGGGGAGGGGTCTGGCCTCTCAAAACCCTGTGCTCTCATCACATCCTGGTAAAAACTCACAACCATTCTCTGAGCCTGGCTCCCCACTTAGTCCCAGGACAACAAGATTCAGTTCTGGATGACACTGTGGAGTAACATTTACAGGACACTTAACTATATGTCAGCAGTTAACTCTATGTGCATCCTAAAACCATGTCATTGAATCTCACCGCCACCCTGCAGGGCAGAGACTGCCATGATTACTACCAAGGAGGAAAGTACGGCTCAGAAACAGTAAGAAGTCCAGAAAACCTTTTCTTTTGTCGTCGTTTTGACCTCAGATCATTTTGTAAAAGGATATCTTACTGTGCTTGCTGTGAAAGAGTAGGAAGAGTGGCTTACTATGGCAGACATATATAGGATAAGTTCAATACATTCAACTGTAGAACACCATTTAGAGTTGGTATTACTGGCATAATTCTTATCAGCCTATCCACTTAGAGCTGTATTTATCAAAAGAATACTGGGACTGGAGAGATGGCTTAGCAGTTAAGCCACCTTCCTACAAAGCCAAAGGACCCAGGTTCGATTCCCTAGGACCCACATGACCCAGATGCACAAGGGAGCACACACACATGTGGAGTTCATTTGCAGTGGCTGGAGGCCCTGGGGACACCATTCTCTCTCTCTCTCCTTCCCTCCTTCCCTCCCTCTTTCTGTGTCAAATAAATAAATAAAAATAAAATATAGAGCCAGGCGTGGTGGCACACACATTTAATCCCAGCACTCGGGAGGCAGAGGTAGGAGGATCGCTATGAGTTCAAGGCCACCCTGAGACTACAAAGTGAATTCCAAGGCAGCCTGGGCTAGAGCGAGAGAGACCCTACCTCAGAAAAACAGAACAACAACAACAACTAGATAGATAGATAGATAGATAGATAGGATGAGAGATTGTGTATTTATTTATTTTTAAAATATTTTTTTTTTATTTATTTGAGAACGAGAAAGAGGGAGAGAGAGAGAAGGGCGCTCCAGCCACTGCAAACAAACTCCAGAAGCATGCGTCCCCTTGTGCATCTGGCTTATATGGGTACTGAAAAATCGAACCGGGATCCTTTGGTTTTGCAGACCAGCACTTTAACCTCTAAGCCATCTCTCCAGCCCTGTTTTTTAAGGCAATCCAGTGGATTTGTTTTGTCCATAGTTTGAGAATAATTTGTAGGTTTTTTTCTCATTTTAGAAGGTAAAGAGTATGTAGACCTATCTTTTAAGTTACTATAATCTAATATATATTTATAAATTATAGTATTAAAAAGTAAAAGCAGGGCGTGGTGGCGCATGCCTTTAATCCCAGCATTTGGGAGGCAGAGGTAAGAGGATTGCCATGAGTTCAAGGCCACTCTGAGACTACATAGTGAATTCCAGGTCAGCCTGAGCTAGAATCGGACCCTACCTTGGAAAACCAAAAAAAAAAAAAAAAAAAAAAAAAAAGGATAGAAGAGCTCTAATTACTGATTTACTGATGTTATTAGTTCCTGGTATTTAATTTTTGTGTTTTTGTAGTCAACTACTAATTATAATATTACTTTTACATAGTTTATTCTTTTTTTTTCTTTTTTGGTTTTCTGAGGTAGGGTCTCACTCTAGCACAGGCTGACCTGGAATTCACTATGTATTCTCAGGATGGCCTTGAACTTTCGGCAATCCTCCTACCTCTGCCTCCCAAGTGCTGGGATTAAAGGCATGTGCCATCATGCCCAGCTTGCTTTTACATAGTTTAAAAACCTTCCTCAAATAAGTTCTGACCAGACCTGTTTGCTTAGGACAATATCTAAAGTTTAGTAATCTAAATTCATCTCTTCAGTTTCTTTATATATATATATATATATATACCAGTACCTAAGAAAAGTATTACAAAAGCCTGATTTCTGCATTGTACTAGTAAAGTGCTTATTATTTTGGTTACATCTAATTCAGTTGACTAGGTGAGATAAAAGGTAAAAAATCTTTTCAAATGTGCATCTGATAATTTTTTAAAATGTTAACTGACTATGTTAATTTAGTGTGTATGATGTTAAATTTATCTTTATTATTTATTTATTTATTTATTTTTGGTTTTTTTGAGGTAGGGTCTCACTATAGCTCAGGCTGACCTGAAATTCACTATATAGTCTCAGGGTGGCCTCGAACTCTCTGTGATCCTCCTACCTCTGCCTCCTGAATGCTGGAATTAAAGGCATGCACCACCACACCTGGCTATTTTTGTTTGTTTGTTTGTTTATTCTTATTTATTTATTTGAGAGCAACAGACAAAGAGAGAAGGAGGCAGAGAGAGAGAGAGAATGGGCACGCCAGGGCCTCCAGCTACTGCAAATGAACTCCAAATGCATGCGCCATCTTGTGCATCTGGCTTACATGGGTCCTGGGGAATTGAGCCTTGAACAGGGGTCCTTAAGCTTCACAGGCAAGCACTTAACCACTGAGCCATCTCTCCAGCCCCTAAAATTTTATTTTTAGAGAGAGAAACAGAAACAGAGACAGAGGGAGAGAGAGAGATTGGTGTGTACGCACAGGCCTCAGCCACTGCAATCGAACTCCAGGCGCTTGCACCACCTAGTGGACATGTGCAACCTTGCACTTGCCTCACCTTTGTGCATCTGGCTAACATGGGATCTGGAGAGTAGAACATGGGTCCTTAGGCTTTGCAGGCAAGCACCTTAACCACTAAGCAACCTCCCCAGCCCATAAACTACACTCGTGTGAGCTACAAAAGAAAAAAAAGAAAGAAAGAAAGAGAAAAGAAACAGAAAAAGAAAAAAAGATTCAGTAAGAAGATGAGCATTTTATGCTTGAACATACCATGCTCTCCATCAGATGTCCCTTGATGAAGACCATAAGAGCATCTGAAGGATTACTTAAGGGTGTGAAGAGACTCAGGGCAGAGTGGAATCCAGAGCTCACCCCCAGACTCAATTTCCAGCTGGAGCTGTTGACAATCTGGTGCTTTGTCCCTTGCCTCAGGATCACAGGAGAAGGATCTGTGAAGGGTGTTTAGCTCAGCCCAGCCTTAATTCCAAGAAGGGGATGTCAGAGTCAAAGGCTGGCCAGATAGCAGAAGCCCATCAGGGTGGTCACCTCACAGGACTCTGCCTGTGTAGGCTGAGGGTATAGGGCCTCAGCCCATGGCACTTGGGTTCAGAATTCTTTATTTACTTATTTATTTGAGACATAAGTTTTTTTATATTTTGTTTTTATTTATTTGACAGAGAGCGAGAGAGAGAGAATGGGTGCGGCAGGGCTTCCAGCCACTGCAAACTAACTCCAGATGCATGTGCCACTTTGTGCATCTGGTTTATGTGGGTCCTGGGGAATTGAACCGAGGTCCTTTGGCTTTGCAGATGAGTGTCCTTAACCACTAAGCCATCTCTTCAGCTCTATTTATTTATTTGAGTGAGAAACAGAATGGGTGTGCCAGGGCTTCCAGCCACTGCAAGTGAACTCAAGACACATGCACCACTTTATGCATCTTGCTTTGCTTATGGGTCCTGGGGAATCAAATCTGGGTCCTTTGGCTTTGCAGGCAAACAGGCGCCTTAACCACTAAGTCATCCTTCCAGTCCCAGGATTCTTTTTCTTTTTCTTTACTTATTTGAGAGTGAGAGACAGACAGACAGACAGAAAAAGGCAGACCAAGAGAGTGAGTGTGGGAGTGCCAGGGCCTCTAGCCTCAGCAAACAAATTCTAGACCCTTGCACCACTTTGTGCTTCTAGTTTTATATGGGTACTTGGGAATTGGACCTAGGCTATTAAGTTTTGCAAGCAAGTACCTTTAACTGTTAAGCCATCTCTCCAGTCTCCAGTGTTCTTTTGCCAGGGCTCTGGCTCAATCTGGTCTTCCTTTCATTTCTTCCAGGCAGGTGCCTGTGTTCTAGAATATGCTACCCCCTTGAAGACCTTGTTTGCCATGTCACAAGATGGCAGAGCTGGCTTTAGCCGGGAGGATCGGCTTGAGCAGGCCAAACTCTTCTGCCGGACACTAGAGGAAATCCTAGCTGATGCCCCTGAGTCTCAGAACAACTGCCGCCTCATTGTCTACCAGGGTGAGAGACTGATAAGACTACAGGGAAGCAGTCAATGGTCCCTGTGTCTCCCAGAGAGCCAAGACACATAGCACCATTTCCTGGGCCTTCCAAGTGGTCAGGGAAGTCATGCCCTGCCCTTTCCTCCCCTCCTACCCAAGACGCCAAGTTGCTTTCTGAGGACTTTGAGTGCTCTCACTAAGTGCAGCCTGAAGAGGAGGGGTTCTCCTGAGGAGATACCTGAGGAAGTAGAAGAATCCTTGAGGGGAGGGGCAGCCTTGGCTGTACCACTTCTGGTTGTGTTACTTTGGGCAGATCTTGGCCCCTTCCTGAGTATCATCTATAAAAGTGAGAGGGTAGGCTTCTCTCTCACGTAAAAAAAAAAAAAAAAATTAAATATTTTATTTTTGAGGCAACCTGAGACTACATAATGAATTTCAGGTCAGCCTGAGCTAGAGCAAGACCCTACCTCAAAAATAAAAAACAAACAAATAAATTAATTAATAATAATAATAAGGGCTGGAGGGATGGTTTAGCAGTTAAGGCGCTTGCCTGCAAAGCCAAAGGACCCAGGTTTGATTCCCCAGGACCCACATTAGCCAGATACACAAGATGGCACATGGTCTGGAGTTCATTTGCAGTGACTAGAGGCCCTGGCATGCCCATTATCTCTCTCCCTTGTTCTCTCTGCCAAATAAATAAATAAATAAAAAGAAAAAATATTCATTTATTTGAGAGAGAGAGAGAGAGAAAGAAAGAAAGAAAGAAAGAAAGAAAGAAAGAAAGAAAGAAAGCAAGCAAGCAAGCAGATAGAGAATGGGTGGGCCAGGGCCTCTAAGCCACTGCAAACAAACTCCAGATGCATATAATACATTGTGCTTTATGTGGGTCCTGGGGAATCAAATCTGGGTCCTTTGGCTTTGCAGGAAGCATCTTGATCCCTAAGTCTTCTCTCCAGCCCTGTTTCATTTACTATTTTTATTTTTTCAAGGTAGGATCCCACTCTAGCCCAGATTGACCTGGAATTCACTATGTATTGTCAGGTTGACCTGGAATTCAGTGATCCTTCTACCTCAGCCTCCCAAGTGCTGGGATTAAAGGCATGTGCCACCACCCCCTGCTGACTCTATGATCTTTGAAACCACTTCTAGTTCTGAGATTCTCTGAGTGTAGCCCACAGGCTGTGAGGTAGATGGAATTAGCGGGGAGGGAAGGCGCAAGGGTCTTCCTAGCACTGTCTTGGGGTGTGTTCTGGTGGGAGTGTGTAAGGTCCTTGCCTCACTCCATCCCGTGCCCCTGTTCCAGAACGTGCAGAAGGAAGTAGCTTCTCGCTGTCACAGGAGGTTCTCCAGCACCTGCGCCAGGAAGAAAGGGAGGAGATCACGGTGAGCAGCGACCCCGCCAGGACGTCGGTGGTGCACGGGTCTTCTGGGCTCTCGCAAGAGCCCAAGCTCCTTATCAGTGATATGGATCAACCTCTCCCACTCCGCAGTGATTTCACCTGAGACCCAGGATTGCCTTGTCTGAGCTTCCAGGGCTCCCTAAACCTCTGGATTGGTAGCCGGAGGCCTTGCAGAGACTTGACACCTCCAGATGAATCCCATATCCCTGGACAAGGCCCTTCACTTCTCTGACCTTCAATCATCCCCTCGATAAAATGGGATTACGAGCTGGGGAGATGCCTCAGCAATTAAAGGCACTTGCTTGCAAAGCCTACCAGCCTGAGTTCAATTCCCCAGCACCCTCACAAAGTCAGTGCAAAAGCTCAAGGACCCAGGTTCGATTCCCCAGGACCCACATAAGCCATTGCACATGGTGACACATGCATCTGGAGTTCATTTGCAGTGGCTGGAGGCCCTGGTACGCCCATTCTTTCTGTCTCTATCTGCCTCTCTCTTTCTCTCAAATAAATAAGCCAGATGCAAAAGTGGCACATGCATCTGGAATTTGTTTGCAGCCCTGGTGCCTCTCTCAAATAAATTATAAATAGCTAAGTAAATAAAACTACTTAAACTGGGACTATGAGGGCTTTCCTTGTCTCACAGAATTGTGAGGAATATGTATGTGTTAAAGATGGTGTAAGGCCAGGCATGGTGGTGCACACCTTTAATTCCAGCACTTGGGAGGCAGAGGCAGGAGGGCTGCCATCAGTTCGAGGCCACCCTGAGACAACATAGTGAATTCCAGGTCAGCCTGAGCTAGAGTGAGACCCTACCTCAAAAACAAACAAACAAACACAAAGATTGGTGTAAGGGGCTGGCGTGATGGCTTAGTGGTTCAAACCCTTGCCTGGAAAGCCAAAAGACCCAGGTTCAATTCCCCATTACCCACGTAAGCCAGATGCACAAGGTGGCACATGCACCTGGAGTTCATTTACAGTGGCTGGAGTGCCTGGCGGACCCACTCTCTCTCTACCCCTTTATCTCTCTCTCTCTCTCTCAAAAATAAAAAGACATGTTTTTTTTTTTTTTTGGTTTTTGTTTTTTTTCTTTTTTGGTTTTTCAAGATAGGGTCTTACTCTAGCTCAAGCTGACCTGGAATTCACTACGTAGTCTCAGGGTGGCCTTGAACTCACGGTGATCTTCCTACCTCTGCCTCCTGAGTGCTAGGATTAAAGGCATGTGCCACCACCATACCCGGCTAAAAAGACATGTTTTAATAAAATAAATTTTTAAAAATGGTGTAAACTGAATGCCAGGAAATCTTAGAAGATGTTAGGAGGCTTGGGGATGCTTGTGCCACATTTTACATCTGACTTTATGTGGGTGTTGGGGAATTTAACCCAGGCCAACAGGCTTTGCAAACAAGTGCCTCTAACTGACGAGACATCTCCTCAGCCCTATTTATTATTATTATTATTATTATTATTTTGAGGCAGGGTCTCACTCCAGCCCAGGCTGACCTGCAACTCACTCTGTAGCTCCAGGCTGGACTTGAACTCATGGTGATCCTCCTACCTCAGCCTCGAGTGCTGGGATTAAGGGAGTGTGCTACCTCACCAGGCTCTATTTTTATTTATTTATTTGAGAGAGAGAGAGGGATGGGGGAGAATGGGTGCACCTGAGCCCTTTTGCAAATAAACTCCAGACTTAAGTGCCACATTGTGCATCTGGTTTCATGTGGGTTCTGGGGAAACTGAACCCAGGCAATCAGGCTTTGCAGGTGCCTTTAACCACTAAGCTATCTCCCCAACCCCACAGACCTTTTCAAAAGCTCTCCTCTGCTGGGTGCAGTGCGGCACGCCTTTAATCCCAGCACTCGGGAGGTAGAAGTAGAAGGATCACTGTGAGTTCAAGGCTAGCCTGGGACTACAAAGTGAGTTCCAGGTCAGCCTGGGATACAGTGACAGACACCCTACCTGGAAAACAACAACAGCAAATTGTTCCTCAAATACCCAGTTTGAGCATGTCATCTTTCTGCTGCTAGGCTCTGACAGATCCAAGGCATTATTACTGTGTACGTGTAGTACGCTTCCTGGTGCCTCTTCTCACCCTCCTCAGAGCACTTGGGGGATGGGGAGCATTTCATTCTTTAGAGAGAGAGGGAGAAAAGGGGAGAGAGAGAATTGGCACACCAGGGCCTCAGCACTGTCATCAAACTCCAGATGCTTGTGCCACCTAGTGGGCATATGCAGCCTTGCGCATGCCTCATTTTGTGTGTCTGGCTTACATGGGATCTGGAGAGTTGAACGTGGGTCCTTAGGCTTCGCAGGAAAGCGCCTTAACCTCTAAGCCATCTCCCCAGCCCATGGGTACCATTTCAATCCAGACTAAGTCCACTGAGAGCATGGAGCTGGGCAGTGCCTCCCTCCCATCTTCATCTTCAGTACCCTTGTCTCCACTGGGATGCTTGGGGAATAGGGGTCAGGACTGGGCAGAGCCAGCACACAGCTGTGTCTTGGGTAGGTGTCCACTGAAAGCAACAGGGACCACTGAATAAATATTCTCAGATGACAAAGCTTATAAAAGGATCAGGAGCCAGGCATGGTGGTGCACACCTTTAATCTTAGCACTCAGGATGCAGAGGTAGGAAGGATTGTCTTGAGTTCAAGGCCACCCTGGGACTACCTAGTGAATTCCAGGTCAGCCTGAGCTAGAGTGAGACCCTACCTTGTAAAACCAAAATAAATAAATAAATAAATTAATTAATAATAATAATAAATAAATAAAAAATAAAAAGATCAGGGAGGAAGAAGAGTTTGAGTGAAGAGTTGGGACATACCCTGGGAGCATTGTATAGCACGGCCAGTCCCAACATCTATCTTAAGCTGTTGTCCGCAGAACGACATTGTGGTGGCACCTTTGCCTCTGTCTGGGAAGAGGAGAGTCCCTTTCAACTAGTTCCACCCAGGTTGGCCTGGTTCCCTCCCACTCTTGTTTTATCATAAGTGCTCAGGAAGTGTTTATTTTTTCTTTTTCTCAAATGTCTTCTGTGGTGGTTTGATTCAGGTGTCCCCCATAAGCTTAGGTATTCTGAATGCTAGTCTCCTCAGCTGATGGCAGTTGGAAATTAACGCCTCCTGGAGGCAGTGTATTGTTGGGGTCAGGCTTATGGGTGTTATAGCCAGTGTCCTCTTGCCATTGGTTGGCACACTCACCTGTTGCTGTTGTCCTACCTTATGTAGGGCCAGGGGGTGATGTCCACCCTCTGCTCATGTTGTCATTTTCCCTGCCATTGTGGAGCTTCCCCTTGAGCCTGTAAGCCAAAATAAACCATTTTTCCCACAAGTTGCTCTTGGTCAAGTGATTTCTGCCAGTAATGCGAACCTGAGTGCAACAGTAATTTTGGTACCAAGGAGTATGTCATTTGCTGCTAGACACCTGACTGTGTGGCTTTGGCCTTTTGGACCTGACTTTTCAAGAGGAATGTGGAAGGATTTGAAACCTTGGCCTAAGAGATGCCTTGCAGTGCTAGTAAGTACAGCTTGATGGACTATTCTGGTCAGAGTTGAAAGGCTCGAATGCAGTAAGAACTATGGACTGTGAGGTTTGGCTTATGAGGGTGAGAAATGAGCTTTGTCTGGATTGGGCCAGAAGCCATTTGTGGGAGAGGCTTGCTGTTATGCCTGTGTCCTGAGAAGCTGTACAGGGTTGCTTTGCATAGAAACAGACTGGTGTGGGCTGGAGGGATGGCTTAGTGGTTAAGGCATTTGCCTGCAAAGCCAAAGGACCCAGGTTCAATTCCCCAGGACCCACGTTAGCCAGATGCATAAGGGGGCACATGTGTTTGGAGTTCATTTACAGTGGCTGGAGACCCTGGCATGCCCATTCTCTCTCCCTCTTTCTCTGTCAAATAAACAAATAAATAAAAATAAAATGCTTTAAAAAAAAAAAAAGAAAGAAACCGACTGGTGTGAGGAGAGGGATATGGCACAGAAAAGATGAAATCTTTGGGTGAACTGCTGCCCATTCAGCTACAATTGAGACATTACAGCCATTGAGACTGGGCTAGCTGACCTGCTCTGGGGCAACAAGAAGAATGTAGATTCTTTTGAAGGGGCCTGAGTGCTCAAGGAGTGTCCTGTTCTTCAAAGTCTGCCTTATTTCTCCCTAGATTAACAAATTGGCACCCTACCTGGTACTGTGGAGTATAAGAAATGCAGGAAAGAGTGGGTTATTAAGTTTGCAACACGGTCTTGTGTTTTGGAAATGGCCATGGGCAGTGTGAAGCAGGTTTGCTGGATGCCTGCATGGAGACCCAATGGAGCCATGAGGATGAACCATGAGTTGCAGTGGAGACCTAGTGGAGCTGCTGGGACCACGAGATGGCTGCTAAGGAAAGCTGCCGGCCCTGGATGAAATTTTCCAGGACTGTGAGTAGCCTAGCTGGAGGGGCAGAATTGGAACTCCAGAGACTTGTTGCTAGTTAGGATTATCGGACTTGGAGACTTGTCACTGGTTAGAGTTGTTGGTCTCGGAACTACAGAGTTTGATGTTTGCCCTGTTTAAATCTTGTATTGGTTGAATATTTCTTTGCTATGCCCAGTGCCATCTTTTGCAGTATGAGTGTTTATTCTGTGCCATTATGGGTTTTGGGGAGATGTTTTTGGTATTATGGCTCAGTTAAAAGACCTTGGATTATGAGGATGTTTGAACATCATTAGGATTGATAAAAACTATGGGGACTTTTAAAGTTGGACCGAATGCATGGCATTTTATATCATGGATGGTTATCGGTTTATGGGTGCCAGGGGCAGAATGTGGTGGTTTGATTCAGGTGTCCCCATAAACTTAGGTATTCTGAATGCTAGTCTCCCCAGCTGATGGCAATTGGAAATTAACGCCTCCTGGAGGCAGTGTATTATTGGGGGCGAGCTTATGGGTGTTATAGCCAGTGTCCCCTTGCCAGTGTTTGGCACACTCTCCTGTTTCTGTTGTCCACCTTATGTGGGCCAGGGGTGATGTCCACCCTTTGCTCATGTCGTTGTTTTCCCTGCCATCGTAGAGCTTCCCCTCAAGCCTGTAAGCCAAAATAAACCTTTCTTATCCCCACAAGTTGCTCTTGGTCAAGTGATTTCTGCCAGCAATGCAAACCTGACTGCAGCACCTTCCTCCTTCCCTGTTTCCCTCCCTCCCTCCCTTCCTTCATTAGGATCAAACCCAGGGCCTTGTGCATGCTAGGCAAACACTCTACCACTGAGCTACATCCCCTGCCCTCAATATGTGTTTCTGAGCACAGTGTCACTTTGGAGCAATATTCCACACATGAACACATTTGCCAGAGAGAACCATCTGCCCCTGAAAATGACAGAGCCAAGGGAATCAATGGGGGAAAGTCTTTTCTCCCCAGATGTCCCCAAGACCTGAGAATACTCCATCATGTTTAGTCACTTACCCCAGAAACCAGCCCAGAATCAAAGTCCTATCCAACTTGACCTTGTTTGCCTATGGGTCCCCAGCATAGTGCCCAGGCTGTAGAGTCTGTCAGCCCTAGGTTCAAAGCCTGGCTTCACCACTTGGCACCTATGTCCAGCAGGGGATCTTAAGAAGCCACACTTTGCCCAAATGTACAATGAGGAGAACATGGCACCTCCTGGCAAGATTATAAGGTCCTGTAGGCATGCAGACAGACCCAGTGTTCTGCATGTAGCTGACCCCAAGAAGCAGCAGCTATGAGCCTTACAGCTGCCTCTCACCAGTCTCAAGGAACCAAGCCTGAGCTCTGCACACACTGCAAGGCCTCCTCTGGTCCTGTCCATCGGTTATTTCCCAGCCTCCCTCCCTCACTGCGCCAGGCTTGGCTTGCTGTCCTCAGGACTTCCCCAGGGTAAAGCACCAGAGAACCCTTCCGCAGTGTCTGTCTGGGTGTTGCTCAAGGCATCTGAGTGAGGAGCCAGAGAAAGAGATGCCTTTCTAGAGCCACCAGGAGGCTGAACTTTGTTTTCCTGGCCCCTGGCTGGCTTGCTCCATGCTCCTCCCCTGTGGGGATGGGTCTCCTCACCGTTCACCCCTTCCTTCCCTAAACAACTGCCATGCAGCTCCGTTTCATTTCCTGTTTTCCCTCTATGTGGAAAGTTCTGGACCTGGAAAGTTTTTATGGTCAATTCTAGGCTTGTTTCAACAGGCCCCCACACACAGAAAGTGAGAGATAAAGAGAGCCCCGGGAAAGGCAAGACAAAGTGGGGGGGTGGGTGGGCATTCAAAGACAATCTTCAAGCTATAAATGGTGTTTAAGGATTCCAAAGGCTTTGGAGGTTGTCAATAAGGCCTAGGCTCTGGCAGCCAAAGGAGCGTCCCTGTAACAGCTGAAAAGTAACAGAGCGGGATTCCTTCCTTCCTCCAGTCTCCAGCATCTCCGAGAAGGCAGGCCATTGGGTCCTTGCATTGACTGCCCCAGGGGCCTTCATAGGATCAGGAAGTGGCAGAAGGCCTCTCGGGAGACCTCTGTCATTCCTTCTTGGGGGTGGAATCTTCCAGGCTGGATTCATTTGACACCAAAAGGCATAGAGACTGGGGTGCTAGAAGGAGACAGGAGGTTCTGGAGATCCCAGAGGGGAGAGAGAAACTTAAGGGCGGCCTTGGCCTTTGGAACAGCCACAGCAGCATGTCTCTGGAGGCGCCCTCAAGATCCTTTTATGTCCCCCGTCACCACAGAGCTTTCTCTTTAAGTATCTAGGACAGCTCTAGCTCAGACAAGTCCTCTGACTCCAGGCTCCAAATTGCTTCAGTTCCAGTTCTTAGTCCAGTTATTTTCTCTGAGCCAAGTCTTATCTCCCTCCTAGAGATATGTGACTTCCTCAATACTGGGCCTGGGCCCATCTGGTGCGGGGCCAGAGCCGTGGACAGGAGATCCCTGCTGGGTTTCTTTGTAACTGTCCTGGGGGGCCAGTGGCCTCCAGCGAATGAGGTAAACACCATCGTCTGGCCTCGGAGCTGGTGGCTCTGTGAGAAGAGTGGCATGGCCCTGGTGCAGCTTGGGCCCAAAGTGCACTGCCACCACAATGCAGACCGCCAGTAGGACGAAGGCAGCTATGATGACCGTGAGCAGCGGCAGCCCGTCCCCTCGAGGGGGCTCCCAGGCCTCACCTAGCATCCCCGGAAGCTGCCTTTGGGGCTCCTGCTCCAACGAGCGGTTCACAGCTGGAGAAGGCAGGGAGTAGTAGCCATCCTGGGGGGACCAGAGAGAGAGAGGTTGACATTGGCATGAACACACAGAAAAAGACCAAAAGAGGTGACCGGGGGGGGGGGGGGGGAGGAACAGCCAAGAAACAAGAGAGTGATGAGAGAGCATAAGAGAGAGAATAAATAGCAAAGGCAACAAAAGACAAAGAGGGATGTGCATCCTTAGTACAGAAAGCAGCATGTCACATCTCATGAAATACATACAGATAAAGACAGACAGAAATGAAGATGAGACAATGACAAAAAAAAAAAAAGAAAATAGGGAACTATGCCTGGTGTGGTAGCACACGCCCTTTCTTTCTTTCTTTCTTTTTTTGAGAGAGAGACAGAGGGAGAGAATGGTTGTGCCAGGGCCTCCAGCACCTGCAAACAACTCCAGACATATGTGCCCCTTGTGCATCTGGATTACGTGGGTACTGGAGAATTGAACCTGAGTCCTTAGGCTTCACAGGCAAATGCCTTAACCGCTAACCCATCTCTTTAGCCCTGGCAGCTGATCCCAGCACTCTGGAGACAGATGTAGGAGGATTACAGTAAATTCAAGGCCAGCCTGAGGCTACATAGTGAATTCCAGGTCAGCCTGAACTAGAGTGAGACGCTACCTCAAAAAACCAGGAAGAAGAAAAAAAAAAAAAAGAGGGCTGGAGAGGTAGCTTAGCAGTTAAGGCCAAAGGACCCAGGTTCAGTTCCCCAGGACCCACAAAAGCCAGATGCACAAAGTGGCGCATGTTGCATCTGGAGTTCATTTCCAGTGGCTAGAGGGCCTGGTGTGCCCATTCTCTCTCCTCTCCCTCCCTCTTTCTCTCTCAAATAAATAAATAAATAAATTTTAAGAAGCAGGGAGTTAAAATTCAGAAGACGCAATGAAAGTGTCTGCATTATAGATTCTGTCATTCTGCCCTTGGCCTCTCTTCCCAAGTCTCCAGAAAGATTCATAAATAGAGCCTGTGTCCAAGTCAGGAATCTGAGCATGTTATGGGCTGCTGTCCCACGTCCTGGACAGTGGGCAATGAGCAGCTGCTTCGTGAGGTTCTGGAAAAAGGGAGTCTTTGTCTAGCCTCCTGGGCGTCCCCAGCTGCAACTCACTGGAAGGAAGAAAGGTGGTACTGAGGCAGGGGAGCAAAAGAGGGGACATGAATCCCAGAAGCTTGGGATGAGGTGACAGGGGGCGAACTTCATCCCAAAACTATACCCCTTGTCTCCCCAGACCTCAGGGTCAAGTTCTAGAGGCCTGGAGCGGAATGGTGCCCAGTCTGGCTTTGTCCAGGATGGACTGAAGAAATCCTGTGCTAGTCTGCCTCTTCCAGAACCCCTGGGTTCTTTTACCAAAAGCTGAGTACACAATCCCTACCTCTGTATGTTCTTACCCTGCTGGTGTTGAGTGAGGGATGAGAGAATCACACTGAAAAACACAAACATCAAGAATGTAACCCCAGAGCCAGGTGTGGTGGTGCACGCCTTTAATCCCAGCACTCGGGAGGCATAGGTAGGAGGATCGCCAAGAGTTCAAGGCCACCCTGAGAGTACAGAGTGAATTCCAGGTCAGCCTGGGCTACAGTGAGACCCTACTTGAAAAAAACAAAAATAAAAAAACAAACTTTAAAAAATGGTAATCTCGAGCCAGGCGTGCTGGCGCACACCTTTAATCCCAGCACTCGGGAGGCAGAGGTAGAAGGATCACCGTGAGTTCGAGGCCACCCTGAGACTACATAGTGAATTTCAGGTCAGCCTGAGCTAGAGCAAGACCCTGTCTCTGTGGGTGGGGGGAGTGGGGAGCTAACCTCAGAGTTGGGGAGGTCACCACAGGCTTGTCTTTTCTCTCTTTTCTCCCTAGCTACCCCTGCTTCAGCCACCATTCTGTAACAGACCAAGGGGGGACTGGCCCTCCCCTTGACAAAGCAATTAGGGTCAGGGAAAGGCTATCAGGACAACTCATTTCCTTTAATCCTTCTCAATCCTTCACATTGTCCCTTTCCATCTTCCATGTGTCCCTTTGTATTCAGGAAGCCAGTGCCACCCTCTCTAGCAAGGCTGACCTGTCAGCGGCTCGGTCACAGGACTCCCAGACAGGGGCAGGAAAGTAGCTCCGGATGTAGGGGGGCGGGGGAGAAGCTCAGGGCAGGGAAAGGCATGGGGCCCCGCAGGGAGTCAGGTCAGCCTGGCAGGGGGGGATGAATAGAGTCTACCTGGTGCATTGTCCGGGGCTGGCGCAGGGTTCTCTTAGGACTTGAGGCTAGCTGGGCACAGGAGAGCTAACTACCTTAGCTCAGCCCCTACCCGGAGCTGCCACGTCTGCGGGCTCCCAGGCACACACCCTCTGCACACACCCTCACTGCTCTTTCCCGCGCTTGCACTTCCGGGAACATCTAGACTACCCTGGCCAGCCTTTCACTCTGATACTGCCTTGATCTTCCTCTTTGGCATTTCCTTTCATCCTGCCTGCCAGCTTCAAGAGCCCAAATCAACCGCCCAGCTCTCCTCCATCATATTCCAGTCACCAGGCCAACGCACCCACCCACCCTCTGCCCAGGACCTGCCCACTCTCCAATTCCCACCAATTTCCTGAAGCTACAGACAGTCCTTTATCTTTTCTTTTTACATGCAGTAACTCTAAACACACCACTAAGTGCAGATATCATGTGCTCTATATAATACACTATATGTATAATCCATCTAAATCTCTACAGCCCAAACACCAGCTCAATCCACTTCTTGGTAGTTTGTCAAATTTATTTCTGAAATACTAAAAACTGAAGTTGTTTTTGTAAATCTCTCTCTTTTTTTTTTTTTTTTTTTTTTTTTGAGGTAGGGTCTCTCTCTAGCTCAGGCTGACCTGGAATTCACTCTGTAGTCTGAGAGTGGCCTTGAACTTGTAGCAATCCTCCTACGTCTGCCTCCCCGGAGCTGGGATTAAAGGCGTGCACCACCACGCCTGACTACTATGTAGTCTTTTTATATGTAGGTTTTCTAAACCTATTTTTAAAATTTATTTATGCTTTTTTAAAAAAATTATTTGCCCACACCTTTAATCCCAGCACTCAGAAGGCTGAATTAGGAGAACTGCTGTGAGTCTGAGGCCGGCCTGAAACTACAGAGTGTGTTCCAAGATAGCCTAGGCTAGAATGAGGCCCTACCTCAAAAAAACTTTATTTTTATTTATATGTGTGCGTGTGCAAAAGAGAGAGGGCTACAGCCAAGCATGGTAGCCCACGTCTTTAATCCCAGCACTTGGGAAGCAGAGGTAGGAGGATCGCCATGAGCTTGAGGCCACCCTGAGACTACACAGTGAGTTCCAGGTCAGCCTGAACTAGAGTGAAACCCTGCCTCAGAAAATCCAAAAAATAAAAAAAGAGAGAGAGCGAGAGAGAGAGAGAATGAGAATGGATGCACCAGGGCCTCTTGCTGCTGCATACAAGTTCTAGACACATGCACCACTTTACGTATCTGGCTTTATGTGGGTCCTGGGGAATTGAACCCTTGCTGTCAAGCTTTGCAAGCATGTACCTTTTTTTTTTTTTTTTTTTTTTTGAGGTAGGGATTCACTCTAGCCCAGGCTGACCTGGAATTCACAATGTAGTCTCATGGTGACCTTGAACTTACGGCAATTCTCCTACCTCTGCCTCCCAAGTGAAGGAATTAAAGGCGTGTGCCACCATGCCCAGCAAGCAAGCATATGCCTTTAACTGCTGAGGCATCTCCCCAGCCCCTATTTATGCTGTCCTAATCTCACTATGTAGACCCAGCTGGCCTTGAACTCATGGTAATTCTCCTGCCTGAGTGCCCCAAGTGTTGGGATCATAGGTGTGAGCAACCACACTCAGCTGTTTTTTTTTAATATTTTATTTTTATTTATTTATTTATTTGACAGAGAAAGAGGGAGAAAGACAGAGATCAGAGAGAGAGGCACACCAGGGCTTCCAGCCACTGCAAACGAACTCCAGACGCTTGCGCCCCCTTGTGCACCTGGCTAACGTGGGTCCTGGGGAATCGAACCTGAGTCCTTTGGCTTTGCAGGCAAACGCCTTTACTGCTAAGCCATCCCTCCAGCCATCAGCTATTTTATTAATTGTATTTCATTGTATTTTTAAAACATTTTTTATTTATTTGAAAGAGAGAGAGAGAAGAAAGAGGTAGATAGATAGAGAGAAAGAGAATGGACACACCAGAGCCTCCAGCCACTACAAACAAACTCCAAACATGGGTTGGAGAGATAGCTTAGCAGTTAAGGAGCTTGCCTGTGAAGCCTAAGGACCCAGGTTCGATTCCCCAGGTCCCATGCAAGCCAGCTGCACATGGTGGCACATGCATCTAGAGTTCGTTTGCAGTGGCCAGAGGCCCTGGAGTGTCCATTCTCTCTCTCTTTCTCTCTCCGTTCAAGGCCACCCTGAGACTATATAGTGAATTCCAGGCCAGCCTGACCTGCAGTGAAACCCTATCTCGAAAAAAATGAAAAAAAAAATACATGTATATAGTTTAGAGCTGGAGAGATGGCTTAGCAATAAAGGAGCTTGCCTGCCAAGTCTAAGAACTCATGTTCAAATTTCCAGGTCCCACGTAGCCAGCACAGTGATGAAAACTCAGTAGCAGAGGCTAGTAAGCTAGAAAGGGGATATAAAGGGAATAGAAAGGGAAGGAGGGGGACCTAATAGGATGGACCAATGGAACACTCAGAAGCCGTAGATTGTTACTAGAAAATTTTCAGTGTCAGGGATGGGATGCCTTCCTATGAGTTGTTGGCCAGGGAGGTCCCTGATGCCCCCAAAACATTACAGGCCGTTGCCAAAGCCCGTGGTTTCCCACCAGGAATAGATTGTAAGACCCAATTGCTGAAGACTGCACATACTTGGGCTGCAAGGTCACTGAGAAACCCTGCTGGAGCTGAGCTGAAAACCTCTTCCATGTAGACCAGCTGACAGAAAGCTGGAAAAAAGCTATGCTATATGCAGTTCAGTAGGAGAGAGAGAGAAATCACCAGTGAAGATATTCAACAGTGGTCACTACAAGTTTGAAATTTGGCCAGCCAGGCCAAATGAGCCAACGGGTGCAATAGTGGCATGTCTGTTATGGGGGAAACCAATCACTCTATAATTGGACTGGAGGCCCACTCCATGAGAGGGAATACATCCCTGATACTGAAAACTTAAAGCAGGGGTAGTCATGAGCCCTAGGGGTGTAACGTCTGCTGCTATCTGGCTAAATGTATATACTATGCTCACCAAACTGCCCAGTAAGCACTTCTCTTAATGTTCATACCCATATATTAATGCTACTCTCACTTTTGGTTAGAGAAGCTTCTCTTTTCAGATGGCAGTGACCTTGGGATGACTCAGAAGGCACCATGGTGCTGAGAAGAAGTGACAGAGGAATGCTCAGCAGTAAAATATCTCTATCACACCTTCCAAGACTCAGGGTCTATTGTGGAAGAGATGGTGGAAAGAATGTAAGAGCCAAAGGAAGGGTAGGACTCCTTACAAAGTGCTTCCCCAGACACAAAATGGCCTGGATATCCATGACCTCACAGTGCCTGACACTACCTACACAAGACCATCATAATAGGAGGAAAATATCATGACATCAAAATAAAAGAGAGATTGATTGAGAGGGGGAAGGGGTATGATGGAGAGAGGAGTTTCAAAGTGGAAAGTGGGGGGAGGGAGGGAGGGATTACCGTGGATTATTGTCTACAATTATGGAAGTTGTCAATTAAAAAAAAAAAATATATATATATTTTAATTGACAACTTCCATAATTGTATATATATATATATATGTATATGTATATGTATAAAATAGAGCCAAAGGAAGGGCAGGACTCCATACAACATGCTCCCTCCAGACACAAAATGGCCTGGATATCCATGGCCTCACAGTGCCTGACACTACCTGCATAAGACCATCATAAGAGGAGGAAAAGCTCGACATCAAAAGTAAAAGAGAGACTGATTGAGATGGGGAGGGGGTATGATGGAGAGTGGGTTTGAAAGGGGTAAGTGGGGGGAGGGAGGGTGTCACCATGTGGTATTTTTTATAATCATGGAAGTTGTTAATAAAAAATTAAAAAATTAAAATAAAACAAAAATAAATAAATAAAATAAACTTCACTTATTAAAATTTTTTTTGAGGGCTGGAGAGATGGCTTAGCAGTTAAGCGCTTGCCTGTGAAGCCAAAAGACCCTGGTTTGAGGCTCAATTCCCCAGGACCCACATTAGCCAGATGCACAAGGGGGCGCACGCGTCTGGAGTTCGTTTGCAGTGGCTGGAGGCCCTGGTGCGCCCATTCTCTCTCCCTCTCTCTCTCCCCTCTCTCTCTCTCTCTCTCTCTCTTGCCTCTTTCTCTCTCTGTGTCACTCTCAAATAAATAAATAAGATTGAACAAAAACATTAAAAAAAAATTTTTTTTTGACCTAAAGTTACAACTTCTTGGGGACTGACCAGAGGGCCTACCTACAAGTCCTGCAGCATGTTGGAGGCTATCCCACGTGCTCTGCCCATGTGCGAGTCCGCCA
This sequence comes from Dipus sagitta, assembly GCA_036346955.1. Taxonomy (NCBI): domain Eukaryota; kingdom Metazoa; phylum Chordata; class Mammalia; order Rodentia; family Dipodidae; genus Dipus; species Dipus sagitta. The sequence continues at coordinate 48,974,424 of CM070782.1, forward strand.
GTGAGCTCCAGAGACATAGCTTCAATGAGTCATTGCCTGTACTAGGGTGGCCTTTTTGGTGATTTAACTGCCTTTGAGTCATCTATTGCTTCTGTAAGCAACCTCTCACCCTGCTCTGTAGGTAACCCCAATAAATTCATTGGTTCACCAAAACCAGTTTTGGTGCAATGGTACTTTGGTCTGTTGTGGGGTGAATAGACATGTGGTCTGTCTCCCCAAGGAAAATGTTTCATGCTCTCTTGTCCCCCACATCCACATGTGTGTCTTTTATTTTGAACCCTGGAGACCTGCAAGGCACAGGGCACCCTTCACCAGAGGACGGCGCACCTGAGCCAGAACAGTTTTTCTGGTCTGTTTTTCGTCTGGGTTTTGTCATGGAGACGGGGAGGGCGAATCCGGAGCTCAAATGATGAAGAATCTGCACTTACATGGTTAAGAACAGAATCCTCGGCTTTTGAGGCTTGAGTCACAGAAGTAAAGATGAAAAGACACGAGGGTCCTCCCCGCCGTAATGCTTGGAGCTGGAAGGCCCTGCCCCAGCCCTGCCCACTGAGATCACCTATTTCCAACGCTCCAGGGAGGGTAGAGATGGCCTTGCTGACCCAGGAAAGGTGAGGAGTAACTCTTCTTCCCTTACCCTGTCCCCACTAAAGCCAGGGTTAGGGTCTAAAGATGGAGTTCAGGTATAGGGTCTTGCGGGGACCACCTGAGCAGGTCAGAGGAGGCTTGTCATGACACACTCAGGAGAGGTTGTCAGGCTTTCTGGTTTCCACCTTTAATCCCAGCGCTTGGGAGGCTGAGGTAGGAGGATCACCGTGAGCTCCAGGCCACCTTGACCTACGAAGTTCCAAGTAAGCCTGGGTTAGAGGAAGACCTTGACTACAAAATAAACAACTAATAAATTAAGATGTAATTTCCGAGCTTGCTCAGCTTAAGGTGATAGTAGTGCCATGCTCAGTTCAGAGTCGTAGAGCACAGTTTTTCCCTTTTCAGCTTTTGGTTGTTTGAGACAGGGTTTTGCTGTACATTCCAGCCTTCAACCCATAACTCAGGCTGGCCTCAAAACTTTCAGCAATCTGCCAGCCTCACCCTTCTGAGTGTCAGGATGGCTGTTGCAGTCAGGTTTGCATTGCTGGCAGAAAATCACCCGACCAAGAGCAGCTTGTGGGGAAAAAAGGGTTTATTTTGGCTTACAGACTCGAGGGGAAGTTCCATGATGGCAGGGGGGAACAATGGCATGAGCAGAGGGTGGACATCACCTCCTGGCCAACATCAGGTGGACAATAGCAGCAGGAGAGTGTCAAACACTGGCAAGGGGACACTGACTATAACACCCATAAACTGGCCCCCAACAATACACTCCCTCCAGGAGGCATTAATTCCCAAATCTCCATCAGCTGGGAACCTAGCACTCAGAACACCTAAGTTTATGGGGGACACCTGAATCAAACCACCACCACAACTGCACATGTCCACCTCAAATAAAATCCGTCCCCCAACACTTTCTTTGTTTGTTTTTGGTACTACTGGAAACTGATCCCAGGGCCTTGCCTGTGCTACCAGTTTATGACCACTTGTTACAGTAGCCATAGGACATGAGTATCCTGACAGACACCACCTTTGAGCAGGTCATCATAAGCATCCTCAGTAATGGGACAAAATCAAAATCACGCGCCTGCCAGGCACAGCACCATGCCTGTAATACCAGCCCTTGGGAGGCTGAGATAGGGGAATCACGAATCTTTAAAAATATTTTTGCCAGGGCTGGAGGAATGGCTTAGCGATTAAGGTGCTTGCCTTCAATGTCTAAGGACTCAGGTTCGATTCCCTAGTACCCACATGCAGATGCACAAGGTGCATGTGTCTGGAGTTCGTTTTCAGTGTCTGGAGGACCCAGCACACCAGTTCTTTCTCTGTCTCTCTCCATCTGCCTCCTTTTCTCTGTCTCTCAAATAAATGAATATATATATATATATATATATATATATATATATACGTATATGTATATGTATATGTATATGTATATGTATATGTATATGTATATGTATATGTATATGTATATGTATATATATACATATATATTTGCAGCTGGGCGTGGTGGTGCACATCTTTAATCCCAGCACTTGGGAGGCAGAGCTAGAAGGATCACTGTGAGTTCGAGGCCAGCCTGAGACTACATAGTGAGTTCCAGATCAGCCTGGACTAGAGTGAGACTCTACCTTGGGGGGGGGGAACCCTAAAGTTTTAAGCTATAATAAAATCATTTTTTAAATTAATTTATTTATTTATGAGAGAAAGAAAGAGATTGAATGAGTGAGTGAATATGGACACTCCTCCCATTACAAAGGAACTCCAGACAGACATGCCACATTGTGTAGCTGGGCTTACTGGGGAATTGAACCTAGGCCGGCAGGCTTTGTAAGCAAGCACCTTTAATTGCTGAGCCATCTCCCCAGCCCAAGAGTTCTTTATTCTGATCTTCCTGCCTCTATTGCTTCAGCAATTCCCTCCCAGCACGTGTTTCCACAACGAGCAATGCTTCTTTTTCTTCTTCTTTTTTTGTTTTTTGTTTTGTTTTGTTTTTCGAGGTAGCGTCTCACTCTAGCCCAGGCTGACCTGGGATTCACAATGTAGTCTCAGGGTGGCCTTGAACTCATGGCGATTCTCGTACCTCTGCCTAAGTGATGGGACTAAAGATGTGAGCCACCACACCAGGCTTTTATTTATTTATTTATTTTTCGAGGTAGTGCCATGTGCAGGCTGGGCTCACTTGATACCCCTGAGGTACACGGTACACCTCATCTTTCTCTCTCTCTCTTTTTTAATATATTTTTTTCTTTATTTTTATTTATTTATTTGAGAGTGACAGACAGAGAAGAGGCAGAGAGAGAGAGATAGAGAGAGAGAATGGGCACACCAGGGCCTCCAGCCACTGCAAACGAACTCCAGACACATGCGCCCCCTTGTGCATCTGGCTAACGTGGGTCCTGGGGAATCAAGCCTCAAACCAGGGTCCTTAGGCTTCACAGGCAAGCGCTTAACCACTAAGCCATCTCTCCAGCCCCTGTTTTCGTTTTTTTTTTTTTTTTTTTTTTTTTTGAGGTAGGATCTCACATGTGCCATCATGCCAGGCTTAGTATAAAATTTTAGGAGAGAGAAGACAAGAAGGGCTTAAGCCTAGAATATAAGAGAAGGAAGCAAGGGGGAGCTCTTGCCCAGGGAGGGAAGAAGGCAGAGCTCTTATTCAGGAAGGCAAGGTGGGGTTTGTGAAGCCCACCTTGAGACTCAGGTCTGGGTATTTTTATGGGGAGCAGCTATGTGAGGAGGAAGAGGTTTACAGGTTTTTTTATGAGCCCCATGGACCGGTGGCTGGCTGGTTTAGCAGTTTACTCCTGATGCCAGGAGTCTGGGGTCAGGAATTTTGGAAAGGGGCAATCTTCTCAGAATGTTAATTCTCTAGGAAGGGAGTGGAAGGTCTCTCTGATGGAGGAGAGATGAGGAAAGACCAGCTCCTTCTGACATTTATGACCTGTAATAAAGTGTAGTGACCTCGACTTTCCCCTACAGGCCCAAGGACAGTTCCTGCAGTTAGCCAAGGGAAAGCTATTGACTGTAGGGCCTGTCACCCTAAGCTGCCTAGACAGTTTCTATGTCCTGTCAGAAGGGGACCAGAGAAGAGGGACTAGAGAAGGTAACAGGAGGAGATTATGATCAAAATACATTACAGATAAATATGAAAATTGTCCTAGCTGGGCATGGTGGTGCATGTCTTTAATCCCAGCACTAGGGAAGCAGAGGTAGGTGGATCGCCATGAACTTGAGGCCAGCCTGGGACTACAGAGTGAGTGCCAGTTCAGTCTGAGCCAGAGGGATACCCTCCTTGGAAAACAAAAGAGATGGCTCAGTGGTTAAGGTGAAGTCTAAGGACCCAGCTTTGAGTCCCCAGTACCCACATAAGCCAGATGCACAAGGTGGCACATGCATCTGGAGCTCATTTGCAGTGGCTGGAGGCCCTGGTGGATTCATTCGCTTTCTCTCTCTCTCTCTCTGCTTATATATAAATAAAATTTTATTATTTTTTTCTTTTTATGAGAGAGAGACAGAACTGGCACACTAAGTAGGGCCTCAGCCACTGAAGTCAAACTCCAGACACGTGCCCCACCTTGTGAACATGTGTGACCTTGTGCTTGCATCACTTTGTATGTCTGGCTTATGTGGGATCTGGAGAGTTGAACATGGGTTCTTAGGCTTTGCAGGCAAACTCAAAACATGGGAGTCAAACCCATGCTATCAGGCCTTGCAAGCAAACACCTTCAACTGCTAAGCCATCTCTCCAGCCCAGTGAAAATATTTTTAAAGAAAGATAAAGTAAGGGGCTGGAGAGATGGCTTAGAGGTTCAGGTGCTTGCCTGCACCTCTAAGGACTCAGGTTCAGTTCCCCAGGACCCCCCTAAGCCAGATGCACAAGGGAGCACACACAGCTGGAGTTCATTTGCAGTGGCTGGAGGCCTAGGCATGCCTATTCTCTCTCTCTCTCTCTCTCTCTTTCCTTCTCTCTCTCTCTCTCTCTCTGCCTATTTCTCTCTCAAATAAATAAATAAATAAAAATATAATATTAAAAAAATAAAGATAAAGCAGGAGCTGGAGAGATAGCTTAGTGGTTGAAGGTACTTGCTTGCAAGGCCTGACAGCATGGGTTCGATTCCCCAATACCCATGTAAAGCCAAATCCACAAAGTGGTGCATGTGTCTTGAGTTTGTTTGCAGTAGCACGAGGCCATGGCACACCCATTCTCCCCTTTTCTCTTCCCTTTCTCTCTCAAGTAAATAAATAATATTTTAAAAATTCCAAAAGGGCTGGAGAGATGGTTTAGCAGTTAAGGCACTTGCCTACAAAGCCCAAGTTCAATTCCCCAGTAACCATGTAAGACAGATGCACAAGGTGACACATACATCTGGAGCTTGTTTGCAGCAGCTGTAGGCCCTGACATGCCCATTCCTATCTCACAAATAAATAAATAAATAAATTTTTTAAATAAAAAGATAAAGTAAACCAGGTGTGGTAGTGCACACTCAGAAGGCAGGTAGGAGGATTGCCATGAGTTCAAGGCCAGTCCTGGCTCTACAGAGTGAGTTCCAGGTCTGCCTGAGTTAGAGTGAAACCCTATCTCGAAAAGAAAGACAAACAACAAGAAAAAGATAAAGAGCTGGAGAGATGGCTTAGCGGTTAAGACACTTACCTGTGAAGCCTAAAGACCCAGGTTTGATTCCCCTGTACCGACGTAAGCCAGATAGATGCATAAGGTGACTGATGCATCCGGAGTTCATTTGCAGTGGCTAAAAGCCCTGGTGAGCCCATTCTCTCTCTTTCTCTCTATCTGCCTCTGTCTCTTTGTCTCTCATAAATAAATAAATAAATAAGACATGGTGGCACATGCCTTTAATCCCAGCACTTGGGAGACAGAGGTAGGAGGATCACCATGAGTTCGAGGCCACCCTGAGACTACAGGTCAGCCTGAGCTAGAGTGAGACCCTACCTCGAAAAACAAAAACAAAACCAAAAAAAAAAAAAAAAAAAAAGATAAAGTTAAAATAAATAAATAAACCAACAAAAATGTAAGAGAAAACTAGCAGCACACACCTTTAATCCCAGCACTAGGAAAGCTGAGGTAGGAGGATCGCTGTGAGCTGGAGACCAGCCTGGGCCTATATAGTGAGTTCCAGGTCAGCCTGGGCTCGGGTGAGACTCTATGTCAAAACAACAACAAAAATATGCTGGAGAGATGGCTTAGTGGTTAAGGCACTTGCCCACAAAGCCAGAGGACCCAGGTTTAATTCCCTAGGACTCATATAAATAGATGCACAAGGTGGCACATGTGTCTGGAATTCGTTTGTAGTAGCTGGAGGCCCTGGAGTGCCCATTCTCTCTCTCTCTCTCTCTCTCTCTCTCTCTGATTCTCTCTCAAATAAGTAAAATTTTAGAAAAAAAAAAGAGAGAGAGAAAAGACTACCAATCATGTAGATGACTGTATGACTGTATATATTATATATATTATTATAGACTGGGAAGAAATTTACAACAATGATAAAATTAATATTATGGAGGTAAGATTAGAAGATTTATCTGTTTTTTGTTTGTTTTATTTATTTTTTTTAATTTTTATTTTCAAGGTAGGGTCTCACTTTGGCCCAGGCAGACCTGGAATTCACTATGTAGTCTCAGGGTGGCCTTGAACTCACACAATCCTCCTACCTCTGCCTCCTGAGTGCTGGGATTAAAGACGTGCGCCACCATGCCCAGCTCATGTGCCATTGACTTATTTATTTAGGAGTGAGAGATAGAAAGGGGGGGGGAGAGGGAGAGAATGGGTGCCCCAGGGCATCCAGCCACCACAAATGAACTCCATGCATGCGCCCCCTTGTGTATCTGGCTTACATGGGTCCTGGGGAATCGAACCTGGGTTCTTTGCAGGCAAATGCCTTAACTGCTAAGCCATCCCTATAGCCCTCATATGCCATTTTTGTGTCTGGATTTACATAGATGTTGGGGAATTGAACTCAGACCAGCAGGGTTTATAAACTCACAGAGCCATCTCCCCAGCCAGATTTCTCTGTTCTTTATTTTTTTCCCCCATGCTTGTAATTTTTTAAAACTTATTTTTTTAAGAATTATAAAACTTTATTTTTTAAAATTCCTACATTACAAATTTGAAACCTGAGGCAAGTCCTTCCCTTACCCCACCAAAAAAGTTCACAGATATGGACCACAGGGAAAGTTCCTCATCTAACATGATAATGGTTATCTAGAAAGAAGACGTCACCCACAGGCATCATTCCAACCTCCAGCGGGCAGTGCATCTCCTCAGGCAGCCATGGTACCACGGCTCTCCATGCAGAATTTACAGTTCAATTCCTATGTTTAATCAGGAGGGGAATGTATGTGGATCACAAGGGGAAACACTATTCTGCGTCTTTAGGTTTTCCACTTGATTTGAGGTGGATTTTTTATGTCTGGTCAATTGCTTTGGTGCACAGTTTTTATTATTCCCTTTTACTTTTGAACAATAAGTGAATGTAAACTTTAAAAAGTATGGAACGTTGGGCTGGAGAGATGGCTTAGCGGTTAAGCGCTTGCCTATGAAGCCTGAGGACCCCGGTTCGAGGCTCGATTCCCCAGGACCCACATAAGCCAGATGCACAAGGGGGCGTACGCATCTGGAGTTCGCTTGCAGTGGCTGGAGGCCCTGGTGCCCATTCTCTCTCTACCTATCTTCCTCTTTCTCTCTCTGTCTGTGGCTCTCAAATAAATAAATAAAAATAAACAACAAAAAAGTATGGAACACTTCATGGATTTGGGTGTCATTGTTGCACAGGTTAATCTTTTCTGTATCGTTCCAATTTTAGTATATGTGCTGCCGAAGTGAGCACTTAAATATACTTTAATTTTTTTCTTCAAAATTTTTTTATTAACATCTTCCATGATTATAAAAAAAAAAATCCCATGGTAATGCCCTCCCCCCCCCCACTTTCCCCTTTGAAACTCCATTCTCCATCATATCTCCTCCCCATCTCAATCAGTCTCTCTTTTATTTCGATGTCATGATCTTTTCCTCCTATTATAATAGTCTTATGTAGGTAGTGTCAGGCACTGTGAGGTCATGGATATCAGGCCATTTTGTGTCTAGGGGGAGCACGTTGTAAGGAGTCCTACCCTTCCTTTGGCTCTTACATTCTTTCTGCCACCTCTTCCACAATAGACCCTGAACCTTGGAAGATGTGATAGAGATATTTCAGTGCTGAGCACTCCTGTCACTTCTTTCCAGCACCATGATGCCTTCTGAGTCATCCCAAGATCACTGCTGTCTGGAAAGAGAAGATTCTCTACCAAAAGTGAGAGTAGCATTAACATAAGGGTATGAACATTAAGAGAAGTGCTTACTGGGCAGTTGGATAAGCATAGTATATACATTTAGCCAGACAGCAGCAGACGTTACACCCCTAGGGTTCATGACTACACCTGCTTTAAGTTTTCAGTATCAGGGATGTATTCCCTCCCATGGAGCAGGCCTCAAGTCCAATTAGAGGGCAGTTGGTTTCCACCATGACAGACGTACCACTATTACACCCGTTGCACTATTGCACTGTCCACTGTTGAGTATCTTCATTGGTGATTTCTCTTTCTCCCATTGAACTGCATGCAGAATGGCTTCTTCCAGCTTTCTGTCAGCTGGTCTACATGGAGGAGGTTATCAGCTCAGTTCCAGCAGGATTTCTCAGTGGCCTTGCAGCCCAAGTATGTGGAGTCTTCAGTAATAGGGTCTTACTATCTATTCCTGGTGGGAAACCAAGGGCCTGTAATGTTTGGGGGGTTAAATTTATTTTTTATCGACAAGTTCCATAATTGTAAAGAATATCCCATGGTAATTCCCACCCTCTCTCCCACTTTCCCCTTTGAAACTCCACTCTCCATCATATCCCCACCCTTCTCAATCAGTCTCTCTTTCATTTTTATGTCATGATCTTTTCTTCTATTATGATGGTCTTGTGTAGGTAGTGTGGGTCCTGGAGGTACTGAAAAAGGCGCAATGCTGGACTACAGTCTTCAGGAGCGTGAGCCAGTGCTTGGGCCCTGCTGTTGACATGCTGGGTGGAGACCAAGAACAGGTGCTGCCTGTCCACAGAACACCTAACCCCAGTGGGCTGGAAAAGCAGCAGGGATATATGGCATGTGGGACTCTTGTTTTTTGTTTTCTTTCTTTTTCTTAAAAAAAATTTATTTATTTATTTGCAAGCAGAGAGAGAGAGAGAGAGAGCAAGACAGACACAGAGAGAATGGGCATACCAGGGCCTCTAGTCACTGCAAATGAACTCCAGATGCATGTGCATCTGCCTACGTGGGTCCTGGGGAATTGAACCTGGGTTCTTTGGCTTCACAGGCAAGCGTCTTAACTGCTAAGCCATCTCTCCAGCCCTGTTTTCTTTATAATTCAGAATAAAAACGGTGTGTGCAAGACCTCCGTGAAAGATGCCTGGAGTCCCACTTGGACTGGGAGCCCTGAGGAGGGAGAGGAATGTAGAGAATCCAGAATCAACCGTGCATGGGCGGCTGGTGGGCTGAAGTTAGGTCCGGTCCTGGGAGAGGAAAACCCTGCTTTGAAACAGTAGATTTTGGGGAAATCTCCAGGCACTGTGTGGAGAAACCTGAGGGACCCCCTCCAAGGGACAAAGTGAGGACGGGGCCAGGCTGCCACCATGGGTCATGGCACACAGGGGCCCTGGCCGGTCCGCACAGTCAGAGCTGCGTGGCCTCACATCCTCATCTGGCGGGCGGGCGTGCTGAGCAGGGTTTCTGGAGCCAGTCCCAATCTGTTTCCTTCTATTCTTTGACAGGAAGCTCCTGGAGAGCCACCCCGCCCCCACCCCGCCCCAGCACTCCCTCTCTCGTGTCCACTATGGACAGAGACTCCACTGAGCTCCTGCCGGCCAGCCACACACCCAGATGACATGGGGACCATCGGAGCCGCTCAACTGTGCTCTGCCATCCTGGGCTTACTCCTGCTCCAAGGTAAGAGGCACCTGCCGCTTTCCTCCAGCAAGTCCCAGCCTTCCCTCTTCTGGGACACATACCATACTTTCCCATCCAAGGCTCTGTCTGAGGAAAGGGAAATTCCAGAGCTTTTCCGTGAAGAGACCAGCTGCACTGGAGGATGGGCAGTTTTACTCAGTCAGGGGTAAGACAGATACTGCTAGTCTTATTTATGGGCCGCCCGGAGGGTCTGGCCCTCTGAAATATGAAAAGTAGCTGGCTGGCTGAGAGATGAGGCTGGATGGCTCCTTCCAAGGGGCGCCCAAGCAGGAAGAGCCTTTGGTTGCTCCATCAGTCCTCCCTTGTGGTAGGGACACCATGATCACTCTATGGATTGTTCTAGCACAAAATTCTACCTTGAGATTTGCAGGTGTTGGTTTTTCTTCTTTGCTGTGAGAAACTACAACCTGGGATTTTCAAACGTTCATTTTAGAAAAAAAAAAAGTATTTTATTTATGATGGGGGGGATGGGGCACCAAGGCCTTCAGCTGTTGCAAATGAACTCCAGATGTATGCACCACCTTCTGCACCTGGCTTACGTGGGTCCTGTGGAATAGAACCTGGGTCCTTTGGCTTCTCAGGGCAAATGCCTTAACCGCTAAGCCATCTCTCCAGCCCCAAACGTTCATTTTAAGCTCAAGCCACAAGAGAGTCTGGGGTTAGACACAAAGAACTATTATTTATTTATCTATTTTTCAAGATAGGGTCTCGCTGTAGTCCAGGCTGCCCCGGAATTCACTCTGGAGTCTCAGGATGGTCACAAACTCATGGCAGTCCTCCTATCTACACCTCCCAAATGCTGGGATTAAAGGCATGTGCCACCACACCTGGCTTCAAAGAACTATTTGCAGAGGATGTGCATAGCCCCAGGGTCTCAGTCAGATGGCTCGGGAGGTGACTGGAAGCAACACCTGTCAGACAGGGCCCCAGAGGGCAGCTCACCAGTGGAATCATGTAGATCATCAGGGTCCTTCAATTAGAGATCAGTTGCTGGGAACCATGAGAAGTCTAGGACACTCTGACTCACAAGGCACCCACTTCCCTTAGGTCACATATCTCCCCCCTCCTCGGGTCCTCTGTGGACCATTTATGAGACCGCTCCAAGCTAAGAGTGGGTCTGACTGCTTGAGGTGGAATGAGAGGGCCTGAATACCAGGCAGCTCTCTGAAAGCCCATGGACTCCTCCATAGCCCTCCAGTCCCCCAGAATAAGCCAGAGATTGGTCCGGGGCTGGGAGACCAGGGTGGTGGAAATGGCCAGGGCAGCTCCTGAGGCCTTCCAACTTCCTGCCTACGATCTACCTAAGACCCTGGCCCCCTAACTTTCCTAACCTCCCCTCCCAAGCCTCAGAGTACGTTCTGCCTGCTTCACTTTGGTGGACTGAGAAATGACTGGAGTCCATTCATGTCCACAAAAGGACTTGACTACGGAGAGTCAGGCGGTCTTTGGACTTGGAGGACTTGAGGATATGGGACAATTTTTTAAATGTCTGGCACTCATTCAGCATGGACTATTTATTGGGTCCTGTGTAAGAACTTGATATACTTTTTTTTTTTTTTTTTGCTTTTCAAGGTAGGGTCTTGCTGTAGCCCAGGCTGACCTGGAATTCACTATGTCATCTCAAGGCATTTTCTTTTCTTTTTAATATCTTATTTACCTATCTATTTGAGAGAGAGAGAATGGGTACACCAGGGCCTCTAAGTCACTGCACACGAACTCCAGATGGATGTGCCATCTTGTACATCTGGTGTTGAGTGGATACTGAGGAACCGAACTCTGGTCCTTAAACTGTGCAGGCAAGTGCCTTAATTGCTGAGCCATTTCTCCAGCCCCATTCACTTTCCTTTCCCCACAACAACTTCTAATTCTCTCTCTCTCTCTTTCACACACACACACACCCTCTCTCTCTTCCTCTGTGTGTGTGTTGGTGCTGAGGATCTAATCCAGGATCTTATACATGCTCTGTCATAGTTCCAGCTCCTCACTTGAAGTATTGATTGATTGATTGATTGATTGATTTTTGAGGCAACCCCAACAGACTGGCCTTTTTTTGTTTTTATTTTTTTATTTTTATTTTATTTCATTTTTTTTGGTTTTTCGCGGTAGGGTTTCACTCTAGCCCAGGCTGACCTGGAATTCACTATGTAGTCTCAGGGTGGCCTCAAACTCATGGTGATCCTCCTGCCTCTGCCTCCCAAGTGCTGAGATTAAAGGCGTGCACCACCACACCCAGCTCGCCGCCCCCCCCTTTTTTGTAATGTGAGAGAGAGAGAGCAAGAGCAAGAGAGAGAGAATTTGCACTCACCGGCCTCCATCCACTGTAACTGAACTCCAAATGCATGTACCACCTTGTGTTTATGTGTGACCTTGTGTGCTTGCATCACCTTGTGTGTCTGTCTTACGTGGGATCTGAAGAGTTGAACATGGGTCCTTAACTTTGCAAGCAAGCACCTTAACCACTAAGTCATCTCTCTAGCCTGTCAGTTGAATTTTAAAAAAGAGAATTTAGGTCCAAATTAGACAGTGAGTAACAGCCAGAGCTTTTAACTCAAACATGTTAGACTCCTTCTTTTGTTTTCTCTCTCTCAATCTCTCTTAGTTTTTTTAAATATTTTTTTATATTTTAAAATTTATTTATTTGACAGAGAAAGAGGGGGAGACAGAGAGAGAGAGAATGGGCATGGTAGGCCCTCCAGCCACTGCAAATGAACTCCAGACATGTGTGCCCCCTTGTGTATCTGGCTAATGTGGGTACTGGGGAATCAAGCCTGGGTCCTTTGGCTTTGCAGGCAAACGCCTTAACCACTAAGCCATCCCTCCAGCCCTCTTTCTTAGGTTTTTGAGGTAGGGTCTCACTCTAGCCCAGGCTGGCCTGGAGTTCACTATGTAGTCTCAGGGTAGCCTCAAACTCATGGCGATCCTTCTACCTCTGCCTCATGAGTGCGGGATTAAAGGTGCGCCACCACTCTGGCTCTCTTTATTCCAAGGTCTCTCTCCAGACCAGCTGACCTCACTCTATAGCCCCAGCCTGGCCTCAAGATCACAGTAATCCTCCTACCTCGGCCTCCCCAAGTGCTGGGATTAAAGGCATGTGCCACCACACCCTGCTAGGAATCTTATTTTTTTAAGAATTTATTTTTAAATAAATGAATTTATTTTTAAATAAATAAATTTTTATTTGTTTATTTGAGAGAGAGATAGAGAGAGTGTGTGTGAGAGAGAATGGGTGTGCCAGGGCCTCCAGCCACTGCAAAGGAACTGCAGACACATGTGCCACCTTGTGCATCTGGCTTATGTGGGTCCTGGGAATCAGAACAGAGGTCCTTTGGCTTTGAAGGCAAGCACCTTAACTGCTAAGCCATCTCTCCAGCCCAGAATCTCTCTCTCTCTCTCTTTTTTTTTAAGTATTTTTATGGGGCTGGAGAGATGGCTTAGCAGTTAAGGCACTTGCCTACAAAGCCTAATGACCAGAGTTTGATCCCCAGTACCCATGCAAAAACAGATGCTCAAAGTGGCACATGTATCTGGAGTTTGTCTGCAGCAGCTAGAGGCCCTAGTGTGCCTATTCTCTGTCTGTCTGCCTGTCTCTCTTTCTATCTCTCTCTGCTTGCAACAGTATATTTTTATTTTTTTAATTTATTGGAGAGAGAGAGAAGAGGCAGATAGAAAGGGAGAGAGAATGGGCACAAGGCCTTCAGCAGCTACAAACGAACTCCAGGCACATGTGACATCTTGTGCATCTGGCTTACATGGGTCCCTGCGGAATCAAACCTGGGTCCTTTGGCTTTGCAGGCAAATGACTTAACTGCTAAGCATCTCTCCAGCCCATTAAAAAATATACATATTTTGCCAGGCGTGGTGGGGCACACCTTTAATCCCAACACTCGGGAGGCAGAGGTAGGAGGATCACTGTGAGTTCAAGGCCACCCTGAGATTACATAGTGAACTCCAAGTCATCCCGGACTAGAGTAAAAAGCCGTACCTCAAAAACAACAACAACAAAAAAAGTATTTTTATTTATTTGTTTGAGTGAAAGAGAACCATTTCCCAGACACAAGTGCCACTTTGTGCATCTGGCTTTTTGGCTTTCTGTGGGTACTGGGAATTGAACCCAGGCCAGCACGCTTTGAAAGCAAGTACCTTTAACGACTGAACCATCTCCCCAGCCCTTTAGAGAGGAAGCTTTTTATTTTATTTATTTATTTAATTTTTAATTTTTAATTTTTAAATTTTTTTTTTTTTTTACTTTTCAAAGTAGAGTTATACTGTAGCCCAGGCTGACCTGGAATTCACTATGTAGTCTCAGGGTGGCCTCGAACTCATGGCAATCCTCCTACCTCTGCCTCCCGAGTGCTGGGATTAAAGGCAGGCGTCACCACAGCTGTCTACAGAGGAATCTTTACAGGTGACACTTTAGGGGAGGAAGTGGGACAGAAGGCAAAGAGAGGACAGGCCATTGAGACTTTATGCTGGTGACTCGGAAACTCTTCTTGAGCTTCTTCATGCTCCTGGTAGACATAGGAGGGCAGGTGCACTGTGACTTCCATCCCTTACAGAACTGAGATGCCACGTCAGGTATACTCAGTCAGTGAACTGATGGTATTCAAGGCTGTCTTGGGTTGAAAGGGTTCCTTCAGCCTGGGGTTGCTGTAAGTTTTGACTTCCCTCTGGACCTTCCATCCACAGAGGAATGGGGCTGTCAGACCTTGACCTGGAAAAATATGGCCCAGGGTTTGGTTAAGCTTCTTGGGTTTGGAAACAATTCTACACCATCCAGTTGATAAATCCATGGAGGGAGGCAGCGGCTTAAGGAAAATAAACAGACCAGCAGGCTGCCACAGGCTGGGGTTGGCACCTGGCGCTCAGCCACCTCGGTCCACCCGGGTAGGAGTTTGATGCTTCCGTGACAATGAGAAGTCAAAGAAACTGCAGGGCCGGGCCAGAGGGGGCTGTGGAGGGACGGGAACCCAGCTGGGCGGCTCCACTTCCCTGCGTTGTTTTCCTTTCACATTGTTCACAGGTTTCAAGAATGAGTTCATTGTGGAAAGTGAGCAACCACCACCTGACCTTCCAGGTCTCCCCCACACAGAAGTGCACACATACACACACTCACACACACAGACATACCTACCACTAACAAATGCCTCTCACCACCCACTCCTGGTAACCAAGCCCTCACTGGGTTTGGCCCATAGGACCATTCCCAGGTTACCTCTGCCTGTAAGAATAAACTAGTCACTAGAGCTTCCTTTCCTTCTGTACATACCACAGAACCTGCTTCCTGTTCAGGCTTCTATTTCCGGCCCGGGGGGGTGGAGGGGACAGAGAGAGAGCGCCCCAAGACATGTTTTAAATCCTAACTCCATTTCATTCACCTTCCCCTCCCCTCCCCTCGGGGCAAGGCCATGATAAAATGACAACCTTCACAGGAGAAAACAAATGACCCTGGGGAAGCACAAACTGAACATTAGCCTACAAACTTAAGAGTCCTAGGTCCTTGTCCAGATGTGTGAAAATAACCTTCCCCTGGCCTTCCTTGTGTCAGTTTGGTAGGATATCTATTCACGGAGGATTAAAGAGACAGAAAAGGGCTCCGGGACTCTGAACTACCAGGTGGTGGTGATGGTGCAATTGAGTGACAGCCTCAGAGGAAGTCAGCACTGGGTGTTAGATCAATCACTCATCCTTTAGACCTCTGTCAAAGTGTGTCTGCCTTCCCCCATGGGAGGTATGGGTAGCCAGAAGGCCTAGGTTCTCCTGTGTGCTCTGCTGGGCAGACTTACCAAGCTGATCTATACTTTGCCTTCTCTTGCAGGCTACAGATGCCAGCCCACGCCAACCCAGACCTCTCAGGGTAAGATGAACTCGCTGGGCTTACTCCAACATTTGGGCCTGGGAGCTTAGGAAAGACTTGAGAGGAGGGGTCGCTCTCTCTCTTTTCTGTTTTTGTTCTAGCCCAGGCTGACCTGGAATGCACTATGTAGTCTCAGGGTGGCCTCTAACTCACAGCCATCCTCCTACCTGTGCTTCCCCAGTGCTGGGATTAAAGGCGTGTGCCACCACGTCTGGGAGAGGTGGGATCTCTAGGCCTATTGTTCACTGACTACAGGTGAATGACTCTGAGGCCAGAGCTCTCAGGGGCTCATTCGGCCTGGCCCAGTCGAATATGCCTTGGAAGAGGTAGGAGAGAAATGGTTCGAGGTGGAGGAGAAGAATCGAAACCAGAAAATACCAGATTAGAGGAAGAAGAGAGGGGGACAAAACAGTAAGGGGTAGCAGACCACTCAGCCTCAGATGATCTGTTTCAGGAGAGTTCAGCAGTCTGAGTCCAGGGCCAGTGTCTCCCAGCACAGGTAAGTGGGTGTGGCTGCCCAGAAGCCTACCGCCATGCTCCCATGCTCACCCCTGGTCATTCACACCTGTTTAGAGCCCAGAAGTTCTCGGAGAGGTAAAAGAGTGTGATGCCACCAGACCTGCCCCACCTCCACTCCCCATCTGCCTCTGCTCTTGCAGGAGTCAAATCTGCCTCCGAGTCTGGAAGTTCAAGGTTTCTGCTCAGCACCAGTGACCCAGGTATTCTGCTGTTGAGACTACAAATGGCACCCAGAGAGGGTCCAGGAGGAACCAGACAGTGTTCTGGTTCTCTACAGGAGAATGTAGACCTGTGGCAGGAGGAGCTGCCAGATAAGGCATCACACTGGCAATTCCAAAGCAGGCTGTGGGACGGGAGCAGAAGGTGTCACAGGGCGCACACACATGTTAGCAGCTTCAGCCTCGGGGGCTGAGGAGGGGCTGCAGGAGCTGAGCCTAGACGTCAGGTGAACAGGTGAAGATCGTGGTGGAAGGGAAGGCATGAGAGATGTATTCCAGGCAGAGTGAGTGTCCAGAGGTGAGGCACGGAATGGCTCCTTCAGAGATAGCTTAGCAGTTAAGGCGCTTGCCTGCAAAGTCTAAGGACCCAGGTTCAATTCTCCAGGTCCCACGTAAGCCAGATGCACATGGTGATGCGTGCGTCTGGAGTTCGTTTACAGTGGCTAGAGTCCCTAGCGTGCCCATTCTCTCTCTCTCTTCTCTCTCTCTCTTCTCTCTCATTCTCTCCCTCTCTCTGTCTCTAATAAATAAAAATAAAATCTTTAAAAAAAAAAAAGAATGGCTCCTTCAGGAACTGAAAGCAGTAATGAAAGGGAGGCCTTGGGGGTATACACATATAGCTCAGTGGTGAAGCACTTGCCTACCATGGGGGAAGCCCTGGGCTCAATCTCTCCACACACACACACACACACACACACACACACACATTCTGGATGAGGTCCTAAGCAGGCCACATGTACTTTCCAATCCACAGAAGTTCCACAGAAGTCCTCACAGGTCTCCTCGGGATGGAGTAAGCCCGGAACACCCAGGTCGAGCACCGTGGCCGCTCACTCCCCATCCGCGCTGGGCCTCACATGGTCCCAGCCACAGAAGTACACATCAGGATTTGGTGAGTACCCGGGGCAGGTGCAGCAGGGCTAAAGGGTCCTATGTATGGCTGTGTGGGTTCCCTCTTCCTTTTGTCAAGTGGCTCGGGTATTGAGAGGTGGTGGTGTCTTGAGGCCAGGAGCTACATCAGTGGTACCCTGGTTTGGGGAATAGTGAGAAGTCTGGAGAGAGTAGAGATAGAGATAAGAGATCTTGGTCTGGTCACAGTGGATGTAAAATAATCCTAAACTTATCCAGGCATGGTGGCACACGCCTTTAATCCCAGCACTCGGGAGGCAGAGGTAGGAGGATCACCACGAGTTCAAGGCCACCCTGAGACTACATACATAGTGAATTCCAGGTCAGCCTGAGCTAGAGTGAGACCCTACCTGGAAAACCAAACCAAAACAAAACAAAAAGATCATGACAGCAAAATAAGAGAGAGACTAATTGAGAGGAGGTGGAGATATGATGGAGAATGGAGTTTCAAAGGGGAAAGTGGGGGGAGGGAGGGTATTACCATGGGATACATATTTTTTTTAATTTGTTTGTTCTTGGTTTTTCAAGGTAGGGTCTCACTCTGGCCCAGGCTCACCTGGAATTCACTATGTAGTCTCAGGGTGGCCTCGAACTCATGGCGATCCTCCTACATCTGCCCCCCGAGTGCTGGGATTAAAGGCATGCGCCACCATGCCTGGCTACCATGGGATATTTTTTATAATCATGAAGTTGTTAATAAAAAATTTTTTTGAAAAAACAAAACAAAACAAAATTCCTGAACTTGGTACTGAGATGGGCATAGGGAGGGAGGGGAGGGGAAGAAGACTCAAATGAAGGGTTGGGAAAAGGGACAGGCCCTTCTCAGGGAGGGGTGGGGCCTCTCCATCTTGGCAGTTTGCTTCAGGTGCGGCCACAGGGACCCGCACAGTGGCGGCGGCATGAGGAGAGGTTTGTCCTTCCAGAAGCGAAGAGCAGTGAGATATGTCTCTTACATTTCGGCCCTTGGATATTTTATTCTCTGCCTTATTAGGAAGAGAATGAGGAAAATGAAGGAAGTAGAGCAGCAAATAATCCCAAAGTGCAAGGCTTGAGAAAAGGGACTTCTTTTTGGGGGGGGTTGGAGGTAGGGTCTCACTATGTAGTCTCAGGCTGGCTTTGAACTCATGGCAGTCCTCCTACCTCTGCCTCCTGAGCGCTAAAATTAAAGGTGTGTGCTACCATACCTGGCTTGAGATTTTTTTTTTCAAGGTAGATTCTCACTCAAGCCTAGGCTGACCTGGAATTCACTATGGAGTCTCAGGGTGACCTCGACCTCACAGCAATCCTCCTACCTCTGCCTCCCGAGTGCTAGGATTAAAGGCGTGTACCACCACGCCCAGCATGAGACATAATTTTTTTCTTCTTCAATTTTTTTTTTTTGTTATTAACAACTTCCATGTTTATAAAATATCCCATGGTAATACCCTCCCTCTCCCCACTTTCCCCACCTCTCAGTCTCTCTTATTTTGATGAAGACATCATTTTTTAAAAATATTCTGTTTATTTTTATTTATTTATTTGAGAGCGACAGACAGAGAGATAAAGAGGCAGAGAGATAGAGAGAGAGAGAGATTGAGAATGGGCACACCAGGGCCTCCAGCCACTGCAAACAAACTCCAGACGTATGCGCCATCTTGTGCATCTGGCTAACGTGGGTCCTGGGGAATCGAGCCTCGAACTGGGGTCCTTAGGCTTCACAGGCAAGCGCTTAACTGCTAAGCCATCTCTCCAGCCCAAGACATCATTTTTTAAGAGGACTAGAAAGCTGTGTCTCTTACCTAGCAGCCCGGCTTGTTAGGTCAGTACCTGAGAATACACTGGTGTCTTTCTTCTTCCCATCTCAACCCTTGGCAGAACACAGATGGCTCTACTTTGCCCCACCTGGTTTTCCTGTCTTTGTAGTATGAAACTTTTCCTCTGGACTCCCAGCAATGGTAGAAATATCTTTAATATTCTGGAGCCCTCGGTAACCATTACTATGAGCAAATAGTATTGTTCACATGACCCCACACCTCTGAAGTTCTAGTGACTTCTGTCTTTTGTTGTTTTGTTGTTGTTGTTTTGAGGTAGGGTCTCGTTCTAGTCCAGGCTGACCTGAAATTCACTACATAGTCTCAGTGCTGGGATTCAATGTGTGCATTACCATGCTCAGGAATTTCTGTCTTTATGGGATTTGGTCAGGGACCAGAGAAAGTCTTTTTCTATAGGGTGTGATCTTTAGTCTGTTGCCTGAGAGGAGTAGGAAGGAAGCTAGCTGTCTGCCAGTCCCCTTCACTGATACACAGAACTCCACTCTACTTCAGAAGCGTCTCTGAATGCTACTCCCAATTCAGTCACCACGAGTCTGAGGACAAATGAAGACGTGAGCGTCTTACCCAGTCCCACATCAGAGACGGTACTCACCGTGGCTGCCTTTGGTGAGAAAAGGAGGGAAGGATGGAGCATGGAAGGGACCCCACCTCGAGAGTCAACTTGCACTCTGAGTCTAGGAGTCCAAGCTCATACCTCAATCATTAATTCCAGGATGAATTGGCTGAGGAGCACGGCCATGATGGAAGGCTCAACTGGCCCTCCAGCCAGCTCTTCTTGGCTCTTGTGGGAGGAGGGTGCTGGGCTGAGATGCTCACCATAGCAAGGAGCAGCAGGCTGACAGACATCCATTGTTCTGGGAGAAGTGGGATTCACTTTATGCCCAGAGCCTGTCTATACAGCACTTTCCTGCAAAGGGAATTTGGACTCTCCTCTCCTCCTCCCCTCATCCTCTCCTTTCCCTCCCACGCACCCCATCTCTTCCCTGTGCAGGTGTTATTAGCTTCATTGTCATCCTAGTGGTTGTGGTGATCGTTCTAGTTGGTGTGGTCAGTCTAAGGTTTAAGTGTCGGAAGAACAAGGAGTCAGAAGGTACTTGTTTTGACCTGCTGGGCTCCCTTCCCCATGCTGAGAGACTGAGATGGGGCCGAGGCTGACACCTGCCTGGGCTGAGGGAGGGAAGGAATGGAACGTAAGCATCACTTGAGCGGAGAAGTTCCCTCGGGTGGACTCTGAGGGGAACACTGGGCTTCTGAATGATAGCACAGGACCCGAGTCTGTGCTCTTGGGCTTTTACAGATCCGCAGAAGCCAGGGAGCTCCGGGCTATCTGAAAGGTAAGACTGTCAGATGGGTAAGGAAGAACCATCCATCGGACACCCAAACTCCCACTCCAAAATGAAGGCAACACTCGCTGCTTTCCGCACACACGCATGTGCACACATATATACTGCACTGCCCCACCACATCACACACACAGACCATACAAACCACACATCACACACAGACAGACATACATCCACTGAAGCTGGGCTAAGGGTACTAGACCAGAAGCACTGTCAAGTGAGCAGAGATGAACTGGGCTCTTTAGCTACAAGGCACATCCTCTATTGCCTTTTCATAAAAAGCGTATGGATGCTCATTTTAATGTAAAATATGGACGTTGGAAAGATGGGTCAGCAGTTAAAAGTGCTTGCTTGCAAAGCCTGACAGCCCTGGTTTGGTTCCTTAGTACCCATGCAAAGTCAGATGCACAAAGTGGCACATGCATCTGGAAATTGTTTGCAGTAGAAGAAGCTCTGGAGCATCCATTCCCTCTCTTATTTTCTCTCTCTCTGCTTACAAATAAATTTTAGTGTAAAATAGGTCTTCTCTAAACTGTGGAACCTCTTTTTACAATGTTTTATTTATTTATTTATTTAGTTAGTTAGTTAATTGAGAGAGAATGGGCATGCCAGAGCCTTCATCCACTGCAAACAAATTCCAGATGCATGCGCCACCTTGTGCATCTGGCTTACATGGGTAATGGGGAATTGAACCTGGGTCCTTAGGCTTCACAGGCAAGTGCCTTAATTACTAAGCTCACTCCAGCCCAACAAAACCTCTTTTTAAATACCTGCTATGTACCATGCAAATTGACATATAATTTGTAATATTTTTCAAACCTTTATAGCAGTTCTTCAAGGTAGATGTGATTTCACATTGCATATTAAAAATAACTGAGCCGGGTGTGGTGGCACATGCCTTTAATCCCAGCACTTGGGAGGCAGAGGTGGGAGGATCACTGTGAGTTCAAGGCCACCCTGAGACTACATAGTGAATGCTAGGTCAGTACAGAAGTTTTTGAAAGAGAGTATCGAGATGCAACGCCCCCACTGTCCTTTGACTCTCCGTTGCCCTGTCCGTTCCTCTCTGTAACTTAGACTTCTATCCCACTCCAGCTCCTCCACAGCCAACAGAGAAAATGACTACATCACCCTCGTCTCCATGAAGAATATCAACATGAACAACAGTAAGGGCTGCTCCCCGGCAGAAAAGGTACATTTTTGTTTCTTTCTTTCCTTCTTTTCTTTTTTTTTTTTTTTTTTCGAGGTAGAGTCTCAGCCCAGCCTCTAGCCCAGGCTGACCTGGAATAATTCAATAGGCGTGCGCCTCCATGCCCAGCTTTGTTTCTTTCCCTCCTTTCCCAAATTTACCCACTCTCCCCACCTTACTTGCAGGTTCAGGTTCCTTAGCCAGAGGTGCTAAGTCTATGTTCAGGGACCAAGGCTCCTCTCTCTACTTCCCTACCCTGCCCTTCCCAAGCTCACCTTTCCTCATTGTCTATTTATTTTGTAGGTTCTTTAAAAGTGACCTGGGTCCCCATGGGTCTAAGCATGATGTAGCTGCCTCGTGAACATGAGGAAGACGTGGAGACAACAAACCACATATAAGTTTATTTCATGTCTGTGACAAGCTCTAAAGGGCACTGCATTCCTCTAGATCTGGGAGCAATCTACTCACATGACAGACTCCTTCCCACATGGAAGCCACTTGAGAAATGTGGCCTGGTCTTCCTTCCTCTCAGAATCTCAGGAATGAGGAGTCAATGAAACAAGGACCAAGAAAATGATGACATGGACTGATCCTCTCTACTTATATTAAAATGATGACCTGGAGTTCAACTTTTTTTTTGTTTGTTTTTGTTTGTATTGTTCAAGGTAAGGTCTTACTCTAGCTCAGGCTAGCTCAGGGTGGCCTCAAACTCACAGCGATCCTCCTACCTCTGCCTCCTGAGTGCTGGGATTAAAAGCATGCACCACCACGCCCAGCTACTAATTTTTTCTTTTAATTAATTAATGTATGTATGTACATACGTATGTACGTAAGTAAGATAGTGTGAGGAAGAGAAAGAGGCACAGAAAGAGAGTGGGTGCACCAAGGCTTCTAGCCCCTGCAAACAAACTCCAGATGAATGCACCACCTTGTGAATCTGGCTTACGTGGGTACTGGGAAATTGAACTTGGATCCTTAGGCTTTTCAGGCAAGCATCTTAACTGCTGAGCCATCTCTCTAGCTTATTGTTTGTTTGTTTGTTTGTTTTGGGTTCCCAAGGTAGGGTCTCACTCTAGCCCAGGCTGACCTGGAATTGACTATGTAGTCTCAGGGCAGCCTCAAACTCAAGGCAATCCTCCTAACTCTACCTCCCAATGCTGGGATTAAAGGCGTGCACCAGCATCCTGGCTTTCTCTAGCTTTTTTTTTTTCTCCTTATTTGTTTGTCTGAAGCAGAGTCTCACTATAGCCCAGGGCTGGATCCTGGTAGACTTAGCCTAAGGTAGACTTAGCCTTCCAAGTTCTGCGATTAAAGTCATGAGTCCCCATACTTGGCCAATTTCTTTAAGGTCTATGTTCTCATTTACGTTTTAGTTATTAGTTATTATGTGTTAACTTACTTATTTATTTGCAAGCAGAAAGAGATAGAAGAGAGACAGACAGAGAAAATGGCCATGTCTGGGGCTCCAGCCACTTCAAACGAACTCCAGACACACTTGCCACTTTGTGCATCTGGCTTTACATGGGTGCTAGGTAATAAAACTCTAGGCTTTGCAGGCAAGCACCTTAACCACGGAGCCATCTCTCCAACCCCCATATTTCTTTCTTTCTTTCTTCCTTCCTTCCTTCCTTCCTTCCTTCCTTCCTTCTTTCTTTCTTTCATTCTTTCTTTCTGTCGTTTTGGTCTTTTGAGGTAGGTTCTCCCAGGCTGACCTGAAATTCACTCTGTAGTCTCAGGGTGGCCTCAAACTCACAGCGATTCTCCTACCTCTGCCTCCCGAGTCCTGGGATTAAAGGCCTGTGCCACCATGCCCTGCTCTCTCTCTCTTTTTTTTTCTTCGTATTTGCTGCAGACTGGCCTCAAACTCATGTCTATCTTCCTACCTCATCCTCCCAAGTGCTGGGATGAAAGTTGTGAGCCACCACATCCAGCTCTTTTCTATTTCAATGTCATCATTTTTTTAAATCTCCTATTATGCAGGTCTTGTGTAGGTAGCATCTGCCATTGTGAGGTCCTGAATACCATGGTCCCTTTGTGTCTGGAAGACGGTATTGCAAAGCACTCCTCCCCTCCTTTTGGCTCTTAACATTCTTTCTGCCACCTCTTCCCCAATCCACCTTTATCAAACATTACTTTTAAAAAATATTTTATTTATTTATAAATATTTATTTGAGAGAGAGAGAGAGAGAGAGGAAGAGGCAGAAAGAAAGAGACAATGGCACTCCAGAGCCTCCAGTCACTGCAAACAAACTCCAGAAGCATGCGCCCCCTTATGCATCTGGCTTACAAAGGTTCTGGGGAGCCAAATCTGGGTCTTTTGGCTTTGCAGGCAAGTGCCTTAACGGCTAAGCCATCCCTCCAGCCCTAAAACATTAATTTATTTGCTTGTGTATATGTGTAGGGGCTACCAGGACTTCTTGTCACTACAAATGCATGCTTGTCCAACTTTATATGGGTGGCTGCAGAATTGAATCCAGGTCAAAAACTTTGCAAGCAAGCACCTTTAAATGCTGCGCCATGAGCCATCTCCTCAGACCTCTTGCACCTGCCAGTCCTGTTTTAACTTTTTTTTGGGGGGGGTTGAGATAGAGTTTTGCTTTAGCCCAGGCTGACCTGGAAGTTACTACTATGTAGTCTCAGGGTAGCTTTGAACTCATGGCAATCCTCCTACTTCAGCCTACCAGTGTGCCACCATGCCTGGCTCTGTATTTCGTTTACCAAAAAGAAGTTTTTTTTTTTAAATTTTGTTTATTTTTATTTATGTTTTTGAGAGCGACAATCAGAGAGAGAGAGAATGGGTGCATCAGGGCCTCCAGCCACTGCAAACAAACTCCAGATACAGGCGCCACCTTGTGCATCTGGCTTACATGGGTACTGGAGAACTGAGCCTCGAACAAGGGTCCTTAGGCTTCACAGGCAAGTGCTTAACCGCTAAGCCATCTCTCCAGGCCCCCACAAATTTTTTTCAAGATTCATTTTTATTTATTATTAGAGACAGAGAGAGAGGGAAAGAGAGAGATACAAAGTGAGAATGGGCAGGCCAGGGCTTCCAGCCACTGCAAATGAGCTCCAGACGTAGGTGCCACCATATGCATCTAGCTTATGTGGGACCTGGAGAATCAAACCTGGATCCTTAGCCTTCACAGGCATGTGCCTTAACTGCTAAGCCATCTCTCCAGCCCTCATTTTAATTTTATTTTATTTTTTTTAATTGAGAGGTTGGGCTTAGCGGTTAAGTTGCTTGTCTACAAAGCCTAAGAACTCCTGTTGGAATCCTCCAGATCTCACGTACAGCCAGAAGCAACAGTGACACAAGCATACAATGCTACGCATGCCCACAAGGGGTTGCACACGTCTGGAGTTCGTTCACAGCGGCTGAAAGGCCCTGGCGTGCCCATTCTTGCTCTCGCTCTCTCCCTCTCTCTCTCTCTCTCTCAAAATAAATAAATAAAAAGGAAAGAAAAAAATTGAGGGGCTGAGATATTGCTCGGTGGTTAAGGCGCCTCTGCAGATCCTAAGGACCGAGGTTCAATTCCCCAATACCCATATAGAGCATCAGGAGTTCATTTCCAATGGCTAGAGATCCTGGCACACACTTTCATTCTTTCTCTCTCCTTGTAAATAAATATGTTTTAAAAAATTAAAGTGGGACTGGGTGTGATGGCTCACATCTTTAATCCTAGCACCCAGCACTCGGGAGGCAGAGGTAGGAGGATTGCAATGAGTTCAAGGCCACCCTGAGACTACGTGTTGAATTCCAGGTCAGCCTGGGCTTGAGCAAGACCCTATCTAGAAAAGGAAAAAAGAAGAAAGAAAAAAGAAAAATTGAAGCCAGGCATGATGATGCACGCCTTTAATCCCCACACTCTGGAGGCACGAGTAGAAGGATCTCTTTGAGTTTGAGGCCAGCCTGGAACTATATAGTGAATTCCAGGTCAGCCTGGGATAGAGCAAGACCATACCTCGAAAATCAAAAAGAATTGAGGGCTAGGGCTGGAAAGATGGATTAGTGGATTAAGGCACTTGCCTGCGAAGCCTAAGGACCCAGGTTTGATTCCCCAGGACCCACGTAAGCCAGACGTACAAGGTGGCATGTGTCTGGAGCTCTTTTGCAGCTGCTGGAGACCCTAGTGCGCCCATTCTCTCTCTCTCAAATAAATATTAAATAAATAAATAAAAATTTAATTGAGGGCTACTCGTGTGTAGTGGTGCACTCCCTGAGGGCTGGAGAGATTATTTAGAGACTAAGGCACTTGCCTACAAAGCCTAACAACCTGAGTTTGATTCACCAGTATCCAGGTAAAATCAGATGCACAAAGAGGCACATGCAGCTGGAGTTCGTTTGCAGTGGCTGGTGGCTTTGGCACATCCATTCTCTCTGTGTATCTCTCTTCGCTGTATCTCCCTTTGCTTGAAGATAACTAAATAAAATTATTTTAAAAAATTGAAACAAAGCTGGGCGTGGTGGCACATGCCTTTAATCCCAGGACTTGGGAGGCAGAGGTAGGAGGATCGCCGTGAGTTTGAGGCCAGCCTGAGACTACATAGTGAATTCCAGGTCAGCCTGGGCTAGAGTGAGACCCTACCTAGAAAAAGAAAAAAAAATTGAAACAGAGCTTCATGTATCCCAGGCTGGCCTGGAACTTGTTATATATCCAAGGATGACCTTGAACTTGTGATCATCCTGCTTCCACCTCTCAAGTGCTAGGATAACAGGTGTTTAGCATTACACCCTGTTTCTGCAGTGTTGGGAACTGAACCCATACCTGACAAACACTCTATTAACTAAGGTACATCCCTGACCTAAGTTCATATATATTTAATTTAGGGCTGGAGGGATGGCTTAGGAGTTAAGGCGCTCACCTGCAAAGCTAAAGGACCCAGGTTCAATTCCCTAGGACCCACGTAAGCCAGATGCACAAGGTGGCATATGCATCTGGAGTTTGTTTGCAGTGGTTGGAGGCCTTGGCGCACCCATCTCTCTGTCTCTCTCTAGCTCTTTCCCTCTCTCTCTCAAATAAATAAATAAATAATAAAATAATAAATAACTTTGTTTTAAAGAGAGAATATATATATATATATATATTGTTTTGTTTTGTTTTTTCGAGGTAGGGTCTCACTCTAGCCCAGGCTGACCTGGAATTCACTATGGAGTCTCAGGGTGGCCTCGAACTCACGGCGATCCTCCTACCTCTGCCTCCCGAGTGCTGGGATTAAAGGCGTGCACCACCATGCCTGGCTGAGAACATATATATTTAAACTACACTGCCAAAAGCACATCACTTACTACTCAGTTCTAATATAAAAATCCATCATTGTGATAGAACCTTCCAGATGACATAACAATGTCTAGAATTCTGTGGTCATCATTCTACCATGGACACTTAGTACAGCTGCTTAGCATACTGGACTGCTCAGGTCAAGGACATGGGTTTCACTCTAGGTAACTCCTTTGACATCTCCATTACAAGGCCACAAAATTTCCCCTGACTCTGGACAATGTCCTGCACATATGAGCTGTTAGTCATAAGGTATTTATATGTGGGGGGAGGTGAACTGGTATTAATATGCTGGAGACTCTTACCCTGCTCTGACACCGCAGCACCACATGAGCCACGTTGATTCTCCCTGTTGCTAAGTAACTATCCTTTGGGGAGGTTGAGCGCTGAATGCTGCTCACAGCAAACTGTATTAGAGGGGAGTCTTGGGAAGGATCCTACTATTTATGTAAACACAAGAGCCCACCTCTGACAGGAAATCCGAGTACAGTCTTCTGCTGCTCTTGTAGCTTCCTTGAGAACTCATCTCTTCCTTGATGTCTAGACAACAGGATGGTGACCATTTACAACTTCCTCCCTTTTCTTACGCAAGACTACATGGTCTTAAACAGGAGCAGCTGGCAGTGTGTGTGTGTGTGTGTGTGTGTGTGTGTGTGTGTGTGTGTGTGTGAATGTCATCTCATTTCTTTTCTCCTCCTGTGGAAGAACAAGTAACCAGCTCAGATACACAGGCCTCAATAGACAGAAGGAACTTGTTAGTCCTGGATGGGCAAAGTTCAGTACCTCCAGCAAAAGCTGCTATAGCTCAACGAATATTTATTTATTTGCAAGCAGAGAGAGAGAAAGAGAGAAGGAAAATGGGCGCTCACCAGGGTTTTCTGCCACTGCAAACCAACTCCACACGCATGGGCCTGTGCATCTGGCTTTATGTGGGTACTGGAGAATTGTACCTGGACCATCATGCTTTGCAAGACAGTGCCTTTATCTGCTAAGCCATCTCTCTAGCCCCATCAACAAATATTTTTTTATTCATTTTATTTATTTATTTATTTGAGAGTGACAGACAGAGAGAGAAAGAGGCAGGGAGAGAGAGAGAGAGAATGGGCACACCAGGGCCTCCAGCCGCTGCAAACAAACTCCAGACGCGTGCGCCCCTTGTACATCTGGCTAACGTGGGTCCTGAGGAATCGAGCCTCGAACTAGGGTCCTTAGGCTTCACAGGCAAGCGCTTAACCGCTACGCAATCTCTCCAGCCCAACAAATATTTTTAAAAGTTGAAAAACAGGGCTGGAGAAATGGCGTAGTGGTTAAGGCATTTGCCTGCAAAACCAAAGGACCCTGGTTCAACTCACCAGGACTCACATAAGACAGATGCACAAGGGGGCTTATTCATTTGGACTGGGTTTTCAGTAGCTAAAAGCCCTAACTTGCCCATTCTGTGGGTCTCTCTCTCTCTTTCTCTCTCTGACTCTCTCTCTCAAATAAATAAATAAAACATTTTTTAAAAAGTTGAAAAACAAAAATAAATCTGAGGAAATTTGGAGCTAGGAAGATAGCTCAGTTAAAGGTGCTTGCTTGCAAAGCCTGCTGGCCTAGGTTCAATTACCAAGCCACCCATGTAAACCAGCTGCAAAGAAAAGGCACAAGCTTCTAGTTGGTGTTCATTTGCAGTGGGAAAACACCCTGGCCTATTCCTCTATAGGCATGTGCGCACACCCACATGCGCACACACACATGCAAATAACTAAATAATTTTTTTTTTCTGAAGTAGGGTCTTACTCTAGCTCAGGCTGACCTGGAATTCACTATGTAGTCTCAGGGTGTCCTCGAACTCACAGCGATCCTCCTACCTCTGCCTCTCAAGAGCCGGGATTAAAGGTGAGCACCACCATGCCCAGCTAAATAATTTTTTTAAGTGGAGAGAACTGATAAAAAACTTGCTCCAGGCCCCCTTTGCCTTACTTTGGCACATAATTTCCCAAAGCTAGGCTAGTTCTAAACTCTATGTGAATTTCCTGGACAACATTTGTAGCCCTGATTACCAGTCTCCTCCTGAATTTGTGGATATTCTCTCTAGAAGTGTTGAGAACTAGTTTGTAGATCCCAATTTTATGGGGTGGGTATTTTTGAATGGAGAGGTTTTTTTTAACATTTTATTTATTTACTTATATGTGAGAGGAGAGAGAATTTGTGTGACAGGGTTTCTGGCCTCTGCAAATGAACTCCATATGCACGCAACACTTTTTGCATCTGGCTTCACATGAGTCCTAGGGAACTGAACCTAGTAGGCCTATAGGGTTTGCAAGCAAGTTCCTCTAACCACTGGGCTATCTCCCCAGCCCATGGTTTTTTTGGTCTTGTTTTTGTTTTGTTTTCTGAGGTAGGGTCTCACTCTAGCTCAAGCTGACCTGGAATTCACTATGTAGTCTCAGGGTGGCCTCGAACTCAAGGCGATCCTCCTACCTCTGCCTCCCAAGTGCAGGGATTAAAGGCATGTGCCACCACGCCTGGCTTTTTGTTTTGGTTTTGTTTTTGGTGACAGGATCTCATGTGTCCGGGCTGCCCTGAGATTACAGGTGTGCACTATGCCGCCAGTTTGGAGATCTTACTTTTCCCTTACTTCCCTCCCAGCTGCTCTCCCCTGGCTCCTCCACGCAGTGCAAAGTACAGAGTGAATCTGACAGCGGAGATTGCTTTTGCTAGGTATTTGGGGAATAGAGGCAACAACCAACACACAAGTGTTGGCAACAGTTGGGTTTGGATTTCTAAATTTTTCCAAGTGATACAAGTCAGCGACAGATGCATCTACAGATGTTAGTGGAGGTGTAAATGAGCTGAAGGGCTCACTTTCATTGCAGTCACTGAGAAGGTTGCTGAACGTGTTTTGTGTTTTTCTTTTTTTCCTAGGTAAGGTCTCATTCTAGCCCAGGCTGACCTGGATCTCATTCTCTAGTCCCAGGCTGGCCCCAAACTCTCAGCGATCCTTCTACCTATGCCTCCTGAGTGCTGGGACTAAAGGCGTGCACCACCATGTCCGACACTTTTTTTTTGTTCGTTTGTTTTTTCGAGGTAGGGTCTCACTCTAGCCCAGGATGACCTGGAATTCACTATGTAGTCTCAGGGTGGCCTCGAACTCATGGCAATCCTCCTACCTCTGCTTCCAGAGTGCTGGGATTAAAGGCGTGTGCCACCATGCCCTGCACACACTTTTTTTTTTAACAAGAGAGAAAGAGAGAGAGAGAATTGGTGCACTAGGGCCTCCAGCTACTGCAATCAAACTCCAGATGCGTGCACCACCTTGTAAGTGTGACCATGCGTGCTTACGTCACCTTGCGCATCTGGCTTACATGGAGCCTGGAGAGTTGAACATGGGTCCTTAGGTTTCACAGGAAAGCGCCTTAATCACTAAGACATCTCTCCAGCCCCACGGTTTTTGGTTTTTTTTTTTTTTTTTTTTTTTTAACTTTTAAAGGAATAAATATTGTCTTAAAAAGATGGGGTAGTGAGGTTTCAGAGAATGAGGGAAGAAAAAGTGCCTCAGAAGATAGGTTTCCCCATTTTGCTCAACACTCTGCAACCTTGACTCTGATCCTAAGTAGTCCTTTCTTCTTCTTCTTCTTCTTCTTCTTCTTCTTCTTCTTCTTCTTCTTCTTTTTTATTTTTTTCGTTTTTTGGTTTTTCTAGCTAATGTTTCGATCTAGCCCAGGCTAACCTCAAATTCACTATGTAGTCTCAGTGTGGTCTTGAACTCATGGTGATCTTCCTACCTCTGCCTCCCAAGCTAGGATTAAAGGCACATGCCACCACGCCTGGCTCAGTAGTTCTTTTTTTAAAATTTTTTTTATTTTTATTTATCTATTTGAGAGAGAGAGACAGAATGAGCATGCCAGGGCCTTTAACTGCTGCAAATGAACTCCACCACATGCATCACCTTGTGCATCTGGCTCATGTGGGTACTGGGGAATCAACCCTGGGTCCTTAGGCTTCACAGGAAGTGCCTTAACCACTAAGCAATCTCTCCATCCCTTTTAATAATTTTGATTTATTTATTTGAGAGAGAGAGAAAGAGGCAGAGAGAAAGAGAATGGGCATGCAAGGGCCTTTAGCCACTGCAAATGAACTCCAGATGCATGCTGCACTTTGTGCATCTGGCTTACATGGGTACTGGGGAATCAAACCTCGGTCCTTAGGCTTTGCAAGTAAGTGCCTTAAACACTTGGCCATCTCTCCAGCCCATAAGTAGCTCTATAATTCATAGTACTTCTCAAGCAAGCACCTCTACTCATAACCAAATGCCATGGTACTTGAGCATCTATACTTGCAGACCTTAACCCTGTGATTCTAGAAATCAAGGTGTACCCTATCTTAGCTGGCCATCTTCTAGAAGCAGGCTGTTTATGTCCCAAAGCAAAAATCCTTCCTTTTTATGTACAACTACCTGATGGACGTTTCTGATCAGGTCACTCAACCACAGAACAGGAGTGGTTCTATAAGCACACTGCTGCCTGAAATATATACACTGGCCACAGGCCCATGGTCCCTGATCTGGGCCTTTGGCTCATTCCTTGGTTTTGGTGTGTCCTTTGTCTCGAAGTTTAAGAACATAATACAATCCATCTAATTATGATGGATAAACCTTCTCATACTGATTTGCTTTGTCATATTTCCTTCATTTATTTGAGACAAGGTCACATTGTATATCTCAGACTGCCCTCAAATTTAGAATCCTCCTGCCTCAGTCTCATGAGTGCTGGCACCTCAGATATGTGCCACCACATCTTTACTTTTTGCTTTTTTTTGTTGTTGTTGTCGTTTGTTTGAGACAGGCTCTCATGTAGACAACTCTGGCTTCAAACTTTTAATGTAGGTAGATAAGGCTGGCTTTGAACTCCTGATCCTGAGTCTACTTCCTCGAATTCTGGAATTATAGGTATGCACCAACATGACTAATTTGTCCTTTGTTCTTTTTTTTTTTCTCTTCTTCTTCTTCTGATACTAGAGATTGAACCCATGCTAGTCAAGGGCTCTATTGCTGAATTATATGCCCAGCCTAAAGGGGGAAAAAAAAAAAACATATATTTGAAAACTCCCAAACTATCATTTGTAACATCACTTACAAATGGAGCACCTAAAGACAGTCTGTCCCATCCCCCCCCCACCTCATAGCCATCAAGAAAATGACAGGCAAACCAGACTTGGGGGCAGTAGTAGATTTTCTTTTCACCAACTTAAAAAAATATTTTATTTATTTAAGAGAGAGAGAGACTGAGAGAAAGAGGCAGACAGAATAGGCACATCAGGGCCTCTAGCCACTACAGACAGATGCATGTTCCACCTTGTGCATCTGGCTTATGTGGGTAGGGGGGAATTGAACCTGGGTCCTTAGGCTTCACAGGCAAGCACCTTATAACCATAAATCCATCTCTCCAGCCCTTTACCAGCTTCTTAAGCTGGTCCTTCAGAACAAAGCAGGCCAAAGGAAGGACTGGCTGAAAAAAGGTAGAAAAAGCTCACAAGTAGAATAAGGAATGGCAAAGTAAGGCTTGTGATGCAAGCCCCCAAACTTGCCCTTTTCTTTTTCTCACTTCCTCTGACACACTGACCCCTCTGATGCTTGAGGAGCTGGACTTTGACCATTGGGGGCTAGGGAAAAATTAAATTGCTGTCTAACCCTTAAGCTTACCAAGTTTTATGGTCATTACACTTCTCAGAGCTGGGTTTGGCATCCCTGAAGCCATCTTTGTATCTCTGGGTCCTAACACAGATTTTTCACAGAACAGGCATTGGTGGATATTTAAAAAGGACATCCTAGAGGTGGGAATGTAGCTCAGTGGTAGTGAACTTGCCTATAATGTGTGAGGCCCTAGGTTCAATCCCTAGTACTACAAAAAAGAGAGAAAGACATCCTAGGCTGGACAGATGGCTCAGCCGGGAAAGAAAGGTGCTTGGCAGGCATGGTGGTGCACGCCTTTAATCACAGCACTTGGGAGGCACAGATAGGCGAATTGCCATGAGTTTGAGGCAACCCTGAGACTACATAGTGAATTCCAGGTCAGCCTGGGCTAGAGCAAGACCCTGCCTTGAAAAAACAACAACAAAATACACACGAAAGAAAGAAAGAAAGGAAGGAAGGAAGGAAGAAAGAGAGAGCAAGTAAGCTTGCTTACAAGCCTGATGACCTAGGTTCTATTCCCCAGTACCCGTGTAAAGCCAGATGCACAAAGTGGTGCATGCATCAGGAGTTCGTTTACAATGGCTAGAGGCCCATTCATTCTCATTGTCTCTCTCTTCCTGTTTTGCTTTAAATCTCTCTCTTCCTCTTTTGTTTTAAATCATATATATCTTTTAAATGGCATCCCTGAATAGAATAGCAAACTATTCCTCTCTGGCCCGTAGTTGGCGAAGCCCTTCCTAGGCAAGACCCTTGCATGTTGTCAGGGTTAATTCTGACAGAAGCCACTGTGCCCACTTTATATAGGTAAGGCAGAATCAATAGCAGCTGTGACGCCACAGGCCCCCCTCTGGGCGAGGTCTGCATCTGACAGCCTCTCTCCCGGACCCGCCGGGAATTGTAGTCCCTCGCCGCGGCAGTCCATCCGGGCTAAACTACAATGACCGGCGTGCCCCGCGCTCCGCGCCCCTTCTCTTTCAGCCTCGGGGACCTGGGAGGCTCGGCGGACCTGCTGACCGGGAACCGGTATGGCGGCCACTCTGGGCAGCGGGGAGCGCTGGACCGAAGGTACCAGGTCCTGACTGGGAGGGTGGGACCAGGCAGCGTTACGAGGGATCAGGGATGCGGCTGCTGAGGAGCGTAAGATCCTGGGCCTGAGATGAAGGATGGAAGCCGTGAGAAGATGCTCAGCCTGAGCGGGGCTCCGGACGCGGTGGGGACCGCAGGGCAGAGGCCGGGGTGCAGAGCAGGGTTCGCCGGCTCGGGCAGGGGTCCCTGCCGGGAGATAAGTCACTGGGACGACTTGTTGCCTCGGGGGTCCCCGCCCAGAGCCCGCGGCTGTCCAGGCCCTCCTGGACCCGGGTGACTGGGCGGCCAGCAGAGTGCTGCTTTCTGTCCCTCAGGGACAACTGTTTCACACTAGGTCATCTGACCCTCATTCCTGGTTTGATCTGGTCCATCCCTCCCTCCAAGGCTTCATCAGGATCAATAGGCTGTCTGTCCTTTTCCTTTTCTACGGCCAGGCCAAAGGAAAAAAAAAAAAAAAAAGTATTGATCTAATACCTATTATGTGTCCTGCATTATGCCGATTCTGCAGGGGGAATTTGACAGACGCGGGTCCCTGAGCTCACAGAACTGTCAGTCCACTGAGAGAGTTTGACCGGTTAACAGCCAATTACAAAACACGGCCAGTAAGTTCCTGGGCTAACACAGCAAGGTCGGGGGTTTGGACAGCACACTGACAAAGCTTCCAACATAGATAGCCTGGGTACCAAGGGAGGCTCCATGGAGAAAGTGCTACACCGGAGCACATGGACGCTATCAGGGAGTTAGACAGGCAGACTTACAGGATGCATGTCAAAGAAGGATGGATAGTCACTGAGGATGTGAGCAGGAGAAAAGAACAAAAAAAATTTTTTTTGAGGTAGAGTCTCACTCTAGCCTAGGTTGACCTGGAATTCAGTCTCAGGCTGGCCTCAAACTCTCGGCGATTCTCCTAACTTAGCATCCTGAGTGCTGAAATTAAATGCATGTGCCACCATGTTCAGCAAGAAAAAAAGATTTAAAAAAATTATTTATTTGAGAGAGAGAGAATAGGC
Source organism: Dipus sagitta (assembly GCA_036346955.1). Taxonomy (NCBI): domain Eukaryota; kingdom Metazoa; phylum Chordata; class Mammalia; order Rodentia; family Dipodidae; genus Dipus; species Dipus sagitta. The sequence goes on from CM070782.1 coordinate 49,008,901, forward strand.
ATGCCAGTGCCTCCAGCCACTGCAAACAAGCTCCAGATGCATGTGCCACCTTGTGCATCTGGCTTACATGGGTACTGGGGAATCAAACCTGGGTCCTTAGGCTTTGCAGGCAAACACCTTAACCACTAAACCATCTCTCCAGCCCAAGAAAAAAAAACATTTTAAAACCCCCTCCCCCCTCCCCTGACTAGACAGGAGAGTCTTGTCCTGTGACGGGACTGCGTGCTGTACCCTTTACATTCTGAGGGTGTTTTGATTTACTGAACCCTCTTCCATTAAACTGTAACGTCTTTGAGGGCTGGAGTAGGTCTCAGCCTCGGATCTATCTAGCTAATTGTCTTGGTACATATTACTTCAGTACCTGTTAGTAAGAACTTTACATCTTAAAGGTAGGAGGCATTGTTGTTTCATGAACACTATCACCTCTGATCAAGGAGGACAGGGAACTAGGCAAAGTACTGGGTGGATGCCTCATGAGCTCCTTTCTGTCTCAGGATAATTTGCTGAGTGAGTATGGTGAACTTTCTGTGCTTTGTATTTCTGACATTTTAAATTATGTCTTGGGTGCTTCCCATTTCTTCTATATGATTTCTCGGGGAAGAAGTTTGTTTAGTTTTGAATAAAAGTCAATATGAAGGTGGGTATGGTGGCACATGGCTTTGATCCCAGCACTCCAGAGGCAGAGGTAGGAGGATCACTGTGAGTTTGAGGCCAGTGTGTGACTACATAGTAAATGCCAGGTCAGCCTGGGATAGAGTGAGACCCTCCCTCAAAACAAACAAACAAACAAACAAACAAACAAGTCAATATGATGTCTGTAGAGTCTATTCCTCACTCTTATTTGCTTTTACCTACACAAGCAGCCTCCCAGAGAGTTAAGGAAAGTAGCAGAATTGTAAAGTTGGGCTTTGTGGCACAGGTTTGTAATCCCAGCATGAGGGAGGCTGAGGCAGGAGAATCACTAGTTCACAACCAGCCTGTCTCAATAAAGAAAAAAGAAAGAAAGGGGCTGGGTGTGATGGCACATGCCTTTAATTCCAGCACTCAGGCAGCAGAGGTAGGAGGATCACCATGAGTTCAAGGCCAGCCTGAGACTACATAGTAAATTTCAGGTCAGCCTGGGCTAGAGTGGAACCCTACCCCCCACACACACACACACACTCACATACACACAAAGAAAGAAAGGAAGGAAGGAAAAAAATACAAAGTACAAAAAAGGTACAAAATTGATGTGTTCTGGAGAGACCTTTCCTTTGCAGCTTACATTGATGCAGTTAGAAGAAACAAATACCCAGAAGACAAAGCCCCCGAGAGCCATGACCCCTGTGGTTGCTGTAGCTGCATGAAGGCCCAAAAGGAAAAGAAGTCTGAGCATGAGTGGAATCAGACCTGGCAGGGAGAGGGGAACTCCACTTATACTGAGGAACAACTGCTTGGGGTACAAAGGTAAGCATGGGATGAGACTAAATAAGGGATTTCCTGTATTCTGTCATAGAGCATGTGCTGTGTAAGTATTGATTGCCATCATCACCATTACTATTGGCACTGAACAGCTTCTTCAGAGCAAAGACTGAGCAGAAGCTGAGTATGAGAGTATAATGTGAGCTACCTGCCCCACTTGGCCTGCAGGGAGTCTACTAGCTATCACACAGATCTGTAGAACACTATATCCAGTAGTGATCGAGTGCACATTCTTCTCAAAGATACATGGAAAGCCAGGCGTGGTGGCGCATGCCTTTAATCCCAGCTTTCGGGAGGCAGAGGTAGGAGGATCTCTGTGAGTTCGAGGCTACCCTGAGACAATATAGTTAATTCCAGTTCAGCCTGGGCCAGAGTGAGACCCTACCTCAAAAAAACAAAACAAACAAAAAGAAAAAGATGTGGAATATTCTCTAGAATAAATTGTGCAGTGTGTGTTCTCTGAAATCAGTAAAAGAAGGAAATTTGGGGAATTCACAATTAGTGGAAATTAGACCACAAACTCTGGGCAGCGGGGAGCGCTGGACCGAAGGTACCAGGTCCTGACTGGGAGGGTGGGACCAGGCAGCGTTACGAGGGATCAGGGATGCGGCTGCTGAGGAGCGTAAGATCCTGGGCCTGAGATAAAGGATGGAAGCCGTGAGAAGATGCTCAGCCTGAGCGGGGCTCCGGACGCGGTGGGGGACCGCAGGGCAGAGGCCGGGGTGCAGAGCAGGGTTCGCCGCTCGGGCAGGGGTCCCTGCCGGGAGATAAGTCACTGGGACGACTTGTTGCCTCGGGGGTCCCCGCCCAGAGCCCGCGGCTGTCCAGGCCCTCCTGGACCCGGGTGACTGGTGCGGCCAGCAGAGTGCTGCTTTCTGTCCCTCAGGGACAACTGTTTCACACTAGGTCATCTGACCCTCATTCCTGGTTTGATCTGGTCCATCCCTCCCTCCAAGGCTTCATCAGGATCAATAGGCTGTCTGTCCTTTTCCTTTTCTACGGCCAGGCCAAAGGAAAAAAAGGAAGAATAAAATAGTAGAAAAGTACTTTGAGCCAGAGGTAGGAGGATTGCTGTAAGTTCAAGGCCAGCCTGAGGCCTACCTTGAAAAAACAAAAAAACCAAGTGTGCTAGCACATGCCTTTAATCCCAGCACTGTGGAGGCAGAGGTAGGAGGATCACTGTAAGTTTAAGGCCAGCCTGAGACTATTGCATAGTGAATTTCATGTCAACCTGAGCTAGAGCAAGACCCTACCTCGAAAATTCAAATAATACAAATAACAACAAAAGAAGCAAGACCAGCTTTCCACCTCCATGGGTTCTATTTCTGAGAACTCAACTAACCATAGATTGAAAATATTCAGAAAAAGGGCTGGAGAGATGGCTTAGCGATTAAGCGCTTGCCTGTGAAATCTAAGGACCCCAGTTTGAGGCTCAATTCCCCAGGACCCTTGCAAGCCAGATGCACAAGATGGCACATGCATCTGGAGTTCATTTTCAGTGGCTGGAGGGCCTGGTGTGCCCATTCTCTCTCTGTCTCTGCCTCTTTCTCTGTCTGTCTGTTGCTCTCAAATAAGTAAATAAAATAAACAAAAATTAAAAAATATATATTCAGAAAAAAAGATACTGGAACTGAACATGTAAAAACAGAAAAGTACTTTGAAAGACATTAATGTCTGGGTGGGAGGATTTGAATGTTTCACAAATGGGTTCACTAATTTATTTTATTTTTTGAGGGGGGTAGGAGTTTCAAAGTAGGGCCTCACACTAGCTCAGGCTGACCTGAAATTCACTATGTAGTCTCAGGGTGGTCTCTAATGGCCTCACTAATTTTCTTTTAGATTTGTTTTAGGTCTCACAGAATGGAGGGACATATTCATTGAATGCTAGTTGTACAAATGGAGGCTTGATAGACATACATATTTCTGATTTGTTTTGTTTTGTTTTAAGGATCAAGAAATGTAGAAATTACTATGAAATTCTGGGAGTTTCCCGAAATGCCAGTGATGAAGAGCTTAAAAAAGCTTACAGAAAACTCGCCCTGAAATTTCACCCTGACAAAAACTGTGCTCCAGGAGCAACAGATGCTTTCAAAGGTCTGATCTTGAACTATGGTTAATTCTGCCCTTGGGATGGTTGGTCACAAGTTGATTTTAGCCTTTTCTGCAATTGGCTTCTAAGACAATCAGCAGGCTTTTTTCCCTTGATACACTTTGTAAATAGTGATTATTAACATAGTTCTTTCCTGCCTTCATCCAGTTAAACTAAATCGGAGGGTTGTATTTGGTTTCTTCTTCTTTTTCTTTCTTTCTTTTTTTTTTTTAATTATTTTTATTTATTTATTTATTTGGCAGAGAAAGAGGAGGAGACAGAGAACAGGCATACCAGGGCCTCCAGCCACTGCAAACAAACTCCAGACGCATGCACCCCCTTGTGCATCTGGCTAACGTGGGTCCTGGGGAATCAAACCTGGCTCTTTTGGCTTTGTAGGCAAATGCCTTAACCACTAAGCTATCCCTGCAGCCCTTTTTTTTGTTTTTTTGAAGTAGGGTCTCACTCTGGTCCAGGCTGACCTGGAATTAACTTTGTAGTCTCAGGGTGGCCTTGAACTCCTGGCAATCCTCCTACCTTTGCCTCCCGAGTGCTGGGATTAAAGGCAACTTGATTTCTTTATAACACCTTTTGGAATCATTCATTCATTCATTCACTCTAGCTCAGGCTGACATAGAGTTCACTACATAGTCTTAGGGTGGCCTTGAACTCATGACAATCCTCCTACCTCTGCCTCCCAAGTGCTGGGATTAAAGGCATGTGTCATCACACCCAGCTTTTATTTTATCTTTGAGAGAGAGACAGAGAGAGAGAGAGAGAGAGAATGGGTGCACCAGGGCCTTTCAGCCATTGTGAATGAACTCCGCATACGTGCATGCGCTTGTTGTGCATGTGCGACATTGTGTGCTTGTGTCACTGTGCATCTGGCTACATGGGACCTGGAGATTCGAACATGCGTTCTCAGTTTTCTCAGGCAAGTGCCTTAACTGCTAAGCCATCTCTCCAGCAACTCACTGTGTAGATCAGGCCAACCGTGTACTTGGTTGTTGTTGTTTTTTTTTTTTTTTTTTTTTTTTGTCATTTTGAGGTAGGGTTTCGCTCTAGCCCAGGCTGGCCTTGAATTCACTAGTCTCAGGGTGGCCTCCAATTTATGGCCATCCTCCTACCTCTGCTTCCTGAGTGCTGAGATTAAAGGCATGCGCCAACATGCCCAGCTTGACTTCTTTATAACACCTTTTGGAATCATTCATTCATTCATTGATTCAGCAATATTTATTGAAGACCTTTTAGGTGTCAGAATGAATCAAGCAGGCATTTTGCTTGTGACACATACAGGCTGGCAGCCCCTTCTAACAAGGGCCCAAGCAAAGCTGGGCATGGTGGCACACGCCTTTAATGCACTCAGGAAGCAGAGGTAGGATAATCACCATAAGTTCAAGGCCAGCCTGAGACTACAGAGTAGGTTCCAGGACAGCCTAGGCAAGAATGAGACCCTACCTCAAAAAAATTTAAAAACTGTCAGGCATGGTGGCACACACCATTTAATCCCAGCGCTTGGGAGGCAGAGGAGGATCTTCATGAGTTTGAGGCCATCCTGAGACTACATGGTGAATTCCAGGGCAGCCTGAGCTAGAGACCCTACCTTGTAAAAACAAAATAAAAAACGCCAAATAAAAGAATAAATAAGCTGGTGCGGTAGCACATGCCTTTAATCCCAGCACTTGGGAGGCAAAGGTAAGAGGATCGACTTGAGTTCCAGGCCACCCTGAGACTATATAGTGAATTCCAGGTCAGCCTGGATTAGAGCAAAACCCTACCTCAAAAACCAAAATAGATAAATAAATGAACATAAAATGAATAATAAATAAATAAAAAGGGCCTAAGCAGCACTTCCAAATTTCTATGACTATGGAACTCCTTTAGGAAGCTCTATTATTAACCTGTTCTTAAGACAAATCTGTGTATAAGGAATATGGAATTATAGATCAAATATTTTATAGACATATATGACCTTGAGAGAGAGAAGGAGAGTGAGTACGGGCACACCAGAGCCTTCTGCCACTGCACATGAACTCTAGACTCATGAACCACTGGCTTTACATAGGTGCTGAGAAACTGAACCTTAGTCTAAAAGCTTTGCAAGCAAGGTGCAAGCAAGCACCTTTTTTTTTTTTTTTTTTTTTTAGTTTTTTTTGAGGTAGGGTCTCACTCTAACCCAGACTGTCCTGGAATTCACTATGTAATCTCAGGGTGGCCTTGAATTCAAGGTGATCCTCCTACCTCTACCTCCCGAGTGCTGGGATAAAAAGCATTGACACCATGCCTAGCCGAGCAAGCACCTTTAACTGCTGAGCCAACTCTCCAGCCCCAATCAAATCTTAATTCTGCCAATTCCCATAATATTTCTAAAAATATATTCTTTTTAAAAGATATTTTTTAAAAGCTGGTGTGGGGCTGGAGAGATGGCTTAGCAGTTAAGACAGTTGCCTGTGAAAACTAAGAACGCATGTTCGAATCTCCAGGTACCATGTAACCAGACACACAGCGACACGAGCGCACAATGTCGCACATGCACAACAAGGGCATGCACATGTCTGGAGTTCGTTCACAGTGGCTGAAAGGCCCTGGTGCACCCATTCTCTCTCTCTCTCTCTCTCTCCCTCTTTTCTCTCTCTCTCAAAAATTAAAAAAAAAAAAAAAAAAGGCCAGGTGTGGTGGCACATGCCTTTAATCCCAGCACTTGGGAGGCAGAGGTAGGAGGATCACCATGAGTTCAAGGCCACCCTGAGACTACATAATAAATTCTAGGTCAGCTTGAGCTAGAATGAAACTGTACCTTGAAAAAAAAAAAAAAGAAAAGAAAGAAAAGAAAAGAAAAAAAGAAAAAGAAAAGGAATGGTGATTTTTAAATTTTTTTTTATTTTAATTTATTTATTTGAGAGTGATAGAGAGAGAATTTGAGAGTGACAGAGAAAGAGAAAGAGGCAGATAGAGAGAGAGAGAAAGAGAGAGAATGGGCACGCTAGGGCCTCCAGCCACTACAAACGAACTCCAGACGCGTGTGCCCCTTGTGCATCTGGCTAAAGTGGGTCCTGGGTAATGGAGCCTCGAACCGGGTCCTTAGGCTTCACAAGCAAGCACTTAACTGCTAAGCCATCTCTCCAGCCCCCCCCCATTTTTTAAAAAATATTTTATTTTTATTTATTTATTTGAGAGAGAGATACAGGCAGGGAAAGAGAGAGAGAAAATGGGTGCACCAGGCCCTCCAGCCACTGCAAATGAATTCCAGATGCATGTGCCCCATGTGCATCTGGCTTATGTGGGTCCTGGAGAATTGAACTGGGATCCTTTGGCTTTACAGGCAAATGCCTTAACTGCTAAGCCATCTCTCCAGCCCAGGAATAGTGTTTTTAAAAACGACATTAACAGCCGGGCGTGGTGGCGCACGCCTTTAATCCCAGCACTCGGGAGGCAGAGGTAGCAGGATCGCCGTGAGTTCGAGGCCACCCTGAGACTACATAGTGAATCCCAGGTCAGCCTGGGCTAGAGTGAGACCCTACCTCGAAAAACCAAAAAAAAAAAAAAAAAAAAAAAACGACATTAACCTCCTCAAAGCTGCCTGTAATGTTCTTGTAACACTATGTTCTTATTTTATGATTATAATAAACATTTTTGGGATATATATATATATCCCAGCAAATGAATACAAATCCTACTTAAGAGCATCACCTACAACGAGGTCAACAAGGTCAGTGATTTAAGCAAGAACCATCATTGGGGACTGGAGAGATGGCTTAGCGCTTAAGGCACTTGCCTGCAAAGCCAGAGGACCCAGGTTCAATTCCCCAGGACCCACGTAAGCCAGATGCACAAAATGGTGCATGAATCTGTAGTTTATTTGCAGTAGCTGAAAGCCCTAGTGCACCCATTCTCTCTCTCTCTCTCGCTTTGTCTCTCAAATAAATAATTTTTTTTAAAAAAAAGAACCATTAGTCAGGGCTAAAACCATTATGTGACAGGTTGTTTTTACCTGATATCAAAGTTTACCTCACAGAAACTTGCTGATTTTCTTTCAAAGGGGAAAAAATTCTTTCTAATGGAGAGATCTGGCTGTCACCCAGGGATCCAGCTTAGCATTGCTAATTCTGAAACAAATAACATGTGGTGCCACATCTACGTGGTGTACTTGCTCAAATGTTTATCCTGAACATAATAATGAAGAAATTAATCATGATATGGAATATTCTACAAGAATACTGATCTGTTCTTAAAGAAAATGTCAAAGGGGCTGGGGAGATGGCTCAACAGTTAAAGACACTTGTTTGCAAAGCTTAACAACTTGGGTTCGATTCCCCGGTACCCACGTAAAGCCAGATGCACAAAGTGGCACTTGGGTCTGGAATTTGCAGTGGCAAGAGGAGGTGGCACACACATTCTCTCCCTCTCTCTGCTTGCAAATAAATGAATAAAATATATTAAAAAATTTTTAAAGAACAAAAATAGAGAGACTATTATAAAAGTAATAAGGGCATGGTGGTGTACACCTTTAATCCCAGCACTTGGGAGACAGAGGTAGGAGGATCGCTTTGAGTTCAAGGCCACCCTGAGACTCCATAGTGAATTCCAGATCAGCCTGGGCTAAAGTGAAACCCTTCCTTAATAAAATAAAATAAAATAAAATAAAATATAAAATAAAATAACTAATAAAGACAAGTGGGTGTGGTGGTGCACACCTTTAATCCCTACTTGGAAAAATAAAAAATAAGTAAGTAGGGCACTTGCCTACAAAGCCTAAGGATCTGGTTTTGATTCAACAGTACCCACATAAAGCCAGATGCATAAAGTGGCACATACATCTGGAGTTCATTTGCAGTGGATAGAGGCCCTGGCATGCTTATTCTCTCTCTGTCTGTCTCTCTTGCTCTCTTCTTGCAAATCTCTTTCTTTCTTCCTTCCTTTCTTTCTTTCTGTTTTTTTCAAAGTAGTTTCTCACTCTAGTCCAGGCTGACCTGGACTTCACTATGTACTCTCCAGCTGGCCTTGAATTCATGGTGATCCTCCTACCTCTGCCTCCCAAGTACTTGGATTAAAGGCGTGTACCACCATGCCCAGCTCTTTCTTTCTTTCTTTGTATTTTCAAGCGGAGAGAGAACCAGAGAGAGAATGGGTGTGTCAGGGCCTCCAGCCACTGTAAACGAACTCTCAGACGCATGTGCCACTTTGTGCATCTGGTTTTACATGGGTCCTGAAGAATGAAACCCAGGTTATTAGGCTTTACAGGCAGTGCCTTAACTGCTGGGCCATCTCTCCAGCCCTATGTATGTCTTAATTAGGAATTATCAATGACTTCAGCAGTAGGTTTTAGTTTGATTCTCGTGTTTTTCTGGTTGTCAAAGTAGATTATGGGCAATCTCAAGGGCAAGCAGTGTGGGGGAGTGTGTAGACCTAAGCCAACTCCTTAGCTTAGCACAGTTGACTCTGGGCTCCTTGCTGATGTTGCTGCAGTTGTCCTGGGCCATAGCAGACTGCTCATGGGTGACTTCTTGTTGGTTGCAGCAATAGGAAATGCCTTTGCAGTCCTGAGCAATCCTGACAAGAGACTCCGCTACGATGAGTATGGAGATGAGCAGGTGCCTTTCACTGCACCTCGAGCCAGATCCTATAATTATTACAGAGACTTTGAAGCCAATTAAATGCTCTTGCTTACAAGGCCTGATGGCATGGGTTTGATTCCTAGTATCCATATAAAGCCAGATGCATAAAGTGGCACATACATCTGGAGTTCATTTGCAGTGGATAGAGGCCCCTGGCATGCCCATTCTCTCTCTCTCTCCTCTCTCTCTCAAATAAATAAACATAAATAAATAAAGGGTGGGTGGAGAGATAGACTCAGCAATTAAATGCTCTTGCTTACAAGGCCTGATGGCATGGGTTTGATTCCTAGTATCCATATAAAGCCAGATGCATAAAGTGGCACATACATCTGGAGTTCATTTGCAGTGGATAGAGGCCCCTGGCATGCCCATTCTCTCTCTCTCTCTCTCTCCCTCTTTGTCTCTAATACATAATAAATAAAAACAAATCTTTGAAAAATAAAAAAAAATATAGGTAGGCATGATGGCACATGTCTTCAGTCCCAGCACTCTGGAGGCTGAGGTAGTAGAAGATCGTTCTGAGTTCAAGGCTAATCTTTTAAAAATTATTTTTATTAACAACTTCCATGATTGTAAACAATATCCCATGGTAATGCTCTCCCTCCCCCACTTTCCCCTTTGAAACTCCATTCTCCATCATATCCCCTCCCCCTCTCAATCAGTTTCTCTTATTTTGATGTCATGATCTTTTCCTCCTCTTATGATGGTCTTGTGTAGGTAGTGTCAGGTGCTGTGAGGTCATGGATATACAGGCCATTTTGTGTCTGGAGGAGCATGTTGTAAGGAGTCCTACCCTTCCCTTGGCTCTTACATTCTTTCTCTCTCTCTCTCTCTCTCTCTCTCTCTCTCTCCCTCTTTGTCTCTAATACATAATAAATAAAAACAAATCTTTGAAAAATAAAAAAATATTAGGTAGGCATGATGGCACATGTCTTCAGTCCCAGCACTCTGGAGGCTGAGGTAGTAGGAAGATCGTTCTGAGTTCAAGGCTAGTTTAGGGTTACAGAGTGAGTTCCAGGCCAGCCTGGGCTAGAGTAAGACCTTACCTAGAAAAAATAAGTAAAACAACTTTTTCTCTCTGTCCTCTCCCTCTTCTCCTCTTCTCTCTCAAATAAATAAACATAAATAAATAAAGGGTGGGTGGAGAGATGACTCAGCAATTAAATGCTCTTGCTTACAAGGCCTGATGGCATGGGTTTGATTCCCTAGTATCCATATAAAGCCAGATGCACAAAGTGATACATGCATCTGGAGTTTGTTTGCAGCAGGAGGCCCTGGTATATCCATTTTCTCTCTTTCTTTCTTAAGTGCTGGAATTAAAGGTGTGTGCCACCATGCTCAGCTTTTTGTTGTTGTTGTTGTTTTTCAAGGTAGGGTCTCACTCTAGCACAGGCTGACCTAGAATTCACTATGTAGTCTCAGGGTGGCCTCAAACTCATGGTGATCCTCCCACCTCTGCCTCCCAAGTGCTGGGATTAAAGGTGTGTGCCACCACACCTGGCTTTTTGTTTTGTTTTGTTTTTTTTGAGATAGAGTCTCACTCTAGCCCAGGCTGACCTGGAATTCACTATGTAATTTCAGGGTGGCCTTGAACTCATGGCAATCCTCCTACCTCTGCCTCCCAAATGCTGGGATTAAAGATGTGTGCCACCATACCTGGCTTAAAAATATTTATATATTAAAATATATATTTTTTAAAAATATATTTAAATCTATATATATTTATGAAAGAGAGAGAGAGAGGATGGGTGTGCCAAGGCCTTTAGCCATTGCAAACACACTCCAGACACATGTGCTACTATGTGCATCTGGCTTACATGGGTTCTGGGGAATCAAACCTGGGTCCTTAGGCTTAACAGGCAAGTACCTTAACTGCTAAGCCATTCTCCAACCCTCAAGTAAATTTTTTAAAAGTTTTTTTTTTTTTATTTGCAAGCACAGAGAGGCAAACCAAGAGAGAATGGGTACTCCAAGGCCTCTAGCCACAGCAAACAAACTCCAGACCTATGTGCCATTTTATGAATCTGGCTTTACGTGGACACTGGGGAATCAATCCTGGGTCATTAAGTTTTGTCGGCAAGTGCCTTGACCATTGAGCAGTCTCTTCAGCTCAATAAGGAAACATATTTTTTAATATTTTATTTTTATTTATTTGAGATAGAGAGAACAGGCACACACAGGGCCTTCAGCTACTATAAATGAATGCCAGATGCATGCATCACCTTATGCATCTGGCTTTAGTGGGTCCTGGGGAACTGAACCTGGGTCCTTTGCCTTTGTAGCCATCTTTCCAGCCCATTAAATTGTTTTTTGGTTTTCTGTTTGTTTGGTTGGTTGGTTTTTGGTTTTTTGAGGTAGGGTCTTACTCTAGTCCAGGCTGACCTGGAATTCACTATGTAGTTTTAGGGTGGCCCCGAACTCATGGCAATCCTCCTATCTCTGCCTCCTGAGTGCTGGGATTAAAGGCGTATACCACTGGCCTAGTTTTAATAACTAATAATAATAACTATTTTTTTGTTTATGTTTGTTTACTTTTTTGAGAGTGACAGACAGAGAAAGAAGCAGAGAGAGAGAGAATGGGTACACCAGGGCCTCCAGCCACTGCAAACGAACTGCAGACACGTGCGCCCCCTTGTGCATCTGGCTAACGTGGGTCCTAGGGAATCGAGCCTCCAACCCGGGTCCTTAGGCTTCATAGCAAGTGCTTAACAGCTAAGCCATCTCTCCAGCCCACCTGGTTTAGTTTTGAAAGAAGAAACAAACAAACAAACAAAATGTTTCTATGTCTCTCAGTAAACTCCTGTCTGAAGATCTGAAGGGAGGGACAGTGTTTTGCTAGAGACAGCAAGAATTTAGAATCAGTTGAATATGAGTTTGATGCAAGTCTCCAGCCTCCAGCTATGCATAATTTCAACCAAATCACTTCATTTCTCTCATCCTAGATGTTGATAATATCTGCTTCTCAGCATTGCTGTGAGATTGAACCCAGGGCCTGATGCATGCTAGGCATCCACTCTACCACTGAGCTATATCCCTTTTTAATTTTCTTTTTTGAGACAGGATCTAGCAAAGTTGCTCAGGTTGGCTTTGAACTCCTTGTGTAGCTCAGGACAGACTTCAACTTACTATCCTCCTGCCTTAGCCTCCCAATTAGTTATTATTTACCACCAGGCTTGGCTCAAAGATTAGGGACTTCTAGAGCTGGAGAGATGGCTCCACAGTTTAGGTTTTTGCCTGCAAAGCCTGATAACTTGAGTTTTATTCCCCAGTACCCACATATAGCCAGTTGCACAAAGTGACACATGTCTGGAGTTCGTTTGTAGTGCCTAGAGGCCCTGGCATGCCTATTTCTCTCTGCCTGTCTCTCTTCTCTCTCTGTCTCTCTGCCTGCATACAAATAAATATTTTTTTTTAAAAAAAGGATTAGGTACTTCTAAATGCTTTATAGATGAAAACAAAATGCCTTTTATTATTGTCATTATTGCAAAATAGCAATCATAAAGATGTTAGCATCTCTCTCCCTGCCTCCCTCCATCCATACACATACTGTTTGGAAGCAAACACCTTTAACACAGAGCCATCTCCCCAGGCCCTCACACTCTGGGAAGGAGAAGCAGGGAACAAGGGGAGACTAGAAAGGGTAATAAGAGAGAGTAAGTATGATCAAAGTACGTGGTATGCATACACAAAAATGTAGATGCCAGATGTGGTGGCACATACCTTTAATCCCAGCACTGGGGATGCAGATGTAATAGGGTCACTATGAGCTTGAGGCCAGCCTGAGATTACATAGTGAATTTCAGGTCTGCCTGGGCTAGAGTGTGACCCTACCTCAAAAAAAAAAAAAAAAAAAAAAAAAACGGGGCTGGAGAGATGGCTTAGCTGTTAAGGCGAATGCCTGCGAAGCCTAAGGACCCAGGTTTGATTCCTCACGTAAGCCAGATGCACAAGGGGCACATGCGTCTGGTGTTCGTTTGCAGTGGCTATAGGCCATGGCATGTCCATTCAACACCCCCCTCTGCTTGCAAAGAAATAAATAAAAATAAAAATAAATTATTTTTTAAAAAAGCCAGGTGTGGTGGCACATGCCTTTAATTCCAGCACTAGGGAAGTAGATGTAGGAGGATCACTATGAGTTCAAGGCCAGCCTGAGATTACATAGTGAATTTCAGGTCAGCCTGGGCTAGAATGAGACCCTACCTCAAAAAAACAAAAAACAAGCTGGGTGTGGTGGCACACGCCTTTAAGCCCAGCACTGGGGAGAGGCAGAGGTAGGGAGATCACTGTGAGTTCGAGGCCACCCTGAGACTACATAGTAAATTCCAGGTCAACCTGAACTAGAGTGAAATCCTGTTTTGAACCAAAAAAAAAAAAAAGAACTGAAAATTAAAAGTTGGAATAAGTCAATGCCAAGGAGATAAGTTGAATTGTTAGTATTGCTAGGGATGGAATCCAGGGCCTTACCATGCTAGGCAAGTGCTTTACCACTGAGCTTCACCCCCACACCTATAAATTGAATTTTATGAGCTGCTATTCAATATACCAATGAGTGATATTGGGCATAGAAGCAGACATGTGCTTGCCAGAGAAGATTCACGGCCAAAATGTTTTCTGTCTTCTAGCCTTCCTGGGTGCCCTCCCTGACTGTTGCAAAGGACAGGTCCCATGAAGTCAGGAGACTTTCATGCACACCCATCCGCAGCTGGCCCACTTGGCTTACCTGCCTTGTTTTTTCAACTGGTCAAAGTAGGCCAGTAGCCTATCCTTAAACAACCTGGCTGGGAGCAAGGACCTTGAAAAAGGCAACAAGGGAATCTTTGCCGTATCTCCGACTAAATCTTGTCTTCTCTTTCCCTTCTTTCCCAGGAAATATTCATATGTTCTCAAATGTGACAGATGACCCTCCCTATTACCGCCGGCGGCACCGCCATGAGAGGACGCCGGCCCGGAAGAAGGAGGAGGAAGATAAGCCTCAGGTGCATAGGGCAGCGGGAGCCTGCTCGTCAGCGCTGTACTGAGCGCACCTCTGCGGTGCATCGTCATGCTCGTCGAGTTAAACCTGACCTGTGTTGCTAAAATGTGCTTTAGGCATGGGCAAGGAAAGCTGGGTAATTGGCCCAAATCAGTCAGCATGATAACCTCCCCTCTTTTTGTGGCTCTCTAAGGATTTCAGTTTTCCTGCGGGGCTATCTTAGTCAAAATTTTCTCTACTATACAAAATAGGTACTTCCTTCAAAATATTCAGAACTAGGGCTGGAGAGATAACTTAGCAGTTAAAGCACTTGCCTGCAAAGCCTAAGGACTCAGGTTTGGTTCCCTAGGACCCACATAAGCCAGATGTACAAGGTGGCACATGTGTCTGGAGTTCCTTTGCAGTGGCTAGAGATCCCTGGCACACCCATTCTATCTCTCTGTCTCTTTCTCTCAAATTAATTAATTAATTAAAAATATTCAGAATTAAAAGGGGTTTGAGGTGCAGGTCTCATGAAACTGCACTGGAGCTGGAGAGATGGCTTAGTGGTTAAGACACTTGCCTGCAAAGCCTAAGGACCCATGTTCGACTCTCCAGGTTCCACATAAGCCAGACATAAGGTGACGCAAGTGTACAAGGTTGCACATGCGCACTAGGTGGGGCATGCTGGAGGTCCTGGCGCGCCAATTCTCTCTCTCTCTCTTGCGCTCTCGTATTAAAAAAAAAAAAAAAAAAAAAAAAAAAAAAACTTGCATTGGACTCCTGACAGACAGGAACCAGGAAGTAGTTGCACTCAGGCTCCCCAGGTAACTTTGTTCACCATGACTATTTGGGATCAGCTTGTCTCCAGCCTTCCCACCACTCTGTGCCTGTGTTGTTCTTTCTGAGCTGCCTGGCTTCTTGTTTCCCCTTGCAACTGGCTAGTTGACAGTACCTGAGAGTGTGTGTCCTTTCTTCAAGTGAGAGCTGAGTGGCAAAAGGTGATGAACCCCAACCTGAATTCTCCCTGCTAGAATTACATACCACCACCCAGTCTGCTCAGCTGTGGCCAAGTAAGTGTTATATGACACTAACATGGCCCTAGTGCCCTACCCGGTGAGTCACTGTCTGGCAGAACTACCCAGAGATGTCTGCCTCATTGGTCTTGGAGAAGAGGACTACAGAAGGATTACTGGGAGCCAATCCAGATTGTGGGTGGGCTTCCTGCAGCAGTTCAGTGGAGAATGTGGGTTGTTTGGTACTTCTCAACTGAAAATATAGCCTTCCCAGAAAAGCCTTGGGCTGTGTGGAAAGTCCTGTGCAGTGCATTTATAATTTGTATTTTCTTTGAGATTGCTTTGTATTTGTATTTTCAGTCAGCTTTCTATTGAAGAATACTTATGCATTTTTTCTTTTATAGAATACATATTCTGCATTTATTCAGTTGCTTCCAGTTCTTGTGATTGTGATTATATCTGTCATTACTCAGCTGCTGGCTGCTAATCCTCCATACAGTCTATTCTACAAATCGTAAGTCAAATATTTGTAAGTCTTCCTTAGTAACAATCTGAAAGATGAAAGACTTGGAGAGTTGTGCTGATACTAACACCATTTCATTTCACCTTGCATTTTGGGAAACACTGACTTGATGTTTAAAGGAATAGTCCTGTAAAGTTTCTCTAGTGTTTTCTGTGGAGGGAAGTGGAAGGAATCAAAATTAAACTTAGCTAGGCTGGGCATGATGGTGCTCAACTTTGCTTCCAGCATTTGGGAGGCAGAGATAGGGGAATCACCATGAGTTCAAGGCCAGCCTGAGACTACAGTAGTGAATTCCAGGTCAGCCTGGGCTAGAGCAAGACCCTACATCAAAAAAATAAAAATAAAAAAATAAAATAACAAACAAACAAAAAAACCCAGAAGCCAGGCATGGTGGTGTATGCCTTTAATCCCAGCACTCGGGAGGCAGAGGTAGGAGGATCGCCGTGAGTTCAAGGCCACCCTGAGACTACATAGTGAATTCCAGGTCAGCCTGGGCTAGAGTGAGACCTTACCTCGAAAAGCAAAAACAAAATAGCAATAATAATAATAATAAATAGAAAATAAAAAGGGGCTGATGATGTGGCCTGGCGTGGTGGCGCACACCTTTAATCCCAGCACTCGGGAGGCAGAGGTGGGAGGATTGCCGTGAGTTCGAAGCCACCCTGAGACTACATAGTGAATTCCAGGTCAGCCTGGGCTAGAGTGAGACCCTACCTTGAAAAACCAAAAAAAAAAAAAAAAAGGGGGGGGCTGATGAGATGTCTCAGTGGTTAAGGTGCTTGCCTTCAGAGCCTAATAACCCAAGTTTGAAAATTCCCCAATGCCCACATAAAGCCAGATGCATAAGGTGGCACATGTATATGGAGTTCCTTTGCAGTGGCTAGAGGCCCTGGCATGCCCATTCTCTCTCTCTGCTGAGCATGGTGGCATACACCTTTAATGCCAGCACTCAGGAGGCTGAGATAGGAGTTGCTATGAGTTCGAGGCCAACCTGAAACTACATAGTAAATTCCAGGTCAGCCTGGCCAACAGCAAGACCCTACCTTGGAAAACAACAACAATAATAATAATAGAGAAAAAGGTGGGTTGGGGAGGTGGCTCAGAGATTAAAGTTACTTGTTTACAAAGCCTGTTGGCCTGGGTTCAAGTCCCCAGTATCCACATGAAGCCAGATGTACAAAGTGGCTCATGCATCTGGAGTTTGTTTACAGCAGCAAGAGGCCTTGGCTCTGTTTCCTCTCTCTTCCCACCATTCTCTCCCTCTCTCCCTTTTTCTGCTCACAAATTAAAAAAATAAATAAATAAGAAGTTGCTGGAGAGATGGCTTAGCGGTTGAGCGCTTGCCTATGAAGCCTAAGGACTCCCAGTTTGAGGCTCGGTTCCCCAGTACTCACGTAAGCCAGATGCACAAGGTGGCACAGGCACCTGGAGTTTGTCTGCAGTGGCTGGAGGCCCTGGTGTGCCCATTCTCTCTCTCTATCTGCCTCTTTCTCTGTCTCTCTCAAATAAATAAATAAGTAAATTTTTTAAAGAAAATAAAATGAACTAGGCATGATGGCACACACCTTTAGTCCCAGCACTTGGGAGGCTAAGGTAGGAGAATTGCCTTGAGTTCATGCCTAGTCTGGGGTCACAGAGTTCCAGATCTGCTTTGGCTAGAGTGAGACCCTTCCTCAGAAAGAAAGAAGAAAGAGAGGAAGGAAGGAAGGAAGGAAGGAAGGAAGGAAGGAAGGAAGGAAGGAAGGAAGGAAAGAAGAAAGAAGAGAAAAAAGAGAAAGAAAACCAAAAGGAATAGCCAAGTGGTAATGCAGACCCAGAGTCTGACTAGGCAATCTCCTGTGGCCTGAGGAGATAGATTCTTTTGTTCTACAGTGACATCATCTGGTCAGCTGCAGAGCAGCAACAACTGGTTTAGAAAGATCAATGGAGCAGGGCCTAGTGGAGCACGCCTTTATCCCAGCACTCTAGAGGCAGAGATTGGAGGATCCCTGTGAGTTTGAGGCCACCTGTGAATTCCAGGTCAGCCTAGGCTAGAACAAAACCCTAACTTGAAAAATAAATAAATAAAAAGAAAGAAAGATCAATGGGATAATTTGAGGTTCAAACTAAATCCTAATACTCTGGTTTCTCTTCAGATCATATAAAATTTTCACCTTTTTACTAAGTCCTTTCTACTATGCTAGAGTTATAATAGACCCTAAACGAAGCCAGGCATGGTGGCTTACACCTGTAATCCAGAATTACAGGTGGGCAAGGCAGGAAAATTGCCAAGATTTGAGGCCAACCTGAGCTACAACATGAGATCCTATCCCCCAAAAAAAGAAAACAAAGAAAAAGATCTGTAATGAGGGCTGGAGGGATGACTTAGTGGTTAAGGCGTTTGCCTGCAAAGCCAAAGGACCCAGGTTCGATTCTCTAGGACCCACGTTAGCCAGATGCACAAGGGGGCGCACACGTCTGGAGTTCGTTTGCAATGCCTAGAAGCTCTAGTGTGCCCATTCTCTCTTCTCTCTTTCTCTCTCTCTCTCTCCACCTTTTTCTCTGTCAAATAAGTAAATTAATAAAAATAAAAATAAATTAAAAAGATCTGTAATGAATGAGTCTAGGTTAGCCTGGGTTAGAGCAAGACAGTACCTCAAAAAACAACAAGGAGAGCTGGAAGGATGGCTTAGCGGTTAAGGCGCTTGCCTGCAAAGCCAAAGGACCCAGGTTCGATTTCTCAGAACCCACATATACCTAGTTCATTGGTGAATAGCACATGTTGGATGTGTTAGGCGATTGGTGTCTGCATCTGTTCTATGAAGAGATGGTGATGGTCATGGTGCCTAGGGCCCAGTACTAAAAGTGAGATTGCCAGGTATTTCAAGTTCACTTAAGCCACTTTCTGTTTCAGGACCTTGGGCTATACCATTTCTAGAGAGACGCAGAACCTGCAGGTGCCTTACTTTGTGGATAAGAACTTTGACAAGGCCTACAGAGGAGCTTCTCTGCGAGACCTGGAGAAAACAATAGAGAAAGATTATATTGATTACATCCAGACAAGCTGCTGGAAGGAGAAGCAGCAAAGTAAGAGCATGTCCAGGGGTCTGCACGGGTGGCCATGATTCTCAGCATGGATATTACCAGCTTCCTGAGCCCCCACTCTCCTGGTGATCCAGGATTTCGGGGTTCAGGAGTGGTCTCCCAGGATTTGTGAACCCTAAGTTTTGGGTTCTGTCCTGTCCTACTTTTAACCAAGAATTGACAGACGGACTCAAGAAGGATTAATTATCAATTATTAAGTTTATTGAGGGGAAAATCACAAATTGTGGGGTTTATTTAAGGGAGAAATCACAAATTGTGGGGTTTAGAAACACACTTTCATGTTGAAACACTGCATAGTTTATAAGGTTCGTTTATGAGAATTTGAGGATTTGGGGGAAAAAAACTGGAGTAGAGCCATAAGCATGTGAATTTACGAGAAACTGAGGCTTTTAAAGAGAGATTAGAGTAAAGCTGCTGGCATATGGAAAGTACAATCTAGGAGCTTGTGTAGGGAAACTTGGAACAACTGCACATGGTAGATTCAAAAACCAGAGGAGGGCTGGAGAGATGGCTTAGCAGTTGAGCACTTGCCTGTGAAGCCTAAGGATTGGGGTTCGAGGCTCAATTCCCCAGGACCCACGTTGGCCAGATGCACAAGGGGGCACACACATCCGGAGTTCATTTGCAATGGCTGGAGGCCCTGGCGTCCCCATTCTCTCTCTCTCTCTCTCTCTCCCTCTTTCTCTCTCTGTCGCTCACAAATAAATAAAATAAATAAATAAAAAACAGAGGACAACAAGCAGAGACAAGCAGAAAAGCCATCCAAAGAGACAGTTTTTTTAAAATAATAAACAACTTCCATGATTGTAAACAATATCCCATGTTAGTTCCCTCCCTCCCCCCACTTTCCCCTTTGATGTTGCTGGTTTTTGTTTATTTATGTATTTGACGGTGACAGATAGAAAGAGGCACAGAGAGAGAGAGAGAGAGAGAGAGAGAGAGAGAATGGATGCGCCAGGGCCTCCAGCTGCTGCAAACGAACTCCAGATGCATGCGCCCCCTTGTGCATCTAGCTAACATGGGTCCTGGGGAATCGAGCCTCAAGCCAGGGTCCTTAGGCTTCACAGGCAAGTGCTTAACCACTAAGCCATCTCTCCAGCCCCCACTTTCCCCTTTGAAATACCACTCTCCATCATACCCTCTCCCCCTCTCAATCAGTCTCTCTTTTGTTTTGATGTCATCAGGTTTTCCTCCTATTACGATGGCCTTGTGTAGGTAGTGTCAGACATTGTGAAGTCATGGATATCCAGGCCATTTTGTGTCTAGAGGAGCACGTTGTAAGGAGTCCTACCCTTTCTTTGGCTCTTACATTCTTTCCGCCATCTCTTCCGCAATGGACCCTGAGCCTTGGAAGATGTGATAGAGATGTTGAAGTGCTGAGCACTCCTCTGTCACTTCTCTCAGCACCGATGCTTCTGAGTCATCCCAAGGTCACTGCCATCTGAAAAGAGAAAGTTCTCTAACGAAAAAGTGAGAGTAGCATTAATATATGGGTGTGAACATTAAGAGAAGTGCTTACTGGGCAGTTTGATGAGCATAGTATATACATTTAGCCAAACAGCAGCAGACATTACACCCCTAAGGCTCATGACTACCCCTGTTGTAGGTTTTCAGTATCAGGGATGTAATTCCCTCCCATGGAGCAGGCCTCCAGTCAAATTAGAGGGCAGTTGGTTTCCCCCCATAACAGATGTGCCACTATTGTACCCGTTGGCTCATTGGCCTGGTTGGCCAAATATAAGGCTTGCAGTGTCCACTGTGGAGTATCTTCACTGGTGATTTCTCTCCCAAGAGACAGTTTTATGCTCTTCTCCCCCATCCAGCCAAGCTGGGTGAGGGGGAAGCTGGACTCATGTGTATCCTTGTGGCTCTAGTGAAGAAAGATGCGAGCAGGCCAAGCAGAGGAACAGAGCATAATTGCAGAGAGGAAGAAGGCGATTGGTTGGTAGGCTGAGGGCAGATCCCTGGGCCAGCCCATCCTGGCCCTCTGTCTAGGTATTGCCCTAGGTTGAGCAGCAGGGAGCGCTATAGATCACTCCGGATCAGACAGGAGTTCCATTTCTGCCAAGGTCCGTTTTTGTGTTAGGGCGAGATGGCATGTCTTGTGGTATCTCCTGGTTCTGTCTTTGAGCCTCAATCCCTAACTGAAGCTGCCTACAAAAAGCTAGCTTTCTCGTATTCTCATTCACTGGGTTTGGGTCTTACATGTTTGTGTGAACAGAGACAGGGAAGAGTCCATTCAGCATGCTACAAGCAAAGAGGAAAGTTTATTGATAAGCTAGTTGCATGTGGCCAGGACTTGGAAACTTAAGGCAGCAGGCATTGCCTGCCTGTGTCTGTCTCTCTATAGTTCTTTGTCTTTTTGCTCATCTGCTGCATTCTCTTTCTACACCTGCCTTTCTTTTCCTTCCTTTTGTTTTCTTTTTCTTTCTTTCTTTTTTTTCTTTTTCGTTTTTCAAGGTAGGGTCTCACTGTAGCCCAGGCTGACCTGGAATTCACTCTATTCTCAGGGTGGCCTTGAACTCATGGCAATCCTCCTTCCTCTGCCTCCTGAGTGCTGGGATTAAAGGCGTGCGCCACCACACCAGGCTCCTTTTCTTCTTTCTGAGATATTCTCACGTAGCCCAGGCTGTCCTTGAGCTCCTGATCCTACGTGCCGTCACCTGCTGAGTGCTTGAATTACAAATTACAAGGATGTACCCATGTACCTCCATGCCCAGTTTATTAACCTTCCTTTCTTTCCTCCTCCTTTTTTTTTTTTTTTTTTTTTTTTTTTGAGGTAGGGTCTTACTCTAGCTCAGGCTGACCTGGACTTCACTATGTAGTCTCAGGGTGTCAGTGCTGTCTCATTCTACCTGGTGTCTAAATTCCCATTCCCTAAAGGGAAATATGATTGAACTAGCCTAGAATTCTGATGAAAGTTAAAGCAAAAGTTCAGAGGCTACTCGTATTGAGTCAGGTATCCCCACACTCACTTCTTTCTAGGTTGGTTTTTGTTTTTGTTATCATCTTGTTTGGTTGGTTGGTTGGTTGGCTGGTTGGTTTTTAAAGGTAGAGTCTCACTCTAGCCCAGGCTGACCTGGAACTCACTCTGTAGTCTCAGGCTGGGCTCAAACTCTCAGCGATCCTCCTACCTCTACCTCCCAAGTGCTGGGACTAAAGGCGTGCGCCACCACGCCCAGCCACCCTCACTTCTTGTTGGTTGTGGACACACAGGACAATAGTGACCTTCTGGATCTGTCCTTGCAGTAGACTAGTGTGAGCAGGCTTTCCTCTCTCCTGTCAGGAGTCAGCAGGACTGGCAGTATTGGCCATTTGGTTTACAACTCCAGCTGCTACTAAGGAGTTCTGGCAGCATCGGTAGCCCTGGCTCTCAGCCAGCTTTTTATCCCACTTGAATCCTTCATGCACACGCACACACACACACACCACTAGTAATTGTATCTTGGCTTTGGATGATTTTATTTGAAACAAATTCTAACTCATCTTTTAAATTTTATTACTGAGTATCACTAAATTTGTAACTGATAAAATACTCTGGGTTGGGTGTGGTGACACATGCCTTTAAACTTTTTTTTCTTTTTCTTTTCGGTTTTTCAAGGTAGGGTCTTGCTCTAGCTCAGGCTGACCTGGCATTCACTAGGTTAGTCTCAGGCTGGCCTCGAACTCACAGCAGTCCTCCTACCTCTGCCTACTGAGTGCTGGGATTAAAGGCGTGCGCCACCATGACCAGCAGCCCATGCCTTTAATCCCAGTGCTCGGGAGGCAGAGGGAGGACTGCTGTGAGTTCAAGGCCAGCCTGAAACTACCTAGTGAATGCCAGGTCAGCCTGAGCTAGAGCAAGACCCTGCCTTGAAAAGCAAACAAACAAAGAACAACAACAACAAAAAGATCTTTGGTCGCAATACACTAAGTCCTTGCTGACCCATCACATACTTCCACCCCCACATTTTAAAGCCCTTTGTTCTTTGTGCTAGCATAGTACTGATCACATAGCATTAGTGTTCCATGGGCACATGTCAGTTTTCCCTGCAGGACGGCTACTCTCTGAGGATGTGACCATCTCTTACTAATTTTGTGTCCCAGGCTGCTGGCCCAGTGCTAGCTACAGAACAGGTGCTCAACAAATGTTTTCAGAGAACAGAAGATTCTTAACTGGAAAGCAGGAGGCATGCTAAGGAGTATGAGTAACAGAGCAGTGTGAGAGTCTTACCCCTACCCCTGAGAGGCCTTGTCTCTGGCCTGTATTTCTGTAGGGCAAAGCCTAGCTACCCTCTCGAGGTACATTAGAAAATTAATGAATAGTGCCTGATACTACCTACACAAGACCATAAGAGGAGGAAAAGATCATGACATCAAAATAAAAGAGAGACTGATTGATATGGGGAAGGGATATGATGGAGAATGGAATTTCAAAGAGGAACGTGGGGGGAGGGAGGGTATTACCATGGGATATTTTTTATAATCATGGAAAGTGTTAATAAAAATTGAGGAAAAAAATATAAAAAAATTAATGAGCAATGACTCTGAAATATAAAGGACAATTAAACAGGAGGAAAAAATTGCTTTTTTTATTGAAAATAAACTAAGGGGCCACAAAGTACCTTACCTCATTGTTAAAGTAGGTTTTGTAAGGGTTGTTTGTTTGGTTGGAGGCCCTGGTGTGCCCATTCTCTCTCTCTCTCTCTCTCTCTCTGTCACTCTGCATCTTTCTCTCTCAAATAAATAAAATATATTTTACAAAAAAAAAAAAGAAGAAACAACTTAAGGGAAACAGAGTTGTTTAAGAAAATAAATAAATAAAGAACTGGGCATGGTGGCACACATCTTTAATCCCAGCACTAGGAAGGCAGTAGTAGGAGAATCTCTGTGAGTTCCAGGCCACCCTGAATTCCAGGTCAGCCTGGGCTAGAGCGAGACCCTACCTCAAAAAACTAAAAAATAGGGCTGGAGAGATGGCTTAGCAGTTAAGCGCTTGCCTGTGAAGCCCAAGGACCCTGGTTCGAGGCTCAATTCCCCAGTACCCAGTAAGCCAGATGGACAAGGTGGCACATGCATCTGGAGTTCATTTGCAGTGGCTGGAGGCCCTGGTGCGCCCATTTTCCCTTTCTCTCTGCCTCTTTGTCTGTCACTCTCAAATAAATAAATAAAATATTTCTTTAAAACAAACTAAAAAGTAAAATAAGTTGCTAGAGAGATGGCTTAGTGGTTAAGACACTTGCCTGCAAAGCCTAAGGACCCAGGTTTGATTCCCCAGAACCCACATAAGCCAGATGCACAAGGTGTCATAGTGAGTTCCATTTACAGTGGCTGAAGGCCCTGGTGTGCCCACTCTCTCTCTCTGTCATAATAAATAAGATATTTTAAAAAACAATAGAACTGGGACATAGCTTAGTGGTTGGTATAGCTCATGTTAGCATGTGTGAGGCCCTAGAATCCGTCTGCAGCACTACTAAATAAATAGATAAAATCCTGCAAGTAAGCATGATATGTGCTCTCACCAGTTCCGGATGAAGGTTGTCAACACATATCCCTTAAAAATCTATTTCTGGCATTTAAACACAATGGTCCTGTGGAGCCTCCACACGACCCAAGTGCCATTTGAGAACAGCAGCATCTGCCCTCTGAATCCAGCAGCAAGTGCAGCCAGCAAGGTTAAATTTAACTCTTCAAAGTTGTAAAAATAAACCCACTTGAGAACAAAGTGGCATTCCTGGCAAAATACCAAATGGAAATTGTTTTTAATCCAAGTTAGCCATTGTCTATTAAAAGCTCCATTTCTTTTCTCGTCCTTGAAATGCTCAATCTGGGTGAAGCTCTATGAGTAATCCTTACTATGATACTGCTTGTCCTGTGTACTCTTTCATGCCACATCTGCATATTAACCGTGCTGCCAGGGAAGTGGCCATGCCACCCAGTTGCTTGAAACAGAAATAACAGGAAGCCAGGCGTGCTAATGCATGCCCTTAATCCTGGCTCTCAGGGGAGGCAGAGGTAGGAGGATTGCCGAGAGTGTGAGACCACCCTGAGACTACATAGTGAATTCCAGGTAAGCCTGGGCTACAGGGAGACTCTACCTCGAAACACTCCCCCCCCAAAAAATCAACAGGGAAGAACTGCCTCCAGGCCTGGTCCAGCTAAACTGAGTGAGGTCTTAAGCTTGACTGAGAAGCACTTCTTCTTCTTCTCCTTCTCCTTTTTTTTAGAAAGAGATGGAGAGAGACAGAGAGAGAGAGAGAACTGATACACCAGGGCCTCAGCCACAGCAATCGAACTCCAGATGCTTGTGCCACCTAGTGGGCATGTGCGACCTTGTGCTTGCCTCACCTTTGGGCATCTGGCTTACATGGGACCTGGAGAGTTGAACATGAGTCCTTAGGCTTCACAGGCAAGTGCCTTAACTGCTAAACCATCTCTCCAGTCCAAGAAGAACCCATTTCCATACCCTTGAGCTGAGTAGCAGAGTAGATAGGCGTCTAGGCTTTGAATTGGGGAAAGAAATAATTTCCTCTTGAAGAGGTTGTATAACTTATAGGCAATGATGTGGGTGTGACTCTTAGCACAGTGTCTGGCATGCAGTAAGTGCCTGATTCCTGTTGAAACCCAGGCTTTGTATAGCTTTGTATAGTAGACTGAGGTGGCTGTCTCTCATGTGGCTAGATCATTGGGGTAGTGGGATTCACAATGGTTCTGTTTCTCTCAAGGATTCTTTTTCAGTTACTTAAAGTTATTGAATATTAATAGAATTCATCAAAAGCAGAGCAGGGCATGGTGACTCATGGAGGCTGAGGTAGGAAGATCACTATAAGTTTGAGGCCAGCCTGGACTACATAGTGAGTTCCAGGTCAGTCTGGGCTAGAGTGAAACCCTGCCTCAAAAACAAAAGTAAGGGGGGCTGGAGAGATGGCTCAGTGGTTGAGGCATTTGCCTGCAAAGCCAAAGGATCCAGGTTCGATTCTCCAGGACCCATGTAAGCCAGATGCACTGGTGGCGCATGCATCTGGAGTTCATTTGCTAGAGGCCCTGGTACACCAATTCTCTTTTTCTCTCTCCCTCACTGTCTCTAATAAATAAATAAAAATATTTCTTTTTTTAAAAAACGTAAAGGGGGTCTGGAGAGATAGCTTAGTGGTTAAGCACTTGCCTGTGAAGCCTAAGGACCTCGGTTCAAGGCTCGATTCCCCAGGACCCACGTTAGCCAGATGCATAAGGGGGCTCATACATCTGGAGTTCGTTTGCAGTGGCTGGAGGCCCTGGCGCACCCATTTTCTCTCTCTTTCTCTGACTCTTTCTCTCTCTGCCTGTTGCTCTCAAATAAATAAATAAAAATAAACGAAAAAATTTTTTTGAAAAAGTAAGGGGTTGGAGAGATGGCTTAGTGGTTGCCTGCAAAGCTGAAGGAACAAGGTTTGATTGCCTAGTACCCACATAAGCCAGATGCACAAGATAGCACATATATGTGGAGTTCATTTGCAGTGGCTAGAGGCTATAGCTTGCCCATTCTGTCCCTCTGCTCTTTCTCCCTTGTTCTCTCTTAAATAAATAAATAATAAAAAAAAATTTTTTTAAGTAAGAACTGGGGCTGGAGAGATGGCTTAGTTGTTAAGATGCTTGCCTACAAAGCCTTATGACCAGGGTTTGATTCCCCAGTATCCACATAAAGCCAGATGCACAAAATGCTGCATGCATCTGGAGTTCATTTGCAGCAGCTAGAGGCTCTGGTGTGCCCACTCTCTCTCTCTCTCTCTCCCTCTGTATCCTTACAAATTTAATTAATTAAAAAAAAAAAACAGGGGGTTGAAGAGATGGCTTAGCAGTTAAGGCATTTGCCTGCAAAGCCAAAGGACCTCAGTTCGATTCCCCAGCACCCACGTAAGCCAAATGCGCATGCGTCTGGAGTTCTGGTGCACCCATCCTATCTCTCTTTGTGTGCCTCTTTCTCTCGCTCTCCCTCAAAAAAAAAAAAAAAAAAAAAAAAAAGGTAAGGATTGGCGTGGCATGGTAACTGAGAGTTCGAGGTAGGCCTGGGACTACAGTGAGTGAGTGAGTGCCAGGTCAGCCTGGGCTACAGTGAGACCCTACCTTGAAAAAACAACAAATTTTAAACAGTAAGGACTGGACGGATGGCTCAGCAGTAAAAAGCACTTGCTTACAAATCCTGACCACCTGGGTTCTATTCCCACACCCACAAAGTGGTGCATGTGTCTGGAATTTGCAGTGCCTGGAGGCCCTGTAGAGCCCATACTCATATCCTCTCTTTCTCTCTCTTCTTGTCTCTCAAGCAAATAAATAAAATATTTTTGCCTTTTTTGTTTTTTCTTTTCATTTTTCAATGTAGGGTCTCCCTCTAGCCCAGGCTGACCTGGAATTCACTATGTAGTCTCAGGGTGGCCTCAAACTCACAGTGATCCTCCTACCTCTGCCTGCCAAGTGCTGGAATGAAAGGCATGTGCCACCATGCCCAACAAGCAAAATATTTTTAAAAAGTAACGTATTCAGGCCCTGGTGCGCTCATTTTCTCTGTTTTACTTTCTCTCATAAATAGATAAATTAAAATAAAATATTTAAAAAGTAACATATTCTTTGTTGACCATTGGCTTGCTGAATGGCAAAAGGACTCACTGGCAGTTTAGAGAGAAATTTGGGACACAGTCCCTTGGACACTGATCTTGTACACAGTCATTGCCCTGAAGCAGGGCTCTCTGATCTGGTTTCAGTGAGGTTTATGGAAAGCAATGCCATGTTATATTAAGCTTTTGCTTTTCTTTGCATGTGTATGTATAGCCATGTGCAAACAAACACCATACTCTTTATTTTTATTTTTATTTTGTTCATTTTTATTTATTTATTTGAGAGTGACAAAGAGAGAGAGAGAGAGAGAGGCAGATAGAGAGAGAGAGAGAATGGGCACGCCAGGGCTTCCAGCCACTGCAAACAAACTCCAGATGCATGTGCCCCTTTGTGCATCTGGCTAACTTGGGCATCTGGCTTACATGGGACCTGGAGAGTTGAACATGAGTCCTTAGGCTTCACAGGCAAGTGCCTTAACTGCTAAACCATCTCTCCAGTCCGAGAAGAACCCATTTCCATACCCTTGAGCTGAGTAGCAGAGTAGATAGGCGTCTAGGCTTTGAATTGGGGAAAGAAATAATTTCCTCTTGAAGAGGTTGTATAACTTATAGGCAATGATGTGGGTGTGACTCTTAGCACAGTGTCTGGCATGCAGTAAGTGCCTGATTCCTGTTGAAACCCAGGCTTTGTATAGCTTTGTATAGTAGACTGAGGTGGCTGTGTCTCATGTGGCTAGATCATTGGGGTAGTGGGATTCACAATGGTTCTGTTTCTCTCAAGGGTTCTTTTTCAGTTACTTAAAGTTATTGAATATTAATAGAATTCATCAAAAGCAGAGCAGGGCATGGTGACTCATGGAGGCTGAGGTAGGAAGATCACTATAAGTTTGAGGCCAGCCTGGACTACATAGTGAGTGCCAGGTCAGTCTGGGCTAGAGTGAAACCCTGCCTCAAAAACAAAAGTAAGGGGGGGCTGGAGAGATGGCTCAGTGGTTGAGGCATTTGCCTGCAAAGCCAAAGGATCCAGGTTCGATTCTCCAGGACCCATGTAAGCCAGATGCACTGGTGGTGCATGCATCTGGAGTTCATTTGCTAGAGGCCCTGGTACACCAATTCTCTTTTTCTCTCTCCCTCACTGTCTCTAATAAATAAATAAAAATATTTCTTTTTTTAAAAAACGTAAGGGGGTCTGGAGAGATAGCTTAGTGGTTAAGCACTTGCCTGTGAAGCCTAAGGACCCCGGTTCAAGGCTCGATTCCCCAGGACCCACGTTAGCCAGATGCATAAGGGGGCTCATACATCTGGAGTTCGTTTGCAGTGGCTGGAGGCCCTGGCGCACCCATTTTCTCTCTCTTTCTCTGACTCTTTCTCTCTCTGCCTGTTGCTCTCAAATAAATAAATAAAAATAAACGAAAAAAAATTTTTTTGAAAAAGTAAGGGGTTGGAGAGATGGCTTAGTGGTTGCCTGCAAAGCTGAAGGAACAAGGTTTGATTGCCTAGTACCCACATAAGCCAGATGCACAAGATAGCACATATATGTGGAGTTCATTTGCAGTGGCTAGAGGCCATAGCTTGCCCATTCTGTCCCTCTGCTCTTTCTCCCTTGTTCTCTCTTAAATAAATAAATAATAAAAAAAATTTTTTTAAGTAAGAACTGGGGCTGGAGAGATGGCTTAGTTGTTAAGATGCTTGCCTACAAAGCCTTATGACCAGGGTTTGATTCCCCAGTATCCACATAAAGCCAGATGCACAAAATGCTGCATGCATCTGGAGTTCATTTGCAGCAGCTAGAGGCTCTGGTGTGCCCACTCTCTCTCTCTCTCTCTCCCTCTGTATCCTTACAAATTTAATTAATTAAAAAAAAAAAACAGGGGGTTGAAGAGATGGCTTAGCAGTTAAGGCATTTGCCTGCAAAGCCAAAGGACCTCGGTTCGATTCCCCAGCACCCACGTAAGCCAAATGCGCATGCGTCTGGAGTTCTGGTGCACCCATCCTATCTCTCTTTGTGTGCCTCTTTCTCTCGCTCTCCCTCAAAAAAAAAAAAAAAAAAAAAAAAGGTAAGGATTGGCCTGGCATGGTAACTGAGAGTTCGAGGTAGGCCTGGGACTACAGTGAGTGAGTGAGTGCCAGGTCAGCCTAGGCTACAGTGAGACCCTACCTTGAAAAAACAACAAATTTTAAACAGTAAGGACTGGACGGATGGCTCAGCAGTAAAAAGCACTTGCTTACAAATCCTGACCACCTGGGTTCTATTCCCACACCCACAAAGTGGTGCATGTGTCTGGAATTTGCAGTGCCTGGAGGCCCTGTAGAGCCCATACTCATATCCTCTCTTTCTCTCTCTTCTTGTCTCTCAAGCAAATAAATAAAATATTTTTGCCTTTTTTGTTTTTTCTTTTCATTTTTCAATGTAGGGTCTCCCTCTAGCCCAGGCTGACCTGGAATTCACTATGTAGTCTCAGGGTGGCCTCAAACTCACAGTGATCCTCCTACCTCTGCCTGCCAAGTGCTGGAATGAAAGGCATGTGCCACCATGCCCAACAAGCAAAATATTTTTAAAAAGTAACGTATTCAGGCCCTGGTGCGCTCATTTTCTCTGTTTTACTTTCTCTCATAAATAGATAAATTAAAATAAAATATTTAAAAAGTAACATATTCTTTGTTGACCATTGGCTTGCTGAATGGCAAAAGGACTCACTGGCAGTTTAGAGAGAAATTTGGGACACAGTCCCTTGGACACTGATCTTGTACACAGTCATTGCCCTGAAGCAGGGCTCTCTGATCTGGTTTCAGTGAGGTTTATGGAAAGCAATGCCATGTTATATTAAGCTTTTGCTTTTCTTTGCATGTGTATGTATAGCCATGTGCAAACAAACACCATACTCTTTATTTTTATTTTTATTTTGTTCATTTTTATTTATTTATTTAATTGAGAGTGACAAAGAGAGAGAGAGAGAGAGAGGCAGATAGAGAGAGAGAGAGAATGGGCACGCCAGGGCTTCCAGCCACTGCAAACAAACTCCAGATGCATGTGCCCCTTTGTGCATCTGGCTAACGTGGGTCCTGGGGAATCGAGCCTTGAACTGGGGTCCTTAGGCTTCACAGGCAAGTGCTTAACCACTAAGCCATCTCTCCAGCCCCAAACACTATACTCTTGCACCACTCTTTTTTTTTTTTTTTTTTTTGAAGTAGGGTCTCACTCTAGCCCAGGTTGAACTGGAATTTATTCTGTAGTCTCAGGCTGGCCTCAAACTCACAACAATCCTCCTACCTCTGCCTCCCGAGTACTGGGATTAAAGACATGCACCATTTCATCCAACTTTTTTGGTTCTATTTTTTTTCCCACTGCATCGCTTTTTATTTTATGAGAGAGAGGGAGAGAATTGGTGTGCCAGAGCCTCCAGACACTGCAATTGAACTCCAGATGTGTGCACCATCTTGTATGCATGTGCAACCTTGCACACTTGCATCACCTTGTGCATCTGGCTTACGTGGGACCTGGAGAGTGGAACATGGTCCTTAGTCTTCGCAAGCAAGTACCTTAAGTGCTAAGCCATCTCTCCATCCCACTTTTTTTCTTCTTTTGTTTTTACTTGTTTTTAAACTTTTTTATTGACAACTTCTATAATTATAGACTATAAAACATGATCCTCTTCCCAAATCCACTCTCCATCATATCCCCTACCCCTCTCAATTAGTCTGTCTTTTATTTTGATGTCATTATCTTGTCCTCCTATTATGAGGGTCTTGTATAGGTAGTACCAGGTGCTGTGAGGGCATGGATATTCAGGCTATTTTGTGTCTGGAAGAGTGCACTGTAAGCTGTCCTACCTCCCCTTTCTTTGGCTTTTACATTCTTTCTGCCACCTCTTCTGCATTGGACCCTGAGCCTTGGAAGGCTGCACCACATTTTGTATATGGCATGTGAGTGGCCTAGGAATTGAACCTGGGCTAGCAGGCTTTGTAAGTACCTTTAACTACTGAACCATCTTTCCAGTGTCATATGGTTTTTTAAAATACTTTAAAATAATTTTTAAAATTTATTTATTTGCAAACAGAGAGCAAGAAAGACGGAAAGAAGAGAGACAAACAGAGAGAGAATGGACACGCTGGGGCCTGTAGCCACTGCAAATGAACTCCAGACACATATCCCCCTTGTGCATCTGGCTTACGTGGGTCCTGGGAAATCGAACCTGGGTCCTTTGGCTTTGCAGGCAAACACATTAACCACTAAGCCATCTCTCCAGCCCTCCAGTGTCATATTTTGAGAAAAGCACTTACACATGTACAATTATCTTTCATTAGCTTGTGGTCTTCAAGGTAGAAAACATTAAAATGTTTTCTGAGGGCTGGAGACATGGCTCAGTAGTTAAGGTGCCTGCCTACAAAGCCTAACAACCTGGGTTCAATTCCCCAGTACCCACATAAAGCCTGATGCACAAAGTGGCACATGAGACTGGAGTTCATTTGCAGTGGCTGGAGGCCCTGGCACGCCCATTCTCTCTGTGTATATTCTATCTCTCTGTGCTTGCAAATAAATAAATATATTTAAGATGTTTAATGAAATAAGACTTTAGAGAATGAAGCCTGTAGACAAAGTAGATAAAACAACATAAGGAGGGGCCAGGAAGATGGCTCTCCACTTAAAAGCACTTGCTTATAAAGCCTGATGGCCCAGGTTCAATTCCCCAGTGCCCATGGAAAGCTCTGGAGTGCCCATACTGACTGCCACTCTCTCTGTGTCTGCCTCATTCTCTCTCTCAAATAAATTTTAAAAAATTAAATATATATATATATATATATATATATATATATATATATATATACACACACACATATATAAGGGGCTTAGTGGTTAAGGCACTTGCCTGCGAAGCCTAAGGACCCAGGTTTGATTCTCCAGGTCCCATGTTAGCCAGATGCATATTGTGGTGCATGCATCTGGAGTTTGTTTGCAGTGGCTAGAGGCCCTGGTGCACCCATTCTCTCTCTCTCTCTCCCTCAGTATCTAATAAATAAATAGATAAGGGCTGGAGAGATGGCTTAGTGATTAAGTGCTTGCCTAGGAAGCCTAAGGACCCCAGTTCGAGGCTCAACTCCCCAGGACCCACGTTAGCCAGATGCACAAGGGGGCGCACGTGTCTGGAGTTCATTGGCAGTGGCTGGAGGCCCTGAAATGCGCGTTTCTCTCTCTGTCTCTCTGCGTCTTTCTCTATCTGTCGCCCTCAAAAAAATAAATAAAAAAGAAACTAACTAACTCAATAAATAAAACGCTCAAAAAAACAAAACAAAACAAAACAAAACAAAACATAAGAAGCTGAGCATGGTGGTGCACTTGGGAGGCAGAGGTAGAAGGTTCTCCATGAGTGCAAGGCCGCCCTGAGACTAGTGAATTCCAGGTTAGCCTGGGCTGGAGCGAGACCCTTCCTCAGAAAACCAAAAAGAAGAAAGAAAGAAATTGTTATTGTTTCAGCAAAAGGCAGAACCACGAAATTGGTCCCATACACTGGCTTAACTGTGGCTCTAAGCAACTAAATGCATAGCATTCCCACCTGCCGAAGAAGCCCAAGAAAGGCGTCAGCACTGAGCACTGGACAGGGTGCAGGAACAGAGACTTTCCATTTGAGCACAACTTATGAAGCCCCATCACCTGCAAGCTGACTGTGCCAGGGCAGGCCCTAACTGGCAGGCACCGTGGGCTCCCTCCCTAAGCATGAGAGTACATTGTTCTGCAGTCTGGGAGACCCACTGCTGGGCCAGTGCCCAGGCTCTGCAGCCCATTGTAGAGGGAGGGTTTTCATTCATGTCCACCGGTCACCCTGGAGGCCTGCACTTTGTTTGCACTTTGGGCCATACTTGGTGTAAATACAATCATTGTGAGCAGAAATGCCAGGCGGTGTTTCTCGTTGATTGAAACTTATTCAGAAAGCAATGCCCATTGTTCCTCCTGGCTAAATATTAATTCCTGGGTTTTGGCAGTTTGCTGATTAATCACACAGATCTGTCAGGAAGGTGATTAAGAATGGAAGGCAGGGCTGGAGAGATGGCTCAGCAGTTAATGCTTGCCTGCGAAGCCTAAGGACCCAGGTTCAATTCCCCAGAACCCACAAAAGCCAGATGCATAAGGTGACACATGCATCTGGAGTTTGTTTGCAGTGACTAGAGGCCTTGGCTCACTCATTCTCTCTCTCTCTCTCTCTCTCTCTCTCTCTCTCTGTTTTCCTCTCTCTAATAAATATATAAAAATAAATTTTTTTTAAAGCCGGGTATGGTGGTGCACGCCTTTAATCCCTGCACTCGTTTTGGTTTTTTTTGAGGTAGGGTCTCACTGTAGTGCAGGCTGACCTGGAATTCACTCTGTAGTCTCAGGGTAGCCTTGAACTCATGGCAGTTCTCCTACCTCTGCCTCCAGAGTGCTGGGATTAAAGGTGTGCACCACCACGCCTGGCAACAAAATATTCTAAAAAGGAATAGACCGGGCAGTGGTAGTGCATGCCTTTAATCCCAGCACTCAGAAGGTAGGAGGATTGCCATGAGTTTGAGGCCACCCTGCGACTACAGAGTGAATTCCAGGTCAACCTGGGCTAGAGAACGAGACCCTTCCTTGAAGCCCTCCACCTGCTTCAAAAAACAAAAAACAGGAATGGAAGGCATATTTCAAAATGATTAGAATAGCATTTTTGCAATTATGGTCCTTTAAATAGCTGCCTGCTCTCGGAGACTCCCAGAAGCCTCATGGGCAATATGAGCATACCAAGCTGATATAATACATGGCACGCCTCTGAAGGTGCTGTTCACACACACCTCCCTGAGAATGTCTGGAAGCTTACAGAAGAGCAGAAGTCAGGCAGCCTGACCACTCGGAGTGGAGATATAACAGAGATAACACTGCAGTTAAAAATAGAATGACCTTCTCTACCACGAAGAGAAAATGAAATTTATCTAGCCAGGGAGACAAAGGTCACTGGATGCAGATGACTGCACTTTTTAAAGAGCCCAACTGCCTTTGGCCTTTGATTTAGAGACCCCATAGGTGGTACGGGAATGAGGAAAGCTAGACTTTCTGGAGATGAAATGCTCACCCACCAGAGGTAGGCCCTGTGTCATGTGTGACTTTATGACCCAGCGATGCTAGGGGAAGAATGAAGCAGCTGTCTTTGTTTCACATGACAGAAATAGGCATTTGGACTCTAGTCCCTCCAACTGCCAGCTGAGCACTATTGGGAGGAAGGCCGCGACAGCCTCCTCTTACTGCACATATGCATGCTTCCTAAGTCTGGTGCCAAGTGTTTGTTTGTTTATTTATTTATTTACTGAGGTGGGGTTTCACTTTAGCCCAGGCTGACACCTAGAATTCACTATGTCATCTCAGGTCTTGAACTCACAGTGATCCTCCTACCTCTGTCTCCCACATGCTGGGGTTAAAGGTATGCACCACCATGCCCGGCCAAAAGTTGCCAAAAAAAAAAGTTGCTTAAATTTAATGGAGGAAAAGAAGCATGGAAGTAAAGGCCCTTTGGATTTAGAAATACTGAAATTTGGGCTGGAGAGATGGCTTAGTGGTTAAGCGCTTGCCTGTGAAGCCTGAGGACCCCGGGTTCGAGGCTCAATTCCCCAGGACCCACGTTAGCCAGATGCACAAGGGGGCGCACGCGTCTGGAGTTCGTTTGCAGTGGCTGGAGGCCCTGGCGCGCCCATTCTCTCTCTCTCTATCTGCCTCTTTCTCTGTCTGTCGCTCTCAAATAAATAAATAAAAATAAACAAAAAAAATTTAAAGAAAAGAAATACTGAAATTTGAAATAAAGAGTACAACTGCTGATGAACTGGCCACCTTGTTTATCTTTCAGAGTCAGAGTTGACCAATTTGGCAGGATTATACCGAGATGAACGATTGAAGCAGAAGGCGGAATCACTGAAACTTGAAAACTGTGAAAAACTTTCCAAGCTCATTGGCCTCCGCAGAGCTGGCTGAGACAATGGTAGTTCTGCTCAGGGCGGGGGTTTTGTTACTTGTTACTATTTATGTTCCAGTATCCTCTT
The DNA here is from genome assembly GCA_036346955.1 of Dipus sagitta. Lineage (NCBI taxonomy): Eukaryota > Metazoa > Chordata > Mammalia > Rodentia > Dipodidae > Dipus > Dipus sagitta. The sequence goes on from CM070782.1 coordinate 49,044,250, forward strand.
TATAATACAGAACGAGGAAGTGATGGACACTTTACTACTTGCCACCTTTGTTGGGCAGAGCTGAAGGAGCTTGAGCATGGAGCCAGACTTGTCATCGTCCAGTCCTTGCTGGGCATGGCTCCTGGGACGGGAGCAGGTCATCGCCGTTACATGAATGGCAGAGATTGGACTCAGCCCCCTGCTCCTTACCTACCCTGCTTCTGTGAACGTAGTTCAGAGCTTCCCAGAGCCCACTCCTTTTTCCTTCCTTCTTCTTGTCTCCAGTGACGTCCCACTACCTAAGCATTTCTATCTGGGGTCAGCCAAAGCTCTCCATCACATTTCTGGAGTCTGCCAAGAATTATATCTTTCCCTGCCTTAGAGTTACTATCTCCCCCAAGAGTCAGGCCTTGGGGCCTGTTCCTACCCAACTTTCCACGTCCAAGGGGAATGTGAAGAAATTTAAACTATTTAGCCAATTATTTTCTATTATCCCAATCCCTGTTCAGTCAGGAGCATTAGCAACCTGCCTGATTTGAAGCTTCTTTTCTTTCTTTTTAAGACAGGGTCTCACTCTGTAGCCCAGGCTATCTTGGAACCATGTAGTCCAAACTAGCCTTGAACTTGTAGTGATCTGCCTGTCTCAGCCTTGCATATGTTGGGATTACTGGTGTGAGCCACCATGCCTGGTGAGGTTTCATTTCCTTAATCTTCTGTCTTGTAGAGGGTTCAGAAATTAAAAACTGTTGAGCTGTGTCCTTCAGTGGGCAGACAGTTGAACAGCAGGAAGCAGAGCTGAGGGAAAAGGTAAAATGCAAGAGTGAGGCTCGCTCCTCAGGGTAAATTCCCTAGGGCATCGCAGAACCCAGAGTATTCTCTGTGTCACTGTCCCTTGACGTCATCACTTGATCATCGCATGTTTGAGCTGAGTCTCTGTATGCCACAGAGGTACAGTAGTCAGACGTAAGAGAAGGCACAGAAAGCCAGCTAGGCTATGGCTCGGGCCTAGAGCTGGGAGGGGAGGAGTCTCGTCATGGAGGGCTAGCACTGGCCTCAGCAGTCATCTTATTTAACCCAGTGCCCACGATTTATGGTATAAGATAACTTTTTTTTCATTCAGTCAGTGTGTATTGCATGCCTACTCCAAAGCAATGGCTCTCATATGTGTTTTGCTTAAGCCTCCTCACAGTTCTATGAAGTACATGCATCATCTCTGGTTCATGAAATGAGAACATTGGCTAGAGAGATTGAGTGGCTGACCTGGGTCACACAACGGACAGAGGCAGAGCCAGCTAGAGGACTGATTATCAAGTTGAAGGTCTTCATTTCTTAGGTGATTCTAACAAGATTGGAAAAGCAGAGGTTTCCCACAGACGTCTGTCTTCCTTTCTGTGGCAGTCTGGCATTCATCCAGGATGGCTTTCTTGCTGGGTTTTAGGAAGCCATCCTTCAAAGGCAGAAAGGCAGCTCTTCCCAAGAACTAAGTCCTTGTCCACACTGTTAGTTTGGGCCTTCCTGTGGAGGTGAGCACAGAGATGCCCAGATTATCATGAGACTTGACTACACTCTATACATCATATCATCTTTTTGTTTCTGAGACAGGGTCTCAGGCATCCTGGACTGGCCTCTAACTCACTTTGTAGCCAAGGGTGACCTTGGACTTCTCATCCTCCTCCCTCTATTACCTGAGTGCAGGAATCATAGGCACACAGCATCATACCTGGTTTGTATGCAGTGCTGGGGATTGAACCCTGGGATTCCTGCATGCTAGCCAAGCAGTCTACCAACTGAGCTACACCTCCAGGTGTATCTGCCTCATTTTTTTTTTTTTTTGAGAACTTCCTTAACTCTGAGTGATGGAATTTACATTGTAAATGTACCTATACACCAAATTAAAATTTAGAAAAAAGTTCCTAGGCTGGAGAGATGACTTAGTGGTTAAGGCATTTTCCTAAGAAGCCTAAGGACCCAGGTTCAATTCCCCAGTACACACATAAGCCAGATGCACAAGGTGGCACATGCATCTGGAGTTCATAGGAAAAAAAAGTTTAAAAAAAATCCCTATACACACAAAAATGAAAGCTATCCTCTCTTTAGCCTCAACCTCTGCTAGAAAATGGACCATGATGAAATGGATTTGACAAGACTTAAAAAAATAACTTCCCCTAGATGCTCATGAATAGGACAGTCACACTTTTTGTGGATTTCATGGTGGGGATAAATTGTCTGTGACTATGATACTAAATTGAGGCAATACTAACTCACTCCATTAGCTTTCAGACCAATTGTCTGTTTTTATAGCACTAGTGATACTGTTTGATTACTAATAGACTACAACACTCCCATGTTGTTTTTCTCAAGAACCATATTTGCTTTTGGTTGAAGGATCATTGAATTTATTTGGCACTATCCAGAATATTGTTATTTCCTTGGTTACATTTGAAATGTGTTGTCAGCATGTTGGTAATGTGAGCTTTTTTCCTCTTGCCTACATCCTTTGGGAGTCTTCCTGACGGTATAAACTCTCTAGATGATGTAACTCTTGCTGTCAGAACATGGCTCATAGCTCGAGGCTGTTTCTTCGAGCAATACTACAGACTGGGAGAGCTGTGGTGGGAGTGGGGCTTGAGACTCACACAGGAGCTGAAGCTGTCATTCAAATGAAGGTGTTCTCTGTGATGAGTGGGAGACAATGAAAATCCTTCTTGTCGCGAAGGACAGTACAGTTTGGAGTAGTCCATGTCCCCAGATTAGCAGGTCAATGGTTCATCTGCTCAAGCTGGGAAATTTAAGCTTCCTCGATTAGCTCCAGGTCTCACAGCTTGGGAGAAGTGACCAGTCAGAAAATAACACTGCTGTGCTTTCTGTTGGAAACTACGAAAAATTACAGGAAACTCCAAACCCCGCTAGAACATGGGATCCTGCGGGCTGGCCAAGCCATGTGCTATTGTCATTGTCGTCCTCCCGCTCCTCAGGACCAGCACTGTGAGGAAGCACTTTGGGAGTCCAGCGGTTTCTATAGCCACACATCCAACCCATTGTCTCTGCATGCACTGCTCCACACAGGAGCTAGCACTTAAGTTGTATTTATTTTGGACTCATTTAAGGTGTCAGCTTATTTATTTTGGGAAAGGGCCAAGTTACTATACATCTTATTTTTTGAACCTGCATTGTTCATACCTCATGCAGTGGTCAAGTAACTGTGTACCCATGTGTTAGATATGGATTGTCCCCTTTGCATAACACTCTGTATTTTGAATTAGAGCTGTGAACGTTCTGTGACCAGAGTCAGGGATGACTTATGTGAAATCAGCTCCTGGTGGAGAATGCTGTAAAATCTGGTCACTTGATCATTGCATCCAGATTGAGTGTATTTTAACAAGGAAAAACAATAAACAATTTTATACACAAACGATGACTTTATGTCTTTCTTTTGCCCAACACATTCTTTGGCAATGTACATGCTTTCTTGGAGCCATTTTGGACTATCAGAGATGTTTACCTCTGCTCCAATCATCCCCATCCTTCAATGAAGTTGTGTTTAAAACAGAGTGTAGGGCTGGAGGATGGCTTAGCAGTTAAGGAGTTTGTCTGCAAAGCCAAAGGACCCAAGTTTGATTCCCCAGGACCCACATTAGCCAGATGCACAAAGGGTCCCACACATCTGGAGTTCGTTTGCAGTGGCTGGAGGCCCTGGTATGTGCCCATTCTCATTCTCTCTCTCTTTCTCTCTCTCTCTCTCTCCCTCTTCCTCTGTCACATAAATAAAAATTAAAATTAAAAAAAAACAGAGTGTAGTGTTAATGACATCATGAATTCCATATTTTCTATTGGATAGCAGCAGCGGCAGACCACAGCCAATCGAGATCAAGACTACACCTAGGGGCTGGAGAGACGGCTTAGTGGTTAAGGCATTTGCCTGCAAAGCCAAAGGACCCAGATTCAATTCCCCAGGACCCACGTTAGCTAACTGCACCATGGGGCGCACGTGTCTGGAGTTTGTAGTGTCTGGAGGCCATGGCAAGCCCATTCTCTCCACTCTCTCCCTCTTTCTCTCCCTCAAATAAATAAACAAATAAATGTGTGTGTGTGTGTATAGTTTATTTGTTTGTTTGTTTTCCGAGGTAGGGTCTCTCTCTGGTCCAGGCTGACCTGGAATTAACTATGTAGTCTCTCGAACCCACGGCAATCCTCCTACCTCTGCCTCCCGAGCGCTGGGATTAAAGGTGTGTGCCACCACGACCAGCAAATACAATACTTTTTTTAAAAAGACTACACTTAGTATCAGCAATATCAGGTGTTACTCCAGTTATTTACTGTTCCTCACCCCCACCCAGTGGCCCATATTTAGGAAAGTCTTGGTTTAAAAATATATACTAGTCCAACAGTTAAGGCGCTTGCCTGCAAAGTCAAAGGACCCAGGTCTGATTCCTCAGGACCCATGTAAGCCAGATGCACAAGGTGCCACGTGCATCTGGAGCTTGTTTGCAAAGGCTTGAAAGGCCCTGGCATGTGTTATGCCCAGATCTGAGCACACCCAGTGACCACCAAGGAGAACCAAACACATATGCAAGGGGCAAGGAGCTTTATTTCAGGCTTAAGCTTGGTCTCTTGACTTCACCAACGCAGTGGATCCGTACAAGAGCCCCGAGCAGTGGGAGGGTAGGGTTTTTATAGGGATTTGAACATAGATGAAGGGGATGGGTACATGACTGGTTGATTTAAACAGTAACTGCACTTGTACTCTTCTGATTGGCTTAGGATATTGGCAGGCAAAGTTGGCGGGCTAAAAGTTGGCAGGCTGGGTCTAGGGGAATTGAACTTATCTATGACTATAGGAATGTACGGCGTAAGCAGTTTCCAGTAACTGTTAAACCCACCCTTACCAGAAAATAAAAACTTAGACCTTGCCGGGAAACAGAAACTTAGGCCTACTGAGGACTCCAAAGCCTGTCATGGCGTCCATCTGGTTCCTGAGTCCTTCAACATGCCCATTCTCTCTCTCTCTCAAATAAATAAATACATAAATAAAATATTTTTTAAAGTCACTCATCTCTGTAGGAAAGGGGCGTGCATTTCAAATGTGTCTTTCTTCAGAGTTGCTTTCACTGACCCCTTAGACTGGGATAAATCCTTTTAGTGTGGATTTAAGATCCCCTTCTTCTCCCATTGACATTCAGCCCAGTGAGTGAACATTGTAAAAAGCCTCTGCTCATGCCTTCAGTTTTCCCCTGCCATCATGGAGCTTCCCTTCGAGCCTGTAAACCAAAATAATCCTCTTTTCCCACAAGCTGCTCTTGGTCAGGTGATTTCTGCCAGCAATGAGAACCTGACTGCAACAGCCACCATGCCCAGCCCCTATTTTTTTTTGTTGTTGTCGTTGTTGTTTGTTTTTGTTTTTGTTTTTGTTTTGTTTTTCGAGGTAGGGTATCACTGTAGCCCAGGCTGACCTGGAATTCCCTCTGTATTCTCAGGGTGGCCTCGAACTCATGGCGATCCTCCTACCTCTGCCTCCCAAGTGCTGCAAACCCAAGGAACCCAGGTTCAATTCCCCAGGACCCTCGTAAGCCAGATGCACCCCCGCATCTGAAGTTCGTTTGCAGTGGCTGGAGGCCCTGGCATGCTAATTCTCTCTCTCTCTCTCTGTCTCTCTCTCTCTCTACCTATTTCTCTCTCTTTCTAATAAAAAAAAGAAAAATATTAAAATATATTTTTTTAGCCGTGGTGGCACGTGCTTTTAATCCCAGCACTCAGGAGGCAGAGTTAGGAGGATAACCGTAAGTTTAAGGCCACCCTGAGACTACATAGTGAAGTCCAGATCAGTCTGAGCTAGAGTGAGACTGTACCTCAAAAAAACAAAACAAAACAAAAGAAACAAACAAACAAAAAAAATATATATATATATGTATATATATATATTGTATATATATATATATTTTTTTTAATTTCAAGCCAAGTGTGGTGGTGCACTTCTTTAAATATTTTATTTTATTTTTAAAAAAAATTTAAGATTTATTTATTTATTTATTAGTGACACAGAGAGAGAATGGGGATGGTATTGTATATATGTAAGTAGAAGAACAGATTACAGGGAAGGGAAAGGCCTAAGCTATGTCAGGGGAAGAGATTGTATAAAAGAAGGGTGGGCGGGGGGGTCAATCAAAATTCAAGATATTCTGAATAACACATATGAAAATCTACTTTCTTGGATAATGGCACATCCAGAAGCCATAGATTGTTACTAGAAAAATTTCAGTGCCAGGGATGGATACCTGCCAGTGAGTCATTGGCCAGGGAGGCCCCTGTTGCTTCCAAGACATTACAGACTATTGCCAAGACCCTTGGTTTCCCATGAGAAAGAGATGGTAAGACCCTATTGCTGAAGACTTCACATGTCTGAGCAGCAAAGTCACTGAGAAATCAAGCTGGTGCTGAGCAGAAAACCTTCTCCCTGGAGCCCACCCAACTCAAAGCTGGAAAAAGCTGCACTTTATGAAGCCTTATGGAAGATAGAAGTCATCAGCAGTGAAAATAGTGGACACTGGAAGCCTCAAATTTGGCCAGACAGGCCAAATGACTGAACAAGTGCAATAGTGGCATGTCTGCTCTGGGGGAAAACAACTGCTCTCTAATCGGACTGAAGGCCCACTCTATGGGAGGGAATACATGCCTGGTACTGAAAACCTAATCAAAAGCCTATGGCAGGGGAGGTCATGAGCCTTAGGGTTATAAAGCCTGCTCTTGTCTAGATAAATGCATATATTACTCTCACTAAATTTCCCTGAAAGCACTACAGTTAATGTTCATATTCATATATTAATGCTACTCTCACTTCTGGTTAGAGAAGCTTCCCTTTTCAGATGGCAATGACCACTGGGGTGACCCAAAAGGCAACATAGTGCTGAGAAGAAGGGTCAGAGGAGTGTCCAGCACTGAAACATCTCACACCCTCCAAGGCTCAGGGTCCATTGTGGAAGAGGTGGTGGAAAGAGCCAAAGGAAGGGTACCACTCCTTACATACAAGTGTCAGACAGAAATTGGCCTTGATATAAAAGACCTCACAGTGCCTAGCAATACCTACACAAGACCCTCATAATAGAATAAAAAGATGATGACATCAAATTAAAAGGGAGACTAATAGAGCGAGGGGGCATGATGGAGAGCAGAGCATGATTTGTTGTCTGTAAGTATAGAAGTTGTCTATATATATATATATATATATATATATATATATATATATATATATATTTAAAACAAAAAAAAAATAAATGTTTAAGATTTATTTGCTTATTTATTAGAAACACAGAGAGCCAGGCGTGGTGGCGCACGCCTTTAATCCCAGCACTTGGGAGGCAGAGGTAGGAGGATCGCCATCAGTTCGAGGCCACCCTGAAACTACATAGTTAATTCCAGGTCAGCCTGGGCCAGAGTGTGACCCTACCTCGAAAACCAAAAAAAAAAAAAAAAAGAAAAGAAAGAAAGAAAGAAAGAAAAAAGAAACACACACAGAGAGAGAATGAGCATGCCAGGGCCTCCAGCTACTGCAAACAAACTCCAGACGAATGCACCACCATGTGCATCTGGCTTACGTGGGTCCTGGGGAATCGAACCTGGGTCCTTTGGCTTTGCAGGCAAACGCCTTAACCTCTAAGCCATCCCTCCAGCCCTGGTACATGCCTTTAATCCCAGCACTCAGAAGACAGAGGAACTGCTGTGGGTTAGAGGCCAGCCTGATACTATATAGTGAATTCCAGGTCAGCCTGGGCTAGAGTGAGACCCTACCTCAAAAAAAACCTATATATATATATATATATATATATATATATATATATATATAATTATATTATTATTATTACTCTGTGTGTGTGTGTGTGTGTGTGTGTTTTATTTACTGTCAGGCATGATGGTGCACACCTTTAATCCCAGCACTCAGGAGGCAGAGGTAGGAGGACTGTTGTGAGTTCAAGGCCAGCCTGAAACTATATAGTGAATTATAGGGTCAGCCTGGGCTACAAAGTGAGACCTTACCTCAAAAAACAAAAAACAAACAAACAACAACAACTGTATATATATATATATATATATATATATATATATATATATATATATATCAGAGAAGGAGAAAGAGGCAGATAGAATAGGTGCACCAGGGCCTCCAGCCACTGTAATGAACTCCAGACGCATGCACCACCTTGTGCATCTGGCTTTATGTGGGTCCTGGGGAATCAAACCAAGGTCCTTAGTCTTCGCAGGCAAGTGCCTTAACAGCTATGCCATCTCTCCAGCCCATGATTACTTTTTATGATTCTTTCTAATTGGAGCTGGTTTGTTAGGCAGCAGTAGTTAATGAGAACATCACCAGGATGACGTGCCTGTGTGTGTGCAGAAAGGCACTGTACCAGTATTGCCAACCTGACAGGACCTAGAGTCACCTGGAAACAAATGACTGGGCATCTCTGTGAGGGAGTTTCTACATCGGGTTAACTGAGGTGGGAAGACCCACCCAATTTCATGGTCCGGATTAGCTCCTGGACTGAATAAAAAGAGCACCCACCAGCATTCATCTCTTTCTATTTCCTGTCTACGGATGCCACGTGACCACCTCAGGCTTCTTCCCTGCCATGGTGGCCTGTACCTGCTGAGAACCAAAATAAACCCTTCCTTCCAGAAGTTGCTTTTGTCAGGTATTTTGTCAAGGCAACAAGAAAAGTGACTAATCCAGGCACCTTTCCCCAGGGCTGGAACATAGAGCTGTTTGTGATGTCACATCCTGAGCCTCACTGGACCCACAGTTGACCAGAGATCCTGAGTGACTATTGACATAAAGCATCTGTGGTGGTCTTTGACTGGGGTGACCACCCCTCAAGTCTGTGCTGTATGCAAGTGAGGACCCGGATCCAAGGTTCTCTGTCCTCATGACGTCCCATCCCCAGGGAAATGGTTGCCGGAGCTTGCTGCCCTCCAAGGTGTTGCCTCAAATACCTGTGGGGCAAGCCTGTGCCGGCTGGTTGAGGTGAACACTGGATGGCAAGGAAGGACACCAAACAATATCTCATGGAAGACCTGAGGGAGGGAGTGGAACAAAGTTCATGGGAGGACTCGGGGTCACTGCCCCAGAGGAATGTACAACTTTGTCCAGAGTAATTCGGGTGAACGCCCACATTTGGTAGACAACATTCTGAGAGGACTCTGTGCTGAGGCCACCACCTACAGGCACCCTCTAGGCCCATGCTGCCAACACAGTAGCCTGCTGGCTACATATGACTACTGAAATTATGGGCTAAGTGTAGAGCATTTTCCACTTTTTATTTTTCAGTGGTAGAGCACTTTCCTAAGATGGAAATTATAGTTAGAATTGTTTTAAGAACTGGGCATAGTGGCACATACCTTTAGTCTCAGTACTCGGGAGGCTGAAGTAGGAGGATCACTGTGAGTTTGAGGCCAGCCTAGACTACAGAGTGAATTCCATGTTAGCCTGGACTACAGTGAGAGCCTGCTTCAAAAGAAAAGACAGGGGCTAGGGCAATGGCTCAGTGGTTAAAGGCTCTTGCTTACAAACCCTGACAGCCTGGGTTCAATTCCTCAGTATCCACATAAAGCCAGTTGCACAAAGTGGTGATGCATCTGGAGTTTGTTTGCAGTGGCAAGAGACACTGACGGGCCCATACTCATTCATTCTCTGTCTGCTTCTTTCTGTCTCTTTCTTCTCAAATAAGTACATAAATAAAATATTAAAATACATATATAGGTACAGCCAGGCATGGTGGTGCACACCTTTAATCCAAGCACTTGGGAGGCAGAGGTAGAAGGATCACCATGAGCTTGAGGCCACCCTGACAGTACATAGTGAATTCTAGGTCAGCCTGGACTAAAGTGAGACCCTACCTTGAAACAAACAAACAAACAAACAAACAAACAAACAAACAAAGTGGGACCCTGTCTCAATAAACTAATAAGCACAGCTGTCTGTTTCCTGTCCATCTTGAGGTAAGGTGCTTTGGTCTGCTATGATGTTATTATCAGGCCCAAACAACAGGACTAAGGGACCATGGTCTAACACCTCTGAAACAGTGAACCAAAATAAATGCTTCCTTGATTGTTTTCTCGGGTATTTGTTTTATAAATTATTTATTTATGTGTGTGTGTGCACATCAGGGTCTTGCTACTACAAACAAATGCCAGATATTCGTGTGTGACTTTTTTTTTTTTTTTTTTTTTTTTTGCATCTGGCTTTCTGTGGGTGTCTGGGGAACTGAGCTGGGATGGGTAAGCTTTGTAAACAAGTGCCTTTAACTGCTGAGCCATCTTCCCAACCCATTTTCTTGGGTATTTTGTCACAGCAATGAAAAAGCTGACACTCTTATGTATTCTGAATGAATGACAACCGTGCTTGTTTCAGTTTGGGTTAATAATGAATAGAGATGCTATAAGATGACTCAGTGGTTGAGGATGCTTGCTTGCAGAGTCTGCTGGCCCAGATTTGATTCCCCAGTACCCATGTTAAGCCAAATGCACAACGTGGCACGTGTCTCTGGAGTGTGTTTGTAATGGCAAGAGGTCCTGATATGCCCATACACACTCTCTCTCTCTCTTTATCTCAAAAAATAAAATATGTTAGCTGGTCATAATAGTGCATGCCTTTAATCCTAGCACTCTGAGGCAGAAGTAGGATTGCCATGAATTCAAGGCAATTCTGGGACTGCAGACTGAGTGCCAGGTCAGCCTGGGCTAGAGTGAGAACCTACTTTAAAAAAAAAAAAAAAAAAAAACAGCTGGAGAGATGGCTTAGAGCTTGAGGCACTTAGCTCTGAAACCTAAGGACCCAGGGTTTTTTGTTTGTTTGTTTTTGTTTTTGTTTCTGGAGGTAGGGTCTCGCTATAGCCTAGGCTGACCTGGAATTCACTATGTAGTCTCAGGGTGGCCTCAAACTCAAAGAGATCCTCCTACCTCTGCCTCCCGAGTGCTGGGATTTAAAGGCATGTGCCACCACGCCTGGCTCTTTTTTTTTCTGAGTTAGGGTCTCACTCTAGCTCAGACTGACCTGGAATTCACTATGTAGTCTCAGGATGGCCTTGAACTCATGGCCATCCTCCTATTTCTGCCTCCCGAGTGCTAAGATTGAAGGCGTGCGCCACCACGCCCAGCAAGGACTCAGGTTTGATTCCCCAGTACCCAGGTAAGCCAGATGCACAAGATGGTACATGTGTTTGGAGTTTGTTTGCAGTGGCTAGAGGCTCTGGCATGTTCATTCTCTGTCTACCTCTCTCTCTCTCTCTCAAATAATAAACAAACAAATAAAATATTTTTAAAAAATACATTAGGGGCCACACTCTCCTGTTGCTATGATCCACCTTATGTTGGCCAGGGGGGTGATGTCCACCCTCTGCTTGTGCTATCGTTTTCCCTGCCATCGTGGGGCTTCCTCCTTGAGCCTGTAAGCCAAAGTATACCTCTTTTTCCCACAAGCTGCTCGTAGTTGCCTGATTTCTGCCAGCAATGTGAACCTGACTGCAACAGTAAAGTGGTACCGAGGAGTGGAATTACTGCTAGACACCTGACTGTCTAGATCCTTTTGGAGCTGATTTTCAAGAGGAATGTGGAAGGATTTGAATCCTTGGCCTAAGAGATGCCTTGCAGTGCTGTAAGTACAGCTTCATGGACTATTCTGGTCAGTGTTGAAAGACCTGAATGCAGTAAGTACTATGGACTGTGAGGTTTGGCTTCTAAAGGTGAGAAAGAGCTTTGCTTGAACTGGGCTAGCAGTTTGTGTGGGAAGCTTGCTGTTATGCCCGTGTCCTGAGAAATTGTGCTTTGAATAGAAATGAACTGATATGAGCAGAGGGATATGGCACAGAAAAAAATGAAATCTTTGGGTGAACTGCTGCCCGTTCAGCTGCAATTGAGAGATTACAACCTTTGAGATTGGCTAGCTGACCTGTACTGGGACAATAGGAAGAATGTAGACTTTTTTGAAGGGGCTTGAATGCTCCAGGAATGTTCTGTTCTTCAATGGTCTGCCTTATTCCCCCCTGAATTAACAAATTGGCACCCTACCTGGTTTTGTGGTGTATAAGAAACACAGGAAAGAGATGGTCATTGAATTTGAGACGTAGTCTTGTGTTTTGGAAATGGCCAAGGGCAGTGTGAAGCAGGTTTCTGGATGCCTGCATGGAGACCCCATGGAGCCTTGAGGATGGACCACGGGTTGCAGTGGAGATGCCAGGACCACGAGATGGCTGCTAAGGAGAGCTGCCAGCCCAGAATGAAGCCTAGCTGGAGGGGCAGAATTGGAATACCAGAAATTGGTTGCTGGTTAGAATTATCAGACTTGGAGATGTGACTAGAGTTGTTGGACTTGAAGCTAGAGATTGATGTTTTTCCTGGTTGTTTTAAATCTTGTATTGGCTGAATATTTCTTTGCTATGCCCAATACCATGTTTTGCAGTGTGGATGTGTATTCTGTGCCATTATGGGGTTTTGGGGGGGGGGATTTTTTGGTATTATGGCTCAGTTAGAAGATCTTGGATTATGGGGATGTATGAACATCACTGGAATTGATAAAAACTATGGGGACTTTTAAAGTTGAATGAATATATTCCATTTTACATCATGTTTGGTTATCAGTTTATGGGGGCCAGGGGTGGAATGTGGTGGTTTGATTCAGGTGTCCCCCATAAACTTAGGTGTTCTGAATGCTAGGTTCCCCAGCTGATGGTAATTGGAAATTAAAGCCTCCTGGAGGCAGTGTATTGTTGGGGGCAGGTTTATGGGTGTTATAGCCAGTTTCCCCATGCCAGTGTTTGGCATACTCTCCTGTTGCTATGGTCCACCTTATGTTGGCCAGGGGGTGATGTCGATCCTCTGCTCATGTTGTCGTTTTCCCTGCCATCGTGGAGCTTCCCCCTCGAGCCTGTAAGCCAAAATAAGCCTCTTTTTACCCACAAGCTGCTCTTGGTTGCTGATTTTTACCAGCAATGTGAACCTGACTGCAACACATCACAAATAACAAATAGTACTGTAGCTTTTATCATTAGGCTCTGTCTGTATAAAAAGAAGTCAGCCTCCTCCTTTCGGTTAACTTTTTCCTGTCTGGGAAATCTTTAGGGAGAAACATGAAACTTGTCTTTCATTTTTACCATATAAAGGAATAAAGAATATTAAATATAGGGCTGGAGAGATGGCTTAGCGGTTAAGGTGCTTGCCTGCAAAGCCAAAGGATCCCGGTTCGACTCTCCAGGACCCACGTTAGCCAGATGCACAAGGGGGGGGCATGCATCTGGAGTTCGTCTGCAATGGCTGGAAGCCCTGGCGCGCCCACTCTCTCTCTCTCAAATAAATGAATAAATATTTTAAAAAAAGAATATTAAATATATATAGTAAATATATATTAGGCATGTTGGACCATGGCTTTAGTCTCAGCACTTGGGAGGCTGAGTAGGTGGATTGCTGTGAGTTTAAGACCACCCTGAGACTACATAGTGAACTTCAGGTCATCCTGAGCTACAGCAAGACTCTACCTCAAAAAAACAAACACAAGGAGCTGGAGAGATGGGTTAGTGGTTAAGGCATTTGCCTGCAAAGCCAGAGGATCCTGGTTCAACTCTTCAGAACCCATGTAAGCCAGATGCACAAGGGGGCGCATGCATCTGGAGTTTGTTTGCAGTGGCTGGAGGCCCTGGTGCACCCATTCTCTCCCTCTCTCTGCCTTTCTCTCTCTCAAATAAAAAAAGGAAATACAAAAGACAAAAAAGAAGATGGGTGTGGTGGTGCATGCCTTTAATCCCAGCACTTGGAAGGCAGACGCAGGTGGATCACTGTGAGTTCAAGGCCAGCCTGTGACTACATAGTGAATTCCAGGCCAGCCTGGGCTAGAGTGAGACCCTACCTCAAAAATGGTCTCCTTTCAACGTGCTCCTCCAGACACAAAATGGCCTGGACATCCATGACCTCACAGTGTCTGACACTACCTACCCAAGACCATCATAATAGGAGGAAAAGGTCATGACATCAAAATAAAAGAGAGACTGATTGAGAGGGGGAGGGTATATGATGGAGAGTGGAGTTTCAAAGGGGAAAGTGGGGGGCGGGAGGGAATTACCATAGGTTATTGTCTACAATTATGGAAGTTGTCAATAAAAATAAATAAATTTTTTAAAAAGACGAGAGCTGGAGGGATGGCTTAGGGGTTTGCCTGTAAACCCAAAGGACCCAGGTTCGATTCCCCAGGACCCACATAAGCTAGATGCACAAGGTGGCACATGCATCTGGAGTTCGTTTGCAGTGGCTGGATGCCCTGGCGTGCCCACTCTTTCTCTCTCTCCGTCTCTCCCTCTTTCTGTCAAATAAATAAATTAATTAATTAAAAAAAAAAAGACAACAAAGAGCCAGAGGGCTGTAGAGATGGCTTAGCAATTAAGGCACTTGTCTGCAAAGACCCAAGTTCATTCCCTAGGACCCACATAAGCCAAATGCACAAGGTGGTATACGAGTCTGGAGTTCATTTTTGGTGGCTAGAGGCCCTGGCCCCTATTGTCTGTCTGTCTGTCTCAAATAAATAAAATAAAATAAAATGATACATGGTGGCACTGTGAGTTTGAAGCCAGCCTGGATGAGTGAGTTCCAGGTCAGCCTAGGCAACAGTGAGACCCTACTTCAAAAAGAAGAAGAAGAAAGGAGGAAGGGATGGAGGGAAGAAAGAAGGAAGGGAGGGAGGGAAGAAGGAAGGAAAGGAGAGACAAAGGGAGGGAGGAAGGAAGGAAAGAAGGGGTAGGGGGAGAAAGAATAAAGAGCCGGGTGTGGTGGTTTATGCATTTAATCCAAGCACTCAGGAGGCAGAGGTAGGAGGATCGCTGTGAGTTCAAGGCCACCCTGAGACTACATAGTGAATTCCAAATCAGCCCGGGCTAGAGTGAGGACCCTACCTCCAAAAACCAAAAAAAAAAAAAAAAAAGACAGAAAGAGAAAAATGTCTCTCCCTTTGATTGTGACAGGGTTTCGCTACGTTGGCCAATCTAGCCTTGAACTCAAAATCCTCCAGCCTAATGTTAAAGACCTGAGCCACCACACCGAACTCATTTGTTTGCATTGTTGGGGACGACACCCAGTGTTTCTCCTATGAGGCAAATGTTAGGGGGAGGGCTACCCCTTTGAGCGACAACCCTCAGCCACAGGCGGCTCCTTTAAGAGGCGTGTCCCTAACTGGGCAGTCCCCGCCCCTGTTGCTAGGGTGCTCTGTGGCGTCGCATTCTCATTGGTGGCTGACGAGAGGCACCTGCGCGGCAGCCATTTCCAACGAGCTGGCGGGGGCGAAAGATGGCGACGCCCCTGGGGTGGTCGCCAGGGAGCCCGGGATCTGTGTGTCTCGCCTTCGATCAACTGCGGGACGTAATTGAATCTCAGGAGGAACTGATCCACCAGTTGAGGAATGTGGTAAGCAGCCGAGAGCTCCGGGAGAGGCGGCGCTGTACACGTCACGGGTGGGGCGGGACCTGCTGGACTCCGGCGGGGAGGCGGGACGGAGGGGCGGAGCCAGGAGGAGCGCGTCCTTCCACCCTGCCTGGTTGAGTCTCAGTGGCTTCATTTAAAAAATATTGTATATATATATATACTTTTTTTTGGTTTTTAGGTTTTTCGAGGTAGGGTCTCACTCTGGCCCAGGCTGACCTGGAATTCACTATGTAGTCTCAGGGTGGCCTCGAACTCTCGGTGATCCTCCTACCTCTGCCTCCCGAGTGCTGGGATTAAAGGCGTGCGCCACCACGCCCGGCAAATATTGTATTTTTTGTTTGTTTGTTTTACCTTTCAAGGTAGGGTTTCGCTGTAGTCCAGGCTGACCTGGAATTCACTGTACAGTCTCAGGGTGGCCTTGAACTCACAGCGACATTCCTAGCTCTGCCTTCCAAGTGCTGGGATTAAAGGCTTGCGTCACCACGCCCGGCTAAAATATTTTATTTTTTTAAATTTATTTATGAGCCAGTGAAAATGAACTCCAGACGCATGACCCACCATGTGCATCGGCCTACTTGGGTCCTGAGAAATCAAACCTGTATTCTTAGGCTTCACAGGCCAGCACCTTAACCGCTAAGCCATCTCTCCAGCCCTCAGTTTCTCCATTTTTAGTGAAGATAACTTCACTGAATTCCCAAGCCCCTGTGTGCAGAGGAAACGGGTCACCTCTTCTCTTAAGCCTCACCCCCTCCCCAGTCAAATGCAGGGCCATGTTGAATGTAGTAAGGACAAACTTGGCCCTTCACCACGTTCACTTTAAGGGCCTGTAACCCTGATGTGTCCATTTGTTTTTGTTGTTTCACACCCCAACTAATGGCTTGCCAAATATAGGAGCCATAGTTTGCCTCCAAAGCCAACCAGCAGGACTTCATGGTTTTTGTTTTTCTATCTTGGTAATAATGTTGAACTGTGCCTTCATCTCAAAAAATAAGACTGGTAGCCGGGCGTGGTGGTGCACGCCGTTAATCCCAGCACTTGGGAGGCACAGGTAGGAGGAGCGCCATGAGTTCGAGGTCATCCTGAGACTACAAAGTGAACTCCAGGTCAGCCTGGGCTAGAGCAAAACCCAACCTTGAAAAACAAAAACAAAACACAAAACAAAAGACTAGGGTTGGGGAGATGGCTCAGAGGTTAAACGCTGGTTTGCAAAGCCTACAAGACCTAAGTTTGATTATAGTTTGCAGAGCCTAGTTTAAATTCCCTAGTAACCCACGTAAAGCCAAATGCACAAAGTAGCATATGCATCTGGAGTTGCAGTGGCAGGAGGCCCTGGCAGGCCTATGAATTCTGTCTCTCTTAGAAATAAATAAATTTTAAACCTGACTTAACATCTATTTCTCACACTAGTGAATTTTGGACAATTTCTTCTCTTCTGAGAAGTTGGATATGAGGGTGGGGGATGTGAGAAATATGCTTTGTTAGCTATCCTAGTGCAACAAAATGTATGGTGCTCTAAGTATTGAGTTACCTTCAGATCTCTGAAGGTGCCCAGATCCTTCTCTTGACAGCTGGCCTTGGCATGTGTGTTCCAACCATCTGGAACATTTTTCTCTCTACCTCTTTGTTGCCCAGTTCTCTTTAGCAGTCAGATCTCAGGACTAATGTCACCTTCTCCAAAAGCAATTCTGACATCCATGAGCCTGGCTGTTCCTTACAGACAGGGCTTAGAACTGGGCCTCAGTGAATCAATGGAACTGAACTCTCCCTTCTCAGGCTGTCAAATCCCAGGTGCCCTGGGTGGCATTGTCCATCCTATGTCCTGGTCCTTAGAGGGCACCCCCCCCCCCCAGCTGCAGCTCCAGCCCGTCCCTGAGCCAGGCTTTGTTACAGATGATTCTCCAGGATGAAAATTTTGTCAGTAAAGAAGAATTTCAAGAAGTAGAGAAGAAACTGGTGGTAAGTGATGGGCTCTGCAGGCTCCTAATCTTCCCCCACTTCCGAAGATCCCAATGGCTGGGCAGAGTCACTGAGAACCTCCTCTCTCTATGGTGAGGTGAGACTCTTCTGGCACCCTGACTTCTGTGTATTCCTCTGAGAAAGGGCACTAGTTGATGGAGACGAGGAGGATCTAGGTAAAGAGTAACTGCTGTTGCCCTGCAGGAAGAGAAAGCTGCTCATGCCAAAACCAAGCTCCTCCTGGCCAAGGAAGAGGAGAAGTTGCAGTTTGCCCTTGGAGAGGTGGAGGTGTTGTCCAAGCAGCTGGAGAAGGAGAAGCTGGCCTTTGAAAGAGCGTGAGTAAGCCGGGCAGGCGTGGCGGCCCATGCCTTTTACCCAGCACCCAGGCCAGCCTGGGCTCCGTGCGCTCTGGAGAGAAGCAAGCGTGAGTGGGTCTGGGGAGAGTGCATCAGGTTGCAGGTCTCATCTGCCTCCTGCCGGCCCCCCTCTCATCTCCTCCTCCCCACCAGGCTCTCCAATGTCAAGAACAGAGTCCTGCAGGAGTCCAGCAAGAAAGACCAGCTCATCACCAAGTGCAATGGTAGGCGGGAGGCCCGTGCTGCCTCCCAAGCTAACATACACGGGCTCTTTCCTAGCAGCCCAGTGCCTGTGTCAAAAGCAGGGTTTTACCCCAACTTCTACCCCCGGCTGAGGATACAGGCAAGCCCAGGAGGGCCATACCTTCGCAAAAGCCTTCAGGCATCAGGCAGGACACGGAGATGAGGGAAGCAGTTGGTGTGCAATATTCTTCACAGCCATAAAGCAACGGGCTCGCTCCCATTTTTCTTGAAACATACAACCTTCTTAGTCCACTTTTTGTTTTTCTCAATTTTACTTTTTTTTTTTTTTTTTTAAGAGAGAAAGAGGCAGAGAGGGAGAATGGGTGCGTCAGGACCTTCAGTCTGCTGTGAACACACTCCAGATGTGTGTGCCCCCTTGTGCGCATGTGCGACATTGCGCATTTGCATCACACTGTGCATTCGCTGTGTGGGACCTGGAGATTTGAACATGAGTTCTTAGGCCTCACAGACAAGTGCCTTAACCACTAAGCCATCTCTGTTTTTCCCATTAAAAAAAAAAATCTTCATTTTAGAGAGAGCAAGAGAGAGAATTGGTGTGCCAGGGCCTCAGCCACTGAAATTGAACTCCAGATGCTTGTGCCACCTAGTGGGCATGTGTGACCTTCCGCTTACCTCACCTTTGTGCATCTGGCTTACCATAGGATCTGGAGAGTTGAACATGAGTTCTTAGGCTTCTCAGGGAAGCGCGCCTTAACTGCTGAGCCATCTCTCCAGCCCTTTTCCCATTTTTTTTTAACTTTATTTTTATTTATTTATTTGAGAGAGAGAAATGGGCACACCAGGGCCTCCAGCCACTGCAAACAAACTTCAGATGCATGTGCCACCTTGTGCATCTGGCTTACGTGGGTTCTGGAGAGTCGAACCAGGATCCTTAACCCATCTCCCCAGCCCCCCTTTACCCATTTTTGATGTGTTAGAAATAGTTAACTCTACTCATAAGCTGTACAGCAAGAGGAGCAAGCACAGTTCTATTGGAGAGCTAACCCTTTGTCTCAGGGTCAAAGACTCAGTAGATCAAGTGAGGAATGGGGTGACAAGAGCCATGCCTCCCTCTCCTGTGGGGATGGGAGCCCAAGCTTGCTAGATCTTTAAAAAAAAAAAAAAAAATCTCCCAGCATGGTGGCACACGCCTTTAATCCCAGCATTTGGGAGGCAGAGGTAGAAGGATCACTGTGAGTTCGAGGCCACCCTGAGACTATATAGTGAATTCCAGGTTAGCCTGGGCTACAGTGAGACCCTACCTCGAAAAACAACAACAAAAAAAAATCTGGATGCCAGGTGTCATGGAATACACCTATAATCTTAGCACTTAGAAGGTACAGGTAGGAGGACAAGTAGTTCAGAGTCATCCTTGGCTATATAGTTAGAGGCCATTTAGGCTCCATGAGAATGTTTCAAACAAGTTTTTATTTATTTATTTTTCAAGGTAGGGCCTCACTCTAGCCCAGGCTGACCTGGAATTCACTATGTAGTCTCAGGGTGGCCTCAAACTCACTGCAATCCTCCTACCTAGCCTCCCAAATTAGAGGCATGTGCCACCATGCCCAGCTCAAACAAGTTTTTATTTTTAGTTATTTGTGTATGTGTGTGTGTGTATGGAGATGTCAGGGTGTCTCGCCACTGCAAACGGAACAGGAACACCATATGCTTGCACCACCTTTTTGTATCAGGCTTAATGTGGGTGCTGGGGAACTGAACCCCAGCCAGCACTTTTAACCACTGGGCCATCTCCCCAGCCCCACATCAAACCATTTCAAAACAAACACAATTCAAGCTGCTTGCAAGCCTGCCAACCAGCGTTCAGTCTTCCTCAGCACTCACATAAAGCCACAAGCACCAGCAGCAAGAGACCCTGTCTCAAAAGAGGAGAAACACCTGGAGCTGGTTCTCTGACCTCCTCATGCACGCTGTGGCAAGTGTACACCCATACACATGCACATACACACACAAAAATAAATAATAAAAATGAACAACAAAGTCTTAAAACAAACAGGCCAAGTGTGCTTTGTGCATCTGGATTTATGTGGGAACTGGGGGACTGAACCCTGGTCAGCAGGCTTCACAAACAAAGCAAGTGCCTTTAGTCCTAAGCCATCTCTCCAGTCCTGTTGTGGTTTTTTTTTTTGTTGTTGTTGTTGTTCGTTTGTTTTCCCATTTGTTTTGTTTTTTTCAAGGTAGGGTCCTCTAAACCAGGCTGATGTGGAATTCACTATGTAGCCTGTGGCTGGCCTTGAACTCACAGCAATTCTCCTACTTCTGTTCAGTGTTGGGATTAAAGGCATGTGCCAACTGTGTTATTATTTATTATTACTATTATTATTATTTTTTGGTTTTTCAAGGTAGAATTTCACTCAAGCCTAGACTGACCTGGAATTCACTATATACTCTCAGGGTGGTCTCAAACTCACAGAGATCCTCTGACCTCTCCTACCTCTGCCTCCTGAATGCTGGGATCAAAGACATGTGCCACCATGCCTGGCTTTTTTTTTTTTTTTTTTTTTTTTTTTTTTTTGAGGTAGGGTCTCACCCTAGCTTAGGCTGACCTAGAACTTACTCTGTAGTCCCAGGCTGACCTTGAACTCACAGTGATCCTCCTACCTCAGCCTCCTCAAGGTAGGGTCTCACTCTAGCCCAGGCTGATCTGGAATTCACTATGTAGTCTCAGGGTGGCCTCAAACTCACAGCAATCCTCCTACCTCTGCCTCCCAAGTGTAGGAATTAAAGACGTGTGCCACCACGCCCAGCTATTTTATTTATTTACTTATTTTTCCTGAGGTAGGGTTTCACTCTAGCCCAGGCTGGCCTGGAATTCACTATGTAGTCTCAGGGTGACCCTGAACTCACAGTGATCCCCCTACCTTTGCCTCTTGAGTGCTGAGATTAAAGGCGTGTGCCACCATGCCTGGCTATTTTTATTTATTTATTTACTTATTTGAGAGAGAGAGATACAGAGATAGGCAGGTAGAGAGAAAAAAAAAGAGAATGGGCACACCAGGGCCTCCAGCCAATGCAAACGAACTCCAGATGTGTGTGTCCCCTTGTGCATCTGGCTTATGTGGGTCGTGGAGAGTCAAACCTGGGTCCTTTGGCTTTGCAGACAAGTGCCTTAACTGCTAAGCCATCTCTCAGCCTATTTTTTTTTTCCCCTGTCTGGGACTATAGGGTGAATGCCAAGTCAGCTTGGGCTAGAATAAGACCCTACTTTAAAAAATTTTTTTTATTTATTTGCATGTGGAGTGTGTTTGTATATATACGTATGTGTGGTCACATGAGGGCCTCTTGCAGCTATAAATACGCTCCAGACCTATGTACCACTTTTGTGTCTGGCTTTACATGGGTACTGCGGAATTGAACCTGATCTCAGGCTTCATAAGAAAGCTCTTGTAACCACTGAGCCATCTCTCCAGCCCCATAGGCAAGTGTTTTATCACTTGTCTATGCCCCATCCCTCAATTCTGAGTCTTTTTAATTTTTTTTTTTTCGAAGTGGGGTCTCACTCTAGCCCAGGCTGACCTGGAATTCACTATGGAGTCTCAGGGCGGCCTCAAACTCACTGGCAGTCCTCCTACCTCTGCCTCCCGAGTGCTGGGATTAAAAGCGTGCGCCACCACACCTGGCTAAAAGTTTTTAAAAATTTTTTTTAGATCAAGCGAGAGAGACAGAGAATGAGAGAACTGGCACACCAGGGCCTCAGCCACTGCAATTGAACTCCATATGCTTACACTACCTAGTGGGCTTGTATGACCTTGTGCTAGCTTCACCTTTGTGTGTCTGATTAAAGTGGGGTCTGGAGAGTAGAACATGGGTCCTTAGGCTTCGCAGGCAAGCACCTTAACTGCTAAGTCATCTCTCCATCCCCCTCCTTTTTTTTTTTTTTTTTTTTTTTTTTTGAGGTAGGGCCTCACTCTATCCCAGGCTGACCTGGCACTGACTCTGTAATCCCAGGACTTCCTTGAACTCACAGCGATCCTCCTACCTCTGCCTTCCGAATGTGCCACCATGTCCAGCTTCAATCCTGAGTCTCAACTGTCCCTTAGGAAGCTGACTCTTTTTTTTTGTTGTTTGTTTAATTTTTTTATTTTTATTTATTTGAGAGTGACAGACAGAGAGAAAGAAAGAGGCACAGAGAGAGAGAGAGAGAGAGAATGGGCACACTAGGGCCTCCAGCCACTGCAAATGAACTCCAGACGCGTGCGCCCCCTTGTGCATCTGGCTAACATGGGTCCTGGGGAATCAAGCCTCGAACCGGGGTCCTTAGGCTTCACAGGCAAGCGCTTAACCGCTGAGCCATCTCTCCAGCCTGGAAGCTGTCTCTTGCTCAGGAACTTCATCATATACTACAGGGCTGGGTATTTGATCTGCCCTCAGTATGTCTGGTTGGACTAAGATGGTTGAACTACCTGATGTTTCCTAAGCTTGCAGGGGATATCTTGTTGATCCATTCCACAAATACATGCAGTAAGTACCTACTATGTACCAGAAACTGTTTTAGGCCTTAGGATTAAAACACTGATTAAGCCAGTCGTGGTGGCACACGCCTTTAGTTCCAGCACTCGGGAAGCAGAGGTAGGAGGATCGCCATGAGTTCGAGGCCGCCCTGAGATTATATAGTGAATTCCAGGTCAGCCTCAGCTAGAGTGAGACTCTTACCTCAAAAGAAAAAGAAAAGAAGAAAAAGAAAAAGAAAAGAAAACACTGATTAAGACAAAAGTTCCTGTTCTTTTGGAACTTACATTCTAACTGGAGAAAAGAACAGAGGAGGGGGATAGGAAGTACTGAGAGGTGTTATAACTTCTAGACCAAGGGGCCATGAGGTAACATCTGCAAAGACCTACAGGAGTTGAGTGAGGGCAGGAGCTATTCCTCCTCCTCCTCATGGGGCAGGACCACCTGCTTCTTTCTAGGAAACTTTGATCTCACCTGGGTGAGGCGTGTGTGTATTAATAATGTGTTATGTGGGTGCACTTGTGCAGGTGTGCATGCATGTGTGTGCATGTGGAGACCACCTGGCGTGTAAGTGGCTGCTAGGAACCCGAGTTTAGATCCACATGCTTGTGCAGCAAGTGCTTTATTAACTGAGCCATGCCTCCAGTCTGGAACCGACTGGTGAGGTCACTGACATACCATGAGACTTCACTCCTACGACCTGTAACTTACATGGCTGGGCTTGGTGGCACACACCTATAATCTCAGCTATTTAGGAGAAAGTTGAACTCCAGAATTCAAGGTCACGTGGGGTGTAGTGGCACGTGCCTTTAATCCCAGCACTTGGGAAGCAGAGGTAGAAGGATCACGGTGTGATTGAGGCCACCCTGGGCTAGAGTAAGTCCTTACCTCAAAAAAATTTTTTTTCCCAAGATCTGTCTGGACTACAGAATGAGTTTATGGCAAGACAGGGCAACTTAGTGAGACTGCCTCAAAGTAAAACTAGGGCTGGGGATGTAGCTCAGTGTTAGAGTTCTTGCCTAACATGTGCAAGGCCTTGAGTTCAATCTGCAGTAAGTACTGGAAAAATAAAATCATTCATACTCAGTCACTGGTAGCTGTTCATGAACCCCCAGGGCCGGGAGAACCAAGTTCTGAAAAGCTCCACAAGGGAGGACCTTAGCTAGGGGTTGGTCCAAGGGATGGGAACCTCCCCTTCTCCCTGCTTCTCTCCCTCACAGAAATTGAGTCTCACATTATAAAGCAAGAAGATATACTTAATGGTAAAGAGAATGAGATTAAGGAGTTGCAGCATGTTATCAGCCAGCAGAAACAGATCTTCAGGTGAGGGGCTGGGCCAGGCTGGGGGTTGTTGACAGAAGTGGGGAGCCTGACTTCTGGCCCCTACCCAGGGCCATGCAGCCCACCAGCCGGCTCCATTGCAGGAATCACATGTCTGACTTCAGGATCCAGAAGCAGCAGGAGAACTACATGGCCCAGGTGTTGGACCAGAAGCATAAGAAAGCCTTGGGATCACGGCGGGCCCGCAGCCACCATCCATCCAGGGAAAAATAAAATGATGGTTGCTTTCCTGTTTGCTGGCAATAATGCCCAATTTGTGCCTTCTCTGCTCTGGGGGCTCCCATCCTGTCCTTCCATACCTATGGGTCCCCCTCACCCCTCCAGAGAAGGAGCAGTCACTTCTCTCTGACTGTAGAGAAGTCACTGGGGACTAGGTGAGGGACAAGCCTTGGACCATCATTGGCCTGGCTACTTCTGAGCTCAAGGGATGCTTCCAGCTCCTACTGCTTCCCTCCCGCCCTTGGGGGCAGAGAGGAGCTGGGTCCTTGTGGTCTAGCTTTTGGTGCTTAGTCCTTTCCTATACAACAGCTCTGGTTACCCCAGTAACATCCCACTGGACTCAGGAAAACTTAATTCTCAGGTTGACTGCAGGGCAGGACAGGCTCTGCTCTGCATGTGTATGTAAGAGCCCTGGCCAGAGACTTCACAGACAGTGGCTTGCAGGACCACAGTGAAGCCAAGAAATTAGTTGCCATCAGATAATATGAGCACCTTCTTCACTTTCCCCAAACAGAAATCTTCACAAATATGAGGGGAAATGATAAATCTATGTCTATATGTTTTTGTTAATTTTGAGGCAGGGTCTCAAGAAGGCAGAGCCCAAGCTGACCTGGAACTCACTCTGTAGCCCATGCTGGCCTTCCTAGCTATATCTGTCTTTAAGGTAGGGAAACAAGGGGTCACAGCAGCTTGCTGAAGTTGCTCAGGCAGGAACAGGTGGATGAACAAGCCAACTCCTTTGAGAAGCCACCACTGTGGGTGCCCTACATGATCATGGGTCACCCAGGCAGGGAAACTACGAAGCTGTCAGATTTGGCAACGCAGGCCTCTGCTGGGACTGTGTGGCTTGAGTGCAAAGGAGGGGCCAGTGCCCTTGCCTCGGGGCCAGTAGGAGCCTGAGTCATAGCAGGGCCTTGAAGCCAGAAATGTAAGGGCAAGCAGTGTCCATTGTCATAATGACAGGTGGTGGTGGTGGCTGCTGTTCCACCAACCCCTGTCCCCAGGACAGCAATGAAGGTTGTGGGGGTCTGGGGCTTGAAGAGAGGCCCCTACAAAGGTTTATTCTGAGAACTAAAGCAGTTTGGGAAAGCTAGCTAAAGCTGTCCACCCAGGCCTAAGCGCAGTAGGTCTGGCCAGCACCTTCCTGATGGTTGAGCACAATATTTGGAGTCAGGGAAGTCCTCTAATGCTGCTCACCCCAGCGAAGGTGTGTGAGAGATGGGCAAGGAAGCGGCTGGGGCTCTAGTTGAGCAAACCCCGAGGGAGGGCTGCTTGCCGGTGATGCTAAGAGTGGAGGCTGAAAATTGCAAACCTGAGTTTCCTGGCTCACACCTTGAACTTTGACCTCGGGCAAGCGCATACAGGTGCAATTTTGTAACTGGCAACAATAGGTGCGCTTGGGCCGAGCTAAGCTGCTGACTCCAGTTTGCAAAGTTGAGCCTGCTTTCCTCTCCTGCCAGTCAAAGTCCGGCGGCCCACTCCACGCGCTCCAATGCTGGATAAGTACATGGGGGCTTCAGTGGGTGAGGCCCACGACTCCGATCTCCTGCTGCCAACGCCGCTGGCTCGGGAGCGGCTGCGGGCGCTTTAAGGCGCTCTGACCCCATGGCATCCTCAGGCGGGGCGGGGACAGTGCCGGCGCCACCCGCGGAGGCACTGCGAGGGAGGTAGTGCAAGGTGTCGGCCCACCATGTTGACCACGCTCGCCCCGCCAGCCGGGCCTGGGCTCTCCAGGCTGTTGTCTGCGGCCCCCGCGCGGCGTCAGGACTCCTCGGGTTCGTCTGGCTCCTACCACACCGCGCCGGGTTCTCCGGAGCCCCCGGACGTTGGGCCGGACACACAAGGCCGGGTGAATTGGCTCTGGGTGGCCCCTGGGCGGGGGGTGGGCGCGCAGCCTCTCCTGTCCGTCAGCGCCCAGAATAGCCGCCAGCAGCACTGCTCCGGCTCGGGTTTCCCGCGAGGCCCGGGCTCCGGCCCGCCGCCGCCGCCGCCGCCCCAGCTGCGCATGCTGCCGTCGGGGGAGATGGAAGTCATCTTCAGCACCGGGCCACTGTTCAGCCACTCGGACGCCGAGGATGTCCAAGTGCAGCCGCAGCTCACCGCGCCTGCCCTAAGCAGCCCGGCGCTGCAGGGACCCGTCTCTCCCGTCCCTGCCCCACCGCCGCCCCCAGCCTCCGATGGGGACTCCCGCTGGGCCACCTACCTGGAGCTGCGGCCCCGCGGACCGAGCCCTGCGGTCTCCGCGCAGTTCGAGTGTGTGGAAGGTGGCACTGGAGGAATGCGCCGCGCCCGTTAGGTCCCGGACGGTGCCGAAGCGTCAAATCGAGCTGCGTCCCCGGCCCCGGAGTCCCTCGCAGACAGATGCGCCGCGCCCCCGACTGCTTCTGCGCACCGGCTCCCTGGACGAGTCGCTGGGCCGCTTGCAGGCCGCCGCGGGCATCGTGCAGACGGCATTGGCCAAAAAACTGGGCCCCACGGTCCCAGCCCCGAATAATGTCACTTTTAGGCCCACAGGAAGGTCAGAACCTACGGCTCAGGAAACCGCACGCAGCACTCGCGTGGTCCTGGAAGAGGCTAGGTCTCGGCCACCTCGTGCGCACCAGAGTTCGGTCCCCGCCAGAGCCCCGAAACCGTGGCCCAGCCTACGCGAACGCGCTATTCGGCGCGACAAGCCCGCGCCTGGCACCGAGCAGCTGGGTCCGGTTAGCTCCAGCATCTTTCTGCAGTCAGAAGAGAAAATACAGGAGGCGCGCAACCAAGAGCCCAAGACTCGGTGCCCTCGTGAGGCTCCGGATCAAAATGTCCCGAGGACACGGAGTCCACCCGTTCAGTCTAGAGCACCCTGGGTGCCTCCGAGCAGGGCTGTGAGACCGAAGAGCCCGTCCTCGCCGTGGCAGGCTCCAAACGGGACCGTGCGGGGTCCTCGCTGCCCGCTGCCCGAGAACCCTTCCCGGCGGGATAGAACGGTTTGGACGGTGAGTAGCCCGTCCTTCCCGGAAGCATCCTCCGCGCGGGGAAGTCGGAATGCGGCGGTCGAGGAAGCGGTCAGCAGGAGGAGCCCTTCCCCGACGCCTCTTTCCCAGTGGAACCCACCCCTCGGAGCTCCATCCCCGTGGGAGGCCCCACACACGACAAGCGGGGATGCTGTGGGGCAGGGTAGAGAATGGTCCCCGCCAGCCTCGCATCCATGGGCGTCGCCAGATCGACCTACAGGAATGCGGAGCCCGTCGCCCCAAGAGACTTGGGATCCTGTTGCGCAGGGCTCGTCGATGGCGTCCCCGCGCGAAGCTATGAACGGCCTAGCTCAGGAGCTGGGGCCTCCTACACCGTCTCCACCCGGGACTCCAGAAGTAACGGAGGTGCAGAGTCCGCCCACACGGGAGCACATCGTTACTACATGTCGAGCAAGTCAGCCGTCGCCAGAGGTGGATGCCCTCGAGCCGACCCGGAGACCCGTCGTGGGCACCCTAGATGACAGCCCTCGCCCAGAAGCCTCGGGCTCGGGGGAAGCGGCTTGTGGACGCCCGCGCGTGGCCATCCCGCGGCCACGGGACGTGCGCAAGATGGTGAAGACCACGTACGCTCCAAGCTTCACGGCGGGAAGCCCGGGCTCGGGACCCACCGCACCTCCCGCCGACCCCGGCGGGGAAGGAGAAGATCCATCCAAATCACTAGAGGTCCGGGCCACAGGGGCCCCAGCCCCGGCTCAGTACACTTCCATTTTCCTCAAGGACTTTCTGCCGGTCGTGCCGCATCCCTACGAGGCCCCAGAGCCGTCGCAGCAAACGGTCCCTCGGGACGCCCCGCAGCCCAGCGGGGTCCCGCGGCGCAGGGCCGAGAACAGCACCGCGAAACCGTTCGCGCGCACCGAGATCCGCTTGCCCGGCGCCCTGGCCCTGAGCGGGCGGCAGCATGGAAGCCCGGAAGTCCGAGGGCGCGGTCCTAGCCGAGATGACCAAGAGCCCCGGGGTGCCGAAGCCCAGCGCCCGGGCCCCGACGACAAGGCGCAGAGTGGTCCTTTAGACGGGGCTCGCACCTCCCCCCGGCGGTCCCCTGCAGGACCAGCAGGGACCCAGCCGCCCCGCCCGGGATCCCCTCCGGCGTGCCCCAACTTGAGCCCAGGAATGGCACCCGACATGGAGACACCCCCTGCGGCCCCGGAGCCTGCAACTGCCACCGCCCAGGCCGGCAGGACGGCCGCGCCCCTGCCCCGAGCTGCCTCGGCACCTCCTACCGACCGGCTCCCGTCCGCATCCGCCCAGGGGAGGCGGAGGCTGCCCGGCGCCGCCCCGCCCGGCAAGGTCCTCGTGGACCCGGAGAACGGCCGGTACTACTTCGTGGAGGCACCTCGGCAGCCACGGCTGCGACTGCTCTTCGATCCCGAAAGCGGGCAGTATGTGGAGGTGCTGCTGCCACCCTCGTCCCCGGGAACGCCCCGCCACGCCTACACCCCGCTGGCCCTGGGGCCCAGTCTCTACCCGCCGGCCTATGGGCCTATTCCAGGCTTGTCTCTGCCGCCGTCACCCAACCTGCCACCCCTCGGCGGCCTCCAGCTTCCCTGGGCCCCTGACGGGGGTGCCCTCAACGGCACGTACTACATGCCTGTGAGCGGGACCCCCAGCCCTGCCCCGCCTCTACTCTTTTGCGCCCCGCCCTCCAGCTCCGGATCCCTCCAGCCCAGCAAGGGCTCGGTGTTCCCCTTGTGAGGAGGCCCCGTGGCCTGATCCCCGTGGAGGTGGGACCCCCTAGACGACCCTGGATGTTCTGGTTCCCGATCCCCCCGCCCTCCTTTCTCTCCTCCCATCAACTCTGTTTCTTTGGTCAGTTCCAGCCAGTTATCAGACCGGAAGTGATATACAGAGAATGTACCTGGGTTGATGGAACTCAGGAAGTGGCTGGGTATTTCTTCCACCAACAGTGTTTATACCTTTCCCAGGGTGTGGTGTGTTTGTATGTGTGTATGCAGTCAAGCAAGTTTGTCAAAGTGAGGACGCACCCCGAAGAGGTTTCCCAGGGTAGTAAGAATGGGTGCAGCAGGGGGCAGGGCTACCTGTAACCCCCCTAACCCTGGAGCCAGTTAATGCGGAGCTGGGCGGTGGGCTCTGCTGACATGGAAGGGAAGGACTCCAGCTATGGAATCTATTCTTTCGAAGGGGAGCTGAGTTCTGTCCTGGAAGGCCGTGGAAGAGAAAGTGATTAATGTAGCCCTAGGGCCAGGTTGCGTCTGAGGAAAGAAGCTGTAGGCTTTGGAGGTGGAGGTGGAGGTGGATGGAGAAAGGAGGTCATGTAGGGAGGGATTCTAGACAAGTCAGCCAGGAATTGGAGGTGGGAGGACTCGGACGGGGTGGGTCTGGATTACTGTGGCCCCCAATATCCCCACATACTTCCTCTTTCTTCCCCTTAACCCGAGCCATCCCCACCCAAGAAGGGGGCAGGCTGGGAAGAAGAGGGAGAATGATTAGGCTGATGTCCCAAGGGAGCCTTAAGGCCCCCGTGGGTGGATGGAGGGTGTGTTAGGGCTGACGGTAGGAAGGCTGCTCCTGTGTGGGGCGGGGGTGGGCGGAAGCTCCAGCAGGTTTCACTCTCCGTGCTCCTCTAGGAATAGATGTAGCCGCAATGGCAGAGGGAGTGTGGTTTCCCGGGCAGGCTGGTCTCAGCACAGGAAAGACCCCCAAGCCTGTGCTCCAACCGACCCGAGCCTAAGCAGGATGAGGGCGCTAAGAAGGACCGCTGTGAGGTGAGAGGTGGTCTGCATGGGAGTCGGGTACAGTTTTGAGCCTAAAATGGCTGGGCCTTGCTGGACTGTGTGATGTGGGGCATTTGGGGAAGGATCGTTCCCATTCAAAGCAGTGTCAGGGGTGAGGATGGATGACTTTCTTGTTCCAGGCCTCTGTGTGCCAAGATCCCCTGGAGTCTCTGTCCTTTGCTCTGTACTGGAAGCTGACTAGAAAAGACAGTTCCTGGAACCTTTCCCAGAGACGCTGGTCCCAATGGTGTGGAGGGCCATGAGGCCACCTGGGCACTTCACTTCATCCTGTGTGCAATAAATCGCTGACCATGGCATCATGGTGGCTCAAATGATGACTCGTGTATGGAACCTGATTTCCTGCAGCTGCCTCTTATACCCTCCAGAAAGCCCTTCTATGCCTGATTCTGGCCTGGGTGGAGAAGACCCGAAGTTCAGGAAAAGAAACCATGTGTGCTTTCACATATGGTGGTCTCAGCCTCAGTCGACATGCCCTAGGCTGGCAGCCACACCCAGGGCCACATTCCCCCTGGGGACCCAGTGGCCAATAGATTTTGGGGGCCAATCTTACACATCTTTAATCCCAGCACTCAGGAGGCAGAGGTGGGAGGATCACTATGAGTTTGAGGCCAACCTGAGACCACATGGTGAATTCCAGGTCAGCCTGAGCTAGAGTGAGACCCTACCTCAAAATACAATAAATAAATAAATAAATAAAAAGATGACCATAACCAACCATCTCCTCACACAAGGTAGTCAACACAGTGCCTGCCACTGGCCAAGTCACAGCATGTAAGACCCATCAGCCCCCAGGTGTCCTTGCCCGCACGGCACTAGCCCCTCTCCTTGCCTCCCCGGCTCTCTTTTGTGAATTAGAGCTGAGTCACCTGGAGCCAGGGGCCTGCTACAGAAAGAGCACATGTGGCTTCTCTGGGGCCTTGGGGGAGGGGAGAGAAAGAGAGCTAAGGTGTCAGTTCCCCATTGGCCTAAGTCAGCCACAAGCAAGTGCACACACACACACATATACACCAGCACCCCAAGCTCCATGAGATGACTGCAGAGGCCATGAGGTTGCTCCTGCCGCTGTTGCTGCTTCTGGCTTCCAGACTTATCCTAGGAGGCCTTGGGGACCAGCCCTTCCTCTCGGCTACTGCCCCACAGCTAGATGACGAGGAGAAGTACTCAGCCCACATGCCTGCTCACTTGCACTGTGACGCCTGCAGGGCAGTGGCCTACCAGGTGAGTCCTTCCCCCACCAAAGCCCTCTGCCCTTGCTCAGACTCCATTACTGGTCTTTGGTTCTCAGGCCCCCAAACCAAGCCTCAAATCCCAGACTCAGCCTTCTGGAATACTGCCAGCCCCACCTTGTCTGAACTGCCATGCCTCAGTTTACACATCGGTCTACCCCAAAAATGGAAGACAATCTAGGATACCCTCACTTTATCTTGACACCTCAGGGAATCGCTTGGTTGTCCTTAGATCCATCCTCAGGTCTCAAATCCCTCCCTAAACCTAAGGGCTACATTCATGTATGTGTACGTAGAGCCCACATTCTGAGTGTATGCGTGTGTCGGAGTATGCAAGTAACACAGGAATTTTGTATTTCTTATATGCGAATGCACCAATAATCGAGGGTGTGCCTGGGCCCTTATCCTATGAATTTGAAGAATGAAATGCATGGATCAGAGAATAAGGCTCAGAAAGATTTTATTACAGCTTAAAGCTCTAGGAGGATGAAGAGAAGGGGGCTTAAGCCTAGAACATAAGAGAAGGAAGCGAGCTGAAGCTCTTGCCCAGGGAGACCAGAGGGGGTTTGAGAAGCTCCATAAGGGAAGAGGGCAGAGCTGTTGCCTAGAGAGGTAAAATGGGGTTTGAGAATCCCAACTCAAGACTCAGATCTGGGTTTTTTTTTTTTATGGGGAGTGGCTACGTGAGGAAGACCAGGTCGTCAGGTTACTATAGACAAAGACCAGATTTTACAGCTTTGCCAGTAATCTTAGGTAAGGATCAGAGTTTCTGTCCACTAGGAAGAAGGGTGCAAGCTTGATCTAGACATCTTTCCTGGAGGGTGTAACATCCAGGTTTCTATAAGCTTAGTGACATTCCTGCTTTCAGGAATAAAAATAACATTAACTTTTGGGGTTCTGTTACCCTGACTGCCTAGCCAATGTCTGTCTCCTAGCACAAGGTCTCACTGCACACTTGCTGCAGTTGAGCATACGTGGGCACAGGCCCATGTCTCTGTGTGTATGCAGTGACTGTGAGTACTTATATTGTTAAAGAGAACGCTCTGGTTTATTTAAATCTATTTGTTATTGGCTTTCCTTATCCTCCTGGATTAAAATAGCTGTGCTACTGGGCAAGTGTGCTCTGGAGGATGGGCCCCAATCTTCCACCTTGGCATTTCCTCCCCCACCCCTGAAAGTAGATCCTGCCTCTATTGACCCAGTCCCAGCTTGGGGGACTTAGGGGAGGGCCCTGCAGCCTGCCCCACAGGTGCTTCCTGCTCAAACAGCTCTCTCACTGCCTCATTCTCCCCAGAGACTTGGGTGCCTGACCTTCCCTCCTTCCCCCAACCGGCCAGCAGTCCCAAAGCCTGGGCTCTCGGGCCCCTCCTCTTTGTAGATGTGGCAACACCTGACAGCAGCAGAAGCCAAGTTACGCGCTCCGTACTCCAGGGGGCGGCAAACACTGAGTGAGTCAGTGTACGTGGACGTCCTGGACCGCAGCTGCGCCCAGAACTGGAACGAGTGAGTTGCCAACCCATCTTTCGTCCCCTTCTTCCCAGAGGAAGGTCTGGTGGGAGCAGACCTCCACCCGCCCACTCATAGGTAGTATGCCCTTCCCATTGGGCCTGTGGCCTGAGACTGGCGGGGGATTAAGTCTGGGTTCAAGAGCCGGGAGCAAATGGGAAAGCAGATGGCCAGCAGAAAGGTCACAGTGTAACTCCGGGCCAAGGACTTTCCCTCTCTGAGCTCAGCGAATGCTCAGTGTGCCCAGCTTGTCGCAGAATCAGATCTTTCCCTGGCCAGTCTCCCAGTGACCTGATACCTCTTTGTCTCCTAATTGCCAACAGCTATGGGGTCCAAGAAGTGAACCAGGTGAAACGCCTCATGGGCCCAGGACTTAGCAAGGAGCCGGGGCCTAGCCAGGAGCCAGGGCCAAGCATCAGTGTGATGGCCACTGGGGGCCCCTGGCCTACCAGGTAATGACGGGTGCAGGAAGGAGCCCCTGGAGTTTCGATTTGTCCCCCACTTCCCCATGGGCTGGACAGAGTCTGAGACTCCCACTGCTCCCCTAGGCTCACCACGACATGCTTGCACTACCTGGGAGAAACTGGAGAAGACCAAATCTATGAAGCCCACCAGCAAGGCCGTGGGGCTCTGGAAGAATTGCTGTGTGGGGGCGCCCAGGGGGTCTGTTCAGAGGAGGTCCAAGTCCCAAGGGAAGAGCTTTAGTCCAGGACACCCCTGCCCGTGAAGGCGCGGAGTCTCCGCTGGATCTTCACTCTTCCTTGGCTGCACTGTTGTTTTGAGACAGGGTCTCACCAAGTAGCCCTGGCTGGCCTCCCAAGTGCTAAGGTTACCGGATCCCTGTTCCTTTCTATTAGCAGCTGTGCGGAGGGGGAGGGGAGTCCTGGCTCCAGCTGCCATTTTCCTTCCTCCTTCACTCAGCTCCAGGGCATGAGGGCTGGGGAAGAACAAGGCCTTCCTGTCTTCATTCAAATAAAACTTAAGAGATCCGGCTGGAGAGATGACTCAGGTTAAGGCGCTTGCCTGCGAGGCTTAGTAACCAAGGGTTCGATACCCCAGTGCCCACATAGGGCCGAATGTACAGGGTGGCGCATGCATCTGGAGTTCATCTGCAGTGGCTGGAGGCCCTGGGGTGCCCATGTTTTTTTTTTTTTTTCTCTCTCTCTTTCCTTGCAAATAAATAAGTAAAATATTAAAACAAAAACTTAGAGATCTTTATTTCTTTCTGTAAAGGTGTTCAGGGGCTGGGAGGACAGACATTGGTGTTTCTGCTTAAGTTTCTCCCACAGTGTCCGTGCACCACACTCTACATTCCTCCTCACCCACCAAAGGTTACCTTTGAGCCCTTCAAAGGGCAGATGGATCCAGTCACATGCTTAGGGCCGCAGACCCATCAGAAGGGGAAATGAACTGAGGCAAAACTCAAGAAGCCATCTTGTTGCCACGAAACATCCATTAGACAGCCTCGGGCCAATTGGGTGGGGCAAGGTCAATTGCTGGAGGGATGGACGTGCGTCAAGCCCCTATCTGGCGAAGGGTTTACATGGCACCATTCCTTCTCTGGACCTCACCCGCTCCCCGCATATCCCCCCGCCTCAGAGAACCCCCAGACACCAGGAGAACCAAAGCCCAGGGATCTGTCTGGGCCCTCAGAGGTGAGAGATGTGATGCAGACCCTGTGTGATCCTGGGTTTACGTGGGAATCCACATGCCGTCGGGGCCAGGTGGAGACCTGCAACTTCCTAGCCAATTCTAGCGAACTGTGGTGAGGTTCGGTGGGGGTGGGGGCTCCTTCTCCACTGCCTCCTGCCGAGCACTGGGAGGAGTCATAGAGGCTATGAACAGGTCCGACGGCTTTGAGAACCTGGCAGGATCCCCGAGGGAGAAGAACAGCGGTCAGAGGAACGGGCCAGATCCAGGGCAGTGCCATGAAGCTGCTGCCCAGCTGGAGCGCGGTGCTGCCTGTGAGCCTTCGGCCTGGTGTGTGCCCCTGTACCCCAGCCTGGTTATGGGCACAACAACTCAGAAGTAGGTGGTGCCCGGGGTGGCTGGAACTAGAGTAGCCCAGAGAAGAGCAGGTAGGAATAAAAGGCCAGGCTCCCCCCAGCTGAGGAGCCTGCCGTACCCCCATCGTTCCTTCACCTCCTTCCACACCTCAGGCCCTGAGCCCAGGCTAGACTGGAGGGGAGACATATGCAAGCACACAGGGCCCACCGCTTAGAAAGGCCCCAACTCAATGCTCCGCTCTAGCGATCTTTATTTTTTTGTTTATTTTTGATTTTTCGAGGTAGGGTTTCACTCTAGTCCAGGCTGACCTGGAATTCACTATGTAGTCTGAAGGCTGGCCTCACACTCACAGCAATCCTCCTACCTCTGCCTCCTGAGTGCTGGGATTATGGGATTAAAGGTATGCACCACCACACCCGGCATTTTTTTTTTTTTTTGTCTTTCGACTGCCCGGAAGTATTTATTTGCAAGGGGGGGGGGTAGGTTTTTTGAGGTAGGGTCACTCTAGCTCAAACTGACCTGGAATTCACTATGTAGTCTCAGGATGGCCTCTAACTCATAGAGATCCTCCTACCTTTGCTGGAATTACAGGAGTGTGCCACCAAGCCTGGCTCAATTTTTTGAAAAATATTTTACTTATTTGAGAGAGAGAGGCAGATTAGAGAGAATGGGTGCACCAGGGTCTTTAACCGCTGTAAACTAACTCCAGACGCATGTGCCCCCTTGTGCATCTGGTTTATGTGGGTCCTGGGGAATGGAAGCGGGGTCCTTAGGCTTCGCTGGCATAAAGGCTAAGCCATTTCACCAGCCCTCAATTTTTTTTTAAAGGCAGGATCTCACTGTAGCCCAGGTAACCTGGAATTCATTCTGTAGCTCAGGTTACCTTTGAAATCATGGTGAGTTTCCTTCTTCAGTTTCTAAAAGATTACAGATGTGAGTCTGGACCCAGCCCTTTTCTTATTATTTTTTTTTTTTTTCGGCTTTTCCAGGTAGGGTCTGTAGCTCAGGCTAGAATTCACTCTGTATTTACTCTGTAGTCTCAGGGTGGCCTTGAACTCAGCGATCCTTGTACCTCTGCCTCCCAAGTGCTGGAATTAAAGCACCTGGTTTGGTGGCTCACACTTTTAATCCCAGCATTTGGGAAGCTGAGGCAGAAAGACCACTCAGTGTTTGAGGGCAACTGTGCTATATAATAAGTTTCATCCAGGCCAGCTGGAACTACAAAGTAAGGCTTGGTCTTAAAATAATAAATAAGAGTTTTAGGCCAAAGCCGGGTGTGGTGGCACATGCCTTTAATCCCAGCACTCGGGAGGCAGAGGTAGGAGGATTGCCGTGAGTTCGAGGCCGCCCTGAGACTACATAGTTAGTTCCAGGTCAGCCTGGATGAGAGTGAGACCCTACCTCGAAAAACCAAAAAAAAAAAAAAAAAAGTTTTAGGCCAGGTATGATGGCACCACCAGGGAGGATCATCATGAGCTAGAGGCCAGCCTGGGCTACATATAGCAAGATCTTGGGGGATTTTTGTTGTTATTTTGGTTTGGTTTTTCGAGACAGGGTCTCCCTCTAGCCTACACTGACCTGGAATTCACTATGTAGTCTCTGGTTGGCCCCGAACTCATAGCAATCCTCCTACCTCTGCCTCCTCAGTGAGGGTATTAAAGACATGCAGCACCACGCCTGGCTAAAGTCCTGTTTTAAAGATAACAGAAAAACTAGGTGTGGTGGTGCATACCTATGATGTGGAGGCAAGAGGATTAAGGGTTCAAGGCCTGTCTTGCTACACAGAGAGTGCAGCCTGGGCTACATAAGACCCTGTCAAAAAAAAAAATGTCCAGGCATGGTGGTCCACATGTTTGATCCCAGCACTCAGGAGGCAGAGGTAGGAGGATCACTGTGAGTTCAAGGCCAGCCTGGAATCCAGGTAAGTCTGGGCTAGAGTAAGACTGTACCTCAGAAAAAAAGAAAAAAAAAGAGAGAGAGAGAGAGCGCTTACTGAATAAGAGTACTTGCTGTGCCAGCATCAAGACCTGAGATCTATCCCCAGCACTCATGTAAAAAGCAGGCAGGCTGGGCATGGTGGTGCACTCCTATAATCCCATCACACAGGAGGCAGAGGTAGGAGGACTGCTGTGAGTTTGGGGCCAGCCTGAGATTACATAGTGAATTCCAGGTCAGCCTGGGCTACAGGGAGATCCAGCCTCAGGGAAAAGAAAAAAAAAAAAAAGCCAGGTGGGCTGCACACACCCATAACACCACTGCTGAGGCAGATAGAAATAGAAACATTGGGATTCACTGGTGGGTCAGCCAGAGCCAGTTTAGCTGAAAAATAACAGAGAGCTCCAGGTTTAGTAAAAGACCCTGTGTCGAGCGGGGGCATGGTTGTGCACACCTTTAATCCCAGCACTTGGAAGGCAGAGAGGTAGGAGGATTGCTGAGAGTTGGAGGCTACCCTGAGCCAGAGTGAAACTCTACCTCAAAGGAAAAAAAAAAAAAAAAAGTGAGCCACCATACTTCGCAAAATTCTCACTTGGAACAAGGGCCACCTTCTCATTTTCACTGGATTCCATAAACATGGTTGCTAGTTATGGCTGGGAGAGGAAAGTAAACCTCGCCCTGACAGCGTGCAGGCTACAGAGGCCTGTCTGCTGCTGCTTTAGGGACCCTATGTGGTGAAGGGCAGCAGCGTGGGACAGTGAGGCCAACCTGAATCTAGGACTGTGTTTCTGAAATCACATTTCCTTGGTTATAGCACTCAAGTCTGTTTCCATAGCAGTGACACCCACCCCAGGACACACACGTGACAGTGAGTATATATGACGTTGCTGCTGGGCATGATGGCGTGTGCCTTTCATTGCAGCAGCAGTTGGGAGGCTAAGGTAGGAGGATCACTATGAGTTCAAGGCCATGCTAAGAATACACAGTGCATTCCAGGGACAGACCTTACTGTGAAAAAAAAAAGGGGGAGGGAGTCTGGAGAGATGGCTTAGTGGTTAAGGCATTTGCCTGAGAAGCCAAAGGACTCAGGTTTGATTCCCCAGGACCCATGTAAACCAGATGCATAAGGGGCACATGTGTTTGGAGTTTGTTTTCAGTGGCTAGAGGCCCTGGCATGTCCATCTCTCTCTGTCTTTCTTCTATCACTCTCTGCTTGCAAAAAAAAAAAAAAAAATGCCAGAAGCTGCCTGACAAGGTGTAGTGAACCTACCTTGGAAAAAGAAAAAGACACTGCTTGGCACTTGATCCTTCCTCAGTAAGGAGAACAGTTATGTGAGATGAGTAACTTGTTAGCCAGGTGTGGTGGCACATGCCTTTAATGCCACCACTTGGTAGGCAGAGGGGTAGGAGGATTGCTGTAAGTTCAAGGCCACCCTGAGACCACATAGTGTATTCCAGGTCAGCTTGGGCTGGAGCAAGACCCTACATCAAAAAAAAAAAAAAAAAAAAGAGTAACTTATTAAGAATAATAATAAATATGGAAAGGTCTCCTGAGGAGGGTGGTAAGTGCCATGTCTCCTCCCTTTCCTCTCACCCTTTGAAACTGTCCCTCCTTGCCCCTTAGACTCTGGTCCTCCCAGGGGCAACAAGAACAGGCCTTGTGCCAGGCTTCCGACGCAGGCAGGGAAGGGGATGCCCAGGGGGCAAACATGCCTGAGGCTAGGGTGGCCTTTACTACCAGAGACAGAGTTAATACCTTACCTCTGCCCGGATCCCCCTTTCGCAATGGACCTGGTTACAGATTTACTTTGAACAATGTCTGATGTGTGGAGTAAAGTCCTCCTTGGCCCTGGTAAAGTCATTCTCTCTTCTCCTCAGAAGCTCCTCAAACCTGTGTCCCAAGGATGAGGGCTCAGGAGGATCCCGAGAGTCAGACACAGGTGCTGAGGGATTTGAGGGGAGCGGGGCAGGTGGGGGCTGGAGGGGCCTGTGAAGGCCTTTCTGGGAGGGAAGAGACAGGTTCTGATGAATTCGATTAAAAAAAAAAATGACAGTCCCGAGCTGAACGTGGCACTTGGGGGATGGGTGGAAGTAGAGGAGCCTTTAGCTTTGAGACTGAGTTGAGCTGGGGAGTCAGAACAGCCTCCTCCCCAGTAAGAACCTCAGTGACCTCCAGGGGGCAGAGGTGGGATCGAGGGGGCTTATCCGTGGTTCCTGATTTGGGTTCCATTTTCTAAGTAGAAAACCCTACGCCTCAGGGCTTTAGAAACCACCAGGTGGATGGACTTGGGGAAGGGGCCCTGCCCTCCCTCACTGAGCTGTTTGGGAGTTCCTGGTGCCTGGCTCAAGGGCTTTGTCCCTTCATCACTCCACTGTTTCTCCTGTCCAGCATCAGTCGTTGGGTTCAGCAGGGACTTCCGCCAGGAACCCACAAATGTCCCTGCCCCTACCCGCGGAGCCCAAATTTGACATGTTGTACAAGATCGAGGATGTGCCGCCGTGGTACCTGTGCATCCTGCTGGGCTTCCAGGTGGGCCTCCCCGCCCCCACACTGGGCTTTCCCTAGGGATCCTCCCCGGCAACAAGGTCCTCTCAGGTTAGAGAAAGAGAAACCGCAGGTCAGCGCAGGGACTGTCACCTAGCAGCGGTGCAGAAGCACCTGGGGGCTTGTGGATCCCGGTGGCAGGGAGGAGGGTCTAGCCACAGTAGCTTGCTGGGGAGACTGCGGCCTAAGTGGTGAGTAGTTACTCTTGGAATCCCCGCGAGGAACGTCAGTGCTGGTGGCTGGGGCCAGAGGCAGGCATGGGAACTTGGGTTGTCCCTGTGTGCACGTGAGCTCCACGGGCGCTCTCTCCCCTCTCGCCACTCCAGCATTACCTGACGTGCTTCAGCGGCACCATCGCTGTGCCCTTCCTCCTGGCTGAGGCGCTATGTGTGGGCCGCGATCAGCACATGGTCAGCCAGCTTATCGGCACCATCTTCACCTGTGTGGGTATCACCACTCTCATCCAGACCACAGTGGGCATACGGTGAGCTGCCCCTCAACTCATGAGTACGTAAACACACGTTGTACCAGCTGTCCAGTGAGCCACGTGGCACAGCAGGTGGTCTTACTTGGGCTTTAAAAAAAATGTATCTTATTTGAGAGGGAGAGAATGGGCACCCCAGGGCCTCTTGCCACTGCAAACTCCAGATGGCAGGCATCACCATGTGCCTCTGGCTTACGTGGGTACTAACCTGGGTCCTGAGCTTTACAGGGAAGCGCCTTTAACCTCTGAGCCATCGCTCCAGCCCCTACCTTCTTAGGTTTTTATGGGACAATCAAGACCTGCTTTGCCCTATCTGCTGCTACTAACCCCAAGGCAAGCCTTAGGGCTAGGTAGTCGGGCTCCTACCCTGGGTTCCTCAGAACCAGAAGGCTGCAGGGTTACAGAAGTGTGCCCTATAGCTTGGCTTTTCCCAAGCCCTACGAGAAGGTTCAGGATCAGTCCTTCACCTATGAGGGCCTGGGGAACTCCTGGCTCATTGTGAACAGTCCTAGACCTGACTGGCAGAGGGATGGGAGATGGGGGCAGTTGTGAGCAGAGTTCAGATGCCAGAGTTGAGAAGGTCACTTTGGAGCACATGGCTCATTACTGTATTGAAATGGTGGGTTGAAGGCTAAAGTCTTCCTTGCCTCTGTCCCCCATGTGTGTCCTTCCCGTCCCCTGTGGCTGCTGTCTGCTCCCTCCAGGCTGCCACTGTTCCAGGCTAGTGCCTTTGCCTTTTTGGTTCCAGCCAAAGCTATCCTGGCCCTGGACAGGTGGAAATGCCCCCTAGAAGGTGAGCTCATTTTTGTTACCTGGGCTAGCGGAGAGGGGAAAGGCCCCGGGCAATTGCCCTGAGTCTGGACACCAGTGTGTACTCATGACAGTCTTCTTCCCTGTCTCCAGAAGAGATCTATGGTAATTGGAGTCTGCCCCTGAACACCTCTCATATCTGGCATCCTCGGATTCGAGAGGTAAGAGGACGCCAGGAGCCCAGGTGGGGCTAAATGAAAATGATAGTCACTGTTCAAAGGGGCAGTGGAGGCCGGGCGTGGTGGCGCACGCCTTTAATCCCAGCACTCGGGAGGCAGAGGTAGGAGGATCGCCGTGAGTTCGAGGCCACCCTGAGACTCCATAGTGAATTCCAGGTCAGCCTGGGCTAGAGTGAAACCCTACCTCGAAAAACCAAAAAAAAAAAAAACCAAAACAAAGGGGCAGTGGAGGAGCTTACATTTTGCTAATGGTCAGGTCATGGTGACTTATAACTTTGTCTTTTTAGATCCAGGGTGCAATCATGGTGTCCAGCATGGTGGAGGTGGTGATTGGACTGATGGGGTTGCCTGGGGCTCTGCTCAGCTACATTGGACCTCTCACTGTCACCCCCACTGTCTCCCTCATTGGCCTCTCTGTTTTCCAAGCTGCTGGCGACCGAGCTGGTTCCCACTGGGGAATCTCAGCTTGGTGAGCAGACACTAGCCAGGCCTGATCCCTACCAAGTCCCAGCCCCCACCCCCTTTATGTCCTGCCCTCAAAGTTCTTACTACTAACCCCAGCCTGGCCTCCCAGCCACCTCCTGTGTCTCTGCCCCCAGCTCCATTCTCCTGATCATCCTCTTCTCCCAGTACCTGCGCAACCTCACCTTCTTGCTGCCCATTTACCGATGGGGCAAGGGCCTCACTCTCTTCCGCATGCAGATCTTCAAGATGTTTCCGGTAAGGAGCTGGTGGTTATTAGGTCTAGGGCAGGGGAAGGATAGTGTGGGAGCTAGAGCCAGAAAAAAAGGAGAGAGGGCCCAGAGGTGGTGAGGCCACAGCACCAAGACAAGACTTCAGTGCCTGCAGCACCCTGTCGCCCCACCTGCTGCAGATCGTGCTGGCCATCATGACTGTGTGGCTGCTCTGCTATGTGCTGACCCTGACAGACGTGCTGCCTGCAGACCCCACAGCCTACGGCTTCCAGGCTCGGACTGATGCTCGCGGAGACATCATGGCTCTCTCCCCCTGGATGCGCATTCCCTACCCCTGTAAGCAAGCCCATGTGAGCCCCTCTGTTTCCAACTGACATCTGTGTGAGACTCCTGGTGACCCCAGCTGAGCTGACAGTGCATGGGCCGCATTTGTACTGTGCTGTGTAAGCCTTCCTCTAGTCCTAACCTCTGAGTGACCTGAATAAGCTCCCACAGCT
Source organism: Dipus sagitta (assembly GCA_036346955.1). Lineage (NCBI taxonomy): Eukaryota > Metazoa > Chordata > Mammalia > Rodentia > Dipodidae > Dipus > Dipus sagitta. The sequence goes on from CM070782.1 coordinate 49,085,909, forward strand.
GTGCAGCTCCCATCCCAGCCTGAGGCCTCTCACCAGCCAGCCCCGCTTCCCCTCAAGTAGTCAGTCCCCTGTCCAGTACCGACACACCACAGGCTCCTCACTGTATCCATCCTGTTTCCCCAATCCAGGTCAGTGGGGTCTGCCCACAGTGACTGTGGCGGCAGTCCTGGGAATGTTCAGTGCCACGCTGGCTGGCATTATCGAGTCCATCGGTGACTACTATGCTTGTGCCCGCCTGGCTGGTGCACCACCCCCTCCAGTACATGCTATCAATAGGTATACCTACCTGTTCTCAATGTTGACCCCTTGGGAAGCAAATGTGGGGATGGGGCGTAGTCACTGTTGTGGGCTTGGGGAAGTTACTCTCACTTTCATACTTCGTTTTCCTTGTTTATGGGATGGGAACACTCATCATTGGGATTGCTGGGAATTACTGAGGAAATAATGGAATCCTAAGTAAACCAGAGCCATTTCCAGCACTTGACATGCACTCTCTAACACCATCAGTTAACTATCCTGTGAGACATCTGCCCTTAATATCCTCATGATAAACATGAGGAAACTGAAACCCAGAATTGCCCAAGAAAGTAAGTGCTAGGGCATTGGGTACCAGGGCTCCTGGTTTCTAGACTGGCTTGGAGTGGGCAGTACTACAGACTGTAGCAATCTGCACAGTCCCAGAGGTGCAGGCAGCAAGCCAGAGTGACAGGACAGACTGGTGAGGGGCTGGCACAGGACCTTTCCCCATACCTTTCCTTACAGGGGCATCTTCACTGAAGGCATCTGCTGCATTATTGCGGGGCTGCTGGGCACAGGAAATGGGTCCACCTCATCCAGTCCCAACATTGGCGTCCTAGGGATTACCAAGGTGCTGTACCACCAGCCTGAGCAACACAATCTCGTGAGGGTTCAATGTGTAGCAGGCCCCAGTCCAGGCCTGGGCCTAGTCCCACCCTGTCTCTGGGAGTACCCATTTATGCCTAGTTCTTACAATAAGCCCTGCCCCTCGAACTAACCCTAAGCCCTGCCCGACCCTGGTCCTCTGGCTCTAGCCCCCCCCCCCCTGCTGGCTTTCTGCAGGTGGGCAGCCGTCGCGTGGTCCAGTATGGCGCAGGGATCATGCTGGTCCTGGGTACCATTGGCAAGGTCACTGCTCTGTTTGCCTCACTTCCAGACCCCATCCTGGGGGGGATGTTCTGTACCCTCTTCGGTAAGAGCCGAGCATGGGCCTGGGGGTGCAGGGCCAGTGACGGTGGTGGGACGCACCGAGTTGGGCTGTCTTTATAGCTCTTCCTCACCCATAGGCATGATCACTGCTGTGGGACTATCAAACCTGCAGTTCGTGGACATGAACTCCTCCCGCAACCTCTTTGTGCTGGGATTTTCCATGTTCTTTGGGCTCACACTGCCTAATTACTTGGATTCCAACCCAGGTGCCATCAACACAGGTACTTCGTCTGTATTGTTTCTGGAGATGGGGAATTGGGGCAAGCACAAAACTCCAAGCACATGTGTGATGAGGGCCCGGGCTTCAGTCCCCAGCACAGAAACAAGACCTGCAAATACAGCCCCTCCTTTAAAGGCTCCACAGGTATAGCCATAAAACCCTTCTTAACTCTGGTTAAGTAGCCTATAAACATATACATACATACATACTTACATATATGTGTGTGTATATATGTATATATATAAACATACAGAGAGAGAGACATGGGGGAAGGGGGTTCTCAAGTAGCCCAGGCCAGCTTCAAACTCACTATATAGCCAAGGCTGTCCTTGAACTTCTGATCCTCCTGCTTCCACCTCCCAAATGCTAGGATTACTGGCATGAATCACTACACCCAGTTAAGATGATGAATGGTAGTATGTTCATATAATTTCCTAACAGCTTCATGAGGCAGATCCTATTATCATCCCATTTTTTTCCCAGAGGAACATGAGGCTCAGGGCCACTAAATGACTTGTTCTAAGCCAACAACTAGCAGCTGGCAGAATTGATGTGAACCCTACTGATAGGCTCAAAAGTCAGCATTAAGCGGGCATGGTGGCATATGCCTTTAGTCCCAGGTAGAGGTAGAGGGATCGCCTTGAGTTTGAGGCCAGCTTGGGACTACATACTGAATTCCAGGTCAGCCTGAGCTGGAGTGAAACCCTACCTCGAGAAACGAAAATCAAAATGTCAGCTTGTACCATTCAGTGGTTGTGACTGCTTAAGAAGTCAGCAGCTCGCACGAGCGGGGAGCGTTACAGCCATTAGCTCTGGGTCTGTTCCACAGGCATTCCTGAAGTGGACCAGATTCTGACTGTGCTGCTGACGACCGAGATGTTCGTGGGCGGGTGCCTTGCTTTCATACTGGACAATACAGTGCCAGGTACGGTTCAGCTTTGGGAGGGCAATACTGAACGAGCCTGAACTTGTGCACCCCAACAGATGACTCCCAAACAGGAGCCGTAGCTATGAAGGTCTACAGTGAGCCGCAGGAACAGACAGACATGTGGAGTGCCCGTTGCCTGGGGAGAGAGACAAAAGACATTAACATGCTTCCTAGGTCTTGAAGAGCATGCGGTCATGAGAATTATTTCTGGGTCCTGGGAGTCCTTTCCTCATCTTTTTTTTTTTTTTTTTTTTTTTTTTTTTGAGGTAGGGTCTCACTTTAGCTCAGGCTTATCTGGAACTCTGTAGTCTCAGAATGACCTCAAACTCAGTGATCCTCCTGCTGGGATTAAAGGTGTGCACACAGGCCCTCATCACACATGTGCTTGGAGTTTGTGCTTGCCCCAGTTCCCCATCTCCAGAAGGTGGTGCTCAGCCTTTTCTATTTCTTTTTTTTTCTCAATTTTTATTAATATTTTCCATGATTATAAAAAATATCCCATGGTAGTACCCTCCCCCCGCCCACTTTCCCCTTTGAAATTCCATTCTCCATCATATCCCCTCCCCATCTCAATCTTTCTACTCCTTTTCTATTTCTTTATAGCAACTGGGCTGATATTCTGGTCTTTCTTTTGTTTGTTTTTGTTTTTTGAGGTAGGGTCTCTCTCTCTCTGGTCTTTCTTTTTTAACTTTATTTGTGAGAGAGGAAGAATGGCAGCACCACTACAAACAAACTCCAGACAGATGTGGCACCATGTGCATCTGGTTTATGTGGTTACTGGGGAATTGAACCTGGGTCCCTTCAGCTTCACAGGCAAGCTCCTTAATCACTAAGGCATCTCTCTAGCCCATATTCTTTGCTTATATAGAGCTGGACAGATTAACAGGTGGCGCTGGTTTGTGGGCAAGATCCACCCATGCCACACAAACAGAAGTGAAATAGCTTCAAAGGCCTTAGGGAGTTTGAGATGAAGGGTTCAGGGTGGGCAGCTATGTATCGAGAGGCTTTTCTTGATTCATGCAGCTAATAATCTAAGCTACCCAGATGTCACTAACATCAAGTAGAGAGGCCTGGCTGGGTCTCTTACACCGCCATCCTTCAAGCCAACTGAGCACAAGCAACCATCCTTGCCAGTGATGTCAGGTCACATGGTCTTCAACCTGCACAGATGAATTTGCCTAAAGGCATATAAACTACATTCAGATTCAGGGCTGGCCAGCTCAGAACTTTAGTCTGCAACCATGGAAGAGCCCAGCTTTCCTCACGCCTGGACTCATAGATGGCCATTGTGCATTTCTTTTTTAAATATTTCATTTATAGAGAGGGAAAGAGAATTGGTGCACCAGGGCCTCTAGCCATGGCAAACGAACTCTAGAAGCATGTGTCACCTTGTGCATCTGTCATACATGGGTACTGGGGAATTGAACCTGAGTCCTTAGACTTTGCAGGCAAGCACCTTAATGGCTAAGTCATCTCTTCAGCCCCACTTCTTTTTTTTTGTGGGGGAGCTGCCAGGGTCTTGCCATGTAGTTCAGACTGGCCTCAAGCTCATCATCCCCCTGCATCTACTTCACACAAGCTGAGATTACAGCTGTGGCTTGCACTTACTTATCTACAACCCAACCTTAGGGCATTCAGTGTACTTCAAGAGAAGCTGATGTTTACCTGTGTGTAAGTCAGTTTTTTATTTATTTGCAAGTAGAGAGAATTGGGCACAACCAGGCGTCCAACGTCTGCAAACAAACTCCAAAAGCATGCCCTGCTTTGTGCATCTGGCTTTATGTGGGTACAGGGAATCGAACCTACATCCTTTGGCTTTGTTAGCAAGTGCCTTAACCACTAAGCCATCTCTACAGCTCTATTTAAAATTTAAAGACAGTTGATTATAAAATCTGTCTTAGGACTAGGTTAAGGGGAAGGGGAGGTAGCAGAGTTGGGAGCCCTAGTAAATTACTTGACTGTCCTCTTCTAGGAAGCCCAGAGGAAAGAGGCCTGATACAGTGGAAAGCTGGGGCCCATGCCAACAGTGAGACATCTGCTAGCCTGAAGAGCTATGATTTCCCCTTTGGGATGGGCGTGCTAAAAAGGATTCCCTTTCTGAGATACATTCCTATCTGCCCAGTCTTCAGAGGATTTTCTACAAGATCAAAAAATCAGCCTGCAGTTCCAGAAAACACTCCACAAACTACAGAAACTGGATCTATGTGCACCAAGGTCTAAAAAATTACTCTAAAGAAAGGTAGGATGTATCTCTGGCTTTTGTGTGAGTAATCCAAACTAGTTTCACTTTTGTGACTTAGGTACGTTCAGCAGAAAGGTGGACAGAACAGACTCATGTATGTAGATTCTGGATGGAATGACATTTTATAGAGGGCAGAAATGCCCAACCAGTGTGTGCCACTAGTATGTAATATAATCCTTGCAGATAGGGGCAGAACATAGACTAGCTAGAGTCTATATAAGTAGTCATGGGTAATCTTTATCCTTCAATTCCAGTATGCTAAATACTTGCTTTATTATTATTTTTTTGATATTTTATTTTAATTTATTTGACAGAGAAGGGAGGAGGGGGAGAGAGAGAGAGAATGGGCGCGCCAGGGCCTCCAGCCACTGCCAACAAACTCCAGACGTGTGTGCCCCCTTGTGCATCTGTCTAACGTGGGTCCTGGGGATCAAACCTGGGTCCTTTGGCTTTGCAGGCAAATGCCTTAACTGCTAAGCTATTCCTCTAGTCCATTGCTTTATTCTTAAAAGAAAAAAAGCCAGGCATGGTGGTGCACACTTTTAATCCCAACACTCGGGAGGCAGACATAGGAGGATCATCAAGAGTTCAAGGCCACCCTGAGACTACATAGTGAATTTCAGGTCAGCCTGAGCTAGAATGAGACCCTACTTTGAAAAACCAGAAAAAAAAAAATTTTTTTTTTAGTTTACTTGAGAAAGAGGCAGACACACACAGAGACAGAATGGGCACACCAGGGCCTCTAGGCACTACCTACGAACTCCGGATGCATTTGCTACTTTGCATATGTTTTTGTGGATCCTGGGGAATCGAACCTTGGTCCTTTGGCTTTGTCAGCAAGTGCCTAAATGGCTCAAGCCATCTCTCCAGCCCCTTTTTGGTTTTTTGAGAGAGTCTACTCTAGCCTAGCCTGGTCTAGAGCTCACTATATAGCTCAGGCTCACCTCCAACTCACAGAAATCCTATCAGTTTCCTGAGTGCTGAAGTTACAGGCATGAATCGCAACATCCAGCTCCCCTCCTCACCTTTTTTAAGAATCCATTTAAGATTTATTTTTATTTATTTGGGAGACAAAGAGGGAGGGAGAATGGGTGCACCAGGGACTATAGCCACTGTAAACAAACTCCAGACCCATGTGCCACCATGTGCATCTGCCTTACATGAGACTTGGAGAATCGAACCTGAATCCTTAGGCTTCACAGGCAAGTGCCTTAACCGCTAAGCCATTGCTCCAGCTCTCTCACCCTTTTTGAAACAGGATCTTGCTATGTAACATATGCTGGTCTAGAACTTGATATGCAGCCAATGCTACCCTGAAACTAGAGAAAGTTCTACCTAGCCTGTCTCAAGTGCAGGGATTTTATAGGCATGGTTAATGCCTCTGACATAGAAAAGGTTGAGAATAAGGACATAGTAAACTAACAGGGAAAATCCTATATACATCATTGCTTCAATTTCAGTACTCATAAAATTAAAACCATCTTGAGTTACCCTAAAACTATGCCAACAAAAGCCCTAAGGAAGGGCTGGAGAGATGGCTTAGCAGTTAAGGCACTTGGCTGCAAAGCCTAAGGACCCAGGTTCAATTCTCCAGGTCCCACGTAAGCTAGATGAACATGGTGACCCATGGGTCTGGAGTTCGTTTGCAATGGTTAGAAGCCCTGGTGTGCCCATTCTCCCCCTCTCTCTCACTGTCTCTAATAAAAAGAGAGAAAAGCCCTAAGGAAGTGATCATTTGTCCCTAGAGCTTTGAAGTATATGAGCAGCTGTTCTGAATCCTTCCATCTCTATCTTTGAATGCAGGTGCTTGACTCTCTGGTTAAACACTCAAGTGGTAGGGTATTGCTCTAGCTCAGGCTGACTGGAATTCACTATGTAGTCTCAGGGTGGCCTCGAACTCTTGGCGATCCTCCTACCTCTGCCTCAAGTTCAGTGCTGGGGTTAAAGGCATGCACCACCATGCCCAGCTCAAGTAGATTTTCCTTTAAATTAGCCAAGTTCCAACAAAAGTCAGGCATGATGGCACATGCATATACTAACAGCTTATAGGAAGCAGAGGCAAGAGCATCCTAAGTTTGAAGCTAGCCTGAGTGTGCCACTTGTGGTATCTGTGGTACTATTAGAGAGAGTAGAGAACAAAGGGGTTCAATTATGTTATGGCTTCAGAAAGGAAAGAATGAAGCATGATTGTCATTTTCAGAGTTTCTTTAAAAACCTGTTTACTCAGTTACCTGTTTAAAAAAAGGAATCTTAGGATGGAGAGATGGCTTAGCAGTTAAGGCGCATGCCTGTGAAGTCCAAGGACCTAGGTTCAATTCCCCAGAACCCGCGTAAGCCAGATGCACATGCGCCTGGAGCTTGTTTGTAGTGGTTAGAGGCCCTGGCGCACCCATTCTCTAATAAATAAAAAAATATATTTTTTAAGCCAGGTGTGGTGGTGCATGCCTTTAATCCTAGCACTCGGGAGGCAGAGGTAGGAGGATTGCCATGAGTTCAAGGCCACCCTGAGAATACAGAGTGAATTCCAGGTCAGCCTGGGCTACAGTGAGACCCTACCTTGAAAACCCAAAAAGAAAAAAGTATGTATTTTTTTAAAAGAGGAACCTTGGCCAGTATGGCGGCTTACTTGTAATGTTAGCATCTGGGAGGCTGAGACAGGAGTACTGTGGTCAGTTCAAGGTCAACCTGAGCAACAAAAATCCTGTTTCAAAATCAAAACAAAAAATAAATGGAAAAAATAATAAAGAAGAAAGGAGTTGAGAGAGATTGTTCAGTGCCTAAACTGCCTTCTGAGCAGCTCTTGAGTACCCAAATTCAGATATGGTGGTCTTCTGTGATCCCAGTGGGCATACACAAGAAGGGAGGTGGAGGCAGAATTTCCTAGAGACTAGCGAATAGAGAAGTAATTGTAAGACCCCCAGCCCCCAGCAAGGTAGAAGGTGAAGAGTGATCCAAAAGCTGTCCTCTGACCTCCACACAAAACGCACATACATTTGCATACATACTCCAAATAAATAATTTAAAAAATATATATATATATGTGTGTATATATATTACTTATATATATTTTGAGTTGAGGGAGAGAGTAAGTATGGGTACAACAGGGCCTCCTGCCACTGCAAATGAACTCCACAGACACATGCACCATTTTGTGTATCTGGCTTTATGTTAAGCTACAAGGGAATTGAACCCAGATGTTCAGGCCTTACAATCAAGCACTTTTAACCACTGAGCCATCTCCTCTCAGCCTGTTCTCCCCTCCACCCCCAGCACCCCAGACTCTTGCTGGGTGCAGTGGTGAATGCCTTCAATCCCAGCACTCAGGTGACACAGATAGTAGCACTGCTGCGAGTTCAATGCCAACCTGAGACTACATAGTGAATTCCAGGTCAGACCCTCCCTACTTCAAAAAAAACCAACCCTCCCCACCCCCCGAAAAGGGGGACTCTCAGCTGAGTGTGGTAGCGGAGCACACCTTTTATCCTAGCACTGAAGAAGGATGTGTAAGGCCAGGCTGGACTATGGCTTAGTGGTTAAGGTGTTTGCCAAAGGACCCAGGTTCAATTCCCCAGGACCCACGTTAGCCAGATGCCCAAGGGGGGCGAGTATCTGGAGTTCTTTTGCAGTGGCTAGAGGCCCTGGTGTGCCCATTCTCTCTCTTTCTCCCTCTTTCTGTCAAGTAAATAAATAAATAATAATAAAAAGAAAAGAAATAACTAATGACTACACGGTCCTCTTCAACCCAATAAACTCAAGCAAAGTCCAAGGCCTTGCACATGTTAAGCAAGTGTTCTACCATAGTTTTTACAAGGCTATTTTTTTTTAATTATTTGAGAAGGAGAGATAGGGGCAGATAAACTGCAAATAAACTCCAGATGCATGCGTCACCTTGTGCACCTGGCTTATCTGGGTACTGGGGAATCAAAGCCTTAACTGCTAAGCCATCTCCTCAGATCGAACATGGATATTTTTTATTGCTTTGATATTTCAATCTCAGGCAAGAAAAAGGAAGGACAGGGTAATGGACAGTATTTTACTGATGCATTATGGACAGATATTTGCATAGCAACATCCTTGCTAGTATGGATTCTAACAAATCCTCTCAGCACATTTCCCCAATTGCATTCACCTAAGGTATTGAGCCCCCACTAAAGTGAGTATCAGCACTGCAGTCTGCAGTCTAGCACCAATAAACACAAGCATCAGCTCAGTTCTACTATTATTTATTTTTTTAAATATTTTTGAAAAAATATAATTTTTTTACAATATTTTCAACTTAAACACTATTCACACTGAACACGTATGGCAGCTTAACCTACCCAAATATGAAGTTTAAGAAGCCAAAACTGTTCTAGCTTTGTTAAAAGAAAAATTGTGCTGCAGACTATTGTCATGATGGTTAACAAAGCAAGGAAAAGCACCACTCAAATCACGTTTCAATCTCTTCAGTACTCCAATTGGATTATGGGCTGGTGTTGGTCTTGTATTAGACTTCACACAGGTATGATATGATGCAACAAATCCTCAGAAAAAGCAATTCTCAAATCATACTTCCTCAGGTGTTAATACTGAGAGAACTCAGTTATTTCTAACATACCACACCAGAAAAGCTAGCTCTTATCTCATTTTCACCTTGCAACATCAGTCACCAAAGACACCTTTTACTATAACGAATTGTCTCAAATTAACAGACTGTTCAGAAAAATTTTTTTCGGGGGTAGGGTCTCACTTTAGCCCAGGCTGATCTGGAATTCGCTATGTAGTCTCAGGGTGGCCTCAAACTTATGGTGAACCTCCTCCTGTGCCTCCTGAGTGCTGGGATTAAAGGCGTACACTACCACGCCCGGCTAAAAAAAGATTTTTGATGAGGACAAATCCAACTGAGAAATCTGCTAAGCAATTAGAACCTAATTTAATCGTAGTTTTACAAAGTGTTGATTAATCTTAAGGACTCAGTTTAGCCTCAAAGACAGACAATTCAATAAAATTTGGAGGATTTTTAATTCGTTATTTTGTCACAATTTGACTGGTGCGCTTTCCTTGCTGTCTTTACATTAAGCCATGGGGCCAATTCTACTTTCAGTAAATGTTTGACAGCTTTTTACTTAATAACAGTCTCAGCACTTTTATTAAGCATGCAAGACTAACAAAAACTTTGGCAATGCATAAGTGTAACACAGTGACGAGAGAGCTTTTACAAGTTAAGTCTTCTAATACTGCCTTCACAGTGTGGAAATTGTGCTACATCCACCAAAAGAGGGCCCCATCTACTCAAATATTTTAGTACTTCACCCCAGGAACAAACTCCTTTGCATTTGGGTTCAGATTGCTCTTGACCTGGAAAATAAGTACATAAAAAAAAAAAAAAAAGCAAGTTCATTACAGAAGGCTGCAGACACTCAGAAGCATTCTGTCTATAACCATACCACAAAACCATGTTAAATTATGTTGAAATTCTTAGCCTCAGGGTGGTGATCCTCCTACCCCTGCCTGGGGTAGTGGTGGGATTAAAGGCGTGCGCTACCATGCCCGGCTACATTCTATGTATTTTTTAATTTTAATTTTTTTTTTTTCTGGTAGAGTCTCTCTCTCTCTAGGCTGACCTCAAACTCACAGAGATCCTCCTACTTCAGCCTCTTGAGTGCCCAGCAATGTTGAAAATTTTTATTTTTTTATTTTTGGGGGGTTTTCTAGGTAGGGTCTCGCTCTAGCCCAGGCTGACCTGGAATTCACTATGTAGTCTCAGGGTGGCCTTGAACTCATGGCAATCCTCCTACGTCTGCCTCCCGAATGCTGGGATGTGGCCGGCTCCAATGTTGAAATTTTGACTGAAGTAATTGGGGCATTGCTGATGAATTACTTTTACTGAAAACTTCAAGTTGTCTTTCTACAACTGTCTTCTAATTCCCACAGGAGGCACTGTATTTAACAGGAAAATCACATGGAGAGCCGGAACAAAGACACAAATGCCAGCTCTTCCTACTCCAACTTCCCATCTAAGACTGGATAAATCACCCTCTCAGCCTCCATTTTCACATCAGTTTTAAAAAAGGGAAGAATGGAATGAAGTTTCTAAGCACTGTAGAGACTTGTACCAATGATTCTATGTTTCTATAGTTTACTTTCATAAGCATGTATATTGATATACAGGAAGAATACCTAGAGATTCTCCTCTATCATATTTTGGGTTACAAGTTGATAAAAAGATACCAATACAGATTACAGAGTTTAGATGTTGGTATACAAGGCTGGAGATGTGGCTCTACAGTTAAAAGAGCTTGCTTGCAAAGCCTGACAGCCCAGGTTCAATTTCCCAGTATCCACTTACAAGCCAGATGCACAAAGTGGTACATACATCTGGTGTTCATTTGCAGTGGCAAGGCCCTAGTGCACCCATCACTCCTTCTCTCTCTCCCTCTCTTCTGGCAAATAAAAATATTTTAAATGTAGGTAATACAAGTAAGTTTTAACATTGAATTTGATCTCAATACCAATTACTTTTCCTTTGAGACCAAAACATAGTATTATAACAACATATTGGAGCAGTAATTTGTTTCATAATTTATATACAAAGATATTCTTTGCTGGGCGTGGTGGTACACGCCTTTAATCTCAGCACTCGGAAGACAAAGGTAGGAGGATCACCATGAGTTTGAGGCCACCCTTAGACTACATAGTGAATTCCAGGTCAGCCTGAGCTACAGTGAGATCCTATCTTAAAAAAAAACAAAGGAGACTGGAGAGATGGCTTAGCTGTTAAGGCGCTTGCCTGCGAAGCCAAAGGACCCAGGTTCGAATTCCCAGGACCCACGTAAACCAGATGCACAAAGGGGCGCATGTGTCTGGAGTTCGTTTGTGGTGGCTAGAGGCCCTGATGTGCCCATTCTCTTTCTGTCTCCTCTCACTGCTTGCAAATAAATTAAAAAAAAAAAAAAAAAAAAAAGGCTGGAGAGATAGCTTAGTGGTTAAGGCGTTTGCCTGCAAAGCCAAAGGATTCCGCGGGTTCAACTCTCCAGGCCCCATGTAAGCCAGATGCATAAGGGAAGGCACGCATCTGGAGTTCATTTTCAGTGGCTGGAGGCCCTGGTGTGCCCATTCACTCTGCCTCTTTCTCTCAAATAAATACATAAATATATTTTAAAAAATTCTTGGACAGGATATATTTTCTCTTCTCCCATATAACTTTAAAGTATATGATTTTGAGACTGGGTTGCTAATAAAACTGTATGCTTAGCATGTTCCAGATCCTGGGCTTTATCATCACAAAGGAAGAAGAGAGAGAATGATTTAAAAAGCTGCCTTCTTTTGTTGTTGACTTTTTCTTCCTGGTAGGGTTTCGCTCAAGACCAGGCTGACCTGGAATTATAGTGATCCTCCTACTTTGGCCTTCCGAGTGCTGGGATTAAAGGTGTGCACCACCGTGCCCAGCAAAATTCCAGTTTTGGGCAGAGAGAGAAGTTTAAGAATGAATTAAAATAAGCTCACATAGTCTGAATCAAGGCAGTTTCTGAGTTATGGATTGATATAAAGGACTTTATTCAAAATAATCAGGATTATTTGTGACATGACTAATACAGTAAGTATGTCCAGACTCCCCCCCCCACACTCTAGCCTGGGCTAAACTGGAACTCACTCTGTAGTCCAGGCTGTCTTCCCATTCATGTCAATTCTACATCAGCCTTCCAAATGCTGGGATTAAAGGAGTGTGTCATCATACCTAGCCCCAATAGACATTTTTTTGTTTGTTTGTTTTGTTTTTCAAGGTAGGGTCTCACTCTAGCCCAGGCTGACCTGGAATTCACTATGGAGTCTCACAGTGGCCTCGAACTCATGGCGATCCTCCTACCTCTGCCTCCCGAGTGCTGGGATTAAAGGCGTGCGCCACCATGCCCAGTTTTTTTTTTTTTTTTTTCGAGTTAGGGTCTCACTCTAGTTCAGGCTGATCTGGAACTCATGGTGATCCTCCTACCTCTGCCTCCCAAGTGCTGGGATTAAAGGTGTGTTCCATCACCATTCCTGGCTCCAATAGACTTTTTAGTACAAACCTTAAATGCTAAAGGCATCTCTACAGTTCATTTATTCATGTATGTATGTATGTATGTATGTATGTATATATATATATACACACACACATATATACACACATATATATATATTAGTATTTTTATTTATTTGTAAGTGGGGGAAGAGAGAGAATAGGCACCCGTGGGCCTCTTGCCACTGCAAAGTAACTCCAGATGCTTGCACCACTCTACACACATAGATTTACCTGGGTATTAGGGAAATTGAACCCCTGGGCCATTATGCTTTGAAAACAAGTGCCTTTAATCAATGAGTCATCTCTTCAGCCCAACAGACTCCCTCCACACCCAAGGTAGAGTCTACTTTAGCCCAGGCTGACCTGGAATTCACTCTATAATGTCAAACTCACCTCACAGTGATCATCCTACCTCTGTCTCCCTGAGAGCTTGGATTAAAGGCAGATGCCACCACAGCCAGCCAGACACCCCTCCCCCCTCCCGAGATAGGTCTCACTCTAGCTCAGGCTGACCTGGAATTCACTATGCAGTCTCACGGTGATCCTCCTACCTCTGCCTCCCCAGCGTTGGAGCTAAAGGTGTGTGCCACCATGCCAGGCTTTTTAAATACAGGTTTTTTTTTTTGTTTTGTTTTGTTTTTTTTAACTCCAGAGGCATGCACCACTTTGTGCATTTGGCTTACATGGGTCCTTTGGCTTTGCAGGAAACGCTTTTAACTGCTAAGCCATCACTCCAGGCCCAGACATTTTTTTTTTTTATTTTATTTTTATTTATTTGAGAGAGAGAAAGATAGAAAGAAATAGGCAGGTAGAGAGACAGAATGGGCATGCCAGGGCCTCCAGCCACTGGAAAGGAACCCCAGATGCATGCGCCCCCTTGGGCATCTGACTTACATGGGTCCTAGGGGGTCCAACCTGGGTCCTTTGGCTTTGCAGGCAAGTGCTTTAACTGCTAAGCCATCTCTCCAGCCCTAGCCCCAGACTTCTAAGATAATACTTTTACTCAATTGGGTCACTGTTATTTATTGCAACAAAGACTATAATAGAATGTAAATTTGGGGGTTATCCACATAGTCCTTTAGCAGCAGGATGGTTTCTAAATGCCTGAGGGCATAATGACTATAATACATCTGCTGGAATGCTTTATAGAAAATTCACATGCCTCCAGAAATTGTGGCTTATACCTATAATCCCAGCACTCGGGTAACTGAGGGAGGAAGCCAGCCTGGGCTACAGAGTGAATTTCAGGTCAACTTGAGCTAAAGTGAGACCCCCCCTCCACCTCAAAAAACAAATCCAGCCGGGTACAGTGGTGTACACCTTTAATCCCAGCACTTGGGAGGCAGAGGTAGGAAAATTGCCGTGAGTTTGAGAATACAGAGTGAATTCCAGGTCAGCCTGTGCTCGAGTGAGACCCTACCTCAAAAAAAAAAAAAAAAAAAATCCAGACAAAACAAACAAACAAACAAAAACATGCCTAGGAAACTGATTCTCAGCCGGGTGTGGTGGTGCACATCTTTAATGCCTGCATTTGGGAGGCAGAGGTAGGAGGATCACCATGAGTGAGGCCACATAGTGAATTCCAAGCCAGGGAAAACCTACCTCGAAAAACAAAACAAAAAGGATGGAGACTTGTTGGAAAGAAAAGGTTCAATGGGAATGAGCTAAGAAAGGGGTGGTAGTGAATATGATCAAAATATATTACAGGGGCTGGAGGGATTGCTTAGCACTTAAAGCTTGCCTGTGAAGCCTAAGGACCCAGGTTCTATTCCCCAGTAGTACCCACATAAACCAGATGAACAAGGTAGAACATGTCTGGAGTTCGTGTGCTGAAGGCCCTGCCATGCCAATTCTATCTGCCTTTCTCTCTCTGAAATAACTATATAAAACATTTAAAAATAAATACTACATATACATATAGGGAAAAAAAAGGTGAATAAGAGGGGATGAAAGGATGGCTTAGCGGTTAAGGCATTTGCCTGAAAAGCCAAAGGACCCAGGTTCAATTCCCAGAGACCCACGTTAGCCAGATGCACAAGAGGGACACTCGCATCTGGAGTTGGTTTGCAGTGGCTGGAGGCCCTGGTGTGCCTGTTTTCTCTCTCTCTCCTTTCTCTGTCAAATATTTATTTAAATAAATAAATAAAATATTTTTTAAAAAGGTGAATAAGAATGTAGATCTAAGTTTGTGTTTTCTTTTGTTCGCTTTGAGGTAGGGTCTCACTCTAGCCCAGGCTGTCCTGGATCTCACTCTGTAGTGTGTGCAACCACACCAGAGTCTTCTTTCTAAGAGGTAAAATCTCGCTGTAACTCAGGGTGACCTGGAACTCACTCTGTAGCTCAGGATGGCTTTCTCCCTCCACTTCCTGAATCCTGGGACCATAGGCACGAGCCACTACGCCTGGAGGTATAAAAGTTTTCAAAAAGCATTCCAGATGTATTTTATAGCAGCAGTCCTACCTCAGCCTCCAGAATGTTGACATTAAAGGCATGGGCAACCACACCCTGCATTTGTGTCCTTCTTCTACCAAGAGTACATAAAAGTGGGCTGGAGGAATGGTTTAGTGGTCAAGACACTTGCCTGCAAAGCCAAAGGACCAGGTTCAACTCCCCAGGACCCACATAAGTTAGATATACAAGGGGCACATGCATTTTGGAGTTTGTTTGCAGTGGCTGGAGGCCCTGGCGCACCCATTCTCTCTCTACCTGCCCATTTCTATCTTTCTCTCTCGAATAAATAAATAAAAATAAAAAATGAAATATTAAAAAAAAAGTGTCAGAGATCCAAATGATCTCAAGTATCTATGGAAACTTGGGGCCTGGTGTAGTAGCACACACCTTTAATCCCTGCACTTTGGAGGCAGAGGTAGGAGAACCACTGTGAGTTCAAGGCCAGCCTGAGACTACATACTGAATTCCAGGTACGCCTGGGCTGGAGAGAGAGCCTATCTCCAAAAAAAAGAAAAAAGAAAAAGAAAGAAGTGTGTCGGTGGTCAAAGAGTCCCTGGTGTTGCCAGAAGTCACTCCTCATCCTAAGTGAGACTGAGAGGCTTCTGCTTCCACTCTTAAAAGCAGCACAATTTTACAGGACATGCACAACTCTTCTTAAATAGATCGCAGTTCGGAAAGTTGAGCTAAGAATTAAAAAGATGAAAAATAACTTTTACCACAAGATCTTCCAGAGAGGAGCCATCACTGATAACAAGGTCATTAAATTGGTCTTGGATTTGGTCCATAGTTTGTGGGAGATCTCGAGCTGGAATAAACCACTCGTGTTCTTCTTCCTCCTCCAGCATTTCTTGGAAACAGCGTTCAATAAATTCTTCTTCCCACAATTCCTCTTCTATCTAGATTTATAGTAAACAAACAAGGAATAATTACAGCATACTTGGTAAGACATCACTTGGGGCGGGGCGCTAGAGAGATGGTTTAGCAGTTAAGGCATCTGCCTGCAAAGCCAAAGCATCCCGGTTCAATTCTCCAGGACCCACGTAAGCCAGATGCCAATAAAATAAATAAAATATATTTTTTTAAAAAGACATCAGTAGGTATGGCTTAAAGCATCTTGAACTAAGTCATTTAACACTATAATGCGCCAGGCATAGTGGCAAATGCCTTTAATCCCAGAACTTGGGAGGCTAACAGGAGGGATGCTGTGAGTTTGATGTCAGCCTGGGCTAGAGTGAGGCCCTGCTTCAAAAAAACCACACACAGCACCAGGCGTGGTGGCACATGCATGACTTTAATCCCAGTAATCAGGAGGCAGAGGTAGGAGGATTGCTATGAGTTCAAGGCCACCCTGAGTCTACATGTAGTGAATTTCAGGTCAGCCTGGTCTAGGGTGAGACCCAACCTCAAAATACAAACAATAATTAACAAAACACGGGTCTGGAAAGATGGATCAGTCGTTAAAGTGACTGCCTATAAAGCCTAAGGACCCAGGTTCGATTCCCCAGTACCCATGTAAGCCAGATGCACAAGGTGGTACATGCTTGTAGGGTGGGACCTTGAAACAACCTGCCCAACTAACATCAACAAGCAGTTAAGTCTAGTCATAATTACTAGCCAAATAAAACAGAGGAGTGGCAGCACACCAATCCAGACTTGGAGCAGATGAACACATTTCAGGTCCAAGCATATATATCAGTTGAGGGCCATAATGATGATACAAAAAAAAAAACAAAAAACATATTGGTAGACAAAACTAACTTGTCTGTTGAATTCCTCTTCATTTTCCATCCACATGTACTCTGCAAATGGATTATCGTCTTCATGAGAATGACCATTAATAATGACGTCTTCATTGATGATGCTTGGGCTGGTACTGCTGCGACTTGGATCTTTCATGGTTGGAGTCAGTTGTCGTTTTTAACCTTTAAAGTAGAAGCCACAGTTAATATAGTCATTCTTCCATTTTTTGCTAAGCATCTATTATATGATCAGCATCATAGTTAGGTGCTAAGACACACAACATGTTAACTAGAAAGCTTCCTATTTTTTGCCCAAGTGATCTTTATGTTTAAGAAACAGTTAAGGGCTGGAGAGATGGCTTAGCAGTTAAGTCACTTGCCTGCAAAAGCCTAACTACGGGGTGCAATTCCCTAGTACCCACGTAAAGCCAGATGCACAAAGTGGCACATGCATCTGGAGTTTGACTGAAGTGGTTAGAAGCCCTGGTCTGCCCATTCTCATTCTTGCAAATAAGTAAGCAAAAATATAATAATAATAATAATAATAATAATGATGAAAAAAGCCAAGCAGGTGGCTTACGCCTTTAATCCCAGCACTCAGGAGGCAGAGGATTGCCATGAGTTCGAAGCCACCCTGAGACTCCATAGTGAATTTCAGGTCAGCCTGAGCTAGAGTGAGACCCTACCACAAAAAAACAAAATAAATAAATAAAAATATAGGGCTAGAGAGATTCATTTACAGTGGTTGGAGGCCCTGGAGTACCCATTCTGTCTGCCTCTCTTCTTTCTGTTTGAAAATAAAATACTTTAAAAATTACACTTTTGCTGGACGTGGTGGTGCACGCCTTTAATCCCAGTACTCGGGAGGTAGAGGTAGGATTGCTGTGAGTTTGAGGCCACCATGAGACTACACAGTAAATTCCAGGTCGGCCTGGACTAGAGTAAAATTCTACCTTGCCCCCGCCCAAAAATAAAAAAATAAAAAGACAGAAAAAGAAAAACTTAGGGCTGATAGATGGTTCAGTGGTTAAGGAACTTGCCTGCAAAGCCTAACGACCCAGAATTGATTCCCCAGTACCCAAGTAAAGCCAGATGCACAAAGTGGCACAGGCATCTGTTTGCAGCAGAAGAAGCCCTGGTGTGCCTATTCTCTCTGCTTACAAATAAATAATTTAAAAAATATATAGTTCTAAGCCTGGTGTGATGGCACCCACCTTTAATCTGAGCACTCTGGAGCCAGAGAGGTAGGAGGATCACCGTGACTTCGAGGCCACCCTGTGACTACATAGTGAATTCCAGGTCAGCCTGGGCTAGAGTGAGACCCCACCTCGAAAAACCAGGGGGGGGGGGGGGGGGAACAGTCCAGTGAGGCATGGTGGTGCATGCTTTTAATCCCAGCACTCAGGAGGAGACTGAGGTAAGAGAATCACTCTGAGTTTGAGGCCAGCCTGGAGCTACATAGTTCCAGTTCAGCCTGGACTAGAGTGACTCTAAAACAAAAAAACAAAAACAAGAAGAAGAAGAAGAAGAAGAAGAAGAAAAAAAAAAAAAAAACACCACACACAATAAATAAAAGCACTCTAGGCCTGGGGATGGCTCCACAGATAAAGGTGCTTCCTTATAAAGGCTGGTGGCCCAAGTTCAATTCCCCAGTACCAACATAAAACCAGATGCACAAAATGGCATATGCCTCTGGAGTTCCTTTGCAGCCCTGGAGTACTCATTCTGTATCTCTCTCAAATACATAAATTTAACAAAAATACACTTAAACCAGGCATGGGTACTCATGCCTGTATCAGCACTATGGAGGCTGAGGTAGGATTGAGTTCAAGTTCTAGGTCTGCCTGGTCTAAGGTAAGACCCTGCCTCAAAACAGACACACTCCATACATCACCAACCAATTCATTTGAATATTTTTCTTTTATTTTTATGATACTAGATCACATTCAGGGCTTCCTAAATGCTAGGTAAGTACTGTATCACTGAGCTATGCCCCCAGTCCTTCTGTTTGGCTCCATCGTATGTTTTTAATTTATTCATGTGTTTGTGTGTCTGTGTATGGGTAGGCCAGGGTCTCTTGCTGCTGCAAATAAGTGCCCATCTGGCTTTAAGTGATTGGCTAGAGAATTGAACAAAGGCCAGCACACTTTGCAAGCAAGTGCTTTGAACACCTGAGCCATCTTCCTAGCCCCAAAATGTCATTTGCATTCATACTTGAATAAAAACTTTAGTTGGGACCAAATTCTTCGAATTTTGTCGTTTTACTCAATAACCTATATTAAATTATTCTGACTTTCACTGTTGTAGAAAACCAATTTTCTTTCCTTTGTCAATGTACTATTTAAGATGACAGCTAGCCAAGGTTAGTAGCATGCACTTGTAATCCCAGCTACTCAGGAGCCTGGAGGCAAGACAATCAGAAGTTCAAGACCTGATAGGAGATGATGGGACAATCCTAGTGTGTCCTACAACTCTGGTAAGTCACCTATTCTCTTGATCTGAAAGATTATGGAGGCCCAGAGATTGAAGTCCAAACCAGTGTGGTCTACAAGAGGAGAGTCACAACAGAGGAATGCTTCCAAGGGAAGCCACATGGTCAGCATGGTCCTGACTTATCCTAGCAGATGACACAAATGCTGAGCCACAGAGCTCCTTCCTAGGTCCCCCAAAAGTCTCTCCTAAAGAACTGCAATTGACCATAAATTTTTACATTTACACACACGCACGCACGCACGCACGCACGCACCAGGGGAGGGGAGCGGTGGGGGAAAGGGAGGGAAATTTTGGCTACCTACTTGGTCTTAAGCACTCAGAAAGAAAAATATAGGAAGTACTTATTCAGAGTGACATCTGTGCCATTATCAAGGTTATGTATTATTGACAATTCCAGTAATGGCTCTCTCATCTACTTTAGAAGACCTACAAGAACAGGTATAGACCATCCAGACATCATCATGTCATTAGGTGATTAGCTTTAGAAATAATGCCAATTGTTTCTGGTAATAGTAACTCAATTTTAGACTGCATACAGTTGATATTTTACTTTATCTCCTCTTGCTTACAGTCAGCTCACACTCAGATGGTCCCATGAAAATTTAACTCCATCTACCTGGGTCCCCTTGATGGCCCTCCAAGGCCTGAAAGTCTACAAGATCAGGAACCTTGATGAGCCCCAATTTTACTCAGTGCCCACTTTCCCCACTACCTTGCTTTCACTGTTTTTTCCCAATGTTTCCTTCCAGGACTATCTTCCTGCACTCTACCAATGCCCTTTCTAGGTCCCTTACATAGGCCCACTGGAGAAAAGTTTCCCAACTGTCACACCTGACAACCACACTCAGCTCCAAGAAGCCAGACTGGTTCATCACAGCAATCCTTCCTCTTCTTCATAGGGGGCTTTGAGGGAGTTCAGGGTGACTGGCCCCAGAAACTAAAGTGAGGAATGTCCATGAACCTGTCCGTGCAGTCTCCACTTTGCTGTAGGTCAGAAAAGGATCTGGCTTCTCCTTATCTCTTGTTGCCTAAAGGAGCTCCCTAGATTTATTTTTCCATAAACCACCTGAGTCCCTCCCTAGGCAGAAATTCTCCTTTCTTAAAATTAAGATTCATGGAAGAATTAAACAAGACCCTGGCATTGTGGCTGGTTAACTCAGCCCCCACACAGAACCTATAAATCACCTGCATGGTGGTACATGCCTTTAATCCCAGTAGTCAGGAGATAGAGGTGAGAGGATCGCTGTGAGTTCCAGGTCAGCCTGGGCTACAGTGAGCTCTACCTTGGAAGAAAAAAAAGGGGGGGGGCTAGAGAGATGGCTTAGTGGTTAAGGTTCTTGCCAGTAAAGCCAAAGGACCCAGGTTCAATTCCCCAGTACCCACGTAAGCCAGCTGCACAAGGTGACACATGTGTCTGGACTTTGTTTGCAGTAGCTAGAGGCCCTGGCCATACCTATTTTCTCTCTGAGATAAAATATTAAGAAAAAAAAAAAAAAAACACCTTGCCCAGGGTGGTGGCGCATCCCAGCACTCGCGAGGCAGAGGTAGGAGGATCACCGTGAGTTCAAGGGCACCCTGAGATTACATAGAGAATTCCAGGTCAGCCTGAGCTAAAGTGAGACCCTACCTTGGGGAAAAAAAAAAAAAAAAAAAAAAAAAACCTTATACCATAGATCATATGGACTTAAACACAGAATAATGTCCATCAACAGATACAGAATACATTCTTCTCAGTAACACATGGAACATTCTCTAAAATAGTAAAATAGACCCCATTTAGCCCACACAGCAAGTCTTAAATTAAAAAAAAAAAAATCTCACCATGATGGCACATCCTGTAATCCCAGCATTCAAGAGGCTGAGGCAAGATTGCCATGAGCTTAAGGCCAGTCAGGATCACATAGCAAACCCCAGACCAGCATGAGCTAGGAAGTGAGAGAGTCTCAAAAAGCAAATAATAGGCCAGGCATGGTGGCGCACGCCTTTAATCCCAACACTCAGGAGGCAGAAATAGGAAGACTGCTGTGAGTTCGAGGCCCTACCTCGAAAAACCAAATTAATAATAATATACAAACAATTTTTAAAATTCCATTAGTTTCTCTTTTCTACTCAGAAATCTGTGGGAAGTACTAAATACTTTGTTTTAATGTTTGATAAAGTGATGATAGTAAAAGCATCTTAATAGCCAATACAGTGAGTACAATCTTAGCCTTCAAGAGGCTGAGGCACAAAGATCTGGTGATCAACACCATGACAGCCTTGGCCACATAACAAGACCCTGTCTCAAAAGAAAGAAAATGGTTGCTGCTAGTAGATTGACTGCCTTATTCTTAACTAGCTGTGTTAATGTATTTAATGTGAGTCTCAGTATTTTATTTTATTTTTTTATTTGAGAGAGGTAAAGAGGCATAGAGAGGAAGAGAACATACGAATGGGTGTACCAGGGCCTACAGACACTGAAAACAAACTCCAGATGCATGCACCACCTTGTGCATATGGCTTACATGGGTCCTGGGAAATGGGACACGGGTCCTTAGGCTTCCCAGGCATGCGCCTTAACTGCTGAACCATTTGTCCAGCTGGAGTCTTCAGTATTTTCACATGTAACAATGGGTAATAGAAGTACCTAGGGGCTGAAGGGAAGGCTCAGCGGTTAAGGCCTGCAAAGCCTAAGGACCCAAGTTTTGATTCCCCAGGACCCACATAAAGCCAAATACACAAGGTGGTACATGCATCTGGTGTTCGTTTACAGTGACTAAAGCCCTTGGTGTGCCCATTCACTATCCGCTTCTCTCTCTCTCTCTCTCAAAATAAAATATTTTTTAAGCCAGGCGTGGTGTTGCATGCGCCTTTAATCCCAGCACTTGGGAGGCAGAGGTAGGAGGATCATCATGAGTTTGAGGACACAGTGAAACTACATAGGGAATTCCAGGTCAACCTGAGCTACAGCAAGACCCTACCTTTTAATAAATAAACAAACAAACAAACAAACAAATACAATCAAAGGTCTAGCCATGCATGACGACACACACCTGTAATCCCAGCAGGTGGAAAGCAGAGGTAGGATGAATGCTCTGAGTTCGAGGCCTGCCTAGGACTACAGTCAATTCCAGATCAGCCTGGGCTACAGCAGAACCCTCCCTACCTCAGGAAAGAAAAAAAAGGGAGGGGGGGTCTGGGGATTTGTCTCAGTGGTTAAAGGTATTTGCATAAAAAGCCATCTTTCTAACCCCCTTTTAATTTTTAAACATTTGTTTGCATGTGTGTAAGCACACCAGGTGTCTGGCTTACACGAGCAACTTGAGAAATGAATCTTGGCAGTAGGCCAGGAAAAGAAATGGGCTGGAGAGATGGCTTATTGGTTAAAGTGCTAGCCTGAAAAGGCAAAGAAAAGGATTCAGGTTCCATTCTCCAGGACCCATGTAAGCTAGATGCACAAGATGGTGCTTGTGTCTAGAGTTCATTTACAGTGGTTAAAGGCTCTGGTACACCCATTCTCTCTCAAATAAATAAAATAAAAAATTTGAAAGAATACTAAGGAAAAGAAAAAAAAATAGACAACTCACACTGTAGCCCTGGTACTCAGTATTTACAATCAAGACTAGCCTCAAACTCACGGCAATCCTCCTACCTCAGCTTCCCCAGATTAGAAGTGTGAGCCACCACCCCAGGCTAAATTAGTTTTTTTAATTTATTTTAATTTGAGAGAGAGAAAGAGGGACATAGAATGAGCACATCAGGGCCTCCAACTGCTACAAACAAAATCCATTTGCATGCACCACCTTGTATATCTAGCTTAAGTGGGTCCTGGGGAGTTGAACCTCTGTCCTTTGCCTTTGTAGGCAAGCGCCTTAACCGTTAAGCCATTTCTCCAGCCCTAAATTAGTTTAAAAAAATACTTAGAACAATGCCTGACATTAAATGACGTTATTTATTAAGTAAAAAAAAATTTAAATTGTCAAGCTTTCCCCAACTTTAACATAGACAACAAAAAAAAAACCTTGCTCTATTTCACCAGTTTTCCTAAGTTGAAATATAAATTATAAAACAGTGTCCATGTACAGAAAGTTTTAAAACTATATCACCTTCTTTAATTTCACACAAAATCCACTAAATTGTTTTAACAGCAGACATTCTACAATTTTCATTAAAACTGGAGCATCACTCTAGGGTCATAATATTACATACTAAGATTTATTGCCTGCTACAAACTTACTCCATTCCAAAGAGGGTGGAAATTACCTACCTCAACTCAGTTCTCAAGGAGCAATATGCACAGCCTTTAACCATTACAGTGAATCGCCATTACCCCCATTCCCTAAAGAAACACATAAACAGGGTGTGTGTGTGTGTGTATATATATATATTTTTTTTAAAATTACCTTTGTGTATTTGTGAGAATAGTCTTGTTCAAGGTCACAAGTAACACAAAGAGACTGTTCTAGTATCCTGTCATTCACAAACCAGAGATCCTTTTTCCTATTTGAAAATACAACCTACAACAGATGAAATTTCAAAGGCTACTTAAAGGAAATATAGATAACTACCTGACCAACTGCTAAAATGAGACTTATTTTTAAAAAATGCCAACCATGGTACCAGAAACATTCAGCCAACACATGCAAAATGTTCATTTGCTGAAATAAACATCAAAATATGTCAGCTGTTAGAGCTCTTCCCAAGACAAACTAGGCTAAGTCTCTCTGAGATACGGGGCGGCAAAAACCCAAGAAAAGACAATAGGAAGCTAGACAAGCACCTTCTAGTAACCATTAGAAAATTACCGCTGGCTGCTGCAACAAATGTTTTTAAAAACTAACTTCACGAAAAACCTTTCCCACTTCCCCCCTCCTTTTTTGGTGGCGGTGATGGGAAAGAATAAGGATACAATATTACTGAAAGGTAAGAGGACCGGCATCAAAGAATATCAACTGGAAAAGCAGCTTCAAGTTCATCTCGATCGAAACCTTCCAGGTGTGGGGCATCCCAGCACCATCACCTCCCCGCCCCCAAGATCCGCCGATCTGGAGCACGTGATACAGTCAAACTTAAAATTAGGGGTAGGGGTGGTGAAGAAATAGGAGATGGCAGAAAGAGGTTGAAACGATAGTGGCCGTTCGACCGTTACGAGCGCTCCCCTAGGACTCCGCCAGCCTGCCAGTCCCTCCGCCCCTTCTCGCCCCAAACCCCAGCATTTGGCAGCAGCGCGCACGCGCAGCTAGCAGGGGCTGCGCGTGGCGACGCGCAGGCGTAAAGTGGGTAGAAACAATGAGCTTTGTTGCCGCGGCGGCGGCGGGGGGCAGGGGAAAGGTACGGGACCAAGTTGGGGGGGGGGGGTTGCGGAAAGACAGAGGCCGAGGAGCGCCGAGAAAAGTGCGATCCCGGCAGCACTCGCGCGCCTCCGAAACCCCGGATAGACAGGGCTGCGAGAGCGAAATGCTAATGCCAAAAATGAGGAGAAATTAAATAAATAAATAAGCAGCGACGGCCATTTCTCAAAGAAAAAAAAAAAAAAAAGGAGAGAGAGAGATGGAGCCTGCCCCAGCTCATGCTCAGGTTGGGTGGCAAGAAAGCGAGGAACGAGGGGAGGTCAAACGGCGCTCGGTGGCCGGCAGTGAGGGACCCTGCAAAGGCCCCCTCGGGCCACCGCCGAGGCCCGCCGCCCCCGTCTCGCTGCTCCGCCTGATCAGACCTCCTCACCCAGTGCACGGCAGCGGGGACGGCAGCCCACGAGTCCTGTCGGCCTCCGCGGATCTCCACAGGCAGCGCCGCTCCCCCGCTCGACGTGCGCTTCGCCCGCCGCCTCCCTTCTCCAGTCCAAACAAACACCCCAGCCCGGAAGTGACCTCACTTCCTCCGCCGCCGGCCCCGCCCCCTCGCTCAGTCCGCGCTGCCCTGCAGGGCCAACAGAGGGCGCCGGAGAGACCGGCTTGCACCGCAGGGCTCTGGGTTTGCGAGCCCGGCACGTGGGGCTTGAGTTTGGCGGCGGCTGACACAGCGGGGTTTTTTTTGTTGTTGTTGTTAATTTATTATTTATTTACGTATCTATTTTTTAGTGTATTGTGGAGGCAGGATCTCACTCTAGCCCGGGTTGACCTGGAACTCACCCTGTAACCCAGCTGGCCTCAAGCTCACCGGGATCCTCGTTCCTCTGCTAGAATTACAGGTGTGAGCCACCACACCCAGCTGAGATCCTGGGCTCTGCTGGTCCTGTGGGGCTTGCTGTGAGGCGGGTGTGTCCCCACACTCACCAGTCTTTCCAGAATGATGAGATGCGATGGTTATGGGATCTGGGAACTGACATACCCAGATGTGGACTCTAGACTTCAAGGACACAGCATAGGAACACTGAGTTTATAACGCACCCACCCAGATCTACACGCTAAAAATAATATGCAGTGTCACACCAAGAACTCCATGTACTGAGACTATATTAAAATCATATTATTAATTATATTAAAATATAAACCGGGGTTGGTGGTGCACACCTTTAATCCCAGCACGTGGGAAGCAGGGGTAGGAGGAGCGCTAAAAGTTCAAGGGCCCTCTGAAACTACATAGTGAATTCCAGGAAAGCCTGGGCTAGAGTGAGACCCCACCTTGGGGGAAAAAAATCCTCTTATAGAAACAAAAATAAACTTAAAGGAATACAAACTGACCTAGTACTGTTGGGCTCACACATCAGATATGCAAATACTTTGAGGATGAACCTTTATACACACGTGCCTCCTTTGAAACATGACAGGATATAAATACCCTTGTCTACTTAGGATGGAAAGGCTCAAGAATTTCCAAATTCAGAACTAGGTGTGTTGGCTCATGCCTATTTAGGAGGTACAGGCAGAAGGAACAGGAGTTCAAGGGCATTCTTGACTACCTAACAAGTGTTTTACCAACCTGGACCACATGAGACACTGTCAAATAAAATACAACAAAAGAAAAAATCCAAGACTGTAATTCTTTTTAAAAAAATTTATTATTTATTTATTTGAGAGAAAATGGGTGCACCAGGGCCTCTAGCCGCTGCAAACGAACTCCAGACACATGTGCCACCTTGTGCATCTAGCTTGTGTGAGTTCTAGGGAATCAAACCTGAGTCCTTTGGCTTTGCAGGCAAATTTCTTAACCACTAAGCCATCTCTCCAGTCCCAAGACTGTAATCCTTGATGCACTGGCTCTGTATGTTCTTAACCAGGCTTTCTTGCTATCATCATTGGCAAGCCCCTAGATTTCCAGTGACATTAAGCAAGGAAAAGAAGAATGTACAAGGCTGAATAGATGGCTCAGCAGTCAAAGGCACTTGCTTGCAGGTTCGATTCCCCAGTACACACATAAAGCCTGATGCACAAACTGGCACAGGGAACTGGAGTTCATTTGCAGCAGCAAAAGGTCCTGGTACCCTGTTGCAGTCAACAGCTTTAGGGGAGAGGAGGAAGGTTTATTTTGGCTTACAGACTCAAGGGGAAGCTCCATGATGGCAGGGAAAAACGATAGCATAAGCAGAGAATGAACATCACCCCCTGGCCCACATCAGATAGACAACAGGAAAGTGTACCAAACATTGGTAAGGGGACATTGGCTATAACACCCATAAAACCACCCCCAACAATCCACCGCCTCCAGGAAGCACTAATTCTCAAATCTCCATCAGCTGGGAACCTAGCATTCAGAACACCTAAGTTTATGGGGGACACCTGAATCAAATCACCACATGCCCATACTCTCTTGTGCAAATAAATATGCACACACACACACAAATATATATATATATATTTTTTTTTCTTTTTTTTTGTAGGGTAGGCCCAGGCCGACCTGGAATTCACTATGTAGTCTCAGGGTGGTCTTGAACTCATGGTGATCCTCCTACCTCTGCCTCCCAAGTGCTGGGATTAAAGGTATATGCCACCACACAGCTTTTTAAAAATATATCTTATTTTCATTTATTTATTTATTTATTTATTTGAGAAAGAGGTGGAGGGGGGAGAGAAAGAGAGAGAAAATGGGTATGCTAGGACCTCCAGCCATTGCAAATGAACTCCAGACACATGTGCCACCTTGTGCATCTGGCTTACATGGATACTGGGAAATTGAGCCTAGTCCTTAGGCTTCACAAGTAAATGCCTTGGCCACTAAACAATCTCTCCAGCCTTTTTTCTATTTCAAATTTTTATTAACAACTTCCATGATTATAAAAAATATCCGATGGTAATACCCTCCCTCCCCCCACTTTCCCCTTTGAAATTCCATTCTCCATCATATCCCCTCCCTATCTTAATCAGTCTCTCTTTTATTTTGATGTCATGATCTTTTCCTCCTCTTATGATGGTGTTGTGTAGGTAGTGTCAGGCACTGTGAGATCATGGATATCCGGACCATTTTGTGTCTCTCCAGCCTTTTTTGTTTGTTTTGTTTTTCGAGGAAGGGTCTTGCGCTAGCCCAGCTTGACTTGGAGTTCACTATGCAGTCTCAGAGTAACCTTGAACTCACTGTGATCCTCCTACCTCTCCCAGTATTGGGATTAAAGGTGTGTGCCACCACAACCGGCTTCTAATAAGATTTATAATCAACATCCACTAAAACAGAACGAAAATACCTTAAAACAAAACAAATGGAAAAAAGGAGTAGAGTCTCTGCAATCAGCTATTTTTTGAAAAACCCAGTTCCTTATTGGTAGGCCTAAAACTGCATACTCCAGAATCCAGACCTTCTATCACAGAGATCCAAACTGTCCATTCATACCAAACCAGCTGTATGGGCTACCCATGCTATCTGAAAACTAAAAGCACTTCTAAGTTTTAAGGTGGGGGTGGACAACTG
This sequence comes from Dipus sagitta, assembly GCA_036346955.1. Classification (NCBI taxonomy): domain Eukaryota; kingdom Metazoa; phylum Chordata; class Mammalia; order Rodentia; family Dipodidae; genus Dipus; species Dipus sagitta. The sequence goes on from CM070782.1 coordinate 49,114,064, forward strand.
AGAAATCACTCAGAACTCAGCAGGGGCAAGAGATCCTGGCAGGATACACACACACACATGCACGCATGTGCACACCTTTAATCTTGCTCTGTCTCAGGGATTCGAACCTGGGTCTTTTGTCTTTGCAGGCAAGTGCTCCTAAGCCATCCCTCCAGCCCAAAATTTAAAACATTTAAACACACACACAATTCTAGCATACCCCCTGGTGGTAACTGGCATGACCTCACTGGCCACAAGTTTATTCAAAAGCAGAACCACTTGTTTAAGGGAAAATACCAAGATGATGGGTTTTCTGCTGCCAACCAGCAAGCAGAGTGTGCCATCATCTCTACCTCCAGGAACTCAGAGATGGACAGCAGAAGCAGGAAAGGAAAATCAAATGAGAAGGAACTAGGCCTGTGATTTGGTACCCAGCCCTCTTGTCCTTGGCCTGCATTGCTGGAAGCAGCTAGTCCCAGCATGTTCACATTTCTTTTTTTTTTTTTTTTTTTTTTTTTTTTTGGTTTTTCGATTTTTTGGTTTTTCGAGGTAGGGTCTCACTCTAGCCCAGGCTGACCTGGAATTCACTATGGAGTCTCAGGGTGGCCTCGAACTCACCGCGATCCTCCTACCTCTGCCTCCCGAGTGCTGGGATTAAAGGCGTGCGCCACCACGCCCAGCTCATGCTCACATTTCTCTCTACGACTCAGGAGCAGCACCAGTGACATTCCTTTACCCTGTCTGTAGTAAGGCTCTTTTGTGCTTCCTGTCCCTCCAGTAGTCTCTCTTTGGGCAGTGATAGCAAGAAATTACTGCTTCCTAGTGTTTTTTTTTTTTTTTTTTAATTCCTGTGAGACATCCCTCATCCAGAGTATTAAAAGTAATTTTGTGGGGCTGGCGATATGGCTCAGTGATTATAGGTGCTTTCTTGCAAAACCTACCAGCCTGGGTTCAATTCCCCAGCAAGGATCTCAGCAGGGTTGAGAGACCCTGGCAGGCCCATACACACACACAAATAATTTATTTTAAGTAGCTTTGGGGGCTGAAGAGATGGCTCAGCAGTTAAAGGCATTGTTGGCTTGTGAAGCTTAATGGCCCTGGTTTGATTTCCCAGTACCCCCGTAAAGCCAGATACATAAAGTTGTGCATGTGTCTGGAGTTCATTTGTAACTGCAGGAGGCCCCTGGCAAGCCATTCTCTTTCTTTCCTTCCATCTTTCTTTTTTCTTTCCTTTTTTTTTGGAGGTAGGGTCTCACTCTGGCCCAGGCTGACCTGGAATTCACTATGTAGTCTCAGGCGGGCCTTGAACTCATGGCGATACTCCTACCTCTGCCTCCCAAGTGCTGGAATTAAAGGCGTGCTGCATCACCACGCCCAGCCAATTCTCTCATTCTCTCAAGTAAATAAATAAATATTTAAAAGATAAATAAATAAATAAAAATAGCTTTTTTTGCAGGGGGCTTTCGAGGTAGAGTCTCCAGGCTAGCCTGGAATTCACTATGTAGTCTCAAGGTGGCCTCGAACTCATGGCGATTGCTCCTCCTACCTCTGCCTCCGGAATGCTGGAATTAAAGGCATGTGCCACCACGCCCGGCTTTTGTTTGTTTGTTTGTTTGTATTATTTATTTATTTGAGAGTGACAGAGAGAGAGAGAGAATGGGCGCGCCAGGGCTTCCAGCCACTGCAAATGAACTCCAGACATGTGTGCCCCCTTGTGCATCTGGCTATCATGGGTCCTGGGGAATTGAGCCTTGAACCCAGGTTCTTAGGCTTCACAGGTAAGCACTTAACTGCTAAGCCATCTCTCCAACCACCGGCTTTTGTTTTTAGTTTTTTGAGGTAGGGTCTCACTCTAGCCCAGGCTGACCTGAAATTCACTATGTAGTCTCAGGGTGGCCTCGAACTCACAGTGATCCTCCTACTTTTGCTTTCCCAGTGCTGGGATTAAAGGTGTGCAGCACCATGCCTGGCTCTTCTTTTTCTTATTTTATTTTTTATTAAGTAGAATCTTTGCATGGACACATTATGTGTTGGTACCATCATTTCCCTCCCCCTTTTCCCCAGATGTACAAGGTGGCACATGTGTACAGAGTTCGTTTACAATGGCTGAAGGCACTGGCATGCCCATTCTTTCTCTTTCTCTCTGCCTCTTTCTATCTCTGTCAAATAAAATAAAATAAATAGAGCCGGGCATGGTGGCATACGCCTTTAGTCCCAACACTTGGGAGGCAGAAAGGTTAAAAAAAAGAAAAAGAAAAAGAAAGAAAGAAAGAGGAGACTGGGGAAATGGCTTAGCAGTTACAGCATTGGTCTGCAAAGCCTAAGGACCCGGGTTCAATTCCCCAGGACCCATTTAAGCCATATGCACAAGAGAGGCACATGTATCTGGAATTTGTATGTAGTGGCTAGAGGCCCTGGCATGCCCATTGTCTCTCTCTCTCTCTGTCTCTTTCTCTCTCATAAATAAATAAAATATTTAAAAGAAAGAGAGAAATAAACCAGGCGTGGTGGCACACGCCTTTAATCCCAGCACTCGGGAGGCAGAGGCAGGAGGATCACCGTGAATTCAAGACCACCCTGAGACTCCATCTCCATAGTGAATTTCAGGTCAGCCTGGGCTAGAGTAAAACCCTACCTTGAAAAACCAAAAAAAAAAAAAAAAAAAAAAAAAAAGAGAGAGAGAGACAGAAATAATGGGCGTGGTAGCATGTGCCTTTAAACCCAGCATGTAGGAGGCAGAGTTAGGAGTTTGAGGCCAGCCTGAGACTATATAGTGAATTCCAGGTCAGTCTGGGCTAGAGTGAGACCCTACCTCAAAAAAAAAAAAAAAAAAAAAAAAAAAACAAGGGCCAGGCATGCTGGCACAGGCCTTTAATCTCAGCACTTGGGAGGCAGAGGTAAGAGGATCGCCATGAGTTCGAGGCCACCCTGAGACTACATAGTGAATTCCAGGTCAGCCTGGGCCAGAGTGAGACCCTACCTCAAAAAAAAAAAAAAAAAAAGGTATTCTGTTCCAACCACTTTGTCTACATTTACAGATCTGTATCCTAAACCATTTGTTTTTATGGTCCTGGGAATCAAACCCAGAGCCTCACATACACCAGGCCAGTGCTCAACCACCTACCTGTAGCCCCGGAACTATAGCCTAAACTAGAAGCTTAGGTTTGGCTTTCTTGCCCACTGAACGAACAAGCATGCAGCTATGGCAGGATAGATACTGTTTTGTTCTCCGGTCCGCAGCACATGATTTTTCCAAAGGATGGTGATAGCCCAGCACGATGGCACATAGCTCTAATCCCAGCCCTCAGGAGACTGAAGTAGGAGAACTGCTATGTGTTTGAGGTCGGCCTGATGGTTCCAAGCCAACCAGGCTACATAGAGAGGCCCTGTCTCAGAACAACAGCAGCAAAACAACACACACACACACACACATGCTCAAAGGATATTGGTGAGGAATCTGGAAAATAAATGATCAACTCAAGGCTGGAAAAAGTAGAAACAGGGCTGGGGAGATGACTTAGTGGTTAAGGTGCTTGCCTATGAAGCCTAAAGACCCAGGTTTGATTGCCCAGGTGAGCCAAATGCACAAGGTGGCACATATATCTGGAGTTCGTTTGCAGTTGGAGGCCCTGGAGTGCCCATTCTCTCTCTCTCTCTCTCGCTCAATAAATAAGTAAATAAAATAGTTAAAAAGGAAGGTTTTAAAATAAAAAAGTAGAAACAGAGCAAAAAGAAAGGTGTTTTAGATATTCTGTAATTGATCCAAACACCTTTGTCTTTTGTGCTTTTTTTTTTTTTTTTAACGCAGGGTCTTGCTCTAGCCCAGGCTGACCTGGAATTCACTACGTACTCTCAGCCTAGCCTACAAACTCACAGCGATCCTTCTACCACTGTCTCTCGAGTGCTGGGATTAAAGGCCTGCACCACTATGGCCGGCTTAGTCTTTTGTCTTTTTGAGATAAGGTCTCACTGTGTAACACATACTTAGTGCAATTCTTCTATATCCTCCTGAGAGCTGGGATTGGAGGCTGTGATGGATTGAATCAGGTGTCCACCATAAACTCATGTGTTTTGAATGTTGGGTTCCCAGTTGATAGTAATTTGGGAATGAGAGCCTTGCTGTAGGAATTGTGTTGTTGGGGCGGGCTTATGGGTGTTATCACCAGCTTCCCCTTGCCAGTGTTTGGCACACTCTCCTGTTGCTGTTGTCCACTTGCTGTTGGCCAGGAGGTGATGTCCACCTTCTGCTCATGCCGTGCTTTCCCCTGTCATCATGGAGCTCCCCCTTGTTGTCTATAAGCCAAATAAACCCTTTCCTCCCATAAGCTCCTTTTGATCAGGTGTTTTGTGCCAGCAATGCGAAGATAACTGCAATAGTAAAATTGATATCAACAAGTGGGGTCATTGCTGCTAGAAACCTGACTGTGTGGCTTTGGCCTTTTGGAACTGATCTGTGGGAGGAATGCAGGATTTGAAACCTTGGCCTAAGAGACGCCTTGAGTTGCTGTAAGTACAGCCTGATGGACCATTCTGGTCCGAGTTGAAAGACCTGAATGCAATGAGAACTATAGACTGTGAGGCTTGGTTTATAAGGGGAAGAAAGAGCTTTGTTGGGACTGGGCTAGAAGCAGTTGGTGTGGGAGGCTTGCTGCGTTCTCCCTGCCGGTGTCCTGAAAGCTTGTGCAGGGTTGTGTTGCATAGGTAAGTACTGGTGGGAGCAGATGGATATGCCACAGAAAGAAATGAAAGTTTCAGTTGGATGTGGTTGTGCACACTGTTAATCACAGCACTTGGGAGTCAGAGGTAGGAGGATTGCTATGAGTTTGAGGCCAGCCTGAGACTATAGACTGAATTCCAGGTCAGCCTGGGCTAGAGCGACTCTATCTTGAAAAACCAAAATAGGGGTGGGGGGCTAGAGTTAAGGTGCTTGTCTGTGAAGCCTACAGACCTAGGTTGGATTTCCAAGTACCCACTTAAACCAGATGCACGAAGTGGCACATGCATCTGGAGTTCATTTGCAGTGGCTGGAGGCCCTGGTGTGCTCATTCTCTCTCTCTCTCTTTATCTGCCTCTTTCTCTCTATCAAATAAATTAATTAAATATTTTTAAAAAAATAAAAAGGGGCCAGGCGTTGTGGCACACACCTTTAATCCCAGCACTCAGGAGCCAGAGGTAGAAAGATCGTGATGAGTTTGAGGCCACCCTGAGACTACATAGTGAATTCCAAGTCAGCATAGGCTAGATCGAGACCCTACCTTGAAAAACAAACAAAAAACAACCTGAGGGCGGGGGGGGGGGGGGGGGGGGCTCCTATAATCTCATAAAAGGACAGTGAGAGCCGGGTGTGGTGGCGCACACCTTTAATCCCAGCACTTGGAAGGCAGAGGTAGGAGAATCACCATGAGTTCGAGGCCACCCTGAGACTACACAGTGAATTCCAGGTCAGCCTGGACTAGAGGGAAACCCTACCTCGAAAAACCAAGAGAAAAAAAAAAAAAAAAAAAGGACAGTGAGAAGGGATGTACAGACAGGAGAATTTCCTGCCAGTTGGGGTTAAATACAGCAAAAAAAAAAAAAAAAAAAAACCAGAGACGGAGCCGGGAGTGGTGGCGCACGCCTTTAATCCCAGCATTTGGGAGGTAGAAGTAGGAGGATCACTGAGTTCGAGGCCATCTTGAGACTTCCAGGTCAGCCTGAGCTGGAGTGAGACCCCCCTACCTAGAAAAAACAAACAAACAAACAAACAAACAAAAAAAAACAGAACAACAAAAAACAGAGACAGAGAGGAACCCTGACTCAAATGAGATGAAACGGCAAAGGTGGACCCTAAAGTTGTCCTCAGACCTCCAAATGCACACCATGCCATGTGAACGACCACATTCACACACACATGCAAATAATTAAAAAAAGAATCCTGCTTCCTTTGTGTCTGGCGGCAGCCATCAGACGTGAGCCGGCACGGGCGCGGAGAAGCACTTGCAGGAGCAGCGGAGCAAGCAGCAGTGGGACGTGATGCGCTTCCGGCTGACCCGCCTGGGCGCTGCACCGGGCGGCGGGGCCGCAGGCCGGGCTACAGGGCCAGGCAAGGTTAACGTACGCAGGACTGGCGTGCGGCGGGCGCCGTGGTCGCAAACGCCCAGTCCCCAAGGGTGCAGTTTACGGCAAGCCTGTGGACCACGGTGTTCACCAGCTGAAGTTTGCCCGGTCCCCAGTCTGTCGCTGAGGGAGCTGGACGTCACTGTGGGGCTCTGAGAGTCCTGAATTCTTACTGGGTTGTTGAAGATTCCACATTCAAATTCTTTGAGGGGCTGGGGCGATGGCTTAGCACTTGAGCGCTTGCCTGTGAAGCCTAATCGAGGCTCGATTATCGATTACCCAGGACCCACCCAAGATGCACAAGGGGGCGCATGCATCTGAAGTTCGTTTGCAGTGGCTGGAGCCCCTGTCCTCTTTCTCTGTCTGTCTCTCTCAAATAAATAAAACAAAATTCTTTGAGGTTGTCCTCATTGATCCATTCCATAAAGCTATGAGGAGAAATCCTGACACCCAGTGGATCACCAAGCCAGTCCACAAGCAGAGGGAGGTGCTTGCGCCCACTTCTGGAGGCCGCGAGTGGCCTTGGAAAGGTCCGCAAGTTCCACCACGCTATTGGTGGTTCTCGCCCTGCAGCTTGGAGAAGGCATTACCCTCCAGCTCCATCGTTACCGCTAATAGAAGGGATGTTTGTAAAATCCATACCTAATAAACAATTCAGGACAGTTATGTCGTTTAAAGTGTTATTTGTCTCTCAAAACTGGTCTGCAGTTCATTTCCTGAATGCTTTGTGACATTGTTAAAAGTGCAGTAATGTTTGAAGACCGTAGGAGATGGTGTATCTTGTTTCTAATAAGATAAACTTGTCTTTGCGTTATCTTATTAGGGAGTTATATGTATGTTTGAGACATGGTGTATGGTACAGGTATAAAGTAAATACTTTAAAAGAGAGAGAGAAAAAAAGAATCATGAAAGCTAGACATGAGGCCAGCTTGCCACAATCACAGCATTTGGAAGGCAGAGGCAGAAGGAGCCTTTGTTCCAGGCTAGCCTGAGCTATGTGACTAGACAGATCCTGTCCAAACAAAACAAAACAAAACAAAACAAACAAACAAGCAAAAAACAAACCTTAGAGACCAGACATGGTGGTGCATGCCTTTAATCCCTGCACTTGGGAGGCAGAGGTAGGAGGATTGCTCTGAATTTGAGGCCACCCTGAGACTACATAGTAAATTCCAGGTCAACCTAGGCTAGAGCAAGACCCTACCTTGAAAAACAAAACAAATAAACAAAAAAATTAGGGCTGGAGAGATGGCTCAGCAATAAGGCATTTGTTCTATTTTATTAGTTATTTATCTTTTTGCCTGCAAAGCCTAAGGATCTGGGTTTGATTCCCCAGTACCCATGTAAAGCCAGATGCACAAGGTGGCACATGCGTCTGGAGTTAGTTTGAAGGGCCTGGAGGCGCTGGTGTGCCCATTTTCATTCTCTCTACTTAATAATTTTTTAAAAAACTTAGCTGTCCATGGTGATTCAGGCCTTTAACCCTAGCACTTGGGAGGCTGAGGTAGGAGGATTTCCTTGAATTTCAAGGCCAGCCTGGGTTAGACAGTGAGTTCCACATCAACCTAGGCTTTTATGAGACCCTGCTTCAAGGGGAAAAAAATTGTAGCTGAAGTTGTTCTTTTTTATTTATTTAGTTTTTCGGGGTAGGATCTCACTCATGCTCAGACTGACCTGGAATTCACCTGGAATGTCGTCTCAGGGTGGCTTCGAACTTGTGGCAATTTGTTCTTTAATAATACAAGACAAACAACTTGATTATAGTGGTAATATTGAAAAAACATTTGCAGCTGAGCAATGTGGCGCACACCTTTAATCCCAGCACTCAGGAGGCAGAGGTAGGAGGACCACTGTGAGTTTGAGGTCACCCTGGGCTGGAGCAAAACCCTCCCTCAAAAATAGAGCAGTTGCCTAGCATGCAGAATGGCTTGGATTCTACTGCCAGCACAGAGCAGGGAAGAAAGCACTAATGCTTTGCTTGGGTGGTGGTAATGATCTATAAATAGGAAACAGAGGCCTGAGCTGGGAATGTAACCCAGTTGGTAGAATGTTTGCCTAGCATGAAGAAAGTATTAGGTTTAAGTCAGGTGTGGTGGCTCATGCCTTTAATTCCAGCACTTGGGAGGCAGAGGTAGGAGGATTGCTGTGAGTTCCAGGCTACCCTGAGACTACATACTGAATTTCTGGTCAGCCTGGGCTAGAGGAAGACTCTACCTTGAATAAACAACAATCAAAAAAAAAAAAAAAAAAAAAAGTCCTGGGTTTGATCCAAAGTGACAGCACTTGGAAGGTAGAAGCTGGAGGATCAGAAGTTCAGTCATCTTTTGCTACATTGCCAGTCTGAGGCCAACATGGGCTACACGAGACCCTGGTTCAAAAAGGAGTGTGTGTGGGGGGGGGGGTGCTGAAGTGATGGCTTAGCGATTAAGGTACTTGGTGGCAGGGTTTAGGGACCCAGGTTCAATTCCCCTGTGCCCAGATAAAGCCAGAGGCACAAGGTGGTGCATGCATCTGGAGTTTGTTTCCAGTGGTTAGAAGCCCTGGTGTACCCATTTTCTCTTCTGCCTCTCTCTCTTTCTATTAAATGAATAAAAATATTTTCCTTGAAATGATTTCACTGAAAACTTCAGTAAATTAGTCTAACTTAAAAAGAAGGGCCAGAGCTGGGTGTGGTGGTGCACGCCTTTAATCCCAGCACTCAGGAGGTAGAGGTAGGATTGCTGTGAGTTCAAGGCCGCCCTGAAACTACATAGTGAATTCCAGATCAGCCTGGGCTACAGTGACACCTTACCTTGAAAAAAAATAATAAAAATAAAATAAATAAAAATAATAAACACCTCCACAAAGACTTCCTGCTTCTGATATATCCTCATTTTGGTCAAGCCATCACAAGCAACTCATCAATACTTTCATGTAAGGCTTGTTATCATGCTTTTAAAGAGAAAAAATAGGCTGGGGACATGGGTCAGCAGTTAAAAGCTCTTGCATGCAAAGCCTTCCAGCCCAGGTTCCATTTCCTAGTATCCATGTAAAGCCACATGCAAAACTGTTTGCACTGGCGAGACCCTGGCTCACCCATGCCCATACAAACAATAAAAAAGGGCTGTGTAGGGCTGAAGGGATGGCTTAGTGGTTAAGGTGTTTGCCTGCAAAGCCAGAGGACCCAGGTTCAATTTCCCAGGATCTACGTAAGACAGATGCACAAGGTGGCACATGTGTCTGGAGGCCCTGGTGTGCCCATTCTGTCTGAGTCTCTCAGATAAATAAAAACTTTTAAAAAGGGGCTGTGCAATGTAGGTCACCATTACAGCACTTGTTGAGCATGCATAGCACCATGGCAAAATAGGGTAAGTCCTTTAATATATGTTAGAGTCCTCTGTTGCTGGTGATGTAACTCAGTGGTAGAGTGCACATGCATAACACAATATCCTGGGGTTCTAGCAAAAAATAAAAAAGGCTGGAGAGATGGCTCAGCAGTTAAGACACTTGCCTGCAAAGCCCAGTGATGGGTTTTGATTTTTGATTCCCCAGTACCTATGTAAAGCCAGATGAACAAAGTGGCACATGCGTCTGCAGTTCCCATCCAGTGGGTAGAGGCTCTGGCACACCCATTCTGTCTTTCTCCTCCCTCTCTCTCTCTCTGCTTGCAAATAATTGATAATAATAATAATAAACAGAGCTGGGCATGATGGTGCATGCCTTTAATTCCAGCTGAGATAGAAGGATCCCTGTGAGTTTGAGGCCACCCTGAGATTACACAGTGAATTCCAGACCAACCTAGGCTAAAGCAAGACCCTACCTCAAAAATTGAAAAACCAGAGGAAAAAAAATAAAAAACAGGAAAAGAAAACTGGCAGTCCAAGGCTCAAGGATCATCCAGGAAGAATGTTAAGAGCCAGAGGATGGAGAGGAATGCTGTGGAACACTCTCTTCTGAACATGACATGACCATTGCATGCAAATAACCCATAGGGTCTGTTGTTACGTGCACACACCATGCCCATCAACATACCTTTGATGGATGATGGAAAGCATGATGCCCCCATGCTTCTGAAAGGTACTGGCAGTTAATGGTTGATAAGGAAGTAGGAGACAGTTCCTTCAATGGTGTATCCCCTGGTAAATTGCATGCACTCTGGTCAATAACCCACATCCAAACTCATGCAGACAAACCTAATTAAGCTCGGGCAGATACAAGGGAAAAAAAGGCGGGGGCTGCAGAGATGGTTTAGCAATTAAGAAACTTGCCTGTGAAGCCTAAAGATCTAAGTTTGACTCCCTAGAACCCATGTAAGCCAGATGCACATGTGCATGCATTTGGAGTTCCTCTGCAGTGGCTAGAGGACCTAGTACACCCATTCTCTCTCAAATAAATACATACTTTTTTTGTTTTTATTATTTTATTTATTTATTTGAGAGTGACAAACAGAGAGAGAGGAGAGTGGGCGCGCCAGGGCTTCTAGCCACTGCAAACACGTGTGCCCCCTTGTGCATCTGGCTAACGTGGGTCCTGGGGAACCGAGCCTTGAACCGGGGTCCTTAGTCTTCACAGGCAAGCGCCTAACCGCTAAGTCATCTCTCCAGCCCAAATACATACATTTTGTTTGTTTTCAAGGCAGGGTCTCACAGTAGCCCAGGCTGACCTGGAATTCACTACGTAGTCTCAGGGTGGCCTTGAACTCATGGCAATCCTCCTATCTCTGCCTCCCGGAGAGCTGGGATTAAAGGCTTGTGCCACAACAGGCAATAAAAATATTTTTTTAAAAGATCCGTGTGTGGGGCTGGAGAGATGGCTTAGAGGTTAAGGCACTTGCCTGCAAAGCCAAAGGATCCCGGTTTGATTCCCCAGGACCCACGTAAGCCAGATGCACAAGGGGGCGCACGTGTCTGGAGTTCCTTTGCAGTGGCTGGAGGCCCTGGGGTGCCCATTCTCTTTCTCTCTCTCTGTCTCTCTCTCTCTCCCTGCCTATTTCTGTATCTCTCTGTCTCAAATAAATAAAATAAATAAAAATAAAATATTAAAAAAAAGGATCTGTGTGTGATGGTGCACACCTTTAATTCTAGTACTCAAGAGGCAGAGGTAGGAGGATAGCTGAAAGTTCAAGGCAGTCTGGGACTACAGAGTGAATTCCAAATTAGTCTTGGCTAGAGCCAGAACCTCGCTAAAACAAGAAAAAAAATACATCAAAAGTAGAAGGGGCTGAAGAGATCTCAGTGGTTAAAGCACTTGTCTGCAAAGCCTAATGACCCTGGTTCAATTCCCTATTTCCTACATAAAGGCAAAAGCACAAAGTTGTACATGCACCTGGAGGTCATTGCAGCAGCTAGAGGCTCTTGCTGGCCCATTATCTCTGCTTGCAAATAAATGATAGTTTTTTTGATTTTTGAGATAGGCTCGCATTCTAGGTCATGCTGACTTAGAAATTACTATGTAGTCTCAGGTTGGCCTTGAACTCACAGTGATCCTCCAACCTCTGCCTCCCAAGTGCTAGGATTAAAGGTGTGTGCCACCACCTCCTGCTTGCAAATAGTTTTTTTTTTTTTTTTTTCTCGAGGTAGGGTCTCTCTCAAGCTCAGGCTGACCTGGAATTTACTATGTAGTCTCAGGGTGGTCTCGAAATGACAGTGATCCTCCTACCTCTGACTCCCAAGTGGCTTTAGCCACTGTAAACAAACTCCAGATGTATGCGCCACCTTTTATATCAGGCTTATGTGGGTCCTCTGGCTTTGCAGGCAAGTCCTTAACTGCTAAGCCATCTCTACAGCCCATAAATAACTTTTCTTAAAATTTATTTTTATTTTTTTGAGAGCGAAAGACAGAGAAAGAGGCAGACAGAGAATGGGTGTGCCAGGGCCTCCAGCCACTGCAAACTCCAGATGCATGCGCCACTTTGTGCATCTGGTTTATGTGGGTCCTGGGGAATACGTGCCTTGAACTGGGGTTCTTAGGCTTCCCAGGCAAGCACTTAAGCACTAAGCCAACTGTCCAGCCCCATAAATAACTTTTTTTAAAAAAAAGTAGGACTAGCCAGGCATGGTGGCACATGTCTCTATTCCCACCACTCAGGGGGTAGAGGATCACTGTGAATACGAGGATAGTCTGGGACTACAGTGAGTTCCAGGTTAGTCTGGGTTACAGTGAGACCCTATCTCAAAAAATGACAACCCCCCCACACCAAGAAAAAAAAAGGAGGAGGACAAGGTGGGAAGAAGGCATTCAGCAGAAGAGGGACTGGGAAGGGGGACAAAAGAAGGTAATGGGAGAGAGCTGTGATCAAAATACATGCCAATAATTCCAGCACTCAAGAGGCTATGTAAGAGGATAGGAATGAGCTCAAGTCCAGCCTAGTGCTATAGAGTGAGTTCCAGGTTAGCACGGACTAGAGTTAAAACCTAAGAAAAAAAAATTATATAAATGTATAAAATTGTAAAAAAATATATATAGACTGGATAGGTAGTAAATGTATTTGTCTGTAAAGCCAAAGGACCCAGGTTTGATTTCCCAGGACCCACGTAAACCAGATGCACAAGGTACATGCGTCTAGAATTCCTTTACAGCAGCTGAAAGCCCTGGTGCGTCCATTCCCCCCGCCCCCCGGCGGGCTTTGTCTCTCAAATAAGATGTTTTTATTCCCAGCACTCAGGAGGCAGTAGGAGGATCACCATGAGTTCCAGGCCACCCTAAGACTACAGTGAATTCCAGGTCAGCCTGGGCTAGACCCTACCTTGAAAACACTGCCCCCAAAAAAACTAAAAAAAAAAAAAAAAAATGTCAGTGGTGGGTAAAAATTTTAAAAAAGTAAACAAGGCCGGGCATAGTGGCACACGCCTTTAATAGCAGCTCTTAGGAGGCAGAGGTAGGACTGCCATGAGTTCGAGGCCACCCTGAGACTACATAGTTAATTCCAGGTCAGCCTGGACCAGAGTGAGGCCCTACCTCAAAAAAAGAAAAAAAACAAAAAAACAAAACAAGAAAGCCTGAGGCTGAAGAGATGACTCAGTGGTTCAGGCGCTTGCCTGCAAATGCATCTGGAGTTTGTTTGCAGTGGCAGACTTTTGCCATTCTTTCCTTACAAATAAATTTATATACATTATATACATATATTATACATATACTTATTTTTTCCAAGCCAGCCTAGGTAATATATATACACACATATATGAAACTCTCAATCCAAAAATAAAAAGGCACTTTGCACAGAACAGTGACTTCTTTCCATTACCTTCACTTTCAGCGTTGAGTAGTAAGAGTTCTACTTCAGGAAACAATTCCAGGGAGCTGGTTATAACTGCTAAGCACACTTTAAAGGCATTTTTACTTATGTATGTGTGTGCATGTGGCACCAGGGTCTCTTACCACTGCAAAAGAAACGTTTGTGCCACCATTTGTAGTTTTATGTGGGGGCTGAGGAAACAATGTTATGCAAGGCCTCCTGTGCTGCAACAAGCACCAGATGCACGAGCAACATTGTACACTAGCTTTGCAATCAAGGACCTTTAATTGCTACCTCCCCAGCACCCAAGCACACCTTAATATTTTATTTTTTTTTATTTTTTATTTTTTTTAGTTTTTTGAGGTAGGGTCTCACTCTAGCCCAGGCTGACCTGGAATTCACTATGGAGTCTCAGGGTGGCCTCGAACTCACGGCGATCCTCCTACCTCTTCCTCCCGAGTGCTGGGATTAAAGGCATGCGCCACCACGCCCGGCACACCTTAATATTTTAAAAATATTTTTTGAGGGCTGAAGGGACGGCTTAGTGTTTAAGGCGCTTGCCTGCAAAGCCAAATGACCCAGGTTCAAGTCTCCAGGACCCACGTAAGCCAGATACACATGGTGCATGCCTCTGGAGTTCCTCTCTCCCTCTTTCTCACTCTCAAATAAATAATATTAAAAAATTTTGAGCCAGGCTTGGTGGTACATACCTTTAATACCAGCATCCGGGAGGCAGAGGTAGTAGGATCACTATGAGTTCAAGGTCACCTTGAGACTACATAGTCAACTCCAGGTCAGCCTGGACTATAGTGAAATCCTACCTCGAAAATCACCCCCCCACCAAAATTTTTTTTGAGAAAGAAGCAAATAGAGAACGAGCATGCCAGGGGCTCTAGACACTGCAAATGAACTCCAGTCCCATGTGCCACCCTGTACATCTGGCTTACGTGGGTTCTGGAGAATCAAACCTGGGTCCTTTGGCTTTGCACACAAGCACCTTAAATGCTAAGCCATCTCTCCAGCCCTTAGTTTTAAATTTTTGAGGCAAAAGTATGGCCAGGTGAGGGTCTCTTGTTGCTGCAAACTCCAGATGTATGTGCTTTGTGCAACTGATTTACCTGGGTGTTGGGGAATCAAATCTAGGCTGTGAAATCATGTGCCTTTAACCTGTGAGCCATCTCCCCAAACCCCTGGCCACTTTGTAAGCTACAAACAGTAATTTCAACAATACCTGGGAACTTAAAAAAACAAAACAAAACAAAACAAAACTGAGCTGAGTATGGTGGTGCATGCCTTTAATCCCAGCACTCAGGAGGCAGAGGTAGGATTGCAGTTGAGCTCGAGGCTACCCTGTGACTCTGTAGTTAATTTCACATCAGCCTGGGCTAGAGTGAGACCTTACTTCAAAAAGACCCAAAAACAAACAAAAAACAAACAAGGTAGGGCCTCACTCTAGCCCAGGTTGACACTGGATTTCACTATGTAGTCCCAGGATGGCCTCAAACTCAAAGTGACCCTCCTACCTGTCTCCGGAATGCTGGCATTAACACCCAGCTGTATGTAAGCCAGCTTTAAAGAAAAACTACTACTTGAGAGGAAACCAATTGTTCTCTAATTGGGCTGGAGGCCCGCTCTATGGGAAGGGATACATACCTGATACTGAAAACCTATGACAGGAGAGGTGATGAGCTCTAGGACTCCTTACAGTGCACTCTTCCAGACACAAAATGGCCTGGATACACATGACCTCATAGTGCCTGGCAATGCCTACTTAAGACCTACTTAAGACCCTCCTAATAGGAAAAGATGATGACATCAAAGAGACTGATTGAGAGGGAGAGGGGGAGGGGAGAGTGGAGTTGCAAAGGGGAAAGTGGAGGGAGGGTAATGATCATTTATAGTCTATAATTACAGAAGTTTTCAATAAAAAAAAAAAAATTAAGCTGGGTGGTGGCTCACACCTTTAATCCCAGTACAGACAGGAAGGAGTAGGTGGATCACTGTGAGTTCGAGGCCATCTTGAGACTACATAGTGAACTCCAGGTCAGCTTGGGCTAGAGTGAGACCCTACCTTAAAAAGTACAAAATATAAACAGGATGGAGAGATGGCTTAGTGGTTAAGGTATTTGCTTGTAAAGCCAAAGGACCCAGGTGTGATTCCCTAAGCACCCACATAAGCCAGATGCACAAGGGGTGCATGCATCTGGAGTTCGTTTACAGTGGCTCGAGGCAGTGGTGAGCCCATTCTCTCTCCCTCACTGTCTGTTGTCTGTCTCTCAAATAAACAAAAATAAAAGTAATACAAATATAAAACAGAACAAAAACAAGCCTGATGTTTTAATGTCAGCATTGGGGAAGCATGATCACTATGAGTTAGGGGGCACGCTGAGACTACATAGTAAATCCCAGGTCAGCCTGGACTACAGCGAGACTCTACTTTGACAAAACATTCTGGAGGCAGGTAAGATTGCCGTCAGTTCAAGGCCAGCCTGAGACTACATAGTGAATTCCATTTCAGACTGGGCTACGGTGAGATCCTACCTCGAAAAAAAATAAAAATAAAAATAAAATAAAATCCAAAGCAAACAAATTCGTAAGTCAAGAAAAACCAGAGCCGCCTCAGAGGCCCCCAACACCTCATCACTGAAGCAGACCAAAAATGAACCCAACATGGCTCAGGGAAATTTTGCGGAAGAGGGGGCGGAAAGAATGTCAGAGTCACATGTTGGGTCATGATATGCAGAGACATTTAGCTTACCCATAACTGTGGGCTAACTCCACAATGCAAGACCCGTATACCTCAACAAGGAGGGGCCAAGGGGAGGGGGTAGGTCACGGATGAGCCTAATAATGGTACCAAACTGACTGTATTTGCTAAATACAGAACTGACTAATAAAAAAAAAAAAAAAAGAAAGAAAAAAAAAGAAAAACCAGAGCCGGGCGTGGTGGCGCACGCCTTTAATCCCAGCACTCGGGAGGCAGAGGCAGGAGGATCGCCGTGAGTTTGAGGCCACCCTGAGACTCCATAGTGAATTCCAGGTCAGCCTGGGCTAGAGTGAAACACTATCTCGAAAAACCAAAAAAAAAAAAAAAAAAAAAAAAAAAAAAAAAAAAGAGAGAAACCAGTTAAAACATTCCTGAACTTAATAAATCCAAAATTCCATTGCTTAAACAAGGTTATTGCAGTTGCTGTTAGTTCAGAAGTATTGAACAGAATTAGTAAAGGTTAAAATTAAACTGAACTGGTAAGGATGTTTTTGTGCATGTTACTTTAAAAGAGTAATTTGCCCTTCGTTGCAGAGACTAAAATCTGACACCCTACTTGAAATATCCTAGTAATACTTGTGCCTGAGACTGAAAGTCATTATCAGTTTTTTTTTTTGTTTGTTTGTTTGCTTGTTTTTTTCAAGGAAGGGTCTCATTGTAGCCCAGGTTGACCTGGAATTCACTATGTAGTCTCAGGCTGGCCTTGAACTCACTCCAACCTCTACTTCCCGAGTGCAGGGGTTAAAGGTATGCTCCATCACGCCCGGCATCTTTTTCATTTTTTAAAAACTAAACTGTCCTTTTGACAACAAGATTATACAACAAGTATTCCTATGCAGTTATTTGAAAAGATTGGCAAAACTAATTTTTGCAACAGCATGCTATTAGGCGTGCACCAAGCTTGGCCAATGCCTTCATTTTTGAATTATGTAACAAGAACAAGAAATCCACCAGTGCTAAAGTTTAAAATTTAGATCTTTAGTAGCAGTTTTCTGATCATTCAGTCTAGGCTTAGTAATTTGCTAAATAAAGCATGCAGAAAAGCAGAATGGTGAATAAAGATCACAACTGACAAAGGTATTGGTTAACATTCCAAACATGTATAACCAACCCACATGGCCTAGATTTTTTTGTTTTTATTGATACTCACTTCAGTAACTTGAATCCACAGATATAAGCAGTATATAACCAGAAAGTTACAAGTAAACACAGATTATACATGCAAATTTCTGTTCACAAAGGTCACATGTGCAGATACATGAATTAGAAGCGTGCGTGTAGAATTATGGCCAAACTGTTTTTAAAATGCAGGAATGTAAAATTACATCTTGAAACACACTTCAAAAATCAAATGTTGCTTATACCAGAGATGTATGACGGCTATAGGATTCAAGTGACAAGCAATAAGTTCTCAAAAAATTAATACTGGTCAAAGAGAACGGGAACATTTTTACATTTCACTGAAAGTACATTTGACTACTAGAATACGAAACCTAGCAGGAACTCAGGGAAAAAAAATTACAAAATCTAAAGCCAATTACTTAATATTTCTTATTACCTAAACAACAGCATGACATTAAAAGAAAACTGCACCTGCATTTAAATTGCTAATTTCATATGAAGTTCTCTAAAAATGAAATGCAACCAAAACAGCTTCAAACTCCAAATGAAAAGTCTGCAAGGCTCAGATTAAAATGTGGAATGTTTCAGATGAAAGTAATAAAAAATACAACTGGTTTTGTTCTTTATTGAATAGAATCAAAAGTTGACATTTCTTTGAAGCCTCAAACTACTAAATTTCATTTTTCTGAATGGTTCTATTATCTTTCTCTTAGTGGTGCAAGTTGTCTTCCATAGATTACAGTCTCTACAAAGTAGTTCTGTCTGTTATTCTGATGAAAGGAAAATTCCTCTTCATTGACTTAACCGTTTGCGTTTTTTTTTTTTTTTTTTTTTGCTATAACACTTAACACATGAACTGAAGACATCTATTATTTTTCCACTAAAACAAAAGAGTACAATAGTTTTCTTCTATCAGTACTGTATTTAAAAAAGGTTAACATTAAAAACAAAGAACCATTGTGTTTTTGAAATAAGCTTCTTGCACATCTTAAGTTTCCTTCTTCTGCCTGCGTTCTTCTGCCAATTTATTCAGAAATTTCTGAAGAGAGAGAAAAAAATAGGGAACTAAGCAACTTCAAAGAAATGTAATGTATGTACTACATTTTTTTGTATTATTTTTTTTTTTTGAGGTAAAGTTTTGCTCTAGCCCAGGTGGGCCTTCAATTCAGTATGTAGTCCCAGGCTGGCCTCAAACTCATGGTGGTCCTCCTACACCTGCCTCCCAAGTGGAAGGATTAAAGACGTGTACCACCATGCCTGAATACATGTACTAATTTTAAAGCAAAGGAATCCAAGTTGAGAGACATAAGTGATTAAAACAAATTTCATCAGTATTTATTTTAAACTATTTTTATTTACTTGCACAAAGAGAAAGAAATGAGGGAAAAGAATGAATAAGAATGGGCATACCAGGGCCCCTTGACCCTGTAGACAAAATCCAGGTCCATGTGACACATTATGCATCTGGCTTTATGTGGGTATTGGGGAACTGATCCCAGGCTGGCAGAGTTTGCAAGCAAGTACTTTTAAGCACTGATCCATTTCTGTAGCCCCTTTATTAGTATTTTACTGAGTTCATTCTTTCATACATTCTAGCCCCCTGCACCACCGCCCAAGGTAGAGTCTTGCTTAAGGCCAGACTGACATGGAATTCACCATGTAGTCTCAAGGCGCCCTTGTAGTCATGGCAATCCTCCTACTTCTGCCTCCCAAGTGTTGAGATTAAAGGTGTGGTACCATAGCTGGCACCTGGCCTCTTTTATGCATTCTTTTCTTAGTGTGAAAAACTAATATGGCTGAGGACATCACAATAAGGGATGAAAAAAATAAAAGGTAAATGTGAAAAATGGATATTGCAAGGTGTAATTATACCTAACTTTTAGAAATGAAAAACACAGAACATGATCACATACAATTCGGGCTAGGTTAGTTCTTTGCTGTAACAACTGCAGTGAATTAAAACAGCCACATACAATACCGAATGATCACAGCTGAGTTCCATTAAAACTTTATATAACCATGTAGTGGATAAGCTACAAAATGTAGCTTGCTAAACTCCATCCCCTGTGATTTATAATCTAGGGATTCTAGATGCAAGATTAAGACACTGAAAAGAATACAAAGGGCCTATTAAAATATTCAGCCTTTACTTAGGTTGAAATCTACCAACTTTAGCTACTGCAACTTGATGAGAGGGTTAAAAGCCAATAATGAAAATCTTTACAAGAAAATAAAAACAAAAACAAAACAAAAAAAAAACCAAAAACAGCTTGTTGACCTGGAATTTACTCTGTAGTCTCAGGGTGGCCTCAAACTCAGTCATCTTCCTACCTCTACTGTGTGCTGGAATTAAAGGTGTGTGCCACCACACCTGTATGCATATAGTTTTTGATTCCAAATAGCATAAAGTAAATTCAATACATTCGTTTTTGTTTTTTGGAGTAGATTCTCACTGTAGCCCAGGTTGGCCCGGATCAATCAGTAATCCCATCTTAGCCTTAGTACGGGGATTAAAAGTGGGCAACCAGCAACTCAGTTTGGAGAACAGCAATTCCTTCTATCCTGGACCTAAATTGTTATTTTTGTTTGTTTGGGATTGGGGAGGAGGGGGGTTGAAGTAGAGTCATTAAAGAGACTAGTAATTGGGCTGGAGAGATGGCTTAGCGGTTAAGGTGCATGCCTGTCAAACCTAAGGACCCAGGTTCGATTCTCCATGTCCCACATAAACCAGATGCACATGGTGGCACATGCATCTGGATTTCGTTTGCAGTGGTGAGGGGCCCTGGTGTGCCCATCCTCTCTTCCCCTCTGTTACTAATAAATAAATAAATGAAAATAAAATCTTTTAAAAATAAAGAGGCAAGCCGGGCATGGTGGCGCATGCCTTTAATCCCAGCACTCGGGAGGCAGAGGTAGGAGGATTGCTGTGAGTTCAAGACCAGCCTGAGATTACATAGTGAAATCCAGGTCAGCCTGGGCTAGACTGAAACCCTACCTCCGGGGGGGGGGGGGGGGAACGGACGACGGGGGGAGGAGACAGAGGATACTAACTGAAAAATAAAGATTTGGTTATTTTTACTGTTGTACGTTATTTAATTATACTTTTATCTGAAGTAGTCTTTTGATCATTTTAAGTCTTATTTTATTTTTATTTTTGGGTCTGTGTTTGTATTCATATTTGTGAGTGCAAGTACGTGTGTGGAGGTCAGAGGACAACTTTTAGGATTTGTTTTTTTATTTATTAAATTTTTTACTTATGAGAAAGACAAAGAGTGAAAGAGAAAGCTAGGGCTTCCAGGCACTGCAAACAAACTCCAGACGAATGCGCCACCATGTGCATCTGCTTATGTGGGTACTGGGGAATCGAACCTGGGTCCTTAGGTGACAATGGCAAATGCCTTAACCACTAAGCCATCTCCAGGCCCCAACTTTCAGGATTTGGCCTACACCTTTCACCTTGCTTCCTCACTGTTCTTTGGTTATATGTTCACCAGGCTCATTTATCCATGAGCATCTCAGGAAATTCTCCAGTCCTAAACCTCATCTTGTCATCACTGTGTCAAGATTACAGAAACCTGCCACAGCTTCTAGCTTTACATGGGAGTGGGAATCTAAACTCAGGAAACTTAAGAGTGAAAGGCAAGCACTTTATCTACTGAGCTATGTTCCCTGACAAGGGGTTCATTAACAAGCTATGTCAGCACAAACATTATTGATAAGACAGGAGCTAGAAGAGGTGCCTGACACCTATAATTCCAGAATTCAGGAGGCTGGGGAAAAAAAGATCTGAAACTAATGTTATCTCATGACCTATAAAGCAAGAGCTTATTTCTAACAAATAAGTAAGCCACTATCCAAATTTAATAATGATTCACATTATTTCTTATTTCATGTCCAGACCTCCAACATCTTTGACTAAGCGGAAAATATTTGGCTAATTTGGTATATCTAAAAAACTGATTTAGAAATTATGAAATTAGCATAATTAAATGTGAGTGAACTATTTTTGTTTCACTTTTTTTGAGACAAGGACAGGGTCTTACGTATACTTGTAGAACTCAAGTACTTGGATTATAGGCATATATATGCTGGAACACCAAGCCTTAGTTTGAATCAACTATAAAAAAGGCTCAACAGGGGCTGGAGAGATGGCTTAGTGGTTAAGCGCTTGCCTGTGAAGCCTGAGGACCCTGGTTCGAGGCTCGATTCCCCAGTACCCACATTAGCCAGATGCACAAGGGGGCGCATGCGTCTGTAGTTTGTTTGCAGTAGCTGCAGGGCCTGGCGCGCCCATTCTCTCTCTCTCTACCTGCATCTTTGTCTGTCTGTTGCGTTATAAAAAAAAAAAAAAAAAAAAAAAGCCTAAGGAACCAGGTTGTTCCCCAGTCTAAGAAAGATGCACAAAGTGGCACAGGCATCTGGGGTTCTTTTGCAATGGCTGGGGGCCCTAATGCACCCATTCTCTCCCTCTCTAGTAAATGAATAAAAACAAAACTGTTTTTTAAAAAAGAAATAAAAATGTCTTGGTGGGCAGGCACGCCTTTAATTACCAGCACAGGAGAGGCAGAGGTAGGAGGATCACTATGAAGTTTGAGGCAAGCCTGGGCTACAGTGATACACTACCTCGGGGGTGGGGGGAGGACAAACAATATGTCTTTAACAAAAATCAGTATATGCTGGATCTAGAGACATACACACATTTATATATATGTATATAAGATTATATATATATATATCTGATTTATTTCCATAACTTAAAGGATTTGTTAATTTTTCACACAAAAGACTGTCCTCTTAGTTTCAGCCTTACCTTTAATTTCTGATAATGAGGAAGGCTGCTGCAATGAGTATTCTTTGCAACTTCTTCATTTGTATAAAAGAGTGAACACAGCTTACAGTAAAACCCTGTTTTAGGTATCACATAGTCTATACCTAGAAACACAAACATATATTCTTACAAATTAAGTAAACTGAAGAATTTATTATTTATCATTCTCAAATCTTTTTTTCCTGTCAATATAATTTGAATCAGACAATGTATTTTTGAAGGTCCTAAGCTAAAACAAACAAAAGCAAGACATTATTAGTTTTCTTTAAACTTAACTAATGTCCAAGGTCCCTCCTATCTAGATGAACGACAGAAATATAACACAGAAACACAAAACAAAAAGCAATGTGTAACTTTTAGAAATCATTATGAAAAGAGAGAACACTATGGAATGGTAACATAACACAAAATTAGGAGGACAGGTGTAAGAGGAAGAGCAGTATGTCAGTTAAAGTTTACAAATTGTTCCACACTAGGGGAAAAAAGCTAACTTAGCATACTTTCAGAGCTTACATTAAGGCTAACCCTTAAATCTTAATAAGTTTGTTGTGGAGAAAAGTAGGGCAGGGAAGAAAGCTAGAGAGCTCACCAACAGGAACATTGGGCTGATATGGTCCAATTCTATACTCATCTGGGATTGTATAGTCCTCCTTGTCATCACTTTGGCCATCTGCATTTTCACTTGCATCTTTGCTCAGATCATCAGCATTCTCAGCAGATTCAGCACCTGTTTCTGCATTTTCCTCATTCTTAATTCCATTTTCCAACGCAGCATCATTGTCTTGATCAAGTTCCTCCATCTTGTCCACCTTAATTTCAATCAAATCATCATCAATTTCATCATCAGATTTAAATGCCATGCCTACTTACAAAGTCTCTGAGGTTCTGAATCTTTTTTCCCCCTTTCTTTTACTCTGCAACATTTTTTCTGAAGCATCCCTTCCATTAGTTTTACTTCAACGGAAAGGGATAGCACTTGACGATATTTAATATATTTTTTTAAAACCGTATTTATTCTATTTATTTATTTATTTGGGAGCGAGAGAGAGAGAGGAGAAAGAGGCAGATTGAGAATGGCACTCAGGGTCTCCAGCCACTGCCAATGAACACCAGATGCATGTGCCCTGGGGAGTTGAATCTGCGACCTTTGGCTTTGCAGGTGAACACCTTAATGGCTATAACATCCATCCAGTCCTATTTAATATTTTTGAGACATGATCTCATTACTACGTAAGCCAAGGGTGAAACTGGTGATACTTCTGCTTTAGCCTCCCAATTGTACAGATTGTAGGCATGTCTTTATTCTCTTAAAACACTTTTTTCTTGGGCTGGAGAGATGGATTAGTGGTTAAATCACATGCCTGTGAAGTCTAAGGACTAGGGTTCAATTCTCCAGTACCCACGTGAACCAGATGCAAAGTAGTGCTTGTGTCTGGAAATCATTTGCAGTGGATGAAGGCCCTGGCATGTCTCTCTACCTGCCTCCCTTTTCCTAATAAATAAAAAAGCTTTTGGGCTGGAGAGATTACTTAGTGGCTAAGGCATTTGCCTGTGAAGCCAAAGGACCCAGGTTCAATTTCTCAGGACACACGTAAGCTATATACCAAAGGGGTGCACACAACTGGAGATGGTTTACAGTGGCTGGAGGTCCCATATTCTGTCTCTCTCTCTCTAATAAATAAATAAGGTTGGATACCTCTTTATGTTAGATAGCGTAAGATCTTTATTTTCCTTAAAAATAAATAAATAAAAATAAGGGCTGGAGAGATGGCTTAAGGCATCTTGTCTGAAAAGCCTAAGGTTCAAATCTCCAGGTCCGGGGGGTTGGGCGTGGTGGCGCATGCCTTTAATCCCAGCACTTATAAAGCAGAAGTAGGAGGACCACCTTGTGTTCAAGGCCACCCTAAGACTACATAGTAAATTCTAGGTCAGCCTGAGCTAATGAGAGAGCCTACCGGAAAAACCAAAAGATGGGGTGCTTCTCCTATTCCAAGCACATCTTGAACTACTGAGCCTCCTGCTTCTACCTCCAACTTCTGGGATTACAGCCGTGTGCAATGCTGCGGGGCAAATTCAGGAATAATCTGTGCATGCTAGGCAAACATTCTGCTAACTGAGCTTCATCCCCATCCACCACAAACAACTTTTACTGGGGGTCAAAATGTGAAATATATCTTGGATAATTTTACTTCCTGTAAAGACATTCCCTGCCTTTATTGTTGTTACAGTCTTGCTATGTTATCCAGGCTAGCCTACAATTTGTAAAAGGTGAAAGATTTATACGATCTGAAGTGAAACCAGAGTATTAGCCTACAATTTGTGATTCTCCTGCCTCTGCTTCCATATTACTAAGATTATATGAATGTCCCATTGTACTTAGCTCATCGTATCTTTTTGAAAACAAGCTTTACCAGTCTTTATACACTACCACTATAATGAAGTTTACATATAGTCTAAGCCTGCTTTGTATACTCATTATCAAAGTTTTCTTTCAAGTTATAACTAGAATGAGATGTCATTACCCACTGCAGGTTTTTTTGGTTTGGTTTTGTTTGTTTGGCAAGGTAGGGCCTCGCTCTAGCCTAGGCTGACTTCAAACTCACAGCTATCCTACCTCTGCACACTCCCCAGCCCATGCAGGAATTAAAGGCTTGTGCCACAATGCCTAGCAAAGTTTGCTTTAAAATGTTTATAGCCTGAACCATAATTGATTAACTTGTCCTGCTGATCTATTAAAACAAGCAAGCCTAAGAGAGTTTTCACCTTCTTAAGTTTTTTCTTGGCTGCTGCTGAAGCACTTGACTCTCTTTTCACAGCTTTATCTGAAGGCTCTTTCTTCCCATCAGAAGCCACATCGCCCAAATTAGCAAGGTCAGTCTCATCTCCCACTGAACTGCCACTTTCTAGCAGAGCTGCTGCTTCCTCTTCATCAACAAGCAGCTCGTCTTCAGACTCAAGAAGCATATTGGGTTCTTGTTCTGTCTGGTCATCCTTTGGATCTTTCTCACCATCTTCACCTGCCTTTTCTTCTTGTTCTTTACCTTCGGCGGTACTTTCAGTCTTCTGAGATCCGTCAGTTTTAGATTTCTTGTCACTTGGAGATTCTTTGCCATCTGGAGAGTAAGATCTTTTCCTAAAATCAAGAAGATGTGCAATTTTGACATTAAGTGTGCAACTAACTTGCTGTGTCAATTGCAAAAATAAATATGTAATATACTTATATTCACACAAAATAAAATTACCGGGATTTATCTTTTTTCAGCAAGTCAATGCCTCTGTTGGGAATCTGAAAGACAAGTTTTCTAGAAGTTAATATATAATCATTTTGTAGAACACTCTCTAAGAAACAATCTGAATCTGTGAACTTATTAGCTCATTCAATAATTAAAACCATAACCAAAAAGAAAAGAAAGGTCTCTAGTCCAAAGTTCATCATAATCATCAAGGAAGCAGGTAATAAAAACATTCTGTTAAGGTTCAAACAAATTTTAAATATAAATTTTTTTGTGGACAATAGAGATGGCTCAGTTGTTAAGGCACTTGCCTGCAAAGCCTAATGACCTGGGTTGGATTCTCTAGTACCCATATTGTAAAGCCAGATACACAAAGTGGCACATGCATCTGTAGTTTGTTAGCTAGAGGCCCTGGCATGCTTATTCTTTCTTTCTTCTCTCTCTGCTTGCAAATAAAATAAATTTTTTCTTTTTTTTTTGGGGGGGGGGAGCGGTGTTCAAGGTAGGGTCTCACTCTGGCCCCGGCTGACCTGGAATTAACTATGTAGTCTCAAGGTGGTAGCGAACTCAGTGATCCTCCTACCTCTGCCTCTACCATGCCCGGCTATAAAAAAAAATATTTTGCTACTGGAAAAATACATCTATTTTTTTCTTCTTTACAATAGCTTTTATTTTTAGTATGTAAGTTGTTAAAAAATTTTTAGTAATAATCTAAAAGCTGGGCACGATGCACATGCCTTTAATCCCAGCAGTCAGGAGGCAGGGAGTTCTAGGGCATCCTCAGACTACATAATGAATTCCAGGCTAGCCTGGGTTTAGAGTGATACCCTATCTTGAAAAGCAAAAAGAAAACAACAATAACAAAAAGAATGTTGAGCCAGGTGTGGTGGCACAGGCCTTTAGTCCCAGCACTCAGGAGTCAGAGGTAGGAGGATCACCATGAGTTTGACCCACCTTGAGACTACATAGTGAAATCCAGGTCAGCCTGAGCTAGAGACTTTAGCTCGGAAAACAAAACAAAGGAAAAAGAATGTTGTGAAGAAGGCTTGCTTAATAGTTGAATGTAGTGAAGGGCTAGGCATGTTGGCACATGTGTCTGGAGTTCATTTGCAATTGCAAGAGACCCTTGTATGCCCATTCCCTCCCTTTGCAAATAAATAAATTAAAATATTTTACAAAATGAGAAAAAAAGACTAAATGACACAAAGACGGAGAGAATGAATGTGTTGTGGCTTTAGTAGAGGTGATGGAATGCACCTATCTTTTTAATGACAAGACAGGTATTACGTACCCTCAGTACCAGTTTTTTGTATTTCTCAGACAAATCAACCTTAACACATCTCCCCTGGAACCAAAGTGCTTTCTTCAGACAATGGTCAACCATGGCCATTGCATCTTCTCTGGTCTCCATCTCAATAAAGGCCTAAAAAACAAACAAAAGCAAAGACATTATTTATTTATTTGGGGGGGGGGGGGGAGAGAATGGGCACGCCAGGGCCTCCAGCCACTGCAAACGAACTCCATATGCATGCGCCCCCTTGGTACATCTGGCTTACGTGGGTACGTGGGTCCTGGTGAGTCGAAATAGCATCCTTTGCTTTGCAGGCAAATGCCTTAACCACTAAGCCAACTCTCCAGCCCCATAATTTTTTTTTAAATTAAAGGAAAAAACTTTCAGTCTATGTATTACCTGACTTTTCATCCTCATCAATATATAATTCTTAATTTTCCCATAAGGCTCAGCAAGTTTCAGGACAGCACTGTCAGAATAGCCAGAATGGGGTAAATTGCTGAGATGTATCACACGTCCAAGCTCTTGCTTCTGATCAAACTTCTGATCAGGCTTTCCTTCAGGTTTCTTTAAAAAAGAGGAAGGGGAAAAAAAAAAAAACAAACAGGCAAGTTGAATGTTCGTAGGTACACTATATTTTTAGGTAAAAATAGCCTAGTTTTTTTAACACAAAAATGATTAAATAATGATTATATATAAACTAGAGAAAAAAAGAAACAAGCAAACAAACTAAAGCATCCTACCTTTATTCTTTTGTACTTCTGAGACAAATGGACCCGCACTGGCTTGCCAAATACTAATGCTGGTGTGGTTGTATAATAATCCACTGCAGCCTGAGCATCTTCTGTGGTTGCCATTTCAATAAATGCCTGAAGTAATTCAAAAGAAATTAGCATCACCTCCAATCTTTGTGCATTTTACATTACTACATTTAATACCTAAATACAAAAACATCTTCAAGAGTCAAAAATTAAAGAGACCATTGTCAATTTGACATCTCTTTAAAAGTCACTTCAGATTACATTAATACTACACCATCATTCATCATATCTATTGGATTGAAAAAATGATTTGGTATTATACTTTGGTATAGGTATGAGATGTCTCCCCAAACAATTCCTTTTAGACAGCCTTTACATGTAGTAAGTGTATACTAATAACATAATGATGATGACAACTACTACATTAAGATCAAAAATAATAATAATTAATTAAGTAGATTTATGATATAACTGGTATTTGAACTATTGGCTATTTCCTCTGTTATATTACTCTAATAATAAAGCCATGTACTTCCTAAAGAAATTAATACCAAAGACTGCCCTCTGGCTTTCATACCCATGCACATGTATGTGCAGAAACAACCATGAGTACATGCAAGAAATATATTAGTGGCATAAATAAGTAATATGCTTACTTCAACTCATACCTCATTTATTTTATTTAGAATCAGATGGTTTGAAATAACTCCAAATGGTTCTACTAACTGTAGTAGTTGGTATCTCAAGTTTTTTCCTCGCTGAAAATCCATGATGTGAACAACTCTGCTAGTTTCCTGTGCAATAAAGAAAAAAAAAAACTTACTAATAATCCTTCAAAAAACATTCTGTGGGCTGGAGAGATTGTTCGGTGGCTATGACACTTGTCTGCAAAGCCTAATGACCCAGGTTTGATTCCCCAGTACTCACGTAAAGCCACATGCACAAAGTAGTGCATGCTGCATCTGGCGTTGGTTTGCAGAGGCTACAGGCCCTGGCGTACCCATTTTCTCTACTTTCAAAATAAATAAAATAAAAATATTCTGGGGTGGGAGTCTAGAGAGATAGCTCAGTGGCTAAAGGTACTTGCTTATAAAGCCTACTGGCCCAGGGTTCAATTCCCCAGTCCTTGTATAAAGTAAAGCCAGATACACCGAGTAGTGCAAGTGTCTGGAGTTCTTTGGCAGAAGCAAAAGATCTAACTTGCTCATATTCCTTCATTCATAGTCTCTCTCTCAGGTTTTCCAAGGCAGAGCCTTGCTCTAGCCCAGGTTAACTGTGAATTCACCAGTAGTCTCAGGCTGACCTTAAATCCACACTGATCTTCCTACCTCTGCCTCCTGAGCACTGGCATTAAAGGTATGTGTACTATCATGCCCAACTCTTCTAACTAACCAACAAACTATTTATCTATATTATTATTGTTTGTTTTTATAGGATCTCACTGTAGCCCAGGTTGACCTGGAACACCCTCTGTAGTTTCAGGCTGGCCACAAATTCATGGTGATCTTACTTACTACCTGTGCCCCAGTGGTAGTTTGACTGGATGGCCCACAATATATTCAGAATTTTATTAGTTTGTAATGTAGATCTGTAGCCACCTGACTGGAGGAGGTGTCACTGTGGGTGGATCCTTGGGTCCAGCCCTAAAGTGTGGGGGTGGATTTAGAATTCCAATCTAAAGATATGCAAAGTGCTTAAGCTTTGCCTGGAATTCCTAAGTGCATTTGCTTGTGATACTGGTGTGGCTTGTGGCTTTTCTCTCTCTCTGTGTGTGCCTGGACATGTGAAAGCAAGCCAGCTTCTTCTGTCTAGTCTGGAGGTTCATCCCAGCAATGTGAGGCCATCTACTACAGCCCCCAAATGCTGAGATTAAAGGCGTGCACCACCATGGATATTCCGGGGGCTAAAAGATGGCTCAGCAGTTTACAGGTGCTTACTTGCAAAGCCTGATCACCCAGGGTTTAATTTCCCAGCACCCACTTAGAAGAGAATGCAGAGTGGACCATGCCATGCGGAGATTTTTGGCTATGGTAAGAGGCCCTGGCATACCATTCCCTTTCTGCTTGCAAAAAAAAAAAAAAAAAAAAATTTTTTTTTTTTCGAGGTGGGGTCTCACTCTAGCTCAGGCTGACCTGGAATTCACTCTGTATTCACAGGGTGGCCTTGAACTCACGGCGATCCTCCTACCTTTGCCTCCCAAGTACTGGAATTAAAGGCATGCACCACCATGCCCGGCAGCAAATATATTTATTATTTATTTATTTATTTATTTATTTATTTTTAATATTTTTGAGGTAGGGTCTCACTGTAGCCCAGGCTGACCTGGAATTCACTATGGAGTCTCAGGGTGGCCTCAAACTCACGGCAATCCTCCTACCTCTGCCTCCCGAGTGCTGGGATTAAAGGCGTGTGCCACCACGCTCGGCTAGCAAATATATTTTAGTACTTACCTTGGTACTGTGGAACTGAATCTCAGCCTAAAGGCTCTGCAAGCAATCTACTAATGGGGTGGATGTGTTTTCCCCCAGTCATTCATATATATGTATGTATGTTATTTTTATGGGCATGCTAGGGCCTCCAGCCACTGCAAACAAACTCCAGACGCATGCACTACCTTGTGTATCTGGCTTACATGGGTCCTAGGGGAATCAAAAATCAAACTAGGTCTTTTGGCTTTGCAGGCCAGTGCCTTAACCACTAAACCATCTTTCCAGCCACTATATATATATATGTATGTGCATGCATGTATGTATATATTATTTTTCATCCTACCTTCCCCCTTCGCCCCCCCCCCCACAAAAAAGCATTCTGCACGTTGGAAGCTAGCTCAGCAGTTGAAGCACTTGCTTTCAAGCCTTCCAGAACAGATTTATTTACCCAAGTAAAACCAGAAGCAAAGTGGTTCATGAGTCTGTTTTTTTTTTTTTTTTTGCAGTGGCAAAAGGTCCTGGCATGCACATGCTTACAATTATTTTTACTTCTTTTTTGATCCTCCTACCTCTGCCTTCAGAGGTCTGGAATTAAAGGCATGTGCCACGGTGCCCAGCAATTTTTATTGTTTTTTTTTTCTTTTGTTAACAACAACAACAAAAAAGCTGTTTGAGAACATTTAACATTCCCTGCTTTCTGACTGTGGACTGAACTTGACTAGTTGCTTCATTACTTCATGTTCTTGCTGCCTATCTCCCCTAACAATCTGCCCTCAAACTCACAGTGATCTTATCTCAGACTGGGATTAAAGATATGGTACAGAGAGAAAGAATGGATGGGCATGCCAGGGCCTCTAGCCACTACAAATGAACTCCAGATACATGGTGCCACTTTGTGCATCATCTGGTTTTACATGGGGAATGGGAAACTGAACTCAGGTTATTAGGCTTTGCAGGCAACTGCCTTAACTGTTGAGCAGTCTCTTTACCCTGAACTTTTATATTATACTCTTAACTACTAAAAGTTACTAAACAGCAGAGGGGGGGGGGAGGGAGGGAGACAGAGAGACACCTTATATAAAGACAGACACATAGTGCTGAAGACTCCACATACAAAGCCACTGAGAAATCCTGCTGGAACTGAGCTGATAACCTCCTCCATGTAGACCAGCTGACAGAAAGCTGGAAGAAGACATTCTACATGTAGGTCAATGGGAGAAAGATACCACCAGTGAAGATACTCAACAGTGGACACTGCAAGCCTTATAATTGGCCAGCCAGGCCAAATGAGCCAAAGAGTGCAATAGTGGCACGTCTATCATGGTGGAATCCAACTGTCCTCCAATTCGACTGGAGGCCCGCTCCATGGGAGGGAATGTAACCCTGATACTGAAAACTTAAAACAGGGGTAGTCATGAGCCCTAGGGGTGTAACATCTGGTGATGTATGGATAAATGTATATACTATGCTTATCAAACTGCCCAGTAAGCACTTCTCTTAATGTTCATACCCTTATATTTATGCTACTCTCACTTTGGGTAGAGAATCTTCTCTTTTTAGATGGCAGTGACCTTGGGACCACTCAGATGGTATTATAGTACTGGAAAGAAGTGACTGGAGTACTGAGTAACATCTTGATCACAACTTCCAAGGCTCAGGGTCTAATGCAGAAGAGGTCATGGAAAAATGTAAGAGCCAAAGGAAGGGTAGGACTCCTTACAACGTGCTCCCTCCAGACATAAAATGGCCTGGATATCCATGACCTCACAGTGCCTGACACTACCTACATAAGACCATCATAAGAGGAGGAAAAGATCATGACATCAAAATAAAAGAGAGACTGAATGAGATGGGGAGGAGATATGATGGAGAATGGAATTTCAAAGGAAAGTGGGGGAGGGAGGGTATTACCATGGGATACTTTTTATAATCACAGAAAATGTTAATAGAAATTGAGACAAAAAAAAAGACAACACACATGTGTCATGTACAAGTGTCACATGTACTCACACAAATAAAAAAATACATTTTTCCCCCTGAGGCAGGGTCTCACACCATAGGCCATGCAGACCTGGAACTTACTCTGTAGCTCCTGGCTTGCTTAGAACTCACACTGATCCTACCTCAGCCTCCCAAATGCTCGGATTCAAGGTGTGTACCACCATGCCCAGCCTAACAAATACATTCTTTCTTTTAAAAATATTTTTTTGGCCAGGCGTGGTGGCGCACGCCTTTAATCCCAGCACTCGGGAGGCAGAGGTAGGAGGATTGCCGAGAGTTCGAGGCCACCCTGAGACTACAGAGTGAATTCCAGGTCAGCCTGAGCTAGAGTGAGACCCTACCTCGAAAAAAAAAAGAAAAAAGAAAAAAGAAAAAAAAATTTTTTTTGGTTCATTTTTTTATTTGAGAGTGACAGAGAGAGAGAGCGACACACACACACACACACACACACACACACACACACACACAGATAATGGGCAGGCTAGGGCTTCCAGCCACTGCAAACGAACTCCAGACGCGTGCGCCCCCTTGTGCATCTGGCTAACGTGGGTCCTGGTGAATCGAGTCTCGAACCAGAGTACTTAGCCTTCACAGGCAAGCACTTAACCGCTAAGCCATTTCTCCAGCCCATAACAAATACATTCTTTAAAAATATTTTTATTTACTTGAGGGGAGGGAGGCTGAGGAGATGGCTCAGCAGTTAAAGGTGCTTGCAGAGTTATGGACAACGTGGCACATGTGTTTGGAGTTCATTTGCAGCTCCAAGAGGCCCTGGCGTTTTTCTTGTTCTATTTTGTTTTAATATTTTTAGCTTGGCATGTTGACGAATGTCTTTAATCCTTGCACTTGGGAGGCAGAGGTAGGAGGACTGCTGTGAGTTTGAGGCCACCCTGAGATAGCATAGTTAATTCCAGGTCAGCCTGGCCTAGAGTGAAACACTACCTCGAAAAAACAAAAGAGCAACAAAAATTTCAAAAAGAACCAATTAGTAAGCACTTCAGTTAAATCACGCTTTCCAAAATACAAAAGCAATAGCTCTGTAACTAACCACTCTGCCTTTCTGCATGTGCCTTGGTCCTTGCAGGTTTCCATTTCCAGCACCTTCATGGGAGAAAAACATTTTAAAAAATTATGGTAAGTATAATTGTTTTAATACAAGGCAGTTTAAGTTAAAGATGAGACATCTTCCAAACACAAAGCTACTATAAATATAAGAATGACTTTTAAAAGAATGCCTATGTTTCTTTAAAATAGTATTTCAATGATCCTTCTTATGCCTGCAATTATTGCATTTAATTTTTACAGCAAATGGTATTAGGAGAAGGCAATAGCAATTTCACAAAATTACCTAGATTTCCTCTTGGTCCAACTGCTGGTCCCCCAAGATGAAATGAGGGAGGTGGAGGTCCCAGAATTCCTGGTGCTGGATTTGTAGACTGCTGCAACATGAATGGATCACCCCTAGTAATGTGAAAAATTAAAATATGAAAAACAATATAGACATCAGAAGTAAGATTTACTATTAAAGCACCCTTTGCACAACTATGATCATTTCAATAACAACTACTTTATTAAAGGAAGTCCAAAAATCCCTTAAAATATATTTTTTTCAAGGTGGGGTCTCCCTCTAGCCCAGGCAGACCTATCTATTCTCAGGCTGGCCTTGAACTCACAGCGTTCCTCCTACCTCTGCTTGCCAAAGGCTGGGATGAAAGGTGTGCAGCACAACACAAGGCAATATATACGTATGTATGCATATGTATGTATGTGTGTGTGTGTGTGTGTGTGTACGTATTTTAACTAAACACATTTGGTAAGTAAGTACTGAAAACAGCTGGAGAAAATCTTAGTGATTAATGTGCTTGCCTGTGAAGTCAAAGGGCCCAGGTTGAATTCCTCAGTACCCACACATAACCACATGCACAAGGTGGTGCATGTGTTCAGTTTGTTTGGAGTGGCTAGAGGCATTGGTGCACTATTCTTATTACCACAAATAGATAATAAAATTTTAAAAGAAAGAATACTGAAAATATAAACAGGTAAACCTGGACTCCTTACACTGATCTCCTTTACAAACAGTAACACAAAAAAATTAACTTACATTGTATGTCCCGTATCATTGTCAGGATTCCACTCTGGGTAGCTTTAAAAAGATCAGAAAATTAACTTTAAAATAAAAATGTCTTTTCCACAAAGTAGACTTGTTTGGTCTATAAAAGAGATAATTTATTAGTATAGTACTTAAGAGTCTATGTGTTAGAAACATTATAAAGTATTTACCATAAACATTTAAAAATAATTCCCAAGTGCAGAAATTATTCTGTAGATATAAATGTAGATATGATGCATATTGAAATTTACCTACTTGTTAAACTGTGTTAGTGCCACACAAAAAAGTTATAGAGGAACAAGAACAGACTAACAGGTTTCCTTCCCCAATATTAAGTATCAAGAGCAGAGTTAAATTGTGCCACTAGAAACGACAGCCCCAAACAGACATGTTTGAAACATTCAACTTCATTGCACAAGTGGCACTATGTACTACATTAGGCAGTTTTGTTTGAATTCTATCATAGCAGCCTAAACTTAGAACTAAAACCATCTCATAAATATTCCATGAGTAACTTTTACTCTGCCCTATCTTTTATTTTGTATTATTAACTATCATTAAATGCTTTTAATCTGTTTTACAAAGGGCTATGTTTCACTATTTAAAAATTCTTTATATTAATAAAAGGTAGACAACTACATCCTAAAAATAAAAAATTAAGTTTCACTATTACAACTAATATTCCATGTAACATTACAGATTTTTAGAGATTGGTGCTGGTAACTAATATTGACCAGACATTATCAATTATGTGGTAACACTGCATATCATAAGTAAATGATGAACTTCCCCAAACCAACAATGGCTGTTTCTGATTCACGGTAAGGATGCTTTAAAGGTGTTTCAAACTCCTACATTTCAAGAAGAAGCTGGCATCGACGACTGTGACTTGCTCCATTGATATGCTGGCTCCACTCCTGTAGCAAAGTAAATTAAAATTAACAAAACTAAAAGCCAGTATTTTCCTTTGAACCATTAAAAACTTTGGATAATATGTGTATTCAGTCTCACACAGGTTGAACAAACACTTGCTGATTCATTAAATAAACTGGACTTAATGACTTAATTTTTTGAGTCCTTGAAGATTGATCCTGCCCTCAAATACGCTATGCACATTCTTGGAAAAACTGGATTAACTTGTTCAACATACTTGAGACCTGACAGGGAAAACATATAGAGTTAATAAAGACCAAGAGCAATGATCTTTTAAGATCTAAGCATATTAATGGCTGGCTGTGAACCAAATTCAAGTATCTACTATGTTATTATAACTGATAAAAACACTCTATCACTTCATTACAAAATACCCATGTATCTTCATTCCTGAAAATTGTGTCTGAATAATTAAGTTTTAGCCCGGGTACAGTGGTGCATGCCTTTAATCCCAGAATTTAGTGTAGGAGGACTGTCCTGAGTTCTAGGCCAGTCTAGGCAGAGTAAAACCCTTCCTCAAAAACCAAAACAGAGCTAGAGAGATGGCTTAGTGGTTAAGGAGTTTGCCTGCAAAGCCTAAGGACCCAGGTTTGATTCCCTAGAACCCATGTAAGCCAGATGCACTGCACAAGGTGGCACATGTGGCTGGAGTTCACTTGCAGTAGCTAGAAGCCCTAGTGTGCCCTCTCTCATAAATAAATAAATGAAATAGGGCATGGTAGCACATGCCTTTAATCCCAGTACTTGAGAATCAGAGGTAAGAGACTTACTGTGAGTTTGAGGACAGCTTGGGACTATAGAGCGAGTATGGGGTAGGGGGGAGGAAGGAAGGATATAAATTAGGATCCCATGTATAAAATGCCAAGTTGAGACTTCAAAAAAGGCTTATCTATTTTGATGCTGTAGTTCCTTTGAACTAAGGTGCTCTCATTCCTTTATTATAAAAAACACATTGCCTAACTATATATTCCAGTTATAACAATTAGGAATTGTAGATATTTCTTAATTTGTGGGGATTTATGAAACATCAATAGTACATGTAAAACAAGTTGGGTTTATAAGCAGTGTAGTCAGTGTTACTTCACTTCATGCATTGTATAAAACTCATTTGTTTTATAAAACAATCTTATGAGAATGTTGCTGGAATGGAATGAATTTAAATAAATTGGACTTAGACACATCCAGTTGTAATGTGATTTAGGAAT
The DNA here is from genome assembly GCA_036346955.1 of Dipus sagitta. Classification (NCBI taxonomy): domain Eukaryota; kingdom Metazoa; phylum Chordata; class Mammalia; order Rodentia; family Dipodidae; genus Dipus; species Dipus sagitta. Next base: position 49,150,032 of record CM070782.1, read on the forward strand.
AGGATCCCAGTCAGTTTGGGAGCAAAGCCCACTTTTTTTCTTTCAATTTTTATTTTTATTTATGACTTCCATGATTGTAAAGAATATCCCATGGTAAGTCCCTCCCTCCCACTTTCCCCTTTGAAACCGCACTCTCAATCATATCCCCTCCCCCTCTTTCCTTAATCCTTTTTTTTTCTTTTATATTGGCCAAAGAGTTTTAAATAACTGAATTCTCTCTCTCTCTGGTTTTTCGAGGTAGGTTCTCACTCTAGCCCAGGCTAACATAGAATGCATTATGTAATGGTAGCCTCAAACTCATGGCAACACTCATACCTCTGCCCCCTGAATGCGAGGATTAAAGGTGTGAGCCACCAGTCCGGAATTTTTTTTCTTAAAAGGAAAATTTATTTCACTACCATAAAATTCAGTAAATGAGTTTAATTACCACAAATCTAAAATATACCACAAAGGAGCAAATACTCATTGTTTTCTTCCTTGGAATTTGGAAAAGGCATTCTTTAAATTTGCTTGTTTTTAGGAAAGTACAGGAACTGAATTTTTTTTTTTTTTGATAAATGAGCACTTCCTATATAAGCTTTTGTTTTGTTTTGTTTTTGAGGTACGGTCTCACTCTAGCTCAGGCTAACCTGGAATTCACTCTGTATTCTCATGGTGGCCTCGAACTCACGGTGATCCTCCTATCTCTGCCTCCCAAGTGCTGGGATTAAAGGCATGTGCTGCCACAGCAGGCTTATATAAACTATTTTTGTTAAATCATGTGAGCCTTTTCTGGCAGGGATAATTATGGTGCCTTTTCCACTACATATTCAGTACATAGTATAATTGAAGCATGCCTAAGAGGCTAGATGAACTTAAAACTTATACTTCGTTTTCTGAAAGTATTTTTATTTATTTATTAGAGATGGGGGGCAGATAAAAACAGAAAGAATGGACCCAACAGGGCCTTTAGCCCCTGCAAAGGAACTCCAGTGGCATTAACAATTTATGTACATTTCTATGCTCTAACATAATTAACTAAAACCCTGTGAAAGAACTTGAGATGGAACACAACCAAACAAAATGATATTTAGAATGTAGTAGACTATCAACTACCATTCCTATGTCTCTGAATACTAGAATTGTCTTTTGAAAACAGGGCTGGAGAGATGGCTTAGTGGTTAAGACGCTTGTGAAGCTTAAGGACTCAAGTTCTATTCCCCCCACCCACACACACACAGGTGGTGCATGTATCTGGAGTTCATTTGCGTGGCTGGAGGCCAACACGCCCTTATTCTGTCTTCCCTCTTCTCTATCTCTCTCAAATAAATAAAATAAAATAAAAGTAATGGCTGGTAGGAAATTACCAAGATTTCCTTAGCTATTATACAATCAGATATTGGGGTTAAACTTTCTACTCGCATCACAAAACACTGCCTCATTATAGGTCACTTTAAAAATGCCTGCAAGCAAGAGGCACATATGTGAAGTTCACAAAATTCAGAAAAGGAATTAAACAAATGCACTAACTTAGAACTTCTGAACATCTTCGTATTATAATAAAAATATACTTAGAGCCGGGTGTGGTGGTACACACCTTTAATCCCAGCACTCGGGAGGCAGAGGTAGGAGGATCACCAAGAGTTTGAGGTCACCCTGAGAATGCATAGTGAAGTACAGGTAAGCCTGAGCTAGACTGAGACCCTACCTCGAAAAACAAACAAATTAAAAAAAAACAACCACATACACTTAGGAAGTGTTTAGAAGAGTAAAATGGAATTCTATTAAGTATGTCCTACTTAAAAATCATATCTTATGTCCCCTGTTTTAAAGTGTGGCTTGTCTTTGAAAGTGCTGGAAAGAAGGCCTAGATCAGATAATTATTCATGTATCTCCCTAAACCAATCATTATTAATGTGCTCTAACTAAACCTGTACTTTTTGGTAGGGTCTCACTCTAGTCCAGGCTGACCCTGCCTGTCTTCCAAGTGCCAGAATTAAAAACATGCCAGGCATGGTGGCACACGCCTTTAATATTCCAGCACTTGGGAGGCAGAGGTAGGAGGATTGCTGTGAGTTCAAGGCCACCCTGAGAATGCAGAGTGAATTCCAGGTCAGCCTAAGCTAGAGTGAGACCCTACCTCGAAAAACAAAACAAACAAACAAAAAGATGTGCCATTTGGTTTAAAGCGAGGATTAAAGGGCTGGGAAGATAGTCTCCGATTCCCAAGTGCCCATGTAAAGCAAGATACATATGGTGGTGCATGTATCTGACGTTTGTTTGCAGCAGCAGGAGGCCCTCGTGTGCCCATACCTATCCAACCTCCCTCCTCTCTCTGCTTCCAAATAAATTAAAACAAAAACGTAAAGGACTACTAATTAAAAGGTTTTTAAAAAACCTTTATCATGGGTTGGAGTGATGATTCAGCTATTAAGGCACTTGCTGCAAAGCCGAACAACCCTGGTTCTATTCCACAGTACCCACATAAAGTCAGATTCACAATGTAGCACATGCATCTACAGTTCATTTGCAGTGGCTTGAGGCCCTGGTGTGCCCATTCTCTCTGCTTGCAAAAATAAATAAATAAATAAATAAAATAAATCCGTTATCACACACCTAGATTCTAGACTAATGTAACTCTTACATGAGATAAATAGTCTCTCTCTCTCTCTCTCTCTCTCTCTCTCTTTTTTTTTTTTTTTTTGCTGTGTGTATGTGATGTGATGTGTGTGTGCCCTTGCAGTACCCCATGCACTCATCTGTGGTGTCCATGCACCACTCCATTGCTCTATCTTGTTCTTTTTTTTTTTTTTCAGTAAATTGTTTTTAATGACAGAGGGGATAGATAATGAATTGGCATGCCAGGGCCTCCAGCCACTGCAATAAAACTCCAGACACATGTGCCACCTTGTGTTCCTGAGTCACTTTTTTTTTTTGTTTTTTTGAGGTAGTCTCTCACTCTAGTCCAGGCTGACCTGAAATTCACTATGTAGTCTCATGAACTCACTGCAATCCACCTACCTCTGCCTCCCCAGTGCTGGGATTAAAGGCGTGCGCCACCATGCCCGGCCTGAGTCACCTTTTGAGTCTGGCTTATATGGGATCTGCAGAGTAGAACATAGGTCCTTAGCCACTAAGCCATCTCTCCAGCCCTGCTCTTCTTTCTTTCTTTCTTTCTTTTTTTTTTTTTGGGGGTTTTTCAAGGTAGGGTCTCACTGTGTTCCAGGCTGACCTGGAATTAACCATGTAATTCCAGGGCTGGTCTTGAGTGCTGGGATTAGCGCCCTGCTCTATCTTGTTTGAGCCAGAGTTTCTTACTGATACCTAGGCTTGCTGCTTTTGGGAGCCCCAGGTATTCCTTGGTTTTGGCTCCCCTTTTGAGACTTTGTTGTATGTGACCACACTCAGCTGTTTGTGTGATTTCTGGAGATTGATATCTTCCAAGCCCTCACTCTTGTGCAGAAAATACATTTAATCTGCTGAACTCTCTCTACAGTCCAGAACCACCTTTTGAACTTACAAGTTTTCATGGAAAAACTACCTATAACCTTGATATCTTTGTGGGTTTTTTTTTTTTTTTAAATGGGGTCTTGTTAATGTTGTCTGAACTAAATGAAGAACAGGATTGTCTTGAATTCATGACAATCCTACCTCTGCTTTCCCAGACACTGGGATTATAAACAAGAGCCACCATGCCTAGCTCTTAGAGATACTTCCAGAATGACAGATCAGGGGATAATTTAATGGCTTTTTTTTTTTTTTTTTTGGTTTTGTTTTGTTTTGTTTTTCGAGGTAGGATCTTGCTCTGGCCCAAGAGTGACCTGGAATTCACTATGTAGTCTCAGGCTGGCATCAAACTCATGGTGATTCTCCTACCCCTGCCTCCCAAGTGCTGAGATTAAAGGTGTGAGTCACCATGCTCAGCTATTTAAGGGCGGGCTTTTAAAGGAATACTAAAATGAAAGCTAGGATGGGTAACTCAAGTGTCAATACAGCAAAAAGGCTGAAGTGGGCAAATTTTCTTTAAGTGAAAAAAGTTTGAAATTCTGTGGATTGACCTAGAAGGGAGTTAAAGACCACCACCACCACTTAAGTAACCCCAAAATATGATAAGGGCACACTTCTAGATGAGAAGTTACATTATGTTTTTACCTAAATTTCCTATTTCATAGTAAGAATTTCTTTTTCTTGGTGGTTTTTCGAGGTAGGGCCTCACTCTAGCCCAGGCTGACTCTATGTAGTCTCAGGCTGGCCTCAAACTCATGGCGATCCTCCTACCTCTGCCTCCTACATGCTGGAATTAAAGGTGTGCATCACCACACCCAGCTTTCTTATTTCTTTCGTGTGTGTGTGTGTGTGTGTGTGTGTGTGTGTGGTATACTAAGAACTTTTGATTATTTAGGCTTAATATTACCATTAAGTGAAAATAACAGATTTTCCAAGTTATGCAGCAATACAAGAGAGCAGGATTAAGTGTTTTTAAAATGAATTTTTCACTATCTGTATCCATCACAGAAACTTTTTCCAGTCACATTTATATCTGTAATAGTCCACTGCTAGAGTAAATACTTTTCCAATGATGCAGATACACAGAGAACATCAGGTATGTTAAGGCAACTAGAAAATATTAAGCCTCCATGCGCTTAAATTTCAAATTGGTCTAACCTACAAATATAAATTCTATGAATCACTCAAACAAAAGTCTAAAATAATTCTTAGATAAACCCAGTATTATGACAGAACATACCCAACTAGGTAGAACCTAAGAATTTTATAGTTTAAAAATACCTTTTGCACTTGGGATAGAGCATCCCCTTGAATCCAAAATTTCAAATATTTTAACCACTCATTAAAAAAATAGATCCATTTAAGTTATTACCCTTCAAGAATTTGAAAGTATCAAAATTTGGAGGAAAAAAAGAATTACAAATAAAATAGAAACTACTGTCTGATAAGTTCTTTTATGATTCCCTTTTGTGATCTTTTCTGATGTCCCAACAGCATTTGGCTCCAATGGCAGAGGTTTTACATTCTGAAAGATCACTTTTCATTGGAAGAACTGTAACTATTCTTGAAATCAGGTATTTTTCCTGAGAACATGTCATTTCTGCTATTTCTCTAGGTAAACAGGAAAAGAGTGACATAGAAAAAGTTGATCTCAACAATGTCTTTTTTTCTTTCTTTTCTTAAGAGGTAGGGTCTCACTCTAGCCCAGTTGGACCTGGAATTCACTATGTAGTCTCAGGCTGGCCTTGAGCTCACAGCAATCCTCCTACCTCTGCCTCCCGAGTGCTGGGATTAAAGGCGTACGCCACCACGCCCGGCTCAACAACGTTTAATGGACCTTTTCATCATTAATTTATATCAGACCTAAACCCTCAATTTAGTACAGAAAAAAAAAACCTAAACACCTAAATTGCATGATACAGTTAGTATATTGAACAAATTTTCAAACAAGTAACACTAAAAACATCTACTAGATAAAAACTGACTTTTAGAGTTTGGGGCTCTATTTTTTCCTTTTTTGTTCTTTCTTAAGGCAGGGTCTGAACATATGAAGTCCTGAATGGCCTGGAATTTGCTATGTAAACTAGAATAGCCTTGAACTCAAGAGATTCACCTGCCTCTGCCTCTGGAGTGCTGAGATTATAGGCGTGAGCCACCACGCCCGGCTGAGGCTCTATTTCTTGAAAAAAAAAATCTATGAACCCCAAACTCAGCACTTATGTTAACTTATTTGATATGAATTAATGATTAAAAGATTAAAATACTAAGGTCTGACTGGTAATACTCTTCAACAGAATACTAAAATATGATTTAGTTATACTTTAAAAAAATCAATATTCACTAAAAATTTAACAGGAACTGACATGAAAAGAAAATGCCCCAGATGTTACTGTAAAGAAAAACCCTGTAACAGTAACCATTAAATCAATTTCATGGATATATTTAATTCTAGTTAAACAGATTACTACAAAGCACATCAGAAAAAAAGGATGGTCATCAACTATAGATCAAGCTAGTGGGGTGCTATACATTGACTTTAAGTCAACTGCATATATATGTATATATATTTAAAAAATAGAAAAAAAAAACACCTGTGAGAATGAGTTGACATTGAAAAAGTTGAAAGAGAAAAGACAACATATTTAAAAGGGCATTTTGAAAAAGTTCCCATTTTGCCAGATGTTATAATTAAAGGAGAATTAGACTCCCCCCCCCATGACTATACCAGAAGTATTATAAGCCTAAGTCAGAAAAAGATTTTGTTTATAAGACACAGAGCAGGATACTGTAATTGATTATCAAAGTCTCTAAAGGGACAGATGCAATATGGGATAATAAAAAGTGAGCTTTGAAGTATGTTTAAGGAAGTTGTGGAAAAGGAGGAAAAAAAATGATGAAAATTTTCAGTTGTAGTATGGAGAGTTTGTGTTAAAGGGAAATTAAAAAAGGAAGAATGAACTAATCTAAAATATGAAACATACTGTGAAACAAACACCAGGGCTCTACATTAACTCTTTCCCTATAGCCACAGATAAGGAAAAAAGAGAATTGTTCAAGAATACATCTTTGACTACATACAAATCAGCAATCAAGACAGATGGGAGAGCTGAAATCTAGCATCCTAAATGGCAGAGCACATTGAGTTCGGAAAAAAAAATGCTTAAAACAATTCAACAAAGCAGACAAAAAAAAAAAACCTGCTTAAATATATGATTAAGAAGAACATATTGATGCCCCCCAAAAACCAACAAGATAATCCCAGTAGATGACAGCTTTGTGGCCAGAATCATTCTAGGCAGATTGCATTAATGTAAAGCCCTGGTTAATATGTTCAAAAACAATTACCTTCCAAATAAAGCGTTCTCAAAAGTATAACAATTCTTGATCAACTCAATGTCATCAGACTACAGAATTAGAGTAAAAGATATAGGTAAATACAGAATTGGCACTACAACGTAAAAGAAATTAGAAGCATCTGTTGCTTTAACTCACCTTATTAGAATGAACTGGCAAATCACATATAGAGCACAGATGGGGATAACCCTTCGGTAAGAGTCCATGGAAGTCTTCAATATTGCTACTTGGAGGAGCGCCCCTCTTTTTCTCAAAGAGAGATCTCTCTTGTAAGGGGCCAGGACCACGTCCCATTCTCTCATACTCACTGTCAAATTTATGATAGTTATGCGAGGTCTCACCAAAAAAAGAATCATCCCTACACCTTTCTCCATCTCTTAATCTGTGATCTTCATAATCCATTCTGTCATAATAACCAGATACTTGAGAACGACTTCCATGGTCATAATCAAGCACTGGGCTAAGACTAGGACCATGATCATCAAAGCTATCTCTTCTAAAGTGCCTTTTTTCTTCCCAATCATCCCTAGGTATACTCTGTATGGTGGCTCCCGTGTAGCAGATCTGCCATCTCTACCACAACTCAATGTAGGGCCTTCTTCAGTTCTCCTCCTTTTAAGATGTAGAAGGATTTGGGGCAAATTCTCAGGAGTAATATTGTGCTCTGGATAACGACTCAGTTCATCTAAATCTCTAGCAGACAGACCAAAGCTGGCCAAAGTGTTACTGGCCTGGTCTGTATCTCCATGGTGTTGAGAAGACAAAGGGAGCGGACCTCTACTTCCAATGTTAAATATAGACTGCAAGTTATGGGAAGAAGTACTAGCAGAAGACAGTGCACCATGAGCTTCTTGTTGATTCAATGGAGAACTCATTCCAAGATACATTAAAATAGTAAGGCATGCAGTACCCTGCTTCATCCTTCCAAGAGATGCTGGCATACTTAAAGACTGGGGAGCAGCAGCAAGAAGGCCTATTCCTGCTGCAGACAGGTCATGCCCATGACCCTGTGAGTCCCTACCAAGAGATGACTGCTGGAATGACTTGGACATTGTAGAACTATATCTCTTCACTATTTTATAGATTAAAAAAAAAGTTTTTTAAGACGGCCAAAAAGAAAGTTCAAACTAGAAAGCTAGGTTAACTTTGCTTCAAAAAATGGTAACGCCAAGAAAAAGGATCAATAAGGACTGGAGAATCTTCTTCAAGCTGAGAACCAGCAGACAACTCTGTAGAAAAATAAGCAATTTTAGTCATAAATCCCTTTAAGTAGATGCCGTTTTTTTAAGAAAAAAAAACTTATGCATCATGTTGACTAAAAAAAAAAAAAACATTTAAGATCTCAAACTTACAAGGAATTTATTACTTATCTTAACAGATTCCAGATGTATGCAGGGCCTGCATATAGATATTTAAAAAGTAGCTTTCACGCTAAAATTTAACAAAAGGAATTTCATACTGAGTTTAAAAACATTTTAATTCAATGGCTAGATGCTTGAGCATATCAAAATTTCATGAAAACATAGATGGGTTTCTTCTTTTAGAAGAATAAAAATACACACTCTAGTATGATGCTTAAGTTCTAGGGGAGAAGACTAAAAAATTTTTTTTTAAAAAATCAAGGTCAGCAAGTCAAAGATGAACCAGTTGTATTCTGCTTTAGAAAATGAGATCTATTATCACTATCAGAAAGAACCAAGTAAAATCACAAGTAAATGAAGCTTAGGGTGTCAAGTACCTAATAAGATCTAAGATCAAATAATAGTTGAGAACTTCATGTAGTAAAATTAATTCGAGGTGAAGACAGATGTGAATAAGAAAAATAAGCCATACAACTACCTTCTTATCGACCATCCTACATTATGCAGTGCTTATTTGATACTACTCTCAATAAGGTAAGGAGAATCAACTTTGGTCAGTATAGAAATAGGAGACCTACCAAGAAAAAACCCAGGTACAGGAAATATAGGTGATTTAAAGAAAGAACACATTTTCAAGTTAGCACCTATCAGTGCTCACTTAATGTTCAGGGTTACCACCTCTTTAGAACTCAAAAGGTTAAAAATAATTAAGACCTTAGTAACAGATTTCAGCAATCTTTTCATAAGAACAGCCCAATCACCTGAAAATTGCAAGACGTGTTTCTGATGAAATGATCTACTGACATTATTATTTTATCTCAATAATTGTCATAAGAGGAGCATTTAAAGCATTTATGTGATTCCCATATTAGTTCAGACATAATAAAATGTCCTCAGTGAGACAATTTTATAAACATAACCACATAACAGAGACAAACTGATAAATTTGACCTAGAATTCTATTCTGAGGCATCACTTACTCAGTTTTGTATGTGTGAATAACTATACACCTAAGCATTAGTAATTTATTAAGCCTTATATACTAAAACCCAAACACAGTACCCAATGGTTGCAAATCTATTACGAGATCAGTTCTATCCATGATAGATTAAAGCAAGGATATACTGAACAAACACAGTTGCAGAATAAGAGTAAAAAATATGTTACAGGCAAGAAAGATTTGGACTAGATTTAAAACAAATAGATGTAATTAAAAAAGACACAAATGCTATCAGAGGTGGCTGGAGTTACAGATGCTTTTGCACACCAAGAAAGATGAATTTGAGAAGACACCAAGGAAACTAGCTCTTCACAAGATGCATTTAATGTAAACCTACTTAAGCTTTAAGGTAAGATTAATGAAGAGTTAGTGCACTTCAGATGAAAGTTTTATTGGTATAGCCTAAAAATGCCATACCAGACAGTGGGTTGAAAATTTCAATTAAAAGGAAAACACCAACACCTTCATTTTTCAAAATAAAAATGTTTAAGCATTAGGGTTATTATTTATTGTAGCTTTGACATTCATTTTATATCCAAAGCTTTTTACTGTTCAAAAGTCTTCAGAAAGAACTATTCCTCTCCCAGAGAAATTACAATGGCATTTGATTATGTATAAAAATCTTCAAATAACCCTTATTTTAAGGAAATAGCATTGTAAGTTACAGAGATACTGATTGCATTCCTGGCATTTCATATGTAACAGTGCATCTGGAAAAATTAAGAGAAGGTGAAAGATGACAATTTGAAAGACAAAACATAAAATGGATGTCAGAAACTCAGAAGTGGCAAGACAAACTATGCAAATACTAAAACAGGGTGCAATTTCATGAATATAACCTTAGTATTTTTAAGGTACTGAGTTTCACCTTTAAATGGAACTCCATATAACACTGGAGTAATATTACTGAAAAGGAATTAAGACAGACTTTTGATTAAAACATTAAAAGCTCGCATAATTTTTTTTTTTTTTTTTTTTTAGCTAAGCGTGGTACTCATGGCTATAACCCCAGCATTCAGGAAGCTAATATAAAAAGAATACCTTGAGTCTGAGGTGAGCCTGGGCTACACAGTGAGTGCCAGAATAGCATGGACTACAAAGTGAAAACTCTGTCTCTAAAAAACCAAGAATGTACTGTGTGTGGTGGCACATGCCTTTAATCTCAGCACTCAGAGGTAGAAAGATCAGTGTAAATTTGAGGACAGCCTGGGACTAGAGTGAGAGCCTATCTAGGGAAAAAAAAATATATATATATAATATAAACAAAATTTTTTGTTCACTTTTATTTATTTGAGAGTGACGGAGGGAAGGAGGGAGGGAGAAAAAAGGAGAAAGAGGCAGATAGAGAGAAAGAGAGAATGGGCGTGCCAGGGCTTCCAGCCACTGCAAACGAATTCCAGATGCACACGGCCCCTTGTGCATCTGGCTAACGTGGGTCCTGGAGAATCGAGCCTCAAACCAGGGTCCTTAGGCTTCACAGGCAAGCGCTTAACCGCTAAGCCATCTCTCCAGCCAAAGAAATTTTTATATTATAAAAAAATTCAGAGATATCAGATATGACAGCATTGATTAGAAAAATTTATTTATGACAATAGTTCCTCCAATATCTTTAGTCAGTGTTGACCTAAGATGTATAAGCCATTTTTCACAGGCTCATTTACATGATACCTGCTACACATTATTAGCCAGTACAATATTGAAATGGTTATTAAATTATAATTTATTAAAAATAGGGGGTTACAGATGTAGCTCAGTAGACAGAGTGCTTGCCTAGCATGCATGAATATCTGGGCTCAGTCCTCAGCACTAGTGCAATAACATATGCCGGGTGACTCCTGCATTAGGGAGGTGAAGGTAGGAAGATCAAAGTTATCTTTGGCTATATGGTGAGATGGAGCTATGTAGCCTAGGATGAGACCCTATTTCCAAAAACAAACAAACAAACAAAAAAAAAAAAAGAAAGAAATTAGACCCACCACCACCTTTTTTTTAAAAAAAAATTTTTTTTTTAATTTATTTGCAAGCAGACAGACAGAGAGAGAATGAGCACACCAGGGCTTCTAGCCACTGCAAATGAACTCCACATGCATGTGCCCCTTGTGCATCTGCCTTATGAGGGTCCTGTGGAATCGAACCTGGGTCCTTTGGCTTCGTAGGCAAATGCCTTAGCACCTAAGCCATTTCTCCAACCCATCACCACCACCTTCTTATTAACAGGTATTCTTTTTATATTAGCTTCCTGAATGCTGGGGTTATAGCCATGAGTACCACTTTTGTTAAGCTTCAAACTAAAGATCATTCTGTCTACAATTCTCAGAATGTTGGGAGGGCATGTGGCTCAAGCTTGGCCACATGATTTATTTTTCTTGGGTTGGAGTGATGGCTTAGTGGTTAAGGCACTCGTCTGCGAAGCCTAAGTAACCAGGTTCAATTCCCCAGTACCCACATATGCCAGATGCACAAGGTGGCAAATGCGCCTGGAGGCCCTGGGGCACCCATTCTCTCTCTGACCTCCCTCAGAAATTGACTTTTCTTTTTTGCAAGTTAAACCAGTTTTATTTTTAACAATTAAGCAAAATAGGGGCTTAACAGTTAAGGTGTTTGCCTGCAAAGCCAAAGGATCCCAGTTCGACTCTCCAGGACCCACATAAGACAGATGCACAAAAAGGGGGCGCATGCATCTGGAGTTCATTTGCAGTGGCTGGAGGCCCTGGTGTGCCCATTCTCTCTCTCTCTCTCTCTCTCTCTCTCTCATAGGTAGCAAGTGGTAATCTTGTAATTTTTTATTTTTGGTTTTCAAGGTAGGGTCTCACTTTAGCCCAGGCTGACCTGGAACTCCCTCTGTGGCCCTAAACTGTCCTCTTCAGCCTCAAAGTGTTTGGAGTGCAGGAACTAAAGAATTGCATGGCCATTCCTGGCTCAATAGATCTTTTAGTCTAGCTCAGCATGTGGCAGGCCCACCTCAATTCCAGTCTACTACAACAAATGAAAAGTCCTCTTTGGATCCCAAATTTGGGTCCTTAGGCTTCCACAGGAAAGCACCTTAAGCACTAAGCAATCTCTTCAGCTCTGAACCACCTTATTTTTAAGTAAAAAGCAAACACCCACCCACACAAAAACTGTTAATAACTTTGACAGGATCAAGGAAAAGAAGGTGATCCTAAGTGGATAAACTAAACCTCTTCATTCCCTACTGCCTATTGATTTTTACCTTCTCATCCATCAAAATGTTGCTGTATTCCCTATTTTCTGTGGTAACTCCTTAGTATTTCTACCTTTCACCTTCCTTGCATCCAAGCTCAGAGCTCATTACCCCAATACAAACAAGATGAAACATCACTCAGTTTACTCTCCTGACTACCCTACTACTTAACACATGAAACTTCATTTTAACGTTTATTTATTTGCAATGATAGGGGGAGGGAGGAAAAGGGTGCATGGCAAGTCCGCATGGCACTGCAAACAAGCTGAAGACATATGTGCCACTCTGTGCATCTGACTTTACATGGGTACTGGAGAATCTAAACCAGGGACCACCAGGCTTTTGCAAGCAAGTGCCTAAACCACTTAGCCACCTCTTCAGCCCTCATTACAATTTTTTTTAACTTTTATTTGAGAAAGTTTTTTTATTTATTAGAGAGAATGGGTGCCCGAGGGCCTCCAACCACTGCAAACAAACTCCAGATGCATGTGCCCACTTGTGCATCTGGCTTATGTGGGTCCTGGGAAATCGAACTGGGGTTCTTAGGCTTCACAGGCAAATGCCTTAGCCACTAAGCCATTTCCCCAGGCCTCTTTTTGGTTTTTCAAGGTAGGGTCGGACTCACTCTAGCTCAGGCTGACCTGGAATTCACTATGTGGTCTCAGGCTGGCCTCAAACCCACAGTGATCCCCCTAGCTCCGCCTCCTTAGTGCTGGGATTAAAGGTGTAAGCCACCACGGCCGGCTCATCACTTTCGTAACCCCAGCATGTGGGAGGCAGACGTAAAAGGGAGGACTGTTGTGACTTCAAGGCCATCCTGAGACAACATAGTGAATTCCAGGTCAGCCTGGGCTAGAGTGAGACCCTACTTCAAAGAGGAAAAAAAAAAAAAAAAAACATCAAGCCTGGTGTATCATGTACAACATTAATCCTAGCACTTGAGGGATAGAGGTCCTGTCTCAAAACAATAAAAAAAAAGTGGCTCATACCTGTAATTTCACCATGTGGGATGTACAGAATAGGAGTTCAAGGACAGTCTTGGCTACATAGCAAGTTTAAGGCCAGCCTGGGCTATAAGACCTTACCTCCAAAATAAACTAACAAAATACTAATGTTTCTCAGTGTGTTCCAGTATTTAAATGGAAAACTTACTCCTCCATGGTGTTTTCCAGAATACAGTAGTTTGCACATGGGCAATCATATAATTATTAAAATGTCAACAAAAGGAGATGGCTCAGTGGCTAAGGCACTTGCCTGCCAAGCCCAAGGACCCAGGTTTGATTCCCCAGTACCCACAAAAAGCCAGATGCAGAAATTGGGGCATATGTCTGGAGTCTGCTTGCTGTGGGACACCCAGTGCACCCATATTAATTCTTTCTTTGCTTACAAATAAGTAAAAATATTTTAGGGCTGGAGAGATTGCTTAGGCTTAGGGGTTAAAGAGTTTGCCTACAAAGAGTTAAGGATCCAGGTTCGATTTCCCAGTACCCACATAAGCTAGATGCACATGGTAGGACATGCTTCTGGAGTTTGTGTGCAGTGGCTTGAGGCCCTGGCTCTCCCATTCTTCCTCTGCCTCTTTTTCTCTCTCAAAAATATAAGGGCTACCCAAAACATTATAGGCCATTGCCAAAGCCCTTGGTTTCCCACCAGGAATAGATGGTAAGACCCTATTGCTGAAGACTCCACATACATGGGCTGCAAGGCCACTGAAAAATCCTGCTGGAACTGAGCTGATAACCTCCTCCATGTAGCTGACAGAAAGCTAGAAGAAGCCATTCTGCATGCAGTTCAATGGGAGAAAGAGAAATCACCAGTGAAGATACTCAACAGTGGACACTGCAAGCCTTATATTTGGCCAGCCAGGCCAAATGAGCCAAAGGGTACAATAGTGGCACGTCTGTCATGGTGGAAACCAACTGCCCTCAAACTTGACTGGAGGCCCGCTCCATGGGAGGGAATACATCCCTGATACTGCAACTTAAAACAGGGGTAGTCAAGCCGGGCGTGGTGGCGCACGCCTTTAATCCCAGCACTTGGGGGAGGCAGAGGTAGGAGGATTGCCGTGAGTTTGAGGCCACCCTGAGACTCCATAGTGAATTCCAGGTCAGCCTGGGCTAGAGTGAGACCCTACCTCGAAAAAAAAAAAAAAAACAGGGGTAGTCATGAGCCCTAGGGGTGTAACATCTGCTGCTATCTGGCTAAAAGTATATACTATGCTCACCAAACTGCCCAGTAAGCACTTCTCTTATTGTTCATATCCATATATTAATGCTACTCTCACTTTTGGTAGAGAATCTTCTCTTTTCAGATGGCAGTGACCTTGGGACGACCCAGAAGGTATCATGGTGCAGGAAAGAAGAGTGCTCAGTACTGTAATATCTCTATCACACCTTCCAAGGCTCAGGGTCCATTGCGGAAGAGGTGGCAGAAAGAATCTAAGAGCCAAAGGAAGGATAGGACTCCTTACAACGTGCTCCCCCCAGACAAAAATGGCCTGGATGTCCATGACCTCACAGTGCCTGATACTACCTACACAAGACCACCATAAGAGGAGGAAAAGATCATGTCATCAAAATAAAAGAGAAACTGATTGAGATGGGGAGGGGATATGATGGGAGAATTGAGTTTCAAAGGGAAAGTGGGGGGAGGGAGGGTATTACCATGGATATTTTTTATAATCATGAAGTTGTTAATAAAAATAAAAAATAATAATAAAAATATAAAGCCGGGCGTGGTGGCGCACGCCTTTAATCCCAGGCACTCGGGAGGCAGAGGTAGGAGGACCGCCGTTGAGTTCAAGGCCACCCTGAGAATACAGAGTGAATTCCAGGTCAGCCTGAGCTAGAGTGAGACCCTACCTCGAAAAACCAATAAAATAATAATAATAATAATAAGGGCTAGCTACAGAGATGGCTTAGCAGTTAAAGACGTTTGACTGCAAAGCCAGAGGACCTTGGTTTGATTCCCCAGGAACCACATTAGCCAGATGCACAAGGTGGTACATGCATCTCGAGTTAATTTGCAGTGGCTGGAGACCCTGGTATGCCCATTCATTCTCTCTCTCTGCCTCTTTCTCTCTCAAATAAGTAAAATCAATCAATAAAATTAATTTAAAAAAAACTAGCACCAAGATCGACCTGGGTATGGTGGCGCACACCTTTAATCCCAGCACTAGGGAGGCAGAGGTAGAAGGAACGCCGTGAGTTAGAAGCCACCTAGAGACTACCTAGTGAATTCCAGGTCAGCCTGAGCTAGAGTGAGACCCTACCTTGAAAAACAAAAAACAAAAAGAATTAGCACCAAAAGGTGAGGATGTGGGTTCACTGTAGAGTATATGCCTAAAAAATCTAAGACCCTGAGTTTTATCTACAGCCAAATAAAGTAACAAAGTAAAATCGGCTCTACATCTTCTCACAGAATAGTTTTAAGTACAAATGTTTGCATGTCCTTGATATTGTTGCTTCAACTACTATGAGCTAAGAGCTCAAACAGCTGAGTTGACTTTAAACTGTTGTATATAATATACTCTCCTCTTGTGACATAACGCACCAAAGAGGGATGCTTAAAATACTAATACAACGTGAGGGAAAAGCCCAGAAGTCACTCTGAAAGAATGAAAGTTATGCATCATCATGAAGTGAAAGCAACAGGTGATACTACAAATCAAAGATCCTATTTACTTGCATCATTCACTGTCAGTCCCACTAACACCTACCACAGGCATTTATTTTCTCTTTGCTCTTATCCAGAGCAGTACCTACTAAGAACTACTCCCACAGAGGAAGCCATGAGCATACCCTGTGCTGTTTCTGCCTGAGAATGGTAGCATTAACAGTTTACTGGTATTCTACAACCAAGAATATGCCGAACATGCCCTACCAACTATCTTTTGTATCACATTAAAGGCACGGAATACTCCATCCAGAGTCCTGCCACAGTATAAATCACATCCAAGTCAGGAAAGAGCATAGTATTATAATATAAACTTTACAATAGAACCCAGGCATGGTAGTGACTTACTATAATTCCAAGTATTGGAAAGGATGAGGCAACAGTTAAGACGCCAACCTAGGCTACACAGCAAGATGCTTTCAAAAAAAATTATCCACTAAATTTTTTCTATGAAAAATTTTAGAGACCTCAATCCAGTGACCCAGTTTTGAAAAAGGCCTATTACAGTGGAGCATGGTGGTACAAGGCTTTAATCCCAACACTCGGGGGGGGGGGGGCAGAGAAGGATCACTGTGAGTTAGAGGCTACCCTGACTACATAGTGAATTCGAGGTCAGGGCTAGAGAGTGAGATTCTACCTCAAAAAAAGTGGGGGGGGGGGACCGCGGGTAGGGTGGCTAGAGAGATGGCTTATCAGTTACAAGGGCTGGTTTGCAAAGCCTGGCCCAGGCTCAATCCCCCAGTTATTTCGTGAAAAGCCAAATGTACAAAGTGACACATTTGTCTGGAGTTCATCTGAAGCATCAAGAAGCCCTGGTATGCCTGTTCTGTTTTACCTTTCTCTTTAAAAACATTAAAAAAATAAAAAGACAAAGAGAGAAGCCCACTGTATACATAGGACCCTGCACTCCCCTTCCATGCCACCCAACAAACCTAGTACTGTCCCAAATATTAAGTCAGTCAGCTACTTTTTCACTTTGCATGTAAGAACAAAGAGAACATACTGACAGAAAATACTCTTTAACAAATGTGTTAAGACTATTTAACCATTATTCAATACCCCATCTTAACACAAGCACTACTTTTTCTCCCTTGTATTTTGCTCTTCAGAGTTCAGAAGCTAGTTCACTTTTGTCTTAAGGCCTCCTGAAAACTGACATGTTTTTTAAAAAAAACATGAGATTCGATCTGTCACGGAATTCTAGAATTTATCCATCCTCGCCATTTCTTTCTTATTACAAAAGCAAATGGGCTGAAGAGATGACTTAGAGGTTAAGGTACTTGCCTGCGAAACCTAGGGACACAGGTTCAACTCACCAGTATCCACACAAGCCAGATGGACAAAGTGGCATGTGCAATTGGAGTTCATTTACACTGGCTGGAGGCCTGGTGTGGCCCCTCCTTCTGCCTCTTTCTCTGTCTCAAATTTAAATAAAAATTTTAAAGTAAATGTAGATTAGGTTTGATGATACATGCCTTTTAACCTAGCACTAGGGAGGCAGAGGTAGGAGGATAGCTGTGAGTTCAGGGCAAGTCTGGGTCTACAGAAGTAATTCTGGGTGAGCCTGGGCTACAGTGAGACCCTACCCCCCCCAAAAAAAAAGCTGTATAGATTTTTATTTCCACACTGAAATTATCAGATCCCCCAAAACATTTTCTATTTTCTTTTAGATTTCAAGAGGCAATGTCTGTTTTCAATGTTAGGAATGAAGACCAGGCTTTTGTGCATGTTATTCAATAACACAACTGACCTACATTGAAAGAGAATGAATCTCAGATTTTTCACATGTTTAAAAATGGCTAGTAACATTTATAACTACAAATTCTTGACTATTTCCTTAGTAAATTCTTTTTAAGTACAACCTTTCCATTCCATTCCATTTATTTATTTATTTATTTATTTATTTATTTGAGGCAAGCCCAACAGACTGCCTTTTTTATGAGCCTGAGAGAGACAGAGAATTGACTAGCCAGGGCCTCCAGTCAGTGCACATGTTCAACATTGGGAGCTTGCATCACTGTGTCTGGCTTACATGGGACCTACAGAGTAGAACATGAGTCCTTAGGCTTTACAGGCAAGTGCCTTAACCACTAAGCCATATCTCCAGCCCCTGCCCTTTTTTTGAGCAACCTTTCCATTTTAACAAGGGCAATACTGTCAGCATTGTGATATAATTAAAACAAACTTTTGTCCTTCCACCAAGTATGTATTTGATTACTGCATAATTTTATTTTTTAATTTTATTTTTTAGAGTTAGGGTCACACTCTCGCCCAGGCTGACCTGGAATTCACTATGGAGTCTCAGGGTGGCCATGAACTCACAGCAATCCTACCTCTGCCTCCCGAGTGCTGGGATTAAAGGTGTGCGCCACCACGCCCGACTTACTGCATAATTTTAGATTCATAACATAATTAAAAAGTGAATACCTCAGTTTTAAAAATCTTAGTTATCACCATCTTGTAGTTTTTGGCTTAAAAGTGGCAATAAAAAGCCAGGCTTGGTGGTGCATGCCTTTAATCCGAGCACTCAGGAGAAGGATCACTGTGAGTTCAAGGCCAGCTTGGAACTACAGTGAGTTCCAAGTCAGCTTGGGCTAGAGTGAGACTCTACTTTAGAAAAAGCAAAAAAATAAATAAAAACAAACTTTACATGGGCTGCAGAGATGGCTTAGTGGTTAAGGTGCTTGCCTGCAAAGCCAAAGGACCCAGGTTCTGTTTCCCAGGACCCACACACAAACCATAAGCAAAGGTGGTGCATACACCTGAAGTTTGTTTGCAGCACCCATTATCTATCTTTCTCTCAAATAACATTAAAAAACTTAGCAGGGCATGGTGGTGCAAGCCTTTAATCTCAGCACTCGGGAGGGAGGAAGATAAGAGGACAGCAGAATTTGAGGCCACCCTGAGAATACATATTCCAGGACAGCCTGAGCTATACTGAGACCCGACCTTGAAAAGCCAAAAACTTTATACAACTAAAGAGGAAGATTTGTGAAGTGAAAGCTATCTCTATAGCTACGAATTGAGCCAACATTAAGAAATATTAATGTGCCAAGAAATGAATTTAAAGAACTTCAAGGCAAAAACATTCTAGGTAAATCTTTTATAAAATATTATATAACCAATCACAAAAGTCCTCACATTGTACTTCTATATTTAATTTCGAGTCTGCCAAAACATGTTAAGGGCAAAAGTCAGTGTTGGAACATTTTTGCAACAAAGTATCTTCCAAACCGTTCTAGATTTTTAATATTTAAGTGGTATAAGCCTGTAATTTCAGCATTAAGGACGACATGAGGATAGTTTGCCTATATATTAGGCCTGTGTCAAAAACCAGGAGAAAAAGTTACATTGTAGATTGAACTAATAGCAAAATAATGTTCTGAGAGAGCCAGAGCAATCCCAGCACCCAGGCAGAAGTAACAGGATTGCTGTGAGTTCCAGGATAGCCTGGGCGAGACCCTACCTCGTTTAAAAAAAAAAAAAAGTTTTGAGACCATCTTGTTACATAGCCTTGGCTAACGCGGTATTAAGTTGCCCAGGCAATCCTCCTGCCTCTGCAGTGCTAGGATTACAGACGGGTGCCATCACTCAGCAATATGAGCTTTTAAGGGCTAATATTTATTTCTAACACTTTATTTTTAAAAATCCCTAAAACACAATCTTACTCGTGGTCAATAGCTTAAATCTTAACCCAAGCGCAAATACACAGAACACAGAGTACCATCCCATGATGACTATCTACGAAATCGGAGACTCAAGATTATTTCAGCGCGCAAGACTAGAAATTTCTTAACCACCATACTGTTTTAGAAATGTCTACCTAAAAACAAAACAAAAACCAGTAACTGATCCAAAAGGAATATTCCACAGAAAGAGAGCATTCCATAGACAGATAAACGGCTGGGCGACAAACCGTCTAGGGGGGAGGCAGAGCGCCCGCGACGCCAGGACACCACCGCACTCCAAACCCTTTGTCTGGAAACCGGAAGGTCCCACGACACGCGATCCCGTCTGGGGGGACCCGGACCAACGGCATTTGGGTGCAGAGGAACGGATGTCCAGCTTGGCGGCACGCAGGGAGCTTTATCCGAGACGCAGCGCACGCACGCACGCACAAAAACGAGCGTTAACGTTTCTTTTTCGGCCATGTTTGCGCGATGGGGGGGATGATTCCAGATGTCTGGCTGAAGCCGCGCGCGCGCGCGTGTGTGTGTGTGTGTTGGGGGGGGGTAGGACCCGAGTGTTGGGGGCGCAGGGAAGTGATGGGTGACAAGCGGCGCGCGGGCTGTGGCACCAAAGAGACGTTCGCTGCAAACAGATAACCTTTCCATAGCCCGCCGAAGACCACCATTTTGGGCGCATTTTCCGATGGAGGGGAAAACAACAACAACGAAAAAGGCAAACGCAGCGTGTGGGGCTCGAGCTAACTGGAGGACTTCCTCGCCTAACTCTTCTCCCCAAACGGCGGCCCCCGGGGACGGCCGGTCCCCGCGGCGTCGATCGCACCTCCTCCCCCGCAGCGCTGCGGTCCGCGTGTAACGGGCTCGCCGTCCCGCCCCCGCCCACGGCAGGCCCGGGGAAGCAGACAGCTGGTCAGCGAAACCTCCGCGCACCACCCCCCCCCCACACGACTGGCTCGCTGCACCCCGGGGACACCGGCTGGCTGCGCGTCGTCCGCACGGGCCGCTCACCTCCGCCGCCCGACGAGGCTGCCTGCGCCGCCACTGCGCTCCTAACATGGCGGCCGCCGATCGGGAGGCTCGCATACGCAGCGCGCAGGGAGGCAGAGCGGGAGCGAGCGAGCAAGGCGCGCCGCCGGCTCCCCGAGGCCTTAGTGGCCGTCGTTGGCCCCCTCCCGATGGACGGACGCGGAGAGGCCCCCCCGGCCACCCGCCCTGACTCACCCGCTTCACGCCTACCTTGGTGGAAGGGAGAGGGAAAAGGAGAGCTACCTCTCTCCGAGAGCGGGACACAGAGGCTCCCACAATCCCCCGCAGCAACGGCGCTGGCAGGAGGTAGCGGCGGACCAAGAACTAACTTACTCTCGCGAGACTGCTCGTTCCCAACCGGGTTGGGCGCGCGCGAGGCTCCGCCCTCCTGCGTGGCGCGCGTAACACGCTCTGGCCCTGGCCCGCTGCTGCGTTGTTCTCTAATTCTAGAGCTCGTTTCTTCTCCCTCCTCCCTGACAAGGAGGGAAATGGGTGTAATCTGCGCGTTGAGTCTCAGTTCAGAAAATGCTTTTCATCCTAACACCTACGTGTAACGCAAAACTTAAGTGAGGTCTGCATTAGCGGTGCCAGCTCGGTGACTTATCTGCTGAGGAATGGATGCGAGGAGGAGCCCATATTGTTAATCTTTTTTGTTATTTATTTATTTACTTTGGTTTTTCGAGGTAAGGTCTCTCTCTAGCTCAGGCTGACCTGGAATTCAGTAGGAGTCTCACGGTGATCCTCCTACCTCTGCCTTAAATGCTGAGATTAAAGGCATGCGCCACCACAACCGGCCCTGCAAGTTTTTGAATCAATAATCTCCAGGCCTGGGAAGACCGCTTCTTCTCTTTTTGAACTCCATTTGATTACAAGATTCTTGGAATTTATAGGTTCTGGTTCCAGATCCTTGGCTTTGAGACTCGCGTTTTCAGATAAGCAAAGGAGGCCTGCCCAGGTTGCAACCACCCTCACAGAAGAAAAAGGTGCTCGTTGGCTGGAGGGATGGCTTGCCTGCAAAGCCTAAAGACGCAGGTTTAATTCCCCAATACCCACGTAAACCACATGCACAAGGTGGCGCATGCATCTAGAGTTCCTTTGTAGTGGCTGGAGGCCATGGCACGCCCATTCTTTCTCTCAAAGAAATTAAGTAAAAATATAAGACTAGAGGCTGGAGAGATGGCTTAGACTTTAAGCGCTTGCCTGTGAAGCCCAAGGTTCCCGGTTTGAGGCTTGATTCCCCAGGACCCACGTTAGCCAGAAGCACAAGGGGCGCATGCGTCTGAAGTTCGTTTGCAGTGGCTGGAGGCCCTGATGCACCCGAATTTCTCTCTCTCTCTCTCTCTCTCTCTGTCCTCTTTTTTTTTTTTTTTTTTTTTTTTTTTTTTTTGGTTTTGCGAGGTAGGGTCTCACTCTAGGCCAGGCTGACCTGGAATTCACTCTGTAGTCTCAGGGTGGCCTCGAACTCTCGGCGATCCTCCTACCTCTGCCTCCCGAGTGCTGGGATTAAAGGCGTGCGCCACCACGCCCGGCTTGTCCCTCCCTCTTTCTCCGTCACTCTCAAATAAATAAATAAAACTAAAAAACTATTTAAAGCCAGGCCTTTAATCCCAGCACTTGGGAGGCAGAGGTAGGAGGATCAAGGCAACGCTGAGACTGCATAATGAATTCCAGGTCAATCTGGACTAGATAGAGATCCTATCTCGAAAAAAACAATAAATAAAGCTAGTTTAGTACTCTTGAGTTACTGCTTTCCCAAATCAAGCCCCTGGTCCCCAAATACCTCTACCTCAATCTAATTTATATTTCAGTAATGCATCCTTAGTCATTGGGCTGAGCCTCTAGGAACTAGCAGCCAAGTTTTGTGACAAACACGACCATTACTTTCATGGAACTTACATTCTATGCATGCAGACACCGAACCAATAAAATGTGTGTATAGGGCTAGAAATATGGCCTGCACCCAGGTTCGATTTCCCAGTACCCACGTAAAGCCAGATGCACAAAGTGGCGCATGTATCTGGAGTTCATTTACAGTGGCTCAAGGCCTTGGCATGCCTGTTCTATCTGCCTCTCTCTTAAACAAATAAAAAATTAGTTACAAAAAATGTGCATATGCGGCTGGAGAGATGAAGTGACTAGAGGCCCTGGAGTGCCCATCATCTATCTGCCTTTTACTCTCTCCTCAAATAATTTTAAAATATTTTATTTACTTATCCATCTAAGAGAGAAAGAGAAAGGCAAAGGCAGATAGAGAAATGGGCATTCCAGATCCTCCTAGTCACTGCAAACGAACTCCAGACACATGCGCCACCTTCTGCATCTGGCTGACATGGGCCCTAGGGAATCCAGCCTGGGTCCTTTGGATCCACTGGCAAGTGACTTAACCACTATCTCTCCAGCCACCTCCACCCTCCCCCTTTTTTAAAAATTTTCTTGGGGGAGAATTTTGCTCTAGCCCAGGCATGCCTGGCTTGATGACATGGAATTCATTATGTAGACTCAGGGCAGCCTCAAACACAAGGTGATCCTCCTAACTCAGCCTCCTGAGGGTTGGGATTTAAGGCATGGATCACCACCCGTGGCTTCCAGCCCATTTTTCTTTGATGTGCATATAAAACAGATGAAGGCTGGAGACAGGGCTCTGGTTAAAGGTACTTGCTTACAAAGCCTGGCAACCTGGATTTGATTAGCTAGTACCCATGTAAAGTCAGATGCACAAAGTGGTGCATGTGTCAAGTTCATTTGCAGTGGCAATGGTAGGAGGCCCTGGTCTGCCCATTCTCATACTCTCTCTCTCCTTGCAAATGATTTTTTTTTTTTTTTTTTTTTGAGGTAGGGTCTAACTCTAACCCAGGCTCACCTGGAATTCACTCTGTAGTCTCAGGCTGGCATCAGTCTCACATCTCTGCCTCCCAAGTGCTGGGGTTAAAGGTGTGCACCATCATGCCTGACTTGAAAATGAAATATTTTAAAAATATTTTTATCTTTTTTTATTTATTCAAGAGAGAGAAGGAGAGACAAAGAGGCAGATAGAGACTGGGGTGCTCAGGGCCTCTAGCCACTGCAAAGAACTCCAGATGCATGAGCCCCCTTGTGCATCTGGCTTACGTGGATCCTGGGAAGTTGAACCTGGGTCCTTTGGCTTTGCATGCAAACACCTTATGGCTAAGCCATCTCTCCAGCTCGAAAACGAAATGTTTGTTTTTATTTATTTGAGAGTGACAGAGAGAGAGAGAGAGAGAGAGAATGGGCACATCAGGGACACCAACCACTGCAAATGAACTCCAGACGCATGCGCCCCCTTGTGCATCTGGCTTATGTGGGTCCTGGGGAATCGAGCCTCGAACTGGTTTCCTTAGGCTTCACAGGCAAGCACTTAACTGCTAAGCCATCTCTCCAGCCACCAGAAAATGAAATATTAAAAAAATATTTTTATTTGCAAGCAGAGAGAGAATGAAGCACCAGGGCCTCCACCCATTGCAAATTCCAGGTGCATGTGCCAGTTTGTGTATGTGGCTTTGCATGGGTACTGAAAAATTCAACTCAGGATTGTTAGGCTCTACAGTCAAGTTCCTTAACCTCGGAGTCATCTCTCCAGCCCCACAAACAAATTTTTTTGAAAATTTTTTTAAAACTGAGATGAGAAATCTGAGGAATAGGGAGCTTATCCTCAGAAGCTGAAGTCTGAGCTAGTGAGATAAGCTGGCTATTAAACGAGTGAAGAGAATAAGGCGAGGTGAGGCAAAGCCAAGGGAAAAGATCAGGTGTGAAAACCAAAGCTTTTTAAAATAGCAGTAGTTCTTGGGAAATTGGAGATAAGGCAGAGGAAGTTAGAAAGAAGCAAAAGGGGGCTGGAGAAATGGCTTAGTGGCTAAGGTGCTTGCCTGCAAAGCCTAAAGAACCTGAGTTTGATTCCACAGTACCCACATAATGCTAGATGTACAGAGAGGTGCATGCATCTGGAGTTCCTTTGCAGTGGCTAGATAACCTGGCGTACCCATCCTCTCTTTCTTTTTTCTTTTTATTTATTTGAGAGCGACAGACAGAGAGAAAGAGGCAGAGAGAGAGACAGAATGGGCATGCCAGGGCCTCCAGCCACTGCAAACAAACTCCAGATGCATGCGCCCCCTTGTGCATCTGGCTAACGTGGGTCCTGGGGAAACGAGCCTCGAACCAGGGTCCTTAGGCTTCACAGACAAGCGCTTAACCGCTAAGGCCACCTCTCCAGCCCCCATTCTCTCTTTCTTTCTTTCTGTTTTTTTTTTGTTGTTGTTTTTGTTTTTGTTTTGTTTTGTTTTTTTTTTAAGTAGGACCTTGGTCTAGCCCAGGCTGACCTGGAATTCACTGTGTGGTCTCAGGGAGACCTCGAACTCACAGCGATCCTCCTACCTCTGCCTCCCCAGTGCTGGGATTAAAGGCATGCGCCATCACACTCAGCTCCATTCTCTCTTATCTGTCTCTCTGCAAGGTGTGGTTTTGCACACCTTTATATCCAGCATTTGGGAAGTAGAGGTAGGAGGATTGCAGTGAGTTTCCAGCTCAGCCTGAGACTATATAGTGAGTTCCAGGTTAGCCTGGGCTAGAGTGAGACCCTGCCTCAAAAATAAACTAAAGCCAGGCATGGTGGCACACGCCTTTAATCCCAGCACTCGGGAGGCAGAGGTAGGATCGCTATGAGTTCGAGGCCACCCTGAGACGACATAGTGAGTTCCAGGTCAGCCTGGGGTAGAATGAGGCCCTACCTCGAAAAACCAAAAGTAAATAAATAAATAAAATTATAAATACAAAGAACAGAAAATTAAACAGCATGCTGAATCATATTTTCATGTTTTAAACTCATTTTTTTCTGATTTATTTATTTATTTTCTGAGGTAGCAGTCTCGCTGTAGCCCAGGCTGACCTGGAATTCACTATGGTGTCTCAGAGTGGCCTCGAACTCACAGAGATCGTCCTACCTCTGCCTTCTGAGTGCTGGAATTAAAGGTATGTGCCACCAAACACAGCTCTGACTTATTATTTATTTATTTGAGACGGAGAAAGGGAGGAGGAGAGAGAGAGGGTGAGCCAGGGCCTCTAGCCACTGCAAATGAGCTCCAGATGCATGCGCCCCGCCCCGCATGTGCATCTGGTTTATGTAGGACCTGGAGAATCGAACCTGGGTCCTCAGCCTTCTCAGGCAAGTGCCTTAACTGCTAAGCCATGTCTCCAGGCCCTTGAAAATTCATTTTTGTTCCACTGTGAAGAAAACAAGGGGCCTAGCTAGGAAATGAAACCAACCTAAATATTTCCATCAACTGATGACTGGGTGCTGAAAAAATATATATACATAATGGAGTTTACTCAGGTAAAATGAAAAATTGAAGTTATGAAATTTGCAGGAAAACAACTGGGTTGGGAAAAAAAGCACACTGATGGTAAGCAAAGCAGAAAAGCCAAAAATTGTAGGTTCTCCCACGTGGATTTGTAGGAGGCTATAAGAGGGACAATGATTCCATAGAAAACTATAAAAGGGAAACAAGATGTGGTGAGAAATGGAGAAATGGCAAAAAGAAGTGCAGTATGAAAGCAAAAAAGAGGCTACATAGGGGGAAGGGAAAAGAAGGAAAGGGAAACCTAATTTTTGTATAGAATACATTTTATTACTTATTTATTTTTATTTTTGTTTTTTACAGGTAGAGTCTTACTATAGCCCAGACTGACCTGGAATTCACTATGTAATCTCAGGCTGCCTTTGAACTCATGGCAAACTTCCTTCCTATGACTCCCAAGTGCTGGAATTAAAGGCATGAGCTACCATGCCTGGCAATTTATTTAATTTTATTTTAAATATTTAATTTATTTATTTGAGGGGGACAGAGAGAGAGAGAGAGAACGGGCACAACAGGGCCTCCAGCCATTGCAAACGAACTCCAGATGCATGCACCGCATTATGCATCTGACTTAACATGGGTACTGGGGAATCAAACCTGGGTCCTTTGGCTTTGCAGGCAAGCAACTTAACTGCTAAGTCATCTCTCCAGTCCCTTATTTTATTTTTATTTATTTTGTTTTTTTCAAGGTAGGGTCTCACTCTGTAGTCCCAGACTGGCCTCAAACACACAGCGATTCTCTTTACTCTGCCTCCCGAATGCTGGGATTTAAGACATGTGCACCATGACTTGGTTTAGAATACATTTTTATTTTTTATTTATTTTTCATTTTTAGAGAGAGAGAGAGAGAATTGGCATGCAAGGGCCTTGGCCACTGAAAGCCAGACACATGTGCCACCTAGTAGGCATATGTGACATAAAACTTGCCTCACCTTTGTGCATTTGGCTTACGTGGGATCTGGAGAGTCGAACATGGGTCCTTAGGCTTTGCAGGTGATTACCTTAATCACTAAGCCATCTCTCCAGCTTCCCACCCAACCTTTAAAAAAAGAAGTATTCTATGGCTGGAGCCTAAGGACCCAGGTTCAACTCCCCAGGACCCATGTAAGCCAGATACACAAGGTGATGCACGTGCACAGGTGGTGCATGCACACAAGGTGGCCCACGCATCTGGATTCCATTTGCTAAGGCCCTGGCTTGCCAATTCTCTCTCTCTCTCACACATACATAAAAGGTAAATAAATAAAAATAAAAAATAAGGGCCGGAGAGATGGCTTAACGGTTAAGCGCTTGCCTGTGAAGCCTAAGGACCCCGGTTCGAGGCTCGATTCCCCAGAACCCACGTTAGCCAGATGCACAAGGGGGCACACGTGTCTGGAGTTCGTTTGCAGTGGCTGGAGGCCCTGGCGCGCCCATTCTCTCTCTCTCTCTCTGCCTCTTTCTCTCTCTGTCTGTCGCTCTCAAATAAATAAAAATAAACAAAAAATATTTTTTTAAAAAAATAATAATAAATAAAAAATAAGTAAATAAAAACAGGGGGACCTGGAGAGATGGCTCAGTGGTTGAGGCATTTGCCATCAAATCCTAAGGACCCAGGTTTGATTCCCCAATACCCATGCAAAGCCAGATGTGCAAGGGGGCACATGCATCTGGAATTCATTTGCAGTGGCTGGAGGCCCTTGCACACCCTTTCTCATAATTTTTTTTTTTCTCAAGATAGGGTTCTCAATCTAGGGCAGGTTGACCTGGAACTCACTCTGCAGTTCTAGGCTGGCCTTGAACTCACAGGGATCCTCCTACCTCTGCTTCCCAAATGCTGGGATTAAAGACATGCACCACCATGCCCGGCATAAACAAATATTTTTATTTCTTTGCAAGTAGAGAGAAAGAGAGAGAGAATGGGTGCAATAGGGCTGCTAGCCACTGCAAATGAACTCCAGATGCGTGCACTACCTTGTGCATCTGGTTTCATATGGGTAATGGGGAATTGAACCTGGGTCCTTTGGTCTTGTGGGCAAGTGCCTTAACCACTAGGCCATCTCACCAGCCCCTAAACAGATAAAAATATTAAAAAGCAGGACATATTGTATCATCCTTGAATTAAAGGTAATTCAAAGAACTGTCACAGACTGACTGAACTCTGATAATGATCTTTAAGCACTTTGTACATGAGGCAGGAAAAGAGAAGTCAGTACATTCTACAGAGTGGAACAATGTAAAAGAGCATTGGAAGCCAGGCTTGGTAATACCTGCCTTTAGTCCTGGTACTCAGGAGGATGAGGTAGGAGGATCTCTGCGAGTCTGAGGCCAGCTTGGGGCTACACACTGAGTGTCAGGTCAGCCTGTGCTAGAATGAGACCCTGCCTTGAAAAAGCATTGGGAGGGCTGGAGAGATGGCTTAGCGGTTAAGTGCTTGCCTGTGAAGCCTAAGGACCCCAGTTCGAGGCTCAATTCCCCAGGACCCACGTTAGCCAGATGCACAAGGGGGCGCACACATCTGGAGTTCATTTACAGAGGCTGGAAGTTCTGGTGCGCCCATTCTCTCTCTCTCTGCCTCTCTGCCTCCTTCTCTCTGTCGGTCTCAAATAAATAAACAAACAAAAAAAAATTAAAAAAAAAAGAAAAGAAAAAACATTGGGAAAAGTTTGAGAAAGCTTACTTGTTCTGGAAACAGTATCACTGGTCTGAAATCCAGCATGTAGGAGTCAGAAGATCAAGTTTGAGCCAAGCCTTGACTGCATGAGACCTGATCTCAAACACCAACAACAGTATATATGGTTTAGAAAAGTATGCAGGAGAATATTATGAGTTAGCGTAATAATGACAATAATAGAGAGGCTGAAGACACAACTCAGTGGTTAAGGCACTTCTCACAAAGTCTAACTATGTAGGTTCAGTCCCCTAGTACCCATGTAAAGCCAGGTGCAAAGTGGTGCATGCATCTGGAATTTGTTTGCAGTGGCTGGAGGCCCCTGGCCCAACCATATGCTCTCTCTACTTGCAAATAAATAAATAAATATATTGTTAAACCCGATAGAAGGGCTGGAGAGATGGTTTAGTGGCTAATCCACTTGCCTCTGAAGCCTAATGACCCAGGTTCAATTCTCCAGGACCCACCTAAACCAGATGCACAAGGTGGCACATGCATCTGGAGATTGTTTACAATGGCTACAGGTCCTGGTGTACTCATTCTCATTCTAACAAATATATAAATAAATGAGATATTTGTTAAACCAGGC
Organism: Dipus sagitta; assembly: GCA_036346955.1. NCBI lineage: Eukaryota > Metazoa > Chordata > Mammalia > Rodentia > Dipodidae > Dipus > Dipus sagitta. The sequence goes on from CM070782.1 coordinate 49,179,430, forward strand.
ATGCTGCCTTTAATCCCAGCACTTGTGAGAAAGAGGTAGGAGGATTGCTGTGAGTCTGAGACCACCCTGAGACAACATAGTGAATTCCAGGTCAGCCCCAGCTAGAGCAAGACCCTGCTTCGAAAAACAAAAAACAACAACAAAAACTTTTTTAAAAATTATTTATTTATTTGAGAGTGACAGAGAGAGAAAGAGGCAGATAGAGAGAGAGAATGGGTGCACTAGTGCCTTCAGCCATTGCAGACAAACTCCAGACACGTGTGCCCCTTGTGCATCTGGCTAACGTGGGTCCTGGGGAATCGAGTTTCGAACTGGGGTCCTTAGGCTTCACACGCAAGCTCTTGACTGCTAAGCCATCTCTCCAGCCCAACAAAAACTTTTTAAAAATAACCTGACAGACCCAGGCATGGTGGTGTATGCCTTTAATCCCAGCACTTGGGAGGTAGAGGCAGAAGGGTCACTATGAGTTCAAGGCTACCTTAAGACTACTAAAAGGTCAGCCTAGGATAGAGCAAGACCCTACCTAGAAAAACAAAACAAAAAAATATGAGATCTAGAGAACAGAGTTGGAGTATAACGGGCTGGAGGGATGGCTTAGCGGTTAAGGTGTTTGACTGCAAAGCCAAAGGACCTAGGTTCAATTCCTCAGGACCCCACGTAAGCCAGATACACAAGGTGGCACACGTGTCTGGAGTTTGTCTGCAATGGCTGAAGGCACTAGTGTACCCATTCTCTCTATCTGCCTCTTTCTTTCTCTGTCACTCTCAAATAAATAAATAATTTTTTAAAAAGTGTCTGGAGTTTGCTTGCAGTGGCTGGAGGCCCGGAGTGCCCATTCTCTCTCTCTCTCTCCCTCCCTCTTTCTCTTTGTAACATAAATAAATAAAAATGAAATGTTAAAAAAAAAAAAGAATTGGAGTATAACATGTCCTTCTAACAGATGTAACACATGAGGTACAACAGGGACAAAGAAGAATAGCTTTAACATGTACACCATTAGTAACATTGAGCCTGTTTCAGTTTGAGAAAAGCCAAAGGAGAAATGCTGATTGTATTTGATTAGCTATTAAGGCGCCTGCCTGCAAAGCCAAAGACCTGGGTTTGATTCCCCAAGACCTATATAAGCCAGATGCACAAGGTGGTGCGTGTCTGAAGTTTCCAGTGGCTGATGGTCCTACTGTGACCATTCTCTCAATCTTCTAAGCTTTTCTTTAATTAAAATAATTCTAAGGAGCTGGGTGTGGTGGTGCATGCCTTTAATCCCAGCACTTGGGAGGCCGAAGTAGGAGGATCTCCGTGAGTTCAAGGCCACCCTGAGACTACATAGGGAATTCCAAGTCAGCCTGAGCTAGAGTGAGACCCTACCTTGTAAAACCAAAAAAAATAAAATAAAAATAAAATAAAAAATATAATTCTAAGGCTAGGCGTGCTGGCACATGCCTTTAATCCCAGCACTGGAGAGGCAGAGGTACAAGGTTGAGGAGTTCAAGGCCAGTCTGTGACTACATAGTGAATTGCAGGACAGCTTGGGCTAGAGTGAGAATGTATGTCAAAAACCCATACATATGCGGGCCGTGGTGGCACATGCCTTTAATCCCAGCACTTGGGAGGCAGAGGTAGGAGGATTGCTATGTGTTTGACAGTACATAGTGAATTCCAGGTCAGCCTGGGCTAGAGTGAGACCCTACCTCAAAAAACAACAAAAAACCAGCCAGGTGTGGTGGTGCATGCCTTTAATCCCAGCACTCCGGAGGCAGAGGTAGGAGGATCACTGAGAGTTCAAGGCCACCCTGAGACTACAGAATGAATTCCAGGTCAGCCTGGGCTAGAGTGAAACCCTACCTTGGAAAACCAAAACAAACAAACAAACAAAACACACACACACACACACACACACACACACACACACACACACACACACACAGGGGCTGGAGAGATGGCTTTGTAGTCAAGTGCTTGCCTGTGAATTCTAAGGACCCCGGTTCAAGGCTCGATTCCGCAGGACCCACGTTAGCCAGATGCACAAGGGGGCGCACGCGTCTGGAGTTCGTTTGCAGTGGCTGAAGGCCCTGGCGTACCCATTCTCTCTGGCTATCTGCCTCTTTCTCTGTCACTTTCAAATAAATAAATAATTTTAAAAAATTAAACACACACACACAGACAGAATCTAAAGTAAATAGGCCAGGCATGGTGGTACCTACCTTTAATCCCAGTACGTGAGAGCAGTGATAGAAGGATCACAGTGAATTCAAGACTACCCTGAGATACATACTGAATTCCAGATCAGCCTGGGCTAGAGTAAAACCCTACCTAGAAGACAAAAGCTGTGTATGGTGACTCATGCCTTTAATCCCAGCACCTAGGAGGTACAGGTAGGTGGATCCCTGAGTTCAAGACTTCCCTGAAGACTACATATGTTCCACGTCAGCCTGTGCTAGTGTGAGACCCTACCTCAAGAAAAAAATAATAATAATTCAACTTCAGGTCTATTTCATCATCCATTCCCTGAGTAGTCACTCCCCCAAACATCTTTATTTATTTGCTCATGTGCCAGGATCTCTCAACACTGGAAATGGTTGCCCAGGGAACTGAAGGCTGCCAGCAACTGTGCTACCTCCCCGTGTATTACAGAAAAACCAGGTTGGTGGGAAGTGACTCACCAGATGCATTTAGAGGACCAGAAAGCAACCTTTGTTGTGCATTGATGCTAAACCAGCAGTTAACTCCAAAGGCTGAACCTCAAGTGTGGCGCAACATTGCCTTATATACCCCTTAGGCTGTCTTCCACATAGGGTGGTTATTCTGCACTACTAGGGTGCTAAAACACATTCCACATGTGGTTAGTTTAAATATATGGCTCCATAGATAAGATTGAAGGCTGAAGAGATGGCTCAGCAGTTGAAGGGGTTTTCTTACAGAGCCTGAGGACCTGGATTTCATAGCCCAGTGCCCATGTAAAGCCAGAAGTACAAGGTGGCACATGTGTCTGGAGTGGCAGGAGGCCCTGGTATGCCCATACTCTGTGTCTCTAATAAATGAAAGACTGAGCTGGCAACTTGAGTCTCCACTGAATAGAACCCTGCTGGGGAAGAGAGGCAAAGATTTTGAAATGGTTTTGCAAGCACGGAAAATTCAAAAAAATCAGGTCACGCAGTTCACATGGTTCTAGCAGCCACATGAGCAGTAATGCAGGGCTGGAGATGGCTTAGAGAGAGGTTAAGGCATTTGCCTTGCAAAGCCAGAGGATCCCAGCTTGACTCTCCAGGACCCATGTAACCCAGAGGCACAAGGGGGAGCATGCATCTGGAGTTCATCTGCAGTGGCTGGAGGCCCTGGCCCTCCCATTCTCTTTCCTTCTCTCAAATAAATAAAAAGCAGAACTGAGCGGTAATGTGAAACAGGGTGAGATCCCTGTGAGAAGCTTGAGTGTGGCCTACACTATGAAAAGAACTCCTTAAAGGAGCCGTTGCTGAGATGCACAAGGTTAAAGAGTGGAAATCCTTGTTTTGAAGCCAAAAAAGGCCATTGTATGTGGAACTGTGAAGAAGGACATTGGCTTGCAGTGGAGACCCAAAGATGCTCTGGGTCTACCATCAGTTGTACAGTGGCTGCCGGCTGGAGGGGCAGAATTGAAATTCAGAGACTTTTGTCACCTGTATGCATATTGGACGTAAACTGTAGTTGTTCTGCTACTGGGATTTTGCACTGGTCCAGTCTCTCTCCTGTTATGCCTTTTCACAATGGAAATGTTGTTTATTCTGTGCCATTATGTGTTGGAAGTATGTAACTTGTATTTTTGTTTTTGATTTTTCAAGGTAATGTAGGATCTCACTCTAGCCCAGGCTGACGTCAAACTCATGGTGATCCTATCTCTGACTCCAGAGTGCTAGGATTAAAGGCGTGCACTACTACGCCCGGGTAAACTTGTTTTGATATTATAGGACTGACAGTTAAAAGCCAGTCTGGGCTGGAGATGGCTTAGCAGTTAAGGTGCTTACCTGCAAAGCGTAAGAACCCATGTTCTACTCTCCAGATCCCAGGTAAGCCAGACCCACAAGGTGATGCAAGCACACAAGTTGGCACCTGTCTGGAGTTCGATTGCAGTAGCTAGAGACCCTGGCATGGCAACTCTCTCTCATAAAAACTAAATTATTTTTTTTTCTAGCCCAGGCTGACCTGGAATTCACTATGTGGTCTCAGGTGGCCTTGAACTCACAGCAATCCTCCTACCTCTTCCTCCCAAGTGCTGGGATTCAAGTTGTGTGCCACCATGTCTGGCTGAGACTTGATACTTTAAATTTTCATTGTGAGATGTTCATGAGTCTATGGGGACCAAGGTGAAATGTGCTAGTTTGAACATATGGCCCCATAGAATCAGGTTTTTTTTTTTTGGGTGGGGGGACATGAGGGCTTGAGGTAGGGTCTTACTGTAGCCCAGGCTGACAAGGAATTCACTATGTAGTCTCAGGGTGGCCTTGAACTGTGATCCTTCTACTTCTGCCTCCCAAGTGCTGGGATTACAGGCATGCATCACCACACCTGGTTTAGAATCAGGTGTTTTGTTAGTTTGAGCTGGCAACTTGAGTCTCCAATGGGCAATGCCCTACTGCAGAAGAAAGTTACGTCACTGGTGAGTGGATATTGCAGTCCTACCCTACTGGGTGGGTTCAAATCAGTTTGGGCTCTGATTATTTTGTTGGTGCCATCTCTCTGCTTGGATCTATGGAAGCAAGCCAGCTTCTTCCTCCACTGATGGTGTTCACCTGTTGTTGTATGCCTGAAATACAGCCTTTCCTCCCATAAGCTGCTTCTGGTCTGGTGTTTGTTCCAGCATTGTAAAGATAATAGCAACACCAAGCTGCAGGGCACATTTTAAACTATATGGTGACTACATGTAAACATGCAGGGCACATTCCAGACTAACTGCACTGCCAACAGACCCTGTGGCTATCATGTTTCAAAATACATGATTACTAAGTGCACACAGATCCTTACCCATAGGGGCTCAAGGTGGAAAAAAAAAAAAAAAGATTGCTGCTGGCCGTCACATAGGCCACTTGGCTGATTTAAAGGGTTAGCAACATTAGTTAATGGTAGGAATATGCAGGGGTTGGGGGGGGGGCATGGTCTTGGGCATTAGGCCATTCCTTATTTGGTCTTAAGAATGTGATCCTTTGGTTGTTGTGATGAACAGGCAGGATTAGAAGAGTCAGAAACAAAAGAGGTGGCATCCAGCCTCAGCTATCTGGCTGGCTTTCCTTCTCATTCTCCACTTGATTTTCAAGCTGCTGTAGCAGCCCTAGAGAAAATTAGGGTTATGAGAACCATTCGTGGAAGCAAGAGAACTCTTAAGTTGCTATTGGACAAGGGAAAAGGACCACTCTGCCTTCTTCTTACTGGGCAGGGGAATTGGAGGATGTGGCAACTAGCTTCCTGAGGTTCTGTCTGGAGGACTGTAGTAACAGTTGGGAAGGTCCACCTGGAAGATCTAGGCTTCTAGGCAAAAAGAAATGATGCTGGTTTGCACAATAAGAATAAGAACACAAGGATGGACCAGGAGGGCTGAGAAGCACTGAAAGACCTGCCAGTGGGAAGTCAGGATGCCCAGCCCCTATGTTGTTCCAGAAGTTCAGAGAGTCGGCCAGTTCTTGACTCCACTTAAGAGATGTGTTCCTTTAGCTGTTGGACCATTTATCTATCCCTTTTTGAACATTCTTTGTCTAAGAGTCAAAGCCCTCCCTTTGTAGCAGTTGGCAGGTTGAGTGCACTATTTTTTAATACCACTGCTGCTAGGGAGTCCATTTGGTCCTGCATGGGCACTGTTGAATTAATGGTCTGTCCTATGTCGTCTGCTAGGACCTTGGACAACTAGTGGGAGTAAGACACTGAAAAGGTTATTCCCCCTACACCAGTACCTACCCCAGCAATAATTCCTATTCCAATGCACAGTTACAGCCTGGATGGCTCTGGTGGTCTGGGTGTGTGCTACCAAAGGCACCTTGAGGGAATGATTATTTGGGATAATACTCATCTGGGGAGTTAGGAAAGACAGAGTGCAGATTCCTGTCAAGTTTGCTGGTAGTTTGTTCCACATATAAAGAAGGTTCCTGGGTATGGATGACACCAGGGCATGGCAGTGCTTGTTACTTCCTCTGAGGATGCAGTGGGTCAGATTAGAAATTCAGGTTAGCTCTATGAGCCTCTTCCTCTCTCAAATAAAAATAAATAAATTACAGCCAGGGCGTGGAAACACATAACTTTTGTTTTGTTTTGAGGTAGGGTCTCACTCTAGCTCAAATTGACTAGAATTCACTATGGAGTCTCAGGATAGCCCCGAACTCCTGGTGATCCTCCTACCTCTGCCTCCGAGTACTGGGATTAAAGGCGTGCACCGCCACGCCCGGCTTTGACTTCAATCTCAGCACACAGGAGACAGAGGTAGGAGGATCACCGTGACTTCAAGGCCACCCTGAGACTACATAGTGAATTCTAGGTCAGCCTGAACTAGTGAAACCCTACCTTGAAAAACCAAAATATAAGTTTCAAAAAGGGGGTTGTAGACATGGCTTAGAAGTTAAGGTGCTTGTCTACAAAGGCTAATGACCGAAGTTCAATTCCCCAGTACCCATCTAAAGCCAGACACACAAAATGGTGCATGCATCTGGAGTTTATTTGCAGTGGCTGGAGACCCTGGCACGGCCATTCTGTCTCTTTTTGCCTCCTGAGTGCTGGGGATTAAAGGTGTGTGCTGCCACTGTCTTCTCTTTTTAAAAAAAATCTACAGTTTACAGACTGGAGATGGCTTAGCAGTTAAAGCACTTGCCTGTGAAGCCTAAGGACCTCAGTTCAAGGCTCAATTCCCCAGGACCCACGTAAGCCAGATGCAGAGAGGGCACATGCTTTTGGAGGTCATTTGCAGTGGCTGTACCCTTGTTGCGCCCATTCTCTCTGCCCCTTTCTCTGTCACTCAAGTAAAATTTTTTAAAAATCTATAGCTTTTTCTTTGTTTTGTTTTTTTGAGGTAGGGTCTCACTTTAGCCCTGGTTAACCTGGAATTCACTAGACTCAGATTGGTCTCAAACTTAGAGCAATCATCCTACCTCTCTCTGCCTCCTGAGTACTGGGAGTAAAGCCGTTCGCCACCACACCTGACCTAATTTATTTTATTTCAGAGAGAAAAAGAGGCAGAGAGACAGAGGATGGGCATACCAGGGCTTCCAGCCACTGAAAATGATCTCCTGATGTATGTGCATCTGGCTTACATGTGTCTGGGGAATCAAACCTGGGTCCTTTGACTCTGCAGGCAAATGCCTTAACCACTAAGCCATCTCTTCAGCCTGCATATTTTTCTTTATTTTGGCTGGTGGGATGGCTTAGCAGTTAAGGTGTTTGCCTGTGAAGCCCAATGACCCATGTTCAGTATCTCTCCAGGTCCTATAAAAGCCAGATGCACAAAGGTGATGCCATCGCAAAGCTGCACATGCACACTAGGTGATGCAAGCATGTGGAGTTCAACTGCAGTGGCTGAGGCTCTGGTGGTCCAATTCAATAAAAAATACATATATGTACACACATATATACATAAGATGTATATACAAATTTGGGGGTGGGGGTTCAAGATAGGGTCTCACTCTGGCCCAGGCTGACCTGGAAT